>CM061138.1:74907206-76184047 GCA_030789695.1 Scilla litardierei | reverse complement strand
TTATTCGGAAAAGAATGCATTAATTGTATAGAGTCTTTTATTCAGTTTTCATGAAAGACTCTATAAGGTTTATAATGGCATTAGTAGAGCATTTCAATATCGTTACTGATATATTAAATTTCATTAAGTGATCACCTCGTTCGGCTTTGAGATGATATTTAATGATGTTATCTAAGTTCTGTGGGAGCATGTAATTTATATAATATCTATGTGGTAATGAATGCTAAGTTCTGTGGGAGACAAGTTTAGTCTCAAAATTGCCCTGAGAATAATCTTAAGAAGATTTCCTATATCTCACTAATAGGGAGTCTTAAGTATGCTCAGTTTTATATGCATTTGGTTATTGCATATATTACAGGTGTGTTGGGCAGATTGTTAAGTTCAGGAGTTGACCATTTGATAGCAGCCAAATGTGTCTTACGGTATTTATGGAGAACAAATGGGTTACATGTTCAAGGATCAGTAGTCAAAAGAGTTTGAGATCATTTTGGTATACTGACTCTGATCATTTATTGGATGCAAAGAATGTATGAAAATCTATGTTAGGTGCCATCTACTAGAAGAGATCTAAATGGTCCCTTTATATAGTCTCTTTTGACATGGCTTTAGATTTCATATCACATTATGTGACATCCAAATCATGAAATATATATATCTGCATATTTTGTCACTATGCGGCGAAGATCTCTTTGATCCCTTGCTAATATAATTGATGGACCGGATTGTTTTTAACTCATTAAAGAAATGACAGCAGGTTAAGATCTTATTTGGTTGTATGCACTATGAAATATAATTATAAAGTTTAAGCATATAGCCCAAGTGGGAGATTGTTGGAACTTATCCAACTAAGTTGGATCTTAATCCAACATTGGGCTAATATGCGGTGAATAATTATATAAGTGATACGCTGTCGTATTAAGCCCAATATAATAGTGATCTGGTTTTAATTAATTAAATGGGCTAAATGAGTTAAACAGGTTGTGGGGCCTTTATGTGTAGAGACTATTGGGCTTCAACTCGTTGATGGGCCGAGTTGGAAACCCTAGGGCTATGGAGGCTAGCCTATAAATATTAGCGGTCATGATCCCCGGAATACACGAACAAAGTTGAGCCGTCTTTTCTACGTCCCGTCGCTAGGAAAGAAACCGGGAGAAAGCTAAAGGGATTCTCCAACCGGTTGATTCGTGCTATTCTGGAAGATCGACCGTTGCGCTATCGTCAGGATCTTTCAGATTATTAGCGATGGACTCAGGTACGCTTCCGCTAAATCCGAGTAGGTCAATGATTTAAGATTCCACATGTTATACATCTAGATTATTATTTGCATGGTCTTGCTTAATGATTAATCTAGATCTTTTGTTTCTACAATGGATACATCCGTATGACATCGAAAAAATGTACCATATTAATTTAATCCCTTCATTATCTTTCTCTTACTAATCAAAACCCAACTGCTCATTTACAAAAGATATTTTTTGATCAAATCACCAACTCTTGCTTGAAATGTTACTTGATTTCTTATTTAATCAATTCTTTGATTCTGAATATTGTTTATTCAGTTCTTCTTCCTCCATCTTATGGTATGAGATTAAGCCATTAAGGGAAGAGTTTAGCAAGTAGTAAGGTAGGATTTGTAAAAATACAATAGCATACGTTCTCTTCTATAAAGATATCACATGTATAGCTTTTTGATGGTAATTATGAGAACCTAATCAAAACGAAACTTATGAAATTGATGAACATTATATTATAACTACAGACTACATGAATGTTTCTGCTCTTAATTTTTTATTTGATAAGTTATTGTTAATAATCATGGATTAGAATTACAATTGAAACAAGAAAATGGTGGACTAAAAGTCCAAGGGCTGACCCAAAAGGTTGTAGGGTATGGTTAGGGTTGTTGGAAATAATAGGCTCTCAAAAGCCTTTGTTTCATTCACACTATTCTTTTTAGTCCGGCATTACTTGGGTAATTTGCCTTGGAGGAGTTTATTAGGAGAGTTGTATAGATTTGGTCTGTGCCCCAAGGGGTACGACACTTTTGTGAAGGGGAGAGGACCTACATGGTCATGGGTCCACCACACGCGCGCGCCCCCGACCGGCCATGACGTGACGTGCGTGCACCACCCGCCTGTCGTGACGTGCGCGCCTTTCCTTTTTTGGATGCCAGAACTTTCCTTTTTTGGACCTAGCCTATTGATGTCTCATTCTAAAAGTTGGAAACTGCTAATTGGCTAATTGATTGATGCAGTTATTGCAGCATTTAAATCCCCTCATTACTACGCGATTAAAGCCTCGCTTTTAATACATAGCATTCAAAGCCTATTTTAATACTTGTTTATTATTTGGCGATTTGAATTCATAATAGCCTGTTTTGAACTCTTATTTGTACACTCTTCATTCCTCAAGAATGGATACAGAAAAAGAATTCTTCACTCCCAATTTCTTCTCTCTCACTCCTTGGAAATCTGTACTGTGCAAACTCCAAAGCTTCTAACCACGAGTGGACGCGTATAAAGGCTGCTGTGTTAACCTTGGGGAGCAACCGGCACTATCGAATACCATCTAGGTCGAGTCGTAATTGCTTTCAAGTCAGTGGTCCTCCCACGACACAGCCTTGAAACTCTTCTGATAAGTACTCTATTTCTCTGATCATCCTCGTATAGACATTGTATTCTACCTACTTTTCCTACATCAATTAATCCAGTATTATACTATGGCTACCATTGCAAACAATGCGTAGAAGTTTGGGACTTGATATATTTTTGTGCCCTATAAACTTCGTTTTCTGTTAAGACACAAGGTATCTGCGGTATGTCATCATTTACATTTTTAAATAAGCATGGTCTCAATTAAAGGATATGGTGCATCCTTTGTGCTTCTTATATTAAATATGGTTTACATGTGTAATTTTTGTTGATGGAAGGAGGGTTGTTGATCCGAATCTTTTGTTGTATTCATGAGCACTACATTTATTTTATACAGCATTATGGTTGCTTGTGAGCGATGATAATATAAATGTTTAATTTCCATGTATGGATTATCTATTTAAGGGAGTCAGTGTGTCAAACTTTATATTTACACAAGTTAAATCAATCTGGTGATACCTGGAGGTTGCTCCCTTAATACATATTTATTGTGCTACCCGATCTATTAACATTAAAATCTTTGATTGCCCTTGTCCGTTTCCTTGAAGTTCAATTTCAGTCACCATTCTGGAATTTGAGATGTAGTGGTAGCCTCAAATTCTAATTGATATACCATGTCACCTGTTGAACTTATGCCGAAAACACATTAAATGCTTATTTGCTTGCTCTTTTTCAGTCATTTTCATTATGGTAACGATTGTTAACTTGGAAGATCAAGTATGATGACAGTTGGACTTGGTGACCTTGTTTTACTCTCACTAACATTTTAAAGAGAGATGCTTTGAAATGGATAGTATTAACCTGCATCATGGTGATCATGTTAGTCAAGCATATGACTCAGATGAAGCTTACTGGTTTATTTGAATGGCATCCTTTGTGGTTTTTTAATTTCTTAGGGTGCACAAGGGGTCTATTAATACTTCTGTAGATCATCAAGATGCAACATGTTGTGAATAACAATGTATATATGTAGCACTAATGGGTGCTAGGATGGTGTATAATATTTTCTTATGCTTTTTATTATTTTTAAAAGCAAACTCAACATTGTTATTTACACACTCTGCCTACACTGTAACACTTTGCTGCATCAGTTCTATAAGTTGTCACTACATATCCAACATCCTTTTGAATTTCAACTACGTAGTGACTATTGCAATTTTTGCATGGCATGGATGGTTTTGCTATATGCTTAATGTTAATACGAACTATGAAAGTATTGTTTATGTAAACATGCTTATTCGTATGTGAATTTCCGTATGCATGAGACTGGCTTGTTTTGAGATTTAAACTCTTCGTTGAGCTATATCAGAAATTGTCCCATTATGTTTGAATCATAAAGTTTAAATGTTAAGTTCATAACACGTGGAACACAAATAACAAATATATGACATGACAATCTGACGTGATCATGATCCAACGTTTTTTTCTCTATTGACTCCATGAAGCCAAATTGGGATGAAGGCTAAGATGATGATGATGACGATGATGAAAGTTTGAAGGTGTTATCTATTGTCTTTTGTTTGCTATGAATGTTTTTCTCATTGTTTCTTGTGAGATTGCAATTAGAAACTAAACACACTTTCAGATGTTTATTTTGTTTTGCTAGGCTTGCTGCACATGCATTATCTAGCTAATCTCATGACAAGCACTAATTTTTCCTTGTTAACATGATGTGATTGAGATTAATCATTTATCTCATGAGAGATTAAAATTTTGTATGGTTTTAAATTTAATAGAACATTGATATCATATTATCATGTTGGTTCACTATTTACTTGGTGATAACATAAGTTTGTTCTGTTATTCAGATGCATATGCATGTATATATTGCTTAGTGATGAGCTTGTGTCTGCCTTTATGATAGAAGACCCAAAAACTTATGATGATGCAATGAGAGCCATTGACGCTAGTTTTTGGAAAGAGATTATTAAAAGCGAGCTTGATTCTATTGTTTCTAACCAAACTTGGGAATTGACTGGGTTACCTAAAGGTAGTAGACACATTAGTAGTATATGTATCTTCAATGAAAAGATGAGACCGGATGGTTTAATAGAAAATTTCAAAATTAGACTTGTGATTAGGGGTTTTACCCAAAAGAAAGGATTAGACTATTTTTATACTTATTCTCCTGTGACCAAGATTGCTACGATAAGGACTCTAATTGCCTTAGCTGCAATTCATGAGTTAGTTGTACATCAAATGGATCTTACGACAGCCTTTTTAACTGGTGACCTAGATGAAGAAATCCACATGTCCCAACCCGTGAGGTTTGTTGGCCAAGAGAATAATGTATGTAAACTTAGAAAATCTCTATATGGTCTAAAGCAAGCACCTCAGCAATGGTATGAGAAGTTTAATAGCACTTTAGTAATGATTGGCTATATTGTGAATACATCTGATTCCTATGTTTATTCTAAACTAATAGGATCAGATTGTGTGATTATATGCCTATATGTAGATGACATATTGATCTTTGGGAACAATCTGGACGTTGTGGAAGATACCCAGAATTTCTTGTCATCTCAATTTGAGATGAAAGATCAAGAAGAAGCTGATGTTATTTTAGGAGTTAGAGTTATTAGAAACTCCAGTGGCATCTCCTTGAGTCAATCTCATTACGTTGAAAAAGTGTTGAAAAGTTCAACTGTTTTGATGTTGTGCGTGCTAGAACTCCCTATAATCCTAGCATACATGAGAAAAAGAATTTGGGTGAGAGTGTTTTCCAATCTGAATATGCTAAAATCATAGGAAGTGTGATGTTCCGCATGAACTGCACTAGACCTGATATAGCCTATGCAGTTAGTAGGCTAAGTCGTTATACACATAAACCTAGTAATGAACGTTGAAACACTCTTCATCGTTTGCTAAAATACCTGAAAGGAACAATTGATTGGTGTTTGTATTTTAGCAGATTTTCTGCTGTTTTAGAAGGATTTTGTGATGCAAACTAGGTGTCATGTAATGATGAAATTAGTTCAACTAGTGGTTTTGTTTTTTACTTTGGGTGGATGCGCTATATCATGGAAGTCTTCCAAACAGACATGTATAGCACGATCCACCATGGAATCTGAACTCATTGCTCTTGAGTTGGCAGGGCAAGAAGCTGAATGGTTATGGAATTTGTTAGCAGACGTGCCATTGTAGGGGGAAAAATCTGCTGCAGTTTCCCTTCATTGTGATTCTCAAGCAGCCATTGGAGTTGCTAAAAATAGCGTCTATAACGGGACGAAAAGACACATACACATCAGACACGGTGTGGTTAAACAATGATTCGGGTTCAATATTACATATTTAACCCCCCATTTAGCCCTAATTTGTGCTCATGTGATGCTACATTGTTCTCTAATTCATACGTATTTTCTACACATTTATTTATTAGAGAAAACACACTATTTGAGCACAAAACAGAATTTAACGACGTATTTATGCACTTTTTATATTTTTCCTAGCTTGGTCTCGATCTCACGATTCCAACGACTATTTATTCGTATTTTTCTGAGATCTGTGCTAATTACTGTGTATTTTTGAATGCAGAATACTATTTAAAAGGAGAAATACGCAGGAAAATACAAAAATACGGGGAAATACGGGACACGTGGCGCGATCTGGATGGTTACCAATCAATCGGACGACGGCGAAGCTGAGTAATTACGGAATAATATGGACCGTCGGATCAAGATCCAACGGTTCACGAACGAGAGGCGATCAGTTCCGCATGGCAACGTGGCTACATCAGACCCGTTCAAATATAGATCCTACGGTCGCAAACACTTCGAGCGATCGATCGAGAAGCGGGCGACTACGTTCTCCTTCGGATGACGTGGCGTTACCATTGCCGTGCGATGAAGATCCAACGGCGTGCGAACGAAGCTAAACGCAGGGCGACGCGGCATGATGAGAACCGTTGGATTCTCATCCAACGGACGAAATCAATGCCGCTCGAAATTAACAGCGAAGCGGAGATGCGAAATCTTCGGAGTGATGTGGCCGTTGGATCCAGATCCAACGGCCGAAGACAACGCCGCTTTGAATCCGGATGCAGCGGGCGGAGCGAAGTCGGGTACGGGTTGGAGCGCGATTCTTGGAGCACACGTGGCACTTCCACGTTAAATCCCGCTCGATCGAACGGCCTACAGATGCGCTGATCGAGATCTGCGGTTTAGATCAGTTCGGGTGCGGGTTTTGCAACCCGTTAAGCCCAATAAACCCGTAATCTCTTTATTTAAGCGTATTCTAGGGGTTTTGGGCGGATAATTGGCGTATTGGAGCACCTTGGAGCCGTATTCTCTCCCTGAAAAAATTCTGTAAAATTCCAGAGGCTTTTCTTATTATTTCCAGAGAGTTTGAAGTCGAAACTTGGAGAATTGGTGATATTTCCTTTAACTCAAACCCCCGTATTTTGGTGTTTTCTAGCGTATTTTGCTATAAACTTGATGTATTTTGCTACAGAAGTTGTTTATTTTTACATGATGTGTAGCTAAATATCTGTTGTGCATGATATGGAGTAGTTAGGGGATGTGATTCGTGTTATTTAGGTTGAATATTGTTGTTCTTCATCGTAAAAGTCGCTAAAATTGTATGTTTTTGCTATTTAATCCTCTTTTCGTCTTCCAAAAGAAGCGAATACGTTGATGATCACCCCACAAGAGTGAGATTTGATCTCTCCAAAAGAGAGCTTCATACCATATTTGTAGAACTATAGTTTTAGCGACGTTTTTATTCATATCGTGCTTGAACCCCCAAAAGGGTATTTTCCGACGAATCACTCCCAAAAGGAGGATTTGTTGAGTTATATTTAATCAACCAAAATACACGAATCGCTGATCCTAACGAACCCATATCATGTGCATGTTTCTCATATATTTTCATACACGACTCTTTCGTTGTTCGCTTTGATTACGTATTCACGACACACTTTCACACCATCATCACTTTCATTATTAGAGTGGTTAGTTTCTTTCCGATAGATTTCTGTTTGATTTGTGCTGTGGTTTCAACAGATTTTCTCCCGAGGATTCGACATCTGGACTCCCAGATTTTACTACTTGAACGGACTCTTGCGCTTGAGAGAAGCACCTTTCGGAGCCCACCAAACAACTCCTGAAAAATGGAGTGATTTCTTTGGAATTTGTGAGGTCCGAAAGAAATCTTGCAGATCCACTAACCAAGTGGTTGCCAAGGAAAGTGGTTCTTGATTCGTCGAGGGGGATGAGGCTAATCCCACGAGTTAAGATAATATGGTTGATACCCAGTGTGGTCTAACGAAGCCATATGATTCTTAACGTACACTACATTTCCATCCCTATGACTTATGGTAGTTTATTTAAATCCATAAACAAGTTGGATTCATTTTGAGATAAGTCCATACCCAGTTTTGGTGGTGCTATAGAGAAGAACTTGATTGACTCATTATTTGTTGAGAGGTTAAGCAATATGCTCTTAATGGTTCCATATCCTTTGTGATGGTGCTTGATTCGGGTTCAATATTACATATTTAACCCCCCATTTAGCCCTATTTTGTGCTCATGAGATGCTAAATTTATCTCTAATTCATACGTATTTTCTACACATTTATTTATTAGAGAAAACACACTATTTGAGCACAAAACAGCAAATAATGAAGTATTTCTGCACTTTTTATATTTTTCCTAGCACCGTCTCGATCTCACGATTCCAACGACTATTTATTTGTATTTTTCTGAGATCTGTGCTAATTACTGTGTATTTTTGAATGCAGAATACTATTTAAATGGGGAAATACAGATTAAAATACGAAAATACGGTCACCGACCAATCACCGTGTGACACGTGGCATCCATCAGCGCCGTCCGCAAACTTCCGCTTAAATCAAACGGCTACCAGCTTCCGACACGCTAAAAATTCCCAACCGTCGGATGCGGATCCGACGGTCCACAACAAGCGATCTAAGCGATCGAAGGGGAAGCTTTAGACCGTAGGATTGAGATCGAATGGTCGCGATTTATTCCCGCTGCTGCGAGATGAACGAGGCGACGCGGCTGCTCTGGATCCGCACGATTTCGATCGGATGGCTAGGAAAACGCGGGCGAACGAGTTCGGAGAGCGCGACTCAGAGCGGCACGTGGCGCAATCGCGCCTATCACCCGCCCAATCCAACGGATACAATTCACCCCGCGTTTAAATTGATTTCGATTTTGAAAAGGCGATCTCGACCGTCCACCGTTCAATCCAACGGCCAGCATCGAATCCAATTCGAATCCGGAGCGATCGAACGAAGCGGAGCGGATCCGCCGCCACGTGTCAAAGCCTGGGCAGATCCCGCCTCAGATGAACGGCTCACGTTTGATCCGCTCGAGATGAGCGGTCTGGATTTGATTGGGTTCGGTTTGAAGCGGGTTTCGAACCCGCCAAGCTTTCTAAACCCGCAATGATTTATATATAAGGTATTTTTAGGGTTTTTGAGCGTATTAAAGCAGATTGGGGCGTATTTTGGGCGTATTGGAGGCTCTAGAAGCCGTATTTCCCCTCTGAAAAATTCTGTAAAATTCCAGAGGCTATTTTCTTATTTCCAGAGAGTTTTGATGTATTTTCAAGGATATTTGGTGATGAATTCTTAACTTAAACTCCGTATTTAGTGCTTTTTCTACCGTATTTTGCTATAATCTTGATGTATTTGGCTATGGAACTTGTTTATTCTGAAATTATGAGTAGCTAGAACTTATTTGTGCTTGGTATGGAGTAGTTAGGGGATATTATTTGTGTTAGTTTGGTTGAAATTCCTTGTGCTAAATCGTTTAACGTCGCTAAAATTGTGATCGTTGTTCGTAAATCGACTATTTTAGATTCCAAAAGAATTAATTTAGTTGATGATCGCCCCAAAAGGGTGAGTTTTGATCTCCCCAAAAGGGAGTTTCATACCGTAGTTTTGATCTCTCCAAAAAAGAGTTTCATATCGTATTATAATCTTAGCGACGATCTTTTTGAATATTTTGTTTGAACCCCCAAAAGGGCATCTTCCGATGAATTGCTCCCAAAAGGAGAATTCATTGAGTTATATTGGGTATTTTCCGGTGAATTGCTCCCAAAAGGAGAATTCATTGCGTTATACCTATCAACCAAAATTAATACGAATCGTTGACCCTAGCGAACCCATACCATGTACAAACTCTTTATAGATATTTTCTTACACGATTTTCTATGTTCACGTGTTCACATCACCATCACCGTCACCATTGTTGAAGTGTTTAGTTTCTTTCCGATAGATATCTATTTGATTTGAACTGTGGTTGCAACAGATTTCTTCCCGTGGATTCGACACCTGGACTCCCAGGTTTTACTACTTGTACGGACTCTTGCACTTGAGAGAGAGCACCTTTCCGGTCCCACCAAGTTTTTGGCGCCGTTGCCGGGGAGGAATGGTTTGTGACTACGGTTTATTTCATTTAGAGGACCTTCGGTGAGATCTTTCCACTTTACTGTACATAAACTTTTTTATTATTATTATTATTTTATTTTAATTTTTTTTAAAAAATGGAGTATATGAATTTTTATTGCACGAACAATCTTTATGATGCACGATATGCTAATGCACACAAACATAGAATGGAGAAGCTTAGAATTGTTAATTTTAATCAAACTGACTGTGAAACTTTCTTTCAGGCCTGGAGGAGGTTCACAGACCTAATATCGAGTTATCCGCAGCATGGGTACACAAATGAAGAGCTTATGGCATTCTTCCTAGATGGACTACAACCGCAGCTGCAGGAATTATTGGGAAGCATGACGCCGACAGTGGCGTGGGAATACATGGAGTCTCTGCAAGAAAACGAAGAAACCGTGGAAGAGACTTCAGAGAGCGATTCAACGGAGCCTTCGTGCCTCGATCAAGAAGAGCAAAGCGTAGACGTACCTTTGCAATCCTTGAAAGAGGAAGCTTACCAGACTATTCAGACACAGGAGGCCACATCCCTTCAATTCCAGGAGAATTTCCTTGCTCGGAGCCGGCAGATTCAGAAATCCATCGAAGATCTTACTCTGATTGCCACTTGCTTAGAAGAAGGTAATGCTTTTGAAACTCAATTTAAAGAAACTAATACGAGTTCATCTTCTATTGCAGGTATATCGAGCGAGGACACGAATATAAATATATACATGGCAAAAAGTGTGTGCGAAAGAGATGACGAACTAGCAATTTTGGATGAACGAGAGGAGGAGACAGCTAGGGACAAGGGTTTTGAGATTATCGCCATGGAATCAGAAACATGCCCTCCTCCAGTTTTGTCCCAAAATCATTTATCCCTCTCCCCATTGAACGAGCATCGTACAGGGAGTAGTGCAAATCTTTCAGGGAGTAGTCGTCAACTTATTTTAATTTCTTTCACGTATTTTGATGACTACATTTGGAATAATTTTATTTCGAAGAATTTTAAACTAAAATGGATTGACGTGACTCATCTCTTGCAGGATATAGGTGGACATCTTATAGAGATGCTGGGAGTTACGTTGCTGGGATCCAGTTTAGTCGTTGGAGGAAGAATAATCGCCGAGGAGCGCAAGGAGCAAATTGAACAACTTCCTCCACCATCAAAGATTCGGGATCCGCCATTTGATCACGGTGTGTTCTTTCCAGTAGTGTAGTTTTTATATGCTTTCTAGGTTGCTTGCTTGAATAAACTCGTACCTCTTCCGCCATTGAGGACAATGTCCATCTTTAGTTGGGGGGTGTGTATGAGACCTTAGGATTTTTTTTTGAGAAGAATAAATCACCAAATCTCATCTTTTAAAACTCCTTCATATGCCTCAAATGCGGATGATTATACATTAATTGTGTTCTAAAAATTGTTTATGGCTTGATTAATTATTTTTCCTTCATGGAATTGCCGTTAATATGCTATTCATGAAAATTTTCAATTTCCATGATTAATATCTCGAAATAGTTTGAATTTATTTCATGCATGCTAATGTGATGAAAAAGCTTAAGTATACACGATTTTTAAGAATAGTTTTCAAGTTGAAGAGGAATTTGGCCTTTGTTATTAATGTTTATATTCATGTTGATGGGTTTTGAGTTGCTTACAAAAAGATGGAGAAAAGAAAGAAAAGAATGAAAAGACAAATGAATGAAAAGACAAATGAACGATGAAAAATGAATAAATGAGTATGTCACTAATACATAACTTGGTTGGCTCGAGTAGTACAGTCCGAGGGGTCCTTCTTGGCCTAATGCCCTATGATCGTCTGATTTGGGAGCCATTGACCGGAAACTCACTCATTTGATGGAGCGATCCAAGTTATACCTTTTTCTGCGAATGTTGCTTGATGCGCGTTACGCGGAACGAATAAAAGAAAAGAAATGGTGAATATACTAAGCAACTTCAATACCCATGTCTTGAAATATTATTTTGATAGGCCAATTCCTTGGAAACAAGAAAACTAGGATATAACGACGTGCTATACTTTCGCTTGCGCAAAACGATGCTTGCACGTTATTTATTCATACTAAATTAGAGAAAATTTCATATGGTTGATTTTGTTCATGAATGTGCATATTGATGGTCAAGATCATGTTGGAATACGTATTATTGAGCCATGCCATGAGCGATTTGAAAGAACTTATTGTTTTATTACTCATCCGTATTTATCGCTCTTTTTGCTAGAGACTAGCAAATCGCTAGTTGGGGGGTGTGATTCGGGTTCAATATTACATATTTAACCCCCCATTTAGCCCTATTTTGTGCTCATGAGATGCTAAATTTATCTCTAATTCATACGTATTTTCTACACATTTATTTATTAGAGAAAACACACTATTTGAGCACAAAACAGCAAATAATGAAGTATTTCTGCACTTTTTATATTTTTCCTAGCACCGTCTCGATCTCACGATTCCAACGACTATTTATTTGTATTTTTCTGAGATCTGTGCTAATTACTGTGTATTTTTGAATGCAGAATACTATTTAAATGGGGAAATACAGATTAAAATACGAAAATACGGTCACCGACCAATCACCGTGCGACACGTGGCATCCATCAGCGCCGTCCGCAAACTTCCGCTCAAATCAAACGGCTACCAGCTTCCGACACGCTAAAAATTCCCAACCGTCGGATGCGGATCCGACGGTCCACAACAAGCGATCTAAGCGATTGAAGGGGAAGCTTTAGACCGTAGGATTGAGATCGAATGGTCGCGATTTATTCCCGCTGCTGCGAGATGAACGAGGCGACGCGGCTGCTCTGGATCCGCACGATTTCGATCGGATGGCTAGGAAAACGCGGGCGAACGAGTTCGGAGAGCGCGACTCAGAGCGGCACGTGGCGCAATCGCGCCTATCACCCGCCCAATCCAACGGATACAATTCACCCCGCGTTTAAATTGATTTCGATTTTGAAAAGGCGATCTCGACCGTCCACCGTTCAATCCAACGGCCAGCATCGAATCCAATTCGAATCCGGAGCGATCGAACGAAGCGGAGCGGATCCGCCGCCACGTGTCAAAGCCTGGGCAGATCCCGCCTCAGATGAACGGCTCACGTTTGATCCGCTCGAGATGAGCGGTCTGGATTTGATTGGGTTCGGTTTGAAGCGGGTTTCGAACCCGCCAAGCTTTCTAAACCCGCAATGATTTATATATAAGGTATTTTTAGGGTTTTTGAGCGTATTAAAGCAGATTGGGGCGTATTTTGGGCGTATTGGAGGCTCTAGAAGCCGTATTTCCCCTCTGAAAAATTCTGTAAAATTCCAAAGGCTATTTTCTTATTTCCAGAGAGTTTTGATGTATTTTCAAGGATATTTGGTGATGAATTCTTAACTTAAACTCCGTATTTAGTGCTTTTTCTACCGTATTTTGCTATAATCTTGATGTATTTGGCTATGGAACTTGTTTATTCTGAAATTATGAGTAGCTAGAACTTATTTGTGCTTGGTATGGAGTAGTTAGGGGATATTATTTGTGTTAGTTTGGTTGAAATTCCTTGTGCTAAATCGTTTAACGTCGCTAAAATTGTGATCGTTGTTCGTAAATCGACTATTTTAGATTCCAAAAGAATTAATTTAGTTGATGATCGCCCCAAAAGGGTGAGTTTTGATCTCCCCAAAAGGGAGTTTCATACCGTAGTTTTGATCTCTCCAAAAAAGAGTTTCATATCGTATTATAATCTTAGCGACGATCTTTTTGAATATTTTGTTTGAACCCCCAAAAGGGCATCTTCCGATGAATTGCTCCCAAAAGGAGAATTCATTGAGTTATATTGGGTATTTTCCGGTGAATTGCTCCCAAAAGGAGAATTCATTGCGTTATACCTATCAACCAAAATTAATACGAATCGTTGACCCTAGCGAACCCATACCATGTACAAACTCTTTATAGATATTTTCTTACACGATTTTCTATGTTCACGTGTTCACATCACCATCACCGTCACCATTGTTGAAGTGTTTAGTTTCTTTCCGATAGATATCTATTTGATTTGAACTGTGGTTGCAACAGCGGTCCCACCAGTGCTATAGAGAAGCACTTGATGGACCACCTACGTGAGTGTGAAGGTTTGGCTGCCTTCTATGAAAGACAAGGGCAGTCTTTCTAGAGCACTCATGAGATCCAAGGTGTGCGCATGGCCTTAAAGCGCTTGATTTGTATCGCAGAGTTTGCACATACTCAAGGTTCAATACGTGTTGTGGGGGTCTCAACCGAACCTAATGAGTTCAAGAGAAATTCACTCATTAGGAAGTAAGTTGTTGCCTCATTTCACTACGTATCAATTCAATTAAAAGACATTGATACTTAAGTATATATCCTTTCATTACCCAGGATTCTTTGTTTCTTTTCTCGAGCCATTAGTGGGGGATTGTTAGAAATAATAGGCTCTCAAAATCCTTTGTTTTGTTTCAACTATTCTTTTTAGTCCCACATTGCTTGGGTAATTTGCCTTGGAGGAGTTTATTAGGGGAGTTGTAGAGACTTGGGCTGTGCGGGGTACAACACTTTTGTGAAGGGGAGATGACATACATGGTCATGAGTCCACCACACGCGCACACGCACCGCCGGCCGGCTGTGACGTGACGTGCGTGCACCGCCCGCCTATCGTGACGTGTGCACCTTTCCTTTTTTGGACGCCATGACTTTCCTTTTTTGTACCTAGCCCATTGATATCTCATTCTAAAAGTTGGAAACTGCTAATTGACTAATTGATTGATGCAGCTATTACATCATTCAAATCCTCTCATTAATACGCGATTAAAGCCTCGCTTTAATACGCAGCATTCAAAGCCTATTTTAATACATGTTTATTATTTGGCCATTTGAATTCATAAAAGCCATTTTGAACTCTTATTTATACCCTCTTTATTCCTCGAGAATGGATACAGAAAAAGAATTCTTCACTCCTAATTTCTTCTCTCTCACTCCTGGGAAATCTGTACTGTGCAAACTCCAAAGCTTCTAACTGCGAGTAGACGCGTATAGAGGCTGCTGTGTTAATCTTGAGGAGCAACCGACGCTATCGACTATCAACTAGGTCAAGCCGTAATTGCTTTCAAGTCAGTGGTCCTCCTACGACATAGCCACGGTATAGCCACGGTATATCTGATCATTCTCGTATAGGCACGGTATTCTACCTACTTTTCCTACAAGGGTTACCATCCAAAAGGCCTAGGGCAGGATCCGGGGCCAGATTTTAGGCTCAAAGGGTATTAGGACTGGTGTGGAGGCCTAGACCCGGCCCAGTCTGACCTTGTCCATTTTCATACCTAGTTTAGGTGCTTCAAGGGGTCATGAATGATAATGGGACATGTTTTAATAGTGTGGTTGTTTACATGTTCTCTAAAGAGTGAAAGATTGGGTTGCACTTTGAATTTGTCATACTTCCATAATCAAATAGGCTAGTTGGAATTGCGAAGAAGATCATACTAGCATCCTTAAAAAGTAAAGCAAATAAAGGCATGAAGGACGATAAGCATATGTTGGTAGTACAGAATGGCATACAGTTTTCCATAGGGGAAACTTCCTTTATATTGGTATATGGCTCAAAAGCTATGGGGAATTTAGAGATGGGAATGGAATCGCTTTGCATCATCCATGTTGACGACCTAACAAGGAGAACAAAAAATAATGATGCAGAATGTATGGTCATGTAAGAGTAGAAGATGAAAGGAGTGCTATAAAGACAAGAGTGAGGCCAAAGCCGTCTTCCAAGGGGATTTGCTGCTAAAGGATGAATGAGTTTGATGCGATATAGGAAAATGCTAAGAAGATAGTAGGTTACTGGGAGGGATCCATGCAATTACATTTGGAGACTTTGGATGGATAACTGCTCACTCACCATTGGAACATTAGCACCTCAATAAGTGTTATCAATATGAAGAAACAGAAGGTATATCATGAGGGAGTATAAACTCCATTACAATAAAGTGCCTCATGTCCTTTCATAGAAATACTAATTGAAATCATAATAAATAGTAAATGGGTTAGGGTCATTGCACCATGTGGATTGATAGGTGGCATGAGGCCTAAACCTTATTGCAAGGACGAATGTATAAACTTATGGGCTATTTGTTGGATCATGAGATGACAAGTAGACACCAGAGGTGGTGAATAGTGGTTATGTAAATTATAAAAACATCTAGAAAATCTACCCAACATATTAACGTGAGTTACCAAATTAATACTTAATCAATAATAACTTGCAAGATGAAGAGTATTACGGAAGCTAAGTAATTGCAAGTAATAAACAGTAGGCATAAGAGAGACAAGCGTAGAGACAATCAATTTACCTTGGTTCAGGTGCCTCATACCCTACATCAAACCACACATTCCCTCAAGAACTTAAATCTACCAAACATGTTCACAACAAAATAAAGATTACAATCCATCAATGACACCGCAACTTGGTAAATGACAAAACATATCTCCTATAAGAGAATACAACTCACACTCAAGTGAGAGAAAAATACCTACAAACACATTTATCTATAGCCAAACTCTAAAGCTCTTGTGTTAAAGTGTTGTGAATAAATTGTTGATCTCCAACTGATGAGAAATTAAAAAAATCTTGAGATCAAATGATTTTCTAAGAAAGATACGAAGAACCTTGAAAACAAGTGGCCAAAGAAGATGGTTTTTGCTTAAAAGCTTTTGCACTTAAAATTGATTTTTACTCAAAAATTGTTCACTAAAGTTTGGAGTAAATACTTGAACAACCCTCAATTTATAAAACAAAACATGGGTGAAAACAGATTACAAAATACCCATAATCGGTCAAAAACGTCTAGTTAAAAAGTTACCATTTAAGCCCAATGGCTAGTACTAGTCGACCATAGTTCATGTACTAGTCGACTTGTATGGAGCTAGACGACTAGTTCACCGACAATGGTTCACCAGTGCCAGTCAGATTTAAGAACAGTTAGATCTCAGTTATTTCCCGTCAACTACAGTTCAATGGCTAGTCGACCAGCTACTAGTCGACCAGCTGCTAGTCGACTAGTCCACTAACTATGGTCGACTAGTTTCATGATATCCCAACAGGGTAATTTTCCAGTTAGCCATTCAATTGGAATCTGTTCTAGTGACTTGTTAACATATAAATTAGG
Source organism: Scilla litardierei (assembly GCA_030789695.1). Lineage (NCBI taxonomy): Eukaryota > Viridiplantae > Streptophyta > Magnoliopsida > Asparagales > Asparagaceae > Scilla > Scilla litardierei. The sequence goes on along the minus strand of CM061138.1, from coordinate 76,166,831 downwards.
GAAATTAGGCTCTAAAACTTAGGAAATAATTATTAAAATAATTTTAAAACATTTATTATAGCTTCTAAGTGTGTGTGAGAGCTTCAATGAAGACTCTAACATTCTACCAAGATAAAAATAAAAATTACATCAAAATAAAGATATTACGTAAGGTTCTATGACGCAACATGAATTTCATCCACTTATCTCAGTTGATTTGAGCTTTGATCTACATAGTCTTTGTTGACTCCACTCATCCTTGATTTGTATGTTTTCTCATCATCTACACATCTACACTCATAAAAACATTAGTACCAAATATGTTTGCGCATCATCAAAACTAACAGGGGTGACTCAATATTCAACATTCTTTTCCTTTTAAATGATGACAAACACACATCATATAAAAATATGAAAATCATGAAATGGGTGCATGTATACGTGTATTGATGAGTATTTATTTTATATACTTTTCATATAGGTTTCCAGTGCATTTCATTTCACTTTGCCATATATTCCATGTCATTTCTCCCATCTTTTGGTTTCTTTTTACGTTTGGGTCTCTTTGATGTATTTGAGGTAAAACCGTAGAGTTTTGGGACCCTAGAACGAGGATATAGACTTGGAAATAAATCAAGAAGTAACGGGAGACAAAATCATCAAAGAAATGAAGAGGAAAAGAAGACATACACAGTCGTGTGTCTTGCACCACACGACAGTGTCGCTTGAAGGCAAAAAAGAGAGCTAAAAATGAAGGCCTAAATGGTCGTGTGGCCTAGCCTACATGAACGTGCAGGATAACACAGAAGAGGCCCCCACACGGCCATTTACACGACCGTGTGGGATGATTTTGAAGAGAAGTTGCGAGATCCTACACGGTCGTGTTATACCACACACAATACACACAAAAGTGCACAAACATAACACATCCCCCTGCCATATGCTATATATATAACTACCTTTGCACATCCTACACACATATTGCCATGATAGTCAAATAATTATAAATATCCATATACACCCTCACACACACGTATACATATGCAAACAATCACACACATCTCAATACCTACATACCAAACAGTTTCATTCACTTATATTTATCGAGCATATATACACATATATTCTGTATCTATCACATTTACATCCATATTGCACATGTATATACATACACACATGCTTTGGTACATACCTATATATACACGCATACGAACAAGAACATATTTATCCAAGGCGCACCGAGATACACCTGGATAGACAACCCTATAGGATAGGTCAGCAAGTAAACAAACAAGGATATGTATAAGTGTGTGTGTATATATACATATATGTGTGTCTGTGTGTGTGTGTAAAACCTGCATGGGCCACCAAAAACTGTCACGCCCCGTTCCCCAGAATACCAGACATCTATATTTTTTCTTTTTCCAAGTATCCTGAAGAGTGAGGGTGATGATAGAGGAAAAGAGAGAGAAAGAAGAACTGAATAAGCAGGCCACTGCGCACATGCTGGGATGGTACAAGTGAAGCTTCACAGTAACATCAAAACAACCTCATGAATAACATGGATCAACAACAACATAACATACATATAACAACTTTCATTAATATACATACCCCAAGTACACCACTACACATACACCGCCACTCTTCACCTCGCAAGACAACCAGGTCACACTATCTAGCTACAGCCCACACCAAATTCTACTCCTGAAACCCAACTCCAAGTCACCTCCAACCACACAGTCCCTGCTACCTGAAAACTAGGGAGGAGCACGTCAACGCGTGCCCCAGTAGGAACCAACTTGGATTTGGAACACCATTCTAAGATTATCAAATCACAAGGCAAAGCAAGAGAAATAAGGCATATAAACTAAGTAATTTAATGGAAAGTAAATATCTAAACAAGGGGGATCATACCTGCGGTCCAAGGTTGAGTTACTGCAAGAAAAAAGGTTAGCATAAGTAATAATACAATTAGTTCTACAACAACAATTAAAAAGGAACCACAAATGTAAGGAGTATAACACGGTGCCACTAGTGAAGCAAAGGGAAGGGAAGTGCTGCCAACAGAAAGAGTAACATGTAAAGTTCTTAATTTATAATTGGATTAATTAATGAGTTAATTGGAACTTGAGTAAACTATGTGATACCAGGTCCTAGACTTGACCCCAAATTTAGGGGAATATAGCACACGGTGCAGTGGACATGGGCACTGTACACCACCGGGCCTCTCACCTCCCCCGTCCCTGGCAGGAAGTGAGGCTCTCCACATATAACCCAGCCTCCGTATAACCCCTCCACTCCCGGTAAAGGCGAGTGGGTATAAATATCCCATCCACTCCCTGTAAAGGCGAGTGGGTATAAACTCTACATATCACATAATCACTTCCCCCAACTTCTCAGTCCAGGCCTCATACCCACAGTTTACTCAATCCCACCTAAAACCCGGGCTTTGCTAATTCACCCTTATTCGAGAGGAATGAGACAATCAAGAGTTTTATTTCATCATTTTAGTAATGAAGGAGTCATGTTGCATGGCGTCACATTTCATATTCATATCAACATGGGTCATGCACTGAAGTGTCATGCCCTCCATCGTATTCATATCAACCCATCATCACATCACATATGGTACCATGCAAGACATGCTCCCAACATTACAAGTTCATATCAAATTTTAGTTCATATCCATATGATTGAGCATTCCTCACATTTCTAGCATTTGCCTTCATTCAGGCATTTTCACAAACACGTGGTGAGCGTGACGTGCATGTCCATAAGCACATTAGCAGATCAATTAGCATGACATATCATTAATCTAATTTACATGTAAAAACAATAATCATGTACCATAGTGGGTTGGAATAACAACAATACACGATTTAACACATCACTTAACCATTCAGCTTGCAGGAATTTGTAGAAGTTGCCAATACATGGGCATATTTCATCAGGTTTTATTGAGAATTTGGAAAAATGTCCCAAATGAAAATTATAGATATATTAGTCCTTGATTCACAGATAAAATTTCATAAAAAATATTAAGTATGTGATTTACGGTGAATTAATAGGTGAAGTGTGTCAAATCTGTCTTTCAGACAGATTTCAGGGTCTGTATTGTAAGCCAATTTTGGGCATGTTGCATCCAGAAATTCGACATATAAGCAGTCTGATAAAATTTTAGAAAAACTTGTTAAATTTCTAACAAGACCAAGAACACAAAATTTCATTGAGTGTGCAGGTGTTTAGGCCATTTCTACTGAAATGTGTCAAAACTGGAAATCAAACAGACATGCTGCAAAGATGGAATTTTTACTCCGAATTTCTGAATTGAACATGTATCAAAATTAATATGATTTTGGGGTAGTATTTCAATATCAACAAGAACATAATTTTTTCGAAGCCTAATTCGAACCACAAAGAACATAATCCAAGCATAAACACACAACAGAATTTCAGCCTTTTGAAAGAAGTGATTTTGTTTAGAATTTCAAGGGGATATTCATGAAAAATTGAGACATGGCATATCAATTTGATTACTACCACTCCATATTGATAAAACATGATATTAAAACATGATAAAATGGAACCCTAAATAAATTTCCAAACCCAAGTTGGATCCTACCTCAAAAGTGTTCTTTCTCTTCTTCTTCTTCTTCTTCTTCTTCTTCTTCTTCTTCTTCTTCTTCTTCTTCTTTTTTGGGATAACATAGAGGGGTAGGAGGGAGAGCACGAAATTAGGGGGGTGGGAATTGAGTAGGAGGAGAGGAGATAAGGACAAGGGAAGAAAAGAGAAGAAAAGAAAAGAAAAGGAGAGAAAGTGGGAGAGATTTCTAGAATAGGTTTCCATGGCTTATCCCATAAGCCAGGTTAATTATTAAATGACCAAACTACCCCTCACACATTCAAGTATTTACAAGTATGTCATTACTTTATGCACACACCATCTTAGGATGTACGCACAGCAGCTTTAGTCCAAATGACCGTTTTGCCCCTAATCTTTCTAAAAATTTACGGGGGTTGACATTGACCCCTAACCCCTTTCACACTTGCATGGATTTTCCACACACACACCTATGCATGCCTACACATGCATACATGCACCACGCACACACGTCCAATACATTCCTGTTGTTTCACACCCACGACGCCATTCGCACTTCTCCGCATTCACATTTCACATTCTCTTCCCTTAGCCACGTATTACGGCCCAATCCCTCTTGCACTATGTTACATACATCAAAATCTACGTTTACTTCATGCCTATGTATGCATTATAAGTAGAAATATCTATGTTTACTTCATGCCTACGTATGTGTTATGTTTGTCCACATATAACCCAAACTCTGTATAATCTCTCCACTCCCGGTAAAGGTGACTGTGTATAAATATCACCTCCACTCCCGGTAAAGACGAGTGGGTATAAACTCCACATATCACATAATCACTTCCCCCAACTTCTCAGTCTAGGCCTCATACCCACAGTTTACTCAATCTCACCTAAAACCTAGGCTTTGCTAACTCACCCTCATTAGAGAGGACTGAGACATTCAAGAGTTTTATTTCATCATTTTAGTAATGAAGGAGTCATGTTGCATGGCGTCACATTTCATATTCATATCAATATGGGTCATGCACTGAAGTGTCATGCCCTCCATCGTATTCATATCAACCCATCATCACATCACATATGGTACCATGCATGACATGCTCCCAACATTACAAGTTCATATCAAATTTCAGTTCATATCCATATGATTGAGCATTTCTCACATTTCTGGCATTTGCCTTCATTCAGGTATTTTCACAAACACGTGGTGAGCGTGACGTACATGTCCATAAGCACATTAGCAGATCAATTGGCATGACATTTCATTAATCTAGTTTACATGTAGCCACAGAAGAAAAATAAAACAGAAGAGCTATTTTTGGCCACTACGATGAAACGGTCGTGTAGGATTCTACACGACTGTGTCGGCTAGGTTTTCTGGGCGATTTCTAGGCACTGCCGATGAGTATTTTTTGGGTTTTCTGGGATTTTTTATGGGATGATAAATAGATTTTTACCTTTTCTATTAGGAGATCTTCTCCCAGAACTTTTCAGAGAATTTTTCAGAGCTTTCTCAGGTGTTTTTTGATTTTATATTCTCTGTTGTAGCTATTCTCTGTAACTTTTTGTAATTTTTGATACTAGATTCTAATCCAAAGTTGAGTTTCATTGCTTTCTTATTTTGGATCATTTATGTAAGTGATTTCATCTCTTATTTATTGTTTTTATGCATCTATTCATTGATTTGATCACGTTTATACCCATGGATCATCAGTAGTTCATCATTTAGGGCTTTGGGTTGAACCCTATTATGGTTGGTTATGGATTGAGTTAATTTTAATGGGTTATTAATAATTGTTGAATGGGGTTTTGTAAGGATGATTATTATCAACATAAATTGACTTCCTCCCCTGTGGATTATTGGGTTAGTCACTAACGATAGTTAGTGCTAATCTTGGGTTTTCAATCTTTATGTTGGTTTCCACTATCTATGGGCGTAGATTAGAGCCCTCCTAACATTGATCTAACTCCTATCCATGATAGTGGCATGGAGGAAGGTTGGTGATATTTGTCGAACATCGATAGTTGGCTAGAACATATGGTAGATAGTCGTACCATAGCATCATGAGAGTGGGGGATATGTGATAACATTATGTGCAACAACATCACACTGAGACATAATTCGATAACCAATCAATTTGGATAAATCCTAGCTTCAATCACAGTAGCAGGGATACTTGGCCCTAGAGCTTTCCTCATATTGATATTTCCCTTAGACAATTTCCTTTCTCGTGACCTATTCCCACGGCTAAACAAAACTTAGAAATAAACCGGTAATCAACGTCTGACTCCCTGCGGATCGACCCGTAAGTACACAAACGACATTGTGCGCTTGCGATATAAATATTAAGACCTCGAGATCGCGAACAAGTCTTTTGGCACCATTGCCGGGGAGGCAACACCTTGATATTGGTTTAGTTCTAAGTTATTTATACTATGCAGTTTTCCTTTTAATTTCCTTTTTATTTCTTTTTCTATTATTCTCTTATGTACTGACATCTTCTTCTATTTTTGTTTGTTGTTCATGCACAGGAGGTCACATAGTGCTTGTTGGAATTCTATAATTCCATATCTCTATTCCATATGGTTTTGATATGACAAACTTAATATTATTATTACTAACTTTTTCTGTGCAGATATCCGACTACTCAACATGTGCATCATGTACATAATCGCCAATTACAGCTATCTGCACAAAGTCTACTCACAATCAAGACGAAGTCATATCTATGGCTTGTTGTAATATATGTAATTTTTGTTTTATAGTTTTTAAGCCCGATGATAACTTATCTTAGTTAACTAGGACCCTCTCCCATCCTTTGTCTACAAACTGCTTTTTCCTGTTTCCTGAAACTCCTCTTTAAAAAATTAGCCGACTAGGTAAATTTTGCTGGCACGCTAATTTTTCCTTTTCGATTTAGCCCATGAATTTTTTTGGGTATCTTTCTTTCCATATCAGATTCACGTCTGTAAATTTTAACGGTCAAATTCTGTGATTTGAAAATTAACCGACCAACATAATTTACCTGGCAGGTTAATTCCGTTTTTGATAGTTTTTCAGAACTGTGTTGGAACTTATCCAACTAAGTTGGATCTTAATCCAACGTTGGGCTTATATGCGGTGAATAATTATATAAGTGCTACGCTGTCATGTTAAGCCCAATATATTAGTGATCTGGTTTTAATTAATTAAATGGGCTAAATGAGTTAAGCAGGTTGTGGGGCCTTTATGTGTAGAGACTATTGGGCTTCAACTCGTTGATGGGCCGAGTTGGAAACCCTAGGGCTATGGAGGCTAGCATATAAATATTAGCGGTCATGGTCCCCAGAATACACGAACAAAGTTGAGCCGTCTTTTCTACGTCCCGTCGCTAGGAAATAAACCGGGAGAAAGCTAAAGGGATTCTCCAACCGGTTGATTCGTGCTATTCTAGAAGATCGATCGTTGCGCTATCGTCAGGATCTTTCAGATTATTAGCGATGGACTCAGGTACGCTTCCGCTAATCAGAGTAGGTTAATGATTTAAGGTTCCACATGTTATACATCTAGATTTGTGGTATTCGGTTTGTACACATCTAGATCTTTAGTTTCTACAAGTGGTATCAGAGCCCACATACTGTGGATATTAAATTTTTTGCATGCTCGCAGTAGATCTGATAAAAAAATCAGATTTTTAATCTGTTTTAAGTTTCGGATCTGTTAAAAATTCATTTTTTATCAGATATAATATTCGGATCAATGCAAAAATTTGGTTTTTTGATTAATTTTTCCAATTAAAAAAATATATTTTTTTGATCGGGGACGGCCCGCCGGCCGCCGCCCGGCGCAGATAAAGGGGGCGACCGGCGCCGCCCCCGTTCAGAAACAGGGGGGCGGCACCGGCCGCCCCAGGCGGAATAAGGGGGGCGGCCTGCGCCGCCCCCGTTCAGAAACAGGGGGCGGCAGGCGCCGCCCCCGGCGGATTAAAGGGGGCGGCCTGCGCCGCCCCCCGTTCAGCAACAGGGGGCGGCGCCTGCCGCCCCCGACGGAATAAAAAGGAGGCGGCCGGCGCCGCCCCCCGTTCAGAAACAGGGGGGCGGCGTCGGCCGCCCCCCGTCGATTTAAAGGAGGGGGCGGCCTCGTCCGCCCCCGTTCAAAATAAGGGGGGAGGCGGAGGCCGCCCCCAGTCAGGATGCACGGGGGGGTGGGAGGCGCCCCCCCTGCCGGAGACCGGGGCGCCGGCCTCCCTGCCGGTGCCCGACGGCAAAGATGGGGGCGGCGACCGCCGCCCCCCCAACAGAAATCCTAACCCTAATTTTTTTTCTTTCAGCTACAGCCCTGTGGGCCGGCCCATGAGCCCACAATCAGTTTAATTAAAATCAATATAGGGCTGTGCTGTTAAATTGGGCTGTTTGGGTTATTTGGTTGTTTCTGGGCCTATTATTGCAAACCAGTTCTTTAGCCTTTTTAGGCTTATTGCAAAACAGTTTTGAGCACCCGCATGGCTAATATTGGACCCAATTTTTGGGTCATTTGGACACAAATTTGGTCCTATTTTAGGATGTTTTAACACAAGTCAAGGAGGAAATAAAAGAGCAATTTGTATATTTCCATTAAGTGTAATTTTTGTGTTAAAATTCACATTTTAATTCAATTTTAGGCGTAATTAATTATATATATATATCGAAATAATTTTATTTAAAAGGACCACCCACCAAAGTGGGCTCGATCGTGGCAATTGATTTTATTTCGATATATATATAAGGCTACATACATGCTTGGCATGAAAATTTATCGCCTAAAGTTTTGAATTTAAATTCGTGAAATGGGAAATAAATGGTTGTGTATATATATATTTCCTTTAGGCTAAATTTTGTGTGTTAATTTAAGTTCATTCCGATTTTTAATTCTTTAGGCAAAGTTTCAGTTAAATATACATTTCGAAATAACTCTAATTTTTGTGAAATTCCACCAAAGTGGATTCCACTATTAAAATTGTTTTGGAATGTAAACGGATTAAAATACATACTCAGTATGATCAGTTAGTTGCCTGGATGAATTTTAAACGGATCGAAGGAGTAAATAAAAGGCTTTCCTGTATATTTACATTTAAGTTCAGTTTCATTTAAATTCAATTTTTGGGCGCATTAAAATATATGTTTCGAAATAATTTTAATTATTACGGGATCCCACCAAAGTGGGCTCTACAGTTAAATTGTTATTATTTCGGAACATAAACGGTTAAATACATACTTTTGTATGATTGGTTGCCCGATATTGAATTTAATTTGGGTTGAAGGAGTAAATTAGACGTTTAAATGTATATTTATCCTCAAAGATAAATTTTGTGCTAATTGTGTAAAATAAATTTAAACTCTAAGTTTAAGGCTTAAAACCATATATATATATACTTCGGTATATAACAAGTTGACTTCATACGTTGGTATGAAAATTCAGTTAGCCTGAATTTAGATTTAAATTAAAACACAAAATTCAAGAGTTTTCTTCAGGAGTAAATAAAAAGCTTTAACATATATTCTCCTCAAGAATAAGTTTAAAAGGCCTTAAAGAATTTTTTTTGTGCACTAACCATCAAGCAAATGGCCTTAAGGAAATTTGACACATTTAGAGTTATATCTATAATGGGACATGGTGTGTGTGTGTGTGTGTGTATATATATATATAACTTTATTATGTATGTTCATATACACATTAGTATACATATATACCCCGTTTTGAACAAGAAAATTTGTTTTGAAGTTATGGATTTTATTTAACTCAATATATATGATTAGAAGGATGGAATAAAAGGTTCTTATATATATTTCCACTTAGTGTAATCATTTTGTGTTAAATTCGGTTTAGTTTCAATTCAATAAATTATATATTTCGAATATAGAATGATTAGATCATCAACTCACCAAAGTGGGTTTTCTTGTGAAGATCAGTTCTAATCTCGAAATTTAACAAGTTGAATACATACTTTTGTATGAAAATTTTGGTTGCCTTAAATTTGATTTTGAAGAAAAGTGGACTTGAATATCTCCACTTAAAGTATATTCATGTATCAAATTGCGACTTAGATTCAAATTCTGCAAAGGTATATATTTTTGAAATGATTTCGTGCAATCATCATCTCGCCAAAGTGGGCTCTGTTGATTTGCATTATTTCATTTCATGAATATAAAAAGAATCTAATGTGCCCGTGATTTGCGTAAGAATGCTAAATCGGCCCAAAGGAAGATTACCGTTCTCTACCATTTCATGCGCACCTGTGGCAATAGACAAGGTGATGATTAGTGAGTTCAATGCATGCAAATTTAATTCGGCCCAAAGGAAGTTTTATTTTTGGCATGTTATTATTGTCATTGTCTGATTGCTACAACAAGATGTCAGTGACTAGTCAATAGATTATCCAAAGATAAATATTGGACTAGTTGGGGATGTCTTGAGATGGGAAAATAGCATTAATTTGAATTTGTTGTTGTATTTAATACTCATATGAACATGTTATAAATTGTTTTCTTGTTCTCTTTTCAGCTAATATTCCTGAAAAATTTTCTGCCAACCTAAAATCAATTCCAGTCCTTAATGGCACTAACTTCAAGGCATGGAAGGAGAATCTTTTGATAATCCTCGGAGTCATGGATCTTGATCTGGCATTAAGGACTCATTGTCCTCCACCACTCAATGATGAGAGTACCTCTGATGAAAAGAGGGAGTTGGAAGAGTGGAAGAGATCAAATCGCATGTGCCTAATGCTAGTGAGGAAGGCCATTCCAGAATATCTCAGGGGCTCTATTTCAGAGAAAATTTCCACAGCTAAATGGTTCCTTATTGAGCTTGAAAAGAAGTTTGTCAAGAATGAAAAGAGTGAAATTAGTACACTCTTGACAAACCTATCTTCAATGAAATATAAAGGTAAAGGAAACATCAGGGAGCATATAATGAAGATGTCTAACATTGCTTCAAGGTTGAAAGCACTTAAGCAAGACCTCTCTGAGGCTCTGCTAGTGCATTTTGTTTTGATATCTCTTCCATCTCAGTTTGACCAGTTTAAGATGAGCTACAATCTGAAGAATGCGACTTGGTCTCTGGATGAGCTCATCTCAAACTGTGTAAAGGAAGATGAAAGGCTTGAGCAAGAATTGACAGAAAGCCCTCTCCTGACATCCACCTTCAACAAAAGGAAGAAGGATAATGAAGCTGCAGATACAGCTTCTCAAAAGAAACAACGAAGGGAACTGAAAAGTTCAGAAGGTCATGGTTGTTTCTTTTGTAGAGCTGAAGGGCATGTAAAGAAGAATTGCTCAAATTATCACGCTTGGCGTGCTAAAAGGGTATGTTTCTTTAATTCGGTTTGATTCTAAGTTAAATTTCTTTTCATGCAACCTTTGGTACTTATAGGCACGTGATGGAAAGATTTGGTATAACCATTCACATCATTGTGTCTATGCAGGATTGCCTAAGATGCCAAGAGCCAAATGATGGTGAAAGATACATCGATATGGGCAATGGTAAGATAGTTCAAGTAGAGGCACATTAAATTTAGATTATTTCTTTTAAATGCTAGATTGTATTTGAATTTTATGAGACTATTATGTACCGTTCTTAACGGAATTTGGATTTCCATTTCTATTTTGAACAAATTTGGTTATAAGTGTTCAATTTTGAATGGAAAATTTGGTTGTCTCTTAATTCAAAATTAGTTTACTCTAGTTCTTTAAAAGATCATTATAATCTTCAGTTATTTGGAAATGTTGCTTTATTTCTAAGATTCCTGCAGTTTAAGTACATGTGTTGTAATGAAAGAATTAACAGTTTAGAATTCAGTTATATTTTGATTGCAGCTTATATCCTTAATAAAGTTTCAACAAATGAATCAATTGCATGTTTGGATATGTCCAACTAAAGTAAAGCTTTATAAGCCTAATAAAGTAATAGGACATAATGCTAATGATTTTCTAATTTTGTTGAATAGTTTTAAAGTTGATATTATTGTGTATGATTTTACATAATCCCACTATTAAGTTAATTAACGAATTAGGAAATGCATGCCTATTTGAGGATGCTGAGTTTGAGGGGGGAAATTTAGTTAGTGGCATTATTCTTGAAGAAGATTAATCTCACATGTGTTGTTGGCATTGTTCAGGAGGGTATTGCTGACATTGTTCAAGACACAATAAATTCAAGATAATGTTGCAATTCCTCCCATTCGGGAAATTGTTTATAAGGACAAACTCTAGCACCCTCAAAGCACTAATTGCCCTTCAGGAAATCCATTAAAGAGATGACAAGCTCACTTTTGACATTAGGATGATGGAAGTTCGACTTACATCAAGTCATAACAATTCTACATCTCTAAAATGGATTAATGCATTAATTAAGAAAGTCTTTAAACGATACTTAAAATCTTTTTCTCATTGCCATAAGGTTTGAAACCTATTGATTGTAAATATTTTTTTATAATCAATTGGAATTCAAAAGGGTATTAAGAAAAGATTTAAAGCGTATCACTCAAAGACTTTATACAGAAAAGAATGCATTAATTGAAAAGAGACTTTTATTCAGTTTTCATGAAAGACTCCATAAGGTTTATAATGTGATTAGTAGAGCATTTCGATATCGTTACTGATATATTAAATTTCATTAAGTGATCACCTCGTTCGGTTTTGAGATGATATTTAATGATGATATCTAAGTTCTGTGGGAGCATGTAATTTATATAATATCTATGTGGTAATGAATGTTAAGTTCTATGGGAGACAAGTTTAGTCTCATTAATTGCCCCGAGAATCTACTTCAGAAGATTCCATATATCTCACCAAAAGGGAGTCTAAAGTATGCTCAGTTTTATATGCGTTTGGTTATTGCATATATTACAGATGTGTTGGGCAGATTGTTAAGTTCAGGAGTTGACCATTTGACAGCAGCCAAATGTGTCTTACGGTATTTATGGAGAACAAAAGGGTTACATGTTCAAGGATCAGTAGTCAAAAAGGGTTGAGATCATTTTGGTATACTGACTCTGATCATTTATTGGATGCAAAGAATGTATGAAAATCTATATTAGGTGCCATCTACTAGAAGAGATCTAAATGGTCCCTTTTATATAGTCTCTTCTGACATGGCTTTAGATTTCATATCATATTATGTGACATCCAAATCATGAAATATATCTGCATATTTTGTCACTATGCTGCAAATTAGGGATGGTGTTGGAACACCACACAGTTTTTTTAGTGACAATGAAGTCTGCAGTTTTATATTCCAGCAACAACAGGAACTCGACAAAGTTTAGATATTCAGAGATCAAGTTCCTAGATTGTTGATTAATAATAGGAGTGTATAATTGTCTAATGAGCACATCAGAACAAACCATGTAATTACGGATCCGTTATAGTAAGGAAATGTCATCCAAAAGGTTTTATGAGCTGGCTACTCATATGGATGTCATTTCATTAAGAACATTCAGTTTTGTGGGAGTTTGTTCTTTTGGGTGCTCATATGATAGACAAAATTAAGTCTCCAACTTAAGCTTGAGGTTGTTTTCTGATCAGAAATAAAGTTTTTGGTTTCAGTTCGGCTTCACTCCGATTTTGGTTTGTTTATGATCTCACTAAGGTTAAGGAGGATCAGTTGGAAATAGACATGTTAGATCACATTACATGTAATTTCCACGCTACACATCCACTTCATAATCCATGTCATTCTTTTGTATTAGCACGGTGACCACTGATGGGTCGAGCTGCAATTGCTGCGGCGAAGATCTCTTTGATCCCTTGCTAATATAATTGATGGACCGGATTATTTTTGACTCATTAAAGAAATGACAGCAAGTTAAGATCTTATTTGGTTGTATGCACTATGAAATATAATTATAAAATTTAAGCATATAGCCCAAGTGGGAGATTGTTGGAACTTATCCAACTAAGTTGGATCTTAATCCAACGTTGGGCTTATATGCGGTGAATAATTATATAAGTGCTACGCTGTCATGTTAAGCCCAATATATTAGTGATCTGGTTTTAATTAATTAAATGGGCTAAATGAGTTAAGCAGGTTGTGGGGCCTTTATGTGTAGAGACTATTGGGCTTCAACTCGTTGATGGGCCGAGTTGGAAACCCTAGGGCTATGGAGGCTAGCCTATAAATATTAGCGGTCATGGTCCCCGGAATACACGAACAAAGTTAAGCCGTCTTTTCTACGTCCCGTCGTTAGGAAAGAAACCGAGAGAAAGCTAAAGGGATTCTCCAACCGGTTGATTCGTGCTATTCTAGAAGATCGATCATTGCGCTATCGTCAGGATCTTTTAGATTATTAGCGATGGACTCAGGTACGCTTCCACTAATCAGAGTAGGTTAATGATTTAAGGTTCCAAATGTTATACATCTAGATTTGTGTTATTCGGTTTGTACACATCTAGATCTTTAGTTTCTACAAACTGCTCTTTTCTATGCGTTTGGGGCAGTTTATAGCTGTTGGGATTCAGTTATTATAAATTCCCTTCAATCCTGTAAATAGATGAGTGCCCCCTTTACTTTCATTCATTTCTTTTACAACTTCTCTCTCTAGAAATTAATTTTTGTCATCTTCAAGAGAGAAATTCTGCCATTATTTTCATTTGAATAAATAAATTATGATATTTTTTCTTCATTTGAAAACTGAAACTTTCAAGAGTGTTTCTTCCATTCTAAATCTAGAAATCTTGATTCTTTCATTTACACCTCTTCCTTGAATTTCATTCGAAATCTTCATCAAGGCTTTGGGTGTTATTTTCATTCTCCATTTTTGTAAGTTGAATCTCTTGGTGTAGAGATTGTACAAAGTTTGGGACACTGAGAGTGTCGCCGTTTTTGTATGTTGTTGCTTACGAGGCAAGTGTTATAGTAGATTGAAAATCTCTACGGGGTAGAGAACTGGACGTAGGATCACGAGGATCCGAACCAGAATAAATTCTTGGTGTTTCCGTTTGCTTGGCTGGTTTGCTAATTTGTTTTGTTTCATTAATTGTGTTGATTCTTTCACTGCAAATTATTTATATTTAAAGGAATATACAAGTTACTTTGTATATCTCCTAATTGTTGACAATACTAATCATTTCAGCTGTTTAGTATTGAAATAGCCATATCGACGATCCTTTCATTTGGTATCAAAGCCTGGTTCAAGAGACGTGTCTATTTCCAATCTAACAATTGGCATTTCTGGTGATCGATGGCTTCAACAACAAGTACATCACAATTTCCCGAAGAGCATTCTACCGTAAGGCCTCCATTGTTCACGGGCTCCAACTACTCATATTGGAAGCGGCAAATGATGATCTGTCTCCAGTCAATCGACTTCCAACTTTGGAACATTGTGGAGATATCTTACACCAAGCCAACAACCTCTTATGATGAATGGAAAATTGTAGAGAAGGCCAATGCAACATCGAATTCTAAGGCGATGAATGCATTATTTTGTGCAATGGACAATAATGAATTCAATCGAGTCTCCTAGGCCACATCAGCATAAGATATCTGGCTTACACTCCAGGTAACACATGAAGGCACTAATAAAGTTAAGGAAACTAAAATTTCTGTTTTTGTTCACAGATTTGAACTATTCAAAATGAAGCCCAACGAAACAATTGGCGAGATGTTTACGTGCTTCACTGATATTACCAACTCTTTGATTGCACTTGGGAAGACTTATACCCAAGTTGAGATGGTCCGAAAGATTCTTCGTTCTTTGACTCTTAAATGGGAGAAGAAGACCACGTCAATTGAAGAAGCCAACGACCTATCCACTGTCACAGTCGAAAGAATTATAGGAAATCTTATGGCATATGAAGTCCAACTTGAAGATAGAAAGCAAGAAAGCACCCACAAGAAGGACCTTGCATTTCATGCGTCGTCGGACAACGATGATTCAGATGATGATGATGATGATTTGGAATACTTAACAAGAAAGTTCAAGAAGTATCTCAAAGGTAAGTTCAAGAATAATAATTTTTTAAATACTAATGAGAATTCTTCTGTGTGTTATCATTGTAATAAGCCAGTACACTTCAAGAAGGAATGTACCTTACTTTCAAAGTCAAAGAATGCTGAGAACTTCAACAAAGTATATAAGAAGAAGAAGGCATTTGCAGCAACATGGGATGATTCCTCAGATGAAGATGCAAACAAAAAGGAACAAAGCCCACATATGTGTTTCATGGCACTGGATGACAACAATCAAGTAAGTAGTTTATATAATGAAGAATTGTTAGATGCATTTTTTTGGTACTTAGATGCATTCAATGATTTGTTTATGCACTTTAAGAGATTAAATTCTATGCACAAATCTTTGAAACATAATAATGACACTTTGATTGTTGAACATGAGGCACTTGTTTCAAAACTTGCATCTCATGATATGTTACCTTGTGAAAAAGAACAACTTCTTACTCAGAATGTGGCATTGAGCAAAGAGAATGAAATTCTAAAATTAGAAGTCCATGACTTGCATGCACAAATATCCGAAACAGATACAAATATTTCATCACTCAAGATGAAATACAACGAGATATCTTCTAATGTTGAAAAGTTCAACAAAGGAAAGGATCATCTTAATGATTTGCTCTCATTTCAATATCCTACAAATCATCGGCATGGGTTAGGTTATTCAAAGAAGAATGTTACCAAACCCAATGTTTCATCTTATTTGGATGTTAGACATAAGATTGTTAATGTACCTAAGAAGTATCATGCATCCATCTATGCTCATACTCATTTTTTGCCTAAGAACCCCACTCATTTGCATATTTGAGTTCCTAAAGACTTATATTTGCATGATAGAGATTTATATGTTGATTCATATATGAATAATATTGTTTATTCACATGATTATGTGGCAAAATCAAATTCTACATGGATTTGGTTTCCTAAGGACTGATCCCCCGGATCCTACATTGTAGAGGATACCATTTCTTAATATTTATTTTTTAGGTATCCAAAAGAAAAGAAGGTCATTGATGCCGATATCCTTTTTGACAATGACAAAGGGGGAGAAACACCATAATATGGCATTTACTCAGGGGGAGTTATAAGAAATTACTTATTTCATATTATTAAGTGTTTGTCATCGTCAAAAGGGGGGAGAATGTTGGAATTCCATAATTCCATATCTCTATTCCATATGTTTTTGATATAACAAACTTAATATTATTATTACTAACTATTTTTGTGCAGATATCCGACTACTCAACATGTGCATTTTGGACATAATCGCCCATTACAGCTATCTGCACAAAGTCTACTCACAATCAAGATGAATTCATATCTACGGCTTATTGTAACATATGTAATTTTTGTTTTATAGTTTTAAGCCTGATGGTAATTTATCTTAGTTGACTAGGACCCTCTCCTATCATTTATCTACAAACTGCTTTTTCCCATTTCCTAAAACTCCTCTTTAAAAAATTACCCGACCAGGTAAATTTTGCTGGCAGGCTAATTTTTTCTTTTCGATTTAGACCATGAAATTTTTTGGGTATCTTTTTTCCATATCAGATTCACGTCTGTAAATTTTAACGGTTAAATTCTGTCATTTGAAAATTAGCCGACCAACACAATTTACCTGGCAAGCTAATTCCGTTTTTGACAGTTTTTCAGAACTGCTCTTTTCTATTCGTTTGGGGCAGTTTATAGCTGTTGGGATTCAGTTATTATAACTTTCCTTCAATCCTATAAATAGATGAGTACCCCCTTACTTTCATTCATTTCTTTTACAACTTCTCTCTCTAGAAATTAATTTCTATCATCTTCAAAAGAGAAATTCTGCCATTGTTTTCATTTGAATAAATAAATTCTGATATTTTTTCTTCATTTGAAAACTGAAACTTTCAAGAGTGTTTCTTCCATTCTAAATCTAGAAATCTTGAATCTTTCATTTTCACCTCTTCCTTGAATTTCATTCGAAATTTTCATCAAGGCTTTCGGTGTTATTTTCATTCTCCATTTTTGTAAGTTGAATCTCTTGGTGCAGAGATTGTACAAAATTTGGGACACTGAGAGCGTTGCCATTTTTGTATGTTGTTGCTTGCGGGGCAAGTGTTATAGTGGATTGAAAATCTCTACGGGTAGAGGACTGGACGTAGGATCACGAGGATCCGAAACAGGATAAATTCTTGGTGTTTGTGTTTGCTTGTTTGGTTTGCTAATTTGTTTTGTTTCATTAATTGTGGTGATTCTTTCACTGCAAGTTATTTATATCTAAAGGAATATACAATTTACTTTGTATATCTCCTAATTGTTGACAATACTAATCATATCTGCTGTTTAGTATTGAAATAGCCATATCGACGATCCTTTCAGTGCTGAGGACTTGCTTCCTTTAGACCCTGAGATCGAGGGTATGGTATGTAGGCCTAACGCAGAAAGGAGACGAAGGCTGGCACAGAGAGCAATGACAGAAAATGCACCTCCTCCACTGCCACCTACCAAGTCGCTCTTGGACTTCTCTGCGCCATTCAACGGATCAACCTCTAGAACTGCTCGTCCACCCGTCACTGCTAAATGCTAATAATTTCAAACTGAAGACATCACTCATCATCTGCATACAGCTGGACCAGTTTGGGGTACCCTCCATGGAGAACCCAAACGATCATCTGAACACATTTCTAGAGAAATGTGACACACTCAAATTGAATGGCGTCCCTGAGGATGCCATCAGACTAAGACTATTCCCCTTCTCCATAAGAAATAAAGCAAAAGAGTGGCTCAAAAGCCACGATCAAAATACATTTTCTTCTTGGGATGCGCTGTCTAGTGCCTTTCAACAAAATTCTTTCCTCTAGGTAAGACGTTGAAGATGAGAAATGCGATCACCTCTTTCTCCCAAATTGATCAGGAATCCTTATACAAGGCATGTAAGAGATTTAAGGAGATGTAAATACAATGCCCACATCATGGGGTTCCCGATTGGATCCTCATCCAAACGTTTTGACAATGGGCTAAAGCAAGAGGTAACGATCTCCATTGACGCTGTCGCTAACGGGGTGATTATGAACAAAACTCTTGAATATGCAAAGAGGTTGTTCGAGGATATGACCTCCAATAACTACCGTTGGAGTAACGAAAGGGCAACCTCCTAGAAAGGATGTAAGTATGAGCTAGATGTCGTCTCTTTATTATCTAGTAAATTTGATTCTCTAGCAAAGTAAATTTCTATGTTAGAGATGGTGCAGGTGCTACTAACCTACCCAACTTAGCTTTATATAGGGGCTGTTGACGAACGAGCTTGAATGATCTTGAATAGGGAGCTTGGTTTTATTCATGAACAAAATCCATGTTCAAGCTCTGTTTGTTTACTAACCGAGCTCTAAAAACCTGTTTAAGCGTGTTCGTTAAGCTTACCGAACGAACGAAAACAAACGTAAATGAACATTTACCGAGCTTGTTCACGAGTAGTTCGTCGAACGTTTTTTCGTTAACAAGACTTATTGAGCTTGTTCGTGAACATATTCAAGAACATATTCGTAAACACACTATCAATCTTGTTCACGAACAGATTTTCAAATAAACGAACGAACATCAATTTTTTAATCAGGAATAATAATATTTAACAATAATTTTAAATGACTAAATCAATTAAATAAAAGGATTAAATATTTATAGGAAAAAAATAAACAAATCCAACATAATAGCTCCATAAATCCCATTACATACATCCATTCCAATCATAGTAAAAAATATAGTATTTGTCTAAATGCAATACAATGTAAGAACCCAATATTCCAACAATTCCACCATCAATGTATTATAATGAAAACTTAACGAACTCGTTCGTGAACATCACTTAATGAGCTTGTTCACGAACACTTAACGAGCTTGTTCATAAACATAAATGAATGAACACAATTATGTTCAAGATCTGTTAGTTTACTAACTGAGCTCTAAAAATCTGTTCAAGCTTGTTCATTAAGGTTCCCGAATGAATGTAAACGAACATGTATTGAGCTTGTTCACGAGTAGTTCGTCGAACGTTCTTTTCATCAACAGCCCTAGCTTTATGTGAGGTTTGTAGTGCGTGTAGGGACACCAATAAGTAGAGTGCCCATCTAATGCACAGTCGCTATAAGGGATGATCACAGAGCAAGCCAACATATCATATAGGAATTACCCAAGGCCCCAAAACAACACCTACTCCAGCATATATAACCCGGGATGGGGGAACCATCAAAACTTTTCTTAGAGGAGTACGAGTCCCCAGCCTCATCCACCATTCCCTACACAACCTCAACAGGCCTATGCTCCACCACAGAACTCTCAACAAATGCCACCAAATCAAATGCCACCACCTCCTCCTAGAAAGTTAAAGCTGGAGATGCTAATGGAAAATTTTGTGGTGATGCAAGGGCAGAAGAATGACTTCTTTTAGAGCTCCATTCAACAGCTCACCACCACCACACATAAATTAGCATCGAGCAACAAGGCAATATAGACCCAGCTAGCACATTAGGCTGCTCACCTCTCCAAGTCACAAGGCTAGCTATCGGGGCAACCTGAGCCCAAACCTAGGGGCCAAGTGGATGCAGTGACTTTGAGGAGTGGAAGGCAAACTGAGGGGCCTACGAGGCCAATTTTTGAGGAAGAAGAAGTTAGGGTTGATTTGCTACCCTGTACACCAACTGAAGTTGAAATAGTGCCTGAGCCAAGTACCCCCACCAAAGAAGCCGTCAGTGGAGAAGGAAGCTGAAAAGGATGGTAGGAACGACACACCTGAGCATACAAGAGTCTATTTTCCAAAGGTGCCTTACCCATCAAGATTGGCCAAGGCTAAGGTGGAAAAGAAGTATGGAATTTTTTTTGATATGCTCAAGCAACTCCTGGTAAGCATCCCCTTCGTAGATGCCATTTCAGAGATCCCCTCATATGCAAGTTTCTGAAGGACTTACTCTCCAAGCATAACAAGAGGCAAAAAGTGATGCTCTTCATGGAGTGCAGTGCTATACTCCAACAGAAGATGATCGAGAAGCTAAGGACCCTCACAGCTTCTCCATCCACTGCTCTGTGGGAAACTTTTCCATTAGAAGAGCCTTATGTGATTTTGGGGAAAGCGTCAGCTGATCGCGCCTGGATATACACCCGGAAAACGACTGTAGTTTTACCGCAAGCGCACAGTGTAGTAGCGAGCGGGTATCGAACACAGGGAGGACAATTGACAGTATCCTACTTTGATTACCTAGCTATTGGTGGAATAAGAATAGTTTTGATGGTGGTGTCACAATAGTTCAAATAGCAAATAGATATCAATTAATAAAAGCGTCTAAGGATAGGAAATCCCCACTACGGATAGTTTCTCATCTGTGTGAGTCATGATATCAATGTTGCAAGGCTTGAATATAGGTGAACTAGTCACAACTTAATGTAGAACAAAGCTCACGCTCTCGCGCTATTGCCGGTCTATAGCAACCTAGATTAGGGCCCACTCTCGTGCAAACCCTAACCTAAACCACTAGCGTGAAGATCGACATCATCGTCCAATCGCAACTCGAATCCACTCTCGTGCAAACTCGATCTACGATCTATGTTATGATAGTTCGTATTCGTCCAATCTCTTGCAAACGAATATTAGTATAGACTTATAATAAAAATCCTAGCTTTGGTCTAATCTCTTGCAAACCAAATCTAGAGAATTTCGATTATAAACCTACGTTGAATACCTAGGCCTTCCCATCAATTGAGATCCAATCTCTTGCAAATCCCAATTGAAGGAAATTCCTAGCTACTCGCAATAAATCAATCAAAACCTAACCTTTCTTCAATCCTAGCAACAATTCTATTCATTCATCACAATTCAAAAGATAGGGTCCATATGGTTCATCCCCATGCCCTAGAGCGGATAAACTACTCACAAATCATCATGGAAATTTAAGAAAAATAGCAATTGATCATAGCACAATTCATTATAGAGAAGAGACAATTCAAAAAAAATAAGATTTTTAGCAAGAAAGAACAAACCAAAATTGTCGCCTATGATCTCCAGCTGAGATTTCACAAAAGAATAACCGTCAAAAAATAATAGAAGTCTCTCCTAAAACTAGGGAAAAAACTAGGTTTAAATACAAGCTAAAATCGTCCAAAAAAATCGTGACAAAACTGCCCCTGCGCAGCTCAGAATCCGCAGTCCTCGCAGCAGTCAGAATGCTTTACTCGGCCGAGTAACAATGTCACTCGCTCGAGTGACAGACCCAATAATAAAACCGAGAATCTGGGGTTTTCAGGGGTCTGTCTCTCTGACTGACTCGGACGAGTAGGCTTCTTTACTCGGCCGAGTAAGCAATCGTACTCGACCGAGTAGGCTTCTTAGAAATTCCAGTAACTTGGCCCTTTCTCAGTTGAAAATCCATGTTCTACTCGGGCGAGTGAGCTTCTCTACTTGGCCGAGTAGACTTCCTTGCTCGGCCGAGGAAACTTTGAAATTCTGCTGTGCGTATCCGTTTCACTCGGCTGAATACAGCTCCTGACTCGGCCGAGTAGAGTCTCTGTTCAGCCGAGTAGGCTGCTCTGGGCTCTTTTCTTCTCCTCCTCGTCTCCTTGTCGATTCTATTGAATTTCTTCCTCTTCCGCTCATCCTCTAGCGCTGCTAACTCCTCAAATAAGCCGTGAGCGACGCTCCGGTGTGCGCGAAAGTCCCTTGATCTCATTTTTGCTCAGATCGCTCCATATCTCCTAAAATACGACAAAAACAAGAAATAGTGAAAAGCAACACGATATCGTCGAATAATCGTGGAAAATGCAATATGGGCGATCGAAATGACATGAAAATATGCAGAAAAAAAGGTGTAAAATAAGGAGCGATCAAAATCCCCCAATCTTACCTCTTACTCGTCCTCGAGAAAGATAAGTAAAAGGCGAACCCAGCGGGGAAAATAAGGAAAAAGGAAAAAGAAGATAGAAAAGAAAATAAAGAGGGAGGTGCTAGATCATCTTTTCAGGATGTGGACTTGCTTACTCATATAGCATACGGCGAATAAAAACATGCCAACGATTTTTATCACGATATCATGATCATATAAGGATGCACTCAATATAGAAACCCAACAATATCAAAACAATATGAAATATGAAATCATTCTAGAATTAACATCGTCTGAAGCATCTAAAGTGATATACATAATCATAGACCACACATTTTCAATTGATCGTTTTCTATTTGGAGTATAAGAGGTATCACACAATATGAAGCAATAAGAATATAAATGAGTGGTTTTCATGAAATGCATGCTAAATTTCAATTCCTGGACTTTGTAAAGTTTTTAGTAATCTCACCGAGTATAGAAAATTACCTAGCTTAGGTTGTCATGCACAGACAAGTAGTCACTCTCTCACACATCATTAGATCCTCTCCCCCAAGCTTATCTATAAGCGCGGTGGCATCAAATTTAGCAATAAGAACATTCCCCATTTTTGAAGCTCCAAGAAATAAAAATAAAAGAGGGAAGAAAGAAAGAAAAATGAAATGGGATCATATATGAACTTCTTTTCTCTTTTCTTTTCTTTTTTCTTCTTCTTTTTGTTTTTTCAGTAATCAATATATACATTAATAAGGATCCCAAATCAAATGATAGATAGATATACATGAATATTCTTTTTCTTTTTGATTTTGGGGGTGTTGGAGCATGGATTTTTTATAGCAAGGGGGATATGCCAATATAAGATTCGCTAAAGGGAGATTCACCAACGATTTCAAGTATAGAAATAATGCTCAAGATATGTGGAGAAAGAAAAATATGTAACACTCGATTCACTCTATAGAATGTGCACGACAACTTTCAGCAGAGTAATGTAATCTACTTAGTTTGATCTTAGAAAGCAAACTAATCCAGTTATATCAACATAACCTACATTCAATCAACCTGAAAGTGAAGCGTACAATTTTCATGCAAATAAGAAGTGATATGAGACAACAAAGCAGTACTCCAAATATAGGTAATCAACGTGTGAAGCTTGGTGTGTTTTTTTATGAAGAGTATACAATATAAATCATCAGACTCAGCTAATAGATGAATTTCATTCACATTCATATAACAAAGGCGTGGGTTACTATCTCGAATGCATAGCAAGCATGCGATATGATATCTGAAATAAAAATGATGGCATGACAAGACAATATGCATATAGAGATAAGCTAATACCACGTCATCATCATCACAAAAAATTTATCTCTAGCAAAAAGGGCTAAAGGAAATAAGGATAAAAGAAAATGAAAACTACTATACATATGCAGCACACAAAAAGTAAGAAAACGTGATGCATGTTAAAAAATGAAAAAGTGGGTGAAAAATAAGTGTAAAATAAAGAAAGGTGTGAAAAATAAAAGAAAAGGAGAAGAAAATAAAAAGTGCGTGAGACACTCACTCCCCCAAGCTAAACCGCACAGTGTCCTGAATGTGCAAAGTGTGGCACATCGAGAAAACAGATATGAGTGGGGTGGGTGAGGATGCATGCATGATAAGGATGTAAATAAAAGAAAATGATATGAGTATGCAAATGATGTATGCAGAGATGTAAGTGATGCAAGCAGAGATCAAAATGGCGCAATATAAGTGTCCCCAAAAATACCTCCCCTCTCCCAAAATGATATAGACAAGTATGAGCAAAATGTGACCAAAACGTGTGTGGAGGAGGGGTGCAAAATTAGCCGGCAGAAAATATCTAGAATAGCAGTGGCAAAAGTATGAGAGGCATCAAGTGTGTGCCTAAGGGGGTGGTGGGGCACCAGCACCGTCATGTGGGGGAGGTGGTGGTGGCGGTGGCTACTGGGTAGTGGTACGGGTGGTGGTAGGTGGAGGCTGTAATAAACACGCAAGAATCTGGTTCAGGCTAACCTGAATACCAGGAAGTAAAGCGACGTGCCTCTGTACACGGTGACGGTAGCAGAGAGAGCCCGGAAATCTCCTCTGAGCCCACTAACTGCCCCATCTAGAGCACAGACGTGCTGAACAAGGGTGTCGGGGGGTGTTGGAGCAGAGGGTCATACAAGTGAGGAACGGGGCTGCCTCGCACGGCTACTGTAAAGGACGGGAGCGACTACCTGGTGGGGCTGAGGTGCAGTGCTCACAAAAAGACGCTCAGCCTCGGTGGGAGGCTGAGACGCAGGAATGGTTGAAGAGGAAGGAGCAACACCAGAGGCTGAAATGGTGACAGAGGGCAAGGGGATCAGAGAGGTCGGTGACACAGAAATGGGGACAGACGTCACGACACTCTCAGAGAAGACATCGGCAGTGGAGACATTAAGGTCGATGACTGGGGAGGTCGTGAAGTTCCAAGGAAGTGACTCCCTAGGGGTCGAGAATAAGAAAGAGGAAAGGGTCTCCACTGCGGAGGCAAAAGAGGGCTCGCTGCTCTCAATGATGGTTGCAGGTCGCTCAAGGCCCACAACAGCATTTTGGTCAAAGGAAATCGGCACAGTGGTGGAGGTGGTGGTGGGAAAGGTGCGGTAGGAGACGGAAGTGTGGATGGTGTCGGGCTAGGTGGAGGGGAGTCCGCTCTAGCAGAAGAGGAGCCAGGCTCGCTGGTCCTCTTCCGCTTCGAGGCGGGCGCCCTCGAGCAAGACCTAGTGCGGGGCGACATGTGAGCCGCGAAGAGTGCCTACCCAATAGAAATGCCAAGTGCTGAAAATATGGAACGAGTATACCTGACCACGACGCAAGAGCAAGCAATGTGAGCGTGCGAAGAATCGCCTCCTCCGAGAAGCTCCAAGGCATCCTGAATCTTCCCCAAGCTAGCTTGAAACACAAGTAGTAAAATCAGCGATAAATATCAATATATGTGGGGGGGATTGGGGATTATATATATATATATATATATATATATATATATATATATATATATATATATATATATATATATATATATATATATATATATATATATATATATATAGATTTTGGGCTTAATGGGCTTACGGATCGAAGAATAGGAGAAAAATAGGTGAAATAGGGCTCAATGGAGGCGAAACAGCGGCGGGGAAGGCTGCGCAGGCGACGTCGACGGGTGTGGTCTGCAATGGGGGGCGGCGACTCGGCCAGCGGGCCGGGGTGCTCGGGCGAAGGAGGTTTGGGTTCGGGCGAGTCGAAGGGAAGTTGAAGAGCTCGCGGGCAAAATTTAGGGATTTTTGCGTTTCGGAAATTGAGCCGCGGGTGTTGGGTATATAAAGGATAAGTCACTCGGCTGAGTGACGCGTTCACTCAGCTGAATGGCACGATTATAATTTTTTTTCGAAATTTATTCCACAGAGGTCGCGACTCGGGTGAGTAGATCTTACTACTCGGCCGAGTAGACATAGGTCGTTTGGCCGAGTAGCAAGGCTACTCAGAGCTTTAAAGTGCAAGAAAGTATCTGATTCACTCAGGCGAGTGAATAAGTCACTCAGCCGAGTGGCATTTAAATTATAGAGAGTAGTTTTTAGGATCTTCCCTGATCAGTACACTACTCGGCCGAGTAGTGTCTTTGCTCGGCCGAATGACTAGTCACTCGGCCGAGTGGCCTGCTGTTTTCAGCTCCAACTCTCTGTTTTTGCTCTACTTTCTATTTTTCGTCTCCCCGTCAGTTCCTTCCTCCTCCTGAGGCCTGAGCGCATTCCTGGAGCGCTCCCCATTGCCATGGTAATCCTCCATTCAATTGGTTACTCGTTCTCCATCTCCTGTCATGAAAAATAGAGCCAGTTGTCAGGATTTTTATCGACTCTAGACCCTAAACACTAAGAAAGATCTAAAACAAAAATAAAAATGAAAGATTCAACTAAAAACCGTCGGGTTGCCTCTCGACAAGCGCTCGTTTAAGGTCTTGAGCTCCACCCCTTAAGATATTCGTTTAATGCTCGATGTTCGGCGCATGTGAGATGCGTGCGTCAAATTTGTCGGGAAGGCCACATGGATTTAATTGTTGTTGTTCGTAGGCATTCGGTGGTAGTGGGGGATGAGTCCCCCAAGCTTGAGATTTTAGCGTTCTTTTTCTTTACCGGTGACAAAAACAGAGCTTTCTTCAAATTCTTTGCCGTGGAGAGCTTGCACAGCTCCCTAATCCTTGTGACATCAACGTCGTCTTTGTCATCAACCGTAGAATGATCCGACAGGTCCTCCAACTTCTCTCCATCTCTAGAAGATTGGCCTTCTTCAAAGCCATCATTGTGTAAGGCACCGATAGCATGCGGCATATCATCATCAATGACCTCGTCGAGGAGGTCCACGTAATCTGTTGGATCCTGTGGATGGCAAATAACACTAGAAGGGGGGGTTGAATAGTGTTGTTCAAATAGTAAACTTTTTCGATCGTTAATTAAAACCCTTCTAATGTTGCCTAAGAAACCAAGTAGAGCGATCTACGCTTGGTTCTTAATCAACAAAATAATCTTAAAATACACAGAGTAATTTCACAGCAGGTAGTCGACTCCTTATGAACAGTAGTCGATTCCCAGAGTATTTATAAGCACATATAAGATTGCAAGTAAGATAAATATTATATTCACAGCGGATAAAAGTAAAATGAATAACAATTAGCGAATAATAAAGTAAGAGCAAAGATAAACAAAAACAGATAAGCAATCGTAGACACAAGGACTTTTATCCTGGTTCCCCACAACTTTTGTGTACGTCCAGTCCCCGACCAATCCGGTACGAGATTTTCCACTATCTGCCTTGGCAAATACAAGTACCTAACTCCACTCGTTATGATTTCCAACGACCTAGTCTTGACCAGGATTTCCAACTGGCAACACCTAGACTTGTCTAGTGTTCCAACAACACAATAAAAAAGATATCCAATTCACCACAATAAATTGGTGGAGATTGGTTTTACACCCAGATTCTATAGCCAAACAATGATAGACAAAATTGTGTGTAGTGGCTCGATAGAATGAGATTCTAGATCACACAAAGATACGAATGAATTCTTTGTGATCTAGATCTATTGTTTTTCAAAAATCCTTTAAACAAAAAATCAAGAAAAGTAATACAGATTTGAAAAACAGTTAGCCAATAAAATGAGAATATGATCTTTAAAAAATAATGACAGAATTTTGCAAGATCACAAATAAAATCGAATTGGCTAGAGAAAGAATGAGAGTTAGAAATTTAGAGCGTTTGTACGAGAGATTTTGAATTTGATAGTTGTTGTGTATTTCTCAATGAAAACGGTCTTCTATTTATAGGACAAAAACTGAGAATTCGAATTTCAAAATACTTTGACTTTTGACCCAAAAATCATGGAGAAAATCGCTCAACGATATTTCAAAATTCAAGTCAAAAACGTCGAACTTTTACAGCTGGTAGTCGACTCCATAGGAGTGGTAGTCGACTCCCAGTGTGTTTCAGGAAATCTTGATTCTTAGCTGGTAGTCGACTCCCTACCTTTGGTAGTCGACTCCCAGAGGAGTTTTTCATGCGACACAGCTAGTCAGACAGGTAGCTAACTCCAGGGTGTGTGGAGTTTCACTACGGAATTTATAAGTTGACTAGAGAAAGCTTTCAAAAACATTTTGAAGATGTTTTAAAATATATTCAAAAATATTTCAAATCGTTTTGTCTGTGTGTGTTTGTCTATATGATTTGGCTTTAACAATACCCTAAAGAGACACAACACACTCACTATAGACTTATGACACGTCTTCGGAAGCTTGATCAATTTGATGAAGTAGATGTGAGCTTCACTTGAGCTTATTGTTCTATTTGAGCTTTGAACTTCATTATTTGATTTTAGCCACGTTCGTCATAGTCTTTGAGCGTAGATTGCGCTTCTTTGAGTATGAGTAAAGCTTCGCATATCCTGCACACTTAATTGTAGTGTAGTTAGTACACTAAGTTTCATTTGGTGTGCTCGTCATCAAAATCACTTGGGGTGGAATTCAATTTCCATCACTCGCCCCCTTTTTGATGATGACACCCAAATGAAAAATGAAGTAAGTTTGAAATTTGAAAGTACATGAAAGTATACTTACTCCCCCTGCTTTGATGCGGTTCTCCCCCTGCATTGAAGCTGTTAGCAATACAATACATATGATTTCATTTTTGCATTTCATATCTTTCTCCCCCTTGTCATCAACAAAACATATCAATGACGAAGTATTAAATCATATGAATCATAGTATGATTAGGAGGGGAATTCAATTCCCTATTCCTGCAAGAGAGATGTTAACTAATATATTGCATAGAGGATAAGTTCATAGTAGCAATCATCACACAATTAAAGAGTTATTACAAACCATAAGTTTTAAAGACATAGTTTTTGATAACCATTGTTTGAAAAACCATTGTTTTTAAGAGAAGCTAAGGATGACCGCCGTTCTTCTTCAGTTCCTTGATATCATTAAGGATCCTAACAAGCGTGTCCTCCGTCATTTTGTTGCTTCTTACGACGAGCTCCTTAAGGTCGTCCACCTTTTGGTTAAGGTCTTCAAAACCTTTCTCTTGTGATATCTTCAATTTCCCAATCTTCTTTAGAAGCATTTCTTGAAGCTCAAGAATATACACCGGTGCTTCTTCTTCTTCTTCTTCGCTTCCTTTTTCTTCTTCTCCTTGTTCTTCCTCCTCAGAATCTGAAACAACAATTCTCTTACCTCTTCTGGAGGATGATAATCCTCCTTCAGCTGCAAGCATTTCTTCGGGAATGTTCTCATCAAGATCATGGTGTAGATTCATTCTTCCAAGTGCATGAACATCAAAAACTCGAGCCGGTTCTAGAATTGAGGTTTCATGATCCAAATACACATTATAGCTAATAAACAAGATAGTGAGATAGTGCCCATGAGCTAAGGTGGATGAGGGTCTATCAGAAGAAGCTGAAGCAAGAATAGAATCCATGATAACTTTGGCCCAATTGATACAGATGTTACCTAGTATAGCATAGATACATTTGGCCTGCTTCTCAGATAGGATAGAATGACTTCCAGATTTCTGAGTAATATTATAGGATAATATATTTGCCAGAATTCTTGCCGGATAGCGAAGATCGCTACATGGAAGTTTAGTCTGAAAATGTCTTCCTGGCAAATACATTCTCTCTAGAATACTTCCTTCAGTCATTTCTATTTTATCAAGCAGCATGCCAGAATATGGAATTCCTAGGGCTTCTCCTAGGGATTTGATAGTAATAGCAAGCTTTGTATCAAGAACTTTGGTTATGAAGCGGCTTTTAGCAAGATCGTAGTCCATATTAGCATAGAACAAGTGCACAAGCCTTAGATAGCAAAGATAAGTATTTTCAGAGGAAAATAGGTTGGCCAAGTTCTGAAAATCTAGTAAGCTATCAATGCCATAATTTATAACATCATTAAGCTTAACAAAACGTTCATGGAGGATGGGTTTCTTAGTGATTTTGATGAAGTGTTCATATGTGGTGTTCTTGAATAGATATGGTAAAATGGTTTCTTTCTCAGAGTCAATTTCGGATGAGGTTTTTCTCTTCTTGGTAAAGATTCCTTTGAGAGACATCTAGAAAGAGTAAAAGCAGTATTTTTACAATGCTAAATAAGCAACAGAAAAAAATAATGAAGTAAAAAAAAATTTTACCTTGAGTAATTTGAGACAGAGATGGAGTTGAAAGAGCTCCAAGCAACCAAGCACCAAGATGAAATTTCAAGAGAGAGATGAAAGGGGGTAGTCGGCTACCCTAGGGTTTCTCTTGGGGGGTTTTTAACATGGGATGAAAATATGGTGAAGAATAAGGGCCTTAGGATCAAGTGTTGGATGGTTAGGATAGAGTTTTAGCTTATTGGGTATAAGTTGCCTTTGAGGATATGAACCCATTAACTCTATAGAACCCAATAGGAGTTAGTCAAAAACAAACCCAGAAATTCGCATACACGCTGGTAGTCGACTCCCTCATGTAGGTAGTCGACTCCCTACTGGGTTGAGTCGTTTTCTCATCCCGGTGGGTTTTTGATCCAGGTCGAGTGCGATTTCTGAACACAAAATATTTTAGGAGTATAACACAAATACATAAGATCAAATAAATAAAAAAATATTTATTTAATTAAATTTAATCATATATATTTAGCAAAGAAAAAAATGAGTTGCGCAAGAAAGTTATTGATGTTGATCCTTTACAAAGCGTTTGATCTCGTTTTCTTCCTTTCATTTCTTTGGAGTACCTGAAAATAAAATGTTTATCGTACTCTTTTTTTTTTGAGTCCGAGAAGTTAGTCTTTAGGAAGCCAAACCCAGTATGGTTTAGTTCCTTCATGAACAACATATTTATAATTTTTGTTTAAATGAATTTGTTGAACAAAGTCGATAGCGTACCTTTTCCTTTGTTGATCAGATAATTTCTTTGGTATCCAAATGCTTAAAAATTATCGTTAGAATGATGCATCCTAGTATGCTTAACCCGTTTCTTGGTATGATGTGAATCATAACCGAGTCCGGTTTTGCTAGATGAGGTTTTTTGATATTTTATTATACTATCTAGCTTTCCTTTTCCTTTGTTGAAATTCTCAATAATTTTCATCGTAGCGTCGTATTTATCTTTGACGGATACGAGAATATTATTCAGATTCTCAACCTTTTCATTTACCAATGAAATATCTTTTTGCAAAAAAATCATTCTTTTCTTTAAGGAGACTATTTTCTTTAATGATTTCTTCTTTTTATTTAGCATCCTTTTTAATATTTCTAAGTGTTCTTCTATGTTCTTTTATGAGCTTTTCATGCATTTTGCATAGCTCCTTATATGCTCCCCTGTAATCCATGTCTTCATCATCACTTGATGACGAATCATTGTCGCTAGATGAATCATGATGTGAGCTTACCTTGGAGGATGTGGATGCCATGAAGCACATGTGTGCTGTTTCTCTTCTCTCAATGTTATCTTCTTCTGAGGATTCATCGGATGAGGAATCGTTGCTCTGGTCGAAGGCTGCGTAAGCTTCCTTCTTTGGTCGTCGAAATTTGTTTCTTCCATTGTTTCGCTTTTCATTATTGTCTTTGTTCTTCCCACAATCTCTGGAATCACAATTGTTTCTCTCCAATGGACAGTCTCTCTTGACGTGCCCTGGTTTATTTTAACCAAAACAAATAATACCGTTAGTGGGTCTAAAAGACCGTTTTCCATACTTACTTGTGATGAACTCTTTAAAGTTCTTTGAGATGAATGCGATATGGTCTTCTTTGTCTGTGTAATCGGAATCTTCCTCTTGGGCTTTGAACGCGAGATTCTTCTTCTTTGGTTTTTCTTCGATCTTCTTGTCTTCTTCAAGCTCAATCTCATATGCCATGAGATTTTTCATTAGTTCTTCAATGGTGAGGTCTTTCACATTATGAGCTTCTCGGATGGCAGTTGTCTTTCCCTTCCATTCGGGTCGGAGGGATCTTAGTATCTTCATTACCTGCTCATATTCGGAAAGTTTCTTTCCTAATCCTGCGAGCTCATTTGTAATATTAGTAAAACGAGTATTCACATCGGTGATACTCTCTCCTTCTTCCATTTTAAAAGATTCGAATTTTGAATGTAAAACATTTATGCGGGATTCTTTTACCTTTTCGGTTCCTTCTTGACTTACCTGAAGAGTATGCCATATTTGGTGTGCTGTCTCACATTGGGAGACTCGATTGAACTCATTTCCTGTAACGGCGCAAAATAGTGCATTCATTGCTTTTGCATTGAGATTAGCTCTCTTCTTGTCGTCGACAGACCATTTCCCAAACTCAACGTCGGTAGGTGCGATGTACGGGACTTTAGTAACGGTCCAAGCTTCAATGTCTAATGACTCTAGGTGAGTCTTCATTCGGATCTTCCAGCTAGCGTAGTTGGTTCCGTTGAACAGTGGTGGTCGCATGGTATTCAGTCCTTCAGAGTGAAAGGATGTTGACGCCATCTCCTTTGTAGCCTTGCTCTGATACCAAGTGTTGGATCTTGTGGATGGCAAACAACACTAGAAGGGGGGTTGAATAGTGTTGTTCAAATAGTAAACTTTTTCGATCGTTAATTAAAACCCTTCTAATGTTGCCTAAGAAACCAAGTAGAGCGATCTACGCTTGGTTCTTAATCAACAAAATAATCTTAAAATACATAGAGTAATTTCACAGCAGGTAGTCGACTCCCTATGAACAGTAGTCGACTCCCAGAGTATTTATAAGCACAGATAAGATTGCAAGTAAGATAAATATTATATTCACAGCGGATAAAAGTAAAATGAATAACAATTAGCGAATAATAAAGTAAGAGCAAAGATAAACAAACACAGATAAGCAATCGCAGACACAAGGATTTTTATCCTGGTTCCCCACAACTTTTGGGTACGTCTAGTCCCCGACCAATCCGGTACGAGATTTTCCACTATCTGCCTTGGCAAATACAAGTACCTAACTCCACTCATTATGATTTCCAACGACCTAGTCTTGACCAGGATTTCCAACTGGCAACACCTAGACTTGTCTAGTGTTCCAACAACAACACAATAAAAAAGATATCCAATTCACCACAATAAATTGGTGGAGATTGTTTTTACACCCAGATTCTATAGCCAAACAATGATAGACAAAATTGTGTGTAGTGGCTTGATAGAATGAGATTCTAGATCACACAAAGATGCGAATGAATTCTTTGTGATCTAGATCTATTGTTTTTCAAAAATCCTTTAAACAAAAAATCAAGAAAAGTAATACGGATTTGAAAAACAGTTAGCCAATAAAATGAGAATATGATCTTTAAAAAATAATGACAGAATTTTGCAAGATCACAAATAAAATCGAATTGGCTAGAGAAAGAATGAGAGTTTAGAACTTTAGAGCGTTTGTACGAGAGATTTTGAATTCGATAGTTGTTGTGTATTTCTCAATGAAAACGGTCCTCTATTTATAGGACAAAAACTGAGAATTCAAATTTCAAAATACTTTGACTTTTGACCCAAAAATCATGGAGAAAATCGCTTAACGATATTTCAAAATTCAAGTCAAAAACGTCAAACTTTTACAGCTGGTAGTCGACTCCCTAGGAGTGTTAGTCGACTCCCAGTGTGTTTCAGAAAATCTTGATTCTCAGCTGGTAGTCGACTCCCTACATTTGGTAGTCGACTCCCAGAGGAGTTTTTCATGCGACACAGCTAGTCAGACAGGTAGCTAACTCCAGGGTATGTGGAGTTTCACTACGGAATTTATAAGTTGACTAGAGAAAGCTCTCAAAAACATTTTGAAGATGTTTTAAAAGATATTCAAAAATATTTTCAAATCGTTTTGTGTGTGTGTGTGTGTTTGTCTATATGATTTGGCTTTAACAATACCCTAAAGAGACACAACACACTCACTATAGACTTAGGACACGTCTTCGGAAGCTTGATCAATTTGATGAAGTAGATGTGAGCTTCACTTGAGATTCTTGTTCTATTTGAGCTTTGAACTTCATTATTTGATCTTAGCCACGTTCGTCCTAGTCTTTGAGCGTAAATTGCGATTCTTTGAGTATGAGTAAAGCTTTGCATATCCTGCACACTTAATTGTAGTGTAGTTAGTACACTAAGTTTCATTTGGTGTGCTCATCATCAAAATCACTTGGGGTGGAATTCAATTTCCATCATAATCGACGTCCTCTTGCCAAGGCATGTGCTTCATTGCCTTAGGAATGTGAAGCTTCACCTCTATGTTTCCGACATTCAAAGATAAGGTGCCCTCTCTCACGTCAACTATCACGTCGGCGGTGGTTAAGAATGGGCGTCCAAGAATTAGTGATGTGTCACCCTCCTCCTTGATATCCATTACCACGAAGTCGCATGACAAGCAAATTCCTCCCAGTACTTGGAGCGGTATGTTCTCTGCAATTCCTATTGGCCTAGTGACCCGACAGTCTGCAAGTTGTATTCTCATATCCGTCAGCTTTAAGTCGATCCCCGTACTCAATTTCTTAAACATAGTTAGGGGCATTAGACTCACGCTTGCTCCCAAATCTACTAAGGCTTTTTGTAGTGGGACTTCTCCAAGCGTGCAAGGGATACGGAAGCTTCCGGGATCTTTAAATTTTGTAGGCTCCTTCTCCTTTCGGGTGAACCATGTAGCTTGCTCGGCGAGCATTATCTTCTCCTTTCGCTTCTTTTCCGAAATCAAGTCTTTAATGAATTTGGCGTAAGACGTGATCTCTACAATGGCGTCCAAGAAAGGGATATTTAAGCTCACTCCCCGCAAGTACTCAAGAAACTTGGCGAGCCGCTTCTCAATCTTTGCTCTTGCC
Source organism: Scilla litardierei (assembly GCA_030789695.1). NCBI lineage: Eukaryota > Viridiplantae > Streptophyta > Magnoliopsida > Asparagales > Asparagaceae > Scilla > Scilla litardierei. The sequence continues at coordinate 76,132,077 of CM061138.1, read as the reverse complement.
AACCTTTGTGGGAAGGGTACCGGTGGCATATAGTCGCGCTCCTACCGTGGCTTCATAATTTTAGAATTTTCACCGTCTTTTGGCTCTTTTGGGCACTCCTCCTCAATAGCCAGCTCCTTGTCATCCAAAATTTCTTCCCACGGTTCCTAGGTTTGAATCATGGCGGGAGTGGTGTCCTTCCAGCCATTAGTAGTTACCGCCACCACCGCATTGATGTGGCCAGTAGTGCCCCGTGGGTTTGGCTCCGGTTGAGCCGACAATTGTTGAGTATTTTTGTTGAGCAATGCTAGTTGCTCCGATAATTTTGCCACGATGGTATTGAGGGAGTCTTGTTGAGCAGTCAACCTAGCATTTACCTTCTTTTGCTCCGCCATGAATTCTTCAACTCTCACCTCATGGTCGGACCTCGGTGGTGCTTGTGGTGGGTTTGGTGCTCTCCACCCTTGATTATACCCTGGAGGTCTATCTGGTCCCGCTTGTTGCCTTAGTTGGAATTTTGTTGTTGAGGCCCTCTCGGTGGATATTGCGGTTGTTGTGGAGGCCGAGCTTGAGGCTATTGCGGTGGTGGGTTTAAGGCTCCATCATTATTTGCATATGAAAATTCCGGATGATTTCTCGTGGCTGGGTTTGCCCAATAACCGGTGTTTCCCGTAACGTATTGGACTTGCTCTATAGCTCCCTCTCCTTGCTCTCCTCCAACATACATGACATGGGCTTGGTCTTGCCAACCGCCCATACTTCCTCCCGGTGTAGATGTGGTGGGGCTCCATGCGGATCACTTATCAACTTCTCCAATCTCTCCACGAACTTGTGGAGAGAACCAAACTTCGTAGAAAGCTCCGCTACGGCCTTTGCCTCATAAATACTTGTTGGCTTCAAGGAGGATGTAGAATGTCCTCTCTCGTCTCCCCATTGTTGATTATTAGAGGCATCTCCTCAAGTAGGGCCGTAGCATCATCCGGCGTCTTAGATAATATGGCTCCATTAGCGGTTCTATCGATGATTTGCTTGGTGCCTGGTTGCAATCTATTTTAAAAGCTATGTACAAGCTCCCATGCTTCAGTACTATGATGGGGGCATTGGTGTTGGAGATCTTTAAAGCGCTCCCATGCCTCAAATAGGGTTTCCTGCGGTCCTTGCTTGAAGGACATGAGCGCACTCCTTATCTTGACTGTCTTGGATGGTGGGTAAAATTTGTTAACAAAAGTGCTCGCCAACTCATCCCATGTGGTAAAGATCCCCTCCGCTTGTGTCCTCAACCAATACAATGCTTTGTCCCTAAGGGTAAATGGGAAAAGGTGCAGTCGGATAGCGTCGATCGGTACACTGGGCATCTGAAAAGTTGCGCATTTGGACAAGAACAACTGTAGATGGTAGTGTGGATTCTCGTGAGAGTTCCTATAAAATGGGTCTTGTTGCATCAACACCACAAGTCCCGTTTTGAGCTCGAAATTCTTGTCCGCCGCCAACTCCGGCATCACAATAGACGAGGTAGTAGAAGTAGTATTAGGCCGTAGCCTATCTCTGATAGAAACAAGCCTAGCCATGCATGCCGCTAACTCCTCCGATGTCTCCGGTCGGTGCATATGATTGTCCTCTATAGAAAGTCTCCTGTCGGCTCTAAGCCTCCTTGCCGTACGCTCGATCTCATGATCAAATAATATATCTTCTTGATGTGCCCTTGATCTCGTGTACATGCAGAGTCTCGATGGAATCGTTAGCACAATAGAGGAGTAAAAAGATAAAAATAATAAAAATAAAAAGAAATAACTAAGTACAGAAAAGAAAATATCGTCGCCTCCCCGGCAACGGCGCCAAAAACTTGATCGCGCCCGGATATACACCCGGAAAACGACTGTAGTTTTACCGCAAGTGCACGGCGTAGTGGCGAGCGGGTATCAAACACAGGGAGGACAATTGATAGTATCCTACTTTGATTACCTAGCTATTGGTGGAATAAGAATAGTTTTGATGGTGGTGTCACAATCGTTCAAATAGCAAATAGATATCAATATAATAAAATCGTCTAGGGTAGGAAATCCCCACTAAGGATCGTTTCTCATCCTTGTGAGTCATGAATATCAATGTTGCAAGGCTTGAATATAGGTGAACTAGTCGTAACTTAATGTAGAACCAAGCTCACGCTCTCGCGCTATTGCCGGTCTATAGCAACCTAGATTAGGGCCCACTCTCGTGCAAACCCTAACCTAAACCACTAGCGTGAAGATCGACATCATCGTCCAATCGCAACTCGAATCCACTCTCGTGCAAACTCAAGCCACGATCTAGGTTATGATAGTTCGTATTCGTCCAATCTCTTGCAAACGAATATTAGTATAGACTTATAATAAAAATCTTAGCTTTGGTCCAATCTCTTGCAAACCAAATCTAGAGAATTTCGATTATAAACCTAAGTCAAATACCTAGGCCTTTCCATTAATTGTGATCCAATCTCTTGCAAATCCCAATTGAAGGAAATTCCTAGCTACTCGCAATAAATCAATCAAAATCTAATCTTTCTTCAATCCTAGCAACAATTCTATTCATTCATCACAATTCAAAAGATCGGGTCCATAGGGTTCATCTCCATGCCCTAGAATGAATAAACTACTCACAAATCATCATGAAAATCTCAGGAAAATAGCAATTGATCATAGCACAATTCATTATAGAGAAGAGACAATTCATAAAAACAAGATTTTTAGCAAGAAAGAACAAACCAAAATTGTCGCCTATGATCTGCAGCTGAGATTTCACAAAAAGAATAGCTGTCAAAAAATAATAGAAGTCTCTCCTAAAACTAGGGAAAAAAACTATGTTTAAATACAAGCTAAAATCGTCCAAAAAAATCGTGACAAAACTGCCCCTGCGCAGTCCAGAATCCGCAGTCCTCGCATCAGTCGGAATGCGTCACGCGACCGAGTAACAATGTCACTCGGCCGGGTGACAGACCTAATAATAAAACCGAGAATCTGGGGTTTTCGGAGGTCTGTCTCTCTGACTGACTCGGGCGAGTTGGCTTCTTTACTCTGCCGAGTAACCAATCGTACTCGACCGAGTAGGCTTCTCAGAAATTCTAGTAACTTGGCCCCTTCTCGGTTGAAAATCCATGTTCTACTCGGGCGAGTGAGCTTCTCTACTCGGCCGAGTAGACTTCCTTGCTCGGCCGAGGAAACTTTGAAATTCTGTTGTGCGTATCCGTTTCACTCGGCCGAATACAGCTCCTAACTCGGCCGAGTAGAGTCTCTGTTCGGCTGAGTAGGCTGCTTCTGGGCTCTTTTCTTCTCCTCCTCGCCTCCTCATCGATTCTATTGAATTTCTTCCTCGTACGCTCATCCTCTAGCGCTGCTAACTCCTCAAATAAGCCGTGGGCGACGCTCTGGTGTGCACGAAAGTCCCTTGATCTCATTTTGCTCCAGATCGTTCCATATCTCCTGAAATACGACAAAAACAAGAAATGGTGAAAAGCAATGCGATATCGTTGAATAATCGTGGAAAACGCAATATGGGCGATCGAAATGACATGAAAACATGCAGAAAAAGGTGTAAAATAAGAAGCGACCATCAGCCTCATGCCACTATCCGTTTGTGAGAAGCTACAGATGGGAGAGCCGAAGTCCACAAACATGTCACTACAGCTTATCAATCACTCAATCAAGTACCCACTAAGGATCATCGAAGACATCCCAATGCAAGTGGGGAAGCTGTTGGTACCATGCTATTTTGTAATCATGGACATGCCCGAGGACACCCACACACCGATCATCATTGGACGACCATTTTTATCCATGGCTGGAGTTCTCTTTGACGTAAAAGGATGGAAGCTATCCCTCAATATGGGCAATGACAAGGTGGAGTTCGATCTCCAAAAATCTATGAAAGCATTCCCCGAGGATGGCACTTGCAATCGCTTCGACATGTTCGAACAAGCTATAGGGGAGACTGCCTTGGAGGACATGTTCATGGACTCAATAAATAAATTTCTTCTGGGAGACCCACAGTATGATGATCATGCGAAGACCTGTGGCCATGGTGAAGATGTTTGATACGGAGCCATCGGAGATTGACGACGAAATAATTCCAATATCACCTTCACTAGACCCCTAAGAGCAGAAGATATTGATGTTTTGCTGAGCGTCGTCAATGGCAATGAAGAGACATGAATCCTTGAGAGTAACTTCATCACTTTGCCCATAAGCCACCATGAAAAACCTTCAGGGAGTCTAGCTCATGACTATAAACGAGCGCTTTTTGGGAGGCAAATCCAAGATCTAACATTTCCTTAGTTCCCATTTTCATTTCCTTAGTTCCCATGCATTTCATATCACTCCGCCACATATTCCATGTCATTTCTTCCATCTTTTGGTTTCTTTTTACTTTTGGGTCTATTTGATGTATTTCAGGTAAAATCGTGGAGTTCGGGACCCTAGAGCGAGTATAGAGGCTGGGAAAGAAATCGAGAAGCATTGAGAGACAAAATCATCAAAGAATTGAAGAGAAAAAGAAGACATACACGGTCCTGTGCCTTGTGCCACACGACCGTGTCGCTAGAAGGCCAAAAATAGAGCTAAAAATGAAGGCCTACACAGTCGTGTGGCCTAGCCTACACGGTCATGTAGGATAACATAGAAGAGGCCCCCACACGGCTGTTTACACGACCGTGTGGGGTGATTTTGAAGAGAAGCTGGAGGAGATCCTACACGACCATGTAGGAATTGACATGATCGTGTAGCCGCCGAAGAAAAATAAAACAGAAGAGCTATTTTTGGCCACTATGACGACACGGTCATGTAGGATTCTACACGCCGTGTTGGCTAGGTTTTCTGGATAATATCTAGTCGTTGACAAGGGGTATTTTTGGGTTTTCCTCGGATTTTTAGGGGATGTATAAATAGATTTTTGTTATGAATCATCATCTGGGGGAGGAACCCCCAGCTATTTGTTTATAGCCTGTAGAGGAGCGTATACATATAAGATACATAAGATACGATCTTATCTATAAGATAAGCTGTGATCCCAATCGACTAGCCGACTCAGTGTAATCCCTTCACAACACTCCCCTTATCCAGCAATAGGTGTGGACTCTGCTCATGAATACTTCAGGATTCTGAGTGTAGTAGGAGTCTCACATGGGGTGGATACTTCAGGATCCTGAGTTGGTGAGGTTTGCCTCGTTAAAACCTTCAGCTATGGAAAACCCCGTGGGAAAAGCATAGTTAAAGAAAAGAGTGCAGACACTCCCTAACTCCCCCTGATCTGTGCAAGCACTCAGGCGTTTAGATCTCGTAGGCACCTCATCCCAATTTTCTGTACAAACTTCCTAAAGGTAGCAGTAGGAAGAGCTTTGGTGAACAAGTCTGCCAGGTTCTCACATGAGTGTACTTATCTGACATCGATCATGTCATCTCTCTGTAGTTCATGCGTCCAAAAGAATTTGGGGGAAATATGCTTCGTTTTGTTGGCTTTGATGTAGCCCCCTCGTAGTTAAGCTATGCAAGCAGCGTTGTCTTCGAACATTGTAGTAGGTTCAAGATCCCCAGACTTCAATCCGGTCGTCACCATGATGTGATTTACAACTGACCGTAGCCAGATACATCCTCTGCTTGCTTCATGGATGGCGATAATCTCTGAGTGATTGGATGAGGTAGCCGTCATGGTTTTAACGATCTCCAAGAAATGGCTGTCCCACCATGGGTAAACATGTACCCAGTCTGTGACTTTGCATTGTGGGGATCAGACCTGTAACCTGCATCAGCATAACCAACAAGTGCGGAGGATAATCCATTTTTGTAAAAGAGACCCAAATCTATAGACCCTTAGAGGTAGTGCAGAAGGTGCTTTACCCCGGGCCAGTAGCGCTGCATCGGCGCTGCACTGTATCTGGATAATAAATTTACTGCAAAATCTATATTGGGACACGTGCAGTTGGCCAGATATAGAAGTGCTCCAATAGCACTTAGATAAGAGACTTCTGGACCAAGTATATCCTCCCCCTCTTCCAGCGGCCGGAAGGGGTCTTTATGTTCATCCATAGATCGTACCACTATATGTGTACTAAGTGGATGACGTTGGTCCATATGAAATCTTTGTAACATTTTCTTCGTATATGTGGTTTGGTGTAATAGGATTCCGTCTTTTAGATGTTTAATCTGTAAGCCAAGGCAGAATTTCGTTTTGCCTAGGTCTTTCATTTCGAATTCTTTTGTCAGGCTTACAGATATCTGAGCGATCTCTTCAGTAGATCCGATGAGATTCAGATCGTCTACGTAGACTGCTATTATGATGAATCTTTTTCCCTTTGCTATTATGAAGATGCAAGGGCAAACTTCTTGTTTACAAGGAATTCACTTAGTCTGTTATACCGCATTCGTCCCGATTGTTTAAGACCATACAATGATCTTAGGAGTTTAACGGAGTAGACGTCTCGAGGTCTATCTTTTAATTCAGTAGGCATTGAAAAGCCATCAGGAAGTTTCATGTATATCTCCTTGTCAAGATTACCATATAGATATGCAATCACAACATCCATTAACTACATATCTAAACCTTCCTTTGCTGTTAAGCTTATCATGAATCAGAAAGTGATCGCATCCATGACCAGGGAGTATGTTTCCTCATAGTCAATACCCGGTCTTTGGAAAAAACCTTGTGCTACAAGCCGTGCTTTGTAGCATGCGATCTCATTATTTTCATTTCTTTTTCTCACGAATACCCATTTGTATCCCACAAGTTTAACACCGATAGGTGTCTGGACTATTTGCCCAAAGACTTTGCGTTTCTGAAGCGAGTCCAGCTCAGCTTCAATTGCCTTATTCCACTTTGGCCAATCATTTCTACGTTTGCATTCAGCAACGAAATGTGGATCATGATCATCGTCGCTTCTGGCGACGTGAATAGCAATATGAAATGTGAAGTCATCATCGACGATTGTACTCTTTCTGTCCAACACCTCCGCTGTACGTACATAATTTAATGATATTTCAGTTTCTCCCGGCAGTACCTCTGTAGTGGATTCCGGGAGGGGTAGGGGTATGGACATGAGCTCATTTCTCTGTGGGGGTATTGTCCCAAGGTATCTGTATATATTTATTTTTCTTGGATTTTTATCCTTGGAGCATGGTGGTCTGCCTCTTTTCTGTTGAGGTGCAGCCACTTCTGCTGGTGGTGGATTGCATCCATTCTCGGGGATGTCAATCCTAACTGGAGTGTTTACAGCAGGGATATGTGATTTGACAATCTTCTGGTTGTCAATAAATGAGTCCGATAATTGGTGGACAATGTCCTGAATGTGGAGGATCTTCAGGATGTCATCTTCACATTGTTTCGTTACCAGATCATAGTGGGTCAAACTTTTTGTATCCCACGCTATGATGTGCTTCGCACCAGATTTCTCAGTTTCTGGGCCCATTTTGGGGAAACGATCTCATCAAATTCACAGTCTTCAAGACGTGCCTTAAAAGCGTTCCCGGTTGTGGTCTAGGTATCTTATAATTGAGGGCGAGTCAAACCCTACATAGATACATAGGCGACATTGATGACCCATTTTTGTCCTCTGTGGTGGTGCAATGGGGATGTAGACTGCGCAACCGAAGATTCTCAGACGAGAAATGTTTGGTGGCCCTCCATATGCTAGTTGCATTGGAGAGAGACTCTGACCTCCAGATAGTCTTATTTTTATTAACGATCCAGCATGAAGAATTGCATGTCCTCATGCATCCACCGTCAACTGGCATTTCATTAGCAATGGACGTGCAATCCATTGGAGTCTTTTTATTAGTGACTCTGCCAACCCGTTTTGGGTATGAACATGCAACACTGGATGTTCAATTTCTATTTCAGTTGCCTGGCAGTACTCTTGAAATGACCAAGAGGTAAATTTCCCAGCATTATCTAGACGTATTTTCTTCATATGGTTGTCAGGAAAATGCGCCCGCAACTTTATAATTTGTGCCAGTAGCTTTGGAAAAGCTAAGTTGCAGGTTGATAGTAGACACACATACGAATATTTTGAAAATACATCGATCAGTACCATAAAGTACCGAAAGGGCCCACTAGGGGGTGTATATGTCCATATATGTCTCCATATATTCTTTCGAGGAAGCTTGGAGATTTGATATCCAATTTTAGTGGTGATGGCCCTTGTTATTAATTTCCCCTTGAAGCAGTGGATGCAAGGGAATTCTCCCTTTTGAAGAATCTTCTCGTTCTTCAGGTTATGCCCATGGGATTGTGTTAGGATGTGGTGCATCATCACAGATCCAGGGTGGCCAAGTCTGTCATGCAAAAGTAAAAACTTGGTTGATGTCAAGCACTTCAGGTGCTCCGTCAAGTTAGCTTCCTCTCTCCGAATCTTTGTATGGTAGAGGCCTGATGAAAGGCTCTCAAAACGTTCAAGTATGGATTTTACTCCATTTTCTTGGGACGTTACATACAATAATTCTTTTTCATTCACATTTGCTGTTTCCAAATGGAATCCATTTAGGCGGATATCTTTGAAACTTAGTAAGTTTTGTTTGGAGTTCGGAGAGAATAGTGCAACTTTTATTTTAATTTCCATTCCATTAGGGAGCAACAAGGTTGCATTACCAGAATCTTCAATTATATTCGATGACCCTGAAATAGTATTTACAGGGCTTTTGTATGGTATAATGCAATGAAAATAGCACGTATACTGAAGGATCGTATGTGTCGAAGCACTGTCTACCAAGCAATCATGAGAGCGATCCATCTAAAAAATATGAACAAAACGTTTGTGTTTCAGGAACATAAACTTTATTCATTCGAATTCAAATTACATATTATGAAAGCTCTCATAACATGAAATGTTCTAAACAATATGCTAAGATAAAAGTAGAAAGCTAATCTAGCAGGTCATCAGTTTCGAAGTCGTCAGCTGAAAACTTGACTGGAGCATCAGATGTCACCAGGTTTGTTTTAGCTTTCTTCTTCTTGTTTTCTTTACACAATTCCTGAAGATGCTGCGGAGTTCGGCACACTCTAGACCAGTGGCCTTTCATGCCACAGCTATGACACTGGTCTTCCCAATCCCTTTTGGGTGGGGGTGCATCGCTGATGAACTTCCCAATCCCTTTTGTTGTCATTTCTGCGCCAAGTGAACTTGTGCTTTCCTTCATTTCTTCGCTGATGGACTTGGCCACTAGCCCTTTTGTTATGTCCCCCTTTCTGTGGTCTTTCTTTTCTTTTGTTGTCCCTCTTCTTTCGAGAAGAAGAGGCATTATGAGCTTTTGGGATGAGGGCAGTGCCAGGGGGCACATGTTGTGAGTGGCAAGGAGAAGCTTTCTGTTTTGTTCAGCCATGAGTAAACATGACATCAGCTCAGAATACTTGGTGAACTTTCGTTCACGGTGTTCTGCATAAGTATCGCATCTTTCTCATGGAAAGACGTACGTCTTTTCCAGCATGCGATCTTCTGAGACTTTTTCACCACACAACTTCAGGCGTGAGGTGATGCTAAAAAGAGCTGAGTTGTACTCAGCTATGGACTTAAAGTCCTGCAGTATTAGGTTCTCCTACTCGTATCGTGCCCTTGGTAGTATAACATCTTTTTGATGTTTATACATATCCTCAAGGGCAGTCCACAGCTCAAATGGATCTTCGACAGTAAGGTATTCAGCGTTTAGGGTCTTGTCCACATGGCGACGAATATAGATAATGGCTTGCGCCTTTTCTATATCGCTTACATTTTCATTCTTGGTCACATCAGAAATAAGGGACTTAGCCCGCAGATGGAACTTCGCATCGAGCTGCCAGCTCAGATAGTTTCTCCCTGATGCATCCAGCACTTTGAAATCGACACTTGCGATTTTAGCAATTTTACCTAGCAGAGCACACATTTGCATGAATTAATAAATTAAGCAATAAACATTTTCATGCAGAGGCAATTTTAATATGAAGAGCTAATTGCGTGGATCGGCCAGTCCCACATAAATAAAAAGTCCAAAGTCCATTACAGTCCATATTATACAAATGAAACCTTTAAAATGAAATTACAACTTTGGAAATCCCGTGGGTCCCATATAAGATCTTCAGCTTCAATTGTGGCTTCTGTCACCATGAAAAGTGGTCTTCGGTCTTGGACATTTACCTAAATTCCTCACTACAATTTATCTCAGAAGTAAAATAAAAGTGCAGGAAAATAAACTGTGGGACTTAAACAGCCAATCCAAAACCGCAATTAGCCATCCATGCAAAAATTTTGCTCATCAAACATTTTCAGCAGACATTTTCATCGCAGGCATCTTATGCATTTATATTCGCAGAAAGGGATAAACAATTTAATTACTTAATAATTATTGGACCACTAGGCAACATCATACACCGTTCGGTTAGCTTAATAACGGCAGAGCGGTCACATGATCTTCCTAATTATTAAGTTTTAAAAATATGCACAACCAAACATAGTTTATCCGCAGAATAAGCCAAAATGATGCGAATCATATATTAATGATTCTACAAATGAAATCATACAATGCAAGGGTTGTGCTAGTTGGGTTTATTCAAAGAGATTGAAAAAGAGCCCAATATTTGACATGTTCTTCATAAAGGGAAGAAATTTTCCTTTTTAAATCATCCCCCAATTTATCCCCAAATGTCCTCAAAGGTCCCCTTATTGTCCCATAATTTATCATGATTTTTCATGAATTTTTAGGCCCCAAAGGCCTTTTCTTTTCAATTTTTAGCCCAAAAAGCTTTTAAAGCTTATTTTAGCCCCCCCTTTTCTCTTTTTTCAGAAAAACCCTGGTCTGCGGACCTGAAGCCCGTAGTGTGGCTGCGGGCTTCAGGCCCACAGTCTATAAACACACACACACACGCACACACACACACACACACACACTGAATAATAGGCCTGCAGGCCCGAGGCCCGCAGTTTGCTTGCGGGCTTCAGGCCCGCAAGGCTTAAAACAGATAATTTTTTTTGTGTATGGGCTTCATGTGCCCCCTTCGGGGGAGGGGGACGGGCAGTGCCCCCCTTCGGAGGGGCGATTGGACGGCGCCCCCCTTCGGGGGGATCTGTGGCGCTAACGCGAGGGAAGGGGGTTGGCCGGCAGCAAAGCCGCCAGCGAGGCTATGGTTAAATAGAACCCTATTACCCAATTATTTTCATATTAGAGCATGTTAAAGACTTGATTTTTGGGCGATTAGCCCAGGTTCCACTTCGATCTTGCGAGATCTATGGAGAATACAATCATACGTATGATAAAAACGACATTTTTAGCGGGATTTACGTCTATATCCGTCCTCCGGATATAGCGACGGTTGAACGAAGCGTACGAGAGTAACGACGCTCGTTTTGAGAAGCTTGACGTCGCGCGCGTGGATCTTCCGCCTTTCTCCGCTTTCGCAACGATCGATTTTGTGTGGAATATTTTATTTGGAGGCTCGTGCTGATAACGTGTTATGAATCATCATCTGGGGGAGGAACCCACAGCTCTTTATTTATAGCCTGTAAAGGTGCGTATACAGATAAGATAAATAAGACACGGTCTTATCTATAAGATAAGATGTGATCCCAACCGACTAACCGATTCGGTGTAATCCCTTCACTATAATTTTTACCTTTTCTTTTGGGGGTATTTTCTCCCAGAACTTTTCAGAAAATTTTCAGAGCTTTTTAGGTGCTTTTTGATCTTATTTTCTCTGTTGTAGCTGGTTATTCTATGCAAATTTTTGTAATTTTGATATTAGATTCTAATCCTAAGTTGTGTTTCATTCCTTTTCTTATTGTGGATCATTAAGATAAGTGTTTTCGTCTCTTCTTTTTTGTTTTGATGCATCTATTCATTGTTTTGATCACGTTTATACTCATGGGTCATGAGTAGTTCATCATCTATGGCTTTGGGTTGAACCATATTGTGGTTGGATGTGAATTGAGTTAATTTAGATGTGTTATTGAATAATTGCTGAATGGGGTTTTGTTATGATGATTATTATCAACATAGAGCGACTTCCTCCATTGTGGATTATTGGGTTAGTCACTAACGATAGTTAGCGCTAATCTAGGGTTTTCAATCTCTATGTAGGCTTCCAGTATCTATGTCGCCAGCGATAGTTGGGCGTATATTAGAGCCCTCTTAGCATTGACTTAACTCATATCCATGAATCATGATAGTGGCACTGAAGAAAGTTGTGGATATTTTGTTGAACATCATGCATCTACCGTATGTCGATGACCAACAATAGTTGGATTGGGCATATGGTAGATAGTCATATCATGGCATCACGAGAGTGAAGGATATGTGAGTGCGACAACATTACCCTTAGCATAATTCGATAACCAATCAATCTGGATAAATCTTAGCCTTAATCATAATAGCATGGATACTTGACCCTAGAGCTTTCCTCATGTTGATATTTCACTTAGACAATTTCCTTTCTCATGACCTATCCATGTAGCTAAACAAAAATTAGAAATAAACCGGTAATCAACGTCTGCCTCGCTGCGGATCGACCCGTAAGTACACAATCGACACTTTGCGCTTGCAATATAAATATTAAGACCTTCGGGATCGCGAACATGTATCAATCAACATCATCCCCAAATTCATATTTTATATCACTAATTCATCAACGTGTCTGAGTTGCTTTGATCTCCATAGCCTTTGTTGACTCCACGCATCATTGATCTGCATGTTTGCTCCTACACATCTACACTCTTGAAAACATTAGTACCAGATATGTTTGTTCAGCATCAAAACTAGCAGGGGGTGACTCAATATTCAAGTATAATCGATGATCAGCATTGCGTCGCGAAAGATGATGCGAACCCAATGGTGTCATCCCAACACGATAAGCCGAACGTCCTAAAAGAAGGTGCAGGCCCAGCAAGTCCCACCGGTTTGAGCCGATCCAGGCGGTTCCCTAGCAACCCGAAAGAAGACGGAGGAGCGACCCGAACCGGCCCAATTGTGCGGGCAAAAACGAAGCCGCCGAATGATGGGTCACATTTGCGCGGGCCCGCTGCCTGCACGACTCCAAACCGACCAGAGGCCCCATGGGTGACGTTGACAGTGACATCAGGCATTATAACCTCATGGGTCATTCCCTATTTTCTGTTCATTTCGAAAAATATTTTAACCTTATATTTTTAAACATGAGTAATATGGATTTCAGCTTAACAACATGAGTAATATGGTTACTCCATATATACGTTTATTTTCCTATTTCGAATACATATATGAATATAGATATTGTTCCTATACTTAAACCACCTCCTATTGGGTTTAATTTACGAAAACTATCATAAACTATACATAGATTTAATGATACTATCATAAACTTAAGTGACAGTAGACGTAGTTTTGACGAATGAAGTTTTGAATATGTATATGATGCTCAACCACATATATCATTTAGGGGGAAAAATATTGTTTTCTTGGTGTAATTATTGCGGTAGGAAGGGACAATAGACGGATTGAAAGGCCAACACATGCTCACACAGAAAGTCTCCGAGCTTTCTATGAGTCTCAATTTCATATTATATGCTGACCAGTAGTTTATGCATCAACATTAGATTTGCCATGATCCATAATTGATTAGAGATTCTAAATGCTCAATAACCAAAGCAGCCACCCTTCACTCGCATCTAGATCATGGGGGGACCAAGGGTGTAAAAGCAAGGCCATGAGGCATCAATACTAAGCACTGCCTTGTTGATTTGTCCCACATTTAGCTTTAGCCATGTATAGTTCCCCATTGGCTATCCCATTTGTTTGGCTACCAACATATTAAAAAAAAACGTTAAAAATTAAAATCTCAAACCAAACATGTTTCTAAAAGAAGATGGCACCATTAAATCAGGGCCTAATAAAAGAAACTAATTAATGCCATTTATGGCTGCCTCTTCAAGTCTCCTACAATCTACTTGCCTTAATTTCATGTAGAAACTGCTCATTTTTCGTGTTTCTAAAAATTCAAAAGAGAAAAGGCACTTTTACATAAAAATACTACCGTTCAGCCATATTATCACACTAGTCATAACCCGGGCCCGGAGGGCACGGAGGCAGTCGTCGTCCGGGCGCAAATGCGAAGAGAAGCGGTCGCCAAAGCGAAAAAAGCGTGGGAGAGAGAGAGAGGAGGGGTCGGAGAAAAAAAGAGGGAAAACATGGAGTAAAACGCCAAAAAAATCACCAAAAACCCATCCCAAACCCAAGTCAAGAACCCAACCCAACCCCCACGTGGTGTCCAAATCAGCAACCAAAAATATGACTGTGACAAAACTACCACGTGAGACAAAAATCGTGAATTGTATAATAGATACTAACATCCAAATGAAAATACAACGAATGGGGTTATTAGAAACATATATTATTAACTATCTGTGCTAAGACATCAACTTACTTAAGATTTAAAATGTAATAAGCGTTTTTTTAAATCTTGAAATCTCATTATTGCGTAAATTGAGATTAGCCCCATTCTTAAATTAAAAAAATATCCACACTAACTTTTCTCGTGGGCCCCACACACATTCCGTTTTAGTCCACTCCTTTTTAGTAACTTCCCTTTCAAGTCCAAGTAAAATTCTCCCCCCCTCCCTCTCCCTCACAGATTTCTCTCCATTAAAAATCCTAAAACAAAATTCCTCCTCTCTCTCTCTCTAGAGAATCTCAGAGAACAGAGCTTCAGAGGCTCTGCCATGAAAGGGGCCTCCTTGACTCGGTCATAAGAGCACACATATCAGTCCATTGATCCAAGTAAAGGAGACCATCTTCTCTTTTTCTATGCGAACCATCATTATTCTCTATTTTTAAACCTTTTTCTCTTTACTGTTATTATTCTACAGGGATGATAGCTTCTTGGGTTTTGAGATGAAAAGGGCATCGTCATTTTGTACATAATAACAACATGGGCTCCTCTTGCTCCACAGTTCAGAAGTCTAAGAGGCCATCTGAGACTTCCTCAACCAAGGGGCCGCCTTTGATTAAGGGAGATGTCAGTGTTAAAGTTGTGGATTCTAGCTTCAGGCTGAAGGGCTCAGAGTTTGGTATGGTTTTAGTATGGTAGTTGATTTGTTTGAACCTTTTTTTGTTTATTTTTTATTTTGATGATGCAATGCTTATGCTGGTGGAAGAAAAATCTAGTTGTTGGCTATTTTATGTTTTTTTTGTTTCTATATATTTAATATTTGAGTTATTGAAGTGGGTTTGGGGGGTCAGTGGTTTAAGAAAGGAATCTGATTGGTTGGTACTTGTATTGATTGTTTTTGTATGTTTCTGATTGAGAGAGAAGAAACCCATCAATTTTTATATGGCTTATATTTGCTATCTCTGTTGGTCTTGTAAGCATTTTGAGCCATTGAAGTGGACTGAAGGAAATACTAACTTTTACTGAAGAAAAGGTATACATGTTACTGTCTGGTTGAAAAAGTTTTATTGTTGGTTAGTGCGGGGTTATAATCTTTTTTTTTTGTATGCAAAAATTCCTATCTTGTCTCTTTTAAAGTCTCCATTGGTAGTAGAAATATGTCTCTGTTATAATTCTTCTCTTATGTTAGTTATGGCTATTGAATGAAACTGAATACCTGCGTTTATTGCTTCCAAGAATAAGAGATACATCAATCAATCTAGCTTATTGGATTCTTTTATTAGTTTTTAATTTTTTAACTTAAGGAGTAGGTGTTCTTCTAATTTTTTTTAGCAATTATCATTTGATGGAATTGACATTGTTGTTCTTTTTTTTCACTTGTGAATGGAGATTGCTATATATAGAAGAAATTGCATTGCAAGCGCATGTTTGCTTTTTGTTTATTAACTTCAATTCACTTGTTAAGCTGCATCTGTAGTCAACACATTTTCGGTATGATGTAAAATCCTTATTTGGCATGATTTTTTTAGGAGATGCGAAGCTAATCTTTTGAATGCTAGGTTATTATCAATTTTGAAATGCTAATGTATGTTAATAAGCAAATGCTGTTTGTTTATATGCTGTTGGGGAATTTTCTTGTGATGGCAGTGTTTAATCGTATGAATGTCTGCTTAACATATAATGAGCACCCTATGCCCCTTTCTGTCGAATTTGACAGATATGCATTCGTTCCTTTTTTCTTTTTTTGTTAATAATTTCATTATCATTTCTTACTTTTTTGGGCATATTCTTATGTTTTTGCTTACAAATATACTTCGCTTTCACCTTTGATGATTAGACTTGATGCCCGCCGCTAAAAAGAAATAGTCCATTTTAGCATATGTGCATTACTTATCTTCATCTTAATAATATAGTTTTCACAATCCTATTTCAATAAACAATAGTGTATTGCCCTTTCCTAGATGTAAATGGTGATTTCTAAGTTAAAAATATATGATAAGTAGCATCTAACACCAACGTGGGGGGGGGGGGGGGGGTGTGGGTGGGTGGGTGTGTGTCGGACACGACATCTATGCAAACTATAGACGCGTGGACATGGTTATACATATATGTTTCTTCTGCATATATTGATATTTGACTCATATAACCACATAAATGGGTTGATATTTATATAAAAATGCACTTACTTTTAGTAGAATGATCTTTAAAGCAACAGCTTTTGTCAAAAGAGAGCTAACATAGTTTATGTGGTACATTTTAAAATGATGAATAACGATTTATAAATTTGTAAGTTTCGGACACGAATGAACACATGTCATGTTCAGATGTGTTGGACATGGTATTTTTTGGCTGGGAAAAATGTCTTACATATCATAGGTTAAAAGGAGAGAGAGCCTTAATCGGGCTGAATGGAATAAAATGATTCATTTAACTAACCTTGCCTATTTGGGAAGGATGCTTTTCTGCTGCTGTTTAACCTCGTGGTTGGTCATTCCAAAGAGGAGTATAAGCAATTCTAGTTATAAATTGCTCTTGTAGATGACATCAATATATGGTGGATAAGCTGTGGACAGTATAAGGCTCTTCTAAGAGGATGCACCACTACATAGATCATTTCTGAGAGTTTCATTGCTTATTTAATTGTTCAGATAACTGCTTCGTACATTTCATTAGCAAGAGTTTAGCGTACCATTCTTCAGACAAAAGGTTGCACAATAATAGTGATGAACAATACCATAGAATATGTCACCCACCCTGTCATCTGGGCCGCTGGTGTGTGGACCTTCGGCAGTGGATCAATCATCAAGAGAGCTTAATCTGAGTGTGTTTCCAAACAGTTTCGTATGCTGAAGGTTTAAAAAACTTGGGCCCATAAATATATAGTTATCGTATCTAAGAGGCTAGTTAACCCCAACCTCCCTCCTAAAAACAACATGTGTTAGGTCATCATGTATCATGTTGACTTCTTCTTTCAGTTCATATCTGAACAGCTATAAGTGCAGTGGCACAATAGCACATTGTCTTCAACTAATTAACGAAGGTGAAGCAGTACACGTTTTTGAGAGGGCAAAATATTGCCCAAGCATGTGTTGGGCTGAACCATACACCAGGAACTTGTGTGCACCTTACCGTGTTTGGTTGTCAGCCTTGGCTTGTTACACTTCACTTTCTTAACTTGGTAGCACTTAATGTAATTGAGGTTGGGAAGAAGTGTGCCTTACCAAGAACTTGCAGGGTAGAACTGTAACTAAAGGAATGGTATGGTTGTTCCAATGGTTATCTTGTTGACTGCTTTGTAGTCAAAAGCACCATGAAATTTTTTTTCCCATCATTTTTCTCTTGTAATAGTAGTGCCCCATATGTTATGTTCAGTGAAGTTATGCCTACACATGGAGTGCCGTTATAGCATGCCTGTATAGTGCAGTGGAAAAGCCTCTTCACAGTCTGCAAAAGTGTTTGGTCCAATTCCTGCTTGCACCAAGCTGCAG
Source organism: Scilla litardierei (assembly GCA_030789695.1). Classification (NCBI taxonomy): domain Eukaryota; kingdom Viridiplantae; phylum Streptophyta; class Magnoliopsida; order Asparagales; family Asparagaceae; genus Scilla; species Scilla litardierei. Next base: position 76,114,267 of record CM061138.1, on the reverse strand, counting down.
TCTATTTTCATGCATCTATAGCTTTAATTATAGCTGCACTCCTTGCCTGTGGCTTCTTCCAGGGGTAAAACTCTACATATGGTCCACCTACTGGAGTTATATTGCCTTCAGATGGATCAAGCTGCTAAATAGGCTTCTCCCCCTTTTCCCAGAGCAATATGTTATGCCAGTCCATTGATTTAGTTGAGGTAGGGTATGTGTCTTCTCAGCACAATATGCTGCTTTCATATCATGCATAAGTATGCTCCATAGTATGCCCAACTCGTAGATGAGGTGATGGAAGGCCATCTTGTGGGTGACCTCAAAGTCACCAAATATACAAAATGCATTGTGTTCATAGAGACTTGGTAGATTGCTAGTGGGCACTGAAAACTAAAATCAACGGTTCTGAAAAATGCTTTATAGGCAATAACCTCAATCAATAACCCTTTCACTTTATTTTTTTGGATTATCGGTAGATGCCCTTCACTGTTCATGTTATCGGACAAGAAGTTGATAATCGTTACATTTTGACCAAATGCCTACCCATGTCAAGGCTCAATTAATTAATTTTCATAGCTAACATTTAGATCAGATGCTTTGTTTTGGCAACCAAAATACCCAATTTTCTGTAGTTTGACACAATGTTCTCCCCCCTCTGTTCAAGCTTTGTTGTAAACCCTTTGACGACACTTCTTTTAATGATGATAAGTTGGCTGGATGTAGGAAAGCCAAATTCAGTGAGTAAAGCTGTCGTCCTTACTTTTACTTAGAAGTTAGACGACGACGACGACGACGCCTCCGTTTTTTGTCCCTTTGCTTTTGAAAATGAGTAAAATGGGTCTGCTATGGAGTGGTGAGATGAAGTCAAGGAGGGTTCCAAGGAAAATTGACTAACATTTTCCAAATTTCTGGGTAGGGGTGGGCATCGAGTAAACCCGATTTTTTTTCAACAAATCCGAAACCAAATCCAAATTAATTTGGTCATGGGTAAAAAATCCGAAGTTCGAATCCGATGAATCGGATCCGATTCGAACAGTTCCGAATTTCTAACCGGACAATCACATTTTACCCGAAATCCGATTCCGGTTTGGCCCAAGAAACCCCAGCGGCACCCGCTAACCAAACACCCGATTCCCATTGGGCCCTCCATACTTTGGCTGCCTCCCTCATCAGCCTCGGGGACCAAGCCCAATTGCAACAGACACTGACCCACCCTCTATCTTATAGAACACTTGTCTCCTTAGTTTGCCCGAATGTGGGATTAAATAGCCCATGTCCATGCAGCGCTCGTGAGCGCCCACATTCTCCATTGTTTAGTCCTACATCGGTGGGAGTAATGAGAATAAAAATGTTTAAATAGGTTGTTTGCGACACGGTTCTTGAACTCAATAATGCAAAGCCCATGCAACATCACTCAGTCAAGAGCCATACAGGACTTTGAAGCCCAATTGCACTGGACAACACCCTCACTCTAACTTATGGTACACGTATCTCCCAAATTTGACAGATGTGGGACAAATCAGTCCATGCCTTGCTCTTTCCTCTGACAGCCAGCCCACATTCTCCTTTGTGTTTAGTCCCACATCGGTGGGAGAAAAGAGACTCAAAAGGTTTAAATATGCTATTTGGGGAACGAATCGTGAGGTAATTAATCGGAATCAGACCGGATCGGGATTTGGAGGTGGAATCCGATTTCCGATTTCGAATTAAATCAGTTAGCAAACTTTTACCTGTCACGACCCGCTTCCCTAAAATGGAGGCGAGACGTGAAAAGGTCCGCACGGGAGTGGAGCGGTGAAGCCCCAAACCCGATAAGCGTCAATTTAGTATAAGCAGGTCCCTGTAATTGCAATCGAAACAACAACAATAATAATATAAGACGGATATGAAATACCAATCCCACAATTGTCCACAAAGTATTCAACATCACAGAAAAGCCACCAGGCTAAAAGAAAAGAGTCTAAGGGCCCAGAACAAGGCCAAACAAAAGCAACTACATAAATAAGTATAGGTGCCACGCACCGATAACAAACAACTGTCTAACAAAAGTAAAACACAACGGAGACCCTAGGACTGGTCCCCAGTGTCCACGTACTCCTCGCCCAACACGGGCTCAAGCTCGGCGTCCGCAAACACCTCACCCTCAGCAAGCAACTCAGGCTCAGGGTCTAACATGCGTCACCCAAAAGAGAAAGGGGCACATGTCAGCAAGTCTAAAAGACTTGGGCAAGGAAACTAAAAGTGACTAACAACCTAGCAATTAAATGTTAAACAATGGCATGGCAGTTAAGTATGATGCAACAGTTAAAAGAGAGGCAAACACGCACGATGTAGCAAAAGCTACCAAATCACTAATCACTTATCACTATTAATCACTTAGTGCATAGAGAGTCCACCTGCTGGCCCGCTCGTGGCTTAGGCCGCTTATCTCTATCACTATTAATCACTTGTGCACTAGAGAGTCCACCTGCCGGCCGGAGTGGCGGATCAGGCCAACTCGGGGCTCAGACCGCTTATCTCTTACCCCACCCATATGTGTATCGAGCATTGGCACTGCCAACACACTAGCTCGCTTCTGGATCACGGGCCAGGAAGTGTAATTGGCATAGGGTTGTGCCCACGAAAAGTGGGTGCCTAGCCGGTAACAAATCGGGCATTGGCTATCAACCAACACATGGCCCGCTTCTGGAACACGAGCCAGGAATATAATGTTGTAGCGTGTGCTACACAATCACAATAATTTATCACCATGCAATGACATGAACAAATGATTGCGTACCGTTAATTGAATTTAAACGTGACATACGAGCATGATGAGGGTGACGGACCAAGCTTCGTTGTCAAGCTAGGTCAATGGCGTCTAAACGACTATCCTTTCACCGTTTAGTCTCTTTTACGCTAAAGCATGGTAAATGGCCTAAGACATGGCCCAAAACAAGAGATGCAAGTTTCACTTGCCTATCACCGGGGATGACGGTTACGAAAGTTCGTTTCCGCGAATGCTAGCCTACGGGGAATCGTTGTTATGGGGAACAATCATCAAAACACAAGTATTTTATTAGGGTTTCATAAAAATTACAATAAGATAAGGAAACAACGGTGGATCGATTTTTTACCGAGAGGAGACGGAAGAAACACTCCGGGGAACCCTAGGACCAGATCTGGAAATGATTGGGGAAGTTTGGAGAAACTAGGGTTTTGGGGATTTTGATGGGTTTGATGGATTTTGATGGAGATTTGGGGAATATGAGAAGTAGATAGGGTGAATGGTTGGATTGGATGATGATTCTAGGGCTCGGAATGAAGAAATGGAGCTTGGAGGAAGATGGGGGCTCAAAGGGGAAGTTTCTAGGGTTTTGGATCGTGTTGGAGGAAGAAGAAACGTTTGGGAGGGGTATTTATAGGCTAGGCTGGCGGCTGCCCAGAAATTAGGGTTTTAACACAGACTAGTCGGTCAAAGAACAACCACTGACCGACTAGTTTGGCAACTAGTCGGTCGGTCGACCAACGCAGACCGACTAAGTGTAAACAGTAACTCCTGAACGAAAATATGATTTAGAGTTAGTCGGTCCATGAACAAGTACTGACTGACTAGTTTAGCAACTAGTCGGTCGATGAACGTTCTTAGACCGACTAAGAGTAAACAGTAACTCAACTAAAATTAAGATGATGTGTTAGTCGGTTCAAGAAGCATTGCCGACCGACTAGTTTGCAACCTAGTCGGTCAACAGATCTTCTTAGACCGACTAACGATAAACAGTAACTCCTGAGAAAATTTAGAAAGCTCACTAGTCGGTCCAAGAAGGATTGCCGACCGACTGGATTGTCATCTAGTCGGTCAGTGCCCCTTCTTATACCGGCTAATGAGCACCAAAAGTTCCGATACGGAGCGCGAGGCCCCGTGATCGAATCCTAAGACTCCTAGGCTTGATCTATTAGTTAAATATGACCGTTAAGAAGCCCGTCACAAACGACGTACTTCGAAATCGACGATCCTAAGGAAGAATCGAGAAAATACGACGAATCGATCGAAATTGAAAGCCACGGAGACGAAAACCACGCAAGAGGAGAAAATCCACCAAAACATATATTATATTATAATAAATTCAGATACAAGAAAACCAGTCGTTACATCCTCCCCAACTTAAGAAAAATTCCGTCCTCGGAATTTCCGAATATTCACGAGTCCGGAAACAAAAGTGGGTAGCGCTCTCGCATCTCATCTTCTCTCTCCCAAGTAGACTCTCTCGGCGAACCGTGCCGCCACATCACTCTAACAAGATCGACGACCTTGTTTCGAAGCGACTTCTGACGCCTGTCCAGAATCTGCACTGGATACTGGTCATACGTCAAATCCGAGCGAACGGCGATCTCCGAGAAATCCACGGCATGAGATGGATCGCTAATGTATCGACGAAGCTGCGACACATGGAAAACATTGTGAACTCCTTCCAAAGATGGCGGCAAGGCCAAGCGATAAGCTACCTCGCCAACCCTCTCCAAAACATCAAATGGTCCAATGTATCGCGGGCTCAACTTCCCACGCTTCCCGAAACGAATCACACCACGATTCGGGGAAATCTTCAAGAACACATGGTCGCCCGGCTGAAACTCCAAAGGACGACGTTTAGCATCAGCCCAATGCTTAAAACGGTCCTGAGCAATCCTCAACCTCTCCCGAATATTCCTGACGATCTCCACGGCCTCCACGATCATCTCAGGTCCCAACAACTCCCGATCACCAACGTCATCCCAACTCAATGGCGATCGACATTTCCTCCCATAAAGAGCGGCGAAAGGCGCCATGCCAATACTCGCCTGGAAGCTGTTGTTGTAGGAAAACTCCACCAAATGCAGATGGTCCTCCCACGAACCCTTGAAATCCAACATGCACGCCCTCAGCATGTCTTCCAAAATCTGAATCGTCCTCTCGGACTGGCCATCCGTCTGCGGATGGTACGCCGTGCTGAAACTCAGACGTGTACCCAAACTCTTCTGCAAACTCTGCCAAAACTGAGATGTGAACCTCGTGTCTCTGTCAGACACAATACTCACGGGGACTCCGTGAAGTCGCACGACTTCCTCCATATATCTCCTCGCTAGCACCTCCGTGGACTGTCCCACTCGGAATGGGATAAAGTGCGCAGATTTGGTCAATCGATCTACGATCACCCAAATCGCGTCATTCTGCTTCGGACTCCGAGGTAGTCCAGTCACGAAATCCATAGTGATGTGCTGCCACTTCCACTCCGGAATCGGAAGCGGTTGTAGCAACCCGGCCGAACGCTGATGCTCCGCCTTCACTTGCTGGCAAACCAAGCACTTGGCTACACTCCGAGCCACGCTCCTCTTCATACCATGCCACCAATAATTCAGACGAAGATCCTGGTACATCTTGGTGCCACCAGGATGCACAGAATACGGCGAACTGTGTGCCTCCACCATCAGCTCCTCTCTGATATCCCCAGCTGGCACACACAACCTGGCTCCAAACCTCAGCGAGCCATCCTCATGAATCAAAAAGTCAGTCCGCAGACCGGCTTCCACCTGCTCCCGAATCTTTACCAGCTTCGGATCCTCAGCCTGGCCGGCCTTAATCCGATCCACGATCGTCGACTGTACCTGCATGTACATCAACGAAGAAGCCTCCCCAGGAAGAACAATCTCCACGCCAGACCCACAAAAATCCTGCTGCAATCTCCACTGCGAGGTCAAAATCATCACCGCTGGAAGCCTACTCAGCGCATCTGGAACCACATTCACCTTGCCAGGGTGATACTGCAAATCAATCTCATAATCCGCCATAAGCTCCAACCATCGACGCTGTCGCATGTTGAGCTCCTTCTGAGTGAAAATATACTTCAAGCTTTTGTGATCGGTGAAAATCTTCACTTTCTCACTCAACAAGAAGTGCCTCCAAATCTTAAGAGCAAACACAACGGCAGCCAACTCCAAATCATGCGTCGGATAATTCTCCTCATGAACCTTAAGCTGACGAGACGCATACGCCACAACATGCCCGTGCTGATGCAACACACAACCGAGACCTTTGCCAGAAGCATCGCAAAAGATCTCAAATCCACCGCTGCGATCAGGCACGACAAGAATAGGGGCACTCGTCAACCTCTCCTTCAGAATACCAAAAGCACTCTCGCAATCACCCGACCAAACAAAAGCAACATCCTTCCGCGTCAACCTGGTCATCGGCTCGGCAATACGGGAAAAGTCCTTAATGAATCGCCGATAATACCCCGCCAAGCCAAGGAAACTCCGAATCTCAGATGCAGACGACGGAACAGGCCACTCCCTGATGGCCCGAATCTTCTCGGGATCCACAGAAATACCATCTCCAGTCACCACATGCCCCAGAAAAGCAACCCGATCCAGCCAAAACTCGCACTTCGAAAACTTAGCATACAAACGATGCTTCCTCAAAATTTCCAATACCGTCCTCTAGTGCGATGCATGCTCTTCCTCCGACCTCGAATAGATCAGAATGTCGTCGATAAAGATAACGACAAACTTATCCAAAAAGTCGTAGAAAATCAGGTTCATCAGATTCATGAAAACTGCGGGCGCGTTAGTTACGCCGAAAGGCATAACCACAAACTCATAGTGTCCATACTTCGTCCTGAACGCTGTCTTCGGAACATCATCCCTCTTCACCTTCAACTGATGGTAACCACTCCTCAAATCCAGTTTAGAAAACACCCTCGAACCTCCAAGCTGATCAAAAATATCATCAATGCGGGGCAACGGGTATTTATTCTTAATGGTTACCGCATTCAATCCCCGATAGTCCACGCACATGCGACGCGAACCATCTTTCTTCTTAACCAGCAACACCGGTGCTCCCCACGGAGACACACTAGGATTTATATAACCCTTCAGCAACAGCTCATCCAACTGCTTCCGCAACTCTTCCAATTCTGCAGGTGCCATACGATACGGCGCCTTCGAAATCGGCTGCGCACCTGGAACGAGGTCAATAGAAAATTCCAGAGCTCGGTCAGGCGGCAAACCAGACATCTCCTCGGGGAAGACGTCGCCAAAATCTCGCACCACAGCTGGCCACTCCAGCTCCATCTGCATCGCTACAGCCTCCACCGGCCTGGCCCGAAATCTGACAGGACCAAGCGAACTGCTACCACGACTGAACTCAAAGACCGGATGTCCGGGAATCTCGAACACCACCTTCTTCCGACGACAGTCGATCGTAGCATAGAAGCTCGCAAGCCAATCCATCCCAAAGACCGCATCGTAGTTGGTGATGTTGTGGACAATAAAATCAGCATAAAGCTCATGCCCACAAACCACCACAGAGCAAGGACTGCACCCACGATGCACCGTGACCACTCCATTCCCTGTGACGATATTCCAACTCTTGGAGAGAGGGGACGTCGACAAGGAATGCTTCTCCACGAAGCTCTGGGCCAAAATGCACATCGATGCACCAGAGTCAAAGAGGACTCGGGCAGGGAACGTGCAAACCAAAACCACACCTAATAAACAGTCTAATCAATCAAATCTTACTCTAGCAACATTCATACACAAGCAACCAATCATAATTTAACAATCAACTAATTTAGGAAGGAACAATCTAAATCGAAAATTACCTGCAATGACCTCATCCATGGCCAAGACCTCCTCCTCGGTCATCAGAAATGCCTGCCTCCTCGGCGGAGCGGCCCGCTGAAAAGCCTGCCTCTGCGGAACGAGTGGCACCCCACGACCAGCGGGCATCGGGGCTCTCTGCTGCAAAGGCGGGGCAGCAATAGGTGTCCCCCAAGGCTGCCTCAACCTCGGGCACTCCTTGAGAGCATGGGCGGGATCTCCACAGGCAACACATTGCCCCAAGAATCTCCTACATGATTCCTTGATATGGCCCTCCTTGCCACAGAAATTGCAAGTCCTCCGAACGGGCCCTCCTGGCCTCTTAAACTGAACAGGCTGGTTCGGCCTGAATCCAGGTCGAACCACAGCCCTCGCCTGCTCCACAGGCCTCCTCACAGCACTAACAACAGACCCCTTCCTCTGGTTCACAAGCAGCTCCTGCCTCTTGGCAGCGACCAAAACCTTCTGATAAGATTCCCGGTCAGAGGAGGTCACAAAGCTCTGGAGCTCTGAAGCAAGCCCCTGCAGAAATCTCTGAGCTCGCTCCTCAGCGTCCTGCACCATCTTTGGTGCAAACCGACTAAGCCTCATGAACTCCTGGTGGTACATATCCACTGACGAGTTCCCCTGCTTCAGGTCGATAAAACGCTGCAGCATCTCTTCCCTGGCAGCCTTCGGGAAAAACTCACCATCAAATCTGGCCTTGAAGGTAGCCCAGACGATCGGCTCTACCAACATCCTTTCCTCAGCATCCCACCAATTCCTGGCGTTATCCTTCAGCTGGCGCTTCGCCAAGTCAACCCAACTAACTTCGTTGACCTTGGACATCTTCAGATTGTCTTCGATATTCCTCATCCATTCATCAGCAGCTAGGGGACCTTCAGTTCCATCAAAATACGCAGGACCCAGCTCTCGGAACTGCTTCGCCCCGGGCTCAGAGCGAGGGGTCTCCACCACCCGAGCAGCTCGAGTCACCGGAGCATTCTGCACCTGCAGAAGCACACCCTGCTGAACCTGCATCATTTGCAACATCATCCTCATCATCTCCCCATTAGTGGGCTCCCGCTCCGGCTCCTCGTCGTGAGGGGGCGCACCACTACCACCACCTCGGGTGATCCGCCTTCCTGCCATCTAATGACGCAGAAAACGAAACAATTAGACTCATAGCTTAGGGCTCAGATGTCGAAATTATTTGTTGGACAATCTTGCATTATTATCGTTATCCCGATAATCGCAGTTACAGAGGCCCTGCATGGGCCACCACTAAAACCTGTCACGACCCGCTTCCCTAAAATGGAGGCGAGACGTGAAAAGGTCCGCACGGGAGTGGAGCGGTGAAGCCCCAAACCCGATAAGCGTCAATTTTGTATAAGCAGGTCCCTGTAATTGCAATCGAAACAACAACAATAATAATATAAGACGGATATGAAATACCAATCCCACAATTGTCCACAAAGTATTCAACATCACAGAAAAGCCACCAGGCTAAAAGAAAAGAGTCTAAGGGCCCAGAACAAGGCCAAACAAAAGCAACTACATAAATAAGTATAGGTGCCACGCACCGATAACAAACAACTGTCTAACAAAAGTAAAACACAACGGAGACCCTAGAACTGGTCCCCAGTGTCCACGTACTCCTCGCCCAACACGGGCTCAAGCTCGGCGTCCGCAAACACCTCACCCTCAGCAAGCAACTCAGGCTCAGGGTCTAACATGCGTCACCCAAAAGAGAAAGGGGCACATGTCAGCAAGTCTAAAAGACTTGGGCAAGGAAACTAAAAGTGACTAACAACCTAGCAATTAAATGTTAAACAATGGCATGGCAGTTAAGTATGATGCAACAGTTAAAAGAGAGGCAAACACGCACGATGTAGCAAAAGCTACCAAATCACTAATCACTTATCACTATTAATCACTTAGTGCATAGAGAGTCCACCTGCTGGCCCGCTCGTGGCTCAGGCCGCTTATCTCTATCACTATTAATCACTTGTGCACTAGAGAGTCCACCTGCTGGCCGGAGTGGCGGATCAGGCCAACTCGGGGCTCAGGCCGCTTATCTCTTACCCCACCCATATGTGTATCGAGCATTGGCACTGCCAACACACTAGCTCGCTTCTGGATCACGGGCCAGGAAGTGTAATTGGCATAGGGTTGTGCCCACGAAAAGTGGGTGCCTAGCCGGTAACAAATCGGGCATTGGCTATCAACCAACACATGGCCCGCTTCTGGAACACGAGCCAGGAATATAATGTTGTAGCGTGTGCTACACAATCACAATAATTTATCACCATGAAATGACATGAACAAATGATTGCGTACCGTTAATTGAATTTAAACGTGACATACGAGCATGATGAGGGTGACAGACCAAGCTTCGTTGTCAAGCTAGGTCAATGGCGTCTAAACGGCTATCCTTTCACCGTTTAGTCTCTTTTACGTTAAAGCATGGTAAATGGCCTAAGACATGGCCCAAAACAAGAGATGCAAGTTTCACTTGCCTATCACCGGGGATGACGGTTACGAAAGTTCGTTTCCGCGAATGCTAGCCTACGGGGAATCGCTGTTATGGGGAACAATCATCAAAACACAAGTATTTTATTAGGGTTTCATAAAAATTACAATAAGATAAGGAAACAACGGTGGATCGATTTCTTACCGAGAGGAGACGGAAGAAACACTCCGGGGAACCCTAGGACCAGATCTGGAAATGATTGGGGAAGTTTGGAGAAACTAGGGTTTTGGGGATTTTGATGGGTTTGATGGATTTTGATGGAGATTTGGGGAATATGAGAAGTAGATAGGGTGAATGGTTGGATTGGATGATGATTCTAGGGCTCGGAATGAAGAAATGGAGCTTGGAGGAAGATGGGGGCTCAAAGGGGAAGTTTCTAGGGTTTTGGATCGTGTTGGAGGAAGAAGAAACGTTTGGGAGGGGTATTTATAGGCTAGGCTGGCGGCTGCCCAGAAATTAGGGTTTTAACACAGACTAGTCGGTCAAAGAACAACCACTGACCGACTAGTTTGGCAACTAGTCGGTCGGTCGACCAACGCAGACCGACTAAGTGTAAACAGTAACTCCTGAACGAAAATATGATTTAGAGTTAGTCGGTCCATGAACAAGTACTGACCGACTAGTTTAGCAACTAGTCGGTCGATGAACGTTCTTAGACCGACTAAGAGTAAACAGTAACTCAACTAAAATTAAGATGATGTGTTAGTCGGTTCAAGAAGCATTGCCGACCGACTAGTTTGCAACCTAGTCGGTCAACAGATCTTCTTAGACCGACTAACGATAAACAGTAACTCCTGAGAAAATTTAGAAAGCTCACTAGTCGGTCCAAGAAGGATTGCCGACCGACTGGATCGTCATCTAGTCGGTCAGTGCCCCTTCTTATACCGGCTAATGAGCACCAAAAGTTCCGATACGGAGCGCGAGGCCCCGTGATCGAATCCTAAGACTCCTAGGCTTGATCTATTAGTTAGATATGACCGTTAAGAAGCCCGTCACAAACGACGTACTTCGAAATCGACGATCCTAAGGAAGAATCGAGAAAATACGACGAATCGATCGAAATTGAAAGCCACGGAGACGAAAACCACGCAAGAGGAGAAAATCCACCAAAACATATATTATATTATAATAAATTCAGATACAAGAAAACCAGTCGTTACATTACCTAAATCCGATTCCGATTTATAATTGAACGAATATTCGGAATCGGATTCGGGTACGGAACTGGGTTCGGAATCGGAACCGGGTTATTTGCACACCCCTGTTTCTGGGCATGGTAACCTTGCACAACCAATAAACCTTAAAATAAGTTTGTCAATGAAAAGTATGCCTTAGACACAACTTAGTATCTTGCTATTGTGAAAGTTGGCTCGATTGAGGTGCTGAAGAAGTATCGGATCGGCAGCCGAGCTATCTTGTGCAGAGGCTATGCTCGGATCCGATCTATCTGACTCCGCACAAGTCAGATATGAGGATGCCGAGCAATTCGACTTCGACAGTGCATTGGATTCTTGGTTCGGAGGATCAGCGGCTCATAGGTCGACAGCTCTACTGTCCGAGACTTGGGTAGCTTGGATAGCTCGGCATGGCACTTTGTTTGCTTGGTCTTCAACTGGAAGCTCGGCAATACAGAGGGGGCCCACCATAAGACGTGACATCCTATTCAAGGTAGAGTTGCGATTGGATTGGAATTTCGTTGAAGTCATGATTCATATCTGTTGAGAATCCCTTTTCAATGATGACACCTATTGTCTCCTAGGGCTATATATATACGGTTTTTTAGACGACGGTTCGAGCGTGGAACACACAGAGAGAACTTTGAGCAGCATTTATGAGAGCCAACTTTGAGAGACTTTGTTGAGAGCTTTTGGAGAGATCTTAAGTGATTCTTCTTCGGTGTGAATAGAGAAGATTTGTATTCGTTCTTTTCTTTCGTAATAAAGCTCATTGGTGTTCACTTGGCCGGCCAACTGCCTAAAGTTGTTATCTTTCATAGTGTTCTATTTGTTTGGTTGCTCGTTCTTCGTCGTCTTCGACAATCATCCACTGTCACACAACAAATTGGTATCAGAGCTCACAGTTTCAGAGATCAACGTAGAAGGCGAAGATGAGCAATGATGGCAATGACAGTTCCTCAAAGGCATAGACTTCCATAGGGGATGCTCCAGCGGCTCAGACTATCGTGTCCAATACGAAGTTCGAAATTGAGAAGTTTGATGGAAAGATCAATTTTGATATGTGGAGATGCGAAGTCTTGGATGTCTTGAACTAACTTGGTCAAGATATCATATTGGACGAAAAGCTGACAATCACGTCTGATTTAGAGTTGAGAACTCTAAATCAGCATGCATGCGGAACGATCCGACTGTATCTGATAAATGAGACGAAATAACCGTTCATGGAGGAGACAAATGCGAAAAAGTTTTGGAAGGAGCTCGACGACAAGTACATGAACATTCAGAACCGATTGCATTTGAAGAAGCTTCTCTGTCTGAAGCTTAAGGAGGGTGTTTCTATCGAGAAACATCTTGACTACTACAACAAGCGTCTGACCGACATGAGGAATATCGACGTTAAGGTTGACGATGAAGATAAAGCTATGATTCTCCTCAACTCTCTGCCCATTGAGTATGAGTACTTGGTGTCATAAGTAAGGACTCGATTACGTGTGAAGAAGTGTCCAATGCTCTGACAAGCAATGAGTTCAGGAAAAACGAGGACATGAGAAGCTGAGCTAATTGACGCTTTTACCGTGGTAAGAGGTCGGAGTAATGATAACGGTGGAGCTCGAAAGGGGTATTTCTGATCCAAGTCCAAGGATAAGAGTAGAGGTCCTCTTCGCAAGGACTTGGTGAAGGACCAATGTGCTTTCTGCAAAGAAAGAGGACATTGTGCCAGAAATTGTCTGAGGTCGCGAAGGACGTTTAGATCGAGAAATGTGTATTGGTCGGTGCTTCAGAGGGCGTGACGCCAGATGGTTGGGTGCTTGACTCGGACTGCTCTTTCCATATGCCGCAATATATATAGTACTTAACGACCTTCTGTGAAGGAAGTAAGAGTGCAGTCTTATTGAGCGATGACTGAGCTTGCAGCACTACGTGCATCGGGATAGTTTGGATGACGATGGGCAACGGTGTTACACAAGGCATCGATCGGGTATGCTATGTTTCCGACATAAAGCGTAACCTCATATCGCTCGGCTTACTCGAAGCCAAGGCTTGCCAAGTAACGATGGAGAATTGTGCTCTGAGGATGACCTGAGGAGCTATAATCGTGATGAATGAGGATGACCCGAGAAGCTATGATCGTGATGAAGAGGAAGCAGAAAGGCAATATCTAATACTTGGATAGTTCGGTCGTGACTGTCACTAGGGGTGGCAAAATGAGCCCGACCCGACCCGAGCCGAACCCGATATCCTTAACCGGGTATGGGTAGGGGCCAATACGGGTCAAGTAGGAAACGGATTGACTCGACCCGATCCGGATAAAATCCGGGTCAGGTATGGGTTTGGCATGTCAACCCGGATGATCCGAATTCGACCCGGTTTAATTTCTCTCTCTATATAAAAATTTATATAATAACTTCAATACACAGTTGCAATGGGAGTTGTGCTTATACGATTTGAATTATTGTACTCTTCTTTAAGAGGTCTTGGATTCAATTTCCTTTACATACAACTTTGTTGTTAATTTTATTAATTTCGTTAATAAAATGGTAACATTAATTATACTTCCTTGTTGTCATCAGTACGGTTTAAGCGACGAGCTACTGGAAATTATGCAACACTTAATAAATTGTCGGTGGCTCTTAATAAATAGCTGGATATCGAAAAAGGAGCAGTAGTGTATAAGTCAAATCTTAACCCGACGGGTTAACCTGAACCCGACCCGGAAATTTTCCAGGTCACTCGAACCCGACCCAGATTCAATCCGGGTCGGGTTAGGGTTTACCACTATCCGGGTTGGGTCAAATCTGACCCGACCCGAACCCGAACCCGAACCCGAACCCCACCCAACCCGTTTGCCACCCCTAACCGGCACAACAGCTCTGACCCGTGAGGCCGACCGAGACGACTTACTTCTTTGGCACATGCGTCTAGGTCATATTGGTGAGAAAGCTTTGCAGAAGCTAATTGAAGGAGATCGTTTGAAAGGAGCCAAGACCGAGAAGATCGAGTTCTGCGAGTATTGTGTCTTTGGCAAACATACACGAGCTTCTTTTGGGACGACCATCCATAGTACGAAGGGAGCGCTTGACTATGTATATACCGACATATGTGGCCAGAGTAGGTCGGCCTCATTGGGAGGTAAACACTACTTTGTATCATTTATTGATGATTTTGCACGCATGGTTTGGGTGTTTCCTCTGAAGACAAAAGACCAAGTGTTGAACACTTTCATAGAGTGGAAGAAGCTGGTTGAGACTCAAACATGTCAGAAAGTCATGTGGCTCCGAAGTGACAACGGTGGAGATTATATGTCAAACCTCTTCCAGAAGTTCTGCAGATAGGATGGGATTCAGATGCACTTTACAGTTAGTGGTACGTTGCAGCATAACAGAGTAGCTGAAAGGATGATCGGATCTTGCTATAGAAAGTCCGATGTATGTTGTCCACTGTCGACCTATTGAAGGAGTTCTGAACGGAAGCCCCGGCGTACGCGACCTACTTGGTCAATCAGCTATCATTTGATGCATTGGAAGGAAGATCTTCTTTAGAGGTCTGGTCGGGAAAGCCAGTTTAGTCTGCGAATATGGGGCTGTTCGAGCTACTATGATGTGAAGAAGGACAAGCTCGACGCTAGAGCCAAGAAAGCTATCTTCTTGGGCTTTAGCAATGAGGTCAAAGGATACCTGCTGTGGTGTCTGACATAGAGGAAGGTGATTGTGAGCAGAAACATAACGTTTGATGAGTCAGCGTTAATGAAAAAGTAGCATGAACCAAAGGTGGAGACCGAATAGACACAGACGAAGCATGTCTATTTGGAAGTGTCTAAGGTTCCAGATAGCTCGGCTACTGATTGAAGCCGACCTGCACCAGATGCTATAGACGACGTACTCCAGATAGATGCTGGTGATGTTGGTGGTTTAAGCCCAGATGGTGTCACGACCCGTTCTACAAAATACGCGGAAATACGTACATTCTCGGGGTATTCGTAGAGAATGAGAAGAGACAAGGCCGCGACAGTATTTAGACTCAAGGCTTTGACCCCTTGACTCTAAATACTACCAATTCGTAAATCGTGATTTAACCATTTATTTTCACATGCCACTGCGAATGATGGAATGGTATAAGACAAAAGAAAATGCTCCAACATAGGTAATCCACAGATACAACACAGAGATCACAAAATGCCACACACATTAGGCTGAAAAGATACATACTACATACACAAACTGTTCAAGTACATTAGAGGGAATAACGGATAAACTCCCCAACCCACAAAAAAGAAAACAGAGAACCGTGACGACACACCCGATATAACTTACTTCCTAATTTACCCCTGGAACGCCAGCTTCACATCGCCTTCCGATGGCTCCATCTCCAGCTTGGTACTCTGGATAGTCTCTTGAATAGGATCCTGCTCTGCTATCTTAGACTCTAATTCTGGGAGGGACATGTCAACACGTGTCCAGTAGGAAACTAACAACCCTAGGTAAATATGCCATTCTCAAAATTGTTCTACCTAACTAATGATTAGACTATCAATAATAATAATAATGACAATGAATTAATTGCATAATTTATAACAGACACATCCACATGCATAGTATTGGGCATAAAAAGAAACACTGACGAAATAATATGCATAAAGAAATGCAGACAGACTATAAGTGCAATGTTATAGATAAATATTTAGAGGTTTGTTAGAACAACTTTTCCACAGTTTTTCAGTCATAGATATGATTTGGAAATCCAGATAGAAGGTAACACATAAGGCACTGGACCTCACCCAGGGTGGGTGGAAAAGTGGTACCCCGCCAGTGGAACACGACCACTGATCAATTTTAACGGGGCCTCTCGTAACTCCCCTGTTTCGGGAGTGAGAATATCATGTCATACATATCAATTACCTCATGGTGCATCACGGGTACACCATGGGCATCTCCAACTCTGCCGACTCCCCTGTTATCGAGAGTGCGAGTGAGATTCATATCTAGTCTAGTCCAGTCTAGTCCAGTCCTTATGCGTACATTTTACCCGATGTTCCCCCAAACCCAAATGTCTGGAATCCTCACCTATCTCAGGATAGACTGAGTCATCCAGGTTGTTATTACCCTCATAATTCCTCACCCTTAGCTTGTAATAAGGTCCATTATTCTCAACAAAGAACAACACGATACTTCATTTATTACATAATGACATTAACCATGATCCACATGTGAAACTAACACCCAAATATGACAACATAGATATAGAAATAATATCAACATGGCAAGATCATGGCAAATAACATATACCGCCATTTTAACAACACATGGAGAGTATACTTAACAACATATAGAGCATACTAATGTAAACATGGTAACTAGCATGACACTTAAGATAAATCTTGTACATAACCTAGCATGTTAACATAAACTTGGAGCATATTCATGTTAGCATATGCTTTAGCATAATAGCATGTACATTAACCTATTGGCATGGATATTAGCATATAGGTGACATGAGCATTAACATACTACTATTAAAAAAACATTAGCACATCCACAGATTAGCATAAAAATTGGATATACTAACAAATTGACCCACTAATATGTGACATGGCCTGATAGTGACATTAGCATAAATTTGGATATACTAACTAATTGACCCACTAATTTGTGACATGGCATCATATGGACATTAGCATAAAATTGTATATACTAACAAATTGACCCACTAATATGTGACATGGCATTAGCATAAAATTGGATATACTAACAAATTGACATACTAATATGTGACATGACATCTAAAATAAATCTTAAAGCATGACTTAGCATGTCAACATGAATTTCAAGGCATAGTGTAATTAGCATGCACTTAAGCATATTTCGCATAAACATGAGCACATTCAAATTAGCAAGAACATAATCTTCATGATTTACTTAAGATAACATGAGTCAATGTTTCCATGATCCAATTAACACAATATGTAGCATGCTATTCCCAAGTCCATTTAACATAATGTGACTTTCTACTTCCTATACAACACCAAGACTGGCACCCTATTTAAAATTTTTAGAATCCTACCTTGAGAAAGTCATTCTTCAATCTCTAGCTTTCTCTTCCTCCAAGTCAAGCTTACTCTTCTTCTCCAAAAAGTCATTCTTCTCCAAGCTTTTTTCTTTAAGCTCCAATGTACACCAATGGAAATGGGCTCGAGTAATGGTGATTTAGGGTCAAAATAAGGATGAGAGAGGGTGGTGTGGTGTTCGACCTGGTGTGCTAGGGAAGGAGAGGGGACGGCGTTAGTGGAGCAAATGGAGGAGAGCATTTGGCCAAGAGGAGGGGAAAGGTGATGTAGATGAAAACAAATTTGGTTCTCTTTTCCTCTCTTTTTCTTTCTTTTCCCCCTTTAATCCTTGCATTCATCCTAATCACCCCTACTCAAACTAAGGGGGTGATTAATGTGGAACTAGGTGGCAAGACGAGGAAAAACTAGGCTATTAAGATGACACATAAGAGGGTTAGGTGGCAAGATGAGAAAAAACTTGAATTTACTAATTTTTGAAATGGATATACCCTAAATACTATTAGTGGCCATACTTATGTACCATGTACACAATTTAAATACAATCCCATTATATCATCCAATATGATTTAAAAGTAATTAAAAGTATATTTTATATTATTATAAAATTTTAAAAATTAAGGAAAAATTCTCCAAAATACGTGAAAATATACGCGTATTAAAATACGGCTAAAAATACCTAGTACAATACTCGTACATATGGAAACATGGTATTACAGATGGTGGAGATAGCTCGGCTCCACTGATTGCACTACCAAAGGATTCCATTGCAGTGTCAAGACCGAGGCGTGAGATGCGAAGACCTGCCCTATACACTGAGATTGTCTCGTTTGCTTTTTTTGCTGTAAGTATTGACATACCCACTTCTTTCAGAGAGGTGGAGCATTCTGAAGACCCAGAGAGGTGGAGCATTCTGAAGACCCAGACAGGTGGAGAAAAGCGATGGACGAGGAGCTGGAATCACTTATGAAAAATGAGACATGTGAGCTGGTGGAGGTTTCAGTAGGCAAGAAGGCGATATGATGTAAGTGGGTCTACACCAAGAAAGATAGAGCCGAAGCTGGAGAAGTTCGTTATAAAGCCCGCTTTGTAGCGAAGGGTTATGCACATAGAGATGGCATCGACTACAATGAGTTCTTCACTTCGATGGTGAAGCATTGTTCAATTCGGATCATATTGGTATTAGTGGCACAACTCGACTTTGAGCTGGTGCAACTAGATGTCAAGACGACGTTCTTGCATTGAGAGCTCGAGGAGAAGATCTATATGTCTCAACCTGATGCCTGATGGCTATGAGAGCGACGATGGGCTTGCATGTAGGCTGAAGAAGTCGCTATATGGGTTGAAGCAATCTCCTAGACAATAGTACAAGCATTTTGAACGCTTCATGACGAATGATCAAGTGTATGTTTGCAGCCCCTATGATCATTGCGTATTCTTTTGGAGGCTGGATTAAGGGTCCTTCATTTATTTCTTGCTCTATGTTGATGATATGCTTATTGCTTCATCAAATAAAGCAGAGATACGGAGATTGAAGACTGAGCTAAGTTGTGCGTTTGAGATGAATAACCTAGGCGAAGCACGGAGGATTCATGGGATGGAGATCACAAGCGATCGAAGTGTAGGTAAAGTTCATCTTTCACAACGTCGCTATTAGAAGTCTGTTATATAGAGATTTGGTTGTGAAAGTATGAAGCCCGTAGTTACTCCGCTAGCACCTCACTTCAAACTTTGTACCGAGCATTGCCCGAAAAACGAAGATGAGAAGAAGCTTGGGGCGTACCGTATGCCAATGCGGTAGGAGCTTTGATATATGCTATGGTATATACCCGACCCTACCTATCACACACGGTCAGCATGGTGAGTAGATACATGCACAACCCAGGAAAATTACAAAGGCGAGCTGTTCAATGGATACTTAGATACATCAATGACACAATTGATGTCAGATTTACATATAATCGAGTAGATGGTCCACAAGCTGTAGGCTATTTTGATTTTGACTTTGCATGTGACTTGGATGGAAGGAGATCCATGACAGGCTACGTTTTCACCATGTCAGGAGCTCTTATCTGTTGGCGGATTATACTTCAGTCTACGATGGCCTTGTCTACACGGAGGTAGAATACATGACATTGACTAAAGCTGTGAAAGAGATGATATGACTGATGGGCTTGATGGATGATCTGGGAGTCTACCAGAAGAAGTATAACATCCATTGTGATAGCCAGAGTGCGGTGTACTTGGTTAAGAATTATGTCTTTCATGCTCGCTCCAAGCATATCGATGTGAGGTACCACTTTGTCCGAGACTATGTAGGAGAGGAAGACGATGACATCAATTTGTTGAAGATCAGAACAGATGACAACACTGCGGACATGTTGAATAAGATTGTATTGGGAGTTAAGTTCAAGCGCTGCTTGAGCTTACTTAATGTTGTTTTGCGATGATGTAAAGGCAGCCCCATTTGGGGGAATTGATACTCGACGGAGCCAGTTGAGCCCCGACGTAAGGGGCATTGGGCATTTGAGAGCAAAATTGGAGGAACATCAGATGTGACTCTACCAATGTGGTGCATTGAAGGTCTGCCGTGTGACAGCAGCCTGAATCTCGTCAATGTGGAGATTTGTGAAAGTTAGTTTGATTAAGGCGCTGAAGAAGCATCGGATCGGCAGCCGGGCTATCTTGTGCAGAGCTAGCTCGGCTGTGCTCGGATCCGATCTATTTGACTTTGCACAAGATAGATACGAGGATGCCGATCAATTGAACTTCGACAGTGCATTGAATTCTCGGTTCGGAGGATTGACGGCTCATAGGTTGGTAGCTCTACAGTCCGAGCCTCGGGTAGCGCGGATAGCTCGGCTCGGCACTTCGTTTGCTCGGTCTTCAACTGGAAGCTCAGCAGTAAGGAGGGGGCCTACCATAGGATATGCCATCCTATTTGTAGTGAAGTTGCGATTGGATTGGAATTCCGTTAAAGTCGGGATTCGTAACTGTTGGGAATTCCTCTTCGATGATTACAGATATTGTACCCTAAGTCTATATATATGGTTTTTTAGACGAGGGTTTGAGTGTGGAACACACAGAGAGAACTTTGAGCCGTCTTTGTGAGAGCCAACTTTGAGAGACTTTGTTGAGAGCTTTTGGAGAGATCTTGAATGCTTCTTAATCGGTGTGAAGAGAGAAGATTTGTATTCGTTCTTTCCTTTCGTACTAAAGCTCATTGGTATTCACTTGGCCGGTCAACGGCCTAAAGTTGTTATCTTTCATAGTGCTCTATTTGTTTGGTTGCTTGTTCTTTGTCATCTGATCTTCGGCGATCATCCGTAGTTGCACAATAGCTATTTCAGTTTAACATCATGTGTATTACATGAATTCTTGTAAGCTAGAAGAACACAGATTTGTCGGATGACTTCCTTGCCACTGTATCGGAATTCTAGAGTTGTGACATGGATCACGAGAATAATTTTATACCCAAACATCCCCCTACTGTTGGGAATCAGTGAAACCAAATTGAGATTCTCGCGGAAATAGCCAATCCTACAAGCTGATCAGGAATCTAGGACTAGCAAAATTGAACCTCAAATAACCCAACAAAATCCCTACGACCTTGCAAGCAGTAAACGAATAATAGCAACAATCCAAAACAATCGCAGACACAAGAGAATTTACACTGGTTCGGTTGCGCACAACCTACGTCCATCAATTCAGAGATGAATCTACTATCAGGGAGATCCACAATAGGGTTACAATCTATCTTTCGCTCACATGAGTAATAACTTGGCCAATAGCACAAGCCCTCACAAACTCACTCAAGGAAGAAGAAATCAAAAGGAGAAGATGAAGAGAATTACTCAACTTCACACTCAATCTCCAAGCCCTAATCTCTCGACGACGATCTTCAATGGCGGCGGCTACACCTCTCCCAAAAGCTCCAGATCTGAAAATAGGCCTTAACCTAATCTAATGAAGCATTATGATTAAATAGAACCCCAAAATGAGCCCGAAATCAATCCAGGCCGTCGGTTGAAAAACTGTCAGCCCCACGCCGCTCAATCGAGCGGGCTCACCGCTCGACCGAGCGGTCTTCTTGTCGCTGCTGCCGCTGGGTGGATAAGGAGAGCGCTCGATCGAGCGGCTGATCAGCTCGACTGATTTACGGATCAGATCGACCGAGCTGATGATCCCTCCAGAGCTATCAAACAAGCCAACTTACTGTTATTCTGAACACACGGTAGCTCGACCGAGTAGCCTGTCACTCGATCGCGCAGCTGGTAGCTCGGTCGAGCGGTAGAGTACTTCGAGCGAGTATGATACCAATGCTGCTAGGCTGTTTGCTCTGTGTCTCTAGCTCGGTTGAGCGACTGGGACAACTCGACCGAGTAGCATGGGAAAACTGTGAATGTGAATTGAATCACAAAATTTAATACTCTACATTGATTCAAATATCATCACCAATGCTGCTATCCATACACGCTGCACGCCATGACCCTCTCTCTGAGTTTCATCTTCATCTCGAAATACGCGCCTTCCGGTGCCACCTAAGCCAACAAGGAAATCAACTCCAGACATACCTAGAGCTTGACGGCGGGAACTGGCTTGGTAAACATGTCTGGGGGTTCTTTTAAGTCGGGATCTTCTGAAGCACTATTTATTTCTTCTCTAACTCTAGAAAGGAATCTCGCACCATTATATGCTTCGTCCTCGAACTGTATGCCTGGTGCTTTGCCAGATGAATGGCACTCTGGCTATCACAATGAACTTGTGCCTTGTGACAAACTCTGTGGCACCTCCAAATCTTTAAGCGGACTCCTCAAATACTTGGCCTCCTTAGCATCTTCCACCGCTGCAATCAACTCGGCCTCTGTGGTCGATAGCGCAACCACAGATTGTAAGACCAACCTCCACGATACCGCGACAGTGTCCACAGTGAACACATACCCCATGGTAGATCGCCGCCTGTCTCTATCTCCTGCATAGTCGCTGTCGCAGTATCCCGTTAGCACCTTCCCGTTTTCTCTCCTGTAGAGAATATTGACACTAGCTGTGCCTCGCAGATACCTCAGAATCCACTTTGACGGCATGTCAATGCTCCTTGCCTGGATTGGCCATATACCTACTAACCACTCCCATGGCTTGTGCAATGTTTGGACGCGTGCAAATCATCACGTACATCAAACTCCCTACTGCACTCACATATGGCACCTGAGACATGTACTTCTTCTCATACTCAGTGTTTGGTGACTGTGTTGTCGACAGCTGAAAGTGAACTCCTAGCGGTGTTGTCACGGGCTTCGCACTTTCCATCCTAAAATGGACTAGCACCTTCTGAATGTACCACTGCTGTGACAATCTGACTCATATCGCTTCATATCTCGAAAAATCTCTATTCCGAGAATTTTCTTTGCTGGCCCTAAGTCCTTCATGTCAAACTCTTGCCCCAGCTTCGTCTTTAGCTTCTTTACCTCAGACATGCTATTAGAAGCGATAAGCATGTCGTCCACGTAGAGCAACAAATAGATCTTCATGCCATTCTCTAGTGTGCACACATATACACACTGATTCTTGATGCTCCTCTCAAAGCCTACTCCCATCATGAAGCTATCAAATCGTTTGTATCATTGCCTGAGTGACTGCTTCAACCCGTACAACGATTTCTTCAACCTGCACACCAAGTTTTCTTTTCCCTCAACTTTGAACCCCTTAGGCTGTTGCATATAGATTTCTTCATCAAGATCTCCATGCAGAAAGGCGGTCGTGACATCGAGTTGCTCTAACTCCATGTCCATGCTAGCAACTAATGCCAACAACACCCGAATGGATGTGTGTCGCACAACTGGCGAGAATATCTCGTTGTAGTCCTCTCTTTTCCGTTGTGCAAATCCCTTGGCCACCAATCTCGCCTTGTACTTGACATTACTGCCATCTTAAGTTGAGATTTTCTTTACCTTGTAGATCCAAAGACATCCAATGGCACGCTTCTCGCTGGGTAACGGCATCAACTCTCATGTGTCATTACAGTAAAGGGACTCCATCTCCTCATCCATAGCTCCTTGCCACTGAGCGACATCGCCTGAGTCTATGGCTCTACCATATGTCGTCGGCTCCTCATGTTCCAGGTTGAGTGCATATGACGCCATATCATCGAAAGAATATCTCGCATAGTCCCATGCTCCAAATCTCTCGGGCGCCTTCTTCACCCTCTTAGATCTCAGCGTTCCTTCATCACCTACATAAGTGTCAATGCGTACCTGAGATGTACCGGGTGTCTGCTCATGGTCCTCAACATGGACCTCATCACCTCCCTCAACTGTGACGTCGACCATCAACTCTTTGCCTGGTCGCTGAGTGGACTGGACTGTGGAAGATTGACAATGTCTGTCAATGTCTTCTCTGCTGACATGTCTCCTTTTGAATGAGAATGCTCCGCCCTGAGCATTGCATCCTCATCAAAACTAACATGTCGGCTCATAATCGCTTTCTGATCCTCTGGATCCCATAAGCGATATCCCTTGACGCCGTGGCCATATCCAAGAAAGATGCACTTCTTTGCTCTTGGATCCAACTTGTCGCCCCTCTCGGGCACATACGCCGGGCAACCCACAATGCGCAAGTAAGATTAGTCTCCAGCTTCACCACTCCACATCTCTTTCGGACTCTTGTAACCAATGGTCACTGACGGAACTCTGTTCACGATGTGCACAGAAGTGGTGAGAATCTCTCCCCAAAATTCCTTCGTCAAATCGGTTGAGTGCCTCAAACATCGCACTCGCTCTAACAATGTCCGATTCATCCGCTCCATAACACCATTCGACTGCGGATCTTCAGGTGTGATAAAATGACGACGGATTCCATGGAGCTTGCAGAAATTCCTAAACTCCCTTGAAGTGCACTCACCTCCATTGTCGGATCTCAGCACCTTCACATGCTTTCCAGTTTGCTTCTCTACCATGGTCTTCCACTCTCTAAACATCTCGAATGTCTGGTCATTCGACTTCATTAAGTACATCCAGACTTTGCGGGAGTAGTCTTCTATAAACAAGACAAAGTATCTAGCTCCTCTTGACAGCTCCGGACACGGTTCCCACATATCTGTGTGAACATAGTCAAGTGGTTCCCTGCTAGTGTGTTTTTCCGTGTTGGACTACATCTTTTTCTTTTTTCCGTACACACAGGATTCGCAGAATTTACACTCTCATTTGTAGCATCAATCAACTTTCTCCTTCGAAGTACATAGAGGGTCTTGTCACATGGATGACCCAAGCGATAATGCCACAACTTGGCTGAATCTTCGGAACTTGAGCTAGTAGCGTCAACATCTGCATCTCCTTCCACTGTGGTACCTTAAAGGGCATATAAGTTTCCCACTTTCCTTCCATTCATGACAACCATGGCTCTTTTCGAAACTCTCAATTGGTCTTTCTCAAAGACCGACTTGCATCCGGTATTGTCCAAAACGCCTATGGAGATTAGGCTCTTCCAGAGATCTGGGACATGCCTCACACCGGCAAGTGTTCTCACTATGCCATCATGCATTTTGATTCGGACGGTTTCAATACCGGCAGTCTTACACACTGCATTGTTTCCCATGGAAATTGAGCCTCCATCTTCCTTGGGACGGTATATAGCGAACCAACTTCTATGAGGAGTTATATGGTATGAGCACTCGCTATCCATAAGCCAAGCAATGTTTTCGTCTCCTGCAATCCCTGCTGCAAACATTTCCGGATCTCTACCTTCATCATGGATATGCATACCATCAATCTCCAATGATGCTGAACCGGACTCTTTATCGGCCTCCTTGCCTTTCTTCCTATTCTTGTTAGGGCACCGGATCGCAAAATGACCATTTTGCTGGCAATTGTAACATGTGATCTTCGCATATCTATCCTGCGAATGTCTCGACTTGGAGCGATCATTGTGCTTCTTGTGACCTCCTCTCCTTTCCTGTCAACATCTCACATGTAATACCTCCTCGCGGTTGTTCACATGTTCTCTACCTTAAACCTTGTCACATAGTTGCTCGGTGTGAACCGTTGCCTTTCACCTCTTCCACGGTGAGAGTTGTTCGGTTGTAAATTATCGATCGAACGAATTGAT
Organism: Scilla litardierei; assembly: GCA_030789695.1. Taxonomy (NCBI): domain Eukaryota; kingdom Viridiplantae; phylum Streptophyta; class Magnoliopsida; order Asparagales; family Asparagaceae; genus Scilla; species Scilla litardierei. The sequence goes on along the minus strand of CM061138.1, from coordinate 76,088,823 downwards.
TAAACTCCTCAGGCAATGAACGCAACAAGATAACCGCTTGTTGTTCATCCTCAATCTTCACATCCATACCCTGCAACTCTAGCACTATCCGGTTCAACTCATCCATGTGATCCTTCACCGCTGATCCAGACTTCATCTTGAGAGTATACAGCTGCTGAAGCAAGTAGAGACGACTCTAGAAGGATTTCTTAATGTACAGTCCATCAAGCTTCTTCCAGATGTCAGACGCCGTTGCTTCATCTAAGACTTCCCTCAGAACATTATCTGCCTACGACAACTGAATCACACTGTATGCCTTCTTCTCCATCTCCGCCCGAACGGATTCTTTCACCTCCTTATCGATATTCGCCTTGGTAACACCATGTCTGCATCAGAACATTCTTCACCTTCGTCTGTCAGATTCGAAAGTCATTCCGGCCAGTGATCTTCTTAATGTTCAATGTTGCTAATGAAACCATCTTCGCCACTAATTTCCTTCACAAAAGAACCAAGCTCTGATACCACTTGTTGGGAATCGGTGAAACCAAATTGAGATTCTAGCAGAAATAGCCAATCCTACAAGCTGATCATGAATCTAGAACTAGCAAAATTGAACCTCAAATAACCGAACAAAATCCCTATGACCTTGTCAATAGAAGCAGCAAACGAATAATAGCAACAATCCAAAACAATCGCAGACACAAGAGAATTTACTCTGGTTTGGTTGCGCAGAACCTACGTCCAGCAATTCCGAGATGATTCCACTATCAGAGAGATCCACAATAAGGTTACAATCTATCTTTCGCTCATGTGAGTAATAACTTGGCCAATAGTACAAGCCCTTACAAACTCACTCAAGGAAGAAGAAATCAAAAGGAGAAGATGAAGAGAATCACTCAACTTCACACTCAATCTCCAAGCCCTAATCTATCGATGGCGATCTTAAATGGCGGCTGCTACACCTCTCCCAAAAGCTCCAGATCTGAAAATAGGCCTTAACCTAATCTAATGAAGCATTAGGATTAAATAGAACCCCAAAACGAGCCTGAAATCAATCCAGTCGGCTGAAATATTGTCAGCCCCGCGCCGCTCGGTCGAGCGGGCTCACTGCTCGACCGAGCGGGCTCACTGCTCGACCGAGCGGTCTTCTTGCCGCCGCTGCCGTTGGGTGGATGAGGAGAGCACTCGATCAAGTGGCTGATCAGCTCGACCGAGATACGGATCAGCTCGACCGAGCTGATGATCCCTCCCGAGCTCTCAAACATGCCAAGTTACTGTTATTCCGAACACAGTAGCTTGACCGAGTAGCCCATCACTCGATCGAGCAGCTGGTAGCTCGGTCGAGCGGTAGAGTACTTCGAGCGAGCATGATACCAACGCTGCTAGGCTGTTTGCTCCGTGTCTTTAGCTCGGTCGAGTGACTGGGACAGCTCCACAGAGTAGTATGGAAAAACTGTGAATGAGACTTGAATCACAAAATTTAACACCTACAAGTTGAAAGCTCTTTTATCGGTGGAAAGCTGGAATTTTTTATAGTGGTATACTTTAATCTGTTTTTATGCATCCAGCGGGTTTCAACATGTGTTACTTTGATATCATGTTAAACTCTAGAGTTGTGATGATGATCATGGGAAATAATTTTATTTCCAATGATCCTCATCACAACTCCTCGTCACAACTCTAAAGTTTTGATGCAATGGTAAGGAAGTCGATGTGGAATTCCAATGCACAGTATTTAGCTTCAGCTTCAGCCGAAGAGTGAGATATAGAGAAGCTGTTTCTTCATCTTCCACAATATAGGATTGCTATGCGAATGACTTGTAGTTGGACAACTTACCCAATTGGAGTCAAAAATAGGCACTTAGACTGTTAACAGGAAGAGTTTTCGTAGGTATCCCATCCATGTCCAAGGTATACAAACCAAAATGCCTTATCAGAAGAGACCTGAATCAAAATGTTATAGTCAGAGACCATTGTCTTTACTTCCATATCACTAAATACGTTAAAGATGAAATATTGGTTTCTGATCGTACCTTTTGACTCATATAATACACATTTCCGTTGTTATAAGCCAGGGATGCTGCACAAGATCCCATCATTGAATGATGGATATCAACGTTCCAACTTTTAACTGGTATATACTTTATATGACTGATTTAATTAATAAGCCCAAAACTATCATATAGATTAAATACTTGATAAGTACAAGTATATTTTTCCTTAATTATTTACAAATTCACGGAAGAAAGAGATTTCTTGACCCTTGAGAAAATGCTCCATTCTCATTTATGGCCAAATACGTTAATCTATATGTAGTTTGATACTGTTATATGACCTACCTTGAGAAGGGTCAGTTCATTAAAGAATATCGGTCTTCTCGGACTCGTGTTCAAATGGTATTCTTTTATAAGAGGCAAGTTTGACTAGACACTGTAATTGTCCAGACCTATCATTTATATATGCATCGTGTTCCATACTGTAAATTACTCGAAACACTTCAGAATATTTTTGAATGTATATGCTTAATACAAATGTTCACTATGAGGGAAAACATGGTCTCACATGTAGACCGCAAAACACTTGGGTATGCTGACTAGCATTATAGCTGTATCAACAAAACAGTAGATTATCTTTCTCCATGTACACACAAATATAACACCAGAATGTGCTGTTTGTGTTGTTACCAGACGTTTCTACTCTTAGGAAATCGTTCTTGATATGATTTTCTTGGGTACTGTATGGTACCTTATTAGGCTTGATATTTACTGTATACGTGCCTCTCAACTGTACCTTGATATCTAATTCCTAGACTATGTTTTATTACTGGGTTTAGCTTGGGAAGCTGAATTACGACTTTATATCTTACTTGATAATGCGCTTGCGGTGCATATTTTTGCATGCTTGCACCCCCCCCCCCCCCCCCCCCCCACCCCCCCCCCCCCCCCCCAAACCCCACCCCCCCCCCCCCCCCAAACCCCACCCCCACCCCCCACCCACCCACCCACCCCACCCCCCCCCCCCCCCCCCCCCCCGGAAAAAAGCCCCAAAATATATATATGTTCGACCTCACGTTCAAATTCAACTATACTAGCTTTCCCATTGCACAAAAAAGAAAAGAAAATTATAACCCATTTGTTTAGTTAATTTTTTTTCCTGAATAGGGAGTTTTGTTATTTGTACAAGCTATTCCACTTTCCAGTCACTTAAGCCATCTTGAAATGCACGTATTTTTAGACCATCTGCATTCGGGTGGGATTAATTTATAAATCCTTAAATGTGTTTTCACTTGTATACTCTCAGTTCATATACGCATGGTGTGGTTCTTCTATAGAATGCATAACATCAGTCTGCTTTTGACTTGTCCGTCAGTATCGAGACAATCCTAAGTGCTTTTGCTTTTGCTAAAGCAGGTAGCAAGGATGAAACGTTCTTCGAGTCGCGGGCATGGTTAGACTCTGACTGTGATGATGATTTCTTCAGCGTCAACGGAGGTCAGATTTCTTGAAATTTGATTCCCATGATTTTTTTTTAATTTACGTACTGTCTTATATACTATGAAACTGAATACACAGCAAATGTACTACTTTGCGGCTTGCCTTGGTAAGTTAGTGTTGGTTATGTCACCAGACACCCAGAATTCGAAAGTTTTTTTTAAACTGGAATTTACAAATTCCATATTTTTTGTCATACCATTACTTTTTTCTATTCATGAATGACTCCACAAACCAGTAGCGGCCTGTAATTTTGAAAGATATTTTTTGGATGATTTTTTAAAATCTATATTACAAATGAGGAGGGATGATTTGACATTTGTTCCACATGGCACCTTTGTCCCATGTGGCAAGGGGGGAGAGGTGCCACATCATCATGGTGGGACACACTTGGGTGTGGGTGTGGTTTGGGATGATGTTGTGGAGACCCATGGAAAGGCCCCCATCATTCCCCTTATTTGCAAAATTGTCATAATAAAACACAAATGCCCCCTCACTCCCCATATTTACGGGTTTGCCATCGGTATTTTTTCACTTTGACCCACCAACGTTTTTTTCACTTTAACCCAGGCTTTTTCCCTTTTACCCCGGACGACACACATGCACACACCTACACTTCTCCTTTTCAGTTGTGTGCGGGTTTTTCTTGGGTCCCCGTGCACTATGATAGTGCACGGGTTATTCCTAGTAACACAATAATTTCCCGACTTCTGTCCCGTATGTTTCTATGAATATACAAATAAACAGTACCGAGAACATAGCTTTCGAAAATGAGAACATACTTGGTAGATACTCGAGCAAATGCATTTCGAGACAAAGTGAAAAACAGCATGTTTGCGACTTGCGAGTAATATTAATACCCAGTTAATTTTCCTTATTTCTCCTGCAGACTTCACTCCTTCCAGAGGCAATACCCCAAACAATCAGATTAGCATTCATTCGAGGGAGAGATCCGACAAAACCATAGCTTTCGACAACTTCCCAGACTCCAAGTCCGAGCCATCTCCATCCCCGACTGGACGAAAGAGGCTCAGCGACCTCTTCCAGGAAACCCGAGAAGCGAGTGCTTATGAAGAGGAACAAGAAACCGACGGAGAACACGACCTTTCGTTGCAAACAAAATCCGAAGAGCCACCCGAAAGAGCTAATTCAGCTGGCGCCAGCGGCGAGCTGGCTCCGAGCAGAGAATTGAAGGGCAAAAGGAAGGCAGGATGGAATGCAGCGCGGTGTTGCTTGCCGAGCTTGAGCCAGAGCTTCAGCGAAAGGAGGCAGAAGACGAGCCCAATCCACTAAGGTGCATGATAGGCTTAAGATATGAATCAGAGCTGCCTTCGAGCTCTCCCCCCATCTTTACCTTGTTTAAAGCAGACCTTTATCTGTAGCGAGATTATAAAATGTAAATCACGGAGCGAGTTATAAGTTACTGCTTCCAAATGCTTAGATCTCAATATCATTATACGCTGCCTTCGTATTTTCTTGCATTTGGTCCAGTTTTCTGGAAATTTAGGGGGCAACTGTTAGTTGAATCCTGTGCTGTGTGTTTGTGTGCATCTTTGAAAGTGGCCAGTTTTTCTATGGTGATGTTTTTTATTGCAATTTTATAGCTAAAAAACAAAAAAATATATATAGCCTAATGGGCCTGATCAAAGTCCTAAGGGCTTTAGCATAATGCAGTTGGCCCAACCCGAACTAATCCATTCTCATCCACAGGCAGCTTCGTTAAACCAGCGCCTCGTCCAGTCGGCCAGGGAGTCAATTGTTGATGACTTTATTTGAAACGTAATTACATTCATTAAATGATTTCGGAGCCAATTTGTCGCAGCAAATTGCAAGTAGTCGTCCCGGGCCACGTGACGCGGGGTCCACGCTCTGACACATGTTATCTTTCTAACTTGGTCGGGTCCACGCTCTGTTGCACGTTGTTGGATCCCGATAAGATAGAATAAATTAAGATATGTGCTATATACACCCCTATTCATAGGGGTGTATATAGGAGTTAGAGACAAATTTAACCAGAAAAAGAAAAAAACAAAAATAATTTAACAAGTACATTAATAGAATTTTCTAAGTTAGGAAATAAAAAGTACATACACCCCTATGCCATAGGGGTGTATGTAGCATTACTCTAAATTAAACGGAGAAGGAGAATAACCCCCAAAAAGAAGCAAAGCCTTCCAGAAACTTTAAAAAGCAAGAGGGGTTTTACGGTTGAAATTGTGGTCATCGCTGTAATCGGGTTTGATACCACCCTCTAATCGGGGAAGGGAAAACCAAGTCAACCGCGACCAGTCACTCGGATCACTACAGCCCAGGGCTCTATCCCAAGGACCTCATGGGCGTCCACCCGAGGCAAAGGCTCTGCTGACCGCCCGTTCTCTGTGGACGAGGAGATTGCTCCCCAAACCGAGCCAACATCAATTGACATTCAACCCTCCATCAATGCGGACAAATGCAACGAGAAGGCCATAAACACCATGAACACAGGGGCGTGTCGGGAGGAGACGCTGACAACGCGCCCACCAATTATGGCTGGCACTCAAAGCTATTGATGCAGCACTCAAGGCCCACATTCATGACATTCAAATGATGACCATTACTCGGGTCAAGTGCTGCCTCAAATGTGTCCTCATCAATACGACCATAAAGGATTATCATTGCATTCGACGTAAAGGGGGGCTCACTTATGTAAAGGCGAGGAGGCAGCAACACCAAGGACCGAATCCTGGATATTTGACACCATGGTATGCCATCTCTTTACACCTTCTTCCACCATACATTTCTCCTCCATAAGCTCGACTCGAGAACTCGTGCTCAGTCTCTCCGTGAGCCGAACTCGATTCCACCAAAGCACTTTTAGTCAAGATCTGACTGAGGCATCTGAGGGGACTTGGTTAAAACCAAGGTCTGACACACCCCCCCCCCCCCCCCCCCCCCCCCCCCGACGAGTTCCTTTTTTTGCAGGTAAGAGGAGACGCCACCCCACCGAACCATCCTTTTGGCGTCCCATCACACTTCCAAGCGCTCCCCGCATATAGGGTCCGCTCGGCCGACCGATCTCGGAGGTCGCCATCACCCTACCGAAGCTTCCCTTTGGCGTACCGTCGCTCGGCTCCGAGCATTCCCACACAAGTGAATAGTCGACCGATCGACCTCGAAGGTCGTCCCCGTCTCTCACGACAGCGACGACCCTCGAACCTTTGAACTACCATCCTGTGGCGAGAAAACACACCGAAACAAGTTTTATGGATGATCATGTCGGACCCCTGATTACATCGGAATTGTAGACATTTTTGTGAAAATTCTATTACTTCAAACATTCATGGATACATTTTTTTTGCAAAAATTATGTAACTGTTATGAATATGGCCCCATTGGGCCTATTAGGTATCAACCCATTAAGTTAATTTTCTATAAATAGAGGGTTACGGGTTCAGTAGCCGTCACTTTCATAACACGTTATCAGCACGCTCGTCAGCTAAGCCGAACCTCTGCCGACGGACAAATCGCGAGGACGCGGATAGGGATTTCTTCACCGAACTTCGCTAGATCTGGTGGGTAGGATTTAGAGGTAATCATGTTTGTTCCCTAAATTTAATATTTCCTATGCATGATGATGGATCTGTATTATTTTTCTTTGATCTACAAGAAATCTATTTTGCTGCTTAGATCTTTATGAAAAATCCTTCTTTTAAGCATAGATCTTTATGTTTTTAAATCTTTTTAAACCAGATCTACGCCTATTTCTCTCGTAAAATACGTTTAGATCTGCCCATTTTTGGACCAAAATTCAATGTTTAAACGGTAAAAATCAAATTTTTATGATAAAAACGTTGATTACAAAGATGAAAAATTGTATTTTTACAATGAAAACTGAATTTCCCTTTGAAATTTGTGGATCTAGAGAGAGGGGGATTTGTGTATCTAGAGGGAAAACTATCGCTAGAAGTCGACAAACCCCCTCCCCTCATCGTCAAATTCCCGCAAGGGGCCCTCGCCGCCCGCAGCGACGCCCCCGACGTCCCAGCTGTCATAGGGACCCTGCCGCCCGCAGCGGCGCCCCAGCACCCCCCTCTCACCGTAAAACCCCCGCAGAAAAGAGGCCCCCGCCGCACACAACAGCGCCCCCCGAGCCTCCCCTGTAGCCGTGGGACCCTCGCTGCCCGCAGCGGCGCAAGCGCGACCTACCGTCGCTCAGTCGGCGCTACGAGTCCTCCCCGTGGCCTGACGCCGCTGAATCGGCACCGCGCGCCGCTTCCCGCGGCCTGACGCCGCGCAATCGGCGCCCCACGCACGCGGCATGTCTCTGCAAAACACTAACTAGGGTTTTTCGAGAAATTTTTTTACGGCGGGCTATTACAGAAATTTATCGTGGTTTATAATAAATTCTTGATCCATTTTTTCAACTTATTTTTGGTCCATTCAAATATTTTTAATGACCGTAGAATAATTATATATCTGCGATTAATTTTTAATAACAACATGCATGTTGCATAACTACATTCCTGCCGCATATTTAATGTTCTATGATGCACATTTTATTTAGCATGCTAAAATATCTATGATATATTTTTAATGCCTATAGCATAAATATATGTCTGCGATGAAATTATTTATATACCCCCAGCATATAAATAACATGTGTATACATCATATATGTTTCAATTCATGCTAGCTGGGCATACATTTTTAGCTCACATGCTTGATATTGTTTGCACGAATAATTTAGTTTTTTCAACTATTTTATTGAGCATATCTTTTTAGCTTACAAGCTTTATATTATGTGCATGATAAATCATTAAATGTTACATGTTACACACCTATATGCTCAACCCAGGCTTATGCTTATGCTCATGATATGACAATGTTTTATAACAACAAACAAATCATAATTTCAAAATGCCTAACATCATATCTACATTGATAATTGAACCTGAAGTTCAAATCAAATCAAAAGTCAACACCCTTTTACTCAAATAAAATAAAAATTTCCAAATACGATGGATTATGCGAAAACATTTATGTGATCTTTTTAGAGATACACAATAGATCTCTCAGATTTATGGTCTATATAAACCAATATTGACACCAGCAGTTGTCATAACACCGCTAAACTCCATTAGAGCAATCTTACTTTACAAGGTATGATTCTTGAATCTAGCCTTTATTTTAAGCGTACGTCCGAAGTCGTGACTTAATAGATAAGTGAGAAATTATAAATTTTGTAGCAACATATTTATTTCCTCTTGAGCATGCTTCTCTATCCACATAATACTTGAATGACTCATTAAAAATGGCCCGGAGACCATACTTGAGCATTCAAATAGAGTTTTAAAAGTCTCTCATAAATTAGAAAAGTGGAAATATAGAAATTAACTCATTTCCATTGTATACGTCTACTTAGTAAGACTAATATTCATTCTTCCTTATAAATAACAATAAGGAAGACTGAAAACAGGGAAATTCCTAAATAAAATGAGAAAGATAAGATATGATATACCTTGATATGGAGTAAGTAATGACAAACCAATATCAGACGAGAAGTTCCGATAAGACCTATAATGCTTTTGCAACATAAATGAGCATTAACTTATGCTATATAAAATATATACATACCTAGTCTAAACGACGAAAGTCAATTGACCTTAATTATATCTAGCTACTCCCCGAGGACAAATAAACTTTGAAACAAATTTAATCTGTTATCATAACAAAATTCTTAATGAGTATAGCTGCAGACGTATGCTTTCAAAAACATTTAACCCTAATAATAGTCCAATTGAAATTTTTTTTGGATGTCTACTTGAGATTCAGGATTTGCAAAACTGAATACTCTACATGAGAATGTCCAGTACTCTCAAAAATAAATAAAAAAACTTACCAAGTTCGTCAAAACGAAATCCCTAATTAATGACTCAAGAAATCAATGAACCCTGAAGCTTTGTCCCACTATGATCCGCATAATAGTCAATGTGAAGATGTACTCCTTCACATTTAGAACACAGTTCACCTATTACCGGACAAAATTAAATTGAGCATTTTATTGGACTTTCAAAAGTTCCACATAAATTCGAAAAGAGGAATTAATTTGGAACACCAGAAGTGTCCAGAATTGACCAACTTTGGAACGATGTCACACTGGATTGATGATGCAAGACATCATTAACCAATCCTATAAATTTGACGAATCCAAAGATTCTTCAAAAATGGTGAAACTTTCATTGTTGAGTATTGATTCTCCTGATTTGGTTTTGATGATAAACAAACATAAATATCGGGTACTAATTCTCTTTGAGCGCAGTTATGGAGATCGTCGTCAAATTGCTTTGTAGATCTCAAGCAACGTCCCAAGACTTCTTTAGAGCGCGTGATCATTGTGCCTGAAGCTTCGTTGAAGCTCAAGGAGTTATTAATGAAGTCAAGGGATTCAGACTCATCGTGATGAAGCTTTGAAGACGATTTGTCATGCTTATTTTTATTGTCTTCTAGCTTCGTCTCATAGAATGTTAAGCCTTGAGTAGTACTTGCCCAGTGATCCTCATATATATTCTATCTTATCTCTAGGATTGCCTTAGAAGCCATTAGAAAGTATTTCGTAGCTTATCGCTTCTTCTCATGGCTTTGTGTGCATCTTAGTTGGTTCAAGTAGAAGAACCAACTGACTAGATGACAATCTAATCGGTTGGAAATTCTTCTTGAACCGACTAGTCATCCTTGTGAACTTTAGCCTAGTTACTGTTGACAAATTAGTCGGTCCAAGAAGGCTCACCGACCGACTAGTTTTCAAACTAGTCGGTTGATGTTTATTCTTAGACCGATTAGTTTTTCCCTTTTATTTCACTCATTTCTCGGTCAACCATCTAGTCGGTCCAAGAAGGTTCACCGACCGACTAGTTCTCAAACTACTCGGTCAGTGATCATTCTTAGACCGATTAAGCTGCTTTAATTTTCCAGCCGTTGGAGATTTTATTTCTGCGATTTTTCCTGATCTGTTTTGATTCTTTCCATATGTGTTTGATTCGTTTCAAACATGGAAATTTGTCTAATATCAGAGTGATTTCAGATCTGAGATTAATTCAATCGATTATCAATTTCGAAGCTCTCTCTCTCTCTCTCACGAAAAAAATCTCTCGCTCTCTCTTTTGTGACCTAATTTCTCTAAAGAGATTTTCAGATCTTGAGCTTTGTGTGATCATTCTTCTGTAGAATTGAAACACGATCAAGATCTTCATCCTAGCCGTCTTCAACTGCTCATCTCGATTGTTGCTAGGGTTTCATGATCTCTTCACAATTCTTCCTTCCTTGCCCTAAATCCGTAAGTATTTCTCGAGGCATAGGATTTTGTGGTAAGTGTTTTATATTTCATTAAATCTATTATTTGAGTTTATCTCTCGGTTTGTGAGAGAAGCTCGTGATCCCGGTTTGTGGGAGTCACGATTCAACTGTTGTATTATTTGATCTTGTAGTAGTTTCTACAAGAAGTTTCTTAGTGAAAACTTGAGTTAGTGGATTCTAACTCAAGTAGCCAGAAGGGATCCGGGTGTCTGAGACGTAGGATCACCGGGAACAAGTCGGGGAGACTTGGGTGGATCCGAACATATTACATTGTCTGTTTGCGTTGTGATTCTCTTGTTGTTCTTATTTATTCCGCATAGTTGTTTGTGATTGCACAATAATTAGGAATTATACTCTTGATTATTTTAAAGTACTATTCACCCCCCTCTAGTACTTGTGCAGTAGCTTTCAGGGCATTACATTTGGTATCAGAGCAAAGTTCATAGCTATGACAAACAACGGCAACAAGGCCGTTCGACCACCTTCAGACTACAGCCCCTACAAGAATCGTGAATGAGCCTCTTCAGTGATTGAAGGACACTCCTCAACTAGGCCTCCTCACTTCAACGGTACCAACTATGGGTACTGGAAATGCCGGATGGAAACTTTCCTCCGGAGCGCATCACTTTGGAGAGCCACGTTAACTGAGTATGTTGACCCCACTGAAGAAGACTTCACAAAGTGGACTGCTGCGGAAGTCGCGCGGAGGTGAGCAATGCCAAGGCAATGAATGCCTTACAATGTGCACTGGAGCCTGAAGATTTCAACAAGATATGCACTTGTAAGAGTGCATATCAGATTTGGAACCAACTCCTAATCTTACACGAAGCAACGAGCAGGGTAAAACACTCTAAACTCACTGTTGCTAACAAAGAATTCGAGTTATTTCACATGGAACAGGGTGAAAGAATTAAGGAGTACTATGCTCGCTTCGTGGATATAACCAACGAGTTGGAAGCCCTTGGGAAGACCTATACCCAAGAAGAGAAGGTCGCTAAGATCATTGACGAACTTCCTTCGAGTTGGAAAAAACGAACTTACGCTATCGAGGAAGGTAATGATATGTCCAAATATACTGTTGTTCAACTAATGGGTACCTTGATGTCTTATGAGGTACGAAAGGACAGCAAGATCAATATGCAGGACAAGATGAAGGCGTTCTTGATGCCAGAAGAGCCGAAGAAAAAGGCGATTGCTTTCAAGGCCGCCCCAACCACACATACCAATAGTGAAGAATCGGAAGATGAGTTGGACATGTAATCTTTGGCCCTCATGGCAAAGAAGTTCAACCGGTTCTTCTGAAAAGGTAAATTCAAGAACAAATCTAAAGTTAGTTCTACTGATGCCTCTGCTCCTTTGTGTTTCAAATGCAATAAGTCGGGACACATCAAGGTCGATTGTCCTCTCAACAAACAAAAGGAGAAGTGGAAGGCACCAAAGTTCGACAAGTCAAGAAAGTACTAGAAGGAGTAAAGAAAGGGCTTGTCGGTACATTCACTGACTCGAAGAGGATTCTTCAAGTGGTGAGTCAGATGAAGAACAAGTGGAGAAAGCACACATGTGCTTCATGGCAAGAGAGCAACGTGATCAAGAGACCGCTTCAGATGAAAGCGAGGATGAAGGTGAAGAGGTGACTATGAATGATCTAAGATTGGCTAATGAACAAATTTGGTCCAAGTATTCTAAGTTGGTAAATAGATATACTAAAATCAAAGATGAGCTAACTAGTCTTCAAACCACACCTAAACCTGTCATCACCAACAACGACACCGTTGTTGAAGCCTTGAGAACTGAGATTGTAAATCTCAAATCTCAACTTGAACATGTTAACCTTGAGGATTCGGATGAACATGAGATAGCGGATTTAATTTCTCGAAACTCAACTTTGAGTATTGAGAATGAGAATATCAAGTCACATGTTTGTGAACTCACAACGCAAGTGTCCACTTTGGATGCTAAAATACTTTCTCTCAATGAGAAATATGAGTCCACATTAGGCCGGATTGAAAAATTCAACAAAGGCAAGGATTATTTGGATAATATTCTGAATGACGTACTTCCGGCCAATCATCGCATTGGCTTGGGGTACAAGAAGGAAAATTCATCCAAATCTTCCACCACCTTTGTAAGGCCAACCTCCGATGCCTCAACTAGTGGGAGTAAACACCCCATGGGTAGTTCATCTACCAATGGTACTTCCACTAAGTACACATCCCCTTTTGGAAAGAAACCTACGTTGGGTGGACCTCCAAAGAAGGGTCATGCATTTATGTACACAAATACTATGCCACGTAGGAACACACCTCCTACTCCACATGTTCACACTTATGATGATTTCTATGCTCTACATTCACGAGCACGTGTACACCAAGTGAGACACACTCACGCACGTGTCCCCCCATATGCATATGTTCACCCACATCATTATTACATGAATGATTACCATCATGCACCGTATCATATGTTGCCACCACCATTTCATCATGTGCTGCATGTTTATCCACATCATACATACACTAGGCCACTTCCTCGTAGAACACATGCACCACGTAGAAATCAACCAAACGTGCATGTTTCCAATAGGAATAGGGCTCCCAAGACATTCACGATTTGGGGCCCAAAGGACACTAGCATGCATGCGAAATAAGCGTATATTAATTCTTATTTTATGAATGTTATGCACAATGATGACTATGTTGGCAAGTCTAAGTCCAATTGTACTTGGTTTCCAAAGGTCTAATCTCTTAGGACCCAATGACCTTGGGTACCATGATACGATATTTTTATCTCCAGGTACTCAAGAAAAAGAAAAGGAGCAACAGATCTAAATCTAGCTCCAAGAACGGGTGGATACTTGATTGCGGGTGCTCAAAACACATGACTGGTAAAGCTCAGTTGTTATCCGAAGTGGTACCCGTTGAAAATGGAAATCGAGTGGTCTTCGGAGGCAACAAGAGTGGAACCATCATAGGTGTTGGAAAAGTTGGTAACCCTTCTAAACCCCTTATAAATGATGTTTACCTTGTTAAAGGTTTAAATCACAATCTTATCTCTATAAGTCAACTTTGTGACAAGGGTTACAAAGTTATCTTTGAGAAAGGAATGTGCCATATTTTAAGATATGATAATAATAATGTGTTGTTCTCTGGCACACGCCACAAGGAATTATATATATTAGATATTCCAAATTTCCATGAACAATGTCTTATTGCCAACACAAGTGAGCAACACTTATGGCATCGACGTTTTGGTCATGCGAATTTTGGAACACTTTTCAAACTATCCAAGCTAGATTCTATAAAAGGATTCCCTAAGCTTTCCTTCAATAAGAAAAGCTTTTGCAACTCATGTCAATGAGGGAAACTTCCAAAATCTTCATTCAAACATAAGAAAAGCATATCCTCTAAATGGTCTCTAGAGCTTTTACATCTAGATCTTTTTGGGTCAACTAGAGTTGCTTCATTAGGGAATGCCCGATATGGACTTGTCATCGTTGATGACTTTTCTAGATTTAATTGAGTATTTACTTTAATTAATAAAAATGATGCTTTTGAAAACTTCACAGTATTTGTTAAGAAAGTACAAAATCTCATCGGGACCACCATTGTCACTATTCGTAGTGATCATGGAGGGGAATTTGAGAACGACTCTTTCTCAAACTTCTGTGATGAGGTTGGTAATACTCACACCTTTTCTTTCCCTCGTGCACCCCCTCAAAATGGTGTTGTTGAGAGAAAGAATAGGACGCTAGTGGAATGTGCTCGTACTATGCCTGATGATAGCCACATTGGCCATCAATTTTGGGCAGAAGCGGTACATACAGCTTGCTATGTGTTTAATAGATACTCTTGAGGCCCGGCACCAAACAAACTTGTTATGAATTGTCGTTTGGTAGGTTACCTCAAGTTAAACATTTTAGAGTTTTTGGTGCAAAATGTTTTATTAAGAACACGTATGGTAGCTTGGACAAATTTGATCTAAGATCCGATGAGGGGATATTTGTTGGATATTCCTCCCGTAGCAAAGCCTACCGGATATACAACAAAAGAACCTCAACGATTGAGGAATCACTTCATGTATCTTTTAATGAAGATTTTGTCTCTCCTAGAATTATTGATGACGATGATTCTATGGAAGTAGCTGGTGATTCTATTGATAAGTCTAATGTTATTGATTCTGTTGAAACTAACCCTACTAATGAATCTCTCGAGAATGTTCCTAATGATCAGGGTGTTCCCAGAAAGCTTCCAACAGTTCGTGACCATCCTCATGATCAAGTCATTGGCAACATAGAAGTGGTGTCAAAACAAGATCTCAAGTCAACTTCTTCGCTCACTGTGCCTTTGTCTCTTCTGTGGAGCCAAAGAATATCAACGAGACGTGCGAAGATAGTTCTTGGATCCTAGCCATGGAAGATGAGCTTATTCAGTTTGAGAGGAATGAGGTCTGGGAGCTAGTTCCGTTGCCTTCGAAGAACCACAACGTTATAGGAACGAAGTGGATTTTCAAGAACAAGACAGACGAGAACTAAAATGTCATCCGGAACAAAGCTCGGTTAGTTGCTCAAGGCTACAGACAAGAGGAAGGTATCGATTTCGAGGAATCTTTTGCACATGTAGCTAGATTAGAATCTATTAGGCTATTATTGTCATTTGCATGCCATAAAGATTTCAAATTTTTTCAAATGGACGTAAAAAATACATTTTTAAACGGAGATGTCGTTGAGGAAGTTTATGTTTCTCAACCTCCGGGTTTTATAAATGAAAATTTTCCAAATCACGTTTTCAAACTTAAGAAAGCACTTTATGGTTTGAGACAAGCTCCTAGAGCTTGGTATGACCGCCTAAAGAACTTTCTTTTGGATTTAGGTTTCAAAATGGGCGAGGTTGATTCAACGTTATTTGTTAAGTATGCTAATCATGATATTATTTTAGTTCAAATTTACGTAGATGATATCATTTTCGGTGCTACTAACTTCACTCTTTGCGAACAGTTTTCTAACGTCATGAAGGATCAGTTTGAGATGAGCCACATGGGTGAGCTCAAATATTTCTTAGGACTCCAAATTCGCCAAATGAACGATGGAATCTTCATCCACCAAACCAAGTACACGGTGGAGCTGCTAAAGTGATTTGGAATGGAGAATGCTTCTAGCAAGAAGACTCTGATGAGCACCACAACACATCTCGATAAAGACACTGGCGGCAAAGAAGTAGACCTTCGTCTATATTGAGGTATGATAGGTAGTTTATTATATCTTACTGCTAGTATGCCAGATATAATGTTTGCAGTATGTGTTTATGCTAGGTATCAGTCACAACCTAAGGAATCACACTTAATAGCGGTTAAACATATTTTCCGTTATTTAAGTCACACACTCGACTATGGATTATTCTATCCAAAGTCAAGCACATATGAGTTAATCTCATATAGTGATGCAGATTATGCTGGATGCAAATCCGACAGGAAGAGTATTAGTGGCACTTGCCATTTTATAGGAAATTCCCTTGTCTCTTGGTTTTCCAAGAAGCAGAATTCTGTATCACTTTCTACCACCGAGGCAGAATATATCGCCGCCGGTGCTGCATGTGCACAGGTTCTTTGGATGAGACACACACTTAAAGACTTCGATATAAATTGCGATACTTGCCTTATCATGGTGGACAACCTAAGTGCAATAGCAATATATCTCTCTAAGAATCCGGTACACCACTCCTGTACCAAACACATAGATGGCCGTCATCATTTCCTAGATGATCATGTAGCTAAAAAGGACATCATTTTAGTGTACGTTGAAACCCAGAAGCAAATCGCTGATATTTTCACGAAACCACTCAAGGAAGATACCTTTGTACCGTTACGTCGAGAATTGGGGATTATGGGTGAATCCGAGATTTAGGAATCACATCTTTTTGTATAACTTTGCATGATAATGATTTCCGTAAGCTCATGCCAAACTTGTTGTGATATTCTCTCTGTATGCTGGATCTATGATGGGTTTTACGATTTACACGTCGTATTTATGGTTTTCCGGCTTTATGGAGGTAGAATAAGTGTGTATGAGAGTGTTTAGATGTTTAGTTCAAGTGCTCTTTGAAAAGAACTCAAAATTTCTAATTCTCAAAATTTTGGACTCTGTTAGTCGGTCCCAGTTCATCTCCAGACCGACTAGTTTCACTTCTAGTCGGTTAGACATTGAACTCAGACCGACTAGTTCGTGCCCTAGTTTTGACCTCACTTGATGTCTACCATTTAGTTGGTCCAAGTTCATTTGCCGACCGACTAGAATGCGTTTTAGTCGGTCAGCTCTTGAACTGAGACTGACTAGATGTGCAAGGGCAAATCCGTCTTTGGCCCTACTTAAACCAATTAACACCTCTCCGCATCGATTAGAATTCATTCTAATCGGTGCGCCCCTCTTTCCTAAAACCCTAAACCGCCGCATCCCTTTTTGTCTCCGCCGTCATCCGCCTTCTCCAGCCACTTCCAGTCGTCGTCGTTCATCCTCCCTCCTCCAAAGCCGGCCTCCTCCCTCGTTGGTATCTCCTCTTTCCTTCTCTCATCGATTAGGGTTCGTTTTCACTCGTTTTCGTCGTTTTCTCATCCCAATTACATGGCGAGAACGCGTATCCCAATCCACCCTTCCGCTCCCTCTCCATTGACCGTCGACCCTCCATCCAACCCTAATCCTCCCAAACGCCGCTCCAAAACCGCTCGTCCGCCCCCTTCGTCGCCTATTTCTCCATCATCTTCTTCGCCTCCTCTCAAAAAGAAGAAGGCGGCTCCCTCTAAACCAAAACCCCAATCTAAACCCAAGCCCCAGCCCAAGTTCAAAAAGATTTTGACTCCTAGATTCTATCGTGCTCCCACTCCTCCCACACCACCATCTGACTCCGACAATGACTATATCCCGGAGACTGAGGCTGCCGAGAAGGAACCTACCCCTCCTCCTCGCACTACCTTACGTCAGTCAAAGGGGTAGGGTCCCATGCCTTCTGGTGGGGTGGATATCTCTCTATGTTGCAATGACCTGTTGTGTCTAGCCGCCTACAACCATATCGAGCATTGCCAATTGATCCTCGAGCACTATGTCCAGTTCTCTGATTTTTCTAAGCTCGCCGATCTCTTATCCTATAGCAGGCTCCTTGATTATCTTCGTCACGATCCCAAGGCGAATCCTCATCCTTACCCTCGGCTCGTCAAACTCTTCTATGCAAATCGAGTTCGGGGTGAGTATGACGACAAGCACTGTATTGAGACTACTGTTTTGGGGACTTCCATTGTCCTCACTGCGGAAATCTTAGGGCAGATTCTTGGGGTCTCCTCGTCTGGGCTGCTCCCGTCTGACATCTCTGTGGATAATATCCACGATCTCGATCAGTCTCTCTTGGCTGAGATGTTTCACGTTGTTCCTCCCGCCATGATTGGCGTTCCTTCCAAGACTTTCAAACCGAATGCGTGGGTCCTCAATCTGATTCTGAAGTCGTGTCTTCTCCCGAAGTATGGCTCCTCTAGTCTGCCATCCCAGCCCTTCCTGAAGCTCATCTATGCCCTATTTGATGGGAGCGAGATAAATTGGGCTCGCATCATCTTGGACAAGATGGAATCATTTGAGTGCATCAGGAAGTCTTCCAAGGCCGCACATATTCCTTATCCGTGCCTCTTGACTTTGGTCTTTAATCACTTCGGATTTTCCCTCCCTCCTGACGATCAGCGTCCCTTGGGTCCTCCCTTGAACGCGACCGTCGTCAAGAAGTCTCTTACGGCCTTGCATCATGTTCAGCGGACCACCCCTTCTGTTCCTCCTCTGTCGTCTCGCGCTGCCTCTTCAGCTTCCATGAGCCGTCAGGAAGCTCGTCTCTTGCGATGTGAGGAGATGCTGGTACGCATCTGTGCTCATTTGGGTGTTGAGATCCCTCCGATAGTCTCTGATGAGGAAGCCATGAAGGCTACTGAGGATGAGGAGCGTGCTGCTGCTTCTCCTGTTCGTGCCCCCGAGGGCACTTCTGCTGTTGCCTCACCTGTCCGTGCTCCTGAGAGCACTCCTGCTGCCACCATTCCTTCGGTGGATACTTCTGTTGCTCCAGAGTCTGCCACTTCGTCTACACAGCCTGCCGCTGGTGCAGATCATGCCCTTGCCTCCTGAGCCTACCTTGGATGACTCTCTCTTTGAGCACTTTGGATGATCCATCTAGTTGTGAGAGAGTGGGGCTAGGATAGATGGGTGGTTATTTTGTATGTTTTGTGATACATTTTGATGTATGATGGATTGTTGTATGTTGTGCACTTTATACTGCTATCTGCTGATGTTCGATATTTTTTGTTGTCTGGATGTATCATGTTTGCTATATCTATATATGTATCTACATCCTGTTGCAGCTCGTATCTTTGTGCACATTGTACTTTGTCTCTGTCGTTAACTTCGTCGCTTGTCGACTATGTTGGTTATATAGCTCTGTTTGTATGAAAATATGAATTGTTTTCCATGCACTCAATTCACTAAAAATGTTGATATTGGAGAGTATGTTCCTCTAATCAATCATATGATTTGATGGTGTTTTGATGATCTCTCTTTTCGTTTTTTGACTATGGTCTAATTGACACACCTTGTTTTCTTCGATATTTTCCTTGGTGTCATTTGGACCGTTGTCATATTCTTCGACTCTCTTGTTTAGATTTTTGTTTAGCCATGGTTGTTGTCGTTGACTTCCTCCCGATCTTTTTGGATAATGTCAAAGGGGGAGAGAATTAATAATGACCTTGTGCTAAATGATAATTTAAGCAATTGCCGTGAATCTAATTTCAAATGTTAGATTCAGGGGGAGTGAAGATATAAAAATCTATGGATTCCGATCGTATATTTCAATAGTTGGATCATGTTTTATACTTTTCTCTTCTGCTTGATGCTTATGTTTATTATTTAATATGGAACTAACGAGTCATCAATGCATGGGGAGTAAGTAAATTTCATTTATCTCATTATTATTGATTTATATTTATGTTGGTTTGTCATCACCAAAAAGGGGGAGCATGTTGAGTATTGATTCCCCTGATTTGGTTTTGATGATGAACAAACATAAATATCAGGTACTAATTCTCTTTGAGCGCAGTTATGGAGATCGTCGTCAAATTGCTTTGTAGATCTCAAGCAACGTTCGAAGACTTCTTTAGAGCACGTGATCGTTGTGCCTGAAGCTTTGTTGAAGCTTAAGGAGTTATTAATGAAGTCAAGGGATTCAAACTCATCATGATGAAGCTTTCAAGACGGTTTGTCATGCTTATTTTTATTGTCTTCTAGCTTCGTCTCATAGAATGTTAAGCCTTGAGTAGTACTTGCCTAGTGATCCTCATATATATTCTATCTTATCTCCAGGATTGCCTTAGAAGCCATTAGAAAGTATTCCGTAGCTTATCGCTTCTTCTCATGGCTTTGTGTGCATCTTAGTTGGTTCAAGTAGAAGAACCAACCGACTAGATGACAATCTAATCGGTTGGAAATTCTTCTTGAACCGATTAGTCATCCTTGTGAACTTTAGCCTAGTTACTGTTGACAAATTAGTCGGTCCAAGAAGGCTCACCGACCTACTAGTTTTCAAACTAGTCAGTTGATGTTTATTCTTAGACCGATTAGTTTTCCCCTTTTATTTCACTCATTTCTCTGTCAACCATCTAGTCGGTCCAAGAAGGTTCACCGACCGACTAGTTCTCAAACTACTCGGTCAGTGATCATTCTTAGACCGATTAAGCTGCTTTAATTTTCCAGCCGTTGGAGATTTTATTTCTGCGATTTTTCCTGATCTGTTTTGATTCTTTCCATATGTGTTTGATTCGTTTCAAACAAGGAAATTTGTTTAATATCAGAGGGATTTCAGATCTGAGATTAATTCAATCGATTATCAATTTCGAAGCTCTCTCTCTCTCTCTCATGAAAAAAAATCTCTCGCTCTCTCTTTTTGTGACCTAATTTCTCCAAAGAGATTTTCAGATCTTGAGCTTTGTGTGATCATTCTTCTGTATAATTGAAACATGATCAAGATCTTCATCCTAGCCGTCTTCAACTGCTCATCTCGGTTGTTGCTAGGGTTTCGTTATCTCTTCACAATTCTTCCTTCCTTGCCCTAAATCCGTAAGTATTTCTCGAGGCATAGGATTTTGTGGTAAGTGTTTTATATTTCATTAAATCTATTATTTGAGTTTATCTCTCGGTTTGTGAGAGAAGTTCGTGATCCCGGTTTGTGGGAGTCACGATTCAACTATTGTATTGTTTGATCTTGTAGTAGTTTCTACAAGAAGTTTCTTAGTGAAAACTTGAGTTAGTGGATTCTAACTCAAGTACCCGGAAGGGATCCGGGTGTCTGGGACGTAGGATCACCGGGAACAAGTCGGGGAGACTTGGGTGGATTCGAACCCATTATATTGTCTGTTTGCGTTGTGATTCTCTTGTTCTTCTTATTTATTCCGCATAGTTGTTTGTGATTGCACAATAATTAGGAATTATACTCTTGATTATTTTAAAGTACTATTCATCCCCCTCTAGTACTTGTGCAGTAGTTTTCAGGGCATTACATTCATTGTCCCATTCAAAAGGGAAAAAGGATTACGAGATCATCTTCATTCACATGGACATTGACTATCTTCACTTCCTCAAAAGAATTTAAGATGATATATTCACTATCATCATCATAATAATAAGACCTTTAGGTCTCTTAAGAGTATTTGAGGGATAAAAGTGGACTTATCCACTCCCTACATAGGGCTGATGATGTACTTAAGAATACTCATCCATACATCCTCTAAAAATGGTCATTATCAAACCTATTATCCAACAGCAGTCCATCTTTTAACATCATATAGGACACATTAATAAATGACGGGAACATTGATAACACTGGGAAATCAAATAATATTTACAACCGGAATAATGTCGAACACCCTGAAGTTTGTGTTCACACCCAAAATGGGTTATATAAATATATCGTTAAAATGATTTAAACGGATTACTTATCTATTAAAAATCCAGTTGTAGGTGACTACACGGGAACATGCAATTACAATGCAAACCATCAAAATGCCTCCATAGAACCTATTTATATGATCTTGATCATCTCATATAAACAGTTTCCGAGAACCCCTATCAGGGGAAGCTTTTAGAGCACATCTTACAGATTGTGCCATGAAATGTACACATCCCTATATCACCACTAAAAACCATCAAAATGCACTCCAAACAGGGGAAGCATTTAAATTCACTTCTCTTAAGATGTGCATTGATGAACCCTCTTTTAATGAGTCGATGAGATCATGAAGATCCTTCACATTCAGAAATCTTAATTTCCCAGTATAAGGTTCAACAGAAATATTGTCACGCCCCGTTCCCCAGAATACCAGGCATTTAAATTTTTTTTCCAAGTACCATGAAGAGTAAGGGTGATGAGAGAGAAAAGAGAGAGAAAGAAGAAACTGAGTAAGCAGGCCACTGTGCATATGCTGGGATAGTACAAGTGAAACTCCACAATAATATTAAACAACCTCATGAATAATATAGAACAACAACAACATAACATATATATAACGATTTCCATTAAATACATAACCCAGGTAAATCGCTACATATATACCGTCATTCTCCACCTTCCCAGAAACCAATATCACACCACAAGACAGCTCACACCAAGTGCTGCCCCTGAACCCAACTCCAAGTCACCTCCAACCAAGCTGACACTGCTACCTGAAAAATGGGAAGGAGCACGTCAATGCGTGCCCCAGTAGGAACCAACTTGGATTTGAAACATCATTTTAAGGTTATTAATCCACAAGGCAAGGCAGGGGAAATAAGACATGTGAACTAAGTATATAGCGAAAAGTAAACAGCCAAGTAAGAGGATCATACCTACGGTCCAATATCGATCTACTGCAAGAAAAGGGTTAGCACGAATACTGATACAAATATTCATACAACCACATTCTAATAGGGGAATTACAAGTGTCAGAATTATAACACAGTGTCACTAGTAAAGCAAGTAAAGGGAAGGTAAGTGCTGTCAGCAGAAGGAGTAATATGCCAAATTCTTATTTATTATTTTAAAATTGAATTAATTAAAAGAAAACATCAACCGAAATAATTAACTACTAATGATCCTCATGTCTTGCATCATTTTGGCTCATAGCCCCGTTATGTCATTATCTTGCCTCATTTGGCACATGGCCGCATATTAACTTATCGAATATTCATATGTCTTTCGACCAAGGGTCTTATCTCAATATGATATCCCATACTTGTCATAATGTCCATACACATCTCTTGTATCAAAGAACAATGAATTATACATACAAGGCTTGTCACAACAATACACAAACTACATACACAAATACACATACAAGGCACAAATATATAAATATACATACAATGCACAACGCACAACACTCATACATTGCATATATGCAACACATCACACACATTGGATATAATGATACATAATGATGCACATGATGCGGCATGAGATGCAATGCAATGGGATCCCATGAATGTGCCGGCGTGCAAGTGTATCGTGATCTACTCCATTCTCAACTGTGGCAACTACCGATGGAGTCAAGTGGTGCCTACACGGTCACGACCCATATCGAATCCCCCCGCCTCCTACTGTGGCTCTCGCTCCATGTAATGCCATCTGTGTCCTAAAACATTGCCTATTCACATCATCTCTCATAATAAAAATATATACATGCTCATTCCGCATGTTTCTCAACTTTTGTTTCATTGAGGCATTTCAGCGAACACATGACGGGCGTAATTCATATCAAGACAACACAATATCATTTACATGTGCCAAGAACATGAACATTCATTTCACCACATAACCATATTAAGCAAGAATAATGATGGCCAATTAACCACAATTAACGATTAACATCATTTCATGAATTCAGCTTGCTGAAATTTGCAGAAAGTGAAAATACATGGCCATATAACATCGGTTTGAAGTGAGAATTTGACAAATTGTCCCAAATGAAAGTTATAGATATATTAGTTCTGGATTCACAGATAAAAGTTCATGCAAAAATATTAAGTATTTGATTTATGGTAAATTATTTGGTGAAGTGTATCCAATCTGTTTTTCAGACAGATTTCAGAGCCTATATTGAAAGCCAATTTTGGGCATGTTGGAGCCAGAAATTCGACATATAAGCACTCTGATGAATTTTTATAAAAACCTGTTAACTTTTCAACAAGACCAAAAACACAAAATTCCATTGTGTGTGCAGGTGTCTAGGCCAATTTTGCTAAACTGTATCAACACTAAAAATCAAACAGACATATTGTAAAGATGGATTTATTGTTCATGATTCTTGAATTGAACATCTATTAAAATTTATATGCTTTTGGGGGTAGAACTTCAAGATCTATAAGCTCATATTTTTTTTGAAACCTAATTCGAGCTACAGTAACCAATATTACAGAAATAACACACAACAAAATTTCAGGATTTTAAAGGAGATAGCTTTGTTAAGAATTTCAAGGGATACTTTGTAAAATTGAAACATGGCTCATGAAATTTCAACATCCCTAATTCATATCAAGTAAAACATGCTATAAAAACATAATAACAAGATTCAATTTAATAAAATTCCAAATCCAAGAGGATTCCTACCTCAAATGTTTGATTTCCTCCTCTTTTCCTCTTCCTTTCTTCTCCATCTTCTTCCCACTTGAAACCACTTGTGCTTCTTAATTTTTGGTGAGCTAAATTAGGGCTTTTTCATTTGGAAAATAAGGGAAAAAGGAGGGAGAGAGTGGCCGGCCCTATAGGGGAAAAAGAGGGGAAAAGAAAATGAAAGAAAGAAAAGAAAAGAATAGAAAGGTTAAGAAGAGAGTAGAATTCTCTAAAGAAATATCTCCACCTAACCTTATCTTAAAGATAAGCATGCAACACATTAAATGACCAAAATACACTCTTAGCTTCCCACTAATTACAAGTGTGCCATTACTTTATGCACACACAACTTTAGGATGTATGCACAGCAGCTTTAGTCCAAATGACCGTTTTGCCCCTCGCCTTTCTAAAAATTTACGGGGGTTGCCATTGACCCCTAACCCCTTTCACACTTGCATAGCTCTTCCCACACACATCCATGCACATCCATGCATGCATACATGCTCCACACACACACGTCTAATATATTCATGTTGTTTACACCCACGACGTCATTTGCACTTCTCCCGCATTCACATTTCGCATTCTCTTTCCTTAGCCACGTATCACGGTCTAATCCCCTTTGCACTACGTCATATACTTCGATATCTACGCTTATTTCATGCCCACGTATGCATCGTAGGTAGAAATACCACGTGTATTCAGTAGAATACACGTATAGTGCAAAATAGGTCATGACATCCTACCCACCTTAAAATAAAGTCCGTCCTCGGACTTTCTAGGGTATGAACCTTGCCAAGGTCAGCTAGGTATGATGATCTTATTACCCATGAAATACAAACAAGAATACGTATCTACACCACACTTATATTCTCTATATACTTCACTATCATCCATACACATCCGTATCGCACACATGTCACAGATACATCCTGTTACTCATATAGTAGCACATCCATATCACTATATGCATCATTACATACACTTATGTATATGTTCTTCACATAAACATCTAGGCACACATATTCACATATTAACATATACATCACACACTACAATTAAGTCTCTATACGTATTTTTACACGTATTTAGATCACTACTCATATCTATATGCATATGACATAACACCATATCCATATCACGATACATAAGGTATTCATACATGGTATGCTTTCAGATATATCACAATGCATTTAAGTATAAACGATTTATATTCTATATATATATATATAGACACACACACACACACACACAGATACGTCTACATCCATGCACATACACCCAGCAACACATGTTAATATATATACACACAATATTTAGTCACATCCATACATACATTCACGTGCACGTACTAACACTTGTATGATCGAGTCACATAAGGTTCACAATCATATTATAAATAAGTATACACATAACCTCACATCCATAGCAGTGCACCTACTGCGTCACATAGATAGGCACATATACCACACACAATACACACAAGAGTGCAAACACATAACATATCCCCTACTATATGCTATATATATAACTACCTTTGCACATCTCACGCACATACTGCCATGATAGTCAAATAATTATAGATATCCATATACACCCCACGCACGCGTATACATATGCAAACAATCACACACATCTCGATACCTACATACCCAACAGTTTCATTCACTTATATTCATCAAAAATACATACATATATACATATTTCATACTCATCACATTCATACCCACATTACATATGACTATACATTTACACATGCTCTGGTACAGACATGCATACATACAAGGATACGCTTCTCCCAGA
The DNA here is from genome assembly GCA_030789695.1 of Scilla litardierei. Classification (NCBI taxonomy): domain Eukaryota; kingdom Viridiplantae; phylum Streptophyta; class Magnoliopsida; order Asparagales; family Asparagaceae; genus Scilla; species Scilla litardierei. The sequence goes on along the minus strand of CM061138.1, from coordinate 76,062,566 downwards.
TACACATAGATCTGCAACCATGTCGAAAAGATTCACAGATAAACAAACAAGTGTATATATATATGTGTGTGTATATATATATATATATAAGTATATATTTATTCAACCAATATACACACAACCATATATTGCCTCTAATACACACTGCACATGCATGAACAACACCTCTATACACTCCATTGTAACACGTATAATAGAAATCCATACGACCATAATACATTTTCACATATTGTCACGCCCCTTCCCCAGAATATCCGACATTAAGATTTTTTTTTCTTTCAAGTATTCTGAAGAGTGAGGGTGATGAGAGAGGAAAAGAGAGAGAAAGGAGAAAACTGAATAAGCAGGCCATTGCGCACATGCTGGGATAGTACAAGTAAAGCTTCACAATAACATCAAAACGATCTCATGAATACATAGATCACAACAACATAACATATATATATGACAACTTCAATTTATATACATAACCCAGGTACACCACTACATATGCACCATCATTCTCCACTTCCCAAGACATCCATATCTCACCACCAGACAACTCACATCCAGTGCTACTCTTGAACCTAGCTCCAAATCACCTCCAACCAAGCTAACCCTGCTACCTTAAAAATGGGGAGGAGCACGTCAATGCGTACCCTAGTAGGTACCAACTTGGGTTTGGAACTCCGTTTTAGGGTTATCAGATCACACGGCAAGCAAGAGAAGTAGAGCATGAATCTAATGATATAGTGAAAATTAAATAGATAATCAAAGGAATCATACCTGTGGTCCATGTCGAGTTACTACAAGAAAATGGTTAGCACGAATAATAATAATAATAATAACAACACAAGTATTTAAGCAACCAATATCTAATAAAATAAGTACAAGTGCCAGAGACATGCCACAGAGTCACTAGGAACTGGCAAGGGGAAGGGAAAGTGCTGCCAGCAGAAGGAGTAACATGCCAAATTCTTATCTTATTATTTTATAATTAAATTAATTGGAAACTTGTGTAAACTGTGTGATACCAGGACCTGGACTTCACCCCAAATGTGGGGGTGAATATAGCACACGACGTAGTGGACACGGGCACTGTACGCCGGGCCTCTCAGCTCCCCCGTCCCTGGCAGGAGTGAGGCTCTACAACCCCCTGACACCTCCACTCCCGGTAAAGGCGAGTGGGTATGAAAATCCCATCCACTCCCGGTAAAGGCGAGTGGGTGTAAACTCCACACATAACATAATCATCTCCCAACTTCATAGTCCAGGCCTCATATCCACAATTTACTCAAATCCCACCTAAAACCCGGGCTTTACTAATTCACCCTTATTAGAGAGGACTGAGATTTATTCAATTTTATTAGTTAACATCATAAGTGACACGTTAGGGGTCTTGATGGCATGGGTATGCACATATCGCCTCATCTGCCCATCATCAGACATAGGGTCATGCACTCACGTGACATGCCCTCAATCACAACACATCATCCACTCACAATTTCAATGTATCCATGCCATTCAAGCCACTAACTTCATCAATCATCACCGTGGCTCAAGGCCAACACTAACATATGCACGTTACTCAAATTTTCAGATATTGCCTTCGTTGCGGCATTTCATCGAACATATGGCGGACGTCATTCATATCAAAACAACACACTTTAATTTACATGTGCCAAGGACATGAATATTCATTCCATCACACAATCATAATAAGCAAGAATAATGATGGCCAGTTATCCACAATTAATGAATAAGAACACTACTTAATGAATTCAGCTTGCTCAAATTACAGAATAGTCAGATTGAGGGTGGTTTTTGAGGCAATTGCAGTTGGAATTTGGAAAAACTTAAAACTACAAATTTATATATATGGTGTCTTGGACTTACATACAAAAATTCAGACAAAAATATTAAGTATGTGATTTATGGTGAATTATTTGGTGAAGTGTGTCAAATCTGTTTTTCAGACAGATTTCAGAGCATGTGTTCAAAGCCAATTTTGAGCATGTTTTAGCCAGAAATTTGACATACAAGAACTCTGATAAACTTTTAGAAAAACTTGTTAATTTTTCAACAAGACCAAGAACACAAAATTTCATTGATTGTGCAGGTATTTAAGCTATTTCTACTGAACTGTGTCAAAGCTGGAAATCAAACAGACATGCTGTAGAATTTGAATTTTTACTTCCAATTTCAGAATTGAACATATATCAGTATTTATATGATTTTGGGGTAGGACTTTAAGATCTACAAGCTCATAATTTTTTCGAAGCTTAATTCGAATCAAGTGAGCAGAATCCAAGCATGAACACACAATAAAATTTCAGCTTTTCAAAGGAAGTGATGTTGATTAGAATTTCAAAGGAATATGTATGAAAATTAAAACATGGCATATGAATTTGATTATTACTAATCCATATTGATAAAACAAGATGTAGAAACATAGTAAAATAGAACTCTAATTAAATTCCAAATACCAAGTTGGAATCCTACCTCACATCTTGATTTCTCTTCTCCTTCTCTTTCTCTTCTTCTTCTTCTTCTTCTTCTTCTTCTTCTTCTTTTTCCTTGGATTTTGGTCAACATGGAAGGGGTAGAGGGGAGCACGAAATTGGAAGAGAGGGGGAGGCTTGGAGGGAGGAGAGGGGATAAGGTTAATGGAAGAAAAGAGAAGAAAAGAAAAGAAAAGGAGAGAAAGAGGGAGAGAATTCTAGAAGATGGTTTTCCATGGCTTATCCCATAAGCCATGTTAATTATTAAATGACCAAACTACCCCTCGCACATTCAAGTATTTACAAGTATGCCATTACTTTATGCACACACCACTTAAGTATGTACGCACAGCAAATTTAGTCCAAATGACCGTTTTGCCCCTGACCTTTCTAAAAATTTACGGGGTTGCCATTGACCCCTAACTGTAACGTCCCGCTTCCCAGGATACCCGATAAGTACGAATCCGTATCAGGTATTTCCGAAGAGGCGGGTGCTACGAAAGAAAAACAAAAAACAACACACAAAGCCGGTCCACTGCGCACTGCTGGGATAGTACCTGTAGCATTCCAGATAACAAATACAGAAACACGAAAGGGACAACAGCTCAACATGGAAATATATATACATGCAATCTGTCCAAGACAACTTCTTTATACAAATCTCATATACAACATATAACTCACGTCTCCCACATATGCAAGACTCGCACCCACTTTTTCCATACTCATACAAGAACCACACCCAAGCTCCTCACACGCTCATCCAAAACCCGCAAATCCAACCAGCTAGCTAATGGGCTTCAACTCCCAGAATCTCCAACTGCCAAACAACTGAAAAATATCAACGGGGACACGTCACAGCGTGACCCATTAGGAATTCCAATCCCAACTCACATGGTGCAATTGAATGTAATGCAATGTGTACTGAACTGTGAACTTGACTCATAGCATAACATGGGAAATAATGTATGTAACCACATATCCACATCTCTTATGAAATTATAAATAACACAAATAATGGAAAGCACGTACCTGCAGCAAAGAGTCCTGCAAAACAAGTGAGCACCACAGAAAAAGAAGTAATCTTAAGGTGAGGCATGTCCAGAGATCCTAGTGGCTATTTAAAGGGAATGAAGCACAACGTCAAAACCAAATACAAACTACTAGCAACCACCGAAGAGGTACCAAGTCACAACATTCATTTCAAAACCGCAATGATATGATGCTTATGATGACATGCACCCCTCATGATGCAAATGATGCCATCACAAATGCAATGCAAGGCATGCCTAGGGATCCCATTCCTATGCCGGCGTGCAAGTGCAACGTGGTTCTACTCCGTTATCAACGTGGAGCCACCTAATGGATCAAGAGGTTGCCCACGGTGAATTCTCCCGCCTCCTACCGCGGCAACTTTGTCCATGCACGTGCACTCCACCTCCGTGTCCTAACAACATCATAACGCACACATTCCTTATTCCATATATAACCAACAACACGTTTAGCCAACACACATGACCAATTTCCCATCTCGATTCATTTTCATATAAGTCTCATTTGTAATATAAGGAAAGTTAAATAAATAAGCCTCCACATTGCAAATGGGAATCATTTCAACTTAATTAACGAAATATGACAATCAAGGCAAAATGAATGTAAAACATAGCATCAATTAAATTCAACACATCATATAAATTTATTCACATAATTCCCATATCCATATACAAATAAAATTGAATAATAAGCTTCCAATATACAAAAAGAGAGCAATTTCACAAAATTGATGAAACCAACAATCAAAATGATGGCTTCAATCCCCCATTTATATCACACTTTCATAGCCAAGTTCACTTACCATTTCATTGTTCACATAATCATATCAATTCCAACACAACATGAAAATTGAATATTAAAGCTTCCAGCAATTTCCTCATACAAAGAAAATTTGAACAATTAAGCTTCTAACATAACAAATGAGAACAATTCCACAAGAGTGGTGAAAAGAGAAAGAGACAATCAAGAGCATCAATTAATTCAACATATCATCCCACTTCAATCTAGAATGCACCATGGCAAAAAGTGCCACAAAACCCTAAAAGATGCAAACTTTAAGAATCAAGATGCAATAAATAAACACTTGAGTAATCAAGACGTAATGAATAAACACATGAGTAGGGTTAGAATCCAACCTCTTAGGAGACTCCAAAATCCTCTTCCAAATTCATGACTCCACCATAAAACAAGCTCCCAAACCCTAGCTTTCATCTTCCCCCAACCCTTCCAATTTCTCTTTTCATTTCTTTCTTCTTTAATTCTCCTTTACTTTTTCATGTTTTCCCCCTCCCAAATTTGGCAGCAGGCTTCATCCCCCCTTTTTTGTTTTTTTTCCTTTACTTTCTTCCTCTCTCTTCTAATTCTCTTTCTTCCTTCTATTAATTCTCCTCTCCTATCTCATTTTTTTTCCAATGCTCCCAGGTTTCGGCTGCTTCCATTTCTTCTTTTTTTTCTTTCTTTTTTCCTTCCTTCTATTTCTATTCTTTCCCTGTTTCTTCTTCTTTGCACCAGAGACAAATGGCATCTCAAGGGGATTGTGGGCATGGGAGCTTCGGCCAGGACATGGGGAATGAGAGGGTTTCGACTGAATGTGGGAAAGAAATGGAAGAAGGAAAAAAATGAAAGATTTAGGGAGAAGCTTGTAGAAAAAGAGGAGAAATGAATTAAACAATGGGAACCCCATTCTATCACAAGTTTGTCATCCTCTAAAAATATCTCATCCCCTAATATTTCAAGCCCAACCTATAATGATAATGATAGGCCCAATCAATATCCTTGCTAATAATATTCAACAATGCCAACAACAATGATAATAAGAGGCCCAACTAATAATGATAATTATGAAAAATAAATACAGCATTAATAATAATAACACCAATAACATCAATAATAATAGTAATAACCTCCATAATAACAACATCAACCACATAGCCATTCTCGTAGGAAATTACCATGCACACAACAAAATTACTATACACACACATGCAAATAGTATTTTACACATACGTGCATTACACTAACCCCTTTCACACTTGCATGGCTCTTCATACATACATCCACGCCCATCCATGCATGCATACATGCATCACACACGCGTCTAACACATTCTTGTTGTTTTGCACCGACGACGTCTTTCACACTTCTCTGCTTTCACACTTCGCGTTCACTTCCCTTAGCCACATATTACGGCCCAATCCCCCTCTCACAACGTCACATACATCGATATCTTTGTTTATCTCATGCCTAAGTATGCACCGTAGATAGAAATACCACGCGTATTTAGTAGAATACATGTATAGTGCAAAATAGGGCATGACACATATACACATCAACCAATACACCACACGGTTACTCTATATAACCCAATTATATGCACATACTCATTATGTTCACGCAGAAGTATACACATTAATTCCATATATAGATATCTAAGTCTACATATAGCCAAATAAACGTTGGCTCATACACACCAGATTATTATTCTAATAGCAGGTATGCACACAGACATGCATATATGTCTATTAGGATCCATGCAACCATGCACATACATTTCCTCGTATGTGAACGCACACCAATCCACACATTCTATACATATCCTATTATTATACACTCATACAGTCAAGCTACTCAAACTACACTAGCAGGTATTCGATAGCTACCTATACCATCATATACGTAGCATCCGCTATACACATACTCTAACTAGTATACATATGCAAATAGGTGCATTCCAATATTCATACACATCTAGTAGATAGTCACACCCCATATACGTATACATTCATATACTGATACTTGTATTTCAGAATAGGGATCATTCACATACATATACATATAACCACTCATAAGACATATACCAATACACATTCAATAATAACAACACATATACACAATCACACCACGCTTGCTACTACACACCTACATACATTTAAGTATCTCATATGCTAATACATAATCCCCCTCATGCTACTATATACGGAAAGGTGCATGCACTACATATGCATCCAAATGGTCCTATAAACACCCTTCTACGGGGTAAATGTATACACACACACACACACACACATATATACCGTAACTCCACTTAACAGTGCAAACAATTAGCCATCCCACTTATACACGCACTGTATAATCTCAAATCCTTATATCCATCACATCTTACATGCGTTACACGTCACACTTATATCCTTATCCCATACTAGGCACGGTATAGAGCTAAGTGCCTAAACTTAGGGTGGACGGGTCTAAAGCACCCCTACCCACCTTAGGATACATCCACTCCAAACACCCTAGAGCATTACTTGTATTATCCATACGTCCATTACTTAGCTATATCGCTGCATACACACCATATATGGCCATAGCACAACACCTATCTTCACGTAATAATACAGCCCATGACCATATACCAAAGTAAAACAATATACCAACTCCTATAGGCACATAGGCAGCAAATACATATACTCAATGCAACACCAGTGATATATATGCACTAACTTTCCTCACATATATCTACACCCTCTACCCATACAAGCTTACATATATTCACACATATACACTTCCCCTAATGACCAAGGAAATATAGACATTCCACTACTCCATCTATACAAGGATAGATGTACACACATTAGTGCATTCCCCAGATGAAACACAGCAGTAAACCACATACATGCATATCACATACGTGCACCCTTCATTCACACCTCTACAAAACATACATACATACATACATACATACATACATATATACATATATATATATATACATATATATATATATAGGGGCAAATGTGCCTGAGAACGTGCGCAGGTAGAATTACCTGCGCACGCCCCCTCTGTTCGGGGTTTCTAAATATTTTTTTTTGAAAATTTTTTTTGCAGTAGCTAGATATACTTGTTATGAAGCTCCCCACAAAATTTCAGGTCAATCCGACACCGTTTGAGCCTCCGTTCATCGATTTCAAAAACGTTGCGCAAAACTGTCCAGAATTTGGACAGTTTTGCGCAACGTTTTTGAAATCGATGAACGGAGGCTCAAACGGTGTCGGATTGACCTGAAATTTTGTGGGGAGCTTCATAACAAGTATATCTAGCTACTGCAAAAAAAAATTCAAAAAAAAAATATTTACAAACACCGAACAGAGGGGGCGTGCGCAGGTAATTCTACCTGCGCACGTTCTTAGGTACATTTTTTGCATATATATATACATATATGGAAAAAGGGGATCTAAGGTGCCTCCTTAGATGAAAATCTAAGGAGGCGCCCCCATTTCCCCCATCTCCTACAATTTTTTTGGAAATGTTTTTTCATGGGGTTATTGTTCACATCATGGATGATCAACATACCAAATTTCAAGAGATTCCAATACTTTTTGAGCCACCATCCACCCCTTACAACTTCAACGGTTTGAAAACGTGCTTTAAACACCACAAAGTTGCAAGGGGTAGATGGTGGCCCAAATAGTATTGGAATCCCTTGAAATTTGGTATGTTGATCATCCATGAGGTGAACAATAAACCCATGAAAAAAAATTTCAAAAAAAATGTGTGAGATGGGGGGAAATGGGGGCGCCTCCTTAGATTGAATCTAAGGAGGCACCTTAGGATCCCTTTACCCTACATATATATATATATATACATATATATATATATCCAATAGCTAATATGTATCCACCAGTATACCCCCACTAATAAACATATACATATCACCTATACCTCAGAGTCACACAAGTATACCACATACCTACACGCATATTCGTATTATATAGCTATATAGATACATAGCATATACATATACTCAAGTACACGCGCACCTAGTATATACGCCATACGTGCAACTTTCACGCCATTCAAATATACAAGTATACCGCAACATATATAATTCAAATCTCTAAGCACAACAAATACACTTCTACACATGGGTTCACTCAGTTATAGATACATGCATACTTCCACAATATACATTTATGGTATAATACACTGCAAAGTTCATCCCCGGACTATCCAAAGATAGGGGTACAAGAGTGGACCACTTAAAACTCTAAGGTCACTAAGGTCACTACCCACCTTAGGTTAAATCTATCCCAATCAAATATTGAAGCATTACATGTACTATCCTTACGCACATCGCAGTGCGGAGGCCTGCATGGGCCACCAAAAACCGTCACGCCCCGTTCCCCAGAATACCCGGCATTTAATTTTTTTTTCAAGTATCCTAAAGAGTGAGGGTGATGAGAGAGAAAATAGAGAGAAAGAAGAAACTGAATAAGCAGGCCACTGCGCATATGCTGAGATAGTACAAGTGAAGTTCCACAATAATATTAAACAGCCTCATGAATAATATAGAACAACAACAACAATATATATATATATATATATATATATATATATATATATATATATATATATGAGGAAACGGGAAATAGGGTGTCACAGGAGAGAATCTCTCCTGGGTCGGTCAAAAAAACTCCAATCTCCACATGTTTTTTGGAAGATCCAAGCCGTTCATCTTGATCTCCACCCTCTAAAACACCTACCCACCAATTTTCAGCCCGATCCGAGGTGTTTTGCATGTTCATCCACCCGACCCAAATTTAATGGTTTCGCATGAACATAACTTTTGCAAAGGGTGGATGAACATGCAAAACACCTCGGATCGGGCTGAAAATTGGTGGGTAGGTGTTTTAGAGGGTGGAGATCGAGATGAACGGCTTGTATCTTCCAAAAAACATGTGGAGATTGGAGTTTTTTTGACCGACCCAGGAGAGATTCTCTCCTGTGACACCCTATTTCCCGTTTCCTATATATATATATATATATATATATATATATATATATATATATATATATATAACGACTTCCATTATATACATAACCCAGCTACACTGATATATATACACTGTCATTCTCCACCTCCCAAGCCAACCATATCATACCACAAGACAGCTCACACCAAGTGCTGCCCTTAAACCCAACTCCAAGTCACCTTCAACCAAGCTGACACTGCTACCTGAAAAATGGGAGGAGCACGTCAATGCGTGCCCCCGTAGGAACCAACTTGGATTTGGAACATCATTTTAAGGTTATTAATCCACAAGGCAAGGCAGGGGAAATAAGACATGTAAACTAAGTATATAGCGAAAAGTAAACAGCCAAGTAAGAGGATCATACCTGCGGTCCAATGTCGATCTACTGCAAGAAAAGGGTTAGCACGAATACTGATACAAATATTCATACGACCACACTCTAATATGGGAATCACAAGTGTCAGAATTATAACACAGTGTCACTAGTGAAGCAAGTAAAGGGAAGGGAAGTGCTGTCAGCAGAAGGAGTAATATGCCACATTCTTATTTATTATTTTAAAATTGAATTAATTAAAAGAAAACATCAACTGAAATAATTAACTACTAATGATCCTCATGTCTTGCATCATTTTGGCTCATAGCCCCGTTACGTCATTATCTTGCCTCATTTGGCACATGGACGCATACTAACTTACTGAATATTCATATGTCTTTCGACCAAGGGTCTTATCTCAATATGATATCCCATACTTGTCATAATGTCCATACACATCTCTTGTATCAAAGAGCAATGAATTATACATACAAGGCTTGTCACAACAATACACAAACTACATACACAAATACACATACAAGGCACAAACATATAGATATACATACAATGCACAACACACAACACACATACATTGCATATATGCAACACATCACACATTGGATATAATGATACATAATGATGCACATGATGCGACATGAGATGCAATGCAATGCAATGGAATCCCATGAATGTGCCGGCGTGTAAGTGTATCGTGATCTACTCCGTTCTCAACTGTGGCAACTACCGATGGAGTCAAGAGGTGCCTACACGGTCACGGCCCACAGCGAATCCCACCGCCTCCTACCGTGGCTCTCGCTCCATGTAGTGCCATCCTTGTCCTAAAACATTGCCCATTCACATCATCTCTCATATTACAAATATATACATGCCCATTCCGCATGTTTCTCAACTTTTGTTTCATTGAGGCATTTTAGCGAACACACGATGGGTGTAATTCATATCAAGACAACACAATATCATTTACATGTGCCAAGAACATGAACATTCATTTCACCACATAACCATATTAAGCAAGAATAATGATGGCCAATTAACCACAATTAACGATTAACAACATCATTTAATGAATTCAGCTTGATGAAATTTGCAGAAAGTGAAAATACATGGCCATATAACATCAGTTTGAAGTGAGAGTTTGACAAATTGTCCCAAATGAAAGTTATATATATATTAGTTCTGGATTCACAGATAAAGGTTCATGCAAAAATATTAAGTATTTGATTTATGGTAAATTATTTGGTGAAGTGTATCCAATCTGTTTTTCAGACAGATTTCAGAGCCTATATTAAAAGCCAATTTTGGGCATGTTAGAGCCAGAAATTCGACATATAAGCACTCTGATGAATTTTTAGAAAAACTTGTTAAATTTCCAACAAGACCAAGAACACAAAATTCCATTATGTGTGCAGGTGTCTAGGCCAATTTTGCTAAACTATGTCAACACTGAAAATCAAACATACATGTTGTAAAGATGGATTTATTGCTCCTGATTCTTGAATTGAACATATATAAAAATTTATATGCTTTTGGGGTAGAACTTCAAGATCTACAAGCTCGTATTTTTTTCGAAACCTAATTCGAGCTAAGTAACCAATATTACAGAAATAACACGCAACAAAATTTCAGGATTTTAAAGGAGATAACTTTGTTAAGAATTTCAAGGGATACTTTGTAAAATTGAAACATGGCTCATGAAATTTCACCATCCCTAATTCATATCAAGTAAAACATGCTATAAACATAATAACAAGATTCAATTTAATAAAATTCTAAATCCAAGAGGATTCCTACCTCAAATGTTTGATTTCCTCCTCTTTTTCTCTTCCTTTCTTCTCCATCTTCTTCCCACTTGAAACCACTTGTGCTTCTTAATTTTTGGTGAGCTAAATTAGGGGTTTTCATTTGGAAAATATGGGAAAAAAGAGGGAGAGAGTGGCCGTCCCTGTAGGGGAAAAAGAGGGGGAAAGAAAATGAAAGAAAGAAAAGGAAAGAAAGAAAAGAAAAGAATAGAAAGGTTAAGAAGAGAGTAGAATTCTCTAAAGAAATATCTCCACCTAACCTTACCTTAAAGATAAGCATGCAACACATTAAATGACCAAAATACCCTCTTAACTTCCCACTAATTACAAGTGTGCCATTACTTTATGTACACACAACTTTAGGATGTAAGCACAGCAGCTTTAGTCCAAATGACCGTTTTGCCCCTTGCCTTTCTAAAAATATACGGGGGTTTCCATTGACCCCTAACCCCTTTCACACTTGCATGGATCTTCCTACACACATCCACGCACATACATGCATGCATACATGCTCCACAAACACGTTTAATACATTCCTGTTGTTTACACACACGACGTCGTTTGCACTTCTCCCGCATTCACATTTCGCATTCTCTTCCCTTAGCCACGTTTCACGGCCTAATCCCCCTTGCACTACGTCATATACTTCGATATCTACGCTTATTTCATGCCCATGTATGCATGTAGGTAGAAATACCACGTGTATTCAGTAGAATACATGTATAATGCAAAATAGGTCATGACAAATATTATAATCATCCATTAGCCTGAAGCTCAATTTGACCATTTCAAACATTAATACATATGATCCGATTATCATGAATTGTGATGAAATCATGAAGATCCACACTTATGAAACTGTTAAACAGTTATCAGACATAGTTACTGACAGTATAAATATTGTCAATTTACGCATCCCTGCTACTAAAAATCCAGCTAGAACTCACATACCAAATATAATGGATGCAATCCACCAGTAGCAGAAGTGGATGTCCTCAATGGATGGGAGGACATACCACGAGGCTACAAAGCGAGAAATAACTCCTGGAGACCTTAAAGCAATACCACCACAAGAAAGTAAGCTCAACCAAAACCTACACAATAACTGTTGATAAGGACACGATTCTGACTCTGTCCATATCCTCTACCCATTCCAGAACCTTCACAACAAGTGTTGTGAAGGAAATAATTCTGAAAGAAATAGAGATATTAAATGTACGTGCAGGGTGAGGTGTTGGGATAAAATAACACATTTGTCGACAATTACTCACTTTTTATTCTGCCATTTAAATGATAATTATAAAAATAACGTTTCCACACTACGTTTCCTGAAGCAAACGTAGAATTTGGCCAAATAATGTGGAACAAGGCAAAAATAAGTTGAGCTGGACTTACTTATGAAATGTGACGTGTTTGGACCTAAAGTCCTGATATCAAAAAGATATCAATCCTGTGGGCTAACCGAGTATTGTATAAGCATAAACATAAATAATTAAAATCGTATGTTATAAGCAATACACTATAGTTTAGAGGTTTATTTCACTGAAATCAGGAAGTAATCAAGTAAGATGAGCTTGACTCACTTACAAAATTATATAAACTGATGCATCAGGCTCCCTGGTCATAGTTGCGAAAACCATGCGATTGGCAAAGGAAATTTTGGGCTAAGTTGCTATGGATGATGTGACAACATACCCTTACGGATTTCCTCCATATTTGCATGGATAGATTTTTGGGACATCTATCTTATGAAATTATTATCCAGAAGATGAAATTATCATCCTAAAAGATGACACCATCATCCAGAAGATGAATTATCATCCAGAAGATGAATTATCATCCTGAAGATGAAATTATCATCCTGAAGATGAATAATCATACAGAAGATGAAATTATCATCCTTAAGATGAATAATCATCCAGAAGATGAAAACATCCTCCAGAAGGTGAATTATCCTCCAGAAGATGAAATTATCATATCGAAGATGAATGACATGTGACATTAAACTTCATACAACCGAAGTTGATGAAGAAACATGGACAGTTGCAATCCACTAATACACCTACTGGTTATATGGATGCACATTTAGTCCCCTTCCGTTCGCTGGAAGAGGGAAAAGATATCCTAGGTCCTGAAGTGCCTTACTTGAGTGTTTTTGGTACACTCCTTTACTTAGCCAACTACACGCAACTCTAGAGAGCATTGGTAGTAAATCTGTTAGCCAGATACAGTGTAGCGCCTGCAGCGCACCACTGGACCAAAGATATGTAGCTTCTGCGCTACCTCTAAGGGTCTAGGATCATCCTGCATGTTAAATATATTTGCAGATACAGGTTACAGATCATCGCGATGACTACAACAAAGAAACGACCAACTCTTAGAGACCAGTAAAGCATGCTTCCAAGGCAATATCAATCCCACCATCCCGAGAGGCTCATCATCCAAGAAGCAAATCTTGAGTATGCACAGCCAGGTCCTGCAGTACCTTACAGATACAGTGACGACTGGGTCAGAGACGTGGAGCTACCTACAGAGTCTGCAGACCACTCCTCTTCAGAAGAGCTCCCTTAGATTCAATAGCTTCCATGTATGAATGATACGTGTATAGATGAGCGATACTTGTATAGATTAGCGATGTCTTGTACTCTGTACTTATTCCCGAAATATTGTAAGAGATTGATGTATAATTGCATAGGAGATCTGCAAGCCTGTAGCTTGTACAGATAATGGGGAGTCAAATGAGTGTTGTACTCCTTTTTCTTGGCTATTGGTTTTTCCCACTGGGGTTTCCGTAGCTAAAGGTTTTAACGAGGCAATCTCATTGACTCTGGATCCAGAAGTATCCACCCCTAAATACTTCCACTAATCAGGGAAAGTTATGAAAAACTGTACTCTTTTTTCTTGGCTATTGGTTTTTCCCACTGGGTTTTCCATAGCTAAAAGTTTTAACGAGGCATCTATCCCTAACTTAAGATTTAGTAGTATCCACCAGTTTTGATACTCATAAGCACTATGAATCCTGCAGTATACATATGTGGAGTATTCAACGATGGTTGGATACGGGGAAGTGTTATGAATAGGACACATTGGACCTATTGGGTATCCACACATTACGTTACTTTTCTATAAATATAGGACTCCGGGTTCAGTAGCCGTCACCTTCATAACAGTAACTTATTAATGAAGCACGAGAAGCGAGTATATATCACCATATTTAGGGGAAAAAACTTTCGGGTAAATGTTAAATTATGTTGTTTATATCGTTATCTTATATCATATTTATATATAAAATAAAAAAGAAAAGATGAAACTCTTTAAAAACTGATACGGTGCGTTGTGCGTTGATATGACGGTCTGAGTGGTAGCCAAAAAACAACCAACATGAGTTACTTTCTGGTTGGACTCTAAATAAACAATCATGTCAGCACATCTGATCATTTTTTGTCTTCAAGTTTTAATCTCTTTTATTTATCTCGCATGTGCATCAAATACCGCGAGCCATAAACGAATTGGAGGTGTGTGAACGGATCTATCACAAATTCTGCCTACTGCAACAATCATAATGAGCCAATCTCGCATGATTAACAAATAGCATTGAATAGTTGCACACTCGCATGCTGTCCTCAACATTATATTTTTCGTTATCAGCTAAAGCTCATCACATCCTTTTCCATGGTTTCCCACTCACTCTCTCCCTTGATTCTTGCGTGCAAGGTTTTGATTGGTTGTCGAAATAGACAATTAAAGCAAGCAATTGAAAGCTAACAATCCGCGTTGTCACCACACGGAAGAGGGGTGGCAAATGGGTCGGGTTAGGTACGGGTCGGCTTAGTTTTGACCTGGTCCGTTCAAGGGTCTGCCTGAAACCGACCCGATTTGATTCTGGCCGAAGACTTAAAACCAGACCGAATCTCGTGGGTCACCCGAACAAAACCCGCTTTGTCTAGTGGGTTCGGCACTGGTTCGGGTTATAAATTACAAACATACGCGCCTACACACACGGTTTTGGACTTTTTTCGGGTTTGGTTCATGGATTGTACATACATAGGTGTTGGATTTGGGTTTGGGTTCTATATATAAAAGCAAAGCCGGTTGGATCCGGATCGGGTCGAGTTATGGTACCGCACATGTACCCGATCCGAATTTTATCCTAGTTGATTGGTTCGAATTGTATTCAACTTGAACCATGTTCGAGCTTTACCTGAATATGAAAATCCGAATCAGATACTGTTACAACAATTATGGCATGCATTCATGGCTATTAATCCGACAATCATGGCATGTATTTATGACGACCGTTTTATCCAGTCAATACATCCTCATCAATGTCGACAATAAAGCACCATTATTGACACGGACGTTACGATGCAATGGCCACCTTTAAGGACTCTTGGAGGCAACAGGAAAAGGGAGGATTCGACACTCATGTATCCTAATACTCAATATCTACTCCACCTACTTCATTTTTCCCCCCATAGCTCGGCCTGAGAATTAGCGGACGACCTCCTAACAGGTCAGACATAGTTTCATCGAGACCTTTCGAGTCAGCCACTAACTTAAGCATCAGAGGAGATTTGGTCGGGCCCCAGACCCAACTCTCTGACGATCTTCCTGTGTTGCAGATAGCTGGAAAGATAGCTCGGTCCCGGCTTCCATAACGCAGATCTGATCCCCATACGTTAATCAAGTGTTAACTCGGCTAATCTCCACCAGCTGTCCACCCCAGTTACTCTAACCAAAGGACCACTCAACAACATACGTACACTTTTTATGTGCGGATGTATTCCGAAACAGATACGGGTCGGACAGTCTGTCCCAACCCTGTTTGCCACCACAAACTTAGGGACCCACATAGGAGAGGCCCCTCACTTTAAGGGACCACCATCCTTTTCAGTTATCACTTAGAATGATGACTTTTAAAAAAAAGCCAAAAAAAGGTCTACTTGTGTTCACACTCTTAATTGCCCTCTTATCCTTCTCTCTTCGGCCCTCTGGTTTCCCTATAAATTCATTGCTTGCTTCAAGCTAGCTCTACAAGCTGCCAACATGGCCTCCCATGTCCCCTTGGCCTTGGCCCTTGCCTCCGTTCTCCTCTTGTCTCTCGTTCCTGACCGCTCTGAAGCGGTCAGGATATTTCAACATGGTATCAGAGCCACCAGTACGATAGCGTCTTCTCCGGATATAGCCGGGGTGTGCGCGTCCGTAATCGCCCCGGCTGGCTACAAGTGCCAGGAGTTTGAGGTGATGCATTCACTGAAGTTGATCAATGAAATGACCTAGTTTTTTATGAAACCTCTAGTTATACTAATATGTTTGTTGGCATATACATAGGTGAAAACAGAAGATGGATATATACTGAGCGTGCAGAGGATCCCGGCGGGCCTTGCCGGAAATGGGAGCGACGGCGAGCGGAGGCAGCCCGTGTTGCTGCAACACGGAGTCCTTATGGTATGCAAATGAGCCATCTGCACGTGTTTTGCACGTACTCGTACTCGGGAGACACGCATGTATCTGTTTTTTCGCCTTTTGCTGCAGGATGGCATGACATGGCTGCTGAACTCTCCGAAGGAGTCCCTGGCCTTCATCCTCGCAGACAGCGGGTTCGACGTGTGGGTGGCCAACATCCGAGGCACGCGGTGGAGCCGGCGCCACGTCTCGCTCGATCCCTCGTCGTCGGTACGACCGCACGCATTGCCATCTTGTTCTCAGTCTCAAGCTCAAGGTTCTTGATTCGAACAGTGTGTGTGTGTGTGATGTCTTTAGGCTTATTGGGCATGGTCCTGGGATGAGCTTGTTGCTTATGAGCTCCCTGCATTGGTTGACTTTGTTCATCAGCAGACTGGCCAGAGGCCGCACTATGTTGGCCACTCGCTGGTGAGGGAGAATTCGCATTCATAACTAGTGCAAATTGCACTCGTATTCATTGATTTTTTTTTAAGTTGCATCAACTGTTTTCAGGGCACTCTGATAGCCCTTGCAGCATTCTCTGAAGGGAGGCTTGTCGACAACCTGAAGTCAGCTGCACTGTTGAGCCCGGTGGCCTACTTGACTCACATGACCACCCCCTTGGGCATTCTGGCAGCCAAAGCCTTTGTTGGGGAGGTAAGTTTGAATCAAAAATCATGATTGATTAATGCTAAGCTAAGTTCCATCCTCATAGAAGCATGCTTGATTGAGAAGCAGATCATAACCAATTGGCTGGGAATTGCCGAGTTCAATCCCAAAGGGTGAGGCCTTCTCTCTTGAAACAGTCTAGGATTAAGTATATAAGCTTTTACTAATTTGAGATAACAGGGCGGCTGTATCGAAGTTCTTGAACGCGCTCTGCCGCTACCCAGGGGTGGACTGCTACGATCTCATGTCATCGTTTACAGGTAAACTGATGCTGTTACAGTGATTTCTTGAGCTTGAATTTGAACCGACTGACTCCTCTTCTTGCAGGAAACAATTGTTGCCTCAACGCCTCGACGGTCGACCTCTTCTTGCAGTATGAACCGCAGCCTACGTCGACGAGGAACATGGTTCATCTAGCCCAGAGTAAGCGTCAGCTAGCCAAGGAGGAAATTTATTCTACGCAGCTTCATGTCAGGCTAACATGAACATTTTTTTTTCTTTTGATGTTGAAAGCATTTAGGGACGGGGTTCTGACCAAGTACAACTACGAGAACGAAGTGGCCAACATTGAGAGATACGGGCAGGGCTCGCCTCCTGCATACAACCTGTCGAGCATACCGGCCGGCTTCCCCCTCTTCCTCAGCTACGGCGGCCGCGACCGGCTCTCGGACGTCGCGGACGTCGGCCGCCTGCTCGACGATCTCAAGCACCATGATGGAGACAAGCTCACGGTCCAGTTCTTGAAGGACTACGCGCATGCTGATTTTGTGATGGGGGTCTCCGCAAGGGAAGTCGTTTACGATGCCATTATCGCCTTCTTCAATCGCAACAACTGAAACAGCTGGCTATAGAAATCAAATTGTATAGAAGAATTGATGACTAGAGAAATCAAATTTATCTAATAAAGTTACATCTTGGACAACTGATGGTGCCTGCCATTCTAATTTCAAACTCAGAATTCTAATAAAGATTAACTTTTAATCAAAATATGCATTCCCTATTCCTTATCGAAGTCATATATAGCTCCTCCATTCGACTAATAAAGCTCAAGCTTGCCTACAGCATCAGGATACATACACAAGAAAGAGACAAACAAGCAGCCTTCTATGTGACACCAATCATTGGCTACTATTCGTTTCGCATCACAGATGCCAGATTCACCACGTAACCTGCTGATTTCTAGATAAGTACTTCTTGTTTCTTTGCCGCACGGAACAAAACAGCTCAAGGATCAAACGTACTAGTTCGGTATGCTGCATCGTATGAATTATTGCTGCAGAGAATCTCGCGGGGCCTAAATCCGGCCACGACAGTAAATATTCCAGCTACAGGTTGAGCCCAGACAGGTCGGTTTCGCCGGACTGGATGTGGAGATCCTTCGCCGCCGCTTGAAATAGATAGTACACGTGTCAGACGAACCAGAGAGGTGGCCCTCCGATTCACATACGATGCTTAAGTCAAGGTCAAGCGAGGGAAGGAGGGAGCGTGGCGAGTCGGGTTTGAGAGCTAGAAAATAGTGTATTAAATTGGAGCTGGATGCGTTATTGCTCACACTTTGTTCTAAAATTGGCGTTGTCGAACTGCTTTCCTTTGTCGGTGACAATGGAGTGTGAGACTCCAAATTGACATATAATCTCCTTCCAGATGAAGATAATGGTCTTAGCCTTGGTCGGGGAGGAGAGATGTGTTGAGTATTGATTCCCGTAGCTATCAGGGCATTACAAGATGAGCCGCTTCTACCTATTTGGTGTAATAATTGATGGCAACGATGGCGTGTATGGCTCCTTCCCTTCCTTGAGGCAGAGGCCTAGTAAGGTCTATCCCCCATTTCGCGAAGGGCCAGATGGGATGAGTGAGGTCAGCTCCTTTGGGTGCAGCCTTATGATATTGGAGAAGCGTTGGCTGACGTCGCATCGCAAGACATAGGATCAGACGTCTTGCTGCAGAGTGTGCCAGTAGTATCTGGCTCGCAAAATCTTGTAGGCGAGGGACCTGCTACCGTAGTGGTTGTCACAAACCCCTCAATGTATCTCTTCCATGACAGGCTATGTCTCATGCTCGCGAAGGCGTCTCAAAAGGGGGAGGAGTAGCCTCCCGCTGGTAAAGAATGCTGTCAAGGAGTACGTGCCTTGCCGACTAGTGCCTCAGCTTCCTTGGCTCAGTCTTGTTCTTAAGGAGGGTCTGGTGGTGCATATACTGGACGATAGGGTCCATCCACGACGATGCCAAACTCATGGTGTGGATGAGCTCCTCTTCCAACTGTGGCAGGTGCTGCAAGGTTTCCACCAGGCTGTACATGAGGTCATCTTCTAACCCAATGGCCAACTTAGATAATGTATCCACAGTGATGTTTTGGGCATGGGGATGTGCTTCAGTTGGTAAATAAAAAACTAGCTAGCAGAGCACAGACGATCTTGACATATGCTTTGAGTTCCTCTTTCTTCGTTTGGTAATCATTGTCGACTTACTTGATGATGAGTAGAGAATCACAATGGATGACAGTATTATGCACAATGACCTCTTTATCTAGCTTGATCCCTGTGATGAGGGCATCATATTCTGCCTCGATAAAGGAAGCTTTGAATTCGAATTTGAGGGCGTATGTGATTTTGTGACGTTGACAAGGAGTACACCAGCTCCTGAAGCCTAGTCAGTGGATGAGCCGTCCATGTAGATGATCCAAGTTCTACAGTCCTCCAGCAGGTTCTGATGTTGTGAACCCAAGGTCGTAGGTGTACTCTGCCACAAAGTCAGTTAGTGCATGTCCCTTGATGGCAGTCCATGGTTTGAACCTTAAGTCGAATTTTCCGAGCTCAACCACCCGCTTGGTGATTTTTTCCGATGCATCTAGCTTCTGAAGCACTTGGTGTAGCATGTAGGTTGTCAGGACAACGATCGTATGTGCTTGGAAATACGGCATGAGCTTCCAGGCTAATATAGTTAGAGCAACAACTAGCTTCTCGATTTCTGGGTACCAGGTCTTTGCATCAAGAAGGGATCGGTTGACATAGTAAATTAACCACTGTGCTCCGTCTTCCTTCTGGATGAGGACCGAGCCAATAGCGTTAATATAGACCACGAAGTAGAGGAGAAGAGTCTCGCCTTCCTTGGGGTTGGACAGGAAAGGAGACTGGCCAAGGTATTTCTTGAGATGGGTGAATGCCAGCCCGCACTCCTCTGTCCATAAGAATTCCTTCCACTTCTTCAGTACTTTGAAGAAATGCATGCATTTATCGGTGGCTCGAGAGATGAATCGATTGAGCGTCGCCACCCGTCCTGTTCGACACTGGACCTCCTTTAACTTTGTGGGGAAATGCATATTGACCAAAGCAGTGATCTTCTATGGGTTGGCCTCGATCCCCATGTGATGAACCAAGAAGCCCAAGAATTTCCCAGAAGCTACATCAAAAACACACTTGCTCAGGTTGAGCTTCATGTGAAACTTTCATAAGATTGCAAAAGTATCCTCCAGGTTGACAACATGCTTGACCGCTTTAATGGACTTGACCAGCATGTCGTTAGCGTATACCTCCAATGTCTTGCCGATCTGGTCCGTGAGCATATTGTTGACACGATGCTAGTAGGTGACCACAACGTTCTTTAGACCAAATAGCATCACTTTGTAGCAATATAGGCCCCAATCTGTGAGGATGGCCACGTGTTCCTGGTCTAGCATGTGCACCCAGAGCTGATTGTTGCCAGAGTACATGTCCATGAAGCTGATGAAATTGTGTCTAGCGATGGCTTCCATGAGTTGGTCTATCTGTGAAAGAGGGAAACTATGCTTGTGACAAGCCTTGTTCTGGTCCGTGAAGTCGATGCACGTCTGTCACTTTCTGTTTGCCTTCCTCACTAGGACGACATTGATGAGCCAGTCTGGATACGTGACTTCTCTGATGAAGCCCACTCGGAGAAGCTTATATACCTCGTCTTTAATGGCTTGGCTCCTCTCGGGGTTGATGGCCATGCGCTTTTG
Organism: Scilla litardierei; assembly: GCA_030789695.1. Classification (NCBI taxonomy): domain Eukaryota; kingdom Viridiplantae; phylum Streptophyta; class Magnoliopsida; order Asparagales; family Asparagaceae; genus Scilla; species Scilla litardierei. The sequence goes on along the minus strand of CM061138.1, from coordinate 76,041,003 downwards.
GTGGACCGTAGGTGCAGTCGGGTTGATGTTCAATTGATGGACCACTACCTCTGGGTATATACTTGGCAAGCCTTCATGTGACCAGGTGAAGACGTCCTTGTTCTTCTGTAGAAAACCGACAAGTTGTTCTTTAAGGTCGGGTTGTAGGGCAGCTCCGATCTGAACCATCTGAGAGGGGTCGGAGTTTGAGAAAGGGACAGCCTTGACGTCCTTAACCGGCAATGCTCTTTCATGCTCTGGCTTACCCTAAGGGTCAAGATCGTCCACTGATGACAAGGTCAGAGCTTTTTCCTGAAACCTAGAAGAAGAAGATGTCGAAGCTTGAAGTACATACATCGCCGCCAGGGTTTTGGTGTAAGTCCGCCTCGAGGACTGAACTTGTCTAATGGGGGAGGAGTCAATACTTGGCCTTGAGCTTGTGCGAAGATGGCATGCAGTGGCAAGACATCTGGACCGCATATAGTTTGCATCGGGTGTGACATCGCCACTTTGTTGGCCTGGACCATGCATGTCTTGACCTCTGATTTAACACCCTCAAGGATGTCGACGATGTGCGTAGTGGGGAACTTCACCATGTGATGGTAGGTGGAAGTTACCATTTGCATGGCATTGAGCATTGGCTGTCCTATGATGGCGTTGAAAGCTATTGGGCAGTTGACCACCAGGAGTTAACATTTCGTATCTAGCGGTAATGTGATATATCGAACTCCACCTAGAAGGATACCATGCCTTTCGTGACCACATGGGCTCCTGTGAAGCCAGAGAGACTAGTGTGCATAGGTTGTAGGAGATCACCGAGGATCCACAGCTTCTAGAATGCGTCGATGTAGATGATGTATACCGAGCTCCCGTTATCTATAAGTACGTGATGAACCATGCGGGTGGTGATCCACATGTTGACCACAATCGAATCATTGTGGGGATGGTGGAGGTGCCTCACATTGTCCTCGATGAAGAGCATGTGCTCCCACGTGAGCCTAAGATGTTTTGAGGCCTGATCTTCAGTAGTAACCTCGAGGTTGGTCGGCGGGGTTGTATGCTCGTCAAGCATGGCTCTTTAGTGCTTGGTTTGAAGATTGGGCTGAGTTGCAACCACTGTGATGGAGGGCCTGAAAATTACCTCAATGACATTAGGCTCGATGCCCAAGCCCTTGCCTTTGTTTGAGCACCTGCTGGGTTGGGCTTTCGTCTCCGAGGCTTTGAACTCCTGGAGCCGCCCTGCTTTGAAGAGGCACTCGATCTGCTCTTGGAGAACTCTGGATTCATATGTGATGTGGTCGTGCTCATTATGGAACTTGCAGTATTTGGATCTGTCTGTACTAAGTGTTTCTTACAGAGGCCATAGGGTCTCGAACTCCTTTGAAGCTTTGGCCAGAATCTCTGATGGTGCCACTACCAGGGTAGTGTAGACCCATGCCTCGAGGGACCTGGGCCATCGGTCATTTGTCCGAAGATGCTCAATTCGATTGAAGCGTCTCTTGGGTCTGAGACGCTTATTAGGGGGAGAATGGTCGACCTCTGTCCTCTTATGAGAGGGCTCGCTATAAGTGGGTAGGCAGCATCTGGCCTCTTTCGCCTCGATGTGTGCTCTGATCTAGCTTACTTGCTCAGTATACCTCGAAGATCGATGTTTGTAGACCTCGAACTTCAACTTGGTCCCTTTCTAGAGGCCGGCCTGGAGTGCCATCTTGGCGAGAGCATCCGAGCAGGATTCGACTATCATGTTGGCCCTCGTGAAGTGAGCCAAGAAATCTCGGTGGGATTCCTCGGGCCCCTGCGTAATAGAGGCCAGGTACTCAAGGAGCTTTTTTGCCACCCTCTAGTTGGCAAAGTGAGAGAGAAACTTCTTTCAGAGATCGTCATATAAGTTGATCGACCCCTTAGGGATTCTGAACCAATGCCTGGCCATGTCCGCAAGGAATTTCAAGAAGCCATGCTACATGATGTCCAGGATATAGCCTCTTGCCTTAATACATTTGGTGTAGGTGTCCAGGTGGTCGACGTGGTCACTGATTTCGGTATACCTTGGGATGTAATCTGCAGGAGGTATTTTGAATTTCCGTGGGTAAGGGGTACCAAGGATATCGGATGTGAGTGGCACGACGGAGTAGGAGATTGTGCCTCTGGGTGGGTTAGCGTCTCCCCACTCAAGGTGGTCGATCTGTCGCTACAACTCGGTGATTTGGTCGGCCATCGTAGGGGAGATGTTCGTCTTACCGCGGGTTCTTGCCTGGGGCATCCATGTTGGGATCGAGCATGTTGCCCTGGCTCATCTGCAAGTGGTGCCGTGTGTGTTGGTTTGCCATGGGCGAAGGACTCCTAGGGTGTCGGATGATTGCGAATCCCATCCTATCAGCTCGGTGCGGATGGCCATCACATTTTGACCTACTGGAACTACTGGAGACCTTGGTATCCTAACCTTCTTGGTCACCCACATGCTCCCTGTCGGAAAGAGGTGCTTGTGGTTGGAGATCACTCGGGGTGCATTGGATTTGGACTGTGTCAAAATTTCATGCAGTTTGTAGTTCTTCTAAATTTCGCAAGCGAGAGCCTCCCATGTCTCCTTGAGTTCCGCCATAAGAGCCTCGGCGTCTGAAACCATAAGAGCTTCTGGAGGTGGGCCACGACATGGCGGTTGCCCTTCGGAGCCCGGAATTCATGCGTACCGTTGGGTCCGCCCACTAATCTTCCTGGATTTCACCATTAGGAAAGAGGTTGATGGAGAAAGGTACCGAAAAGGATGGTGGTGAAAGGAGTTGTGGGGGTTACCGGTTGGAGCGTATGTAACAAAAAGTTGTCACAAGGCCCTCCTTCTATTACCAACTGCTGTTGCAGAGAATCTCGCGGAGCCTAGATCCGGCCAAGACAGTAAGTATTCCAGCAACAGATTGAGCTTGAACAGATTAATTTCACTGGACTGGAGGTGTAGATCCTTTACCACCGCCTGAAATACATAGTACACGTGTTAGAGGAACCGGAGGGGTGGCCCTCCGATCCACTTCTGATGCTGTTCGTTTACTTGGACACACAAGTCTGATATCAACAGCTGTTTGTTTCATCGGATAGCTGACAACCAGTTTAGGGTTTTTGGAGTTGGCTTAATTAGTTTGAAGATTTATTAGAAACTACAACATTATTTCTAATGAGATTGGGAAGCATTTTCATTGTAGGTTTCTGAAACATCAATCATCCCTTCTCAATATCCATATGGTTTACTTATCCATGCCCTACATGACATCAAAGGCCTGTAAAGCTAGCACTTTTTGCGAACTACCTTCCACAAGATTGGTGACTTTTGTGTTTACGTTCGGCACTCGAACGAGAATTTAATATATAATATCCAAATTGAATAAAACTTAAAAGTATTCTTTACGTGCAACATTAAAACGCCAGAATTTGTAAGGGAAGCTCAAATGATCAACTCATTGGATCTCAATCATGAAAGGATGAGGGATAGGACTTGGACATACAAACCACCCCCAAGAGTTTGATCCATCGAGCTCGAGAGAGGATTTGACATAATTTTGGCCGTCACATATCTCCAAGACATAGCCTTTATCTGTCATAATTAATGATTTTAATTTTCTCAGAGACCTTCAACATGCCTAACAGATACCATGATCATGGCAGGGAACATCATCGAGCTCCTACTTCTATGATTAAACTACATGGTGTGGAGGAGATGGACAACAAAGAGAGCTCACAGGAACTTGATACATATTGTAATGCGGTAGCAAGCTTAAACTTAAGATGACATCACAACGTTACGACACTAAGTGAAGCATCTTCAGGAACTTTTGTAGGAGATTTATGACCTCTAAGCTACTTGTGATGCCCTTGCTTGTTTGGCTATTGTAGTTTTTGTAACTATAATTATTTTCTTTTTATTGAAGTAGATAATATAATGATCTGTAATTTGTAGGTATTTTAGACACTTTTGTTGTGAATTTTGGTTGTGCCTTAATTTGTTCTAGATGAACGGGCAGGGATGCGGCTTACTCCTCTTATGAAAGTTGCATTGAATAAAGTTTCAAGATGATGTCATTACACACACACACAAATAATGATCGAGATGAACTGATTTCCTAAGGTTCATCTAAGCCTACTAATGAGCCAGACGTGAATTCTTAGAGCAATTGATTGCTGTAGAATTCAATGTTAAATGTATGAGTACATTTAACTGAAGTTTGAACAATGTTGGATTGAATTACTCCAAAGACATATGCAATACAACGTTACATGTGATTCATACCACATGTGCTAGATTAACCATAATGAGAAGTGAGAAAGTGGATCACTGCCTCTCCACTGTGTGAGTCCCTAGAGAATTGGTTTCCTCACAATACCCTTTAACTTATTGACTAGTATTCGAAATCTCCATCTTGATGATGGTTAATTTAGCATATTTCTTATGACCCCGAGTGATTCGGTCTAAAAGAATATGTCTAGAAAAGCAGCTGATCATTGAGACTTAGAATATCAAGTGCAAAGGAAATGCTAAGTTTGTTGATATCTTATTTGATGATCTCAAAGACCGGTCAGTTTGTGTGATCTAGATACGTCGATGTGGAGGTGTTTAAGTATTCCTCGAGAATATATGAAAAAGAAGGATCATGAATACTTAAACTGGTATAACAAACTAGACCTGGGGTATTATAAGCAACCGATAAAATTTAGAGGATTGGAGTACATATAGAGGGCAGTTGTGTATCTCTAACTAGTGTACAACAAGACTGCTTGTGTTTGCTTATAGATTGCATGACCAAGTTACCAAGTATGAAAAAAGTCTTCTTCACAAGTTGTTTCTGTAACAACAATTTCATCATGTGCGAGTGAGAGATGTTGGATTTGGGTTTGCCCATAACGGGTTTGACCTATTGGGGATCCTATAGATGGTAAGCAAACACTAGATGGGGGTGAGTAGTGTTTCTTACAAATTAATGCTTACCATAAACGTAAATCCTTTAGCTTGTTTAAGACTCCTAAGGAAGTTACTCCTTTAGGTTCTTAATCAACACTAACTACTTGCAATAAGATATAAAAGTGCACAATGGAAGCTAAAATGTAAATGCAAGTAATGTAAGAGAGAGACAGAAGACAATCGCAAACACAAATCAATTATCCTGGTTCACCCTCCTATGGGCTACGTCCAGTCCCCAACCGTGTTAGGATTTTCCACTACCTCACTCTCAACCAAGAGAGAAACTGTACCTCAAAATAGAGGTATTCTACAAGCACATTTCTCCATTTGCTAGGAATTTCCAATACAGCAAACCACCACCTCACCAAGTGAGGACCTCAACACTTGAGGCTTTTCACACCCACCCAATACACCCAAATAACCTTATCACCACACTTAGTGTGGATTTACAAACCATTCTTGAGGATGAAGATTACAACCTTTCTCATATAGCCAATAAAATTGAAGCTTTGTGTATATTGTAAATGGCTAAGGAAATACTTTTCTTGAGATCTCAAAGATGAAATTTAAAGTAAGGAGATCAAAATAAAAACATTAATTCAATCTCAAGTAAATAGAGATGAAGCTCTTGAGAGATTGAATCAATATTTGGCCAAGAAAACTCTTGCTTAAAAGCTTTTGAGAGATTTAAAACATAGGCCAAGAAAGATGAGAGTTTTGATCTTTAATCATTTGAGCACAAGAGAAATCTTTGAAAGATTATTTTTCTCTTTGAAATTTAACCATAAAATCATAAAAACATTAGCCCAAAACATCAGAGAAATCTCAGTATATATAGGGGTGAAAACCCATTGAAAAACTATTCCAAAAACACCCCTTCCAATGGATCAAAACGACAGCTTTCCGAAAATCGCGGAACTATGTTTTTTTGCCCGTTGGGATGAAGTAGTCGACTATCGCTATAGGAGTAGTTGACTACCACAGATGTAGTCGATTACTCTAACAACGGTCGTCGACTACAATCTGTAGTCGGTGACTGTCCTAACCCCCTTATTTTGAAAGTAGTCGACTCCTACTCAAAAAGTAGTAGACTCCCACATTGAAACATAGGATACAACATAAAAATATTTTTAGAATCATTTTAAAATATTTTAAATCATTAGAAATATTTTTCTAAGTGTGTGAGCTTCAAGAACAAGGCTTTATATGAAAATTTAGACATGATAAAAACTTATATGAAAATACATAAACTCTTCACTTGAAGCTCTTTGATATAGATTCGTTGAGTACATGTTTCTTGTCTTTGATTCTTGATCTCTTGAACCTAGATGCCTTGATTGAACTCCACAATTGCTCTTCATTGACTCCATGTGCATGAATGATCTTCTCATTTGCTTTCATCAACATCTTGGCTCCACGAGTCTTTGAGCATGGCTTTGAACTCATTGATATACTTGAATATGATATGTGATTACATATACTCAAAAACTTGATTAGCACACAATAATCATTTGTACATAATCAAAACCTACTTGGAGACTCAATATCCAACATGACCCAGGAGTAAAACGTAAATATTAAATTATTGAGAGGGTTATGTGCAATTTCAATTAACCTTTGTGGATAATTGAAATTAGGAAACGAGCGTTCCTAGTGCAAAAGTGATATCCTAACTACTCTACTGTTGAAAGATACGTTGTTTTTACAACGTTAAGAATTCCAATGTTAACAAACTTCTCTCTCTCTCTCCCCCGTTCATATATATAACCACATATTCCTCATTGGAAAACACATGTTGTGAAAACAAGAAAAGATTACATTCTTTTCTCCCAAATAAACAGAAGAAGAACACATGGAAATCTTGGTGGTGAAAAGCATTTGGTTTCAGTTCGTGATTCCAAAATCAAAATCTGATAAATCCATGAACGGTCAGAAGCAGATAGCCCCTCCCCGCCAATAGATCCGGTGCAAAATCCGGCAGACAAAAACAAAACAAAAGCTTGACGCGCCTCCGGGCGCGGTGTCGGCTGCGCCACTAGGCGCGGCCCCCAGACGCGCCCAGCAGGCGCGGCCCCCCTGCCGCGCCTGTCGGCGGCCGGCGGCTGTCGGCGGCCGGCGGCTGTCGGCGGCCGGCGGCGGCTGCCCACCCTCCCCAAAACCCTAACCCAATACTAGGGTTAGGGTTAGGGGAAGCCCATTTGAGCTATTGGGCTAAAAGCCCAACTAAAAATAAATAATAAAAATAAAATAAAAATATTGTTGTGAACGGTTATTTAACCGTAGTTGGGTGAGATTCTGGGCTATCATAGAGATAGGCCCATATCATTTTAAGCCCATATCTATATTCCCCCAATTGCCTATAAATAAAGAGCTGGGGGCTCCTCCCCCAGTAGTTGATTCATAACACGTTATCAGCACGACTCTAAAAATTTTTCTTTTCCACAAAATTTTCTTTCCGTTCGTTGCGAAGGCGAAGGCGAAGGCGAGACAGGAGATCCACGAGCGCGGAGCAAGGCTTCCTCCATCAAGGGTCGTCATCCGCGTAGGGCTTCGAGCAACCGTCGCTATATCCGGAGGACAGATATAGAGGTAAAAATACTAAAAATGATATTTTTAATCATACGTATGATTGCCCCTCCCCTAGATCTCGCAAGATCGTCATGGGGATTCATCGTCGCCTTGAAAACGACGGATTTTTCATCCCAAAAACTCAATTTTCGGGTAAAAACCCTAATTTTGAACCCTCCGGCGGCTAGCCATCACCGGACCCCCCCCCCAAACCTCACCGGAAACCCCCCCCTCCCTCCTCTCCGGCCGCTCCCCCCGCAGGGGGGGCGGCCGCCGCCGCGACCCCCCCCCCCCCCCTGCAGGGGGCGGCGGCCCCCTGGCCGCTCCCCCCTGCAGGGGGGGGCGGCCCCCGCCTGAGGCCGCCGCCCCCTGCGGGGGAGGGGGGGCGCCGCCCCCCCCCCCAGGGGGCGACGGCCCCTGAGGCCGCTTCCCCCTGCGGGGGGGCGGCCCCCGCCGCCCCCCCCGCAAGGGGCGGCGGCCCCGGCGGCCGCTCCCCTCTGCAGGGGGCGGCGGCGGCACCGCCCCCACCACATGAAACCCTAGTTTCAAAAAAAACAGATCTGTGGGCTTCAGGCCCACAAAATTAAAAAAAACAAAAAAATCAGAGTCTGTGGGCCTGAAGCCCACAGACCTGTTGTGGGCTTCAGGCCCACAGATTTCAAAAAAAAAGAAAAGCCTATGGGCCTGAAGCCCATAGGTCGACTGCGGGCTTCAGGCCCGCAGGCTGGTTTATCTGAAAAAAAAATGGGGGAGGCAAAGGGCTATAAACTCGCCTCAAAAGGCAACTTGTTAGCCTAAAAATTAATTTAAAAAGGGGATTTAAGGGCAAAATATTCGTGAAAAATCACGGTAAATTACGGGACAAATATCGGGCAGGCGAGGACTTTTTGGGGATTCTTGGGGGGGCTTTTGGGATGATGAGGGAAACTTTTCCCTCTGACAAAGAAAATGTTTATTTTGGGCTCTTAATCAATTTAATTGATTAAACCCATTTACTTTACAACTTTTGCATTGTAATGATTTTTTCTGCAAAAATCATATTTACATGCTTTGCATCTCTGGTATATTCTGTTGGATATTATATGCGTGGTTGTGCATTGTATTTAAAACTTAATAATTAGGAAGATCCTGCGACCGCTCTGCCGTTAATAACCTAACCTAACGGTGTATGACGTTGCCCAATGGCCCAATAATTATTAAGTGTTTAAATTATTTATCCATCTCTGCGAATATTAAATGCCTGCGATGCTTGTGATGAAAATGTCTGATGAAAATGTTGATGAGCACAATATTTCTGCATGAATTGCTAAATGTGGTTTTTGGATCGGCCGTTTAGTCCCACAGTTTATTTCCCGCACTTTTCTTTTATTTCTAAGAGAAATTGTAGTGAGAAATTTATGTAAATGTCAAAGAAAGAAGACCAACTTCCATGAAGACGGAGGCCACGCTTGAAGATGGAGATATCATATGGGACCCACGGGGTTTCCAAAGTTGTATAATTTGGACTGTGGACTTTTGGACTCTTTCTTGTGGGACTGGCCGATCCACACATTTAGTTTTTCGTTAAATATTGCCTCCGCATGAAAATGTTTTCCCTGATTAATTATTAATTCATGCATGTTTGTGCTCTGCTAGATAAATGGCTAATATTGCAAGCATTAATTTCGAAGTACTGGAAGCATCAGGTAGAAACTATCTAAGCTGGCAGCTAGATGTAAAGTTTCACCTGCGGGCAAAATCCATCATCGCTGCTGTGACTGAAAAAGAAAATGTTAGCGATATAGAGATGGCGCAAGCCATCATCTATATTCGCCGACATGTGGACAAGACCTTAAAGGCTGAATACCTTACGGTCAAAGATCCACTTGAGCTATGGACTGCCCATGAGGACAGGTATAAACATCAGAAAGATGTTATACTCCCAAGGGCACGATATGAGTGGGAGAACATGAGACTACAGGACTTTAAGTCCATTGCTGAGTACAACTCAGCACTTTTTAGCATCGCCTCACGCCTGAAGTTGTGTGGTGAGAATGTCTCAGAAGATCGCATGCTGGAAAAGACGTATACGTCCTTCCATGAAAAAGATGCGATACTCATGCAGCAATACCGTGAACACAGGTTCACCAAGTATTCTGAGCTGCTGTCATGTTTACTCATAGCTGAGCAAAACAGAGAGCTTCTTCTTGCCACTCACAATATGCGCCCTCCCGGCACTGCCCCCCTACCAGAAGCTCACCATTCCTCTTCCTTCAAAAAGAAGAGAGATAATAAAAGAAAAGAAAAGAAAGAAAGACCACAGAAGGGGGGTCAACAGAAAAATGCCAAGGGCCATGTACAGCAGCAACGAAATAATGAAAGTAAGCGGAAGTTCACGTGGCACAGAAATGACAAAAATGATTCACCCCAACCCAAGAGGGAATGGGAAGACCAGTGCCATAATTGTGGCATGAAAAGCCACTGGTCCAAAATGTGCCGAACTTCGCAGCACCTCCAGGATTTGTATAAAGAGAACAAGAAAAATAAAGCTGAAACAAACCTGATGACCTCTGATGCTCCAGTCAAGTTTTCAGCTGACAACTTCGAAAATGATGACTTGCTTGATTAGCCTTTATTTTTATCTTAGCAATTTGTTTTGAGAATAATTTATGAGAGCATTTTAATTATGAAATTTGTTCTGAATGAAAATGTTTAGTAGACAATAAATGAAAATGTTTATCTGAACATTCATGTGCCCAACGATTCATCTTTCAATAGATGAAACTGCTCTCATAAATAATTAGTAGACAATAAACACGTACGATCTCTTTCAATACAAAGCCCAATATCAGGGCTATATTGAAGATCCAGGGACTGCAACACTGTTGCCCCCCAAACGACACAAAAATAAAGGATGCACTAATCCCTCCGAATTCCAAAAGAGACTTTCTAAGTTTCAAGGACATCCGGTTCAACAGATTCCACTTGGAAACAGCAAATGTAAATGAAAAAAAAATTACCGTATGCAACGTCTCAAGAAAAAGGAGTAAAATCCACACTTGAACGTTTTGAGAGCCTTATAGGCCTCCACCATACGAATATTCGGAGAAAGGAAGCAGAATTAAACGGAGCACCTGAAGTGCCCGACATCAGCCGAGTTTTTTACTCCGGCATGATGGACTTGGCCACCCTGGATTTGTGATGATGCATCGCATCTTATCCTATGGGTATGACTTGAAGAACCAGAAGATTCTTCAAAAGGGAAAAAAATCCCTCGCATCCCTTACTATAAGGGAAAACTAATTGCAAGGCCATCTACACGATAAGTTGAAAAAGAATCTCCACGCTTCCTCAAAAAGAATACAAGGAGATAGATGTAGATAAAATCCACCACCCTTAGTGGGCTATTTCAGTACTTCACTGTACTGATAAATGCATCCTCAGAATATTCGTACGTGTGTCTACTACAGACCCGCAACTTAGCTTTTCCAAAGCTATTGGCACAAAAAAAATAAAAATGTTGCGGGCACATTTCCCAGACAATAAAATGTTGTAAATAAGTCTGGTTAATGTTGGGAAATATACCTCCCAGTCTTTTCAAGAGTACTGCCAATCAACGGGAATTGAAAATGAACATACAAGTGCCGCATGTTCATACCCAAAATGGGTCGGCAGAGTCACTGAAAAGTAGACTCCAATGGACTGAACGTCCATTAAATCCCGATTGCCAATGGATGCATGGGGACATGCAAACTCTGCATGCTGCATCGTAAATGAAAATAAGACCATCTGGAGGTCAGAGTCTCCAATGCAATTTGCATATGGAATGCCACCGAACATTTCTCATCTGAGAATCTTCGGTCGCGCAGTCTTAAATCCCCATTGCACCACCAAAGAGGACCAAAACGGTACTCAACGTCGCCTAGGTATCCATGCAGGGTTTGACTCACCCTCACTTATAAGATACCTAGAACCCCAAACGGGGGACGCATTTAAGGCACATCTTGAAGACTGTGATTTCGATGAGACGAGTTTCCCAAAAATATGCCCAGATACTAGAAAATCTGGCGCGAAGAAAATTATAACGTGGGATGCAAAAAGTTTGACCCACTATGATCCGGTAACAATACAATGGGTAGATGAGATCCCGAAGATCCTCCACATACAGAACACTGTCTATCAATTACCGGAATCATTTATTGACAACCAGAAGATTGTCAGATCACACATCCCTGCTGCAAAAACTCCAGCTAGGATTGACATCCCCGAGAATGGATGCAATCCACCAGCAGCTGAAGTGGCTGATCCTCAACAGAAAAGAGGCAGACCACCAGGCTCCTAGGACAAGAAACTCCTGGAGACCTTAAGACAATACTACCACAGGACAATGAGCTCCTGTCCACACCATCACCCTTCCCAGAATCCACTGCAGAGGAATTGCCGGGAAAAAGTGAAATTAAGTAAATGTTGTACGTACTGGGGAGATGTTGGACAGATAGAACATAAATTGTCGACAACGCATTCACGTATCATATTGCCATATACATCGCAATGGCGATGATGTTTATAAATTATCGTTCCACACTCCGTTGCTAGAAGGCAAACGTAGAGATTGGCCAAACGTGGAACGTGGCAATAAAAGATGAGCTGGACTCACTTCTGAAACGTGAAATGTTCGGACCTGAAGTCCAGACACCAAAAGGTGTCAAACCTGTGGATAAAACAAAGTATTGCAAACATAAGAAAAATAAATACAAAATCGTATGCTATACGGTACAACCTATAGCCCAAGGAAAATTTCGCTGAAACTAGGGATCGAACAAATTCAAATGAGCATGTCTCATAAATGATGCATCAGTCTCCCTAAGTTATCAAAAGCGAATACCTTACGATTTGGCGAAGGAAAATTTTTGATATGCCGTTATTGGATGTTGTGACGGCATACCTTCGTGGATATCTTGTAAAGATAATTTCCACATTTCCTTAAAAGCACTGAATAGACTTCGGGACGTCTATTCAAATGAAGAAATATAAGTATAACAAATAAATGTACAACCAAGAGAATCACTTGACAAGTCAATGATTCATACTGAAGGTTGTCTTTGCATCTGTGCAAAGAACAGGATTAGAGATCATAGTTGGAGACAACTAAAATCTCATCGGATCTCTTGAAGAGAAAACCGAACTACATGTATAAGCCTGACCTTTGAACATGAAAAGACCTAGGCAAATATAAAGTCATGGCTCATAGAATCCTGTTACAAACGCCCAGATGTGCGTTGGAGAAATTAACAGGACCATTGTCATCCAAAGTACACCTACGGTGGTACACTTACTGGATGTATAAAAAGAACCCTTCCGATCGCTGGAAGAGGGGGAGGATATAACTAGTCCTAAAGTCCCTTATCTAAGTGCAATCATGCACTCCTGGCTAACTGCATGTGTCCCGGTATAGCAATTGCAGTAAACTCATTAACCAGAGATAGTTGGCACCTAAAAGGGGCCATTAGACCTGAGTTAAGCCTTCTGCGCTTCCTCCAAGGGTCGAAATATTTGGACTTACAAAATGTAGTAGCATCCTCCAATGTTTATGCGAATGCAGGTTACAGGTCCGGTCCCTATACTGAGAAATCACAGAACAGGTACCAACAGTGGGATGACCATCTACTGCAAATATGCAAAGCAACTTATGAAGGCAACATCATCCTATAATTTCGAGATCCTCACCATTCCAGAATCACACCAATGGTGTATTTAAGGGCGCGTGATGGTACATCACATCCCAGTGACGACTGGGATAGAGGCTGGTTCTGTGGAGCTGACCATATAGTCTGAAGACCACATCAGAGGCGACGAAACTTAGCACACCTCTCCAGAGTTTCTGGATTCAGCAGCTGCTTGATGGTGACAAAATTTGTAATCTGTGTACATTTTCGGAATATTGTAAATAGGAGTGATGAGATAAGCCTAAGAGATCTGAAAGCCTAAGAGCTTTTACAGATCAGGGGGAGTTGAGGGAATTTGTACTCTTTTCCCTTAGCTATGGTTTTTCCCACTGGGTTTTCCATAGCCAAAGGTTTTAACGAGGCAAATCAAATCAACTCTGGATCCCGAAGTATCCACCCCTTTGTGACGCTCAGAATCCAGAAGTATTCATGAGCAGAGTCACTTGTACAAATCAGGGGGAGTTAAAGAGCGTTTGCACTCTTTTTTCTTAACTATGGTTTTTCCCACTGGGTTTTCCATAGCTAGAAGTTTTAACGAGGCAGATCTCACCAACTCAGGATCCTGAAGTATCCACCCCATGTGAGACTCTTATACGCTCAGAATCCTGAAGCATTCACGAGCAGAGTCCACACCTATGGCTGGATAAGGGGGAGTGTTGTGAACGGTTATTTAACCGTAGTTGGGTGAGATTCTGGGCTATCCTAGAGATAGGCCCATATCATTGTAAGCCCATATCTATATCCCCAATTGCCTATAAATAAAGAGCTGGGGGCTCCTCCCCCAGTAGTTGATTCATAACAAATATGAAATTAAATTGTTTTTGGGCCTGAAGCCCAAACAAAAATAATTCTCAGATTCTTACATTCATGGGCCTTTTCTTGGGCCAGCAGCCCAATAAGAAAAAAATCAGATTAGTTGATTGATATTATATTAGAACCCCCTAATGGGCCTGAAGCCCACCAAATAAATACAAATGTAATAATATTAAAATTGTTTCCCCCCGTTTTCTTGATGGGCCTGAAGCCCAAACGGAAATATAATTAAAATTTAAATTAATTTTAACTTGTTTAGTGGGTTTAGCTCATAGATTTTCTTGAAAATCAACAAACAAGTATCCTAACGGGCCTGAAGCCCGCGGACATAAATTAATTTATTTTCCTCTTATTTTGTTGGGCCTGCAGCCCACAAAAAGTGTAAAAATATACATAAATAAAGATGAAATATGCTTAACGGGCCCGAAGCCCGCTGGCCTAATATTATTAATTTCCAAAATCTTTATAAAAAATATATATTTTAATATATATTAAATTCAGAAATTACCGAATAAATCCTAGAAAAATCCAGAAAAATCCTAAAAATTTGGGAAAAATTCTGGAAAATTCCTGAAACATCAGGAAAGTAGTTGGGAGATGGGTTACAATAAATATTAATATTTTGGGGGATAAAAAGTTATTTGTCGTTAACGATGAATGACATGTTGTTCAGTTTAAATTTTTCTGAACATAATCTAACTGACACGGCGCATACCGCGGATGGCCAGAAGCCTCCGCCGCCACCACGTACCCATAAAATTTTCCTTTTTTGGGGTTAAATTCCCATGAAATTTTTTGGGTATACGTCATAAAAATCTAAGACATCTTATGAACAACTAGATTAATGCACAATTGATTTAATATTTTGTTTGCATGTTAAAACTTAGTCTATTTTCTTATATAACTGTTTTTCATGTTAATACTCATACTAAATTAAATATTATGTCACAAACAGATTAAATAATATTTCAAAAAGTTCAAATACCATACCTTTGTTGAAAATTGAACCTGAAGTTCAAATCATATTAAATGTCAAAACAAAACAAATACGATGGTTTATGCGAAAATTATAACTGATATCTTTATAAAAGATGCACAGTTCACGGTAAATAGATATATAAGATCTATGATCTATATAATCAAATATGGACACCAGAAGTTTTCCATAACACCGCTAAAACTCTTTAAAAGAGTACTCTCCTTTATTTTTCTAAGGAAAGATTTTTTTATATCTAGCCTTGAATATAAGCATACGCCTGAAGTCGTGGCTTAATAAATAAGTGAGAAATATATTACGCACCTGCGTATTTGTTCCCTTTTTTGAGCATGATTAACTATCCATATAAAATTTGAACGACTCAAGAAAATGGCCTGAAGCCATACTCGAGCATTCAAAGAGACTTTTAAAAGTCCCTAATTAATTAGAAAAGTGAAAGTATAAAATAATTTGCTCAAACCCCAGCTTATGTCTCCTTAGCAAGACTAATTTTCATTGTCCTTTATAAATAAGGAATATTGAAATCAGGGGAAGTTCAGGATCAAACATGACCTGAAATAAAAAATAAGGGAAAATATTACTCGATACGGAGTAGGAAATGGCAAACTAAGATCAGAACCAGAAGCTCTGATAAGTACTCATAATGATTTTGTAATATGAACAGTAATTAGTTTATGCCATTGAAATATATATACATTGCTAGTCTGAACAGACGAAAGTCGACCTACTTATTGTATAATTAGCCACTCCTAGAGGACAAATAAATTTTATAAACACAATTTTTAATCTGTTGTCATAACATATTTCTTAGTGAGTTTAAGTGTTTATATATACTTTCAAATAGTATTTTACTGTATAAGTCATTTAGAAAATCTTTTCTGTGATTTCTGTTTTTTTTAATTCAGGACTTTTAAAGCCTGAATACTCAAAATAGAGGATGTTTATTACTCTCAAAATAAATAAAGCCTGAAGCTTTGTTCCAAAATAAATTCAAAAAGAGGAAAAAATTGGAACACCTGAAGTGTCCAAAATCGACCAACTTTGGATCGATATCACCCTGGATTGATGATGTAAGACATCATCAACCAAACGAACCTGAAGATTCTTCAAAAAGGGTGAAACTTTCATTGTCCCATTCAAAAGGGGAAAATGATTATGAGATCATCTCCATTCACATGGACATTGACTCTCTCCACTTCCTCAAACGAATTTAAGATAATATACTATCATCATTAAAGATAATGAAGACCTTTAGGTCTCTTGAGAGTATTTAAGGGATATAAATAGGCTTTGTCCACTCCCTTAATAGGACTGATGATGGACCTTTGGTGTACTCATCAATATATCCTCTAAAATGGTCATTATCCAACCACATTATTTTTAAAATAGTGGTAACATTGGATAAAAATGGGAAATCATAAATAATTAGCAACAGTGGTTGCGCACACTCAGCTAAACACACCATTAGAACCTTTTTATATGAGTCTGATCAACTCCATATAAACATTTTCTAAGAATGGGTTTAGAGCACATCTTAAAGATGGTACGTCCGCAACGCTATGTATGTGTTCCTGAAGCAACACTACATAACCCGGCATGATGCCATAAAGAGAACACATTCATCAGGACTAACCAACTTTGATGAATAAATCTCGTATGAGTAAGGCATTAGTACACATCTTATAGATTGTGTGTTGATGGTGACAATGATCCTGAAGATCTTTCAATTCCCTATTTGGTTCAAATCATCAATGAGCCTGAAGCTCAAATTGACCATTTAAAAAGTAAATACATATGATCTGATTATAATCAGACTGACAATTTAAATATTGTCAAAACTTTCACATCCATGCTACTAAAAATCCAGCTAGGATTGACATACCAAATATAATAGATGCAATCCACCAGTAGCAGAAGTGGATGTCCTTAAGAGATGAGAGGACATACCACTAGGCTCCAAAGAGAGAAATCTACTCCTGGAGACCGAAAAAAGCAATACCACCACAGGAAAGTGAGCTCAAATCCAGAACCTTATTGCAACTTGGTTGCTAAGGACACATTCTGGATCTGTCCATATTCTTTACCCGTCTCAGAACCTTCACTTCTTTAACGCGTCGTGAAGGAGACACCTCTGGGAGAAATCAAATGATTATAGTACGTACGGGGTGAGTTATGGGCAAGAAAGAACACATTTTGTCGACAAATTCTCTCATATTTCATTTTGCCAGTTAAATATAAAATATCATTTCCACAACTCTACTTTGCCTGAAGCAAACATAGAGATTTGGCCAAATTATAATAATGTGGAATGAGGCAACAATAAGGTGAGCTGGACTCACTTATGAAATATGGAGTGTATGGACCTGAAGTCCTGATATCAAAAATGATATCAAATCCTGTGGGATAACTGAGTATTGTAGGAGGATTATAATAAAATCGTTAGCTATAAGCATTTTAATTTTCTACAGCTTTAGAGGTATAAATCGCTCAAACCAGGAAGTAATCAAGTAAGATGAGCTGAACTCACTTACAAGATGAATCTGATGCATCGACTGGTTTATGTCAAGGCGTAACCCAACGAATGGCAAAAAGAGGGAATTTTTGGTTGATGTTGCTATTGGATGTGACAACGTTACCAATATAAAATTTCTTCAACTGCATGTATAAATTTTTTTCTTTACTTTCCTTTCGTTTTGGGACATATATTAATAATATGATTAAAGAAAAAGACAACCTAGATAGAGATCCTTAAAGGACTCATACTAATAGGTTGCTGTTTGCACCTCTTAAAAACAGTATTGTTCTTAAGAGAGAAAATTAAAAGAATTGAGATTATTTTAATAACTCAAAATATTATCGGATCTCCTGAAGAGAAAATACCGAAATATCTGTTAAATCCTATCTATCAGATATGATATGATATGAAAGTCCTAGCTAGGCATAAATTCTTGGCTTACAGAATACAATCATCCTGAAGATGATATTGATCATCCTGAAGATGAACTATCATCTTGAAGATGACATTAATCATCCTGAAGATGACATTAATCATCCTGGAGATAAACTATCATCCTGAAGATGAACTATTATCCTGGAAATGAACTATCATCCTGAAGATGACATTAATCATCCTGAAGATGAACTATTGTTAATCATCCCGAAGATGAAAACTTCATACAATGACGATTGATGAAGAAAAAAATGAAAATCATTCTCCACTAAATACACCTATTTGGTTGTATGGATACACATTAAAAGACCCCTTTCCGTTAGCTGGAAGAGGGGAAGAATATATATGGTCCAGAAGTACCTTAAGTGTCTTTGAAACACTCTTTTACCTGGTTAACTGCATGCGTCTCTTTTGAGCATTAGCAGTATAGCTATTAGCCAGGTACAGTGCAGCGCCTGCAGCGCGCCACTGGACCAGAGATATGTAGCTTCTACGCTATCCCCAAGGGTTGAGGAAAAATCCTCCATGTTAAATTTATTTGCATATGCATGTTATAGATCATCGCGATGAATAGCATAAAATGGACGTTCACCTCCTGAAGATCTACACAGAATCCTCCCAAGTCTACATCCTCCTACCATCCCGAGAAGCTCATCATCCAAGAAGCAGTTCAAGAATATACAAAGCCAGGTCCTGAAGTACCTCGCAGACAACGACGATTGAGATGTGGAGCTGTCTACCAAGTTCGCAAGCGCTCCTTTAGTTTCAGCTACTGCCTTATATGAGTGAAACTTGTATAGATGAGTGATGTTTGTACTTTACATTTGCTTTCAAAATGTTGTAGATGAGATGGATGTATAGACACATAGAAGATTAATGTATAGATATATAGGATATCTGCAAGCCTAAAGCTTGATCAGATAACAGGGAGTCAACTGTAGAGTTGTACTCTTTTTCCTTGGCTAGTGGTTTTTCCCACAGGGTTTTCCATAGTCAAGGTTTTAATGAGGCAACCACATTGACTCTGGATTCAGAAGTATCCACCCCTCGACACATCCCCAATTCAGGGGAAGTTATGGAGTATTGTACTCTTTTCCCTTTGCTATCGGTTTTTTCCCACAAGGTTTTCCATAGCTAAGGGGTTTTAACGAGTCAGTCACCCATAACTTGGATCTAGAAGTATCCACCCTTTAAGATACTTATTAGTACTAATGAATCATTTCAGTATTCATAAGTCGAGTATACCACGTTGGTTGGATAAGGGGAAGTGTTATGAATAGGACCTATTGGGCCTACTGGGTATCCACCCACATAAGTAACCAATATGAATACTATATAAAGGGGGCTAAGGGTTTACTAGCCTCAACCTTCTCCAAACCTATTTCTACTTCACAACAAATTAGAGTTTGATTCTCAGATTCGATTTTGCCCAAGGAGGCAATACATCTAAGGTGAATGGTGAACAAATGATGATTTTTTGTTTGGGCCTGGAAATGGAGTATGGCAGATAAGATTGTAAAAAGATGCAGATATGGGGAAGTTTTATAAGCATGTCTCATTTTATTATCCAAATCTAAGCATCTCAATCTGTTGTTTTTTGGCAGTACTTAAAGATAAGTTTAGATCCATATTTTGCCCTAACTTGATTTGATAACTGATGCACACCCTTGACTTAGCCTGAGATTAATTTGTTTCAAACAAAAACTTCTTTTCCCTCGCATTATATAGGCATCATTTTGATGTCAATGATGTGGCAGCATCATTGCTAGTTGACCACCAATGTAGCCGAGTATTGAGGCCATCAAAATCAAAAGTCAGGAACAACTTGCTCCCTTTGTTTGTGAATTATTGAATGAAATTATAAGCATTAATACAATGACAAAGGAGGAGCATCTGTTTATTATGCCTCTGGCGATATCTTCACCAACGGTCGGATCCAAAAGCTTCAAGCTGGGATCCATGGAGATTTTGGGGTTTTGGGGTGCGACGGCTGCAAAAACAAACGGATCGATAAAATTTTAATTTTTATTTTAATGGCATCAATAACTAGATTTTTGGCCCAAGATCACTATAAAAAAATCAAAATTTTGTATTGTAATTAGGTCTCTAGATCCTTAAAATCATGTTTAAGATCTAGAAAAACAACATCATGATGATGAATAAAAAATAGGATTTTTGCACAAGATTTTTTTTTAAAATCAAGTATTAACATTGTGATTAAGTCTCTAGATCCTTAAAATCCCGTATTTAGATATAGGAAATTAGAGATATGGCAAAAAAATGCAATTTTGATCTAAATTAAACTAGATATAGGACATCAACACCATGATCACCTTCACGGAAAAAATCTTGAGAGCATCGTCGTGCTGATAATGTGTTGAGGATCAATCAACCACAAAGATGAGGCCATAAAATATATTATATATGTTAGATAAAATGTTACAACATATGGATACTAATGGGTTTACAATCATGGTGGATACCAAGCAACCATTCACACCAAAGGTCTCATTTAAAGATCATTCATAACAAATACAGCCATTTATGGTTTAATAAAATTTGGTTTGGATGTTAGCCCACACTAATTGTACTTTGGACCTACACCTGCTAAGAAGCATATGGAATATATTTTAATAAATAAAAACACTCATTGTCTATTGTTTATAAATTGAGCCATCTTTGCGGAAGGTGAAAAGAAGTAAGATCATCACATCACATCTCTGCTCACTCTATATCCTTTCTTTCCCCTTTTATTTTCCTAGCGAGAAGAAAACCACTGAAGATAACATGAAGGCCAGCATGCTTCCTCCTACTTCTTTATGTATCTTTTTAGTTACCATTGATGGTTAAGGGATAATATTTGAACTAATGGGTATACCATAAGTATATACATTTATATATTATATAGAGTAATCTTTTGTTACGAATGTGATTCGGATTCGCACCAAATTCGTGCTAATGGGTTTCTCAGCTGTTGGATGAGATCGGGTGGCCAAAATAAGAGGGATCAGTCAATGCAAATGGAAGGTCGTTAGATCTTATCAGATGGCTAGACGCCAGAGGCTTAGCCCCTGATCATTTTAATCTTCGCAAACTTATGACCCTGCCATGCATGCTCTCTATCACAGAAAGGAAACCTTGGGTGATCTCTTGCGACCCCTTTGATTCAGGGTAAATATTGCGTATTTAACCCCTCAGTTAGTGCCATTTTGTGCATATATGATGCGTATTTGGCTTCTAATACAAGCGTATTAAGAATATTCATAATTATTAGAAAAATCTCTTGATCTATGCACAAAATACCATTTTACTGATTATTTTTGTCTTCTCATATTTTCATTTGTAGATCTAAATTTTACGATTACAACAGCTATTTTTCCATATTTCCTGAGATCGATGCTATTTTCTTTAAATTTTTGAAGCCAGAATACCATTTAAATGAAGAAATATAGCAGAAATACGGTTGAAATACGGAGGAGAAAACGAGGCCTGCCAGCACCTGGGACACGTGGCGGCATCTCGCCGCTTCTCGCCTCTCTCTGACGACCCACACAGCAGGGCAACTCGGCGCCATCTACACCGCTCCTTCACGATCTAATGGCCTTGAAAACCCCCCATCCGAATTCGGATTGAGCGACGACATGAGCGAGAGCAGGTTTTGGGAGACACGTCACTTTATGGTGTGATCCCATGTTGATCAGACGGTTGAGGATGCTACCCCGTAAAGGTTCGGATCTGAAGCAGAGTTGAGCCGAAATTTCGGATCCGAACCGACTAAACACGCAAGCTATATATATGGGGTATTCAAAGTAGTATTCTGCATATTTTCTAGCATAAGCTTGGCGTATTCTGGGCGTATTTTGCAGTATCCCTTTTGTATCTGTGTATAACTTCTGGGGGCTTTGGAGCAGAGGCAGAGGGCTATTATTGAAGGAGTTTTACGAGCTTTTTGAGAAGTTTTGGTGATAGAAATCTAAACTTTTATTTTGTATTTTAAGTATTTGCCTTATATATTGAGTATTGGATGATGTATTTAACCATGAATATTGATTTGTTTCTCTCCATGAGTGGCTAATCTTCATATGTGTTGGTTGTTTTGTAGTTAGGGTTATGTATTCTCTGGTTTTGGTGTCGTTTCACCATATTTCTCATGATATATCAAGTATTTTATTAGTTTCTACATGTATTATTCAAGTATTATCATTGTTGGTGTACTTGGATCAAATATGACCTTTGCGAACTTATTCATGGCATGATCCTTGCAAACATTACCGTGACCCTTGCGTGCACATAAGTTTAAATTATCCATAAAGATAATAATTTACTTGATTATTTACAGTACTTTTTTATGATCGTTTATCGTTATATTTTCCGACGTTCTCATTCCCTTGCAAAGTGAAATGTTGAGTTATATAAAAGACATTAATAGCCTTTGATTGCTGTCTCAGGGTGTTTTCTCACCATAGGTTGGTTGACTGGAGGGCCGGAGGTCAACGCGATCGCGTGGGACACGTGCAGCCTCCGAGGATGGGGAGTAGCTTGTTCAGCTTGGCAAAGAGCATGCAGGTCCGAGCGTTGGCGTGCCGAAGGGAGTCCTCGGCCAAGCAACGGCCTTCGTGCGGGTGGAGATGAACGGGCTCCGGGCTGATTGGGCCCCGAAGGGTAGCTTTGGCACAGCTGGATCTCCTTGACCTGAACAGACGAGAAAGCTCGTCAGAGGGGTCGGACCTTGGTTTCGACCAAGTCCCCTCCGATGCCTAAGTCAGAATGGATATGAAGGATGCTCGGCGGGATCGGTATGGCTCATGGAGAGGCCGATACGTGAGTCCCTAGGCCGAGCTGTGGAGGAGAATTATAAAGTGGGAGATTAGGTCGTTCAGGAAGAATACCTCGAAGTTTGGTATCCAGAAAGAGGTCCTTTTCCATGTTGTTCTTCGAGTTGCTTTGTAGGAATCTTCCCCGGCCACGTCCCCTCAACATCCCCCTATTTTGCCTCGATAATCTGCCACTTTGATGGTTACTTCATTGGTCATGAAGGTGGGCATAATGGGGCTCTTTAATGGTGATTAAGGGGCCGCAATTTAAGGGGAGTGATTAACTCCCGCTGGCGTGGGTTAGCGGCTATATTCGTATCGGTTCGAGGCCAGCCTGACTCTGAGTCTTCGTGGGGGCCTCGCTCTTCCTAGGCTCGTAGGTTTGCGACACGGGCTAGGACTGCTCAGTCTTGGCCCATCTTGAGAGGGTCATATCAATTGCCCCCATTGCTCGGACCGTTCGGATTCTGACGGTTCGGTCCGGTGGATGTGATCTGTGTGGAGTTGACAGGAGCGTCAGTCGAGGCAGTGGCATTGAATGAGGACCGTTATAAATCTGCCTGGTTGGACTTCTCCTGCCACTCGGAGCGGAATTCGAAGTACCGCCTGCTGCAGGATGTCGCCACGTGTCTTTCCTTGAACAGACTGGATTCGAAATTGCCTCTCGTATATATTGCTGTTCTTTCAGATTTTTCCTTTACGCTTCCTAATCTGATTTTCCTCCTCCGATTGTTAACGAATTCCTCTTCGTCTCCCTCTTCAAATCCTTTCAAGGTAATCTTCTTCTTCTGTTTCTGCTATTTGATTTGTTTAATGGCAGCGTTGAGGATATGAACCCCCTCTTCTGGGTCTGATAGTCCTTCCGAGCCTCTGCCGCTCCTCGATAAGGGGAAGGGTATGCTATTTGAGGACTCGGCCCGTCAGGATGATGCCCTTTCGGCGGAGGAGTTCAATGTCCCATCGGTGATCCTTCGATCGGCATTTACCGTTTCCTATTCCGCTACGAGGAGATTAGGTCGAGATACCTCTGTCACCCGTATGACTTTCAGGTTCCCTTTGCCGATGAAAGGATCTGCTTTCCAGGGAGTCGCGAGGTCAGCGTGTATGTCGTTAGTTCCGTGTGGGTCTCCGATTTCCTCTCCACCCCTTCATTATCCAGGTTCTGGAGTTCTTGGTGGTAGCCCTATGTCAGCTGACCCCATATTCGATTCCGGCCTTGGTGGAATTCATCATGATCTGTAATGCGCATGGGTTGGAGCCAACCCTGCCTCTCTTCTTCTACTATTAATTCAGGGTCCAGTTGGTTGGCCAGGGGTCATGGCAGCATATCTGCGCCCCGGCAGGAGGGAGTGTTTGCTGGGTCTGCCCCGCTGGGTTGGTGACTGGAGTAAAAACTACGTTTGTGTCACCTTTTCAAAAGACGATGTGATTCTGACTGGTTGGGGGAGCTTATGTCTCTTACCCTACTCGTCCCTTCATGTAAGATGAGGAGGGAGTTTTAAATTTGATATGCACTCTTACATGTGCATATCTTGTTGAAATCCTCGGGCTCCAAAGCACATTGCAAGGCGTTCATTGCCTTGGCATTGCTTACCTCCGCGGCGACCTCCGCGGGAGTCCATTTCTCGAAATCTTCTTCGGTGGGCTCGACATATTCCTTCATCGTGGTCCTCCATAGTGAAGCACTCCGGAGGAAAGTTTCCATCCGCATTTCCAGTACCCGTAGTTGGTACCGTTAAAGAATGGAGGCCTCGTTGAGGAATGTCCTTCCATTACCGAAGACGCTCCTTCACGGTTCTTGAAGGTGCTATAGTCGGAAGGTGGACGAACGGTCTTGTTGTTGTTGGCAAACATAGCTATAGACTTGGCTCTGATACCAAATGTAATGCCCTGCTAAGCTACTGCACAAGTACTAGAAGGGGGGTGAATAGTACTTTAAAATAATTAAGAGGCTAATTCCTAATTACTTGCAAACTCTACCAAACAATGCGGAAAAGTAAATGTTAGACAACAAAGAAACAATCGCAAACAACGATATTACTGGGTTCGGATCCACCCAAGTCTCCCCGACTTGTTCCCGGTGATCCTACGT
This sequence comes from Scilla litardierei, assembly GCA_030789695.1. Lineage (NCBI taxonomy): Eukaryota > Viridiplantae > Streptophyta > Magnoliopsida > Asparagales > Asparagaceae > Scilla > Scilla litardierei. The sequence goes on along the minus strand of CM061138.1, from coordinate 76,016,143 downwards.
CCCAACCACCCGGATCCCCTCCGGATACTTGAGTTAGAAACCCTAACTCAAGATTTCCACTATGAAATACTTGTGAAGAACCTTCACCAAGTCAAATCATACACAAAGTAATTTGTGACTCCCACAACCCGGGATCACAAACACAACTATCACAACCGAGAGATAAACACTTACAAAATGAAAGTAAATGAAATAGAATAACTTACCACAAAATACCTATGCCTTGAGTATACTTACGAATTAGGGCAAGGATGATTTTGAGGAAGAAGAAGGCACCAAACCCTAGCTCCAAGATGTAGATCAGCGATGGAGAGCTATGGTGTTGTTGGTGACCTAGGATCAAGCACTTGGCTTGGAAGGCTTCACACTCAATGAATCTCTCTTTGGAAGTAAGAGTGAGGAGAGATTATTGAATGGAATGAAAGAGCTTTGAATGAGCTTGGAATGATTTCTCTTGATCTCTAAACTTGCAATAATATCAGCCTTTTGTGCAATGAATGCAGCTTAACAAGTATTTATAGGATAGAGGAGAGAGAGAAAGAAATTCGAGTCATTAAATGCTCCAACGGCTCTTTTCTGAACCCAACTAGTCGGTCAAAGAACAACCACCGACCGACTAGTTCATCAACTAGTCGGTCTTGTCATTTAACGTAGACCGACTAATGGAAGAACAGCCAAAAGGTCGAAGCACAGACAAAAGGAACTAGTCGGTCCAAGAAGAGTAGCTGACCGACTAGTTTCACAACTAGTCGGTCGGTTACTTAACTGAGACCGACTAAGAGATAAAACTGAAGTCTGAGCACAAATTGATTTAGTCGGTCCAAGAACAAATGTTGACCGACTAGTTCATCAACTAGTCGGTCGCCAAATGTGCATAGACCGACTAACGATAAACAGTTAGTTAGGTGAAAATTGGCATGTACAGTAAAGCTCAACTAGTCGGTCCAAGAAGGAAAGTTGACCGACTAGTTCATCAACTAGTCAGTCGATCAATGAACACAGACCGACTAATGATAAATAGTAGCTCAGGCTCAAAGTTGCATGTACAGGAAAAGCTCAACTAGTCAGTCACAGAAGCATCACTGACCGACTAGTTCACAAACTAGTCGGTCGGTGAGTCAACGTAGACCGACTAACTGTAAACAGTAAAGAGCTTAGAATTAACTGATAGAAACTAGTCGGTCCAAGAAGCTTTGCCGACCGACTAGATCACCATCTAGTTGGTCAGTTCTTCTTCTTGAACCAACTAACATGCACAAGAAGTCGCGAATCGAAGTGCGAAGCTTCGGGAAAGTTTGTATGGACTTCTACTAAGATTCTAGAGCTAAGATAGGAGCGTTATGAAGATTTAAACCGTAAGACCTACTCAAGGCTTAACATTCTACAAAAGAAGCTTAAAGACTATAAATAAAACTTGACGATACCGTCTTCAATAGCTTCAATCGAATCTTCATGACTTCTAAAATGGTCCATAAGCTTCAACGAAGCTTTAGGCATACGATCACATGCTTTGAGAAGTCTCGAGATGTCGCTTTGGATGTTCATATGAATTTGGCGACGATCTCCATAACTGCGCTCACAAATTGTTAGTTCACGAAATATTTATGTTTGTTCATCATCCAAAACCAAATTCGGGGAGTCCAATATCCAACATTATATATGTGTGTATTTCATATATGTGTCCAGTGTAGTTTATATGTATGTACAGTCTCTTATATTTATGTGTACACATGCTTGTGTAGCAGATCTGTGGGTACAGATCTTCATTTAACTATGAACATAGTTGTATTATAGACTGAACACACTTGTAGCATATTCTGTACACAGTTGTCTTACAGCTGAACACACTTGTCTTATATTCTGTACACAGTTGTATTATAAACTGAACACTAGTAGCAGATCCTTATATATCTGTGTTCAGTGCAGTATATATGTATATAAAGTGCAGTGCATATGTGTATACAGATCCTTATATATCTGTGTACAGATTGTGATATATGTATGTTCAGATACTTATATATGTATGTACCACTGGTTGATTCTAAGTAATGTATGGGATGGCTTGTGATGTAATTTTGTCCTCAAGTTGAGAGGGTAGTTATATTAGTAGCTTTCATGACATGATAAGTATGAGGGATGCTTCTAGAGATTTTAGTAGGGTGTGTGCATAAAGGAATGGCCCACTTGTAATTAAGATTGGGTTGTGTGTATAGAAAGAGGAAGAGTGTAGAGAATGGTAAACTTGTAAATACATGGAACTTTTGAAGAGATATTTTCATCTCATTTCCTTCTACAACTTTCTCATCTCTTCTTTAACTTTTCATTTTCCTTTTTCATTTATTTCTCATTTTTCTTCCTGATGACCGAACTCTTCATGGAAAAAAAAAGAGGAAGAGAAGGGGAAAGAGAGAGAAATCAATAGGGAAAACTAGGGAAAAGAGAGGAAGAGGAAGGAGGAGGAGAAGAGAAGAGAAGCTCTCTCATCTTGAATTGAGGTAGGAATCCAATTTCCTCTAGTATGATATTTAATTGTCATTTGTAGAATTGGTTCATGTTTACTTTTGAGCTTAATACATGATTAATGTCCATGAAACACTTTTGTTCTTGATGCTAAAAATTTGATCCTGAAAAGCTGGAACTTTGACTAAGTTCTGGGATTAATTGGATATTAGGAATGCTTTGGAAATTTTATATGTTGGGTATCTCGTAGTTATGAACAACTTTCATTTAGATCATTTCCTCAAATTCTAACTGTATAATTTGATAAAATTCGGATATGCCAACTGTCTGGTTTCAATCAAAACTGAACACCTTTCACAAAAACGGGTATAACTCTCTGCACACTTTATGGAATGTTATGTTCTTGGTCTCAGTTTAAAGATAGCAACTTTCTCTACAATTTTCAATGGATAATGTTTTCTTAATTCTGACTGTAACATGTCCTAGAATAGTAATTAGTACAGACCCTGAAATTTGTCTGGAAAACAGATTTGACAGACTTCACCAAATAAATCACCATAAATCAGATAATTCATTTTTTGTATGAAATTTTATATGTGAATCTGATATTGCCATATCTACAACTTTCATTTAGGACGTTTTATCAAATTCACGTTAGAAATGGCTGCCATCTATTGATGTTCTGATTGTTGGCGAAAGTTCAGCAATGTATAGACATTGGAGTATATATGCGTGTTCAGCTATGTATATATGTGTGTTCAGCCACATATATATTTGTGTTCAGTCCCTTACATATGTGTGTTCAGCTATGTATATATGTGTGTTCAGCCACATATATATCTGTGTTCAGTCCCTTACATATGTGTGTTCAGCTATGTAAATACCTGTTATGCACATATCCATGTTCAGCCATGCACATATCTGTGTTCAGCCAAGTATAAATGTGTGTTCAGTGAAGCATATATGTATGTTCAGCCCCTTGCATATGTATGAATCATGGAATGGTGGGCATGTTTGTAGCATACTTTTGGTCATGGTTGCCTACACATGGTGGGAAGGATGTGGTGGACATGGCATGCGTGGTAATGTGGTTGGGATTGTGGTGGTATGGTGGGCATGGCACAATGTGCATGACACCTTGATACGATGTTGGAAATGTGGAATTGCTTTTACCTGGAAGCTTTGTGTCCTTTTGTTTCTTTATGTTCTTCTTTATATTTTGTAAATTCATGGAAATGACTAAGTCCTCTTAAAGGAGGGTGACACGGGGATTGGGGGACACTAAGTTGTGGGGAAAACATGAGGGGTTGGACAGTTGTGGTGGTTGGTGGCCTTCCTGTTCTTGCCCGAGTGGCTGGGAGTGGCGAAAATGAGGAGAATTGGAGAAAATGTGAAGGGGAAATAAGGGGAAAACAGGGCTCCTTTAGTAAGAGCTTGTCTCGGGGAATTTGCATGTTCCACCCCAACTGGGGGTGAGGTCCAGTCCCAAGAAGGTCTACCCACTACTTGGGGTCCAAAACACTTTAGATAACTTTCATTACTTTTGTAGAATTATCAAATGTTGCTTACTTGTACATACCTTACTTGTTGTCCTTCCGAGTTGTATACCCTTGTTATACACAGCTCCTATTGTAGTTATTGCCGCTTGCGTTTATTTTACTTATGTTGTCTCCCTCTATTGCTGTTGTACCTACTTTTATGTTATGCAATCATTGCTTCATGTCATACACATGTTTCCTTTAGCTCATTCCATACTTTGCTATGAATGCATGTAAAATAGTTTGCATTTTCATAATAGCATACTAGAGGGAGTTGGCATTCCTACTGGGTCACGCGTTGACGTGCCCCGTTGACTTTTCAGGTTTGGTTCCTGGGGATGGCAGGTGCAGCTGGAGATTGAGGTTGGAGGGCTGTTGTTGGGAGTTGGAGCTTAGTTAAGTGGTGAGGGGTGAGGGGAGAGACTATGTGTACTTTGGGTTTTCTTCTGGGGTGAGAGATGCTTGTACTATATGAATTGTTGCAATGGGATGGTTAAGATGTATATGAAATTGTCCAGTGTTTGGATTCCATTATTTCTTTATGACTTTGTGACGTTCTGTGTTTGTTGGTTGGCTGTTTATTGAATACTACATGTACTATTCTCAGCAATGCGCAGTGGACCTGCAGATACGTTTTAGTTCTCGTCATGTACCTTGTCTTATGTGTATCCCAGGGGAGGGTCGTGACAGACCACCACGAGGAACATGCAAAAGTATTGTCAGTATCACCGCGACCATGGCCATGATACCGACGACTGCTATGCTCTGAAGAAGGACATAGAGCAGCTAATCCAGAGCGGACATCTCCGGAGATTCATCGACCCGGAGAGACCAAGCAGCGAGGGAAGGGCGACCGCAGGGCCTGACCGACTGATCCACGTCACTGGGCAAGTCTCCCACTATGGGCCCGAGCCGATCATGCGGGTGGATGTAATCTATGGTGGACCATCCCAGGGCGGTACATCAGCATCGGTAAGGAAGACATATACTCGACAGGCCATGACGGTGGGCACCGACACAGGGGCAAAGCGGAGAAGAGTAGCTCGTCCACCCATCTCCTTCTTTGATGATGACCTGGACAGGGTCGAGCTGTCGCATGAAGATGCCATCGTCATCGAATCTCTCATACGGCCAGCGATCGTAAGCAGACTCCTGGTCGACACAGGCAGCTCGTGCTACATCCTGTTCCTGTCCACGATTCAGAAGATGGGGCTGGACCAGGTGTAGCTGAAACCTTGCTTGGGCCCAATTGTCGGCTTTACTAGACATTCGATACCCATTGTCAGAGTGATCACCTTGCCCGTTACCTTGGGGGAGAGGTCAAAGATCGTCACTCGAATGACACAGTTCTTCATCATTGTCATCGCCTCAACATACAACAGCATCATTTGGCGGCCTTACATGACCATCGTTGAAGCTCTCCCCTCGTTGATGCATCAAATGGTGAAGTTCCAGACTCTGCACGGGGTTGGACAGGTGCGGGGATCTCAGAAGCTATCGCAAAGCTGTTACGTCGGCTCCACCAAACACAAGAGGTCCGAGCAAGCCCTGTCGATTGACCTCATCGATGGTCGGAAGGACTTTGCTCATCAACGACCAGCTCCGGTGGAGGACGTAGAGAGGTACCAATGGCGGAGGAAGCGAAGAAGACTATGTCCATTGGCACAAAGCTAAGCTTCCCGCAGAGCTGAAGGTGGGGATAGTCAACCTCCTTAAGGCGAACGCGGACATTTTCGCATGGTCGCCCTCGGACATGCCTGGAGTCGACCCTGCGGTGATCACCCATGAATTACATGTCGACCCAGAAGCACGCCCTGTCCAGCAGAAGAAGCAGATCGCAGGGGGAGAGAAGATGCGAGCAGCATGCGAGGAGGTGGAGCGGCTCCTTGAGGCCAAGTTAATCAGAGAAGTGAGATATCTTGATTGGCTCACCAATGGGGTAATGGTGAAGAAGCCCAATGTTAAATGGTGAATGTGCGTGGACTTCACTGACCTCAACAAAGCCTACCCAAAAGATAGCTTCCCGCTGCTGAGGAATGACCATCTGGTGGACAACGCCTCCGGTTACGAGCAGCTGACCTTCATGGATGCCTTCTCCGGCTACAGTCAAATTCAGATGGCGATCCACGACGAGGAGAAGATGTCGTTCATCATTGACTGAGGGACGTTCTGCTACACAAAGATGCCATTCAGCCTAAAGAACATCGGAGCGACCTACCAACTTATGGTGAACAAGATCGTTCACCCCAAGGTCAGCAAAAATCTAGAGGTCTACATCGATGACATGCTGTTCAAATCAAAGAGGGCCGAGGATAATCTCTCTGACCTTAAGGAGACCTTTCAAAAAGTGCAGCGCTACAATCCGTGGCTCAACCCAACGAAGTGCATATTCGGAGTCTAGTCTGGATATTTCCTCGGCTTCATGATCACGAAGCAAGGAATCGAGATTAATCCTGACAAGATATCCGCCCTCATCAACATGAGCCAGCCAAAGACGATTAGAGACCTGTAGAATCTGAACGGCCAGATCGTCGCACTGGGGAGGTTCCTCTCGAAGTCTGCCAAAAGATCCCTCCCGCTCTTCAAAATTCTGTGAAAGGCCCTGAGCGAGAGGAATGGAATAAGGAAGGAGGTCAAGTGGGACGACTCCTGCACCCAAGCCTTTGGCAAACTGAAAGCATGTCTTCAAAGCCCGCTGATACTCGCAAAGTCAGAGGAATGAGAGCAGCTCGGCCTCTATCTCACCACCATCGAAGAGGCCGTTAGCTCGGTCCTAGTGAAAGAGGATGGGGGCATCCAGAGGCCGGTCTACTATGCAAGTCGAGTGGTCCGGGAGGTGAAGACCCACTACAGCCCCATCGAGAAGTTCTCCTATTGCCTGACCCTGACGGTGAGGCAGCTCCGCCCCTACTTCCAGGCACACTCAATCATTGTCTACACCAACTCGCCACTCAAAAAGAATATGAGGAGGCTGGAGAGATCGGGCTGAATGCTGAATTGGAGTTTCGAGCTCAACGAGGTCGACATCATCTACAAGACCAGGGCAGCAATCAAGGGTCAGGGATTGGCAGACTTCGTAGCGGAGTGCACCATCGAAGAGATTGGCGAAGCAACGCCCGACGACCGGTCGGACACACAACAGTAGCAGCTCACCGATGAGAATCCTCCATCAACTTCCACACAGTCCGAAGGCAAGCTGTGGGTTGTCCACACCGATGGATAGGCCACGGGGTCAGGTAGCGGAGCCTGTAATAGAGACCTCGGAGGGAAGCCTACTGGAGTACGTACTTCGCTTCAACTTCTCGACGACCAACAATATGGCAAAGTACGAGGCTGCCATCAACGGGCTAAAGCTCTGTCGAACGCTTGAGGCGATGAATATGCTGCTGATTAGCGACTCAAGGCTCGTCGTCCAGCAAATTGAAGACAGCTTCGAAGCGAGGGAAGACCTGATGAAGCTGTACCTGAAGTTCACCCGGGCCGAGCTCCTCAAATTCAAAAAATCAGTGGTCCAGCATCTACCAATGTCGAACAGCCTCCGGGCTGACGCCCTCTCGAAGTTGGCATCCTCTTCTCCAACCGAGATTGGAAAAGTGATATACATCAAGAACTTGCTGACGCCAAGCATCGAAGAGGCAAACTGTTGTGCGTCGACTCGGAGCAATCATGGATGAGCCCGATCGTCACCTACCTGGAGACCGGAGCCCTACCAGAAGACAGGCTGGAGGCATGGAAGATCGAAAGGTAGGCTTTGAAGTTTGTGATCTTCGGCGGCATGCTCTACCGAAAGCACTGCGCGAGGTATGACATCTTGTCCTATCTAAAATGCCTTGGGCCAAGAAGAGCGAAGGAGATCGTCCTCAACATACACGAAGGGCTCTGTGGGAATCACTATGGAGGCCGCACCCTGGCGCACAAGGCAATCAGACATGGCTACTACTGGCCGAACATGCTGAAGGATGCAACCGACTACGTCAAGAAATGCGAGGAGTGCCAAAGATTCTTCAAACAAACAAACGCCCTGCCCGTCGATCTAATGCTGATCCTTAGCCCGGTCCCATTCGCCAAGTGGGGCCTCGACATCATCGGACCGTTCTCCATGGCCACATCAGGAAGGAAGTTCCTCGTCGTCGTCGTTGACTACTTCACCAAATGGATCGAGGCGGAGCCACTAGAGTGCATCACCTGGGTGGACATGAAGAACTTCGTCTGGAAGTCAATTATATGCCGCTTTGGGGTACCTCGCTCCATAGTGACGGACAACGTGAAGCAGTTCGACTCCGTGAACTTTAGAAGTTTCTGCTCGGATTGGGGCATCAACCTATACTTCGTCTCCGTGGTGCATCCACAATGCAATGGCATGGCCAAAGCAGCGAACAAGTGGATCCTGGAGCCCTTAAAGAAGAAGGCCGGCAGTGCCGCTAGATTTTGGCCCGACGAGCTACCCAGCATCCTATGGTCCTATCGCACCACATACAAAGCTTCAACCGGCGAGAGCCCCTTCATGCTAGCCTACGTGGCGGAGGCCGTCGTCCTAGTCGAGGTCGGCGAGGAGTCTCTCCAGTTTCAGTACTTCAAAGACGAAGCAAATGAAGAAGGCCTCGACATCAACATCGAGCTCGTCGACGAGGTAAGGGATCGTGCACTAACAAATCTAATTAAGACAATAAGACGAACTTTGTGATAGCTCGTCCATCCTTGGTAAATAGATCATCAGGGGAGGTGTGTTATCAGAGAAAGAAAAAACAAGTAAACAAAGTAAACACTTGTGCTGCTTTGTGATAGCCCCGCCGCCGTCCCCCTGCATGGGGCCGGCGGCCCCTGCCGTCCCCCTGCAGGCCCCCCCTGGCGCCGTTCGGCGAAAGTACGGGGGCGGCGGCGGCTAACCCTAGCCGCCCCCCCAAACCCTACTGGGCCTCCGAGCCCAGATTCACAAAAAAAAGAACAAGAAAAGGGAGGCGAAGTCTAATAAATAACCCTTAAAAGACTTTTTGGGCTTTAAAAACAATTATAAAGGGCGTTTATGGGCCTATAAATTCGTGAAAAATCACGGTATATTATGGGGCAAATTAATAGACATATAAGTGATTATTGGGGATTTTTGGGGGTTATTTGGGATAATTTAAAAAGGAAAAACCTTTTCCTTCTACATCGAAAATGTCTTCTTGGGGCTCTTATTCAATTTGATTGATTAAACCCACTTGTTTTACAACCCTTGCATCGAATGATTTTCTTTTCCGTAAAATCATCTTTACATGCTTTACATCACTGGCTTATTCTGTGGATATGATATGCATGGTTGTGCATTATATTTAAAACTTAATAATTAGGGAGATCCTGCGACCGCTCTGCCGTTAGTCACCTAACCTAACGGTGTATAACGTTGCCCAGTGGTCCAATAATTATTAAGTGATTAAATTATTTATCCTCATGTGAATATTACTGCCCGCGATGTCTTTGAATGAAAATGTTGATGAGCACAATATTTCTGCATGAATAGCTAAATGTGGTTTTTGGATCGGCTGTTTAAGTCCCACATTTTATTTCCCGCAATTTTCTTTATTTTTGAGAGAAATTGTAGTGAGGAATTTATGTAAATGTCAAAGATAGAAGACCAACTTCCATGGAGACGTAGGCCATAATTAAAGCTGGAGATATAATATGGGACCCACGGGGTTTCCAAAGTTGTACTTTCCTTTTAAGCTGCAGATTGTGTAATATGGACTGTATGGACTTTGGACTTTTTTCTATGTGGGACTAGCCGATCCACACATTTAGCTTCTCATTAAATATTGCCTCCGCATGAAAACGTTTTCTTTGATTAAAATATTAATTCATGCATGTTTGTGCTCTGCTAGATAAATGGCTAAAATTGCAAGCGTTGATTTCGAAGTGCTGGATGCATCAGGTAGAAACTATCTGAGCTGGCAGCTAGATGTAAAGTTTCACCTACGGGCAAAGTTCCTCATTGCTGCTGTAACAGAAAAAGAAAATGTTAGCGATATAGAAAAGGTGCAAGCCATTATCTATATTCACCGCTATGTGGACAAGACCTTAAAGGATGAGTACCTTACGGTCGAAGATCCACTTGAGCTATGGACCGCCCTTGAGGATAGGTATAACATCAGAGAGATGTTATACTCCCAAGGACAAGATATATGTGGGAGAACCTGAGACTTCAGGACTTCAAGTCCATTGCTGAGTACAACTCAGCACTCTTTAGCATCACCTCACGCCTGAAGTTGTGTGGTGAGAAAGTCTCAGAAGATCGCATGCTGGAAAAGACGTATACGTCTTTCCATGAAAAAGATGCGATACTCATGCAGCAATACCGTGAACGCAAGTTCACCAAGTATTCCGAGCTGCTGTCATGTTTGCTCATGGCCGAACAAAACAGAGAGCTTCTTCTCGCCACTCACAATATGCGCCCTCCTGGCACTGCCCCTCTACCAGAAGCTCACCACACCTCTTCCTTCAAAAAGAAGAGAGATAATAAAAGAAAAGAAGGACCACAGAAAGGGGGACAACACAAAAGATCCAAGGGCCAAGCACAGCAGCAAAAGAATGAAGGGAAGCGCAAGTTCACCTGGTGCAGAAATAACAACAAGAAAAAAGATGCACACCCACCCAAGAGGGATTGGGAAGACCAGTGCCACAGCTATGGCATGACAAGCCACTGGTCCAGAGTGTGCCGGATCCCACTGCATCTCCAGGAGCTTTATAAACAAAGCAAGAAAAAGAATGCTGAGTCAAACCTGGTGACTGTAAACCATGCAGTCAAGTTCACAGCAAAAGACTTCGAATCAAAGGACATGCTTGATTAGCCAACTTTATTTATCTTAGCATTTTATTCAGAACAATTTATCTTATGAGAGCTTTTTTAAATGTAATTTGATTTCCTTTGAATAAAAGTTAGTTTCTGAATGCAAATGTCTTACTCATCTTTTTAGATGGAATGCTCTCATGACTGCTTGGTAGACAGTGCTTCGACACATACGATCCTTCAGAATAAATGACACTTTCATAGCTTTACACCATATAAGAGCCTTGTAAATACCATTTCAGGGCCATCGGATATAATTGAAGGCTCTGGGAATGCAACCTTGTTGCTTCCCAAAGGAACAGAAATTAAAATTAAAGATGCATTATACTCTCCGAATTCCAAGCGAAACTTACTAAGTTTCAAAGATATCCGCCTGAACGGATTCCACTTGGAAACAACAAATGTAAAAGAAAATGAATTACTGTATGTAACGTCTCAAGAAAATGGAGTTAAAACCATACTTGAACGTTTTGAGAGCCTCTCCTCGGGCCTCTACCATACAAAGATTCTGAGAGAGGAAGCAAATCTGATGGAGCACCTGAAGTGCCCGACATCAGCCAAATTCTTACTTTGGCACGATAGACTTGGCCACCCTGGATCTGTGATGATGCACCGCTGTCACGCCCCGCTTCCCTAAAATGGAGGCGAGACGTGAGAAGGTCCGCACGAGAGTGGAGCTGTGAAGCCCCAAACCCGATAAGCGTCAATAAAACACAAGCAGGTCCCTGTAACCACAAATGGAACAACAATAATAACACAAGGAGAGACAGAAATAAATCTCATATCTCATAATTTGTCCAACATGAAAATTAAGTTCAACATCCAGAAAAGCCACCAGGCTAAAAGAAAGAGTCTAAAGGCCCAGAACAAGGCCAACAAAAGGAACAACGTAACATAGTATAGGTGCCACGCACCGACAACAAAATAGCAGTCTAAAACAGAGGAGAAAAGCTCAACGAAGACACTAGGACTGGTCCCCAGTGTCCACGTACTCCTCGCCGAACATAGGCTCGGGCTCGGCGTCAGCAAACACCTCGTCATCAACAATGTACTCAGGCTCAGGGTCTAACATGTGTCACCCAAAAGAGTAAAGGGGCACATGTCAGCAAGTCTAAAAGACTTGGGCAAGGAAACTGAAAGTAAGGCAAACTAACAACCTAACAGTTATAGTATGCATGACATGGCAGTTATAACATGAGTGCACAAGCAAGACATGGTGAAACAATAAGTACAAGAGAACAATTATCAGGACAAGTCAAGAGTAGCCAAGCTACTAACAATCTCAATCATTTCACTAGTCACGTTTCAAGTTGTTTGTAGATGTTTACGCCTTACAGCTGAATGGTTTGGCATTCACGCTGATTGGCCGCTTAACACTACCCCAGAACCCAGAGTTTATGCCTTACAACTGCAGTTGCTGATCGGGCAGACTCCCAGTTGAATGACCGCTTAACTCTTACCACATCCCACACGTAAACAAGCCAGGGTCCCTGTACATGAGCCCAGTAAATGAGCCAGGGTTGCCCCGCACGGGAGCTTGTTTTCCTAGTTCACGATTCAATATCGAGCGTTGGGGTTAGCAACTCATTATGCTCGCTTCTGGTCACGAGCCAGGAAGTACAAGTATTGTAGCGTGTGCTACGCAATCACGGGAACATTTAAAGAATGCAATGACATGACAATTAATTCGCGTACCGGTAATTGAAATTAAACATGGCATGGTAGTTGTGCAACATGATGAATGTCGGATCTAGCTTCGTTGTCAAGCTAGTTCCTAAATTTGCGCCTAGGCGAGTATCATTTCGTCGCCTAGTCTCTTTTACGCCTACAACAAGCAAATGGCCTAAGACATGGCCCAAAACCCTAAGAGGCAAGTTTCACTTGCCTAGCACCGAGGATGACGATCAACGAGGGTTCGTCCCACGGACGCTAATCTACGGGGAAGTCGCTGTTATGGAGAAACAATCATCAAAACAACATTCATTTCATTAGGGTTTCACAAAAACACAACGGTTATGAAAACATTACGAGATCATTTTATTACCGTATCGGAAGCGAAAGAATGATGCCGAGCAAGCACGACAACGGAAGAAACGCTCCGGGGAACCTAGGGTTCAGATCTGGAAAGGATGGGGAAAATCTGGAGAAATGGGTTTTGATGTGGATTTTGGGGGTTTGATGAAGGTTTGGGGAAGATGAGAGGTGGAATGTGTTAAGTGAGGGTTTGGATGATGGAGGATGAGCTTGGGATGAAGGTTTGAGGGTTTGGGGAAGATGGGGGCTCAATGGGGGAGAAATTAGGTTTAGAGTTGAAGAAGAAGAAGAAGAAAACGTTTGGAGGGGTATTTATAGAGTTTGGTGGCGGCTAGGGCAAAACTAGGGTTTCCTGTACTGATTAGTCGGTCAAGGAACAACGGTTGACCGACTAGTTTGAGAACTAGTCGGTCGGTTGACCAACTCAGACCGACTAAGAGTAAACAGTAGCTCCAATCGAAAACCTGAACTAAAAGTTAGTCGGTCAAAGAACAACTACTGACCGACTAGTTTGACATCTAGTCGGTCGATGAACGTTCTTAGACCGACTAAAAGTGAATAGTAACTGGTACCAAAAATAGTTAATGAGTTAGTCGGTTAAAGAAGCATTGCTGACCGACTAGTTTGCAACCTAGTCGGTCAACCAACGTTCTTAGACCGACTAACGATAAACAGTAACTCCTGAACATTTTAACAAAGCCCACTAGTCAGTTCAAGAAGGTTTTCCGACCGACTGGATCGGCATCTAGTCGGTCGGTGACCCTTCTTACACCGGCTAATGTGCACCAAAAGTTTCGAAATGGAGCGCGAAGCTCCGGGATCGGTTCCTAAGACTCCTAGGCTTGATCTAACAGTAAGATATGACAGATATGAAGCCCGTCACGAATGACTTACTCTGAAATCGACGATTCTAAGGAAGAAGCTAGAAAATCACGACGAAACGATCGAAAATGAAAGCTACGGAGACGAAAACCTCACATGAGGAGAAAACCCACCAAAACATATATATATAATATAATAAATCCAGATACATGAAAACCAGTCGTTACAACCGTATTTTATCACAATCCCATGGGCATAACCTGAAGAACCTGAAGATTCTTCAGAAGGGAGAATTTCTTTGTGTACACTGCTTCAAGGGTAAATTAATAACAAGGCCATCACCACTTAAAGTTGATATTGAGTCTCCAAGCTTCCTCGAAAGAATACACGGAGACATATGTGGACCCATCCACTCCTCTAGTGGGCCTTTCCGGTAATTCATGGTACTGATCGATGCATCTTCAAAATACTCGTATGTGTGTCTACTCTCGAACCCCAACTTAGCTTTTCCAAAGCTCCTGGCATAAATTATAAAGTTGCGGGCGCATTTTCCAGACAACCAAATAAAGAAAATACGTCTGGATAATTTACCTCCCAGTCATTCAAGAATACTGTCAGGCAACGGGAATAGAAATTTAACATCCGGTGCCGCATGTTCACACCCAAAACGGGTTAGCTGAGTCGCTAATTAAAAGGCTCCAATGGATTGCATGTCAATTGCTAATGAAATCCCAGTTTCCGGTGGATGCATGGGGACATGCAATTCTGTATGCTGCATTACTAATAAGAATAAGACCATCAGGAGGTCAGAGTCTCTCTCCAATGCAACTTGCATATGGAACGCCACCGAACATTTCTCACTTGAGAATCTTCAGCTGCGCAGTTTATATCCCCATTGCACCACCCCAGAGGACCAAGATGGGCCCTCAACGTCGCCTAGGTATTTATGTAGGATTTGACTCACCCTCCATTCTAAGATACCTAGAACTTCAAACGGTGGACGCTTTTAAACCACGTCTTGAAGATTGTGACTTTGATGAGACATATTTCCCCAAAATGGGCCTAGACACTGAAAAGTCTAGCGCGAAGCAACCGTAGGATACAAAAAGTTTGACCCACTACGACCAGGTAACAAAACAATGTGATGATGAGATCCTGAAGATCCTGCACATCGAGAACACAGTTCATAGATTACCGGACTCGTTTACTGACAACCAGAAGATTGTCAAATAACACATCCCTGCTGCAAACACTCCAGCTAGGATTGACATCCCAAAAGATGGATGCAACCCACCAGCAGCAGAAGCGGCTGCACCTCAACAGAAAAGAGGCAGACCACCAGGCTCGAAGGATAAAAATACAAGAAAAGGAAAAATATCCGGAGACCTTGGGACGATACCCCCACAGAGAAACGAGCTCGTGTCCATATCCTCTCCCCTCCCGAAATTCACTACAGAGGAACTGCCGGGAGAAACTGAAATATCATTAAATTATGTACGTACATGGGAGGTATTGAACAGAAAGAGTACAGTCGTCGACGATGACTTCGCGTTTCACATTGCTATTCACGTCGCCGGAAGCGACGATGATCACGATCCACATTCCGTTGCTGAATGCAAACGTAGAAATGACTGGCCAAAGTGGAATCAGGCAATAGAAGCCGAGCTGGACTCGCTTCAGAAACGTAAAGTCTTTGGGCAAATAGTCCAGACACCTACTGGTGTCAAACCTGTGGGATACAAATAGGTATTCGTAAGAAAAAGGAATGAAAACAATGAGATCGCACGCTACAAAGCAAGACTTGTAGCACAAGGCTTTTTCCAAAGGCCGAGTATTGACTATGATGAAACATACTCATCGGTCATGGATGCGATCACCTTCAGATTCCTGATAAGCTTAACAGCAAAGGAAGGTTTAGATATGCAGCTAATGGATGTTGTGACTGCATATCTATATGGTAATCTCGACAAGGAGATATACATGAAACTTCCTGACGGCTTTTCAATGCCTGCTGAACTAAAAGATAGACCTCGGGACGTCTACTCTATTAAGCTGCAAAGATCAGTGTATGGTCTCAAACAATCAGGAAGGATGTGGTATAACAGACTCGGCGAATTCTTTGTTAAACAAGGATTCAATAACAATGAAGTCTACCCTTGTATCTTCATAAGAACAAAGGGAAAAGGATTCGTAATAATCGCTGTCTACGTAGATGATCTGAGTCTCATCGGATCTCCTGAAGAGATCGCTGAGATATCTGTAAGCCTAACAAAAGAATTTGAAATGAAATACCTAGGCAAAACAAAATTCTACCTTGGCTTACCGATTGAACATCTAAAAGATGGAATCCTATTACATCAAACCACATACACAAAGAAAATGTTGCAAAGATTCCATATGGACCAATGTCATCCACTTAGTACACCTATGGTGGTACGATCTCTGGATGCACATAAAGACCCTTTCCGACCGCTGGAAGAGGGGGAGGATATACTTGGTCCAGAAGTCCCTTATCTAAGTGCCATAGGAGCACTCTTATATCTGGCAAACTGCACGCGTCCCGACATAGCGTTCGCAGTAAATTTGCTAGCCAGATACAGCGCAGCGCCCACACAGTGCCACTGGACCGGGTTAAGCACCTTCTGCGCTACCTCCAAGGGTCTACAGATATGGGACTCTTCTACAAAAATGGAATATCCTCTACACTTGCTGGTTATGCTAATGCAGGTTACTTGTCTGATCCCCACAACGCGAAGTCACAGATTGATACGTGTTTACCTATGGAGGTACAGCCATTTCCTGGAGATCCATCAAGAAAGCCTTGACGGCGACATCATCCAATCACTCAGAGATCATTGCCATCCATGAAGCAAGCAGAGAATGTGTATGGTTACGCTCAGTTATCCACCACATCCTGTCTACTACCAGACTGAAGACTGGAGATCTCGAACCTACTACAATGTTCGAGGACAATGCTGCTTGTATAGCTCAGTTACGAGGTGGCTTCATCAAAGGCGACAGAACAAAGCACATTTCACCAAAGTTCTTCTGGACGCACGAGCTACAGAGAGATGGCAAGATCGACATCAGACAAGTGCAATCATGTGACAATTTGGCAGACTTGTTCACTAAAGCCCTTCCTACTGCCACTTTTAGGAAGCTTGTACAAAGGATTGGAATGAGAAGCCTAAGAGATTTGAAAGCTTGAGAGCTTGTACAGATCAAGGGGAGTTAGGAAGAGTTTATATTCTTTTTCCTTAACTATGGTTTTTCCCACAGGGTTTTCCATATCTAAAGGTTTTAACGAGGCAAATCTCACCAACTCAGGATCCAGAAGTATCCACCCCATGTGAGACTCTTCTATGCTCAGAATCCTGAAGTATTCACGAGCAGAGTCCACACCTATGGCTGGATAAGAGGGAGTGTTGTGAACGGTTATTTAACCGGAGTTGGTTTAGATTCTGGGCTATCCTAGAGATAGGCACATATCATTGTAACCCATATTCGTATTCTCCCCATTGCCTATAAATAAAGAGCTGGGGGCTCCTCCCCGAGTAGTTGATTCATAACAGTTATTTTATTAGGTTTTTATTTTTCTTTTTTAGGATCATTATAAGATGCCTATTGAGGTGGTATAAAAAACAACCGATGTGTTGATGACTTTCGCAATGGTGTTCCTCATTTCGCATATCACGTCAGATCGCTTGGCCAACTCTTGGTACTACACATGGGCTACTATGTTCTTCACCCATATGACATACACGACGACTATATCATGGGCAAGGTTGGATGGCTCTGTTAGACCTGGAAGAAAAAAAATCTATGGCTGCAGAAGAAAAACAGAGAGTTAAAAGTCGAGTAAAAACAAAATATGAATAAGAAGGAAACAGGAAACCCGAGACAGGGACGAGAAACTGCGTCATGGCTGAGCCACTGCCTTGAAAACAACTACGGTCCGACCGGGGTGGTAATCGGATGATGCCGGCTGTTCCCCAAGGTTAACGCAGTCGCGTCTGGACGCGTCCACTCGCGGCCAGAAGCGTGGAGCTTGCACAGAGATCGATACCCAGGAGAGAAGAAATCTCGGTGAACGAGAGGAAGAAGAACAGAAGTTTTCGGGTGGTAGAAAAAACCCTTGACGATAGAGTTTATATAGAAGAAAAGAATGACTGTTAGAATTTAGTCATGAATGCAGGCATTAAACAAAAAATGACTGTTAAGAATATTAACGTCAATTTAATGAAATAAAACGTACTGGCCAATTTAATGAATAAAACGTACTGGGCCTATTGAATTCAAAAAAGTAAAATGGGCTAAAAAATACGAGTCAAAACTCGGGCACTCCGCGCGCGCACCCGTGAACCACCCGTAAAAAATACGAGTCAAAAATGCTAGGGTCATAGGGAGTTCTAGCAGGAACAACATCAAAGCAGTTGAATTTCTTCAGCACCTTCTCTACGTAATGAGATTGACTCAAGGAGATGCCATAAGAGTTTCTAACAATTTTAACTCCTAAAATGACATCAGCTTCTCCTAGGTCTTTCATCTCAAATTGAGATGACAAGAAATTTTTGGTTTCATTTACAATATCTAGATTATTCCCAAAAAGTAACATGTCATCGACATAGAGACAAATAATTACACAATCTGATCCTATAAGTTTAGAAAAAACACAAGAATCAGATGTGCTTACAACAAATCCATTCCTTATTAAGGTGCTGTTGAATTTCTCATACCATTGCTTAGGAGCTTGCTTTAAGCCGTATAAAGACTTTCTAAGCCTACAAACCTTATTCTCTTCACCAGCAACTACAAAACCCTCGGGTTGGGACATGTAGATTTCTTCTTCTAGATCGCCATTTAGGAAGGCTGTCTTAACATTCATTTGATGTATGACTAACTCATGAATTGCAGCTAATGCAATTAGAGTCCTAATGGTTGCAATCTTGGTCACAGGAGAATATGTGTCAAAGTAGTCTAATCCTTTCTTTTGAGTAAAACCCCTGATCACAAGTCTAGCTTTGAATTTTTCTATCGATCCATCAGGTCTCATCTTTTTCTTGAAAATCCATTTATTACTAATGGGCTTATTTCCTTTAGGTAACTCGGCTAATTCCCAAGTTTGATTGGATACAATAGAATCAAGTTCGCTTTTAATAGCTTCTTTCCAAAAACTAGCATCAATGGATCTCATTGCCTCATCATAGGTTTTTGGGTCTTCTTCTATTAGAAAGGTAGACACTATCTCATCACTAAGCATATCTATACAACCATTTTCTGACAGAAAGGCAGTTATAAAGTCAGGTCCAAAATTGGTTTCAGTCCTTTGCCTCTTACTCCTTCTAGGTTCTTCACTAAGAGTAGAACTACATGTATGCATATCAGAAGATATAGGTGAAGAAGAAGGAAGAGATTCTATGGGAGGTACAAGGGGCAAAGATCCTGTTAACTCCTTTTTCAAAGGAAAAACATGCTCAAAAAACTCTGCATCTCTAGACTCAGAAATAGTGTTATCTGTTAAGGACATGAATCTATATGCAGCACTATTATGAGCGTACCCTATAAAAACAGTATCATAAGTTTTAGACCCAATGTTTGACTTCTTAAAGTCAGGTAGTCCTACCTTTGCCAGACACCCCCATACTCTAAGAAATTTAAGGTTAGGGGGATAACCTTTCCACAATTCATAAGGTGTTTTGTCTAGTTTCTTATGGGGTACTCTATTAAGGATATGGCAAGCAGAGAGAATGGCTTCCCCCCACATGTCATCAGATAATCCTGAACTTAATAGCATGGCATTCATCATCTCTTTCAGAGTCCTGTTCTTTCGTTCAGCTATACCATTTTGTTGAGGAACATAAGGAGCACTGAACTCATGTATGATTCCATTCTTCTCACAGAAGTCTTTTAAGGTATGTGAGCTATATTCTCCACCTTTGTCAGACCTAAACCTTTTGATTTTTCTATCAAGTTGGTTTTCTACTTCTGACGTATATTTAAGGAACATTTCTTCAGCCTCATCCTTAGTTTTTAGAAGATATACCCTAGTGAATCTAGAGTAATCATCTACAAAAGTGATGTAGTAATGTTTTCCTCCTTTGCTTCTAGTAGATTTAAAGTCTGCTAGATCTGAATGAATTAAACCAAGAAGTTCTGACTGTCTAACAGCAACAGGTTTACACGGTTTTTTAGTGTATTTGGCTTCTACACAGATTTGACATTTAGAGAATTCAGAAGAACTTGTAGCAGATATTAGATCTAAGTTATTTAATCTTTTAATAGAAGCGAAATTGACATGCCCTAGTCGGCAATGCCATAAGTCGAAAGATTCAGCAATATAAGCAACAGCAGATTTATTCATTGAATCAGAAACTACATTCAGAACAAAGAGTCCATCACTCAGATAGCCCTTCCCAACAAAGTCTCCACTGCGAGAAATAACAACCTTGTCAGCCTCAAAGACAAGTTTTAGACCTGCTTTGTTTAGTTAGGCACCAGACACGAGGTTGCGACGCAGAGATGGGACATAAAGGACGTTGCTGAGGGAGAGAGTCTTTCCTGATGTTAGTTTCAGCATGATAGTACCTTTACCAGCAACTCGGGAAGCAGCAGAATTTCCCATGAAGACGCGGTCTGTGTCCGCAACATCCTTGAAGTCGTGGAACAGATCCTTGTTTGCGCAGAGATGTCTTGTCGCACCAGTGTCTAGGATCCAATCAACGTTATTGGCCACCATGTTGGCTTCAACGATGACAGCAGCAATGACTTCATCTGGTTCAGCAAGGTTGGCTTGAGCAGCAGAGCCACCTTGTTTCTGGGGTGGCTTTTGGGTTCCCTGGCGTTGAAAGCATTGGTAGGCTTTATGGCCAGGTTTGCCGCACACATAGCAGACAATGTTCGGCTTCCGGACCTTACTGTCTGGTTTGGTGAAGTGACCTGACTTCTTGTTCTGTCCTTGTTTAAAGGGCTTCTTCCCTTTATTGTTGAACCTGGTTTTGTTGAAGGGGCCAGTGGATTCAACAATGTTAGCTTTGACAGAAATGACAGGAGAAGAGTCAGGCTTATCTTTGAGGCGATTAGCCTCTTCGGTTCGCATATGACTGATGAGCTCCTGCAGGGACAGATCTTTTTTCTTGTGTTTGAGATGGTTCCTGTACTCAGCCCAGGAAGGTGGGAACCGCTCCAACAGCACGTTCGCCTGAAAGATCTCGCACATCTTCATGCCTTCGTTGAGAACATCTGCGCAAAGGTTCTCGTAGATGTGTACTTGTTCCATGATGGGCTTGTCGTCGAGCATTTGGAAGTGGAGCCACTTGCCAACAACATACTTCTTCTTTCCTGCATCATCAGATCCATACTTCTTTTCTAGGGAATCCCAGATTAGTTTAGTAGACTTATGAATCATATATAAATCAAATAAAGAATCCTTCATATGATGAAGGAGGTGACAGCGAACAGTCTTGTTGTCTTTATCATATTTCATAATTTCTGCAGAAGCAGAAGAGTTGACAGGAGGAATAACAGCAATAGCATCACCATCAACAGAAGTTGGTGGAGTGCCTGAAGAAGGAGTAAGAGGGGGACAGTCTTTGAAAAGGACGTAGTCAATTTCAAGCTGTTCAAAAAACATCAGTAGTTTTTGCGACCACCGTTTGTAGTTGGTACCATCGAGGGGTGCCAACTTGGACAGATCGAGGAATGACTTGGAAGGAGTGACAGCCATAGCGAAGTGAGTAGTTGTTTTCAAATTGTTAGACCTGGAAGAAAAAAAATCTATGGCTGCAGAAGAAAAACAGAGAGTTAAAAGTCGAGTAAAAACAAAATACGAATAAGAAGGAAACAGGAAACCCGAGACAGGGACGAGGAACTGCGTCGTGGCTGAGCCACTGCCTTGAAAACAACTACGGCCCGACCGGGGTGGTAATCGGATGATGCCGGCTGTTCCCCAAGGTTAACGCAGTCGCGTCTGGACGCGTCCACTCGCGGCCAGAAGCGTGGAGCTTGCACAGAGATCGATACCCAGGAGAGAAGAAATCTCGGTGAACGAGAGGAAGAAGAACAGAAGTTTTCGGGTGGTAGAAAAAACCCTTGACGATAGAGTTTATATAGAAGAAAAGAATGACTGTTAGAATTCAGTCATGAATGCAGGCATTAAACAAAAAATGACTGTTAAGAATATTAACGTCAATTTAATGAAATAAACGCACCCGTGAACCCCCCCTACGCAGGCACGACGCCAGCGCACACACGCTAAGGGTTTCCGGATCCGTCGCCCAGATTTTCCATTCGGCCCAACCCGGATTGGGCTCGACCCCTTGCTTGGGCTCATGTGCACGCGAGCTACCCCCAATTTCTAGCCCATTAACAAGTCCAATAGCCCATAGGAGAGAATCCTATTATATACCCACTCAAGGGTGTTGGCCTATCCAATGTGGGACTAAACAAGAGAGTGGGAGTGAACAAATGGCCAAGTGAGCCATTAATTCCAACAGGCTCATGTGAAGAGCTTATGCGGGAATAATTTTGGGCCTTATATATGTAAAGGAGAAGATGATGTAGAGTTTAGTCTTACCAGAGGATGAAAACAAAGGTAAAATAGTATGTGCTTGGAGCACAGCTTGGCCTTGATCATCTTTATAAGATTTAGAGGGGTTGAAGTCTCTCTTTAAGAATGCTTCGTATCTTAAGCATCCATGCACATTGTTCTTTCTTTCAACTTCACCTCTCACTCTCGTCAACAAAGTCGAGGCAGCTGAAGGTAAACTGGATGGCTTCGCAAGTCGTTGATCGTGTTGTGTGAAATTGGCCTTGGTCTTCTTTGAGGTCGGATCTGTTCAGTAGAGTGATAAGGAATTTTGACATTAGGGATTGAAGGATGCAACCCAATAGACAATGATCTCAGTATCCTCACAGCTAAAGATATCTTGCCTTAGTATGTATGCATGCACGGTGCATGCCAACCAGTTGGAATAAACATGGCTGCCAAATCTTTCTAGTTGATAATGAAGGTGGGAGATATCAAGATGTCTTGTGAAAGGGCAGTGCCTTTCTTGATCTATTTAAGGCATATTAATTACGAGCAACAATAGATGGATCTTCAGCAATGGTGTCATCAGTGGTTGTAGATCCATCGATCCTAACAGAGCACATGCTCCTTACAAAACTAGCCAGGGTCCCTATGTCTTAATAGATGACGACCTTGTTATTCTGTTGGTTGTTGGATCCTTCAGGATGCAATGTTTGATACAACCTTAATCGTGTCATGGTTATAGAATAAGGTGGATTTACCATATTTCTCTTGTTTAAGCGAGTGAATCCTCATCATATTTGAAGGTGGCATATCTCAAGGAGTCGGTGGATGCCATAACAATGGAAGAACAAACAATTAAGATGGAAGTAGGAAGACCCTACTTGTTCTCTTGCAAAATTGGCTGAAATGGCTTAATAAGGTGTGATGAGCTTCAAAAGTTCAATGAATGAGGATTTTAAAAGTGGGAGGAGGAAAAACGGAAGGTTGAGAAATTAACTGGAAGATGGGGATGCACAAAGGTGTTTCTGATTTTTGGAAGGTGACAAAGAGGAATGGTCATGAATTGCGTTTCCTTCTTTTTCCTCCAAACAAATGTGACAAGCAGATAATCTCACGACATGCGATGGATTTAATAGATGTGCACTGTTTCAGGGTGTTTTCTCACCGCGGGTTGATAGTACGGAGATCCAAAGGTCATCGCTGACGTAGAGGACGAGAATGACCTTCGAGGCCGATCGGATGAGCAGGCTCTTGGGCGAGAATGCGTGGATTCGAGTGACAGCGCGCCGAAGGGGAGCTTCGGTGTGGTGGCAGCCTCCGGGATAGATCCACCAAACAGACTCTTGGTCGAGGACGCTCGAAGCCAATTGATCGGATGCCGAAGGGGAGCTTTGGCTAGGTGATGTCTCCTTCGATCTGCAAAATAAGGGAGTTCGTTAGTGGAGTCGGACCTTAAATCCGACCAAGTCCCCTCTGATGCTAAATTCGGCACTTGACTGAAGAGCGCTCGCTGGAATCGAGTATGGCTCACGGGGAGACCAAACTCGGGTTCTCGGGCCGAGCTGTGGATGAGAAATGTAAGGCAGAAGAAAGGTCTTAGGAGTCGGTATACTTGGGTGTCAAGTATCCAGAATGCAGTCCTTTCGCCTTTCGTTCGTCGGGCCCCTTATAGGAGTCTCTCATGTCAACGCCTTCATGGCGCTTTACTGTTCCTTCCTCCGTGCCCGCCCACAGTGATGGCCCCTTGAATGGTGATCAAGGCAGACATAATGGTGGCTTGAATAGTGATCAGTGTGGGTGCGATCCAAAGAGTGGTTGCCCCCATCTTATTGGGTTGCAGTATTTGGCCAAGACATCCTGATCCGCTCGTGGGGCTGTTCGGTCCCCAGATTCACAACCCGGGGGCACAAATCACCGCAAGTGCACGGTGTGTTATAGTATGTATAGAATGTCGAACTCAGGGAAGGCGATCGTTTAGCGTTTAGCATTTTGTGGAAGAAGGAGAATGTATGATCGGGGGTTGTCACGTGAAGATTGGTGTGTTGGTTGTTGGGAATGAGTGTAACTAAATATTATACGTCTAAGGCTTTCTGGATTCCCCGCTAGGCCTTTCGATCATGGAAGTCAGGTCAAGTGGTCCTTCGTTGGACGATGGATTAGGGTAGGAGTGTCACATCTAGCGATGGGAACGAGCGTTTGACATCCGTCATGGCACTCGTCTAACACATCCCTATGCGGAGCCGTGCTTTTGCGATCGGCTTCGTACGAGAATGCATGCATTACGCTTGACACTTGGTCATGCCTCGCAATCCGTGTCCACTCACATGGTAGACGGAATGTGACGCCACACTATGGTTGGTTCTAGCAGTCGAGCTACTTTCATAGTCATCAGTTAGCGAATCGAGGATTAGTGATCGCCCCGGGCTCTCGTGTCACTCTCCTGAGCGCGAGCCCCCAAAACGGCCACTAAGACTAAATCGGATTCGTGGGGATTCTTCCTGCGATATGGAGTCGCTTTCGCGATCCTTCGATCCTAAGGCTAATCCCCCAAAACCCTTGTTCAAATTACCATAGAGAGACCATAGATTCATCCAACTAAGGCTTAACCTAACATCCAATCCCTAGGATCCTAGGGATCATCCCTAAGCCCTAGATACACACTACTCTAGCATAGTTATGGCTACAAACATGAAAGCAATGGAGATTTTCATCATCACTTCAGCAAACACAATGAAACTAATTTCGTTGCGAAGAGAAATCAATATAAAAGCAATGTGCAAAGAAATTAAAGGGAAATAAATAGCTACCAAACTTTAGATTGCAAAACAAATGACAAGGGACAGAGCTCCTCCAATAGCTCTGAGGTTTTCTACAGTAAATTAAAGCTTAACATACTTTAAAAATCTATTTAGTTTATATACAAACCCATAAGTTTCGGGTTTTACAAAGAAACCAACTCGAAACCCGATAAAAGCAACCAATAAGGAGTCTGCCGACCTAGCGCTCGGTCGAGTGATTGGGTCGCTCGACCGAGCGCTAGCCTTGAGCGCTACGTTTTGGGGAGATTGAGAGGGGGCCGCTCGGTCGAGCAAGGAAGCCGCTCGACCGAGCGCCATCTTGGGAAATTGATGCCGCTCGGTTGAACATGATGCCGCTCGGTCGAACGGCAACTCGCTCGACCGAGCGAATTAACTCCAATTTTAACAGAGAGTTGCAAGGCAAAAGATTGGGCTCTCTTGACAACTGGCTTGGGCGAGCGACTTGGTCGCTCGGTCGACCGAGTCGAGTCGCTCGCCCGAGCATCCCTTTGAAGTCTTTGACGTTATCTCCATGGAGTCACGGCTCAGTCGAGCGCTTGACCCAACGATCTGGAAACCTCTTCCTTCTCACCTTTGTCTCCTTTCTCTCTTCCTCTCCTCTCTTCTCTTCTCTTCCACTCTTCTCCTTCACCTACTCATTTTTCTCCTTCTCCTACTTCTCCTTCCTTTCCTTCATCTTACTTCTCCTCTTCCATTCCCTTCTACTCCTTCTCAACTTCTCTTCTTTTCTTTCCTTAGCCCCCGTGAGTTGCTGTGGCGAGGCGACGCGAGCTTCGGCATCCAAGTCGTGTCCAAAATCTCGTATCGCTCCAAATTCCTTGAAAATGTATAAAACATCACAAGAATTAAATATGTCGAGAAAAGTGCGATATAATATGAAAATATGAACTCGAACGATCGCATGATATGGAAATATAGGATAAAAACATAGAAAATATGGACACAACAAAATCCTCCAAGCTTACTGATATAGCTTTACAATTTATAACCGCAAGCGCACAGCTGTCGTCGTAGCGCGTTACGGGTCGTCCGCAGGGAGGCAGATTGATCGAGTACTAGCTTGATTTAGGGTTATATGCTAGCTACGCGGTTAGATTGGAAGGGGAAACATGGATTCACGGGGTTTTAACGAAGATAACGATGTGAAAATGTGAAAACGCGAAGAATAACAACAATAACGAGAGGATAGCAATCAAAATGGGTAAACACCATTAAAACAACAAAAATATAACAAAACAATAACAATGACAATAAGAAAAGGGGAGTAGAGAACTCATCTCATTGATTTACAACCAAGTTTGTCAATCTCCATTACAAACCCATGAGAAAAGCACCCAAAATCTCATCTAAAACTAATCTACTCCTAAAAGTACAATAAGAAAATGAAAAAGGGCAGAAATTAAACAAGAAGAAAAACACGATTGTCCCTCAAAAACAGCGTCCCTTCATGTTTATAAAACCCTAGCAAGTCAGGCGCAGGCTGGCGACCCGTTTCCAAATGGCCGCATGGTTGAACCACGCGACCACGTCACTCGTTGTTGCCATTGGCGCTTGATGAGGAGAAATTCCACGACCGCGTGGTTGAACCACGTGGTTGTGTCGCCTGCCGTTGAGTAAAAGAACGACGCGGCCGTGTGAACCAAGTTCACATGGCCTCGTAGAATGTTGAACTTCCTCATTGGTTGACGACACAGCCGTATAGAGGCTCAAACTGTTGAAAAACAGTTCATACGGCCGTGTGGAAATTCCATACGGTCACGTGGAAATTCCAGATGGCTGCGTGGAAATTCCAGACGGTCGTGTGGAATTTCTAGCACGACCAAGCTGCACTGCAAAAAATCTAGAAAAATCTAGAAAACTCGGATTCGAGCAAATGAGGTGACGTTGGAATCGTGACAACGCCCTCTACGATACAAAAATATGAGAGCTCCGAAAATATCTGTGGAATGATTGCAAAGTTCTTAAAGGTGAGAGGGTTGTGCGCAATGGATCTTCTTGGGTGTGAAATGGTCGTGCAGATGGCTTCGAAATAGCACTTCTTGATCTTTGGCCATGGAAACTTTGACACATTTACGTCCTTTGATCCCGGCATATGTGATCAACTTCCAAAAGTGCCCAAAACACCCGTATTTACCTTAAATTCACACAAAACACCCAAATAGTCAAAATGAATGGAAACGTGATTAAAATAATGTAAAGTGAGATAAAATGTGAACAAAAGTGTGGTAAAACATGGATGTAAAGGTGTAAAATAAACACTTATCAAAGTCCCCCCAAGCTGACTATTCCTCGTCCTCGAGGAAGACAAGTGTGAGTAAAGCTCGGAGAGAAAAAGAAAGAAGGGTAGGAGAATCCTAAATCACATTCTCGATCGATACATATACACACCACTAAACAACAACGCCATGATAAAGATGTCCGCATACCACAACAAGAATTTCAATTTCATAGTGAAAGATGGTACTTCAATGGATTTAACAATAATGGGCAAAATCTATCAAGATGTCATAGAATCATCATAATCATCACTATCGAGCTATGGCATGGCACATGGTATACGAATTCATGGTTATCACAAATCTCGATCAAAAACATAACTAGGAGCGAAGAGTTATCATGCAAAGCAAGCATAGAAAAGAATGGTTTCAAGAATTACACTAGCATGCATCAATTCATAGGCAATCACACCACAATTCAATTCAATTTTCAAATCATGGAAATTTCCCTTGTCTCCTCTCATATGCACGTGAAAAACTTATTGTGTCACTCATCAATGCACCCCTCAAGACTAAGCATAGGTTGCCTTGGAATCGAAATTTTTGTGATTTTTGCGATTTTTGGCCTTTTGGTATATTTTGAGATTTTTTTTGGGCCTTTTTGAGGTTTTTGGCCATATGAGTTTTTGGGATCAAGAACTTTTCTTGGAGGATTTGGCTTAGCTTGAGAGTAACATGCATTGTTATTGCAATATGTTATTAGCATATATACAAATATTTTTTTGAGATTTTCGAGCAATCACTCTCACTCTCTCACATGTCTTCATGTGCGGGACGCAACATGGTAGTTTCCAATCATCAATTCAAGAATGAAGTGGGCTATCCTAATCATGTCAACATGTAGTGGTTCAATCAACCCAAATGGCACTCAAGGCATGCAAATAGCAATGAAAAATGAGATTGAAAAGCAATTGCTCCAGTTATTAAGAATTATGGATCATGAGAATTTATGTGATTTCTATAAACAGTACACTAACATGCCAACTATGACTGAAGCTAGATTAAGACTCAACTACATCCAAAATCAAGATATAAATGGAAAATAAATCCATATGCTCGCACAATACATAGCATATGAAGCTGAAGTGTCTTATGGTGGTGTGGGAAAGTGGCAAAGCACATGTGTCTAGGAGGTGAAACGCATAAGAGGAAACACATCATCGAAGGTTCATCTCTAAGGGGAAGGAGAATAAAAGGGAAAAGAAAAAAAAATGAAACGACGCGGAAAAGGGCGGAAAATGACGAAAAAACACAAGAAATATGCACAAAGTGCAACTCCCCCAAGCTAAAATTTGCATTGCCCTCAATGCAATAAAATCACTAGTAATGGGAGGGCAAAAGATAAATGGGAGGAAAAAATTGCACAAAAAGAACAAACAAAAATAGAAAAACATGACAAAAAGGGGAAACACACAAAAAGGAAGTCAAAATGACAATGGGTGAAACTCTCCCCCAAGCTGATAAAAACCATGCCCAAAGGATATGAACATCTGATACATGGCATAAGAGATAAAAGGGGAGAGTACAAATGATAGGTAAATTAAGCATCACCACCCTTTGGAGGTGGTGGGGTCTCATGGATGAAAATGAGTACGGGGTCAAGGGAAAAATGGGCCAAGAAACAAGAAAAGGGCGTTGGGGGCAAAATGATAAATGGTGACCACTAGAGGGGAAAAATTATTCAAACAAAAGCAAATCCTAAATACACTCCCCCGCTATCAAGAGGAGACGAGATTATTCTACTGTAAACTAGAAGGCGGTAAAAATTTTACACTACTGGATTAGGATACACATGAGTAAACGATGGATCTATGATCAGAAGCGGGGCAGGGAGCTGCTCCAACTACTCCTTTCGTGGCTCCATCAAAAGCTTCATGCCACAAATGCCAATGGACCCAAGCAATGCAGCCCTAAGTGTCCCTTGAAGATATCCACCTATATCCTGCAAAGAACGAGCTGCATCAATCCATGCCAAAAAATTCTTTCCCAAAATGAAAGTATCCCAGAGACAGTCGTCAATATAAATTGGAAAGATAATAGAAGGGTGACGAATGAATATCGCGTTATCCTCAATGCAAGAGACGGCCAAGTCTCCGTTCTCTACTATGATTGGTCCACCAGGTGATGACAACCCCAAGATAATCTCTAAACAAATGTCTCTTGTGTCATCTGAGAGACAGTGTCTCGCCTCCAAGTCAAAAACATATGAGTCAAGAGGAATAGAAAGAGAAACACGAGACTCATAAATGGAGTGTGTGGGTGCTAGAAAATCTCTCTGAATAGGGGCGGTATGCTCTAGATGATGCTCAGTCACAGAAGGGAGAGGAATGGGCTGCAGACGTAGTTGTCGAGGTAGATGCGGTGTGGACTCCTCAAATGTGGTCGTGGTGTCCTCGTCCTCACATGAATCCATCTCACCGAAATACGTAGCCTTTGCCGTCTCCCCGGTGTCGTCAAATGTCTCAAAGTGGGGAAACTCATCTGAAGGGATGAAGTGCTCGGGCTCATCAAATGTGGAAATCTCTGTATAGCCCTTGTAAGAATCGTGTATGTCGTCCCATCCAAGATGTATGGTCTCTCCCATTATCCAAAGGATATCCCCTCATTCTTCCCATCATCATCAAAAATTGCTTCGTTATCTAAAAGGTAAAACGGGATGGGGTGAATAAGGTTCTCCAACATCTCTCCCCTCGAAGGTATATGCATAATGGTCGAATCCCTAGCCTACAACTGCGACTGCCCCTGCAAAATGGCCAATTGGTTTACACTTTGGACAGGTTCTTGGAGTTGGGCCTCGGATATGGCTAGAGTTTCGGGCCATTGAGCTTCGTCCCGAAGTTGGCTTTCTAGAAGCAACTTGAGGTGGGATTTTTATGGTGGAGGCGGAGGACTGAGGTAGGAGGGTTCATAGGGTAGGTCGTAGGTATTTGATGGTGGGCTGTAGGGGTAGATATAATGTTGGCATTGGGTAAAGATATGCCCATGCATCCCACATTTTATAAAAAAACACTGCGACCTGTGGAAGAGAATCATAACCTCCCATCTGATCACTCTGTAGTGCTGAAGCATCAAAATCGGATCTCCACATGGTAACTCCAAAGATACTTGGACAACAAAAATAGGAGAACTAGAGAGGAGCGTCAATAGTACAAGAGAGTAGCAAAAATGACAATATGGTGGAGGGGAAAATTTTCTTGTTTATTAAGATTTTTATAAATTTTGAATAATACATAGTCTAGCGAACCCTAATCTAACTAATATCAATCAAATTGCGCATCCCAGCAACGGCGCCAAAAAACTGATCGCGATCCCCAAGAGGGGACCAAACGATGCTAATAATAACGAGAGGATAGCAATCAAAATGGGTAAACACCATTAAAACAGCAAAAATATAACAAAATAATAACAATGACAAAAAGAAAATGGGAGTAGAGAACTCATCTCATTGATTTACAACCAAGTTTGTCAATCTCCATTACAAACCCAAGAGAAAAGCACCCAAAATCTCATCTAAAACTAATCTACTCCTAAAAATACAATAATAAAATGGAAAAGGGCAGAAAACGAGCCGAAAAACATGGTTGTCCCTCAAGAACGGAGTCCCTTCGTATTTATACAACCCTAGCAAGTCGGGCACAGGCTGGCGGTCGCGTCACTTGATGTTGCCACTGATGCTTGATGAGGAGAAATTCCACGGCCGCGTGGTTGAACCACGCGGATGTGTTGCCTGGCATTGAGTAAAAGAACGGCGCGGCCGTGTGAACTTGGTTCATACGGCAGCGTAGAATGTTGAACTTCCTCATTGGTTGATGACACGGCCGTATGGAGGCTCAAACTGTTGAAAAACAGTTCATACGGCCGTGTGGAAATTCCATGCGGCCGCGTGGAAATTCCATACGGCCGTGTGGAATTTCCAACTTGACCAAGCTGCACTACAGAAAATCTAGAAAAATCTAGAAAACTCGGATTCGAGCAAATGAGGTGGCATTGGAATCATGACAATGCCCTCTACGATACAAAAATATGAGAGCTCCGAAAATATCTCTGTAATGATTGCAGATTTCTGAAAGGTGAGAGGGTTGTGCGCAATGGAGCTTCTTGGGAGTGAAATGGTTGTGTAGATGGCTTCGAAATAGCACTTCTTGATCTTTGGCCATGGAATCTTTGCCACATTTCCGTCCTTTGATCCCGGCATATGTGATCAACTTCCAAAAGTGCCGAAAACACCCGTATTTACCTGAAATTCACACAAAACACCCAAATAGTCAAAATGAACGGAAAGATGATTAAAATAATGTAAAGTGAGATGAAATATGAACAAAAGTGTGGTAAAACATGGGTGTAAAAGGTGCAAAATAAACACTTATCACTTACCTCTTACTCGTCCTCGAGGAAGACGAATAAGAAGCTCTTCGGAGGGTGAAAATAACAAAGTGCAAAAGAAGTCAAAAATAGAAAAGAGCGACTAAATCATCTCCTCATCTCATAAGCACACAGCAACACTTCAACTCAATAATTAAAAACGCACAACTCACGAGAATTTATCAAGTCTAGCATGGATCATATAGAATGAATTTTTCGACGAATAAAACGAACTCGAGTATAAAATATGAAATCAGAGGGAAATTCCTATCATGGGATATAATCAATATACCAAATCCATGATTCGAATTCAAATCTCCACAACTCATTCTCTAACTAACGTAGAGTGTCATGATCATTCATTTCAAGCATGCATGATAATTTAAATTAACTTTTCATAAGTAAAGATGGTAAATTCAATTAAATCTAGAAATCACCGCACTAAACTCTTTCACGAATCCTAAAAATCATCATCCTTGCCATGTCCCTGCTCTATATAGAAAGTGAGGTAAGGATGCGGGATTTTTCTTTTTACAGTTGTTTTTGGCTGTACAATTTTCTTTATATACATATTTTTATTTCATTATATACACGAGATAACTTAATAGATATAAAAGGCGGCCTATGCATCCCAGACCAGACGGTCTTAGGGCATCGGGTTACGAAGAACCCCTTGGGCCTTTTATTTATGTAATATTTTTTGGTTTTTTGATTTTCCAATGTTTTTGGGATTTTTGCAAACTCACGTAAACACGATAGGATGCAAAGCACGATCAAAGATCATAATTGGCTATATACAAAAAGAAAAAGATAGAATTGGGACATGGCTTAGTGTCAGAATATCTAGTCAACGCTATTCAAGCGTCATGGGTTATCTAAACTCTTTTGAATAACCATTCATTATGAAAATATATCGTTATCACACAATCATGCAATTATTCATTCATTTTTCAATTAATCATGCAGTTTTCAGCTTAACTGTTTCGAGAATACTCATTCTGGAGAAATGGGTTCAAATCATGGAAAAGCATATTAAATTACATTCTATTCAAGGAATACATCTCTAATTCATGGAAGCACGGCGTTCAAAAATCGAAATCCATTATATAATTGCAATGAAGCGGAATAGACTTTGATAAATCCTACGTGAGTGTGTAAAGCAATAAGTTGAGTGTGCGCAGCTTATAGTGCAATCATAGGAGAATCATCTTTAGTCTAATAAAAAAGAAAATGAAATGAAATGAAATGAGAAACATGCATGCAAACAACAAAAAGAGGGGAAAAAAATAAAATGGTGATGCAAAAAAGAGAAAAATGGGGCGGAAATGGAAGGAAATGAAAATAAAAGTGAAAATAAAGATAAGCGCATAGAGGATGGCTCGTTTCAGACCAGCACCTGAGGCATTTCAGTCGCAAGGCAGAACTCAAGCCTACCGCCAACCTTAAATACGCCGATCTGAAAGGTAAGGATCCAACTCGAGGATCGTACGACCTCCATAGATAGTTGATACCAACTACAAAGCCATCCGAAAAGAGCGCCTTGCCAGGCACGTTACCTTGACATATACGAAAAGACCAAGAGAAGCTTTTACACGCCCTTATTGCCTTTCGGTTTGTGTTGAGCCCGCGACCTTTCACCCCTATCTTCTCCGAACTTCATGGATGATTTCACTCCCGAAACCAACACGAAGGCACGAATGCCGAGCTAAATGTATCCCAAGGCGAATTCCTGGTAACTCGCAATCGTATGGTGTCATTATTGTCTTGGATGATCTTAAAATAGAGGTAGCGGTGCTAGGCTAGGACATAGGACTCATGACTCTAGATAGGCGCACACGATGAAAACGTTCATGCCACATTAAAGCTTCGATGTGTCTTATTAACGCAATTATGGGTCCCGTCAAGGCATCGTGATAGGAGACACAGCCTAATTGAACTCACTCTAAATCCATAGGCTACACCGACCGTAGTCACGACGGTATGAGATCTCCTATAATCCCAACTTTACATAGCTAGATAGAACTACTGCGACCAAAGGTTCAGTGAATCAAAGGAATTCATCACGTTGTAGAGCAATAGCAAACCAAAGAGAATTAAGAATATAAAGATTCCACACAATACAGATCAATAAAAATCCAAGCTTTAGGCTCTACAAATTAGCGACGGCACACAAATTCTCTAGATCTAAAAACTCTAATTACAACTAAGCAAAATACTAAAAGTCTAGTCTCCCTCAAATAGGGTAAAAATTGTACTTATATACAATGGGTATGGACCCCAAAGAATCTCAGAAAATCTGGGCACTTGGACCCACAAACTTGTCTGGCCACGTCGTCCTACTCGGTCGAGTAGCGGCGCCTGCTTGGTCGAGCTGATATAAGGCTACCGCTTGCTGCTGCTTCTGCTCTTGCTGATACATGCTACTCGGTCGAGTATCACATCCACTCGGTCAAGCTACAGTGCCTTGGAGAATAGTTCAAAATAATCGCCATGTTTGGTACAGCTCGAGTCGAGCTGTCTGTCTGCTCGGTCGAGTGGGGCATGGCGGTTTCCTTGCAAACTCGGCATGTCGGCTCGGCCGAGTAGCTATTGCTACTCGGTCGAGTCGCCTGGGAAACAGATTCTGAAGTGTCCATATCTTGCTCTCTTCTCCTCCTCTCCCCCAATCTTCTTCCTTGCCTTGGCGAACTCTCATGGAGCCTTGCCAATGACGTCCCAGATGTACCGGATGTGTCCATGTCCCAAAATAGCTTCAATTCGCTCCAAAACACCTGAAAATCCATAAAGCTATACAAAACTCGAATATGGCATTAGAAGCGCGATAATGTACGAAAATGTGGATTTTGGAGGCAAGTATGACATGAAATGATGCAATAAATATATGTAAAATATGGACATATCATACATCACCGAGTTTGATTCTTGCCTAGGGAACCTAATCAGAGTCCTAGAACGATGTCGTGAGAGCAACCTCACTCTAAACTGGGAAAAATCCCACTTTATGGTGACTGAGGGAGTTGTCTTGGAGCATGTCATTTGAGGATACAAGTCGATAAAGCTAAGATCGAAGTCATTAAAGAACTTCTCCCGCCCACCAATCATAATGGAATTCGAGGTTTCCTTGGGCATGCAGGATTTTATCGCCGTTTTATTAAAGATTTTTCTAAAATTGCGCGTCCCCTCACCGAATTACTTGCAAAAGATACACCATTTAATTTTTCTGATGCTTGTTTTGGAGCTTTTGATAGATTGAAAGAGGACCTTATCTCTTCTCCAGTTATTCAACCACCGGACTGGAATTTGCCATTTGAGCTAATGTGTGATGCAAGTGATCAAGCAGTGGGGGTTATGTTAGGCCAGAGGAAAGATGGGAGGCTGCATGCTATCTACTATGCTAGCAAAACACTAGATGAGGCCCAGAGAAATTACACCACCACTGAGAAGGAATTACTAGCGGTTGTGTATTCCATTGAGAAATTCCGGCAGTACCTCCTGGGGTCAAAAGTTATAATTCACACGGACCACGCCGCCTTAAAATACATGCTGAGTAAGAAGGAAGCTAAGCCTCGACTGATACGGTGGATTCTTCTCCTCCAGGAATTTGACATTGAGATCAAAGACAAGAAGGGCTTGGAAAATGTGGTAACCGACCATTTGTCTCGGCTCACTTGTGGGGATAAGGATGACAGTTTACCCATCGACGGGTCCTTCGCTGGAGAGCAACTGCTTGCGGTGAATTCCACCGATACACTGTTGTATGCCGACATAGTAAATTATTTGGTGAGCGGGATCGTGCCGCATGGTTTAGTCACTTACCAGCGGATGAAGTTTATAAGCGATGCTAGACGTTATTTCCAGGACGATCCGCATCTCTATAAATCGTGCCCAGACAGAATCATTAGACGGTGCATCCCAAGGAGGAAACCACTTCTGTCATCTCCCATTGTCATGACCAACCCTGTGGGGGCCACACAGCGGTAACAACGACAACAGCAAAGATCATCCAATGCGAGTTCCACTGGCCAACACTTTTCAAGGACACGCATGACTATATCAAACGATGCGACAGGTGCCAGAGGACCGGGAATATTACAAGGATGGATAAGATGCCCCTCAAGGGCATCCTGGCGATTGAACTATTTGACTGCTGGGGGATCGATTTCATGGGTCTGTTCCCGACGAGCTGCAGGAACAAATACATTTTAGTGGCGGTGGATTACGTTTCCAAATGGGTAGAAGCCATAGCTACCCCGACGAATGATGCTCAAGTCGTCGCAAATTTTTTCAAGAATACCATCTTTCCCTGCTTCGGAGTACCAATGACGGTCATAAGTGATGGCAGCAATCACTTCATCGAAAGCAAGTTTGAGGCCTTACTCAAAAAATACGGAGTATATTATAAAATTGGACTCGTTTATCACCCATAGACAAGTGGACAAGTTGAGATCTCCAACAGGGAGATAAAAACTATCCTCGAGAAGACAGTGAGCTCATCACAGAAGGATTGGTCCCAGAAGCTAAATGATGCGTTATGGGCGCACAGCCTTCAAAACCCCAATTGGAACCACCCTTTACAGGCTTGTCTATGGGAAAGCATGCCACCTACTGGTGGAACTGGAGCATAGGGCTTTTTGGGCTATCAAGAAGCTCAACTATGATTATAATAACGCATGATTACGTCGCCTCTTGGATATCAATGAGTTAGAAGAACTCAGGAGAGACGCCTACGAAAACACCAAAATATACAAGGAAAGACTAAGATCTATCATGATAAGTTGATCATAGTAAAGCGGTTTGATGTAGGAGATCATGTACTCATCTACATCTCCAGACTGCGACTCTTTCCAGGGAAGTTGAAGTCCCGGTGGTACGGCCCATTTAAAATCCTTTAGGTATTCCCAAGTGGGGCAGTGGAGATTGAGGGAGGCAAGAATGGACCATTCAACGTCAACGGACAGATATTGAAGCATTACAAGGCCGACGATCCGATTGGCGGGAGAGGATCTCCCACTCTCGTCAACTGCTCTCCTGCATGACTTCATCCTTGGTTGGGGGATATTGTCGCACCAATTCGATACTTCCACTCCAATTATATTTATGTTTTATCTCAACCAACCTCATAAAATGGTGGTGCTGCCTGATTTTATTTGCTTCTCGATGTTCCCTACTCTCACTCATTTATTATTGTGCCCATCTGTCATTTTGGGGCCCGGCTTAGTCCGGCTTGGGGGAGACAAATTTTGGTGTCCTGTTTGTCCATCATCACGTCCATATCATCATTTTCATATCATGTATATACATCATCTGCATGCCATGTACATATGCATTTGCATCTTTATTTTCTTTTCTAGGATTCTTATTTTTCACCTTATTCCACCCGTCCCTATCACGCCCCGCTTCCCAAAAACATGGAGGCGAAGCGTGAGAAGGTCTGCACGGACTTGAAGCCGCAAAGCTGCTAGTCCGATAAGCGTCAAATAAAACGAAGTAGCAGGTCCCTGTAATGTGACTCAGAACAACAATAACAATAATAGGAAAAGAGAGACAAATAATATAACATTATTCCAGCTCATAGTCCAACAAAAAAGTCCAACAACCAGAAATGCCACCAGGCAAACCAAAAGAGTCAAAAGCAAAAGGCCTAGCATGGCCAACAGAATCTAACAAAACGGTGCTACTCACCGACAACCACAGCTAACAAAAGAAGAGTATGGAAGATCTCTAAGATTGATCACCGGTGTCCTCGTACTCCACGTCACCAACAAGTTCGGGCACGAACTCCACGAACTCGTCACTCTCCGCAACTGTCTCTGGCTCAGCAACTAACATGCGTCACCCAAAGAGAAGGGGCACATGTCAGCAAGTCTAAAAAGACTTGTGCAAGGAAACTATAAAAGTAAAGCAACCTAGCAGTTCTAAAGTAATGTATGACATGGTTTATAAAATGACAATAAACATGGCATGGCAAGTAAGCAAGTGAAAGACAAGTACTGGAATTGTAATCACGTCGTGCACAGAGATTCCGTCCTTTGGCTAGAGTGGCTGTACGGGCCAACTCTTACACTCAAGTGGCCGTTTATCCCTACCCCTCCACGTGTGTCGAGCCAGGGTATTACCCCCGAACACGAAATGCTCGCTTCTGGATCACGAGCCAGGAAGTGTTTTAACACGGATGGCGTAGGGTTATGCCCGCATAACGGGTGCCTAGCCGGTAACACGGAAACATGGATTGTACAAGTAGTGTAGCGTGTGCTACGATGCAAGTTTAACTAGGATGACATGTACGATGCAATGCATGGCAGTTAACAATTCAAATGCGTACAGTTAAGGAATTTAAACATGACAGATATCAATGCATAACTGATATGGCAAGGTGTCGGATCTAGCTTCGTTGTCAAGCTAGATCACAAAGTTGCGCCTAGATCGCTATCATTTCACGATCTAGTCTCTTTCACGCTAAAAGCAAAGAAATGGCCTAAAACATGGCCTAAAGCAAGATTGGCAAGTTTCACTTGCCTGTTTCTGGTGAGGTCGGTTGTCGTGGGTTCGTCTTGTCGAGCGTTACGCTTATGGAACGACTGGTTCTCTGTTTCGATTAAATACATGTTTGAATCAGATTCGTCCCAAAATAATTAAACAGTAATTCATTCTCTTTATTATACCCTAGGGGTGATGTTCATATCATACTCACTAGCATTACGATAGCCTACGTAAAACTGAGCTAAGTATCTCATAATAAGTTTGATATCAATATAGTAACTGTTATATGACACT
The DNA here is from genome assembly GCA_030789695.1 of Scilla litardierei. Taxonomy (NCBI): domain Eukaryota; kingdom Viridiplantae; phylum Streptophyta; class Magnoliopsida; order Asparagales; family Asparagaceae; genus Scilla; species Scilla litardierei. The sequence goes on along the minus strand of CM061138.1, from coordinate 75,977,705 downwards.
AACATTTAATTGCGTCACATGTCAACTTAAAACCAACCTAGCTTTTATTAAAATGATGATATATACATGTATGTAATCCGTTATCCAGGTTCTAACTGTGTTTTGATAACCAACATCGTTAAGATTTAATATGAGATGCAGCCAACTAGCTTACTATTAACATTAAGTTATTAACATGATGTCTATAAACCTTAATTCATTTACAAGTTTGCCACTCGTTATATAATAAACTCAATATGACAGGAGCTGAAGCGTACATATTAAACTAATATAATAATAGATATGGGTGTTACACAGATTTATACTATAATTCTAGTGTATATCATAATCAGTGACTTGAATTATTCCTTTTGAAAAGGATGCCCATTTGCAGATGAAAACAGAGTATCATTCTTCCAAACTTCCTGATACCTTGGTCCTTTTCTCCCAACAATTATGAGCGCAAAATGCATGATTGTTCTTTGTCAACACTAAAGTTATGAACTGAAGATTTGCCTTCATAAACTATGATTGGTTGCATGAGACTCATCAGCCATACATGATAGTTTGAAGTGATCGTGTTGATCGTGTCAAGATTCATGCATGAAATCTGGGAGCTGTGCATTTGATTGGTTGTTAATTAACATAACCTACTAACCTACATGAATATTTAATATAACCTCCATCATATCTCTCTAAAAAGCACAGTTTTGCATGGGGTGATATACAGTGATATAAGATACTGCAACTACAAGGCTTATAACATTAAATTGGCTACCCTATGTCATTATATAATAATAATATATAACACACTGTTCACGGGATGTAACTTAGGTATAATGTTTAACCTACCTGATGTTGCCTCTCGTGAGTTGCAGATGAATGATCTCCGCGGCGGGGTTGGCGATGGGTGCAGGAGAATCGGGGCTGAGGTTCGACGTTGTGCGGAGGCGCAGCAAGGAGGAGACGTCGGCGTTGTTCCGGCGGTTTGTCGGACTGAGGGAGGTCGGAGGGGTGCTTAGCCGTTGGGTTGCGGCGAGAGGGGGAACGGTGACCGGAGATCGTGGCTTGCTGTGCTGCGCGTGGAGGTCGAGAGTGGCGTGGTGTTTATCGGTGGTTATGGGGGTTCCTGCGGGGAAGAAGGGAGCGGTCTAGGGCTTCGGTAGGGGAGGAGCTAGCTGTTGTGTGCGGCAGCGAAAAAGCCCAGGTCACTGGGTTATTTTGTAGAGTAGGGGAGAGGTTGCGCGTACGTGGGGAGTGGGGGAGAAATTAATGGAGATCGGTTGTGGGAAAATACGCACAAAAGCACGCATGCCTGGGAGGCGACGTGAAAGGTGGAGAGAGGCAAGCCGCTGGGATTTTACGGGAGTAGGTTAGGATTGTTCTCATCTTAATATATATATATATATATATATGTTATAGGGATAGGTTAGGAGGTTGCCAGTACGCCCAGATACCATAGGCTTAATAACCCTTAAAAGAATTAAAAAAAGTCCAGCTAAGAAAGTGTTAACTGCTAGATTGTGATATTAACTAGTTAAAGTATTAAACAAAATAGTTAGTTTTTTTAAAAAAAATTAATAAGCTATGTTTATGGGCTTTGATTTCAAAACGTATTGCACTTTCAGATTCTAAAAATTTGAATATGAAGATAAAAGTATTTAAATATAATAGTGATAAAAAATAATCAGATATACAACTTCGCCCTCGGACATCCAAAAGTTACAAAGAAAAATACCGGAGCGATCGCGCCTCCGAGAGGATCGTGAATACAGGGTCCGATCACGCGTCTGAGCTACAGAAATACAATAATAAAACCAAATACGAAAATACGCAGACGAATCAACATACGCACGAAAATACGTACGACCGGAAGTGGCCGTTACATCCTACCCATCTTAAGAAAAGATTCCGCCCTCGGAATCTACATCTACTAATGCTCAGGAAACAAATGCGGAAAGCGCTCTCTCATGTCTTCCTCACGCTCCCAGGTAGACTCCCCAGGGGAACCATGACGCCACTGCACTCGAACCAAGTCGACGGTCTTATTCCTCAGCTGCTTCTGCTGTCGATCCAAAATCTCAACTGGCTGCTGGTTATAGGTAAGATCCGGACGAACCGTGATCTCCGAGAAATCCACAGCATGGGACGGATCACTGACGTATCGACGTAACTGAGATACGTGAAACACGTCGTGAACTCCCTCTAGTGACGGCGGCAATGCCAAGCGATAAGCCACAGCTCCAACTCTCTCAAGGACGTCAAAAGGCCCAATGTACCTCGGACTCAGCTTGCCTCTCTTCCCAAATCGGATAACTCCGCGGTTCGGAGAAATTTTTAGGAAGACGTGATACCCAGGCTGAAACTCCAAAGGCCTTTGTTTAGCATCTGCCCAATGCTTGAAACGGTCCTGCGCAATCCTCAGCTTCTCCCGGATGTTCCTCACAACATTCACAGCTTCCACAATCATCTCAGGCCCCAACAGCTCCCGATCTCCAACGTCATCCCAGCTCAGTGGCGATCGACATTTCCTCCCGTATAGCGCAGCGAATGGTGCCATGCCAATACTCGCCTGGAAGCTGTTATTATAAGAGAACTCTACCAGATGTAGATGGTCCTCCCACGAACCCTTGAAATCCAACATACACGCCCTCAGCATGTCCTCCAAGATCTGAATCGTCCTCTCGGAATGGCCATCCGTCTGCGGATGGTACGCCATGCTGAAACTCAGACTCGTACCCAAGCTCTTCTGCAGACTCTGCCAAAACTGAGATGTAAATCTCGTGTCTCTGTCCGACACGATACTCACAGGGACTCCGTGAAGTCGCACGATCTCCTGCGCGATTCACGTTACATCACTATCTAACTAATGAAAGGAAATAAAACGGAGAGTAAAGGAATTTACCTCCATATATCTCCTCGCCAGCGCCTCAGTGGACTGTCCTACTCGGAACGGAATAAAGTGCACGGATTTAGTCAATCGGTCTACGATCACCCAAATCGCGTCATTCTGCTTCGGACTCCGAGGTAATCCAGTCACGAAGTCCATAGTGATGTGTTGCCACTTCCACTCCGGAATCGGAATCGGTTGTAGCAACCCCGCCGTACGCTGATGCTCCGCTTTCACCTGCTGGCAAACCAAGCACTTGGCCACACTCCGAGCCACGCTCCTCTTCATCCCATGCCACCAGAAATTCAAACGAAGATCCTTGTACATCTTGGTCCCACCAGGATGCACAGAATACGGCGAACTATGTGCCTCCACCAACAGCTCCTCTCTGATATCTCCCGCAGGCACACACAACCTGGCTCCAATCCTCAGCGAGCCATCCTCGTGAATCATGAAATCAGTCCGCAGACCCGCTTCAACCATCTCTCGAATCTTTACCAACTTCGGGTCACCACTCTGCCCAGCCTTGATCCGATCCACGATCGTCGACTGTATCTGCATACACATCAACGAAGAAGTCTCTCCAGGCAGAACCACCTCAACTCCAGACTCGCAAAAATCCTGCTGCAATCTCCACTGCGAAGTCAGCAACATCACCGCCGGAAGCCTACTCAACGCATCAGGAACCACATTCACTTTACCCGGGTGATACTGCAACTCGATCTCATAGTCTGCCATGAGCTCCAACCACCGACACTGTCGCATGTTGAGCTCCTTCTGAGTGAAAATATACTTCAAGCTTTTGTGATCGGTGAAGATCTTCACCTTCTCACTCAGCAGGAAGTGCCTCCAAATCTTCAGCGCAAACACGACAGCGGCCAACTCCAAATCGTGCGTCGGGTAATTCTTCTCATGAGCCTTAAGCTGACGAGAAGCATACGCAACCACGTGCCCATGCTGATGCAACACACATCCAAGACCCTTGCCAGATGCATCGTAAAAAATCTCGAATCCTCCATTCCGATCGGGCACAGCAAGAACAGGGGCAGACGTCAACCGCTCCTTCAGAACACCAAAAGCTTCCTCACAACCAACGGACCAATCAAAAGATACATCCTTCCGCGTCAATCTGGTCATCGGCTCGGCAATACGGGAGAAATCCTTGATGAATCGCCGGTAATAACCTGCAAGTCCAAGGAAACTCCGGATCTCAGACGCTGACTGCGGAACAGGCCATTCTCTGATAGCCCTAATCTTCTCAGGATCCACCGAAATCCCATCACCAGTCACCACATGCTGAAGAAAAGCCACTCTATCCAGCCAGAACTCGCACTTCGAATACTTGGCATACAACCGATGCCTCCTCAGAATCTCCAATACCGTCCTCAAGTGCGACGCATGCTCCTCCTCTGACTTAGAATAGATCAGAATGTCGTCAATGAAGATAATGACAAACTTATCTAAATAGTCATAGAAGATCAAATTCATCAGGTTCATAAATACTGCGGGCGCGTTGGTCACACCAAAAGGCATAACCACGAACTCGTAGTGACCATACTTTGTCCTGAACGCCGTCTTCGGAATGTCCTCCTTCCTCACCTTCAGCTGGTGATATCCACTCCTCATGTCCAATTTGGAGAATGCCCTCGATCCTCTGAGCTGATCAAAAATATCATCAATCCGCGGCAATGGGTACTTATTCTTTACAGTCACCGCATTCAGCCCTCAATAATCCACGCACATGCGACGCGAACCGTCCTTCTTCTTCACCAGCAGGACCGGTGCTCCCCACGGAGACACACTGGGATTTATGTAACCCTTCTGCAAGAGCTCATCCAGCTGCTTCCGCAACTCCTCCAATTCCGCTGGAGCCATACGATAAGGTGCCTTCGAAATGGGTTACGCTCCCGGAATCAGGTCAATCGAAAACTCTAGAGCTCGATCGGGCGGCAGACCAGACATCTCCTCGGGGAAGACGTCATCGAATTCACGCACCACAGCAGGCCTACCCTGCTCCATCAGCATAGCCACAGCCTCCACCGGCTTGGCCCGAAACCTGACCGGACCAAGCAAACTATTACCACGGCTGAACTCAAACACTGGATGTCCGGGAATCTCGAACACCACCTTCTTCCTCTGGCAGTCGATCGTAGCGTAGAAGCTCGCAAGCCAATCCATCCCAAGCACAGCATCGTAGTTGATGATGTCGTGGATAATAAAGTCAGCATACAGCTCGTGTCCACAGACCACCAACGGGCAAGAATTACACCCACGATGGACCGAAATCACACCATTCCCCGTGACAATGTTCCAACTCTAGGGAAGAGAGGAAGTCGACAAGGAATGCCTCTCCACGAAGCTCCGAGAAATGATGCACATGGATGCACCAGAGTCAAAGAGAACTCGTGCAGGAAAAGCGCAAACCAAAATCACACCTAACAGACAGTCTAACAATCAAATTCTATTCTAGTAATCAAACATATGCAAATAAATAATCATATCTAACAACCAAACTAACTAAGAAAGGAACAGCTAGATAGAAAGTTACCTGCGATAACCTCATCCAGCGTCTCAGTCTCAGCAGCAGTCATCAGAAACGCCTGTTGTTTCGGCTGAACAGCCTGCTGAAACGCCCGCCTCTGTGGAACGAGAGGCGCTCCACGACCAGCAGGAACAGGTGCCCTCTGCTGCAATGGCTGAGCTGCAACAGGCGCTCTCCACGGCTGCTTCGACCTCGGGCAATCCTTCATGGTGTGCGCAGGATCACCACAAACTAAACACTGCCCCAGCATCTTCCGGCACTGATCCTTGATATGCCCAGTCTTGCCACAGAAATTACAAGTCTTCAAAGTAGGAGGTCCTCCGGGCCTCTTGAACTGCACCGGCTGGTTGGGCCCGTGCCCCAGTCTCACCACTGCTCTGGCCTGCTCCATAGGCCTCTTCCCAGTGCCAGAAATTTGTCCCCTCTTCTGATTCACAATCCTTTCCTGCCTCTTCGCTGTAATCAGAACCTTCTGGTAAGTCTCCGCATCAGAAGAAGTGACATAACTCTGCAGATCCAACGAAAGCCCCTGCAGAAACCTCTGGGCTCTCTCCTCAGCATCCTGCATCATCTTTGGTGCAAAACGACTCAGCCTCGTAAATTCCTGGTGGTACTGATCCACCGTCAAATTCCCTTGCTTCAAGTCAATGAAGCGCTGAGCCATTTCCCTCCTGGCGGCCTTAGGAAAATACTCCTCGTCAAATCTGGATTTGAAGGTAGCCCAAGTGATAGGCTCCTGCAGAAACTCCTCCTCGGCGTCCCACCAGTTCCGCGTGTTATCTTTCAGCTGTCGCTTCGCCAGATCAACCCATCCAGTCGGGTCGACCTTCGACATCTTCAGATTATCTTCCATATTCTTGGTCCACTCATCTGCAGCCAGGGGTCCCTCGGTCCCATCGAAGTAAGCGGGACCCAGCTCCCGAAATTGCTTCGCTCCGGGCTCGAAGCGATGGGCAGCCTGGACAGCCGGTGCTACACGAGCAGGCGGAACATTCCGGACAGTCTACAGAATTCCTTGCTGCACCTGCATCATCTGATGCATCATCCTCATCATCTCCCCGGTGGTGGGCTCTCGGTCCGGCTCCTGGTCGCGAGGGGGCACACCACCACCACCACGGGTATTCCGTCTCCCTGCCATCTATTGACACAGGAAAACGAAACAAATCAGACTCTTTGCCTATGACACGGTGTTGAATTTTTTTTTGTTTATTGGACTTTCTATAATTCTTATTGTTATTCCGATTAAGTCACAGTTACAGAAAAACGGGACCTGCATGGGCCACCAAAGAAACATGTCACGCCCCGCTTCCCAAAAACATGGAGGCGAAGCGTGAGAAGGTCCGCACGGACTTGAAGCTGCAAAGCTGCTAGTCCGATAAGCGTCAAATAAAACGAAGTAGCATGTCCCTGTAATGTGACTCAGAACAACAATAACAATAATAGGAAAAGAGAGACAAATAATATAACATTATTCCAGCTCATAGTCCAACAAAAAAGTCCAACAACCAGAAATGCCACCAGGCAAACCAAAAGAGTCAAAAGCAAAAGGCCTAGCATGGCCAACAGAATCTAACAAAACGGTGCTACTCACCGACAACCACAGCTAACAAAAGAAGAGTATGGAAGATCTCTAAGATTGATCACCGGTGTCCTCGTACTCCACGTCACCAACAGGTTCGGGCACGAACTCCACGAACTCGTCACTCTCCGCAACTGTCTCTGGCTCAGCAACTAACATGCGTCACCCAAAGAGAAGGGGCACATGTCAGCAAGTCTAAAAAGACTTGTGCAAGGAAACTATAAAAGTAAAGCAACCTAGCAGTTCTAAAGTAATGTATGACATGGTTTATAAAATGACAATAAACATGGCATGGCAAGTAAGCAAGTAAAAGACAAGTACTGGAATTGTAATCACGTCATGCACAGAGATTCCGTCCTTTGGCTAGAGTGGCTGTACGGGCCAACTCTTACACTCAAGTGGCCGTTTATCCCTACCCCTCCACGTGTGTCGAGCCAGGGCATTACCCCCGAACACGGAATGCTCGCTTCTGGATCACGAGCCAGGAAGTGTTTTAACACGGATGGCGTAGGGTTATGCCCGCATAACGGGTGCCTAGCCGGTAACACGGAAACATGGATTGTACAAGTAGTGTAGCGTGTGCTACGATGCAAGTTTAACTAGGATGACATGTACGATGCAATGCATGGCAGTTAACAATTCAAATGCGTACAGTTAAGGAATTTAAACATGACAGATATCAATGCATAACTGATATGGCAAGGTGTCGGATCTAGCTTCGTTGTCAAGCTAGATCACAAAGTTGCGCCTAGATCGCTATCATTTCACGATCTAGTCTCTTTCACGCTAAAAGCAAAGAAATGGCCTAAAACATGGCATAAAGCAAGATTGGCAAGTTTCACTTGCCTGTTTCTGGTGAGGTCGGTTGTCGTGGGTTCGTCTTGTCGAGCGTTACGCTTATGGAACGACTGGTTCTCTGTTTCGATTAAATACATGTTTGAATCAGATTCGTCCCAAAATAATTAAACAGTAATTCATTCTCTTTATTATACCCTAGGGGTGATGTTCATATCATACTCACTAGCATTACGATAGCCTACGTAAAACTGAGCTAAGTATCTCATAATAAGTTTGATATCAATATAGTAACTGTTATATGACACTAACATTTAATTGCGTCACATGTCAACTTAAAACCAACCTAGCTTTTATTAAAATGATGATATATACATGTATGTAATCCGTTATCCAGGTTCCAACTGTGTTTTGATAACCAACATCGTTAAGATTTAATATGAGATGCAGCCAACTAGCTTACTATTAACATTAAGTTATTAACATGATGTCTATAAACCTTCATTCATTTACAAGTTTGCCACTCGTTATATATAAACTCAATATGACAGGAGCTGAAGCGTACATATTAAACTAATATAATAATAGATATGGGTGTTACACAGATTTATACTATAATTCTAGTGTATATCATAATCAGTGACTTGAATTATTCCTTTTGAAAAGGATGCCCATTTGCAGATGAAAACAGAGTATCATTCTTCCAAACTTCCCGATACCTTGGTCCTTTTTGATGGAAATTGAATTCCACCCCTAAGTAATTTTGATGATGAGCACACCAAATGAATGCTTAGTGTACTAACTACACTACACTTCAAGTATACAGATTTCATGAAGCTCTACTAATACTCCAAGAAGCACGCATCAACGCTCCACGACAAAGACGAACATGGCTAAACTCAAGTGATGAAGGTCAAGCTTAAACAAAGCAAGAAGCTCAAAGAGAAGCTCATCCTCACTTCATCAAGTTGACTAAACTACCGAAGACATGTTCAGAGTCTAGTGTGAGTGTGTCGTGTCTTTTAGGATATTTGTCAAAGCCATATCAAATAGACAACACACACACAAATGATTTCAAAACAAATGTTTTTAACTATCTTCAAAAATGGGTTTTAAAGAGCTTTTCTAGTCACTTCAATTATAGTAGTGAAACTCCACGCACCCTGGAGTTAACTACACTTTTTGACTAGAACAACAGGAAAAACTCCTCTGGGAGTCGACTACCAAAAGTAGGGAGTCGACTACTTCTCAGAGATGAAAATTTCCTAGAATCCTCTGGGAGTCGACTACCTATATAGGGAGTCGACTACCTGCTGGAAATTTTCAAACGTTTTGAATTTGAATTTTAAGTTTTGAGTGATTTACTCCGAAATTTTTGGGACAAAAGTCAAACGAAATTCAAATTTCAAATCCCAGTTTTTCCCTATAAATAGAGCTTAATTCTTTTGTGAAAAATACAAGATTATTGAAAATCAAAATTTGCAAAAGCTCTCGTGAATCAAAGCTCTCTCATTTTCTTCTCTAGCCAATTTTAATTTCAGTTTTTGATCTTGCAATATTTTCCAATTCTTTTGAAGATCATATTATTATTTTTATTGGCTAAGTTGTTTTTCAAAATCCTCTCTATTATTTCTCTTTAAATTCTATTTGAAGGATTTTTGAAAAAGCTCTAGATCACAAAGAACTTATCTCGTATCTTTGTGTGATCTAGACTATTATTCTATTAAGCCACTGCACAATTGTCTATCTTTTGATTGGCTATAGAATCGGGTGTATTTCCAATCTCTATCACTTTTTGTAGAGTATTGGACAAATTTCTTATTGTGTTGAATTGTTGGAACACTAGACAAGTCTAGTTGTTGCCATTTGGAAAGTCCTCGGTTTGTGAGGCAAGGGTAGAACCCTAGACAAGTCTAGGCGTTATGTTCGGAAATCCTGGTCAAGGCTAGGTCGTTGGAAATCCTAATGAGTGAAGTTAGGTGCTTGTATTTGCCAAGGCAGATAGTGGAAATCTCGTACCGATTTGGTCGGGAACTGGACGTACCCAGGTTGCGGGGAACCAGGATAAAAATCCTTGTCTTTGCGCTTGCATTTTCTGTGTTTGATTATCCTTGCATTTATTCTATTTTCAGCAAATATCAATCCTATTTCTATACGCTGAGATTTACATCTGTAATTTTATTTGCTCTAACATATACTCTGGGAGTCGACTACTGCTCATAAGGAGTCGACTACCGGCTGTGAATTTTCGCTGTGCACTTTAAATTATATTGTTGATTAAGAACCAAGCGTAGATCGCTCTACTTGGTTTCTTAGGCAACATTAGAAGGTTTTGTTTTGAGTTGATTAATTAAAGAACGAAAAAGTTTTATCTTTATACAACACTATTCAACCCCCCCTTCTAGTGTTGTTTGCCATCCACAGGATCCAACACTTGGTATCAGAGCAAGGCTACAAATAGTGATGGCGTCAACCTCTTTTCACTCCGAAGGACTGAACACTATGCGACCACCTCTATTCAACGGAACCAACTACGCCAGCTGGAAGATCCGAATGAAGACTCACCTAGAGTCATTAGACATAGAAGCATGGACTATCACCAAAGTCCCGTACATCGCACCCACCGACGTTGAGTTTGGAAAATGGTCCATCGATGATAAGAAGAAAGCTAATCTCAATGCAAAAGCAATGAATGCCTTGTTTTGCGCTGTTACAGGAAATGAGTTCAATCGAGTCTCCCAATGTGAGACAGCACATCAAATTTGGCACACTCTTCAGGTAAGTCACGAAGGTACAGAAAAGGTAAAAGAATCTCGTATAAATGTATTACATTCAAAATTCGAAACTTTTAAAATGGAAGAAGGAGAGAGTATCACCGATGTGAATACTCGTTTTACTAACATTACAAATGAGCTTGCAGGACTAGGAAAGAAACTTTCCGAGTATGAACAGGTAATGAAGATACTAAGATCACTCCGACCCGAATGGAAGGGAAAGACCACGGCCATTCGAGAAGCTCACAATGTGAAGGATCTCACCATCGAAGAACTGATGGGAAATCTCATGGCATATGAGATCGAGCTTGAAGAAGACAAGAAGATCGAAGAAAAACCAAAGAAGAAAAATCTTGCATTCAAAGCTCAAGAAGAAGATTCCGACTACACGGACAAAGAAGATCACATCGCGTTCATCTCAAAGAACTTTAAAGAGTTCATCACAAGTAAGTATGGAAAACGATCTTTTAGACCCACTAACGGTATTATCTGTTTTGGTTGTAATAAACCAGGACATGTCAAGAGAGATTGTCCATTGGAAAGAAACAACCGTGATTCCAGAGATCGTGGGAAGAACAAAGAGAATAATGAAAGACGAATCAATACAAGAAACAAGTTTCGACGACCAAAGAAAGAAGCTTATGCAGCCTTCGATCAGAGCAACGATTCTTCATCCGACGAATCCTCAGACGAAGATAATGATGAAAGAAGAGAGACATCACACATGTGTTTCATGGCATCTACATCCTCCAAGGTAAGCTCGCATCATGATTCATCTAGCGACAATGAGTCATCATTGAGTGATGATGAAGACTTGGACTATAGGGGAGCATATAAAGAGCTATGCAAAATGCATGAAAAGCTCATTAAAGAACATAGAAAAACACTTAGAATTGCTAAAAGAGAGACTAAAGAAAAGGAAGAAATTGTTAAAGAAAATAGTCTTCTTAAAGAGAAAAATGATCTTTTACAAAAAGATATTTTGCTAGTAAATGAAAAAGTTGAAAGTCTCAATAATCTTCTCGTATCCGTCAAAGATAAATACGACGCTACGATGAAAATTATTGAGAATTTCAATAAAGGAAAAGGGAAGCTAGATAATATAATAGATAATCAAAAAACTTCATCTAGCAAAACCGGACTTGGCTATGATTCATATCATACCAAGAAACGGGTTAAGCACACTAGGATGCATCATGCTAACGATAATGTTTTAAGCATCTGGGTACCAAGGAAATTATCTGATCAGCAAAAACAAAGGTACACTACTAACTTTGTGCAACAGATTCATTTTAATAAAAATTATAAGTATATTGTTCATGAAGGAACTAAACCATATTGGGTTTGGTTTCCTAAAGACTAACTCCTCGGACTCAAAACCAAAGAGTACCATAAAACGCTCATCTTTCAGGTGCTCTAAAAAGGAGGAAAACAATGAAGAAAATTCAGGGAGTCAAACGGCTGAATCGGAACAAATTTTTATGCATTTATATAATTATTTAAATGAGTTGAAATAAGTTAAAATTGTATGCATGATTGTGTTTTATTGCTTAAATTTTTTTTTTGTTAAAAGAGCTCGCTCAACCTGGACCAAACTTTTTCCGGGATGAGAAAACGACTCTACCCAGGAGGGAGTCGACTACCTACAGGAGAGAGTCGACTACCAGCGCGTAAATTTCTGGGTTGCATTTTTTTTGACTAACTCCTATTGGGTTCTATTTGAGTGGTTGGGTCAAGATCCGTTAAGACAACTTACCCTCTAAAGTCTAAAACCCATCCTAGCCACCCAAATCTAGATCTAATGGCTCCTATTTCTCCTCATCTCTTCATCTCTTCAATCAAAACCCCAAGAAAACCCTAGAGGTAGCCGACTACCTCCTTTTCCCCTCTCCTCTCTTGGGTTTTCATCTTGAAGCTTGGATTTTTGGAGTAATTTCTTTTTCATCTTCCTTCAAATTTACCCAAGATAAAAAAATTTTTACTTTCATGAACTTTGTTACTTCATTTCTCTTGGTTATCTAGTAGTGTAAAATATTTTTTTTGTTGTTGTTTTACTCTATCTAGATGCCTTTCAAAGGAGCTTTTCCTAAGAAGAGAAAGATTGATACTGCTAATGTTGATTCTGAAAAAGAAATCATTCTACCATATCTCTTCAAATCAACTACCTATGAACATTTTGTTATAGTGTCTAAGAAACCTATCTTGCATGAAAGATTTGTCAAACTCAATGATGTTATCAATTACGGTATTGACAGTCTGCTAGATTTCCAGAACTTAGCAAATTTGTTCTCCTCAGAAAATGTGTATATGTGTTATCCTAGGCTTATTCATCTCTTTTATGCAAACATGGATTATGATCTCGTAAAAAGTCGTTTCATTACTAAAGTTCTCGATACCAAACTTGCAATAACTGTAAAATCCCTAGGTGAAGCCTTAGGAATCCCATACTCCGGTATGATCCTCGAGAAAATTGAGATGACTGACGAGAATATCCTAGAGAGAATGTATCTGCCTGGTAAACACTTTCAGACCAAACTTCCTTGTAGCCATCTTCGCTATCCGGTGAGAATCTTAGCTAATATTCTGTCGTATAACATTACTCAAAAATCTGGAAGTCATGCTATCCTTTCTGAAAAACAAGCTAAATGCATCTATGCCATTCTTGGTAACATTCGTGTGAATTGGGCTAAAGTCATCATGGATTCCATCCTACTCTCAGCTTCATCTGACAGACCTTCCTCCACTCTTTCTCATGGGCACTATCTGACCATTCTATTCATTAGCTTTAACGTGCATTTGGATCATTAAACAACCATTCTAGAACCTGCTCGTGTTTTTGATGTTCATGCTCTTGGGAGAATGAATCTCCATCATGACCTTGATGAGAACGTCCCTGAAGAGCAAATCGCTACCGAAGGAGGATCATCATCCTCAAGGCGAGGTAAGAAGGTTGTAATTGCAGATTCTGATGAAGAAAGTGAAGAAGAAGAAAAAGGAAGCGGCGAGGAAGAAGAAGAAGTTCCTGCATACATCCTTGAACTTCAGGAGATGCTCCTGAAAAAGATTGGAAAATTGAAGATCTCACAGGAGAAAGGATTTGAAGATCTCAACCAAAAGGTGGATGACCTCAAGGAAATCGTAGTGCAAAGTAAGAAGATGACTGAGGAGACGCTTGCTATGATCCTTGAAGAGATCAAGGAACTGAAAAAGAACAGCGGTCACCCTTAGTTTCATGCACCTCTATTTCAAAAACAATGGTTCTCGTTTCAAAAACAATGTTCTCTTAAACTATGGTTTGTAATAACTCTTATTGTGTGATGCTAGCTTCTATGAAGCTATATGCTATGCTAAACTTAGTTGTTCTATGAACTAACATCTCCATTGCAGGCATATGGAATTTATTTTTATTGAATTGTAGAAATTACTACTCTATTTTTTGTTGATGACAAGGGGGAGAATAATGTTATAATGCAAAAATGTGAATATGTGAAATAGCTTCGATGCAGGGGGAGAACCGCATCAAAGCAGGGGGAGTAAGTATACTTGAAAATATTATTCATATTCATGTATTCCTTCAAATTTTGCATTTGGGTGTCATCATCAAAAAGGGGGAGAGTGATGGAAATTGAATTCCACCCCTAAGTAATTTTGATGATGAGCACACCAAATGAATGCTTAGTGTACTAACTACACTACACTTCAAGTATACAGATTTCGTGAAGCTCTACTAATACTCCAAGAAGCACGCATCAACGCTCCACGACAAAGACGAACATGGCTAAACTCAAGTGATGAAGGTCAAGCTCAAACAAAGCAAGAAGCTCAAAGAGAAGCTCATCCTCACTTCATCAAGTTGACTAAACTACCGAAGACATGTTCAGAGTCTAGTGTGAGTGTGTTGTGTCTTTTAGGATATTTGTCAAAGCCATATCAAATAGACAACACACACACAAATGATTTCAAAACAAATGTTTTTAACTATCTTCAAAAATGGTTTTTAAAGAGCTTTTCTAGTCACTTCAATTATAGTAGTGAAACTCCACGCACCCTGGAGTTAACTACACTTTTTGACTAGAACAACAGGAAAAACTCCTCTGGGAGTCGACTACCAAAAGTAATGAGTCGACTACTTCTCAGAGATGAAAATTTCCTAGACTCCTCTGGGAGTCGACTACCTATATAGGGAGTCGACTACCTGCTGGAAATTTTCAAACGTTTTGAATTTGAATTTTAAGTTCTTTTGAGTGATTTACTCCGAAATTTTTGGGACAAAAGTCAAACGAAATTCAAATTTCAAATCCCAGTTTTTCCCTATAAATAGAGCTTAATTCTTTTGTGAAAAATACAAGATTATTGAAAATCAAAATTTGCAAAAGCTCTCGTGAATCAAAGCTCTCTCATTTTCTTCTCTAGCCAATTTTAATTTCAGTTTTTGATCTTGCAATATTTTCCAATTCTTTTGAAGATCATATTATTATTTTTATTGGCTAAGTTGTTTTTCAAAATCCTCTCTATTATTTCTCTTTAAATTCTATTTGAAGGATTTTTGAAAAAGCTCTAGATCACAAAGAACTTATCTCGTATCTTTGTGTGATCTAGACTATTATTCTATTAAGCCACTGCACAATTGTCTATCTTTTGATTGGCTATAGAATCGGGTGTATTTCCAATCTCTATCACTTGTTGTAGAGTATTGGACAAATTTCTTATTGTGTTGAATTGTTGGAACACTAGACAAGTCTAGTTGTTGCCATTTGGAAAGTCCTCGGTTTGTGAGGCAAGGGTATAACCCTAGACAAGTCTAGGCGTTGTGTTCGGAAATCCTGGTCAAGGCTAGGTCGTTGGAAATCCTAACGAGTGAAGTTAGGTGCTTGTATTTGCCAAGGCAGATAGTGGAAATCTCGTACCGGTTTGGTCGGGGACTGGACGTACCCAGGTTGCGGGGAACCAGGATAAAAATCCTTGTCTTTGCGCTTGCATTTTCTGTGTTTGATTATCCTTGCATTTATTCTATTTTCAGCAAATATCAATCCTATTTCTATACGCTGAGATTTACATCTGTAATTTTATTTGCTCTAACATATACTCTGGGAGTCGACTACTGCTCATAAGGAGTCGACTACCTGCTGTGAATTTTCGCTGTGCACTTTAAATTATATTGTTGATTAAGAACCAAGCGTAGATCGCTCTACTTGGTTTCTTAGGCAACATTAGAAGGTTTTGTTTTGAGTTGATTAATTAAAGAACGAAAAAGTTTTATCTTTATACAACACTATTCAACCCCCCCTTCTAGTGTTGTTTGCCATCCACAGGATCCAACACTTTTCTCCCAACAATTATGAGCGCAAAATGCATGATTGTTCTTTGTCAACACTAAAGTTATGAACTGAAGATTTGCCTTCATAAACTATGATTGGTTGCATGAGACTCATCAGCCATACATGATAGTTTGAAGTGATCGTGTTGATCGTGTCAAGATTCATGCATGAAATCTGGGAGCTGTGCATTTGATTGGTTGTTAATTAACATAACCTACTAACCTACATGAATATTTAATATAACCTCCATCATATCTCTCTAAAAAGCACAGTTTTGCATGGGGTGATATACAGTGATATAAGATACTGCAACTACAAGGCTTATAACATTAAATTGGCTACCCTATGTCATTATATAATAATAATATATAACACACTGTTCACGGGATGTAACTTAGGTATAATGTTTAACCTACCTGATGTTGCCTCTCGTGAGTTGCAGAGGAATGATCTCCGCGGCGGGGTTGGCGATGGGTGCAGGAGAATCGGGGCTGAGGTTCGACGTTGTGCGGAGGCGCAGCAAGGAGGAGACGTCGGCGTTGTTCCGGCGGTTTGTCGGACTGAGGGAGGTCGGAGGGGTGCTTAGCCGTTGGGTTGCGGCGAGAGGGGGAACGGTGACCGGAGATCGTGGCTTGCTGTGCTGCGCGTGGAGGTCGAGAGTGGCGTGGTGTTTATCGGTGGTTATGGGGGTTCCTGCGGGGAAGAAGGGAGCGGTCTAGGGCTTCGGTAGGGGAGGAGCTAGCTGTTGTGTGCGGCAGCGAAAAAGCCCAGGTCACTGGGTTATTTTGTAGAGTAGGGGAGAGGTTGCGCGTACGTGGGGAGTGGGGGAGAAATTAATGGAGATCGGTTGTGGGAAAATACGCACAAAAGCACGCATGCCTGGGAGGCGACGTGAAAGGTGGAGAGAGGCAAGCCGCTGGGATTTTACGGGAGTAGGTTAGGATTGTTCTCATCTTAATATATATATATATATATATATATGTTATAGGGATAGGTTAGGAGGTTGCCAGTACGCCCAGATACCATAGGCTTAATAACCCTTAAAAGAATTAAAAAAAGTCCAGCTAAGAAAGTGTTAACTGCTAGATTGTGATATTAACTAGTTAAAGTATTAAACAAAATAGTTAGTTTTTTTAAAAAAAATTAATAAGCTATGTTTATGGGCTTTGATTTCAAAACGTATTGCACTTTCAGATTCTAAAAATTTGAATATGAAGATAAAAGTATTTAAATATAATAGTGATAAAAAATAATCAGATATACAACTTCGCCCTCGGACATCCAAAAGTTACAAAGAAAAATACCGGAGCGATCGCGCCTCCGAGAGGATCGTGAATACAGGGTCCGATCACGCGTCTGAGCTACAGAAATACAATAATAAAACCAAATACGAAAATACGCAGACGAATCAACATACGCACGAAAATACGTACGACCGGAAGTGGCCGTTACAGTCCCACTCTTAGCCTAATTCTCCAATGTCGTGTCATAGCTTGATCTTGAATTGGGTGATGAGTGTGTCTCATAAAAGGTATCTTCAGGTTCTGCTTCCTGGCCTTCGCAGTTCTCGTGATCCCTCATGGCATGGTCGTCAACAAGGGGGGGTGTCGTCATCTGAGCATGCACCTCTTTGGAAATTGTCCTGAAGTCCGTCAGGTACTATGGTCAAATCATCTTCTTGGAAGTCGCCAGTCTCTGGGGAACTTGTGTATTCGGGATTTATTCGTCCCTCTCAGACAAGGTGTGCAAATATCTCCTCGAATGGGACGCCGGCAGGGAAGAAGTACGTGCCATAAGTATCAAATCGTATGCAAATCCCTTCCGGGACATTGTTGGCGTCAGCGTTATATTCCGAGATGAACTCTGAAAGATGCGGTGCGAATGGATCTACTGACGAGATGAATACTAGCCCGGTGCACCTGGTATGATCCACAATGTAATTCAAATCAGTTAGAAGGGATACCTCATTCGGTGTATCGCAGGAGTTGGCCTGTGGAATATCCTTGACTTTGAATGAGAGCATGTGCCCTTCGACGCTAACGTACACGTCGTCCTCGAGATCACCCAAGTGGATTCGCTCCGCGATGTAGTTCAGGATTTCAAATTCGGCTTCGTGAATAGCCTTGACGACTAAAGAGCCTGTAGATCTGACATAGTCCAACATTCTGTCTAAGGCATACTGAGAGTGCTCCCTTCCTCATGGATCCTGGGCAAGAAAGCTTTACCGACACATTATAGTTCCTCAAATGTAAGATATTCGAACAAGGGCAACCTGTGGAGGGATGTTAGTACGCAAAGAAAAATCACTCAAGAAAATTATGGAACTCGTCAGTAAAGAGAGCAAATCAATAACAAGAAAATAAACAAAAATAATAAAAAGAGTGTGTATGAGGAAAAGTATGAATGGAACCGACACTCTCCGACCTAAAGCTAAAGCAAACTGTTGCCTCCTCGGCAACGGCGTCGAAAACTTGTTCGGACCCCGGATTCACAACCCAGGGGCACGAATCACCGCAAGTGCATGATTTGTTATAGTATGTATAGAATGTCGAACTCAAGGGAGGCGATCGTTTAGCGTTTAATTTTTTGAGGAAGGAGGAGAATGTGTGGTCAGGGGTTGTCAAGTGAAGATTGGTTGGTTGAATGTTGGGAATGAGGCTAACTAAATATTAAACGTCTAAGGCCTTCGGGATTCCCTGCTAGGCCTTTCGGTCATGGATGTCAGGTCAAGTGGTCCTTTGTTGGACGATGTATTAAGGTAGGAGTGTCACATCTGGTGATGGAAACGAGCGTTTGACATCCGTCATCGCACTCGTCTAAACATCCCTATGTGGAGTCGTGCTTTCGCGATCGGCTTCGTACGGGAATGCGTGCATTATGCTTGACACTTGGTCCTGCCTCGCAATCTGTATCCACTCACGTGGTAGACGGAATGCGACGCCACGCTATGGTTGGTTCTAGCGGTCGGGCTACTTTCATAGACATCGGCTAGCGGATCGAGGATTAGTGATCGCCCCGGCTCTCGAGTCACTCTCATGAGCGAGAGCCCCGAAAAACGGCCACTAAGCCTAAATCGGATTCGTGGGGACTCTCCCTGGGATATGGAGTCGCTTTTGCGATCCTCCGATCCTAAGGCTAATCCCCCAAAACCCCTGTTCAAACTACCATAGGAAGACCCTAGATTCATCCAACTAAGGCTTAACCTAATATCCAATCCCTAGAATCCTAGGGATCATCCCTAAGCCCTAGATACACACTACTCTAGCATTGCTATGGCTACAAACATAATAGCAATGAAGATTTTCATCATCACTTTAGCAAACACAATGAAACTAATTTCGTTGCAAAGAGAAATCAATATAAAAGCAATGTGCAAAGAAATTAAAGGGAAAGAAATAGCTACCAAGCTTTAGATTGCAAAACAAATGACAAGAGAGATAGAGCTCCTCCAATAGCACTGATGTTTTCTACAGTAAATTAAATCTTAACATACTCTAAAAATCTATTTAGTTTATATACAAACACATAAGTTTTGGGTTTTACAAAGAAACCAACCAGAAACCCGATAAAAACAGCCAATAAGGAGTCTGCCGACCTAGCACTCGGTCGAGCGATTGGGTCGATCGACCGAGCGCTACGCTTTGGGGAGCTGGAGAGGGGGCCGCTCGGTCGAGCGAGGAAGCCACTCGACCGAGCGCCATCTTGGGGAATTGATGTCTTTTGGTTGAACATGATGCTGCTTGGTCGAATGGTAACTCGCTCGACCGAGCAAATTAACTCCAATTTTAACACAGAGTTACAAGTCAATAGACTGGGCTCTCCTGACAACTGGCTGGGGTGAACGATTTGGTCGCTCGGTCGAGCGAGTCGAATCGCTCGCCCGAGCACCCCTTTGAAGTCTTCGCCGTTCTCCTTGGAGTCACAGCCCGAGCGATCTGGAAACATCTTGCTTCTCACCTTTGTCTCCTTTCTCTCTTCCTCTCCTCTCCTCTCTTCTCTTCCACTCTTCTCCTTCTCCTACTCCTTCTTCTCCTTCTCCTCCTTCTCCTTCCTTTCCTTCATTTTCCTTCTCCACTTCCATTCCCTTCTACTCCTTCTCCACTTCTCTTCTTTTCTTTCCTTAGCCCCCGTGAGTTTCCGTGGCGAGGCGACGCGAGCTTCAGCGTCCAAGTCGTGTCCAAAATCCCGAATCACGCCGAATTCCTTGAAAGTGTATAAAACATCGCAAGAATCAAATATATCGAGAAAAGTGCGATATAATACGAAATTATGAACTCGGGCGATCGAAATGATATGGAAATACGTGATAAAACATAGAAAATATGGACACGAGAGGAGCCTCTGGGCTAGAGCCCAGTGCGGCCTTGGGCAAAGCGGTCGGCCTGCTTCTCTTCAGCCCATTCGGGGGGTTGTATCTTGCACGGATTTGCATCAAGTTCATCAATAATGTATGATTTTTAGGCAATACAATTGAGTGTCTCATTAAATGTGCCACGTCAACATGATATGAGTGAGGGACATAGATAAACATGGATGCTTTTCCCTAGTTAATGTGTGCAACTATAGCTTCTAGTATTATTAAAGGGGAGTGATAGTAACTTTGTTACTTCGACATTATAGGGTCACACATCCTACGATGCTCTGATAAATAATGAATGACATGATGGTTAAGAGACTATATAAGGTAACGAAAGGATGTGCTTATTCACTTCTAATCTTTGCAAAGACAGGTTTAGAAGTGGGAAAATTATAATATCATAGTTGCAATGGATGTAGCATTTAGGCTTGGTCAATGTGGACATGACTAGGGCATAGAAAGCCTAGTCATGGTAGGGCTTCAACCTAATTTGGACGAAATAGGCCGAAGGCCTATCATGGTTTACAACGAACTTAGTCTATTGTTCTAGTTAAAATAGAAGTCGATAAGTTAAGGAAGATTGTTAATGTTTGAAGAGTAAAGAACAAAAATACCCATCGTTTTCTTTGATAAATAGGAAAGTAACTTTACGATGAAATAAATGTGATACTAAACGCTAACTATGACTATTGTACTTGTTTTACATATGCAAATGCTTTTCAAGGAGAAAAATGATTTCTTCATCAAAGGATTGTAGGTCAAGCACCATCTAGATTTTCTTTTATTGTTTTTTGTGTGCATGATCAAAGAGCATGCACATAGAGTCTTGGCAGCATTGCCAATGATTTGAAATCGTCTATCACACACATGTATACGTCAATTCCTATCCCACATTTATTATTGCATGTTGAATAAGATGAATATGGAGGTCCCTTCTTAGCTATCGTTTAAAATTCCAATCTCTGCTATTTTTTGGATGATCGGATGCGTTTAATTTGACATTTGCAGTCACACCGTCCATGAGCTACATATTCAGGCCTTCCGTAGCTGTTAAGCTGATTATAAATCGGAAAGTGATCGCATCCATGACCGGAGAGTATGTATCATTATAATATATTCCTGGTCGTTGGGAAAAACCTTGTGCAACAAGGCACGCTTTGTAGCGTACGATCTGATTATTTTCGTTTTTATTTCTTACGAATACCCATTTATAACCCACATGTTTTACACCCTTTGGTGTTGGGACTACAGGTCCAAAAACTTTGCGTTTCGAGAGTGAGTCCAGCTCTACTCCTATTGCCTCGTTCCATTTTGGCCAATCCTCTCTGCGTTTACATTCTGCTAGAGAGTGTGGATCGATATCATTGTCATATTCAGTGACGTGATTAGCAATAACGAACGCGAAGTTATCATCAATGATAATGCTATTTCTGTCCAGTACCTTCCCAGTACGTACATAATTTAATGATATTTCTCCTATATTTTCCTCTTCTGGAGGTTTAGGAGGGGAGAGGTATCTGGACTGAGCTCAGCATCATTGTGGTATCGTTATAATTTCTCCAGGAGTTTTCCTCTTTCGAGGAAACTTATCTTTGGAGCCTGGGGGTCGTCCTCTCTTTTGTTGAGGTACGGCTGCTTCTGCTGCAGGTAAATTGCATCCATCTCTGGGTATGTCAATCCTAGCTGGTGTGTTTGCAGTAGGGACGTGTGATCTGACAATCTTCTGGTTGTCAGTAAATTTGTCCGGTAGTATGTGAACTGTATTTTGTATTTGGAAGATCTTTAGGATCTCATCTTCACATTGGTTTGTACGTGGATCAAAGTGGGATAAAGTTTTGGTACCGATGAAATGGTCTTTGAAGCTTCAGGCTTATTAGTGTTCATGCCTAGTTTGGGAAATGTATTTTCGTCAAACTCACAGTCTTCTAGACGTACCTTAAAAGCGTCCCCCGTTAGGAGTTCCAGGTATCTAATGATCGATGGTGAGTTGAACCCTATGTAGATACCTAGGCGACGTTAAGGACCCATCTTGGTCCTCTGCGGTGGTGCGATGGGGACATAGACTGTGCATCCAAATGTCTTCAAGTGAGAGATATTTGGTGGAGTTCCATATGCAAGTTGCATCGGAGAAAAGTTTGACTACCATATGGTCGTAATCTTATTAGCGATGCAGCATACAAGATTGCATGTCCCCATGCAGTCACATGCAACTGGGATTGCATTAGTAATAGACAAGCGATCCATTGTAATCTCTTTATAAGAGATTCAGCTAATCCGTTCTCGGTGTGAACATGTACTACAGGATGGTCAACTTCAATGCCAGTTGCTTGGCAGTAGTATAGAAAGACTTGTGATGTAAATTCCTCAGCATTATCCACACGTAATTTCTTAATCTGGTTGTCTGGAAAATGTGCTGCAACTTAATGATTTGTGCCAGTAGCTTTGCAAAGGCTACGTTGCTGGTGGACAGTATGCACACATATGACCATTTGGAAGATGCATCTATCAGTACCATAAAGTACCGGAATGGACCACTTGAGGGGTGAATATACCCACAAATGTCTCCATGTATTCTTTCCAGGAAGCTGGGAGACTCTGAGTCCACTTTAGGTGGAGGTGGCCTCGTAATCAATTTACCTTTGTAACAAGGGATAAGGAAAATCACCCTTTCGAAGTAACTTCACGTTCTTCAAATTAATTCCACGGGACCGGGATATGATGTGGTGCATCATTGCCGATCTGGGGTGTCCGAGTCTATTATGCCAGAGTTGGAATTCTGGTTGATTTTTGCACTTCTGATGCTCAATTATATTAGATTCCATTACTCGTATTGTTATATGGTAGAGACCCGACAGGAATCCCTCAAAACGCTCAACGATGGTTTTAGCACCATTTTAAGAGTCGTTACATACAAGTATTCTTTGTCATGTTTACCCACCGTTTCTAGGTAGTATCCGTTTAGACGGATGTCTCTGAAACTTAGTATGTTTCTGTGCGAGCATGGAGAGAAAAGAGCATCTTTTATTAAGATTTGTGTTTTATTGGGGAGCAAAATATTTGCTTCCCCTGATCCTTCTATTATACTTGATGGACAGAAAATAGTATTTATGGTGCCATCGTATTGGTTGATGCTTTGAAAAAAGCAAATATCTCGAAGGATCGTGTGCATATAAGCATTGTCCACCAGACATTTATTATTCATCTATAGCAAGAAAGAAAAGCATATCAGTATAAGGCACAAAGTAAGCAAATTTTATTTAAAGTCTGAAAATAAACTAACTGTTGGATCTGGATCCTAGCCTAGAGGGGGGTGAATAGGCTAATAAAAAATTCTCGTGCAACTCACGAGAAATCACACGCAGTTATAAGTACAACCAGAGTAAAAGATAGGCAATCACAGAGAACACACAGATATACCCTGGTTCGGTCGACCCGTCGACCTACGTCCAGCCCCCAAAGCAAATACTAGATTGAATAGTGCAATAGGTACAAAGTCACAAGTTAGAGCACGCTCAGAGCACCCTCTACGTCCCTACACTCGCCAGACTCTCAGTACCCCACACACAGTGTTTCCTCTCACTATCAATCCAAACAAAGCTTTCTACCAGCTAGTCCCAAACTAGCTGGGTCCCACTTATCTAGTCCCAACTAGACAAGTCCCAAAATAGTCCACAAAAATAGGTAAAAGTTTCCCCTGCAGAGAACGTTACACTAAGACACAAATAAAGGAGTTTAGAGTTTAGAAATGCTCAGTTTGTGTCTGTGTAGGCGTCTCTATCAATCAGCACGTCGTCAGCTTCAATCTGACGCAAACGGTGTCTCAATCTGACTCCTGGATGTCAAGATATGCACTGGTCTGTGCACAAAGCAATTTCAGTTCAGTCCCTTATAAATCTTCAGTCTGTGCGCTCAGCAATAAAGCGGTCGGTGCGTGGAGCAATTCAGTTCAGCTCTTTTAAATTACGGCCTGTGCGCAAAGCAACTCCCAAGTAAATCTCCCCGCCACGTCAGCTCCGAACTGCTCGCAAGCAAAACTTGATCTCAGCCGTTGAGTTGTTTTGCTTTCCGATCTAAGCCGTCCACTCGTTTTTCAATCATGCAGCGGCGGCGAAAACTTTTCCGGTGGTGACGTTGTCTTCGGCAGCGAGAGCGGGTGTAAGATGATGCGGCGGCGCTGCTCAGCGTCTTCGTGGAACGTGGATCTTGTGGCAGTGCCTTCGTCACAGGCAGCGACGACACCGTGGCTCCACAACAGCTCCGACTTCAACTTAGGGCATGCAGCGGCGATCTCTTGATGACAACAGCAGCGATCCCTCTCGATGGCGTCTCTCCGGTGTGATGAGTCGACAGCGACGGCAGTGATCAGGTCACGGCGGCGACCAGATCTCTTCGGTTGTGCAGCGGCGACTCACGATGATGTAACGGCGATGACTTCGGCTGAGGGATCTCGTCCAACAGCGACGGCGATGACTTCAACGAACTCTTCGTCGTGCAGCGGCGGAGGACGACTTCTTTGGCAGCGATTCCGGGCGGGGACGACGGCGGCGTGATGTTTCCGACCAGTGATAGACGGCAGCAGTGCCCTCAGCCTCTCCGGCGATATGGCTGCTTCTCCGACTCCCAGCGGCAATGGCACCTCCTCCGAATGAGCACCTCCGATGTAACGACTTCCGTGTGGCGGCAATGTCTACGCGAGTAGCGGTGATGCTTCAGGATCTCCGGAAGCTTCGGTGAGGTCCATCTTCGTCTTCGGTTGCACGACGACGAGGCGGACAGCAGCTTGTCGACGGCGAGACGTCAGTTTGTTCTTTGGCGACGAAACCCTCCGACGATGCTTCTCTTAATGACCACAGCGTCTTCTCCGAGAGATGGTGGTGATGATGATTGCTTGGAGGAAGGTCTCGACTTGCAGCGTGGGTATGGACGATCGGAGCTTTCCTTCACGCTTGGGAAGAGGATGTGATGATCCCAACAGTTGAGGGTTTTGCTTGATGATGCATGTGAGGGGCTCTTCGGGGAGTTAACAACTGGCCGTGTTTTCTTTTTATTTATGTTAGGCTTAAGATCTACGGCAGCGGCAATACGGCAATAGGAATATAGGAGTTTTTGAAGAAAAAGAGTTTCTTGGTTTTTGTGATTTGTTGTGATGAGTATACGCAAGCCCCCTTGGAAATTTTTGTGTTGCCGTACTCCATTGTTAGGGTTGAGGGGATGGCTTATATAGAGTATAGGAGATGAATTGTCAAAGATAGGATCCCTAGTATTTAGGAAAGATTTGAGGCCATCTTTGAATGGGAAATCAAGTAGGATTTGAATAGGATTGGAAATACGAATTTAGAATTTGATCTCCATGGCAATTGAGATTGAAAATACAAATTGTGAATTTGAATTTTACTAGGAGTTGGTATTGGCTAAGAAGTTTGTATAGCCATAGGATAAATTCCAATAACCAAAAAGATTTGGTTTCATCTCTCAATATTGGACCAAGTCCACTTTCTTTGAGCACATCAATCTCTCTCTCTCCCAATGTGCTATACGAATAGCAATATCGCCAAATACTGAAAATACATTGTTTCGCCAAGCCTGAAACACACTGAGCACACACATTAGATATACCGACACGTTTGTCATCATCAAACCAAGTTCCTAGATCGTTGCTTCCAACAATCTCCCCCTTTTGGTGATGACAAACCCACAAAAGATTTGATCAATAGAAATGAGTGTGTGAAGGTGTTGAAGGGTGTAATGCAATATGAATCATGAGATGAATATTCAAGCACTACAACATGGATACAATAGCATGCTCCCCCTTCTCTCAAGCTCCCCCTTCAACAAGTATTCAAGAATATTGCAGGCTCCCCCTTCAACAAATAATATCAACATGTATTCAAGAATATTGCAGGCTCCCCCTTCAACAAATAATATCAACATCAAAGCTCAAAATCTTTTCTTTCTCCCCCTTTGTAATCACCAAAAGCGGATTAATGAAGTCACAAATATATTCCATGCAAAAATAAATCATTATTAGATGTAGCGTGTAATTTGCATGAGCATTCCAAATAATAGACAAGTCAAGTTCATAGAATTTCATAACAATACTTATCCACCTTTGTGTAAGTGTAATGATATAGACAATAAAGTGCAAGAGGAGATTCAATTTCAAATATTCAACCAAATCAACCCACATTTTCCAATTTTCATGAATATCACTGGGATTGATTTTTCCCACCTCATCAAGGATGAGTTCAAGTTACCGAATCCC
Organism: Scilla litardierei; assembly: GCA_030789695.1. NCBI lineage: Eukaryota > Viridiplantae > Streptophyta > Magnoliopsida > Asparagales > Asparagaceae > Scilla > Scilla litardierei. The sequence goes on along the minus strand of CM061138.1, from coordinate 75,951,209 downwards.
AAAACATGGCCTAAAAGGACTTTTAAATGCGGGATGGCATTGCTTGACGAGTTATATACACCAACGCTAATGATTACCCATGTAGCACAAGTTGGATACTCGTGGGTTGTGTATTAGCCGTGAAGTGTATCCATTTTTCATACGGAGCAAAAATTTTTTTTTTCAATTCTTTTGTGCTCAATTTTAATTCATGGCTAAACACATCATATCCCTTAGAAAAATCAGAAATTAATCATTCCTACATTCACTTTCCATTATTCTTCAAAAGAATCTCCAAAAGCACTAAAAAGTCAAATATCGTGAAAGTGCAAATGTAGGTGTAGAAGTCAAGTTTGAAACTTAAGAGACATGTCATGGCTACTAAAAAGAATAACATCATGTTCATGTAGCTACAACAATAATGAATTGACTTCTACAAGGGATAGAATTGATCATTCATACAATATCACTCAAGAGATTCATAAGAGGATTCAATAAGCACATTTTTTTTTTGAATTTTTGATTTTTTTTCAATTTTTTTTCAGAAATAAAAACATTAAAAAATCATCCATGCAAGCACACAAACCAAAATAAATCAAGCACACAAAAAAACTATGAAGGTATGCAATGCAATGCAAAGAGGGATAGAATTATACCTTCTCGTCGCAATTTAACGAAGGAGCTAAAAGAATGAAACATTGAATTTAACGCTCCTCGCCAAAACTCCATCACACCTACATGAAAGGTGTTAAGTGTGACCTTGGAATCCAACAAGGTCCACTAGTGTTAGCCAATATTGTTTTAGGAACCCACACTTGTTTAAACTTGATTTTAATGTTCCTAAATTTACAATAGTATGAAGTATGGCCTACACTATCACAAGTAAAGCACTTTGCATATAAGTTCTTCGCAATAGACGGTGCATTGTGGAATTTCTTGAATTTTTGCTTTTCAACGTTTTTCAGACCAAAACCAAGGCCTCTTCTATTATTGCCATATAATTGATTCTCTAAAATAGTGTCCAACGATTGCTTTCCCGTAGAGAATTTCTTAATGGCCGATTCAAGATTAGAGACTTTGGTTTTCAACAATTTATTTTCTTCCACAAGCAATGTGCATTTACTTATAAAAGCTCTCTTGTTTTCCTCTTCCTTCTTTTCAAATTCAACCATTTTTCTTTTAAAATCATTATCCAACATGCAGAATTTATCATTAAGCTCTCTAATAACATAGTCTTTTTCAGTCTCGAGCTTAATCAAATCAAGTTTAAGCATGCTAATATTATTCATCAAGGAAGGGCAAGAGAGACAAGGTGCTTCATCATTAAAACTGGATTTTTCCTTTTTCAGAATATCAATAGTAGAGTTACGTGCAACAATATCAATTTTGAGTTTTTCAATCTCTTTAGACATTTCATATTCAGATTGTTGCATTTCAAAGTTCTCATTTTGATAATCATCTATAGTGGATTCAAGCTCTACTATTTTATCTTGCATTTCTTTACAAAGAGTAAGGAGTTCAGTTTTACTACCAGAAGTTACCTCATTGTGTATTCCCATCAATGCCATGCATGAATGGGCTTCGTGTTCCTCCTCCTCGCTCTCAGCTTCGCTATCCATGTCCCAAGTAAGCACCTTGGATTTTCCCTTTTCTTTAGCTACCTGAGCTGTCTCATGTGGGCAATCCCTCATTCGATGTCCTCTTGCATTTAAAACACATCATTCTATTAGTAGTATTCTGATCATAATTTTGCTTAGAAGACTGAAAAAAGTTAGAGCGATTAAACCTGGGTGCCATTTCTGCTCTTCCTTGCTTGGTCTGGACAAACTTTCTGAAATTTCTGACCATTAGCGCTATGTCATCATCATCATCTTCACTTTCGTCAGCTTTCAGAGCAAGTGGCTTGGTAGCTTTCTCTTTTTCCTCAGGTTTCTCCCTTTCATCAATATTTTGCAATTCAAGCTCGTGGGACATTAAATTACCTATTAAGTCCTCCACCCTCATCTGCGATAGATCCTTCGCTTCTTGGATGGCAGTAACTTTAGGCCTGAAAGAGCTTGGCAGTGCTCTTAATAACTTTCTCACCTGCTCAAGGCTAGAATATGGCTTACCGAGCGAACTAGACTTGTAGACAATGTTGGTGAACCTCGCAAACATTTCTGATATCGTCTCTGATGGTAGCATGCGAAATCCCTCATATTCCGTGCTCAGAAGTGCAAGTCTAGACTCCTTCACCTGTGACGTTCCCTCATGCGTCACCTCCAAAGTATGCCATATTTCCTGCGCAGTTAGACAATGTGAGATACGATTGAATTCAGATTTATCTAATGCACAAATAAGAGCATTCATAGCTTTAGCATTTAAAGAATAAAGCTTCCAATCATTATCATCCCACTTATCATCAGATTTAGGCATCTCAGTATTTTCAATTTTGATAACAGGTGATTTATATCCTTTTTCAACAATTTGTCAAGCTTTATAATCAATATAAATAAGATAGATTTTCATACGATTTTTCCAGTAAGCATAATCTCCTCCATTAAATCTAGGTGGTCGGGAAACAGACTGACCATCAGCAAAAGCACTATCAATGTGGTCCATGGTCAAACTCGGCTAGATCTACCAAACTGGCTCTGATACCACTTGTTGGATCTAGATCCTAGCCTAGAGGGGGGGGGTGAATAGGCTAATAAAAAATTCTCGTGCAACTCACGAGAAATCACACGCAGTTATAAGTACAACCAGATTAAAAGATAGGCAATCACAGAGAACACACAGATATACCCTGGTTCGGTCGACCCGTCGACCTACGTCCAGCCCCCAAAGCAAATACTAGATTGAATAGTGCAATAGGTACAAAGTCACAAGTTAGAGCACGCTCAGAGCACCCTCTACGTCCCTACACTCGCCAGACTCTCAGTACCCCACACACAGTGTTTCCTCTCACTATCAATCCTAGTAAAGCTTTCTACCAGCTAGTCCCAAACTAGCTGGGTCCCACTTGTCTAGTCCCAACTAGACAAGTCCCAAAATAGTCCACAAAAATAGGTAAAAGCTTCCCCTACAGAGAACGTTACACTAAGACACAAATAAAGGAGTTTAGAGTTTAGAAATGCTCAGTTTGTGTCTGTGTAGGCGTCTCTGTCAATCAGCACGTCGTCAGCTCCAATCTGACGCAAACGGTGTCTCAATCCGACTCCTGGATGTCAAGATATGCACTGGTCTGTGCACAAAGCAATTTCAGTTCAGTCCCTTATAAATCTTCAGTCTGTGCGCTCAGCAATAAAGCGGTCGGTGCGTGGAGCAATTCAGTTCAGCTCTTTTAAATTACGGCCTGTGCGCAAAGCAACTCCCAAGTAAATCTCCCCGCCACGTCAGCTCCGAACTGCTCGCAAGCAAAACTTGATCTCAGCCGTTGAGTTGTTTTGCTTTCCGATCTAAGCCGTCCACTCGTTTTTCAATCATGCAGCGGCGGCGAAAACTTTTCCGGTGGTGACGTTGTCTTCGGCAGCGAGAGCGGGTGTAAGATGATGCGGCGGCGCTGCTCAGCGTCTTCGTGGAACGTGGATCTTGTGGCAGTGCCTTCGTCACAGGCAGCGACGACACCGTGGCTCCACAACAGCTCCGACTTCAACTTAGGGCATGCAGCGGCGATCTCTTGATGACAACAGCAGCGATCCCTCTCGATGGCGTCTCTCCGGTGTGATGAGTCGACAGCGACGGCAGTGATCAGGTCACGGCGGCGACCAGATCTCTTCGGTTGTGCAGCGGCGACTCACGATGATGTAACGGCGATGACTTCGGCTGAGGGATCTCGTCCAACAGCGACGGCGATGACTTCAACGAACTCTTCGTCGTGCAGCGGCGGAGGACGACTTCTTTGGCAGCGATTCCGGGCGGGGACGACGGCGGCGTGATGTTTCCGACCAGTGATAGACGGCAGCAGTGCCCTCAGCCTCTCCGGCGATATGGCTGCTTCTCCGACTCCCAGCGGCAATGGCACCTCCTCCGAATGAGCACCTCCGATGTAACGACTTCCGTGTGGCGGCAATGTCTACGCGAGTAGCGGTGATGCTTCAGGATCTCCGGAAGCTTCGGTGAGGTCCATCTTCGTCTTCGGTTGCACGACGACGAGGCGGACAGCAGCTTGTCGACGGCGAGACGTCAGTTTGTTCTTTGGCGACGAAACCCTCCGACGATGCTTCTCTTAATGACCACAGCGTCTTCTCCGAGAGATGGTGGTGATGATGATTGCTTGGAGGAAGGTCTCGACTTGCAGCGTGGGTATGGACGATCGGAGCTTTCCTTCACGCTTGGGAAGAGGATGTGATGATCCCAACAGTTGAGGGTTTTGCTTGATGATGCATGTGAGGGGCTCTTCGGGGAGTTAACAACTGGCCGTGTTTTCGTTAGGCTTAAGATCTACGGCAGCGGCAATACGGCAATAGGAATATAGGAGTTTTTGAAGAAAAAGAGTTTCTTGGTTTTTGTGATTTGTTGTGATGAGTATACGCAAGCCCCCTTGGAAATTTTTGTGTTGCCGTACTCCATTGTTAGGGTTGAGGGGATGGCTTATATAGAGTATAGGAGATGAATTGTCAAAGATAGGATCCCTAGTATTTAGGAAAGATTTGAGGCCATCTTTGAATGGGAAATCAAGTAGGATTTGAATAGGATTGGAAATACGAATTTAGAATTTGATCTCCATGGCAATTGAGATTGAAAATACAAATTGTGAATTTGAATTTTACTAGGAGTTGGTATTGGCTAAGAAGTTTGTATAGCCATAGGATAAATTCCAATAACCAAAAAGATTTGGTTTCATCTCTCAATATTGGACCAAGTCCACTTTCTTTGAGCACATCAATCTCTCTCTCTCCCAATGTGCTATACGAATAGCAATATCGCCAAATACTGAAAATACATTGTTTCGCCAAGCCTGAAACACACTGAGCACACACATTAGATATACCGACACGTTTGTCATCATCAAACCAAGTTCCTAGATCGTTGCTTCCAACAATCTCCCCCTTTTGGTGATGACAAACCCACAAAAGATTTGATCAATAGAAATGAGTGTGTGAAGGTGTTGAAGGGTGTAATGCAATATGAATCATGAGATGAATATTCAAGCACTACAACATGGATACAATAGCATGCTCCCCCTTCTCTCAAGCTCCCCCTTCAACAAGTATTCAAGAATATTGCAGGCTCCCCCTTCAACAAATAATATCAACATGTATTCAAGAATATTGCAGGCTCCCCCTTCAACAAATAATATCAACATCAAAGCTCAAAATCTTTTCTTTCTCCCCCTTTGTAATCACCAAAAGCGGATTAATGAAGTCACAAATATATTCCATGCAAAAATAAATCATTATTAGATGTAGCGTGTAATTTGCATGAGCATTCCAAATAATAGACAAGTCAAGTTCATAGAATTTCATAACAATACTTATCCACCTTTGTGTAAGTGTAATGATATAGACAATAAAGTGCAAGAGGAGATTCAATTTCAAATATTCAACCAAATCAACCCACATTTTCCAATTTTCATGAATATCACTGGGATTGATTTTTCCCACCTCATCAAGGATGAGTTCAAGTTACCGAATCCCAAAACATGGCCTAAAAGGACTTTTAAATGCGGGATGGCATTGCTTGACGAGTTATATACACCAACGCTAATGATTACCCATGTAGCACAAGTTGGATACTCGTGGGTTGTGTATTAGCCGTGAAGTGTATCCATTTTTCATACGGAGCAAAAATTTTTTTTTTCAATTCTTTTGTGCTCAATTTTAATTCATGGCTAAACACATCATATCCCTTAGAAAAATCAGAAATTAATCATTCCTACATTCACTTTCCATTATTCTTCAAAAGAATCTCCAAAAGCACTAAAAAGTCAAATATCGTGAAAGTGCAAATGTAGGTGTAGAAGTCAAGTTTGAAACTTAAGAGACATGTCATGGCTACTAAAAAGAATAACATCATGTTCATGTAGCTACAACAATAATGAATTGACTTCTACAAGGGATAGAATTGATCATTCATACAATATCACTCAAGAGATTCATAAGAGGATTCAATAAGCACATTTTTTTTTTGAATTTTTGATTTTTTTTCAATTTTTTTTCAGAAATAAAAACATTAAAAAATCATCCATGCAAGCACACAAACCAAAATAAATCAAGCACACAAAAAAACTATGAAGGTATGCAATGCAATGCAAAGAGGGATAGAATTATACCTTCTCGTCGCAATTTAACGAAGGAGCTAAAAGAATGAAACATTGAATTTAACGCTCCTCGCCAAAACTCCATCACACCTACATGAAAGGTGTTAAGTGTGACCTTGGAATCCAACAAGGTCCACTAGTGTTAGCCAATATTGTTTTAGGAACCCACACTTGTTTAAACTTGATTTTAATGTTCCTAAATTTACAATAGTATGAAGTATGGCCTACACTATCACAAGTAAAGCACTTTGCATATAAGTTCTTCGCAATAGACGGTGCATTGTGGAATTTCTTGAATTTTTGCTTTTCAACGTTTTTCAGACCAAAACCAAGGCCTCTTCTATTATTGCCATATAATTGATTCTCTAAAATAGTGTCCAACGATTGCTTTCCCGTAGAGAATTTCTTAATGGCCGATTCAAGATTAGAGACTTTGGTTTTCAACAATTTATTTTCTTCCACAAGCAATGTGCATTTACTTATAAAAGCTCTCTTGTTTTCCTCTTCCTTCTTTTCAAATTCAACCATTTTTCTTTTAAAATCATTATCCAACATGCAGAATTTATCATTAAGCTCTCTAATAACATAGTCTTTTTCAGTCTCGAGCTTAATCAAATCAAGTTTAAGCATGCTAATATTATTCATCAAGGAAGGGCAAGAGAGACAAGGTGCTTCATCATTAAAACTGGATTTTTCCTTTTTCAGAATATCAATAGTAGAGTTACGTGCAACAATATCAATTTTGAGTTTTTCAATCTCTTTAGACATTTCATATTCAGATTGTTGCATTTCAAAGTTCTCATTTTGATAATCATCTATAGTGGATTCAAGCTCTACTATTTTATCTTGCATTTCTTTACAAAGAGTAAGGAGTTCAGTTTTACTACCAGAAGTTACCTCATTGTGTATTCCCATCAATGCCATGCATGAATGGGCTTCGTGTTCCTCCTCCTCGCTCTCAGATTCGATGTCCTCTTGCATTCTGATCATAATTTTGCTTAGAAGACTGAAAAAAGTTAGAGCGATTAAACCTGGGTGCCATTTCTGCTCTTCCTTGCTTGGTCTGGACAAACTTTCTGAAATTTCTGACCATTAGCGCTATGTCATCATCATCATCTTCACTTTCGTCAGCTTTCAGAGCAAGTGGCTTGGTAGCTTTCTCTTTTTCCTCAGGTTTCTCCCTTTCATCAATATTTTGCAATTCAAGCTCGTGGGACATTAAATTACCTATTAAGTCCTCCACCCTCATCTGCGATAGATCCTTCGCTTCTTGGATGGCAGTAACTTTAGGCCTGAAAGAGCTTGGCAGTGCTCTTAATAACTTTCTCACCTGCTCAAGGCTAGAATATGGCTTACCGAGCGAACTAGACTTGTAGACAATGTTGGTGAACCTCGCAAACATTTCTGATATCGTCTCTGATGGTAGCATGCGAAATCCCTCATATTCCGTGCTCAGAAGTGCAAGTCTAGACTCCTTCACCTGTGACGTTCCCTCATGCGTCACCTCCAAAGTATGCCATATTTCCTGCGCAGTTAGACAATGTGAGATACGATTGAATTCAGATTTATCTAATGCACAAATAAGAGCATTCATAGCTTTAGCATTTAAAGAATAAAGCTTCCAATCATTATCATCCCACTTATCATCAGATTTAGGCATCTCAGTTGGTCGGGAAACAGACTGATCTACCAAACTGGCTCAACCAGATTAAAAGATAGGCAATCACAGAGAACACACAGATATACCCTGGTTCGGTCGACCCGTCGACCTACGTCCAGCCCCCAAAGCAAATACTAGATTGAATAGTGCAATAGGTACAAAGTCACAAGTTAGAGCACGCTCAGAGCACCCTCTACGTCCCTACACTCGCCAGACTCTTAGTACCCCACACACAGTGTTTCCTCTCACTATCAATCCTAGTAAAGCTTTCTACCAGCTAGTCCCAAACTAGCTGGGTCCCACTTGTCTAGTCCCAACTAGACAAGTCCCAAAATAGTCCACAAAAATAGGTAAAAGCTTCCCCTGTCCCTTATAAATCTTCCAACTCCCAAGTAAATCTCCCCGCCACGTCAGCTCCGAACTGCTCGCAAGCAAAACTTGATCTCAGCCGTTGAGTTGTTTTGCTTTCTGATCTAAGCCGTCCACTCGTTTTGCAGCGGCGGCGCTTTTCCGGTGGTGACGACAGCGAGAGCGGGTGCGCGTCTTCGTGGAGCGTGGATCTTGTGGCAGTGCCTTCGTCACAGGCAGCGACGACACTGTCCACAACAGCTCCGACGCGGCGATCTCTTGATGCGGCGATCCCTCTCGATGGCGTCTCTCCGGTGTGATGAGTCAACAGCGACGGCGGTGATCAGGTCACGGCGACGACCAGATCTCTTCGGTTGATGCAGCGGCGACTCACGATGATGTAACGGCGATGACTTCGGCTGAGGGATCTCGTCCAACAGCGACGGCGATGACTTCAACGAACTCTTCATCGTGCAGCGGCGGACGGGGACGACGGCGACGATGTTTCCGACCAGTGATAGACGGCAGTAGTGCCCTCAGCCTCTCCGGCGATATGGCTGCTTCTCCGACTCCCAGCGGCAATGGCACCTCCTCCGGATGAGCTGTAACGACTTCCGTGTCAATGTCTACGCGAGTAGCGGTGATGCTTCAGGATCTCCGGAAGCTTCGGTGAGGTCCATCTTCGTCCTGTTGCACGACGACGAGATGCTTCTCTTAACGACCACGGCGTCTTCTCCGAGAGATGGTGGTGATGATGATTGCTTGGAGGAAGGTCTCGACTTGCAGCGTGGGTATGGACGATCGGAGCTTTCCTTCACGCTTGGGAAGAGGATGTGATGATCCCAACAGTTGAAGGGGCTCTTCGGGGAGCAACTGGCCGTGTTTTCTTTTTATTTATTTTAGGCTTAGGATCGCGGCAATACGGCAATATATAGGAGTTTTTGAAGAAAAAGAGTTTCTTGGTTTTTGTGATTTGTTGTGATGAGTATACGCAAGGTTAGGGTTGAGGGGATAGGATTTGAATAGGATTGGAAATACGAATTTAGAATTTGATCTCCATGGCAATTGAGATTGAAAATACAAATTGTGAATTTGAATTTTACTAGGAGTTGGTATTGGCTAAGAAGTTTGTATAGCCATAGGATAAATTCCAATAACCAAAAAGATTTGGTTTCATCTCTCAATATTGGACCAAGTCCACTTTCTTTGAGCACATCAATCTCTCTCTCCCCCAATGTGCTATACGAATAGCAATATCGCCAAATACTGAAAATACATTGTTTTGCCAAGCCTGAAACACACTGAGCACACACATTAGATATACCGACACGTTTGTCATCATCAAACCAAGTTCCTAGATCGTTGCTTCCAACACTAACATGCTGAAGAGAAACAAACATTTAGAAAGGAAATTGTTTTTCAACTACAATAAATTGCAGAAATAGATAAGGCATCAGTCTAGTAGGTCATCGATTGAGAAGTCCTCGACGATGTACCGAATTGGAGCCAGGTCTTCGTTTTCCACCAGGTTTGTTTTAGCAGACTTCTGGCTAGATTGGTACAAATCCTGGAGGTGACGTGGAGTACGACAGTTTCTGGACCAGTGTCCATTCATGCCACATTTGTGGCATTTGTCTTCCCAAACTTTCTTGGGGGCAGATGTCTGGCCGTTGTCTTTCCTCTTCCACACATTTTTCCTCTTCCCCTCATTGTTGGTCTTTGGAGGGGGTCCTCTAGCCTGCTTCTTCAATGCCTTTCCCTTCTGGGGTTTGCCTTTGAATTTATTCTTCTTCTTCTGGGAGGAGATATTGTGCGCTTCAGGTGCATGTGCAATGCCAGTAGGGCGCAAGTTATGGGTGGCCAACAAGAGGTCTCTGTTCTGTTCTACCATCAGAAGGCATGAGAGAAGTTCCGAGTATTTCGTGAATTTCCGTTCACAATACTGTTTCATGAGCATAACATCCTTCTCGTGGAAAGATGTAAAAGTTTTCTCCAACATGCGTTCCTCCGTCACTTTTTCACCACACAACTTCAGGCGTGAGGTGATACTGAATAATGTCGAGTTGTACTCGGCATGGACTTGAAGTCCTGTAGACAGATGTTCTCCCATTCATATCGCGCTCGAGGAAGGATAACATCTTTTTGATGTTTGTATCGATCCTCGAGTGCGGTCCATAACTCGTATGAGTCTTCCACCGTGAGTTACTTGGTCTTCAGGGTCCAATCGATATGGCGTCTGATATAGGTAATGGCTTTCGTCTTATCTATGTCAGAAACCGTATCGCCAACAGCAATGGCATTGCTCAAGCCCTGTGAGCGCAGATGGAATTTGATATCCAACTGACAGCTCAAGTAATTCTTGCATGTAGCTTCCAATACGTCGAAGTCAACGCTCACTATCTTTGCCATTCATTTAAGCATGTTAAACAAGCAATAATTAAATATTTGAAAAGAAATAGATAATCATGCAAATCAGACACAGATATTTATTGTGTGCATCAGCTAGTCACCATTTTAAAAGTACAAAATAAAGTCCATATACAGTCCCATTAAAAAGAAAATACAACTCGGGAACCCTTATGGCCCCCATTCTTCTGGAAGTAGATCTTCATCACCATGGGACGTGCACCAGACTTGGAATTTATAAAATTTAATCCTCACTACAATTTCTCTCAAAAGAAAAAAATGCGAGAAATAAATGGTGACAAATAGCCGATCCAAAACCACAACAAAATATTAACATTCGTCGCAGAAACATCAACAATGCAGCAGGCATTTAATTATTCATCGCATACATGTAGTATGTTTAAGCGCAATTTCATGCTATGGGCAATGAAAATATGCAACATCCCAGGTATTTTTAATGGAATAAAATATTTTTTGTTTAATAATTAATTGGACCATGTGGAAACGTCATTAACCGTTAGGTTAGTTAACTAACGACAGAGCGGTTCAGGATCCTCATAATTATTAAACGTGAAAATAATAAATAATCCAATATGAAAAATGCAATTGGTGATGAAATAACATAAAATCGACCTGAAATTTTTTAAAAAAATGGATCAATAATTTTTAGAATCCATTTGTTAAAAAAATTGTGGAAAACCCCTAATTAGGATTTTGTTGCGACGGCTGCGAATGGGGGCGCCTGGTGGCGGAAAGCGGCGGCGCACGCGGTACGACTGCAGGTCGCAGCGACGCGGTGCAGGGGCGACTACAGGCCTGGCGGCGCGCGCGGGGCGACTTCAAGTTGCGGCGCACGGGAGGTGCACGCTACAGGCGCGCGTGCGGGTGGCAATGCGGGTGCGACAGGCACACTTGCGGGCGGTGACTGGCCGCCCGTCGAGGCGCGCGTGGGAGGCACGTGCTAGGAGGCACGCGGCAGGCGCGCGCGGGCGGCACGCGTGCAGGTGGCGCACGCTGCAGGCACGGGGCGGGCGGCGCACGGGCGGCAGGGCGGCGCGATGTCGGCAGCAGGCCAGACGGTTGCGGTCATGGGGACGGGGTGCCAAGCCTTCTAGATCCATAGATTTCGGTGGAAAAAGAAGTTTTTATTGTAAAAATACAATTTTTAATCTTTGAATCAACGTTTTTTACCGTAAAAATATTATATTTAACGTTAAAATGTCGAAATTTCATCCAAAAATGATTAAAAACTGTTTTTAGTGGAGATCCTTGTTTTAAAATATGATTTTTCATACAGATCTAAGTAGAAAAATAGATCTAATAGAAAAACATCACAGATCACTCCTCATGCGCATGAAAATTAGATCTAAGGAATATCGATGATTACCTCTAGATCCTATCGCCGGATCTAGCGAAGTTTGGAGAAGCAAGCCCAATCCGCGTCCTCGCGATTCGTCCGTTGACATAGGTTCGGCTCAGCTAACGAGCATACCGATAACATGTTATGAGAGTGCCGGCTACTGAATTCGTAGACCTGTATTTATAAAAAACAATTACATAATGGGTGGATACCCTAAACACTAATGGGCTCCACTTGAGCCTATAAAAGCACGTTCATAACTCTTACCTATATGTTACTCCTGGAATAAAATACAAAATAATTTTCAATATACTAACGAGCAATAGGGAATTGCTATGCGAACATACCTTTTTGTTTAGTTCACAAACAGCTTATTTTTTTAAAAAAATACCAGTAATATCCTTTTTTAAAGAACCCAAAATACCCTTAAATTTTCTCTCGTACTCGTACCTCCCCCACGTCGCCACCCCTCCTCGGTCCGCCGCCTTCCCGCTCCCTGTGCCCCCTCGTCCGCTCCCATGCCCCCCTTCCCGTTCCCCAGCCTCCTCCCAGCCTCCTCTCCACAGCTCCCCTTCTTTGTCTTAAAATAAGAAGGAAGAAGGAAAAAAACCAAAAACTTCCCAAGAAATCACTATGGACTTGAATATCAAATTTTCTCGAAATATTGCAATTTTTCCGCTCTTTTTGGCCTAATTCAATAGCATCTTCGTCTTCTTCTTCGATGGTTGTCGTCGGATTTTGAAATGGGGTTTGGGGAACGCACACTCTCTGCTGCAGGAGCCAGCTATTCTTCGGCAATCATCGTCAGTTCCCTCGATGTTGCAAATGTAATTGCTTCCTTTTATTTAGCCATAGTATTTCTAAATTAATTTACAGCAAGAGGGCTAAAAACTAAACATTGAATTTATCTTTCTCTGATACATCGAAAAGCAGGACCCTCAACCTCTCACAAGGAAGGAAGTGCGAATACCATTAAGCCAGTTGGCTCGGATAAGATTGAATTTATTTTTGATTGCTAATCAAAGAGATAACAAAACTCATCGTCAAATTCCATGGATTGTGGGTGCCCCGTTGATCATAGCGTTTACTCAAAGCACCTTAACAATCTTTGTTGAAATGCAATTGATGTTAAAGTAAGAGCTTGATAATAGATGATTTTTTCGATTACTTTGTAGTTAACTGGAAATTAAGCACACTACTCCATTGAGTACAAAAGAAATTTGATCAAATTCCCTTTGTTTTGGGTATGTGTAATGAGCAATCCATTTGCAAATTGACCTAAAGATACTATTGGCAAAAAATTAAGTGGTATGTGAACGGAGCAAAACGTATATTCGCATTGCAATTCCTAAAGAAATAAAGCATGCCACCTATTTATCGGTCCGTCAATGTTCGGTATTGCTCGCCCTGAGAATATCAAAGTGGGCCCGTCACCAACTACGAATATTTTTCAACGTTGGCATCGCATCCGCGTCCAATTGCGTTCATTTCCCCCCGTTCCTCATCGAAACCCACCCGGGGAAAAAACGAACGGCAATTTTCTTAATATTAATACCGAGCGTGAAGAACATCGACGGGTCGCTTTGATTCCGCTCAAAATCAGCAGATCAATCGATCGGCCGATCTTGAAAGAGAGAAGAGCAAAAGGAAATGCCGGAGAAGTCGATGGACGACGTGATGGAGGCGGCGTCGGGCCCTCACTTCAGCGGCCTGCGCATCGACTCCCTCCGCCACTCCTCGCCGTCGACACCCTCCTCGCCTTCATCCGCCAAGGCCGCCGCAGCATACACATATGCCTCCGTCGCCGTCCAGACCACTGCCGATGACGACTCCGTCGAAGCCTCCAAGCAGCCCTTCGTCATCGGTGATTAACCCTAACCCCAACCATAATTCCTAGTCTTCAACAATAGTTGGGATTTTTGTTAATGTCTTTTGGTTTGATTCAAGGAGTTTTTGCTTTCTGATGATTTTTAGGGGTCTGTGGGGGAACGGCATCTGGTAAGACGACTGTGTGCGATATGATCATTCAGCAGCTTCATGATCATCGCGTGGTGCTCGTCAATCAGGTTGAAAATCGATTCTTTTCTTTTGTAATATACGATTTTTTGAGGATTATTGATAAAAAAAACCAGGAAATGGAGATGCCAGAGCTTGCCTAATTAACACGGTGATTGGATGGTTACTGAACCACATAAAAACGATTTTTAAATTAAAAATTCGAGCTTGTTTTTTGTTACTAAAGTTGCTTCACATCTTATATTTTATCTTTTTTACTTTACTGTGTTGCTGAGAACTAGAAGAAAACAATTGGAAGGACCACGTGCCCTTAAAGGCTGAGTGGCCACCAAGTCGATGAAAATTGATAAATTACATTAGATACCTTGTCAGCGGTAATGCACATAGAGAGTAGCTTTGGGATATGGATAGGAGGCAATGGTGCATATAGTGATGTTGAGTCGAACTGTTGAAGTTCATGGGTTTGAGGACTCGTCTGAGTGCAGGCATTTGGTTTGATGGTGCATATCACTGGAGTAGCAATATGTGTGCACAATGGATCTCCAAGCGATAAAAAGGCAATTTAATTCTAAACAAAGGGAAGGGACCCAGTGTTAGATGACGATATCCATGGTGAGGAAGACAATCATTGGTTACGATAGTATCACTCTTGTGATGATGACTTCTTTGAGTGTGATGCCAACATTTTGTGGGAGGAACGGCCGGGAAAGTAATGATAAAATGAGAAGGTCAACCAAATCATGGAAGAAACTATTTCTTATACACTTATTGACCTAACTAAGGAATGGGAACTGTCATCCTAACCCTAATAGGATATTCCCTTCACAAACATTAAAGTTTATGGCTGATATGGCCTTCCTTTATCTCATTGTTAACTAAAAGAGAGTTTGGTTTGAAAAATTATAAAATGGGTAGCAATGTTGTGTAAGCAGAAGTTGAAGTGAAGTGGCAAGGTAGGACTTCAATTTTACGGATGTTAAACCAAATAAGAGCTAGCACTATTTTGACAAAGTTGTGGTAACATAGAAAAATGAAAATAAAGGTTACAAATTAAATGATGGAAAAAGGAAAAATTTAAGTAATTCAGGAATTGCAAAGATACTAAAGCGAATAAGAAATTACATCACATCAATGTCAAACATTAAGAAAAGAAGATACTAAACACAATATAAAAAATTTCAAAATCTTGAAGAAGGGTCTGCATTTATGCAATGGCTTAAACAAAACTCTAGCAAGCCTGTTGTGCAATGGGAACGAGATGTAATCTTGATAGAGACATGCAACTCTCTACATGCAACTTGGAGAGAAGGTTTCATGGCAACTAAACCGGGGCTTGGGATCACGAAAATATTAAGTAGAATTATGGACATGGCTTAGGAATAGACTTTCACGGTAAATTGAGCATGACTTGGGTTAGTCTTTAATAGAGTAAAATATAGTTCTTACTAGAGTAAAAATAGGAAATAAGATGACCTAATAGAGACCATGAAGCTTTCTTGTAACGCAGGATGTCCTAAGTTCAAGTGTAGGGATTACTTTATTTGGAGAAATATTTCCTTTTCTGGGGCTTGGGGCATGCAATATATCCATTTTACCTTGGTTAAGAAAGTCGTATTCCATTTGGACATGTGTCTTGTTTCTCTTGAAGCTCCAGACCTGCTCGTGCCCTCTTCTCGTGCATCACTCCACAATCCAAAACCTTATTGTCTTTAAAAGTTGATCAATACACTAAGACCAAGAATGAAATTCACTGTGTATGTTTGGACATGAAAATTTGAGCGCGACAGATAGCATTGTCAAATAAAATTTTCCTTGATGTGATAAATTGCGTATCTAACTACAAAATAAGTAGAAAGCTATCTGAAATTTTTTCCAAAGGATATACATGCCAAGATAAATGGAGAAATTAGTCCGGTTAAGGGAACCAAACTCTTGAATCTTCTGATTTGTTACCTTGGTTTCGTAGCAGTCTTAATAATGGCTATGATCTATGGCCAATCTAGTGATAGTGATCTTCTATGGTGTTTATGGTTAAATATGTCAATTGCTCCTTGGTGAGTAGGATCCCTTAATCAATGGGTTAAATTTTGGCTTAGTGGGTTAGCGTTATGGTATTTCAAATTCTTGATATTGTTTACCTCACTAGCTGATTTCAACAGTTTATCTTTGCCACAGTTATAATTATCATTTGATATGACATTCATATCATGGAATGTGATCAGTTATGGATGAAAAAAATGATATGAATTGCTATTGAATATCACACCATGATATTTATTATGAGAATAATGGGAAACATATGACATGTCACCCTAAAATTTTTTCACCTCTTTTATTTTTTCGAACGATCGAAACCATTTATTTTGTTCATCTTCTAAAACCTCAAAACGTTAAATATTTGGTGAACTTAAGGAGTTTTGCTCGTTCATCCACCCATCATAAAAAGTTCTATTTATGCAAAACCGTTAAATCAACGACGGGTAAATGAACGAGATAAACTTCCTGGGTTCACAATGATATTTTGGTATTTTAGGGGTTTTATAATATGAAGATCAAAATGAACGGTTTCGATTGTCCCAAAAATAGGAGAGTGGACTTTTCGAGGCACGTATGTGGCTTAACCACATATGCCATATATTTCCCATTAATCTCATGTATTACCGGAAATGATGAATTTGTCTAGGATATGTGTCGTATGATATACAATATGATACGATACAATATGTGAATAGCTTTAAGGGTAGGAATTCACATATTGAGTTTAATTGCAGTGCTAAGAGTGAAAAATAATACGTGTATTTCACTGATTTGCACTTGTGCGCTCACTAAGGAGAAATATGTTAGATTAATTTGGCTGATTTTTCTTTTAGAAGTTATTATTATATGCTTGGGTTAGTATGCTGTTAGTTGTGGAAGTATGTATGTATATGCATTTGTATTTATATATGTTTATGTTTATGTTTGGATTTGGATTGGTTGAATTTTGATACTTGAACCAAGTTGTAAATTTGATTATTGGTCTACTGGTTGTTAGATTTGAAACATGATAGTTGTAACTTGACAGTATGGGTTTGTTTTTACTAATTATATAATTTGTATTTTGTGTAACTGCACCTTTTATGATCTTAGCATTTATTCTTTGTTATTCATTGTTCAACATATCTATCTGCCTATGTTTTGGAACATATTTAGTTGATTGTTATTGATAAATTAGTTCACATACTTACCTATCATTCGACATACCATACGATACGATATACGATTTTACGTAAGGTGAACGATTTTAGATGTGTTGTGATTTGACTACTTTAATTGTCATGCTTAACTAGTTTAAGGCTGATTTATAACACTGGCTAGTTTTTCGGCTGTAATTTGTTCATTTTAAATTGTAGCTTTTAAGCTGGAATCTTGTTCAATTTAATATTTGTACAGAGATATTTTTTCTTTGAACTTATTTTCATTTATCCCTTGTCCATGTTGCTTCGTGATATACCTATTATCATATGTCAAAATCTCAAAAAGTATGTATAAAATTGTATATATTGTTGGTTGTCCTTGAGTTAGAGCTACATTGCACACACACTGATGTCCTGATGTGGGCAAGAAACACTGACACATAGCGAGTGTCCCACACGATACATCTTTGCAATAGAAGTCTCATGCTACAATGGGTTCGGGGAATCACTTTTAAAGTCTATCCCTTACGTTCAAGGCAATCCTTAATCTGCAGTTTGCCACAAACTGCCCCCTTGCCAGACTGGGCTTTGACTGGCAATACCTAGATACATGTAATGTATGTAAAATAGGATTGAAATAGACAAAAAAGGTAATTACTTGGGACATCTGTTCATTCCAGGGAACATGGAGATGGTTCTTTTCACATGGACTTATGGACATTCCAGCCTGTCCTCAAGATGGTTTCTCCAACTATCTTATGAACACAGTGAAATGTGATGTTTGTCAAATAATATGAAATTATTCCATCTCACTTAATTAACTACTATATTTTAATTTTAATCTTGGGTAACTTAATGCTTTTTATCTAATCATCACGGGCAATTGTTCTAGTTGGAACTTTTGCTTATATTATTTCTTGCAGATGAGTGCAATTTATATTATCTTTCCTCTAGTCCATATTCTAGTATTTGTTGAATTTGCACGGTTGTTTCGGAGCTGCATGAGCTTAAATTGCATTAGCAAAAAGGTAAAGTAATTTGCCAACCAACAGGTCTGATAGATGGAACACCCTTTCAATGATTACGATTTTGGTACCAAGTAGTTACATGAATTTGATGACTGGTTTTAAAGTTTGTGTCTCTCAATATATTCTTTTTTGGGCCAGAGCCGTGCTTCATAATGGAAACCTGATTTAATGGGAAATTTGTGGATGATGTTGTCGTCAATGTCGATCTAATTGATAAAATTCCATTATTATATGACCATTTGGATTTTTTGCTATACATTTCTGTAAAATGCGTGTATGTATTAGATTAGCACACTTTGAGTCTTAGATTCAGGACCACATTTGTTGCCTACTAATATGTTTCTTCTAAATATGACATTCAAATAAATGCAGGATTCATTTTATCGTGGCCTGACAGCTGAAGAATCTGAACATGTCCATGAATATAATTTTGATCATCCAGGTAATTGTTATGTTCTAATGTTATTCTCTGATATCGTGATGGAGAAGTAGGTATTTTCCTGGGACTTGACAAGCCTTCTTTTTTATGAGCAATCTTATCTGCTTTTCTGCATGTTTTTCTTCCAGACGCCTTTGATACGGAACAACTACTTAAGTGTATGGGGGAGATGAAAAATGGGCAGTCTGTTAATATTCCCATTTATGACTTTAAGAACCATAGGCGTTGCTCTGAGAGCTTCCGAAAGGTATGCCCCCGAAGCTAACAATCTACACAAAAATGCCGTTGATTCATTTTTCATATGATGGAGTTTATAGAGATGCAATTTAATACATTGTCCTTCACCAATTGGACAAACATGCAATGGAAAGATTGTTTGTTTGGTAGGATTGTGGTTTCATGTATTTTGGTATGAGCATGGCCTCTACACTGCCGGTTTTAGGCAGTGAAGTATTGTAGTTGAAAACTTGAAGTAGTTGGTACTTGTTAGCATTCGGGTAAGATTGAAATGAATCTGGATTCAGTCAGTTAAGTGGACACACAGTTGATAGATTTAACAGGGACATCTTTTAACGGAGCTGAATGTAGAAAAGAGTTACCTAGGTTGCACATGTACAGATATGGAATACACGTAAGAATACATTATGAATATGCTAATACAAAATCAATTTTGTTTAATATCAGGTAGTGGTCTAAATATAGGATAACGGCCACGTATCGGCCTGTGAAATTTGATATCGGATTGCGGATATCGGGGATATTAACTAAATATCAGAGTGTCACATCGGAGGCTTAAAAATGATGACATATGCGCATAGATGTATCTAAGAAGATATAAACTATATAAACTATATAAACTCAAATAAAAGTATGTTATATGTATACGTGAGATATTGACTAAATATCGGAGTGTCATATTGGATGCTAAAAATGATGTTGAATAAAAGCATTGATGTATCTAGGAAGATTTAAACCATATGAACTCAAATAAAAGTATGTTTTGAGTTTATTTATTTAAACGTGAATACCGGCTATCCACTTGGTGGAATATGTCTTTAAATAGTCAAAACCAAGCGAGTTAGATACCTACAAAATATGATAATAAAGTCAGTACACGTGCCTTAAAAATTAATAAATAATACACATGAACATGAAATAATAATTTAACATTTACAATATGATTAGGCCAAATCAGAAAATAACATATTATGCAAACATGCTTAATGACAAACCAATTCAAATTGTTTTCTAATAAAAAGTAAAAAAAAAACAAAATATTAAAAGCAATGAACATAATATCATAGTCCATGTATTCATAATATGCTCCACAAACATCATCGTCAATCATCCTCTCTATGATTGGAATGTGACACATCATCATTGCCCTTATCTACTTCGCCCCCCGATGATGATTCCGATGATGTTTCAAACTTGTGTTCTTCAATGACCGGTTCCTTCCCTTTAGATGAAGCAGATGCTTCTCCCTTTTTTCTTCTATATGTCATCATTCTTGAGCACTTCTTTCTCTTAGGATTAGCATCCATAGCTTTGGCAACTTGGCTCCAAGTCAATTGCTTATCGGAAAACATCTCATCATTGCTATTAGAAACCGGTGCACCATTATTTTTGGACACCAACCATTTCGAAACCTTTTCATTATCATTATAAGCAGCCAAATGATCCATATCTTTGTTTTCATGCTTATTCTTGAGCTTGGTATTGAATTTGATGAAGACTAGGTCATGTAACTTGTTGTGACTTAGTCTATTTCTCTTCTTTGTATGAGTCTACAAAAGATAAACAAAGTATCATAAAATGAATATTTTTCAATAAATCAAATGTTTTAGAATATAAATACATGATAAAAATATTATAATATTTACCATCTCAAATGTATTCCAGTTTTTTTCGCACTCGGAAGAGCTAATTGCCAAATTCAGTATCCTCAATGACATATGCTTCAATTCTAGAGCATCGGTTCTATAGAAACTCCACCATATGATTGTCAAATTAATAAATATAAAAATCATCCCATAACATATGTTTATTAAAAAATGGATAAATAATATTATGCATTTTTCGGTAATAAAATTATACATGTGTTGATTGTTGGATGTTTTGAAGCATTCTTTGCAAATCTCGCCCAAATTAACCCTTTTGGGTTTGATACAAGTAGCGATGCTCTCCAATCTTCCCGATAACATCAGGATCATTCTTATACATGAGATGCGTGCACTCTACAAAATCATTAAAATATTACACTATTCAATAGATTCCTTATTAGGGTAATATTAAAAAGGGTTCAAGTATTACACAGTCCAATGCAAGGGTGACTTGAGGTTTTCATCCGATCTTGGAACATACATCTCCTTTTGGGCAAGGACCGATGCAATTTCAGTCTTAGTTTCAACCAAATCACCATAAACAAATTCCATCGATGAGACTTTATCACTATCCACATTCCTTAAAACTTTTACCAAAGGAGAGAATTTTCAAAGCCATATCAACATTGTCCCAAAACTTGGTAATTAGAACAATTTCTTGAATCTACAAAACAATGATCAATAATTTAGTTATCGTTAAGATATTGATCAAATATTCTTATATCAATGTTAATAAATTTTAATTATGATTACATTTTTTCATGTAGCCTTGCTAAAAAGTCACACTCTTCCTAATGTTCAGAACTAAATATCCGCTTCAATTCTTTTTTCTTCTTTTAGTGAACTCAAAGATGAGAAGACAGTGACAAACTTTGTAGCACCGGTCCTACCTATGCCTCCATTTAAGCTCAGAGTGATGGTGTGACTATAGATGAAAATAGGAACATCTCTATTCATTGTAATGTCACTTCTAATTGGCTTGATTTTGGCAATATCCACCAGTATCAAATTGACGGTGTGTGCAGCACAACTAGTCCAAAAATTCTTGCCCTCTTTACTGTCAGTATTTTTACTGCTGCCATATTATTAGAAATATTATCAGTAATTATTTAAACGACATTATCATCTCCTAACTTCTCTATTGCTCTATTAACAAAAGCATGAATAGACTCCTCACTATGGCGTTTGGCTGAAACATCATCCGAGTCCAAGAAAGCAAACACACCTGAGCATTGTACCATAATGTTCATGATGCTTCATTTCTTCAGTTCAGACCAAACATCTGTCATAATAAAGCATCTATGAATGCTACAACTCTCTTTGAAAGATTTCAGTCTTTCATTGGTTTTCTCCTCCTCTTTCTCAAGACACGTCTCTCCTATCTCATACAGTAGGAGATTCTACGCATGGTCCAAATCGACCGACGACCTGTAACATTTACTGAAATGATCTAAGGGTTGCAGTATTGAAAGAAATTCACGCTTCAAAGAACCACTTTGCAATATATGTTATTGTGTTCTCCCTTCTTTTCTTTCTTTCTTTCGAATCAATGGTGGTCTGCTTCGTCTTTCCCAGACACACATCCAAGTCTGCTAGAGTTTGAGTGTCATACCTATCCATCGGCCCTATTTTCCTAAAAGAAGAAAAAGTACTTGATCGTGATAAAGACTCCTGATGGGTCTCACTCTTATGCTTCACTTGTGCATGTTTCTCTCCACCAATATTAACTTCAGCCATTAAAGCTTGAACTTCCGTCACCTTGTCTTCTTTTTCTTCTCAAACTTCGTCAAAATGTCTAGCACATTGTTCTTCACATCATCCGGAATACTACCACATGGTCTCAAATTTTCTCTTTTGCCCGCAAGATGCACCTTGAATCGTGTAATTTCTCGATTAACTATTTAATTAAAATAGTTGCACTGGATCTTAGCCATCCTATGGCTGTTCACTTTCTTTCCATATGACCAGCAAGGGTCGCCTTTGGGAGTACTTTTGCTAGAAGCTCCGGGGGAAGACATCTTCACAAGACTATAAACCTATACATAAAGAATCATATGACAATAAAGACATTGAAAAATATTAATAAATAAAATGAACAAGGAGAATTATCAATTGACAATTAGACATGTGCATGTATCAAGTATCAACAATCAACATTCAACAATATATATGAAATATTGAAATAATACATTCTATTATGTATTTTTCAAACATTGAACCACTACATTTCATCGTATATGATTTATACTACATTCTATTATGTATCAAAAATCAACAATCAACATGAATGATATATTGAACTACTACATTTCAAACAATGAACTAAAATTATCAAATAATTTCATGCAGGCTTCAATTCACTTAGATTTATTTTTAAAATATTTTTAACTCTATTCCTTTACTAGAAAATTATAATGGATCCCATGATATAAAGCAATGACCTATTAAATGAAATGCATCCTTAATCCTTGTACAACTCACATTTGGTTGTAGTCCAAGTGTTCAACACATTCACATAATCATAATTCATACCCAATTTGCACGAAACAGATTTGCATATTTTTCCAAAAAATTCAACTAAAAAATTAAAAACTGAAAAAATTCAACTAAAAACATAAAACTGAAAATAAACACCGAAAATACTGAAAAATGACAGAAAATAGTGAGTAAAACTCACCGACTATCAACTTAAGGGGGTGAATCGGCGATCCGCGGCTATCATTGTGATCTGCGATGACTAAGGGATGAGTTGAGTGTCCTTGCCGAGATTTTACTAAAAAATCAACGTAAAAAGATTAAAATTTTCACTTTAAAAAATTAAAAACTAAAAAAAAATTAAAACAGAAAAAAATGGAAATTTTTTTGAGTCGAGAGACTCACATGAGGGGCGAGCTTGAGCGACGATCTCCGGCGATCACCGGAGAGGCAATGATCGATGAGACTCCTGTCGAAGTTCTCTCGTTTGAGTGAGCCGAGCAGCAGAGCGTCGAATTTCTCTTGTTTTTATTGTTTTCATCGATGAACCCGATCGATGTTTATATAAATGAAACAAGCTGAAATCGGGTCGAATCCATTGTTCCATGGAACGACTCGGACTTGCTAGCCCACACATGGACTTGCTAGTCCACTTAGCGTAATACGACGAAATCGATCGATATATCCGCCGATATATCGGCTGACATTGCAAAAAATCACCGACAAGGCCTTAAAATGCAGACACTGGCATGTAGTTTTTCCGCAATTGCGACAGATATTTTGGATTGCGGACCGATATTTAGGACACTGATACTAGGACGTTCGACAATGGAAAAATCCATCGCATCAGGCACATTACAAAGCAATATACAATAAGAAAGATAGATATACATTTGATCCTTATTAATGTGAAGAAAGATTACGATAGAGTTTCTACAGCTGTGATGCACAACTCTTACTGAAAAATGGTTCTCTTTAAAATATGTTACTTTAATTCAAGACATCCATGATTCATGGATCGGTTATTAATATGAAGACTTATGTAGGATTAACATATAACTTTCGATCAACATCGGGTTACATCAAAGCTTGGTTGTGAGTTTTTTCTTTTTGCTATATTGATGTATATACTATATTCAAGACGAGTACTTTGGTGTAAGTAATTTGTAGATAATATTGTTTTGTTAGATGAGATCAAACGTGATGTAAACGTAACGTTAGATTTGTGGAAGCAGACATTGTAGACTTAAGATTTCAGACTTAACATAAACAAGACCGAGTATATGAAATGTAAATTTGGTAGAGTGAGACATGAAGATAGTAGAGTGGTGAAGCTGAATGTGAAAGGTATATCGGTAAGTAAGTACTCTAAGTTTCTCAAGTCAGTTATTCAAAGAGGATGCATGGATTAAGAAAGATATTGATCGTAAAATTAAATCCTGATAGTTGAAGTGGAGAGCAACACTAGATGTGTTGTGTGATCAAAATGTACCATTATGGTTAAAGGATAAATTATACAGAATGGTGATTAAATCAGTTTTGTTATATTGTACAAAGTGTTGAGCTATCATAAAAAAGCACGAACGTAGTTTGGATAGCAGAGATGCGAATGTTACAGTAAACATGTGGAAATATTAGAAAAGATAAGATAATAAATAAGAGTATACGAGTGAAGGTAGGCATGATTCTCATAGAAGATAAGATAAGAGAGCATCATTTGTGATGATTTGATTGTATACACTTTGACGTGCCCATTAGAAAGATCAAATATATGAATGTCGAGATCATGAGAAGAGAGAGAGACGGAAGAAGACATGGATGGAAGTGATGAGAAAGAATATGAAAGATCTTGGTTTGACAGAAGAGAAAGTTTTATATTGTAATGCATGGAAACAAGTATCCGACATCACGATCCGATATGATCATCATTTGATATTTTCTATTGTATCCATGAAGCCAACCCTAATTTTTTGGGAAGAAAGCTATGATGATGAGTATAACATGTATTACGAAGGCCATATTGGTTAAAGAAACATAATAACTTGGGTATCATAAAGGTATATGAAATGAACCAATGATTACTATGATATAGATAATATAACTAAGAACATGGGTGACTTTAAAAATGCGTTTATGCGTTGAACGAAATTTATAATTAGTGCACTAGATTTAAAACATTCTTAGTCTTGGATGCATCTTTGAAACTTTGATTCACCTAGATTACATTATCCAGCAAGTACTCCGGTATATGATGCTTATTGGATGCATGCTCTACTTGATGTAATTTTCTGCGGAACACATTATTTCACCTAGCTCACATATACTGTTGAAACCAAAAATTATTATTTTGGAAGAAATGGTTAAGAGAGTGTTTTAGCTCTCTCAACCAATACTTTAATAGAGTTTTACAAATACACAAAAACCCATAACATAATATATATCACTCGCTAATACTCTCCCTTAAGCTACAGCATGCATAGTTTGTTACAAATATAATCGGCTTGCGACTTCCTAAGTGGTTTGGTGAGTATGTCGGTCAACTGATTTGTTGAACTAGCATGATCGATCTCAATTATCTTTTTCTTGACCATTTGTCAAACAACGTGACATGCAATCTCTATTTGTTTAGTCTGTACATCAAAGATCGGATTATTGACAATGTAAGTGCTGCTTGATTATCATAATAAAACCTTATAATGGATAGAGAGAAGCCAAGCTTCCTGAGTAGTTGCTGAATCCATATCAACTCATGTGTAGTATTTGCCTAGCACAGTAATCAAATTGTACACTAACATAACGGGATGTTTCTTACTTTTTTAACAAAATAAGATTTCCTCCCATAAAAGTACAAAATCATGTAGTAGACCTAAGATTAAAAGGTGATATTATCTAATCTATATTAGAAAATCCCGCAATCCTATAATGTCTCTAATCTATATAGAGACGCCCTAATCCCATGCACCCTTCAATATATGTAAATTGCATCATAATATCCAATACTTGGGTCAAATATAAATTGACTCATCATTATTAATAGGGTAAATTACATGAAAATACCCTAACGTTTGGGCTACTTTAATAAATATACCCTGAGCTTTGTTTTGTTTAAAATTTATACCCAAACGTTATGTTAAAGTTTAAACGTTATACCTAATTCAAGTAATCCGTCAAACTGGCAGCTCACGTGGCTGCACGTGATAATTTAAGACGAAAATAACCCTCTACTAACATTTCTCACCAACTACCTACATCTCCCGCCTTAAGTTCCCTCCATTTATGCAGGCCGTCATTATTGTGGGAAGAAGAAAAAGCAAGGAGAAGAAAGAAAACGCAAGGAGAAAAGGAAGAAGAAACAGACGAAGCCAAGGGGAACCAACACCACCGGAGAAGATGAAGTAGATAGGAAGAGGAAGAAGAAAGGGGGACCAGCAGTAGAAAAGTCACGACAAAGGTGAGAATGAATTTTTTTTGGATTATTCAGGTTTTTATGATCACAACAAGCAAAACAATAGACATAGTAATGTGGGAAGAAATTTTGCAATAATCAATTAATTGTGAGGAAATTTTAAACTAATCACATAATAATGGTGTTATTATTAATTGCAAGGTGAAATATGAGTTATGGGGACAGCAGCAGCAGCAGCACTGGTAGGTCTCGACAGAGAAATGAGGGGGGTTCTGAATTTGGAACTGATTATGAAGACGTGAAGATATGCAACTGCGGCCTGCGTACTCCTAGGATGACGTCATGGACAAGACTCAATCCAGGAAGGAGATTCTGGAGCTGTCCTCGTATGGATAAGGAGAAGAGATGCAAATTCTTTTTGTGGAAAGATCCACCACACTCAGATTGGTCGAGGAAGGTGATTCTGCATTTTATGGATAAAGATGAGAGGAGGTCAAGGATGGACAGTTCTTCACTTGCATTGACTGATAGGAGGGTGTTTGAGGATTACAGATCAATGGACAGTTCTTCACTTGCATTGACTGATAGGAGGGTGTTGGAGGATTACAGATCAATTAAAGTGAAGTTGTACTTTGTAATAGCTATGATGGTTGGTTTGTTAGCATTGATGTATCTCAAGGTAGCGTGACTCACCTTGAGTAGGATGTTATGTTTTGGGTAGGGTCAATGTGGTATTATTGTATGGATCAACATGCTTGCAGTGAATGATATATATGAGCTATTCAGCAACATGAATCAATGTGGTATATATAGAACTTTGATGCATGCTTATCAATGTATGGAGTGAATGATATATATGAATAAATGCAGTGAAAGATATAAATGAGCTATTCAGCAACACACAATAACACAAATACTTCCCAACAAATAACACACACAATAACACAAGATGAATATTGTAGACATCTGCAACACTCCAAACATTGCATAAAACAATCACATATAACATTCTTCAGATAAATGTCATGGTGTCAACTGCAGTACATGTTCTACCCAAAAAATAACAAACATGTCCAACACAAGATGCTAACAACTTCAAACATCCAACATGCATCAAACATCCAAAGTACATCCAACCTACAGCCAACATACATGTCACTTGCAGAATATTGTAATGGTGCCAACATACATACAAAATACATGCCAACATACATCCAAAATACATTATCCAACCCTATATGATATCATCAGTTTCAGATCATGGATGCTGAACTGGTTTCTCCACAGGCCCCAGTTAATCTTGTAGGGACTACTGATGTGCTCTTTCTGGGGGCTCTCTTGTATGTCTTCAACATGCTACCAGATACACCTTGCAGATACACCTTGCTGCCAACCCTCTCAGATACACCTTGCTGCTGTGTCACAATGCTGCCAACCCTCTCATCCCCACCTTGCTGCTGTAGCACCCTGCTGTCATCCCTCTCAGATCCAATTTGTTGTTGTGTCACACTGCTTCCAACCCTCTCATCCCCACCTTGCTGCTGTAGCACCCTGCTGCCAACCCTCTCAGATCCAATTTGCTGTTGTGTCACACTGCTTCCAACCCTCTCATCCCCACATTTCTGATGTATCCCTCTACTGCCAACCCTCTCAGATCCAATTTGCTCATGTCTCCCTCTTCTACCTGCCCTATCACCTCCTCCTTGAGGAGGATATTGTTGTTCCTTCATTAAACACATGATGTATCAGATGTAATATGCATGATGTATCAGACAAGCTGAAATAAAATAATCTATCAGACAAGGTGAGATGAATATCTTACCCCATGATGACCTTGATGCTGTTGCCCTTTGTTGCCAACACTCTCATGATGTACTTGCTGTGTACCCCTGCTGCCAACCCTCTCATCCCCACCTTGCTGCAGTCTCCCTCTTCTGCCTGCCTTATCACCCCCTCCTTGGGGAGGATCTTGTTGTGCCTTTATTAAACACATGATGTATCAGATGTAATATGCATGATGTATCAGACAAGCTGAAATAAAATAATCTATCAGACAAGGTGAGATGAATATCTTACCCCATGATGACCTTGATGCTGTTGCCCTTTGTTGCCAACACTCTCATGATGTACTTGCTGTGTACCCCTGCTGCCAACCCTCTCATCCCCACCTTGCTGCAGTCTCCCTCTTCTGCCTGCCTTATCACCCCCTCCTTGGGGAGGATCTTGTTGTGCCTTTATTAAACACATGATGTATCAGATGTAGCTGAAAAGAAATAATGTACATGTTGTATCAGACAAGCTGAACATGAGATCTTACCCCATGATGACCATGCTTTTGTGGCCCTCTTCCACCACCCCTCCCAGATTGTACTTGCTGATGTGTCCCTCTCCTACCACCTATAACAGCACCCCTAACAGCACCCCTAACAGAATCCCTAACAGCACCTCTGCCATGTTGGGAAGGATGTTGTACCTACGTAAAAACATGGTTTGTTGTCAATGAAATATCTAACTAATACTATATGAATAAATTGCAATGTGTAACTATTACTAACATTTGTCTGAACATGAATATTTGGCTCTCTTCCTCCACCCCTCCTAGAATGTAATTGCTTATGTCCTCTCCTACCACCCACAACAGCACCCCTATCAGAACCCCTAACATCACCCCTAACAGCCCCTCTGCCATGTTGGGAAGCTTGTTGTACCTACATAAAAACATGGTGTGTTGTCAATGAAATATCTAACTAGTACTGTATGAAACAATATGACTAAATTAAAATATGTATCAAGTACTTACTTCTGTCTGAAATTGAATATCTGGCCCTCTCCCACCACACCTCCCAGCCCCACCTCCTTGTTGAACTTGTGAATGTCCCTACAATTACATATGTCATCTTCTAGTACTATGTCATGGTTGTATTTTACACTAAGGAAGAAGTTGAAGAAAAAATTAAGTACTTACAATTCTACCACCCATCACATTGACACCAGCAGCCATAATACCTGGATATCTACCCATTACATTAACACCTGCTCCCAACAAGATAGATGCTAACTCAGGTCTACACTCTTTGCTAAGCTCATTTTGTGTAGATCTTGGCCTGCCTCTTGGATTTCCAGTACTATTAGATGGCTTTGACTTTGGGGCATTCTTACAACTCCTTTTGTTGTGTCCGTCTCCTTGGCACCTTTGACATTTTTGAATCTGAACCCTTCTTGCTCTTTGACTAGGTCCTGCCTCAAACTCTCCTCTCCTCCTCTTCTTAGGTGGTCTACCAGGAGGCTTCCTATATGGTGGGGGCACTAATTCTGAGTACTGAGTTAAAGGCCAAAACCTAGAATCAGGAATGGGATTAATCATTCCTGCATAAGCTTGCATATACATTGACCTTGTGTAATACCCATGCACGTAATCTTCTGGGTGCTTATTCTCACTCATCAAAGCTGCACAAGCATGCATGCATGGTATCCCTGTCATTTGCCAATACCGACAGTCACATCTCTTTGTTTCAACATTCAAGGTGTAGCATCCTTTTTGACCATCATTGACCTCATAGTGTCCCTCTCCAGCATAGACAACACGCATACTTGAGCTTTTTCTTTTCATCTTCATCAATTTCTCAATAATTCTTGGGCACGTGTCTGAAGTCCAAGTTGCAGCAATTGTCTTCTTCTTTTGAAACCTCGTCATTAGCTGCCTCCTTATCATCTCTAGGCAGGTAATGATTGGTTTATCCCTGGCTTCAAGGATGAACTTGTTGAAAGATTCTGAAATGTTATTCACCAACAGATCACAGAAACTGTTATCTGTGAAGTAGCTACGACACCATGAATCCAAGCTTATTGCACAAAGCCATTTCACTGCTTCAGGATTAGACTTGTAAAAAGCCTCAATTGCTAATATACATTCTTCCTCCACATATGTAGTACAAATGTCCCACATCAGCTTCCTATACAGCAGTGGCCTGAATGTCTTTCTAAAATTTTCATACATGTGTCTCAGACAAAACCTATGATGTGCTCCTGGAAGTATATCTTTGAATGTCTCCAACAGACCCTTTTGTCTATCTGAAATGAAAGTAAACTGTTGATTATGGTCCACCTCCAAGGCCTCCAGCAAACATTGTAAGAACCAAGTCCACGTATCTTTCGATTCATTTATCACAATAGCAATTGCAACAGGAAACATGTCATTGTTCCCATCTCTGCTTGTTGCACTTAGCAGTACCCCCCCAATATCTGTCTTCAAGAATGTACCATCTAGGCCCATGAACGGCCTACATCCTTCTTTGAATCCCTTCACCTGACATTGATACGTGATAAATATGCCATCAAATATAGGCTCATCCTCAGATGCACTAGGTCGTGACCTTATCTTGACATATGTCCCTGGGTTTCTCTCCATAACAGCATGAGAATAATTCCAGAGCTGTTTAAACTGTTTCTTATACGAGCCTACGATATATTCATTAGCTATTCTCCTTGCCCTCCACAACTTAGAATCTTGTTTTAGACTCTGACTCTGACTCTGACTCTGACTCTGCCTCTGACATTATACCTTTAGTAAATGTCTGTTGCCTTGATGTTTCATGTGTTGGCTCTGTAAGTGCAGTATCAGTTCCATCCACTTGCACCTCAGTATGCTCCAGTGGTCCCTCCATTTGATCATGTCTCTGCTCTATCCAAGCCCCTTCAGTCTGCATCCCTGTTGGCTCTGTAAATGCAATATCATTTCCATCCACTTGCACCTCAGCATGCTCCAATGGTCCCTCCATTTGATCTTGTCTCTGCTCTATCCAATCCCCTTCATTATGAATTGTTGTTGGGTCAGTACAAGCCACCTCAAAATGCACCAATGATGCATCATACTGTGATTGTGTTGCATCAATACATACCCCTTCACTTTGCTCCTCTGCCTCCTCTTGTGTTGTATACTCATTTACCAATGATGCAGGGTAGCTTAGATTTACTTCTATTTCATCCTCTGTTTCATGGTCATTTACATCTTTAGTTTGCTCAGTCATATCCTCCTCATGTACTCCCTTACTTGGCACTGTACTTGGCACCTCATCTGTCTCATCACCTTCTTCTTCACACAAGTCTATAATTGGCCCAGCTGAAGCATTTTTGTCTTCTATTGCCAGCCCTTGAGATTCATGTGCAATGTACAAGTTTATAGTCCTACTCCCTTGAATGTTTAAAAAAGTTGATGCTTGCTCATCATCATCTATTCTACTGCACCAAGCAAAATTTTTCCTCCATGGCTTATAGTATATATAGAACCTGCCTGTATATCCCAACTCCTTTATCATCACCTTCAGATTTTCCACTGATAACAGCCCTGCAATGCAGTCAACAAATACAGCCTCCTCCCCCCCTCCATAATACCCTGCTGGCCCAATTTTCAGCATTCCCCCATGATGTATTTTCAATGTGACCTTGTGGCTCTGTAACAAAAAGTCATCACAATACCAAACAAACATTTTTACAAACTTTAAATTTCAGCAGTCAAAAAAGCAGTCATATATACTACTTGAGCTTGTTGCATGTTCACAGTCATGACCCCCCAACACTGCGTGTTGCATGTTCACATTCATGTCCCCCCCAACACTATGCATTTAATTCACTACAAACATCTGAGCATAAATCACACAATTAACCTTCGTAAGAGGAAATTTTCCCCATCCGAACTCCCAATTTAAAAAAATCCCCTTTTAACTTCACTAATTTACCTTCTTGATGCACATAAACAAAAAATTACTCTAATTAAAAAGAGAAAAATTAAAAAATAACTGAAAACTGGGTAAAAATTGTTTCTTTACTCACCATCTTTGCGATTCTCTGCAGCTAAGTCCTCTTCCTTCAAGAGCCTTCACGCCACTGTCGCTGCACGTCGTTCTTCTTCAGCTGTAAGCCCGATATCCTGCCTTCTTCCTCTGATCTCTCCTTTTCCCCTTCAATTCTTGCCCTAGTTTTTTACCGCTCTTCGTTTACTTTTCCCCGTCGTTTTTTACTCCCGGTAACTTAACTTTCACCCCCACAGCCCACCTAACGTTATAAGTGCTCAGGGGCATAACGGTCCATTCGCATCTTTTTTAACCCCCGTCAGCCTTTTTACCCTTGTGGGTATAAATTTTAAACAAAACAAAGCTCAGGGTATATTTATTAAAGTAGCCCAAACGTTAGGGTATTTTCATGTAATTTACCCTTATTAATAAAAAAGCAATATCAGGTCAAGTCATCATAAGATAATTGAACTTTCCAACGTATCATTTGTATCATTTGTATCTTTTCGGACATGTGATGGCTTTATTTGAGTTGACATAAGCTTGGAGTTAGGCTCTATATGTTTAACATGTTTGCATCCTAACATCACAGCCTGTAATAGCTTAGCAAGCATATATTTCCTCTATGATAAGTATATACCCTTTCTTGAATGTGCCACCTAAATGTCAAGGAGACACCGAAGGGATCCAAGATTGTGTCTAAAACTTTTGCTGAATGAATGCATTCAATTTCTTGATACACTCACCATCATATCTAATGATAATTATATCATCCATATACACTACTAAAAACAGCCATCTGTGATGCTGAAGCTGATAAAATACTGAGCGATCACTCTGACGTTGTTGTAATTCAAAATCTATCACTACATCAGTGAATCAGCTAAACCATGTTCGGGATGATTGCTTTAAGCCATATAAAGATTTGTACAACGTGCAAACTTTTTCTGACTTCCTCTAAGCAACACACTCTGGAGGTTGCTATATATACATACCAACCTTTAGAACTTGAAAACCGTCTATAAAAACATATTTTTCATGTCCATCAAATGCATGGACTAATGATTATTAGCATAGATAGAAATAAGAAGTCTAGCACAAGCCATCTTCGTCACAGGAGAAAATATTTTATCATAATCAACACGAGAAGTCTGAGTATTTTTTGGCAATAAGATATACGTTTATTCTACACAATGATCCACAATGATCCATCTGGATTCAATTTACTATGTAAACCTAGTTACAACCAACTGCCTTTTTATATGGAGGAGCATCCGTTAGATCTGAAGTCCCATTATGCTCTATTGTCAACATCTCTTTTAATGTAGCTCTCCATTAATCTGGATGAGACAAGATGTTTGATATAGAATTAGGAGTGAGATAAGAATTACTGAAAAATAAAAAGATATTATAGTAGGATACGAGATGAATATATGAAATAAATTTATGAAACGAATGAGTAGTGCATTGACAAGTGTTTGTACAAAAGGCAATTGGCAAATTAAGATCAGTAGTATGCTCAACATTGCTTGTAGGAGAATCATGAGAAGAGACAATCGAAATGAATGGCATAGGAGGTGGTGCGGGAGGAGCTGTATCTTTTGAACTTGTATGATAGACCTGGGTGATCTCTGAATGCTTGAATGGCAATGATTCTTTCATCGCAAATCGTATTCAAGAATGTATAAGAGCAATAAAATCATCATATGACTTTGCAGATGAAGTGTTAACAATTATTAGAAAAGTAAGGATGAGGCTCCTCAAAAGTGACATTGTTAACACAAAATGTTGGTTTCTAAATGGATAATAACACCTGTAACCTTTTTGTGTTCGTAACTAACCTAAGAAAACAACTTAAGTGCCTGAGGATTGGTATTATTTGGATGACGGTTGTGAACCAAACATACATACCTAAAAGTTTTTAGAGATAACAAAGGTCAACTGGAAAATATAATACGTAATAAAGGATGTTACCATTAAGAACAATTGATCGTACATGATTAGTCAGGTAACAAGCAGTAAGGACAACATCACCTTAAAAATCTTTAGGAACATTCATATGAATAAGAAGTCTTCTAGCTACTTCAAGTTAATTTTTGATTTTCAGTAACTCTATTATGTTTAAGTGTATAAACACATGAAGATTGATGCATGATATCGGATTCAAACATAAAATGAGTGAATATTTGCTAATATACTAAATTGAGTTTTTATTTCAGCATAAAAAGGTTGAAAGATAACTAAATTATTAGAGCTATTTTTAACAAAACTAAAAAAGTATTTAAAACCCAATTTAGATTCAACTAGACATGGTTTCCAAATGTCAGAATGAGCTTTCTCAAATAAACAACATGCACATTTACCAGTCCTAGAAGAGAAAGACATGATTGTGCTTCGTTAACTGACAAAACTCATAGTCTAAAATAGATAACTTATGGAACACTGGAGCAAGAATTTCAAACTCTTTAAAGATGGATGTCCAAGTCGAAAATAAATGGTAAAATGGGTAGTAGCAATAAGTAACTGGAATGGTTTTTGTATTCTAATGATATAGTCCTCCATACTTTTACCATGTACCAATCTTCTTTGTTCCAAGATCTTAAAAACAAAATAATCCAAAGAAAAAAGTTAATATAAGCAATTCAAACAACGGATCAGACTAACTGAAAACAGGTTAATGGGAAATTTAGACAAATACAATATTAAGATGAATGGTAAGGATGATGTAATATTAAATGTGCTTACATCTTCAATCGCGGATGTAGAGCTTCAGCTAATGTTATAGCATGACTCTGAGATGTGGAATAAAAAAAATGATAAAATACTTGACTCTTCCATCATGAGATCAGATGCATATAAATTTATGATCCAATTAATAAAAATGAGCATGCAATATGATTACCTTCTAGGCTAATGTTGCGGTGAATAGGAAGATGGCATTGTCTGGGCATTATAAACTTTTGAAATAGCTGATATTGAGGCCATTTTTATTTGAACACTGTTAGATTAGGAAAAGTCATCTTAGGAAGCCACATATGCAGCGTTGCCATAAAAACTCTCCCATGTGACCTCTAAAACCTAGGGTAGGTTTATATGCCCAAACTACTTGCAATAATACCAAATTTGTTGCTCCAAAGAATTTGGCACTCTTCTACATCACCGTATGTGGCAATATCCTCACCACCTCTGCATCCTCTGATAGTTTGTCCTTGTGTCCCTTGATATCCATGTGTTGCTAAAAGTACGATGTGCAGCCAGCTAGATCCCTCCACCGAACTACCTGTCTTAGAGCCCTAACCACTCTTAAAAGATCCAAAATAATGTATGGAAGGTCTTGGAAAGAGATTGTAAAAGCTCTGCTTATGATCTGTGGACGAGCAGTTGCATACTTCAAATGTAGACTTTTTGCCAGGACTGCTAGCTACTATATCTGCTCTTTTGTTTTTTTTTTTCAGTATCTTTCAAGACGAGAAAGACAAAATTCAACTTCTCAGACAACTTGTGGAATCTGCATAATGTTATGAAAGTGATTTCTCTCCTTGTTGGCTCTTTCTACAAATAATTGAGATGCATCATATGTTCTTAAAAAGATTATTATTCTCAAAGTATATGACCCCCAATAGCTCTAAAATCTCCTTCATAGTTTTATGCTCAACTATAATATCTTGAATATTGTGATCCATGAATTTCAACATCTGATTCTTTATCCAAGCATCCTACTTCTTCCAATCAACTGCATTCTCAGATGATATTTCATTTGTCAAATGGCATTCCTTGCCTTTACCCCAAGATGTGTCTCCACTAAACCTTCACGTTTATTATTGGTCCTGTTGAGTTTTCGAGCAGTTCTTTATGTGAAAACTTACTTTGGGACCTTGAATTCTATTTTCAAATCTACCATCTCTTAGTACCTACATCCTCTTCTGAACGAATCAAGTATCATATAATATCAATCAACTAAGCACCCGAAATCATACGGTCAATTTGATGCCAAATGCCAAATGCCAAATGCCAAAACCACTACAACCGAACTCCCAAATACTAAATATCAATCACCAATTCAATGCATGAAGAAAACTGACAAACAATTTTATAATTTTAATGTATACCATATGCATAATTGTAACGCCCCCGTATCTCGGGTGCCGTCACAATTTATAATAGTTTTATGCAGGTCTTACAGGTGCCAGTGAAGTCAATGTGGAGCATAGCGGAAAGAACTGAAATACTCATTCATAACATGTTAACACAGTTCTGAACAGGACAGAACAATATAGAACAATATAAACGTACACTACAACTGAAATGTAAATACCATACTCACACTCAGCCAGCTCGCGGCTCAATGTCCTGCACCGGAAGCTTGGACTTCTCGTACTCAGGCGCCTCTGTACAATCATGTGCGTCACCTAGTGGGGCAACAGAAGTCGCACCACAACTCAATAAAGTAGACAATATCTGACCAAGCGACATAATAATAACAACGGTGCATTAAAGGAGAATAACAGCAACAGTTATAATGGTACAATACAAAGATGTAACATGTCATGATCATTTAATGGCCTCAAACTACTGTAAAGTGATATCTGCTAATGTGAACCAATACTAGGTCGTGACTTATGGTGGAGAGTGCGGTGTGCAACCTGAAGACCTTGGACTGCAAGGGTGCTACTCCGAGCCGAGTAACAAGCTACTAAGGATCCATTTAAATGATAGAGCATGGAATGTAAATTCTCCCAGATACGGGCCGAAAGATAGGCTCCAATCGCTCCCGCAGTCTCTCGATCATAAGTTTCCCCAAAACTCGACGAGTCATGCTAAATTAGTTAGTTAACAGTTTTAGTGTCGTGATATAGCCTAAGTTTAACATCGTTTAAACTACGTAGTCAAGCATGGTCCATAGTCAATAATTGAATGTAGCAACCAGACATGTCATGAGTCAATTCTCAATTCCACCAGCCATTTCTCATCAGTGATATCACGAGTAACATCCCATGGACTACGCAATTTAACATAATATTGAACTTCTGCATGTATAGAAACAAATTCCCGAAAAGGAATATTCCATGTTCACCAACAGTTTTAAGCTAAACATGAGATAACTGAACTAGAGGCGCAAGTAATGAATAAACACCAATATTTATTTAGAAAGGGAACGAAAAGAAAAATTGAAATTTGAAATATTTAGTATCGCTGAAAATTATACTCATGGGGATCAGATTTGAGGTTTTCATCATGTGATGGGGGAACACGAGCCTACGACAAAGTCCATTGGGTTTCTAGCAAGGAACAAGGGGCTAACGACCAAATCAGCAGGGTAATGGGCCCAGATCCCAAGTAAACCACACCAAGACCCAAAACAGCGAGCAAGAAACCAGCCGAATCCAAACAGCAAGCAAAAAAGCCCAGTCGCAACCAACAACCCAGGAACCCAAGGCAGCAAGCGAGGGACATGCCAAACCCCAATGCAGCAAGCCAAGAAGGCCACCAAACACCAAAACAGCAAGTAAGAGACAGTCCGAACCCAAAAAATAAGGAAGCCCAAACCCGCAAGCAAGGGAAGCCACCGAACCCAACACTGCCCCATGCAAGGACCCTGGGACCCACACAAGCAAGCGAGGGAACCAACCCCACGATTGACCGTAGGGAATCAAACCCTTACATACGTTACCCAATCATCCTCTTCCGACCTTAAAAATCCAATTTTTCTCACAAAACCCCAACAATTTCAACTTAGACCCGTGCATAGTAAACATCGAAATTAAAATTGAAGTATAGTGGATATAATCTACCAAAATTATTACCGAAGAACCCAGAAAATTAAAGAACTGAAGCCACAACAAGATCCCACAAATGAGCCAAAGAAATTAGATCGAAATAACCCAGAAAATCATGATGATATTTACAGATTTCGCAAGCAATTGAAGAAGAGAGGAGAAGAGAGACTTATAGGGGTCGGAGAACCCTCATTGGGAGCGACGCCATTGCAGCAAGGGACATGACAGCCAACGAGATGCCGGTAGGGCTTGCGTCATCGTAGAGAAGGACGTAGGGCTACTGCTGTCGTACAAGGACAGAGGACGAGGGGGTGTCATCGAAAGCCCCATTGATGGGCACGTGCCACTGCGAGAGAGAGAGAGTCGATCGCGTCGAAGAAGCCCACGAGTGGCTCGTGGCGTGAAAGAGAGAGGGTGGAGAGATTTAAAGAGGAGCCCGTGTGGGCTTCTGAGTGGGCCGAAAGAAAAAAAGAAATGGGAAAAGAAAGAGGGGAAAAATAAAAATGGGCCATTACATTCTACACACCTTACAAAAAATTCCGTCCTTGAAATTCTATAAGGTAGATCGAGTCAATTGAGTATCGTATTTCCTGCCTACTCTACATTGTTCACGAGGCGATTGCGCGGATCTGCATGGACCACCACTTCGTAACGCCCTGTATCCTGGGTGCCGTCACAATTTATAACAGTTATATGCAGGCCCTGCCGGTGCCAGTGAAGTCAATGTAGAGCATATCAGAAAGAAATAAAATACTCATTCATAACATGTTAACACAGTTCTGAATAGGAAAGAACAGTATAAACGTACACTACAACTGAAATGTAAATACCATACTCACACTCAGCCAGCTCGCGGCTCAATGTCTTGCATTGGAAGCTCGGACTCCCCGTACTCAGGCACATATGTACAATCCTGTGCATCACCTAGTGGGGCAACAGAAGTCGCACCGCAGCTCAATAATGTAGACAATATCTGAGCAAGCTACGAAATAATAATAACGGTGCACTAAAGGAGAATGACAACAACAGTTATAATGGTACGGTACAAAGATGTAACATGTCATGATCATTTAATGGCCTTAAATTACTGTAAGGTGTTACCTGCTAATGTGAACCAATTCTAGGTCGTGACTTATAATAGAGAATGCGATATGCAACCCGAAGATCTTCTTGCACCGCAAGGGTGTTACTTTAGGCCGAGTAACAAGCTACTCAGGATCCATTTAAATGATAGAGTATGAAATGGAAATCCTCCCAGATACGGGCCGAAAGACAGGCTCCAATCGCTCCCGCAGTCTCTCGATCATAAGTTTCCCCAAAACCCGACGAGTCATGCTAAATTTATTAGTTAACAATTTTAGTGTCGTGATATAGCCTATGTTTAACATCATTTAAACTACGTAGTCAAGTGAGGTCTATAGTCAATAATTGAATGTAGCAACCAGACATGTCATGATCCAATTCTCAATTCCACCAGCCATTTCTCATCAGTGATATCACGAGTAACATCGCATGGACTACACAATTTAACATAATATTGAACTTCTGGATGTATATAAACAAATTCCCGAAAAGGAATATTCCATGTTCACCAACATTTTTAAGCTAAACATGAGATAACTGAAATAGAGACGCAACTAAAGAATAGACAATATTTATTCAAAAAGGGAATTGAAATAAAAACTGAATACTGAAATATTTAGTATCGCTGAAAATTATACGCACAGGGATCAGATTTGGGCTTTTCATCATGTGGTGAGGAACCCGAGCCTACAGCAAAGTCCACATGGTTTCTAGTAAGGAACCAGGGGCTAACGAACAAATCATCGGGATAATGGGGCCCAGAATCCAAGTAAACCACACCGAGAGCCAAAACAACGAGCAAGGGAACCGGCTGAACCCAAACAGCAAGCAGAAAACCTAGCAGCAATCAACAACTCAGGAACCCAAGGCAGCAAGTGAGGGACATGCTAAACCCCAATGCAGTAAGCCAAGAAGGCCACCGAACCCCAAAACAGCAAGCAAGAGACGGCCCAAACCCAAATAGTAAGGAAACCCAAACACGCAAGTAAGGGAAGCCACCGAACCTAACACAGACCCAAGCAAGGACCCCAGGACCGCACACAAGCAGGTGAGAAAACCAACCCCATGATTGATCGTAGGGAATCAAACCTTACTTACATCCCCCAAATCATCCTTTCCCGACTCTTAAAAACCCAATTTTTCTCACAAAACCCCAACGATTTCAACTCAGATCTGTGCATGCTAAACATCAAAATTAAAACTGAAGTATATAGGGTAGAGTCTACCAAAATTATTGCCGAAGAACCAAGAAAATGAAAGAACCGAAGCCACATCAAGATCCCGCAAATGAGCCGAAGAAATTAGATCGAAACAACCCAGAAAATCATGAGGATACTTACAGATTTCGCAAGCAATTGAAGAAGAGAGGAGAAGAGAGACTTATAGGTGTCGGAGAACCCGCAGAGGGAGCGACGTCATTGTAGCAAGGGATATGACAGCCAATGAGAGGCCGGTAGGGCTTGCATCGTCGCAGAGAAGGACGGGTGGGTTGTTGCTGTTGTACGAGGACAGAGGACGCGGGGGTGTCGTCGAAAGCCCCATCGATGGGCTTGTGTCGCTGAGAGAGAGAGTCGATCGCGTCGAAGAAGCCCACGAGTGGCTCGTGGCGTGAAAGAGGGGAAAGAATTAAGAGGAGCCAGTGTGGGCTTCTGAGTGGGCCGAAAGAAAAAAGAAAAGGGAAAAGAAAGAGCGGGAAAACATAAAAATAGGCCATAATAATATACCCTTTCTGAACAATACCTGATTGGAGCTTTGTTCTCAGATTTGAGAGAACATGAAGATTTGAGAGAAAGTGACAACAGAACGTATGGGAGAAGATGAGAAGGGTGGTCAAGGGACGTCGTTGTGGTCAGAAGTGCTTCAAGCGAGGATGACACTGTCAAAACCAGCCATCAAAGGCTACAACTTTGCATTATGTTTTCAAAACCAGCCACCAAAGGCTACAACTTTGCATTATGTTTTATGTGGTGATGGCGATGTTTGATGAGCGTGCTGATGTCAGATCTAGCATCTGGTGACGATGACAGTAGATTTGACTTAGGGTGACGATGACGAGGCTAGATCTGGCTTTGGGTAGCGACGATTAGGCTTGATATGGCTTTCAGTGAGTTCGTCAATGTTAGAATATTGATGCGATCTGGATATGAATTTAGGATAAAAATATGATTTTAGTTGATTTTGTAGTGAAAGAGGATATTTTTAGTGGAAAGGTATGATTTTTAGGGGTAGAACGAGTGATTTTGAGAAAAAGGTGGAATTTTTATTAATAAGAAGTTGAAAATAAAAGAAGATAAAAGGATAGTTGAGTTATTTCGAGAGGAACTCACTTTCCTAGCTTTGGATTCGAGATCACATGCTAATCTCACAATACTAACTTTTACTTCGATGGAAAAGACTAAACCTCTATGATCTATGGTTTCTTTCACAATTTTCAACATGCCCGCCTAATTCCCCTAACCCATGTATAAATAATAATATGAAAATAACAAAACTACAAAATAAATCCATAAACTCTAAAATTACGAAAAGACCCCATAAAACCTAAAAATTACGAAAAACGCCCCCTGATGGGCCAAAATACAAACTGCATCAAAACACCTGCATCGAGGGTACATGTGTCAGAGTAAAAAGCAGACAATGGAGTCGTGATCGACAGAGTTCTGGTGATCATTTATGGGTCAAATGAACAAGAATTTTGATTGTTTGTGAGCTGGGTTTATGGTTAGGGTTTTTGACTACGTGAGATGTTGAAGCGGTAATTTTTTAAAGAGAAGAGAAGAAAGGTGAGATGACTAGGGGTTCCGTCTCAAAGTTGATGGCTCAGAGAGTAGTCTTTTGCAAGAAAGGATTGAGAAAGTTAATTAACTTCTTTTTAGCCAATACTTTATTAAATATAGAGTTTTACATTTTACACAATCCCCTACAAAAATATATATGTCATGCTAACAGGCTGTTAGATGCCATTGTGCTTGTATGGGTCAAAAATCAATTGAGCTTTTATCTTGTGTGACATCTGTGTCTCATGCTCAAGTTACATGCATCTTAGATTGGTAGATAGCTAAAGTAAATTGTTGACTGTGTTGGACAGTTTTTTATTTCTTTAAATACACCATATCATGTTTGGTTAGCTTCCTCTTAACATAATTTTTGGATAATGATTTATATTAAATATCTATGATGTCAGATTATATTGGAAGCTTTCTAGAACACTATCTAAGATTAAACTATGCTAGTAAACTCAATTTTATTTCTCTTAATTGAAAACGATGACACCCTGCTGTTCACATTATATTTACTCTTGAAATTTGTCATGATATTTTATTGTTCTATGCACAGTTATTTTTTTATAGGCATCTGCACCAAAATCTTGGATAATTGGTTTATTCCCAGTATTTCTGAAAACCTTATTAATTCTTTGGTTAAGAGTTGGTTCTATGATCCATTGTTTAGGGTTAAGTTTGTCATATAGTTTAACGTTTTTTTGTTCCATCCCATTTTCACAACTTGCAAATGAAAATTTGGCGTGAAGTTGACTGGTCCACTCGGTAGTGACTATTCTCATTATATGCATTGAGCAATAGGTTATGTTCATTTTAGATTATCATAGGCGTGTCCATTCATAAAGATTATGGTGAATTTTCAGCTTCAACAGCTAATTATACACTAAATGTGGACAGTTTCTTATAAATTCTTATGGTGACAGAAGCATCGAGGAGAATAATAAAAAGCAAAACAATTAGGGCTCCTGCACATGAATTCTTTTACGTTATAAGTGTTGGGGATCCCTGAGATGGCAAATAAACACTAGGGGGTGAATATTGTTATGCAATAATAATCACTAATTAAAATTTTAACCTCTAAGTTTAACTAAGTTTCTATGAGTGTTACATCTCTTGAAACTTAATCAATAAATCACAATAGTTGCAAATAGAATTAGCACATCGGAATTAAGCAGAAGATGCAAATAAGGGATAAAGTGAGAGACAATAGAGCAATCACAAATAGAAGTAATTTATCATGGGTTATCCAATCCTATGGGTTACATCCAGCATGCACTAATCTCACTCTCATAGAGTAGATTACACTTGACTCTTCTTAATAAGTGGACTTCGAACACTTTGACTCTCTCCCCAAATGACTTGTACAATCACCACCAAGAACCTCTTCACATAGAGAACTTCAACACTTGATACACCACA
This sequence comes from Scilla litardierei, assembly GCA_030789695.1. Classification (NCBI taxonomy): domain Eukaryota; kingdom Viridiplantae; phylum Streptophyta; class Magnoliopsida; order Asparagales; family Asparagaceae; genus Scilla; species Scilla litardierei. Next base: position 75,907,944 of record CM061138.1, on the reverse strand, counting down.
ATCATCAATATTCACCAAGCAATATAGCAAGGAAACCTACCACCTGTCAATAGAGGGTTTTACAGATCTTTACTTTGGTGATGAAGAACAGTTTCCTATAGCCAAGAGATTGAAGCTTTTTGAAGTGTAGTGTGCTATAGAAATGGATATGTTGTGATCTCAAGAGAACCAAGGTGAAGCTTAAGGAGATCACAACAAGAAAGGCCAACAAAACAATTTGCTTAAAAGCTTTTGTAAGAACTAAAAAAGATTCACCTTAAGAAATCTTTTGAAGAGCTTAAGAGGGCTTAGAAAACGCTTGAAAATGCTTAAAAATTGTTTAATAAATTCATAATAAACTCATACACCAACCTTTATGTATAGGGTGAAAATTTGTTCAAGACAGACTACCCAAAATATCCTCCAACGGCTAGTTGAAGAGAAAGTCAAATATGACCGTTGGAGACTACTAGTAAACCAAAGTTCGTCAACTGGTTGACTAGTGGTTGACTAGTAGACCAGTTGGACAACTGTGATCGACTTGTAGTCTGCCTAAAGTTTCCGAGAGAACTATTCGACCATAGTTCATCTCTAGTCGATCAGTTTTCAGATATTCTGATACGGCTCAGAAATCTCAAGAAATTAAAATTATTTTAAAAACATTTTTGAGTGATTCCAAGTGTATGTGAAGCATCAATCTAAGGCTTTATATAGAATCTAAAGACATAAAAATTACATCAAAATTATCCAACTCTCGACCATAGTTCATCTCTAGTCGATCAGTTTTCAGATATTCTGATACGGCTCAGAAATCTCAAGAAATTAAAATTATTTTAAAAACATTTTTGAGTGATTCCAAGTGTATGTGAAGCATCAATCTAAGGCTTTATATAGAATCTAAAGACATCAAAATTACATCAAATTGTATCCTTAAAGTTCATCTCCATGTCTTTGATTCTTGGACTTTTGATTGCCTTGATTGAGCTCCATCAATATCTCCAACTTGACTACGAGCTCTTGAATATCTTCATGGATTTTGTGAGCTTCGTAAGTTTTTATGAATCACCATCCTTAGCTTTGACCCCATCACTTTTGTAATTAAGCTTTAGTACATACAGACTCACAAACTTGTATGAGCTCCATCAAAATTACATCAAATTGTATCCTTAAAGTTCATCTCCATGTCTTTGATTCTTGGACTTTTGATTGCCTTGATTGAGCTCCATCAATATCTCCAACTTGACTACAAAATTACATCAAATTGTATCCTTAAAGTTCATCTCCATGTCTTTGATTCTTGGACTTTTGATTGCCTTGATTGAGCTCCATCAATATCTCCAACTTGACTACGAGCTCTTGAATATCTTCATGGATTTTGTGAGCTTCGTAAGTTTTTATGAATCACCATCCTTAGCTTTGACCCCATCACTTTTGTAATTAAGCTTTAGTACATACAGACTCACAAACTTGATTAGCACACGACATTTGTTTAATTGTCATCAAAATCACACTTGTGGTGTCTCAATATCTGTAAGTACATGATGAGGACAATCTCTTCTAATAAATTAACCATCATGTGCTTTTTATCACTGCCTGACCCATGCACTTCTATGAGTTCTTAGTTAAATAGAAGGGCTTGAATATACAGTTGCTGCTACACTTCCATGTCACAATGAACTGTAAAATGCTGTCTTCTTTAGGTTGTGACATTTGTGTCACTTCACTTCCGAATCAAGTTACTGGGGGAAAGATGAAATGATCTGAAGGAAAGCAGAAGTAACAGTTAGGCTTCGCAGTCATTGCTGAACTGAAACACCAGATCATGATTTATAATAATAGTATTCAATTCAAGATTTAGATTTGAAGATTTGAACCTTCAAATCTAATTAAGGGCAAAGTTAACACCATCACTGTCTTATACGGCTGTGGGTTCTAGTATTCTTCAATGTTAAAATGGTTTTATCTTCACAGTTCATTTTTGCGGGCCCTGACATTTGCATCTGATTCAATTCCGTGCAGCCAATGTGCTTGAATGAATTGAGCCCCATCAACTTCAGGCAGGGTTTAAACAAAATATGTCAACATCATATCAGAACCTACTTACTTGACTAGGCCTGTCACATGCCATTGCATATGGATTAACCATTAAGATATTCAAACTTCAACATACATCCTGATTAATATATAGAGAGAACTTTGTTTTCCTGCTCTTAAAAGTTCCATTTACACCGATGAATTCTGTACAAAGTGGAACATTATCAGAAAACTGGTAACTGATAAAAATAATTAGATGTTCATGTCAGATGCAAACTGTTATGCTTCTTTATTTTTTTATTTAAAATCTCAGGTACATCATCAGTGAACTCTTAACTGATAAAAATAATTAGATGTTCATGTCAGATGCAAACTGTTATGCTTCTTTATTTTTTATTTAAAATCTCAGGTACCATACCAAATTTAGATTTGTTTGCATTTTTTTCTGTATTTTACAGGAGTCCTATGTTTTATGATATGGTAAAATTATTATAGAAATGGTCTGACTAATCCATATTTTTAGGTCAATGCATCAGATGTTATTATTTTAGAGGGAATTTTAGTTTTCCATGACCAACGTGTCCGTGAACTGATGGACATGAAGATTTTTGTTGACACAGGTCCTTTTCTGCACAATGAATTACTTTTCTTCTTGTATATGATCGTACATATTAAACATTTTATGCTACTCCAGCTTTCTGATGATTTATGATATTGGTGATATGTTCGCGCTAAAACACTGTAAAATGTTTTATTTGCATAAATTAACTAACTTTCCTGACATAGATACATGCCTTAAATGTTACGAACTGCAACCCTCTTCAAATAGAAACTGTTGTAAATTATTGACAAGGCCAGCATTCTTCTCCTTGGTAAACAAATGAAATTGCCTTGGGGCTGCTGTGCCATCAAAAGTTTGAAATAGTTTTTCTTCCTTATCGGAGTGGGTTATTTAAATGTGAGCTTCATCAAGATTTTTTGTCTGTTAAAGGTTCCAATATATCGATTGGGAGATGCAGTAAGTGGTTTCAGCTCTTCTTGCTTTGGAATCTAACTTTGAACAGAGCCGGGAAGGCCAAGAATGAACTGAGAATAATGGTTGTTGAGTCTAGAGTGAGACGTGGTTTTGTGCCTGTGCATGTATATATGTGTGCCATTATGCAGCATTTTTCTTTTCTGTTGTTGGGGGATGCCTGCCAATGTTTGTGCACATGTCGTATATGTTTGTGTGCTTTTGTATGTGCATATTAGCGAGTCTGTGCAGTTTGTGTGCTTTTGTATGTGCATATTAGCGAGTCTGTGCATGCGTAGGGTTATGTGGCTATGCTTTTTTATATGCATATTTGCGAGTATGTGCATGTGTACATGTGTCCATTCTCGGGGTGGCAAAATGAATGTGACCCGAACTCGGTCTCTCGAGCCGGGTATGGATAGGGTCCTATTCGGATCTAGAATTAGAGTCAACCCGACAGACCCGAATAAAATCCGGAGAGGTTGCAAGTTTGACCTGCCAACCCCACTTGACCTGGATCCCATCCGTTTATATATCTGTACATATAACATATATACAATGTACACACATATAAATCTTTTCATAGTTGGTTAGTGTAGTTTTAAATGAATGAGTCGGTGTGTGTTCAATTCCCGCTAGTGGAGACTCGGTTTTATTTTTACAAAATATTATTAATATTATTATATATATATATACATATTATACACAAATATACTTATCAAGTGATATTGGTTCATTTGATTGGTGATTTGTTAATAAGTGGACGGTGAGGATTCTATTATTGATTTCCACGGTTTGTTTTTTATTTCCTATTTCAATTCGAACCTGGCTGTAGCTGATCCGCACTCGACCCGTCAGTTAAAGCAGGTCGGGTACGGGTGACCCGGATTATACCCGGATCGGGTGTGTGTTTCAGAAACTTGAACTGGATTCAATCTGGGCCGGGTTTGTGTTTACCCTTCGGGTCAGGTCAAACCCGACCCGACCTGTTTGCCAAAAAAAAACAGAATGGTGCGCGTGACTACAGTCCTTGCTATTACATGACTAGCCATGTTTTCTTAATTGGAAATATGTTGTGGGTGCAGTTGGTATATTCTCTTTCTTAATGATGATCGGGCACCATGTGCTATGGCTGTATTGCAATAAGAGCTTACACCCATTTGATATCGTTATTAGCTTGTTTTTGATACTTATACATGCCCAGCTGAAACATTTTTAATTACTAGATTGCGTCCCAACATAATTGCAAAGCGCCATTGCAACTTTCTCCATAGCTATAACAAAAAACCAAGACTCTCACTTTTAGTTATTGTAGTAACTGATGTTAGTCTACTGCAGCTTTGACATTGATCTTGATTGTGGATGTGCACAGATGAGCCAAACCTATAATCACGTGCCTTTGCAAATTACATTTGCTTTGTCATTAATAAAGCACAACAAGTCTTAATGGTTGGTGACGGGTTCCTAGTTATAGTGTCGAAAAACTTACCTGCACCTTTTGTTTCCTAATTACTAGGAGTCGTATTTCAGCCTTTTGAAAGCCCCCAAACAGCTGTTAACCAGTTGGCTGGGACACCGGTTGCTGTTGCAGGCTATTCCCTAAATTAACTAAGGAGTTCAGCGTCTAAAATATTAAAAGTCGAAATTCTTATTCCATATTGGTTGAAAGAATGTCATCTAACAGTCAAAATCAAGGTTTGAAAAAGTGGTCAATAACAGCACATATAATACATATAGGTCCTTTTGGATTGCATTTGTTGGGGGGGGGGGGGCACTACGAAACCATTGATCTCTTTCAAGCTTTGCCCAAGTGCGCATGGTATCAGTCTGTTTCAATTATAATTTGAGGCCGGGATTTTTGAAGTCCATTCACTAAAGCAAACAGAAGGTTGACTGATTGATTGCGATAATTTCTTCCAAGAAGGCGTAAAATTGATGAAGTTGGTTAGGAAAAGAAGGTATAGTGTCCTAAGTGGTGGAGAGAATCCATGAATATTGGAAGAACTGGCTGGAGAAGATGTTCTACCTACAACCAACACCAGATTGAGGTAAGGCAATTGGTACTTAACGCCCAATGCTTCTTATACATATTGATTGATACAACCAATACTGATAATGCAAGCCATTGGTTGACATCGAACCCAAAGCTTAGATTTTAAACTTTGGTATAGACAAAAAATAACAGTGAAGGTAAGATGTCATATTTGCTCTTTGTTAATTTAAAGAGGATATGTACTGTTAAGAGCTAAAAAGAGAGACACTCAGAGAAGAGTGTCTGTAGCTGTAACACCCTAAACCGAGCAACGTAAGACTTAAATAGCTTAACAAGCCGGGGTGCGCAACAGTGGCGACACGCATACGAGAACGAACCCAGACACGTGCCAAGCTTCAGTGGTCATCATCAGATATTCACTCAAAATACATAAGATCCACATTGCTTCTCTAAGGATGTTTAGAGCACGATAACATATAATACATCATAGATGTCTCATCAAATATATCTTACAATAAGGAGTTCTTAAACAAAATATCTCTCTCTGGTAACCTAGAAGAATTGTCATAAAATTTCAGACTCCACTTGGCATCAACTTCTATTGCTCCTACCAGCACTAATGGGCAGGTTAAGTTGAGTACAAAAAATCTCTCACTACTAAATTAGATAAAAATATATATACATTTGTTTATGAAATGAAGCATTGTAATGGCAATACTATTTGAACTGTATCAATTGTATATATATATAAAGAATATGATGAAGACATTTTATGATTTGTCCAGATATATGAAAAAGTGAATGACCAGAGGAACAATAAAAATTCTTTTTTGTTTTACAAACCCTCTCAAATGTCCAACTAAGGCTACGGATAATCCAGTAGCATGGGAATGCATAAGCGCATCGGTAAATAAATAAATAAATCAATAGTCACCCGGGGACAATGTACCAATCCTTGCCATAGGTTGCACGAAGGCCAATTCACATGTATGAATATGAGACTCTAGAGGTGGCCCCCACCATTAGCATGGTGTGGCACTTAGCTCTCAATATCTGTCCGGAGGACATTATATAAACATGTACACTCAACACCATATGACAGGCTCATATATTAAAAGGTCCACTCCATAGCGGATTTTTTAGGGTTTAAAAGTATATAAATCATTTCTCATCCCCTTTAATTTTTTTTCAAACATGTGTAGGCAATATGCGTATGTGAATTTCTTTTCATTTTTTTGACATTTACAATCGAAAATCGGTTGATGAGCTTAAAATGGTAAAAACTATGTGGACATAATGAATGCGTATTTTCTCCAAATTTCACACAATTATCGTAAACAAATTAGTATACTCATAATAACCATTTTTTGTGACGTTTCATTTAAAATAATTATGAAGTAAACCTTTATAACTAGATACAACCATTTCATGCCCAATTTGAAATAACTTTAACATATCATTTTTTGCTAAGTAGAATAATCGATGAAATCTTACATTTCAATCATAGATTTTGAATAAAACTATTTTTGTAAGGAAAATTGTACTCACTTCGTAACGGCCAACTAGAACACGTTTCTCAGTCTCCTACGACGTGTGTTATACCCAAAATAATAACAATTGAACCTTAAGCTCAAAGTCCCCTAAATCTTAAAAAGTCACTCATTTTGGTTCCATTAAGGTTCATAATATTTGTACATTTTTTTCTTTTCATGAAGGGTATTTCTACAATGTTTTTAGAATGTCCAGGAGTCTTCTGCAAAATTCTAGAAGTAATGGGTCTGTCTGCAAATTTGCAAAATTCAGCTCTTATGTAGGCAACACTTAACATTGGTATCAAACTGTAAATTTTGTTTGCAAACAGAACCCTACTTTGGGTCTTTATGTGAAAATTTGGACCTAAAACAATTTAAACAAAATATTGGGTTACAATGAAATTTGTTGCTTTCTCCCTCACCCTTCCTGCTGCTCACCCCGAACCCAATTATTTGGTTCGATAGCAGCCCCCCTGGGCAGCACCCAGACACGACTGATGGACCGTGGTGGTTGGCGGCCGGCGAACTGGCGGCGAACAGGCTAACCTCGTTCACGGGTTGTTGTCGTTTTTAAATGAATCATTTATGTTGCAATGTTGCAAGAAATCCAATGTAATCTCCAACATCTTGGAAAAAATTTCAATCTTCAATCTAAATGGGATTTTAGGGGGAAAAACATGGATATTTAGAAGTTGGGTTTATACCTTTCTTTCTCCTCTCTCCTCTTTCTTCTCTTCTTCTTCTTCTTCTTCTTCTCATATTCTTCTCATATTTCTTTATAGGAATTTCCAGAATTTTGTCAAAGCTCACTCCTCTTCTCATGCGTTTGGGATGAATGGGTTGTGTTTTTTTTGTTTTTCATTGTGTATGCTGTTGGTGTTAGAGAGAATGGGTTCCCCCTCTCTCTTCCCCCTCTCTCTTCCCCCTCTCTCAACCTCTTGACAAGTGTCCCACTGTATGCCACTTGTGGCCCTCCTCTCTTAAGTGGATGCCATGTAATAAATGGTTTCTTTCATCATATTTTCTTTATTATTATTATTATATTATATGTGCTATTACATCCTCCACTCCAAATAAAAAGTTTCGTCCTCGAAACTTCACATACCTTAATCTATGAAGAGTTCACGATACTCATCCCGCATGAATTCCTCGTGCCCCCAAGTGGATTCCCTCTCTGGATGATTTCGCCCATTGACTTTCACGTACTTAAATAATGCGATTCCTTAAAATCTGGTCCTTCTGATCCAATATGCACTCGGGTTTCTCCTCGTACCTTTGATTTTCCTTTAGCTTCAACGGCTCCAGCTCGATGACTACATTAGGATCCCGAGTAAATTTCCTTAACATAGAAACATGAAATACGTTATGCACTCCTGCTAAGGATGATGGTAGCGCGAGTCTGTAGGCCACTTGACCACCCTCTCCATTATTTCAAATGGACCAACAAGTCTTGGGTTTAGCTTCCCTGGATTCCAAATCTCCTTACTCTACGAGTAAGAGAGACCTTCAAGAACACATGATCACATACTTGGAATTCCAATTCTATTCTTCTTCGATCTGCGTAACTCTTTTGCCTGCTTTGTGCAACCCGGAGGTGTTCTCTTACTTGTTGAATCTTATCCACAGCTTGTTGTACTAATTCAGGACAAAGAAGTTTCCTTTCGCCCACATCATCCCAATGTATATGAGATCTACACTTACGCCCATATAAAAGTTCGTACGGTGCCGCCTTAATACTTGCATGATAACTGTTGTACGTGAATTCTGCTAAGGGCAAGTAATCCTTCCATGATCCTTTTAGGTCAAGTACGCAACAACACATCTTCCAAAGGTTGGATTGTTCGCTCTGACTGACCATCTGTCTCAGGGTGATATGCCGAGCTAAATCCAAGTTCTGTCTACAGAGCTCGATGTGCACTTTTCCGGTACTCAGATGTGAACCTGCTATCTCGATCTGAAACTATTGTTAACCGCACCCCATGCAATCGTACGTTCTCATTAATGTACAACAAGGTTAACTTTTCCATTAAAAATCGTAAATTGATGGGCAGAAAATGTGCTGATTAGTTAGTCGATCAACTATTACCTATATATCATCATTTTCTCTAGCTGATCTTTGTAACCCCGTGATAAAGTCCATGGTGATCTTCTCCCATTTCCACATTAATATATCTAAATTTTGAAGTAATCTGGCTGGTCTCTGATATTCAGCTTTTACTTGACATACGAAACACTCAGAGACGTATTTTGCAATTTCCTTCTTCATATTGTTCCACCAATAAAGGGGTTTAAGTCTTTATATATTTTAGTTCCTTCAGGATGCATAACATAAATTGATTGGTGAGCCTGTTTTAAGATCCTTCTTTTTAGCTCATGGATGTTAGGAACACAAATTCGGCTTCCAAATCTCAAGGAACCATCACCATGTACCACAAATCCTGGTTTTGATCCTGTTTTCATGTCCTCTATGATTTTCTGTAGTTTGGATCCTCAATTTGACGGGCCTTTATGTCTTCCACTAACGAGGGTTGCACTATAATATTTGCCAGCAGTGCTTGGGTACGATGAGATCTAATTCGGACTCCCATGCGGTTCAAGTTTTTTAATATATATTTCTGAGATGTTAAAAGGCATGCCAAATTACTTGAACTCTTTCGGCTAAGAGCATCTGCAACTACATTTTCCTTATCTGAATGGTAATTTATTGTTAAATCATAATCCTTTAATAGTTCTAGCCATCTCCTCTGCCTTAGATTCAATTCCTTCTGAGTGATGATATACTTTAGACTTTTGTGATCTGTATAAATCTCACATTGTACACCATAAAGATAGTGTCTCCAAATCCTAAGTGCGAAGACTACTGCCGCCAGTTTCAGGTCATGGGTTGGGTAGTTCTCATATGGCTTCAACTGCCTGGAGGCGTAGGCTATAACTCTTCCATTTTGCATAAGTACACAACCCAACCCTGTCCTTGAAGCATCACTATAGACAGTAAATCCTTCATCTCTCGAGGGTATGGTTAGCACAGGTGCTGATACCAATCTTTGTTTTAATTATGTGAAGCTTCGCTCACACTCCTTTGTCCAATCAAATTTGACCCCCTTTCTAGCAAGACGGGTCAGCGGGGAGGCAATTCTTGAGAATCCTTCTACAAACCTCCAGTGATACCCAGCCATGCCCAGAAAACTACGAATCTCTGAGACAATAGTTGGTCTCTTCCAATTAACTATATCTTCTACCTTCATAGGGTCAACAGCAATTCCATCGTTGGAGATGACATGACCAAGAAATGAACACTCTCTAACCAGAACTCACACTTCTTAAGTTCTGCTAATAAATTTTCACTTCTTAAGGTCTGTAGTACACACTTCAAATGTTCTGCATGCTCCGCCTTGTTTCTTGAGTACACCAGAATGTCATCAATAAAAACTACTACGAAATGATCCAAATATGGCTTGAACACTCTGTTCACGAGGTCCATAAAAGTTGCAAGTGCATTCATTAATCCGAATGGTAACACCAGAAATTCATAGTGGCCACGAAATGCAGTTTTTGGAACATCATCCGCCTTAATCTTCAATTGATAGTAGCCAGACCTCAAATCAATTTTTGAGAGCACATGATCTCCTTGTAATTGATCAAATAAACATCGATCCTTGGTAAAGGGTACTTGTTTTTATTGTCATTTGGTTTAACTCTCTATTGTCCATGCATAGGCGGAAACTCCCATCCTTCTTTCTCACAAACAATACTAGTGCACCACATGGTGACACGCTGGGCCTAATAAAGTCCTTATCTAAAAGCTCCTGCAATTGCTCCTTTAGTTCCTTTAATTCTGCTGGGGCCATTCGGAATGACGCTTTGGAAATATGGCCAATGCCTGGTACCAGTTCAATGGAAAACTCAATATCTCTATCTGGAGGCATCTCAGGAAGTTCTCCCGGAAACACACCAGGAAAATCTCGAACCAATAGGGATATCCTCTGAACCCAGTTTCCCCTCATCTTTCAACTCCTTTATAGAGGCTACATAACCGTAACATCCTGCCCTCGACAGACGGAAAGCTCTTAGGGTGGAGATTATTCGTAAGGGCTCACGAGCTCTACTGTCCTCAAAACAAAATTCAGGCTTCCCAGGTAATCTAAATAACACCTTTTCACGACATAAAATGGAAGCATGATTCGTGGAATTCCAATCCATCCCCAAGATGATGTCAAAGTAAACTAGATCCACCGAAAGCTCATCCTCTACAATTTTAATTTTATCATTGTAACCTTTATTTGATATCAATATACTACCACCAGGTGTACTAACCACCAGTTCTTGAGTTTAGTGTCGCATGGTATATGATTCCTTATAGTGAACTGTGCGGCAATAAATAAATGAGAGGCTCCAGAATCAAACAATACTCGAGCATTTGTCGATGAAAAAGAGATGTTACCTGACATTGCATCATTGTTAGCTTGAGCCTCTTGCTCATTCAGGGAGTACACTTTGACTCTAGCTTGAGATTTTTGATTTGCTCCACTGGACTGTCCGATTTGGGATGTTGTCTGAGATTGTCGCATCATAGGACAATCCGAAATCCGATGACCCTTCTGGCCACATTTCAAGTATGCACCTGTAACCCTCTAGGAATTCTTATCGTTATGGCCTGTCTTGCAACATACTTTACACTTTACTGTCTTCTGAACTAGGTTGGATTCCTCCTTACACATCACATGCAGTTTCTTGCTTTGCCAGTTCCCTTTATAACCACCATGTCCCCCAAACCGAAACCTCTTCTTAGAATGATCCCCTCCAACTTCTTTCATTGGTCTCGTATCAATTTCATTCTTCTCAATCACTAGAGCCTTCCTTAATACTGATGTATACGTGGGAAGCTCAAAGGAGCTGACGTCTTCTCTAAGTTCATGTCGCATCCCTTCTTCAAATCGACGAGCTCGTTGTTCCTCATTGACAATAAGGTGCGGAGAGAACTTGGAAAGATAAGTGAATTTCTCCTCGTATTCAGCAACACTTATCTTGCATTGTTTCAAATTTCGAAATTCTTCCTCCTTCTGTTTACGAACAGTTCGTGAAAAGTATTTCTCATAAAAAATCTTCTTGAAATTCTCCCACGACATGTCATAAACTTTATCTCCTAGTGTCCTCTCCTGGAGTTGCCACCAACCATAGGCTCGCCCTTTCGGCATGAAAACATCATATCCCACTTTCTCATTATTTGGGCATTTCATGTATGTAAATGCTTTTTCCATCTCCGAAATCCAATGCTCTGCCACCATTGGGTCAGAACTGCCCTCAAAAGTAAACGGGGTCAGCCTCGTGAACTCAGCCATGCCACTTCTCAACTTGGGTTGATCATTTCCTTGTGTGGGTTGGATTTGATCGATCTTGCTCGCTTTGGATGATATTGGTTATTCCTTGTAGCAATTGGACAACAACATTCGTCTCCATATGGTTTTGTCCCGAACTTGGTCCCTGGCCAATGCGAGATCCCATTGTTTGATTGATGATTTGATTTAGGTCAATCACTTGGTTCAGAGGAATATCATCGTTACCATCAGCCATCCTATACAGGGAAGAGAGAACAAAATTTTAATCATACTTATGACCAAAATCTTCAATGTCCAAAATGCATACATGTTTCGTCCTAAATTTCATAACATACAATGTTTTACTACTACAATCAGATCAACCTCATTCACCAAGACATTTCTTTCATCGATACAAAAATTATATATATTCATTTCCATAGTTATACTCTTGGTCAACCCTTACATACAAATATTTCTGGGTAGTACATCAAAAAATTTCCTGTAGATGATAGTTCAATCATTCTCTTTACAAAAAGATCCACAAAAGTACATCTACATCGCTATTGGTGGCGACAAACTCTTCCAAGTCAGAATATAAGATTATCTCCTGCAAGGGATCCGCACCAGGAGAGGCTGACTCCATAAAAATCGAAGCGCTCTCGACTTTGATCATATCTGTGGTATCTGATATGTTATAAACCTCGACAATAGAGCTAGAAGCATTCATATCAACAACCACATCATCTAAGAGCTCATTCAGAGGGCCCCCTCATGTCCTAAGGTTGGCCTATCTGATTTGCCCTCTATAGAGTTCATTGGTACATCTATAGAACCCCAATGGTTCATGTCCTCAAAATCGACTACATCAAGGGGTTGATTATTGAGGTTATGCCCCACGTTTGCCCCGACCATTTCTCCAGATAACACATCTGAATGATCTTCCATGGGCTCCTCCTCTTCCTCTATGGGCTCCCATCCTCTTCCATGGGATCCTCCTCCTTCCATGGGCTCCTCCTCCACGTGCTCATCTTCATCATTCGATCCTAAGGCATTCTCATCCACAACATTTTCGGTCCCTAGGATTGTACATGTCGACATAGTGAAAGGATCTACAAGAAAACCATGATACTATCCATTAGCTCCAATAAGGGAAAATCAATTCAATCATATGTACACATGCTATTCTAATAATTCTCTCATGACTTGGATTAAGGGTGAAGTATTTCATGGATTCCTTAGGTTTGCATATGCATCACTTAGTTTGTATCAGTCTCATAACTTATATAAAACTTGACAGCGTGCATGGCGTATGGGCACCACGTCGCTATCATATGAATATCATTCAATGACCGGCCCTATGACCTTGTCACTTTCATTAATCTCAAATTTTTTAAAGCATATGATCTTCTCTCCCTTCTTCATCTTAAGTCCTTACGGTTTACACCTAAGGGCTCTGATACCACCACCATACTATAATGCCCCAAACCGAGAAACAGAAGACTTAAATAGCTTAACAAGCCGGTGTGCATAACAACGACGACGTACATACGAGAACGAACCGACACACGTGCCAAGGCTTAGTGGTCATAATCAGATATTCACTCAAAATACATAAGATTCACATTGCTTCTCTAAGGATGTTCAGAGCATAAAACATAATACCTCATAGATGTCTCATCAAGTATATCTTACAATAAGGAGTTCTTAAACAAACTATCTCTCTCTGGTAACCTAGAGACCTGTCATAAAATTTCAGACTCCACTTGGCATCAACTTTTGGTGCTGGTTATTGCTCCTACCAGCACCAATAGGTTGGTTAAGTTGCATCTGAAATGGTTTTAAGAAAAACCACGAGGTAAGCTACACGGCTTAGTGAGTACAAAAATCTATCATTACTAAATTAGATAAAAAATATATATAAATTTGTTTAGGAAAGGGATCATTGAAATGGCAATACTATTTAAACTGTATCAATTGTGTGTGTGTGTGTGTATATAAGAATATGATGAAGATGTTTTTTGATGTGTCCAGATATATGAAAAAGTACATGACCAGAGGAACTATAAAAATTCTTTTTTTACAAACCCTCTCAAATGTCCAACCAGTAGCATGGGAATGCACAAGCACATCAGTAAATAAATCAATCAATAGTCACCCGGGGATAGTGTATCAATCCTTGCCATAGGTTGCACGAAGGCCAATTCACACGTCTGAATATGAGACTCTAGAGGTGGCCCCCACCATTAGCATAGTGTGGTACTTAGCTCTCAATATATACCTGGAGGCCAGTCTATAAATAGGTACACTCAACACCAATATGACAGCCTCATATATTAAACGCTTTACTCTATAGCAGATATTTTAGGGTTTAAAAGTATATAAATCATTTCTCATCCCCTTTCATTTTTTTTCAAACATGTGTAGGCAATATGCGTATAAGAATTTCTTTTCATTTTTTTTGACATTTACAATCGAAAATCGTTTGATGAGCATAAAATGGTAAAGACTATGTGGACACAATGAATGCGTATTTTCTCCAAATTTCGCACAATTATCCTAAACGAATTAGTATACTCATAATAACCATTTTTTGTGACGTTTCATTTAAAATAATTATGGAGTAAACCATTATACTAGATGCAACCATTTCATGCCCAATATGAAATAACTTTAACAAATCGTTTTTTTGCTAAGTAGAATAATCGATGAAATCTTACATTTCAATCTTAGATTTTGTATAAAACTATTTTTGTAAGAATAATTGTACTCACCTCGTAACGGTCAACTAGAACACGTTTCTCAGTCCCCCACAACGTGTGTGATACCTAAAATAATAACAATGGAATCTTAGCTCAAAGATCCCAAAATCTTTTTGTTTCATTAAGGTTCATAATGTTTGTACACCTTTTCTTTTCATGAAGGGCATTTCTACAATGTTTTTTTAGAAGGCCTGCAAAATTCTAGAAGTACAAGGGTCTGTCTGCAAATTTGCAGAATTCAGTTCTTATGTAGGCAACACTTAACATTGGTATCAAACTGTAAATTTTGTTTGCAAACAGAACAATATTTTGGGTCTTTATGTGAAAATTTGGACCTAAAACCAATTTAGACAAAATATTGGGTTAAAAATGAAATCTGTTGTTTTCTTCCTCCACTTCATGCTGCTGACTCGAACCCAATTATTTGGGTTTGGTGGCAGCCCCCTCCCCCCCTCCGGCAGCGCCTAGCCACGTCTGCCAGATCGTGGTGGTCGACGGCCGGCTGCAAACTGACAGCGAACCGGCGAACCTCGTTCAAGGTTTGTTGTCGTTTTTTTAAATGAATCATTTATGTTGCAATGTTGCAAGAAATCCAATGTACTCTCCAATATCTTGGAAAAAATTTCAATCTTCAATCTTAATGGAATTTTATGGGCAAAAAACATGGAGATTTCGAAGTTGGGTTTATACCAAGGTTTTAGGTCTCGGTTTCGGTCTGGGTATCGTTCTTCCCAAAATTTAGGTTTTGGTATTGGTATTGCCCGTTTCAGCGGTTTCGGAAGCAAGGTTTGGTTTCGTTCGTATTGCTAGTTTCGATAGTTTCATTTCGGGTATCGGTATCGGTTTCGGAGATACTTTAAATATGTATATACTATGTACACGCAGTGATGGTTTTGGAGGTTCTTAAATCTAAACCTATCTAATACTATTAAATACTTAACAAACTAAAATATTAATCATATACGAGCAAATACTAAATACTAAATAGATAAACTAAATTTGAGTTCGTAATCATATCAAATACTAAATACCTAAAGTTTGGTGCTTAAATACTAAATATTAGATTAATGAATAGATTCTAAAGCTTGCCTTGCGCACTCACCGTTTTACCTTGCGCACATACCACTTATTTACAAGTTTGCCAAAAAAATCGCAGGGCGTTGCTGTGCGCACCCACCATTTTGCTTTGCACACATACCACTTATTTATAGGGTTGCCACAAAATATCCGCTTGATATGCGCATCGACTATTTTACTTTACACACATACCACTTATTTACAAGTTTGCCTTTTTAAAGAATGCAGCATCTCCTGAAAGGCGACTCGGGCCTCTTTCTCTCTCTCTCTCTTTGCTTACTCTCACTCTCACGTTAGATGGTCGAGACGGGTTCGACGAGGCAGGAGGCAGGTTCGGCGACGCGATGATGTGAGTTCAATTTTTTCATCATCTTTATTTTGTCCTTTTTCTTCCTTTTTCAGCAATTTTTTCTTGGTTCTACCTCTTCTTCGTCTAATTCTTTATCATATTCAAGCCAAAACCCTCGGGGTTTCTCCTCTCTTTTAACCGAGCTTTCTATGCAACCTATTGATTCACAAATTTTTTTGGGGGTTTTAAGAGAATTTTTATTAATTACACATTCTTCTTCCTCCGTTTTCGACCAGTAATGAACGGTATCGTTCAGTTTCGGCCGATATCTGTCGGAACTGACCGATACCGTTTAGTATCGGCCGATACTGAAACTAACACTTGGTTTCGGTATCATCAACTGCCGATACCGATACGATACGGCCGATACCTAATGGTATCGGCCGATACCTCAAACCCTAGTTTATACCTTTCTTTCTCCTCTATCCTCTATCTTCTCTTCTTCTTCTCCTCCTCCTCCTCCTCCTCCTCTTTCTTTATAGGAATTTCCAGAAATTTGTCAAAGCTCACTCCTCCTCTCCTCCTGCATTTGAGATGAATGAGTTGTGTTTTTTTTGTTTTTCCTTGTGTATGCTGTTGGTGTTAGAGAGAATGGGTTCCCTCTCTCTCTCTCTTCCCCCTCTCTCACTCTCTTGATAAGTGTCCCACTGAATGCCATTTGTGGTCCTCCTCTCTCAAGTGGATGCCATGTAATAAATGGTGTTCTTTCATCATTTTTTCTTTATTATTTATTATTATATTATATGGGCTATTACAGTAGCCAACCCCAGAGTTTTGTTAAAGGCTTTTTCGTCATTGTTTTTTTGCCAGAAAGCATCTTGTCAATCTGCACTGCAAATTGCATGATAATAATTTTAATTAGATCTCATCTCAAGATATTAATGTATCACACATTGATAATTTTTTTCTAGATGTGTGCTGAAATGATTTTTCATGCTTTCGAAAGGTCATCAGTTTTCTTTAGCGGAAAAAGAGATTAAGTTTGCAATTGTGCATGAATATCAAAACCTGGGAGCTTTTGCTTTCTATTTAGTTACTTCGACGTCATGCTAATCTTTTATTGGTTATGCTTTCTATGTTTCCACTTATACTTCTTCCTATAATTGTATTTAGACGCTGATGTTAGGCTTGCCCGACGAATAAGACGTGATACAGTAGAGAGAGGTAGAGATGTAAACTCGGTGCTTGAACAGGTATGTGAAGCCTCTTTCTAAAGCTGCGATTTTAAAATTTTCATATTTGCACCCGTTTTTTACGACATATATGCTACTTCATTAAAAAAATTACGACATATATGCTACTTCTTTAAAAATGGATGAGTACAATATTGTCTTCAAGTAATCTCACCAGCGAATTAGTAAATTACTGTTGAGCCCAAGACGTTGAAATTTATTGCTTTAGTCCATGGCACAACACATCATAACATAGCATTGCCATGCGACCTGCTTTGTATGTCACAAAGTTGCATGTAATGGGGTTGTATGAAAGAGAATTACTGATCTCTATAGCTTTACATATTTGATGAGAAAAAATGGCGTGGAAAATTCTGAGTCAAAGGAAGACGAATTATGACACCCATTATAACATATATTCATCCCTTCAGTATGAGATTCCCTAATGATTGAAGCTCTATTATCCAATTGTAGGCTTTCGAAGAACTACAATAGAAAGAAACTCAAGCCTTAATATTCCTTAAAAAATTTCCTGGATAATAAGCACATGTGCTATTTGCATGAATAATTCTTGGTATTAGTACCCCATTATATCTCGTGTAATTCCTAATTTGGAGCTATTTCACCTGTATTCTAAAAGCCTGACATTCATGTCAGTCTCCAAGGTTGATATTCTAGCCAACTTTTCAAAGTTTCTGAAGCCTGGTTAATACATCTTGTGAGTTCTTATCCAATTTTGATATATCGTTTGTGAAACAACCACACCTATATTGTTGGATCGAATTGATGTTGGTTGCCTGCTTGATTTCATTGGGCATATAGTTTTGGTTTGATCTGGTCTGAAACTAAGTGAAGCATATGTGAACCTTTTACTTTAAAATTAATAATAATAAGACTGCCCAAATGAGGGATAACCCCACTGTGCCCCCCCCCCCCCCCCCCCCCCCCCCCCCCCGCGCGCGCCTGCTTTGAAGAAAAGCATCTCTTCCCGGCATCCAGCCAGCATTGTTGCTGGTACCTGTCTTTTTTATTTGTTTAATGACTTGATCATTTTCTCAATTCAGGTGCTTACAGAGAGGGAAAGAGAGAGTGCTTGGTAATGATAAATATAATAATCCATGAATCATTACCTACTTTGCTAACTGCAGAAGATGGGAGCAAACTACAAGAATTTAATGAAAGAGACCAATTTATTCGTATGTATATGTTTTTGAGAATATCCTAAGCAAGTCTACAGAAAGTTACATTCATGGAATCATGGGCTACCCGACCATATTGTATTACCCATAAATAAAGATGTGACACTCACGTACTTGATTGACCTGCATTGTATATCAGTCATGTCTATGTGACAGATTAAGATTTATTTACTTACCAATACACTTTTTAGCATCCAACACTTATTACAGGTAACAGATTTATAAGCATATGTTAGTTTGTTCCTAAAATTGTGGCATCTACTGCTTGAGGAGAAGATCAATGAGATGTTCGATATCCAAACCTTCTTCTAATTTAGCCTTAAGCCATTCAGAGATATTTTGTTCAATGCATAAGTCTTCCTTCTGATGCCACTTGGATTATGATAGATCCGCACTTTTGGCTCATTAGGGGCGTTTTGTAATTTTCAGATTATTAGGGGCTTTTCTGCAAATCTGTATTTTTTTGGATTTTCTCTTTATCAGAGCTAGGGCCGGCTAGGGAGGGCATGCTTGATTATTGTGAAAAAGAAATCCCTTGAGGTGAGATTATCCCTCTTTTCCTTAGAGAGCGCGGCCCCCCTCTTGAATCGGTGGCTTGAGAGAGCGAGATCCTCTCGAAAGGTCTCAACCATTATCTTGTATCTTCTTTATTTCAGTTCATCTTTAATAAAAATCTCTCTTTTCCCCCAAATCCCCTCTCTTCACTCATGAAATCCCACCTTTCATCTAAAAATCTCATCTTTCACCATAAAAATCCTATTTTTATTATCAAAGCCCTAGTGGATCCTATCAATTGGTATCAGAGCGACAATCTTGGCATTCATGGAGGCGGTTACTACCAAAAAGATTGAAACTTTGGAGGAAAGATTCGATGGCGAAATTAAAGATCTAAAGAAGTCTATGGATGATCTCAGATCTGAGGTCAAGGTGTCTATAAAAGGGCTTGAGACGCGAATGGATGAAAATTTTGACACCTTCATGCAAATCATGATGCAACAGTTCGCTGATCTAAAGGCGGTAACTTTGTTGAAAAATTCAGATCTGGATGAAAATTCAGATCTAAGACAAACGGTGGCCACTTTAGCGAAAAAGAAAGACGGAAGAAGAGTTCAAAGGAGGCCATCTATTTGACGCGGAGGAAGGATCCGACAGAGAGGAAGATCACACGGATCGGAGAAACCCTAGCCGACATGGGGGGTTCCGCGACGCACTGCAGGGCCAACAAATTCCTGTAGTGGGCCTGCAGGGCCAGTCCAGGGCTGATGCAGGTCCTTGCAGGGCCTGCAGTGGCCCACTGCAGTGGGCCTGCAGTTCCCTACCGTGCGCGTGCATGCCTACCATCGTTCTGAACAGTTCATGCAGGCCAGTCGAAGACGCCTTGAGCCTTGGAAGGATGACCCGGGACATGCGGGGAGCCTGTGGAGACTTCGATGACAAATTTAGGCTTCTTTTGAGGCCCGAGGATGACGTGGAGGAAGTCTCGGGACTTCATGGGCCTCGGTATGCGGCAGAGAGGCGATGACGCAAAGTACTTCAAGCATACGAGGAATTTCAGACCGATTATGACAAGGATCTTGGCTTTGAGGAGAATGTTGATGACTATGATCGGAGTGAGCATGATTGGGGAGGCAATGGCAACAGATGTGACAACTCTAGGAGGGGCTATGGAAGACGCATGGAGGTATGACATGGCAATTATTATCCTCCCCCTGACTATCGACCGTCAAGAGGATGAGTGGACCAGGAGCAGCTTGGGGCTGAAGGCATAGTGAGAAAACTGAAAAGGCTATTGTTTGGTGGGGGTGATCATTGTGGTTGGATCTATCGAGCGGAGAGATACTTTACGGAGGCACGTCTGACAGAGATGCAAAAACTTGAGGTGGGTGGCGTCTGTTTCAAAGGAGTGGCATTCTCTTGGTTACAGTGGAGGGAGCAGAGACAACCTATACGTTCATGTGAGGAGATCAAGAACTGTGATACGGTGCGCGGGTCTCAAGGGGCACACGACGGTAGTGAGCCATCGGGTTCGGTTCGAGTTTATCAAAGGAGGAGGCGACTTGGGTCTACCACGGACCCGGTCCCAAACTTGTAATTTCTCAACCACAAGGGAGGGCCGTTTAGTAATTCCACATCGACTAATCCCTCCCCTAATAAGGGCCTGCCGGCCCTAGCTTGCGGTTTATTGAAGAATTATGAAGGTAATTTTATTTCCCTAGAACCCTAGATTACTTCTCTTTGGTAATTCTATTATTCGTGACTTTAGATCTATTGTTCTAGGTTTAATTATTATTTTCAGATCAGTTTTTCGCCTTTAAACCCTAGAATTAGTAGTCCAAAGCCATAAAAATCCCATCTTTTATCCCCACAAAAAGCCATAGACACATCAAATTGGTATCAGAGCGGTTGATCCATGGCGATCACACGATCTATGGAGTGAATTGAAGCGTTGGAAGAGAAAGTGGAAATGATGAAAGCCCAAATCAGCAAAGGGTTCATCAACGCTAGTAAGGAAGACGCAGAGATGGCCGCGAAGATCCGAGAGGAAATAAAGGAGAATCAGGCAAAAACTGAAATCAAATTGACGGCGATAGCGGAGGCCATAACGGCGTTGTCCGTAAATCTTAACTCGAAGGCGGATCCAAGCAATAATGAGCCACCTTTGGCAAGGGACAAAGGTAAAAAAGTGATTTTTTGACGAGGAAGGGCCGGAATCTGACGTCGATGGAGATTGGGAGGCCTCTCCAGTTGCGATGACGGCGCGGGATGGCGAAAGGATGGTTAGGGGAGGGCGGCAAACCCCCCGACATGCCTGAGGAGGGCCGGCGAACCCATCGGATGGGTGACATGAGCCGCCGGCCCCTCCCGGGGGTGCGCCGCCTCCCTGGGGGCTCGACGGAGCCCCGCCGACCACCCCAGGGGCGGCAACAGGCCCCTGGGCCTCGGCGCAGCCCCGCCAACCATCGGGGGGGGGGGGGGGGGGGGGGGGGGGGCGACTGGCCCCTGGGGCCTCGGCACAGCCCCGCCGGCCCAGAATTTGGGCCGGACTGGGGCCGCCGAACCCCTGGGAGGGGGCGACTACACAGTACGGGGGGTTTCGACCCCCACGGAGGCGGCGATGGACCTACCGAGGCCGTGAGGGGGCGGCAGCCTCTAACGAGTATTTCGGGCCCCTCGTGGGCCCTGCACTGGCCCTGATCAGCACCAATTTCTGGATTTCAGTCTTCATCGGGACTCGATGGGGGATTTCAGCAGACTGGAGGGCGCCATCAGTATACTGGGGGCCCGTCGACTCAGGTCCCACCTTTCGGGAGAGTGACGGGAGATTGGAGAGCACACCAGGGCCCCCGAGAGGCCATCAGGTAGAGTATGGACATCCACAGGGAGATGCGAGGGGAGACTGGCAGTGGGGTGGGGCAGACGGTGGCATGCGAGATCGTGTAGAGGCCTATTTACCCGACAGACCACTGGAAAATCAGCCGAGGGGAGGATTCCAACAGCATGAGAGATGGGGATTCGCAGGGAGAGACCGTTAAGGAAGCTGAAGGTGCCTGTTTTTGAGGGAGGAGATCCTGACGACTGGTTGTACCGAGTGGAGAGATACTTTGAGGTGTCGATGATACCAGGTGAGGACTGGCTGCACCCGATAGGGGTCTGTCTGGAGGGCGCTTTGGGATGGTTCATGTGGACAGATCAGTAGCAACCCTTTCAGACATGGCAGGAGTTTACGTCACTTTTGGTGGAGCGTTTCGGTGCAGGACAGCATGGCGGAGTTTTTGAGAGGCTTTATTCACTGAAGCAGGAGGGGAGTGTAGGGGATTATATTAAGAAGTTTGAGTCGATCTGCCACCGAGTTCGGGGAGTATCTGAGGAATCATTGGAGGGCTGCTTTATGAAGGGGCTGAGGCCTACTGTGAGATCTGGACTGAGGTAGTTACAGCCAGTGGGTCTACGCGGGATGATGACATTGGCAAGGAAGGTGGAGGACCATCAGGAGACAGAGCGGAGAGCCCGTGGAGCGTAGGGAGGTACCACTTTTCGGAGACAGGCGTCTGCTACGGGACAGAGGACTGCGCCTACACTAGGGCCGCGCCTGCCGCGCCTGCCCAGGGAGTTACAGCCGTTGTCGGGGGCAACAGAGACAGGAGACAGGAGCCCGAGCGGGGACATGTACGGAGGATGACAGATGCAGAGGTGAGGGGAAGCGAGTGAAAGGATTGTGCTTCAGATGTGATGAGAAATTCACTCCAGGACACCGATGCGCGGATCAGACTCTTCAGATAATATCAGTGAACGATGATGAGGAGGAGGACGATGTCGTCATACTAGAGGCATGGGAGGATGAGGAGGAGATAGATCACCATCACTTGGACTTGGCAGAGGTATCCCTCAATTCTGTGGTAGGGTTCACACCGAACCACACCATGAAATTGGTGGGACAGGTGGGCTGTCAGGAGGTGATAGTATTAGTAGACAGTGGGGCCACCCACAATTTCATCTCTAGCAGGTTGGTGGGAGAGCAGTGAACACAGCTGAGTGGCACGGGGAGGTATGGAGTGATGCTAGGCACTGGGCAGGTGACACACAACACCGGTGTCTGTCGCGGAGTGAACGTGACGCTTCAGGGAGTACAGATTGTCACAGATTTTCTTCCCTTGGAGTTAGGGAGCACCGATGTTATTCTGGGGATGAAGTGGCTGTAGACACTGGGAGAGACCAATACGAACTGGAAGATGCTGAGGATGGAGTACCAGGATGAGAGGAGGACAGTGGTTTTGCAGGGGGACCCCAGCCTCTGTCGCTCGTTAGTATCCTATAAGGCCATGTCTAGAGTGATTCACACAGCAGGAGGAGGTTTCTTGGTTGAGCTACATGCCGTGGAGCATCAGTACAGAGCGAGGACCAGGCACAGGCGGTGGCACCGGAGATCGAGCAGCTGTTGGTTCAGTATGAGGAGGGTTTTCAGACACCACAGGGGCTGCCACCGTACAAAGACCACGAGCACGCCATCGTCTTACAGGAGGGCGTGTCTCCCAGTAGTGTGCGGCCCTACAGGTACCCACAGGTGCAGAAGGACGAGATAGAAAGGTTGGTGGAGGACATGATGCAAGCATGGGTGATTCAGCCGAGTACTAGCCCGTTCTCCAGCCCGGTTTTATTAGTTAAAAAGAAGGATGACAGCTGGAGATTCTGTGTGGACTACATGACCCTGAATAAGGAGACTGTTGCATATAAGTTTCCTATCTCGGTGATTGATGAACTACTGGATGAGCTCCACGGAGCAGCTTGCTTTTCGAAGATCGATCTCAAGTCGGGGTATCATCAGATAAGGATGAGGGCGGCTGATGTGTCCAAGACTGTTTTCAGGACTCATGCGGGGCACTATGAGTTCCTGGTCATGCCTTTTGGCCTGACAAATGCCCCAGTGACTTTTCAGGCCCTGATGAACAAAGTATCCCGATCTTACCTCCGACGATTTGTGTTTGTATTTTTCGACGACATCCTCGTGTACAATCGCAGTGTGGAGGAGCATTTGGGGCACATGCAGGCAGTATTGCATGAGTTACAGGAGCAGCAGTTGTGTGCTAATAAGAAGAAATGCTTGTTTGGTCAGCTGCATGTGGAATATTTAAGACACGGTGTGTCGGTTGAGGGGGTGGCGGCAGATCGGGCCAAGATCGCAGCGATGTTGGATTGGCCGGTACCCACAACTTTACGAGGTTTGTGTGGCTTCTTGGGCCTGACGGGAAACTATAGGAAGTTTGTCCAGAGGTACAATTCGATTGCTTGGCCACTCACAGAGCAGCTTAAGAAGGACAGCTTCCATTGGGGAGAGGAGGCCACCAAGGCGTTTGAGGCCTTGAAGAAGGCAATTACGACGGTGCTCGTCTTAGCGCTATCGGATTTCAGTAAGCCATTCGTTATAGATACCGACGCATCTGGACACGGGTTAGGAGCAGTGTTGATGCAGGACCAGAGGCCCATTGCTTGTTTTAGCCAGACTCTGTCAGCATGAGCGAGGCTGAAGTCAGTATACGAGCAAGAGTTGATGGCGATCGTTCTGTTCATACAGAAATGTCGGCCTTATTTGTTGGGATGAAGATTCATAGTGAGGACCGACCAGAGGAGCTTGAAATATCTACTGGAGCAGCGCATGGTCACGGAGGAGCATCAGACGTGGCTCTCCAAGCTGGTCCACTACACATTTGAGATACAGTACCGGCCAGGCCTGAAGAACAAGGCAGCAGACGCCTTGTCCCGCCGCGAGGAGCTTGCAGAGGTGGTAGCCATTTCCGTACCAGTCCTTCTAGACTGGGAGCCTTTGGGCAGGGAGATTGAGGCCGACACAGATCTGGCAAAGATTCGGGAGGCACTGCAGCAAGGATCAGCAGATTATCCGGGATACACCATGAGCGGGCAGCGACTTCTATATCAGGGGAGACTGGTGATTCCCAAGGGCTCTGCCCATATTCCGATGATTTTTCAGGAGTTCCACGGCAGTGCCATTGGAGGGCATTCAAGTATACAGCAGACCTACCAGAGGATGGCTAGAGAGCTATATTGGCCAGGGACGAAGAGGGACATTGCCCAGAGGATAGTAGAGTGTGGCGTGTGTCAACGTCACATGTATATGGCAATGGCACCCGTAGGACTTTTGCAGCCGTTGGCTTTACCGGGGAGAGTCTGGGAGGATATCAGCCTGGACTTTATCGAGGGATTTCCGCGTTCAGAGGGCTACAATTCTATATTGGTGGTGGTAGACCGGCTCAGTAAATATGCACATTTCATACCGCTCAGCCATCCTTACACATGACAGTGGCTGCAGCTTTTATGCGGGAGGTGGTTCGCTTGCATGGCTTCCCCGCGTCCATAGTGTCGGATCGCGACAAGGTCTTCATGAGCAGTTTTTGGCATGAGCTTTTCAAGGTGCTGGGGACCAAGCTGAGAAGGAGCACAGCCTATCACCCACAGACAGATGGTCAGACGGAGGTGGTGAATAGGAGCGTGGAGACTTATTTGAGGTGTTTTGCATCAGATGCGTCGAGACAGTGGGCCAGGTGGTTAGCATGGGCAGAATATTGGTACAACACCTCATACCACTCCGCCGCACAGAGCACTCCGTTTCGGATTCTGTATGGTCGAGACCCACCACATTTGATACTCTACAACAGAGGAACCACCCACCGAGTCCCAAGTGAAGGAACATCTTGGAGAGTGGGACCGATATTTGGAGGAGTTGAAGAAGCATCTGTTGTGAGCCCAACAGATTATGAAGACCAAGGCGGATGCACACCGAAGAGATGAGCAGTTTGCGGTGGGAGACCGGGTTTATCTGAAACTACGACCCTATAGACAGAAGACTTTGGTCAATCGGAGCAATGAGAAGCTGGCATCCCGCTACTATGGCCCATTCGAGATCACCGCTCAGATAGGGAAGGTGGCGTACCTTCTACAGTTACCTGCAACATCCACTATTCACACGTGTTTCACGTTTCGCAGTTGAGGAGAGCCATTAGAAATCATACTCTTTCCCTACTTTGCCACCCACTTTGACTGAGGACATGGAGGTGTTACTTGAGCCTTAAGAGCTAACAGGGGTTAGACAGGCCACGAACGGGACCCAGGAAGGAAGTGTTGATCAGATGGAGGGGCCTTCCGGAGTATGATGCTAGCTGGGAGCCAATGGCAATGATACGCGACCAATTTCCTGAATTCCACCTTAAGGACAAGGTGGCACTTTTGGGGGAGGAGTAGTGATACGACGCGCGGGTCTCAAGGGGTGCACGGCGGTAGCGAGCCATCGGGTTCGGTTCGAGTTTATCAAAGGAGGAGGATACTTGGGTCCACCACGGACCCGGTCCCAAACTTGTAATTTCTCAACCACAAGAGAGGGCCGTTTAGTAATTCCACATCGACTAATCCCTCCCTTAATAAGGGCCGGCCGGCCCTAGCTTGCGGTTTATCGAAGAATTGTGAAGGTAATTTTATTTCCCTAGAACCCTAGATTACTTCTCTTTGGTAATTCTATTATTCGTGACTTCAGATCTATTGTTCTTGGTTTAATTATTATTTTCAGATCAGTTCTTCGCCTTTAAACACTAGAATTAGTAGTTCAAAGCCATAAAAATCCCACCTTTTATCCCCACAAAAAGCCCTAGACGCATCAAACTGCTTAATTGGGAGATATCGAGATGCCCATGAAGGAAATTTACATGAAGAAGATGCTTGGAGTGGCTCTACTTTTCGCAGTCCGTCAGCGAAAGGAGGTCCCAGCGACCCACTTGGAGCAGCACCGTCCATGGATTTCATGCACCACCTTGAGGATAAGAGTGCGGAGTAATGATAGATCTGCACTTTTGGCCCATTAGGGGCAGTTTTGTAATTTTCAGATTATTAGGTGCTTTTCTGCAAATATGTAATTTTTTGGATTCTCTTTATAAGAGCTAGGGCCGGCTAGGGAGAGGGCATGCTTGATTATTGTGAAGAAGAAATCCCTTGAGGTGAGATTATCCCTCTTTTCCGTGGAGAGTGCGGCCCCCTCTTGAATTGGTGGCTTGCGAGAGCGAGATCCTCTCAAAAGGTCTCAACCATTATCTTGTATCTTCTTTATTTCAGTTCATCTTTAATAAAAATCTCTATTTTCCCCCAAATCCCCTCTCTTCACCCATAAAAATCCCACCTTTCATCTAAAAATCTCATCTTTCACCATAAAAATCCTATTTTTATCGTCAAAGCCCTAGTGGATCCAATGAGGACGCAATTGGTCACATTGATGACTCCGTTGTTTAAGCAATAGTCGGACTTGTACTCGATGTTGTTAACTCCTTTTTAGTGGGGAAGATTGATGAAGGTCAAAGGACTAAGATATTTCTGTGAGTTTCCTTTAGGGAAAAAATTCAAAATAGCGAATTTAGTGGCTCTTTGTAGATTCATTTATGGCATGATCTATTTTATATCATCTGATTATATTTTGCTGGGAGATATTTTTCAATTCTGCCTTTATTTTATTATTCACCGAGTATTGGGTGACTTTGTTACAGATTGTGTTAGCATTTAGTTGTGGGTTTGCTGATGAAAAAATTTATGGGCATTCAACTTGAGGGTTTTGTTTCCTAAATTTCCTCCCATATCCTATTACATCGTAAATCAGAGCAAACCATACTGGAACTTACTGCAAGTGAAATGTAATCTTAACTCTAATGCAATCTTATGAACATAAGTAAAAGGAGGAACTAGCAGTTACTGCATCATTCAGGTACAGCGTAGTGCACATGGTTGGCACGGGCAATTTGCATGAGAGGATGGAACAAAATCCAAAAGCCCCAAAAGCTCAAACCGTGATTAGAAAGACCTGCATCATTTATCTCACAATTGAGGTGATGCAACACAACAAGAATGTGTATCCAAATTAGTCCAATCTCTTCTAAAAGAAGGCACATATCCATTTACCGAATTTTCCGCATACTCTTCATGAAATCAAAGCTGTAAATCAAGCAAACCAATGCAAACTTCCATTTCTATTATAGACATCGTGCATTTTCAACCTCAGAATGGAATTATACTAGTGACAGAGGGCGTTGATTGTTATTCTTTGTGTATCAAGCCAACCTTGTTTTTTCAACATCCTTATGTAGTCAATGCAATACAAGACCCGCTCTCAAGGATTCTATCAATGCCAACTTTATGTAGAGGTTGATTGGCAGATCATTGTTCTTATCCTTTTGTGTTCTCAACTTTTTCAGGTTACTTTATTATACATATTTGCTGATTTACAATTCTCTTACTGAAGTGCAGTATGGACGGTTTGTCAAGCCTGCTTTTGATGATTTTGTTCTGCCCTCAAAGAAATATGCTGATGTAATCATACCGCGAGGAGGTGATAACCATGTTGCAATTGATCTAATTGTACAACACATTCGGACAAAGCTTGGTCAGCATGACTTGTGCAAAATCTACCCCAATGTATTTGTTATTCTATCAACATTCCAGGTATGTGTCCGTTATCGGTACCTTTTGGTTCTTGTATGTTATGTCACTAAGTGAACTTTCAGATTCTCCTATATAACTCATGGAAACACCATGAACTGTAGCAATTCTTCTTATAGCTTTTCTGAACAGATAAGAGGAATGCATACTCTTATTCGTGACCGGGATATAACAACTCCTGATTTTGTCTTCTACTCAGATCGGCTTATTAGGCTGGTAAGTTATGCCCTACATTGACTATCATCTAAAATAGATTATATGTTATATAAGCTCTTTTGAATGTTTGTAACATATAAGAATGGTTTGTCAGGTTGTAGAGCATGGTCTTGGCCACTTGCCGTTCACCGAGAAACAAGTCGTAACCCCCACAGGTATAATTAACATACATACATTCATTCATTCATTCATCTCGATGTATTAAGCTCATTCAATTTAAACTACATACTACATACTACATACATACATACATATATCTCGATGTACAATATTCCTATTTACGGCGAAGAAGAATAAAACAATAACTATTTTTTTTTTCCTTTGCCTACTTCTCCCAAGCACTGGATAACTCCAGAGGGTTGTGGGATTTTTACATTCATGCTGTATATCTAGTTTGTTGTCGCCTGTGAGTTGTGCTATGGTGACAAATGATCTTACTAACTGTTAAGCTTGACATTTGCAACGCCTTCAAGATATACTTGGAATGTGGAAGGATGTCTATTCCAGCACCTGAGTTATTGCGTCTATGTTTAAACTTCAAACATCCAGCTCCTCCATTTCAATTCATGGTACTTTCATGCCTGTGATTTGTCACCGGTTGTAATTCCCAACCTTTATTTTCCGGCCTCCTTGGATGCAACTGTACCCATTCCTGAGTTGTTCCGTCATTTTTCCAGTGTGCAATTCTCTCATCTGAATTCTTGTTAATTCAGATTTTCGTATTTGCTGTAGGCTTTTGATAACATATCATAAGGCTTTGGATTCATTTTCCTGCTTCCTGGATATATAATGCATTTGAATCTTACTTTCCATTTTCTGCATCAACTATTGTTTCTCTATTAAACTATTTTGGAACCTAGATACCATCTGACATCTGTGTGACCTGATAGCAATAATTCATTTTCTTGGTCTTCATTAGCTCTACTAACCAAGGTTTAATCTATTTTTTCTTTAATATTTCTCATAAGAATAGGGGGTTCAAACAGAGCATCAACGGAGCGGATGTGAAAATATTTATATCCATATTTGTTTATTTTAATCAAATACAAATGCGGATACAGATACAGATTTTATTCGTTCATAAGAATCATTACCATATTTGGAAAAAAATAAAAAAGAAATATGATATGGTTTTTATTAAAACAGATACGGATATATATTTGATAAGGGCAACTTAATGTTTGATATATGCAGTTATTATTCGAATAAGGATAGCATTATTATTATAATAAGAATTCAAACTATTTTTGTTCTACAACTTCATGATCTGATTTCATATTCATATGTCATGATCTTGAAAAATCTAAAATAAGGTATAATGATTTGAAAGATAAACATAAAAATTAGTTTAACCAAATGTCAAACTATCATGGCCTTTGCTCTTCAATGTCCATAGAACTTTTCTCTGTCTTCGTTTTGAAAGCTAGCTTTCACCCGACACATATGAGTGAGATACAAAAAGATTATATCTTTACTTAAAGATTCACTTTAAACCAGGGTTTGAGGTATCGGCCGATACCATTAGGTATCGGCCGTATCGTATCGGTATCGGTAGTTGACGATACCGAAACCATGTGTTAGTTTCAGTATCGGCCGATACTGAACGGTATCAGTTAGTTTTGGCCGATACCTGCCGAAACTGACCAATACCGGCCGAAACTAATCGATACCGTTCAGTACCTGTCGAAGACGTAGGAAGAAGAATGTGTAATTAAATAAAAATTCTCTAAAAACCAAAAAAATTTCGTGAATCAATAAGTTGCATATAAAGCTCGGTTAAAAGAGAGGAGAAAACCCCTAGGGTTTCGGCTTGAAAATGATGAAGAATTAGAAGAAGAAGAGGTAGAATGAAGAAAAAATTGTTGAAAAAAAGAAAAAGGTCAAAAGGAAGATGATGAAAAAATTAAAATCACCTCATCGCATCGCCGCCTCGCCAAACCTGCCTACTGCCTCGCCAAACCCGTCTCGACCATCTAGCGTAAGAGAGAGAGAGTAAAGAGAGAGAGACCCGAGTCACCTTTCAGGAGATGCTGCGTTCTTTAAAAAGGCAAACGTGTAAATAAGTGGTATGTGCGTAAGGTAAAACAGTCGGTGCGTATATCAAGCGGCTATTTTGTGGTAACCCTGTAAATAAGTGGTATGTGCGCAAAGCAAAATGGTCGGTGCGCAAAGCAACACCCATTGATTTTTTGGAAAGCTTGTAAATAAGTGGTATGTGCGCAATGTAAAACGGTGGGTGCGCAAGGCAAGCTTTATGATCTATTTATTTATCTGATATTTAGTATTTAAGTACCAAACTTTAGGTGTTTAGTATTTGACATGATTACGAACTCAAATTTAGTTTATCTATTTAGTATTTAGTATTTGATAGTATATGATTAATATTTTAGTTTGTTAAATATTTAATAATATTTAATAGGTTTAGATTTAAGAACCTTCGAAACCATCACTGTTTGTATATAGTATATACATATTTAAAGTATCTCCGAAACCGAAACCCGAAACGAAACTGCCGAAACTAGCGATACGGACGAAACCGAAACTTGCTTCCGAAACCGTCGAAACGGGCGATACTGATACCGAAACCTAAATTTTGGAAAGAACGATATCCGGACCGAAACCGAGACCTAAAACCTTGCTTTAAACGATATTAAAATATGAACCCCACATAATTATTAGCCCATATTATGTAATACATATGGGGCCACACATCTATGTGAAGAATTTTAGAGTGCCAAAACTACATCTGGGAAAAGAATAATATTATAACTATTCTATATATTTTTTAATTAATTGTTTTTGGATATCAGGATTCGATTCAATCTTTTATGAAGATTTGGATATAAAGATTCAGGTTCGAATTTGGATCTGAACAGATGTCATATCTCATTATTTCTTTCAGATCCATTTTTAATGCGGCAACAAAATTCTTACCATAATTTGGAAAAATCTGTATTTGAATTTGAACACAGTTGGATACTTTCATATTGTTTGCACCCTTATCCGTGAAAGCATATTGTTATGACCATTCTATAATTTTTTTTAATTAAATGGTTTTCGGATATGAGGCTTTGATCCAGATTTTGTATGATGATTCGGATCCAGATTTTCTGATTCAAATTCAGATCCGAAAACATTTCATATCTCATTACCATTATTAGAGTCATATTTAATTCTTACAATGTTTTGGAAAGATCCAATTTTGAATTTGAATATGGTCAGCTAATTTCATTTATTTTGCGCCCTGTCCGTGAATGTATATTATTATAACTATTCTATAAATTATTTAAGATATTGGGCTTCAATCCAAATTTTGTATGAAGATTCAGATTCGGATCTGAAAATATTTCATATCTCACTATCCATTTAGATTCATATTAATTTGGTTACCGCATTTTTGGAAAAATCTGAATTCGAATTCAAGTATGGTCGGATAATATCATTTTTGTTTGCATCCTTACCTACTATGATCCATTTCAGCAAAAGTCATTTTCAAGTTATTGGCTTTCAATATCCAAAGCTTTTTTTATTGTTTCCATCATGGGTGTACATTGTTTGATTGTTCCAACTTTGTAACGGGGTTTGAGCAAAAACTTCCCAAGCGGACACATTCTGAAAGCGCTCCTGCCCAACCACACTTAACAATACAACAAGACAATGAATTCATGAGTTCTTATGAGTTATTTGATATCACGAAGCAAGTCAAACTATAGACAACGACAGCTCAAAACCTTATGAGTGGCAGTTTTGTAATTTCAGCAAAATCCTAGAGAGGGGGCAGTTTGATAATTTCGTGGGTGACAAAATTGATTATAAATAGAAGGGTAGAGATCATGAGGGGATTATGAAGAATACGGTGACATAATTATTAGTAGTTATCTAGATTAGATTAGCCATGTTTATTGGGGAGTGACATTCCTCTCGAATTGAGGCCAAAACCTTGTAGAAAAAACCTTATATTTGCCCTAATTTCTTCCCTTAAATCTATCACCAACCATAACAAATTGATATTAGAACACTCAGATTTAAGACCAATGGCGGCAAAAAGGTGAAGTTCCTCAAGAAAACGATGGAGGAATTCTACAAAATGACGAAATGTTTGAGGAAATGTTATCATCTATCAAAGCCATGCTGATGCAGTTGATCGAGATGAAAAGCCGCCCACCACACCACTACGGCCAATGAATCCAGCCAGATTCATGACGACGGCGCATGTAGATGAGATCTAGTTAGATCACTGCGTGATGTCGCGCGAACATTGGGCAGATGAGTTCCTCAAGAAAACGAAGGAATTCTACAAAATGGTTTGAGGAAATGTTATCATCTATCAAAGCCATGCTGATGCAGTTGATCGAGATGAAAAGCCGCCCACCACGGACCACTACGGCCAATGATCAAATCGGATCGGGCAAGATCCAGCCAGATTCATGCACGACGGCGCATGTAGAGGTGAGATCTAGTTAGATCCACACTGCGTGATGTCGCGCAAGAACATTGGGCAGATGATGGGCCCTGGTGAGGCATCGACGACGGCGAGGGAGACCGGCGGGGCTATGACAAGGTCGAGGCAGGCCGGCGATACTTCGATGAGGACATGAAAGGCCGGCAAGGCTTCGGCGAGGCCGGGAGCAAACTAGCACCTTTTTCGGAATTTGCGAGATCTTCACTTTTGGCACATTAGGGGTGTTTTGGGACATAAAGGGCGTTTTGGGAATTTTCAGATTTTAGGTCTTTTTGTAATTTTCATTATGAGGGGATTTTTCGTAAATCTATAATTTTCTGTAATTTTTCTTTATTTAAAGATAGGACCGGCTAGGAGAGGGGGCATGCTTGATTATTGTGAAGAAGAAAACCCTTGAGGTGAGATTATCCCTCTTTACATTGGAGATCGCGGCCCCCGCTCGAATCAGCGGTTGGGAGAGCGAGATCATCTTGAAATGTCTCAACACTTATCTTTGTATCCTTTATTTTCAGTTTATTCTAATAAAAATCCCTCTTTTATCCCATATCTTCTCTCTAAAACCCTAAAAATCCCACCTTTTCCCTACAAATCCCAATTTTCCAATAAAAATCCCATTTTATCATCAAAACCTTAGTGGATAGAATCAAATTGGTATCAGAGCGACGATCTTGGTATCCATGGAGGCGACTACCACTAAAAAGATTGAAGTTTTGAAGGAAAGATTCGATGTCAAAATTAAAGATCTGAAGAAGTCTATGGATGATCTCAGATCTGAGGTCAAGGGCCAAGGCTTCGATAAAAGGGCTTGAGGCTCGGATGGATGAAAAATTTGGAACCTTCATGCAAATCATGATGCAACAATTCACGGATCTAAAGGCGGCAAATTTGGTGAAAAATTCAGATTTGGACGAAAATTTATATCTAGGGCAAACGACGGCAGCTTTGGAGAAAAAGAAAGAGACAAAAGAAGAGTTGAAATGAGGCCATCTTTCTGACGCGAAGAATCCGACGGAGCGGAAGAAGATCCCACGGATCGGAAAAATCCTAGCTGCCGTGGGGGTTCCGCGACCCCCTGCAGGGCCAGCAGGGTCTTGTAGTGGGCCTGCAAGCCTCTGCAGGCCTGCCAGCGCCCTGTAGTACCCGTGCAGGTCCGCCAGAGGCGCCTTGAGCCTGAGAAGGATGACCCGGGACTTGCGGGGAGCCTACCGAGACTTTGATGACAAATTTGGGCTTCTTTCGATACCTGAGAATTACGTGGAGGAGGTCACGGGACTTCATGGGACTCGGTATGCGGCAGAGAGGCGACGACGTAAAGTACTTACAGTTTACGAGGAATTTCAGGTCGATTATGATGAGAATCCAGGCTTTGAGGAGAATGTTGATGACCATGCTTGGAATGAGCATGATTGGGAAGGCAATGGCGAAAGAGACGACAACCCTAGGAGTGGCTACGGGAGACGCATGGAGGTACGGCACGACAATTATTACCTTTCCACTGGCTATCGTCAGATAGGTGGACGAGTGAACCATGAGAAGTTTGGGGCTGAAGGCAGAGTGAGAAAACTGAAGTGGCCGTTGTTTGATGGGGGTAATTCTTATGTCTGGACCTATCGAGCTGAGAGATTCTTTACGGAGGCACGTCTGACGGAGAGGGAAAAATGAAGGTGGCTGGCGTCTGTTTCAAAGGAGAGGCACTCTCCTAGTTTCAATGGAGAGAGCGGAGACGAACGTATATCATGGGAGAAGCTCAAGGACTGCTTGATAGAGAAATATCGAGATGCCAAGGAAGGAAATTTACAAAAATGAGATGCTTGGATTGGCTCCACTTTTCGCAGCCCGTCAGTGAACGGAGGACTCGGCGATCCACTTGAATCAGCACCGTCCATGGATTTCATGCACCATCTTGAGAACATGGTGGGTTTTCGGGGGACGGAGTAATCATAGATCTGCACATTTGGCCCATTAGGGGTGTTTTGGGACATCAAGGG
The DNA here is from genome assembly GCA_030789695.1 of Scilla litardierei. Classification (NCBI taxonomy): domain Eukaryota; kingdom Viridiplantae; phylum Streptophyta; class Magnoliopsida; order Asparagales; family Asparagaceae; genus Scilla; species Scilla litardierei. The sequence goes on along the minus strand of CM061138.1, from coordinate 75,872,870 downwards.
CGTTTTGGGACATCAAGGGTGTTTTGGAAATTTTCAGATTTTAGAGGGCCCTTTTGTAATTTTCATTATTATGGGCTATTCGTAAATCTGTAATTTTCTGTAATTTTTCGTTATTTAAAGCTAGAGCTGGCAGGAGAGGCATGCTTAATTATTGTGAAGAAGAAAACCCTTGAGGTGAGATTATCCATCTTTACATTGGAGAGCGCGGCCCCCTCTCGAATTGGCGGCTTGGGAGAGCGAGATCCTCTCGAAATGTCTCAACCCTTATTTTTGTATCCTTTATTTTCAGTTTATTTCTAATAAAAATCCCTCTTTTATCACATATCTTCTCTCTAAAACCTTAAAAATCCCACCGTTCGCCCAAAAATCCCACATTTCCAATAAAAATCCCCCATTTTATCATCAAAACCCTAGTCGATTGTATCAGACTTTCACTTTGAGGATAATGTGTTTCATTGAGAGGAGAGTAATGATATAATGACACAAGTCAAATAAGAGGCGGCGGCGGCTCAAAACCCCAAGTGTGACAGTTCTATAATTTCACGATAGTGACAATTCTGTAATTTTAGGACAGTGACAGTACAGTAATTTCAACAAAACCATAGAATGTGACAATTTGGTAATTTCGGGACATCGACTCATTAGATATAATTGATTTTAAATAGTAGTGTAGAGATCATGAGGGGATTATGAAGATTATTGTGAGAGAATTAGTAGTTATCTAGACTAGATTAGCCCTAGTTTATTGGAAGAGTGGTTTTCCTCGCAAATTGAGGCCAAAACCGTGCAATTCCACTGAATATCAATAAAAATCTTATCATTGTCCTAATTTTTTTCCCAAATCTATCTCAGTCATAACATTCTTATATGTCAGAGGCCCATTTAGCACGTATGCGATGTTGGACCACTCTCAGACCTTTGGGTATTACATCTGCCATTTTAGGGTATAACATCCTTGTTGACTTCATTAGGCAATGTGTGAGTCTAGAGGTGACCCCCATGGATTCAAGATGAGGCTCCTACATCTACAAGAGGTGACCTCCACCACAAACTGGTATGGCATGGCAATTATAGAATATTTGCTGATCTGATACTTTTTGAATAAATGAAGTTTTTTGCTCAATTTTAGGTTGCAAGTAAAGTTACTAGCATGCCTTTAATTTATTCTCATTTTGGGAATGTTAAAATCTCAGAATAATGGATTTATTCTTATATCGGTCAACTATTTGTTTCACACGTCTCCTAAAATGGAAAATGTGAAAACAGTAATGTCCATTTAAATTCATGGAAGCTCAACGTCCATAACAACCACAAAACCCCCAACTCCCCTCCCTTCTGTTAGATACTCCAATTTGGGAGCTATGACCTTTATAATGTTTTATGAATTTTTTGTTGTTTGTGAGTTTTGTCGCTTACTCTCAGTTAATCTTCCTTTTCAGGCTCTGTTTACACAGGAGTTGACTTTTGCAAGAAACTATGTGGAGTGTCTATTATCAGAAGGTGAGCCTTTAATCAGGTATTAGTTTGGTTTTGTTCATGTACTATATGTGGCTTACATTATTTTCAAACTGATGCCAACCATGTGTGGGAATTTTGAATGAGATTTTATTACATGTTAGTAGTATGTTGTAGAAGTCATTTGTTTATTTATTTCCAGTTATTCAGTTTGATAATGATTCTTACATGTAAATCAATTAAGTTCCTATGGCTTTTACCAAAAACAGAAAAAAGAAACAGAGGGAGGCAGGGTGTGCTTTCCAAGTTGCGTATTTTCCAAACATAGTGGAAGCTACACATCTTATTCTAGGGCTACATTTACTGGACGATCACTGGTTACTCATTGCACATAAGAGTTAACAAATGAAACTCTTAATAAGCATATAGCAAAACCCAGAGTCGTATATCATCATGCTAGGTATAAGAAATAATTCCTTTTGTAATTTCACAGTATCTATTACAGAACTTATTTTGTGTTCGCGCAATTAAATTTGGCTGATCTTATATTGTCCATGATGATGTTGGTGCATGTGTCTCCAACCATTTAGTTGAACGACAGAGCTTACATAGTTAAGGAGTGAGGTGGATAGACACTTGGGTTCTTATCCATAGGATAACCATTCTTTGGTACTGGGTTACCTTAACAACTCCTCCTTGCATTTGTCCTTTATGGATTGATGCATACGTATCCTCTCACAGTGAACAAATTTGATTTATGTCGATATTGCTGCAGAATGAAGAAAAATGCTCCCTATGTAAATTGTTCAGGAAGCACAATCCAAAAGAGAACAGTTACGGCCTCCTTTTGGGTAATTTGCTATGGACTATGTTAGTCATTCACAGTAACATGGTTCTGAAGCAAGTTTTTTCAGCTTTAGATTAATTCTTTCACCCAAAAAGATAGTTCTGAAGCAGGTTACTGACATCTATGTTAATTACCTTGACCAGCTGCAGTGATTTGGTCCCGAAGCTTGAAACATTCTTTTTATCGTTAGGTAAATGTTAGATCCGCGGGCCCACGGGTCTAGGCCCAGGCCGCCGGCCTCCCTAGCCCATGCGCGCCCTCCATTAGCCTAGGAACCCTAGGTTCTTTTTTTATAGGGGCTAGCCATCATTTGTTTAGGCATGCTTGATTATTCAGATTTCTCTCTAGCGTCTTTAGATTAGATCTAGATTAAACGAGTGCGGACGTCCTCTTCGGCGTCTTGGGAGGAGAACACACCGCTTTTGTGTTCAACTATCTTGTTTTTGCTACTTTTTATCTATAAAAATTACGCCTTTTTGTTAGTTCCCAACAATTTAGTATCAGAGCACGTGACGATTCATGGCGGCTTCAACAAGATCGCAAGACAAAATTGAGGCTTTGGAGGCGAAATTTACAAGCGAGATCGACGGGATCAAGAAATCGTTGGCGGCAAACGATGAATCCATGGCAAAGTTGACGGCTTCCATCAACCAATTGGCGGCGAATCAAGCGAAGCACGACGAACAATTCGCGCAATTGATGGGAACCCTAAATCAATTGGCGACGAACAACAAAGTGGATGAGAACCCTAAATCAGCGGGAAAGGCTCACCTTTAGGCAAGGAGAAGGAGAAAGTTGAGAGCTTTGACTCGGAAAACGACTTTTTGGTGGAGGATTTGACCGTGGATGATGAAGAGGAGACGTGGAGGGTCGATTATCGAGAAGAGGTTAGACGAAAGGCCGCGGAAGCCCAAGGATGGACCGGCGACCTCGATCAACCCCGCAGGAGGGCACGCGAAAAGGGCGGGGGGCAGCGGCAACCCCCCAGGGGCCGCCGGCCCCCAGGATAGCCGTCGGGGAGGCGGCGGCCCCCTGGGCTCGCCCAGGGGCGGCGGACCCCCCGGGGGGCCGGCAAACCCCCTGGGTTCGCGAACCCCCTGTGTTCGCCCAGGGGCGGCGAACCCCCTGGGGGTCCGGTGACACCCCCCGACCCACGGGGGGCCGCTGGGGCCCCCAGGACCTACGGGCGGGGCCGCGACATGCCCCTGCCCCTGGCAGGCCGCGGCCCCGACGACTCCTTCCAGCAGGCACGCGGCTTTGCGGGGGTTTTGGGCGGCGATTTTCAGCAGAGGGAGCCGCGGCGAGGGGCTCCGGCGCGTGTCTTCGAGGAGGATTTGGGACCCGGAGGATTTCAGGAGCACGAGGACTACGGCGAAGGGTCTCGGGACCCTCTGACCCTCGATTTGACGACGGAAGGTAGCAGACGCCGCCCCACCACCCGGAGGGACGCACTGTAGGCGCAGGTGGGGGACACAGACTTCCAGGAGAGGCCAGAGGGCAGGTTGGAGGTGATGAGGGGTACGGAGACCGAGGAGGAGGGCCCCATGGGGACTTCGAGCGGCGCCAGGAGAGGTATCAACACTACCATCCGCACTACCGAGAGGAGGGGATGCCCGAGCAGGGGCACTTTGGGGGAGAGTGCAGGGTACGGAAGCTGGAGATACCGTTGTTCACAGGGGAGGATCCGCATGCCTGGCTATTCACAGCAGAGTGGTATTTTGCAGCACACCGCATGACAGAGGCACAGAAGTTGGAGGCCGCAGCTATTTGCATGGAGGGGAGAGCTCTGGGTTGGTACCAGTGGAAGGAGAGGAGGCAGCAGATTCGCGGCTGGGAGGAGCTGAAGGACCTGATTCTGGAGAAGTTTCGAGATCCCTGTATGGGGAACCTGCACGAGCAGCTGTATGCCCTCAGGCAGGAGGGGCCGGTGCGGGAGTACATCGAGAGATTTGAGACGTTGACAGGACGAGTACATGGAGTGTCGGATGAGTCACTGGAATGCACGTTCTTGAAGGGACTGCGACCTAGCCTTCGAGCCGCAATGAGACCCTACAAGCCCAGGGGGCTTTCAGAGGTCATCGAGATGGCGCAGATGGTAGAAGACTCCCGGACTGAAGACAGGAGAGGCGGGGGCAGCTACAGTGGGCAGTTACAGCGGGTCACCTCGACTGGAGCAGGCGGAGCGGGGGCCACTACTGAGGCAGTTCAGGTGGGACTTGAGAAGACGGGAGAACAAAACAACCCACCACCGGCTGGGGGCCCATTCCGAAGGATGACCGATGTGGAGATGAGAGAGGAGGCAAAAAGGGCTCTGTTTCAAATGCGACGAGCGCTTCACTCTCGGACACCGCTGTGTGGATCGAAAGCAGCAAGTGTTGATAGCGGAAGCAGACGAGGATGATGACGTGGAGGACAAAGGGATCGGCGGGGAGGACGACTCCCACTCAGAGTAGCACCGCCAGTACTTTCATGCACCACCTTGAGGACAAGGTGGATTTTCAGGGGTGGATTAATGTTAGACCCGCGGGCCCACGGGTCTGGGCCCAGGCTGTCGGCCTCCCTAGCCCATGCGCGCACCCCATTAGCCTAGGAACCCTAGTTTCTTTTATTTATAGGGGCTAGCCGTCATTTGTTTAGGCATGCTTGATTATTGAGATTTCTCTCGAGCGTCTTTAGATTAGATCTAGATTAAACGAGTGCGGGTGTCCTCTTCGACGTCTTGGGAGGAGAACACACCTCTTTTGTGTTCAACTATCTTGTTTTTGCTACTTTTATCTAAAAAAATTGCGCCTTTTTATTAGTTCCTAACAATAAACTGCTTTGGCAGTTTCCTTTTTACCCAACAATGGTTTTCATTCCCCTAATTAAATTCTGTTTTTTAAAATAAGATTGCTTTCTTCGTTTTCTTTATGACGATGAAAGCATGGTTTTAGTTGACAATTTATGTTACACAAACATCATGGACATGTGTCACGTCCCGCAACCCGGGACCGCAACATGTTTCGCAAAGGAATGACAGGTCTTGCGAAAACAATTTAGACAAGAGTATAGGTGCATCAAAATGCTTAACAAAAATACATATTTGCGAGTTTACAAAACCGTATCCATCATACTATTCACATACTAATAAAAATATATTTACAAGAGATGACATGGATACATCTACTACTACTAGCTCTAGATTAGAAGCCAGTGGTATGCTGGGGCCTCATCTAACATTGCCTTAGCACCTAGTGGTGCCACAAAAATGAAGGACCACCAGATAAATCATAGTAATTCTAAAACTTTGTAATTAAAATATGCGAGCGTGAGTAAATCTAACTAGAAAGCAGTAACCGGGAACATGTAAAAGATTAATTAATACTATCTAACAAGCAGACACAGGAATTTAAGACAAACATGTAATTTAGTTAAAAAATTCAAAACGATTCTATCATGTTCCTACCAATTTATGCCAAATTTAGGCCGTGAATCATATTGGAGAATATAGTTAGCAACCAAGGAGTACACCTTGTATCACGGGGGCGCTCACCCGGGTCAGGCCTAAAGTAGGAACAATATGGACAATGAGTCCAAGAAGTACTAGTGTGGAACTCGATAATTAAGTCCAGCGATACCAATAGGGGTCTATCGGATTTGTGATGTGACCCGACCAGAACACTTGATGCGGTAAAGTCAATAAGAGCGTGGTTCCAGTCGCTCCTGCACTCTCACTAAAATAATTTACCCCCAAAATCCAGTGAGTTTGAAGTGCTAAATGTATGTCAAGTGTACATCTCAAAGTGTCGCATTGATACAGTCCATGTGTAATTCTAACTGGTACTATTTAATTATTCAAAACATGATTTAGGAAGTAAGGTTCTTTATTAAGTTTAAGGCCTCATTTAAACTAAGTCATGATGGTGTGCTTCCAGTTCTAGTCATATTTTCGAGATTCTATTTTATTAAATATGTTTCAACAGGACAGTAACAATATATATATATATTCCATGATATTCTAATTCTACTTGGTATCCATAGCATACTCAACATATCAATTATTTCTAATGTTATGGACAACTGCAAGATTGTACTATGATTTTTAAAACTAGTGGACATGTAATAATAGGAGCAATGAACATTATCATGCAATAGGAGGTACACTACTTTAACCATATTACATGAGACATACATGAGTCATTAATTTAAAAGTGTAACCTGGAGCACATGCATGTCAGATAACAATCAAAGTAGTCTAAACATGCTAAAAAGTCTAAATCTAAGACATAATTAGTAAATTCAACTAACCTGGAAGTCAAGTAGCAAACGGTGCCGCACTTTTAAAAATATGGGAGGATGAACTATGTGTGAGAAACAACTGTGGTGATCTCAGATAATTTTCATTATTGATCGTTTTTCGGGACTTAACCATATATTCATATTTTTATATGATCATTCAGGAAGTGGTTTATGATCCCACATGTAGTAAACCATGATCCTTCAGTTAGTAGCAGTAGCCTGTTGTATGCAGTGAATCTTATAATTTCAATTGCCTTTAGAGGCCAACCACGTATTTACAATTACTGGGTAATTTAAGCCAACTCCAACATGGAGGGCAACACCATGAGGTTTTCATACCAACCCACGATCACCACCAAGTCTCAACTCTGACAAAAACATCATCTACAACCATTATCCAAAAGTGGACAGGACTGGAAAATCTCAAAACAATCATGATAGGGGGAAACCCCCATCAATCAGACACGACCTAGAGCATGGTCATGACCAGGTTAAGGGAAGTCGTGGCGAAGCATATGAGGGCACATAGGTCACGACAGGGCAAGGGAAGGTCAGACAGGTCACGACAGGGGCTAGGAAGGACAGACAGCTCACAGCAATGGCTGGGGAGGCCCATTGGTCACGACAGAGATAAGGGAAAACCCAAACCGGGCTTGAGAAGTCACGGCCAAAAAACAAAACACAAGAACAGTCACTGTACAGGATTCCGGTGGACAGTTAAGCAATTCGACTATAAAATCGAGTGCAAGTCATGAAGGAAGAATTAGGTGGCGGACGGGTTGTTGATGGAGGTTGCTAACAACGAAGCTTTGCAAGAGGACTATTTCTCTCTGTCCTATGACATCCATCAAATGTGATTGGTTGGATGATAACAAAACTACAGTAACCCTGGATACCTACTACCAATCTGTCGTTGAAAAGATGCAGGAGGAACCCATTGGAATATCCAAGTATCACAAAGATAATGGTCTGTATTTTTACAAAGGTTGGCTTCTTATTAGTCCTGGCAGCAAGGAGATCATTGCTAAACTCCTAGAAGAGCATTATAGCTCCCTAATTGGGGGACATTCATATGAGGTCCTTACGCTGCATGGACCGAGGAGATCCTTCTATTGGTATGGAATGAAAAAGACTGTGCAGAAATTTGTGCGAGAGCAACGTTTGCCAAAGAAATAAGGCAGAGAACGTGTCTTCTCCCGGGTTCTTGCAGCCCCTTCCAATTCTGGAGCAGGTTTTGGGAGAAATTTCTATGGACTTTATTACTGGCTTCCTTCCGTGGGTGAAGTTAGCACAATCTATGTAGTAGTTGATAGGCTTACAAAATATGCGCATTTTTCCCAGTTAAACATACATTCACTGCAAAGCACTTAACACAAATATTTTTTGACGGGGTCTACAAAATACACTGAACACCGAAAATTATTGTTAGTGACTGAGATACAGTTTTTGCAAGCATATTCTGGAAGGAATCATTCAGATTACATGGCACTCTACGCACACACAGCTCTTCATATCACCCGCAAACTAACGGGTAAACAAAAATCACCAACCAAAGCCTCGAGTGTTATTTGAGGTGTTTCTGCAATCACAAGTCAATGGAATGGCCTAAGTGGTTGACATTGGATGAATTTTGGTACAATACAACGTGGAGAAGCCCAACGCAAGTGATCCCCTTCAAGGCAGTGTATGGTAGAAAGCCTCCAAATCTTCTTTCTTATATTCCCAAGACATCACAGGTGCAAGCTGTGGATGTGGCTCTCTTTTCTCGGGAGACTGCATTTCAGTTGTTAAAAGATAATCTGAACAAAGCACGAGAAAGGATGAAGCGGTATGCCGATGCTCATAGATCGGACAGAGTCTTTGAGGTGGGAGATTGGGTATTCCTTTGACTTCAGCCCTACAGACAACTGAGTGTTTCTGTTCATAAGCCTCATAAGTTGTCTTCGAGATTATGGGCAGTATCAAGTAGTAGCCCGCATCGAGGAGGTAGCCTATAAGCTGCAGATGCCCTTAAACATTAATATCCATCAGGTATTTCACGTCTCGCAGTTGAAGAAGAAATTGGGGACGCAATCGGTGGTGCATGGTTCATCCCCACTACATCACAGAGATTGTGAATGAACAGGAGCAGATTCTGGACCGAAGGGCAGTCATGGTTAAAAACTCTCTTGTATCCCAAGTGCTCGTCAAGTGGAAACAGAGAAGTTTAGAAGATGCTTCATGGGAAAATTACTGGTATCTGGTTAAGAGATTCCCCTCCTTTGACCTTGAGAGAAGGTCAAATTTAGGGGAGGGTAATGTTAGGAACCTGACGGAGGACCACCGGGCTATGACGGAGGAGCAACCCCAACGTCACCGGTAAAGAAGCCATGCTTTTAGTTCAATCTGGGAGCGTATCAGTGCACGCTATCCTAACCATTAGATCTGACTTGTTTGAATAAGGACGGTTCGATCCTAGAATTGATCTCCGAATGGAAGACAGCTCATCTTCTTCCTCCCTAGTCAACGCCAGCTCACATTCTTCAACAAATGCGGAAACCCTAACTATTGTGTGGATGTTGGTAGTTGTAACTGTTCTGTAACCGTTGTAACTGAATTGGTTATAAGAATTTGTATAAAAGGAAGATGCTGTAATAATGAGACATCTGGAATATGAATGAAATTCTATCTTCTTCCTGAAACTCTCCCAATCTCTCTCCCCCCTAGATTCTACATCATCTCAGTTCTGTTCTGCACTGTTGGCAATTAGCATTGAAGCAAATAGCTCCAGTTAGTTCTTCAATGGCTCGTCAGAATCGCAAGCTCGCCTTGAGGGAGCAACGTGAGGCCATGGATGATCAACAGCTGCTTCAAGAAGACCCTGAAGATCAACGGACAGATGTTGCAGAACGTATGGGGGTAGGTTTCAGACGACTTGCCTTCAATCATTAAACTAATCAAAGAAGCCAAGGACAATGGGGATAAAGGTAAGAAAGCTCCACTAGAATCCTAAGATGCATTAGAACGAATAAGGAAAAATTCTTTCAGGTTTTGGTAGGGGATCTCAATAAATGACTGACCTGTAACATTGCATCAGATTTTGTAATTTTATGAGTGTACCATGTGGTTTGAGAAGGAGATGGTTTAATTTTGTATTCTTGTTACTAAAGTGAGCAATGTCTTCGTCTTCAATCTTCTTTCCTTTCAATTTACCAGTAAGTTATTACACCTGAGTTTGTGTAATTAGTTTTGGAAGTAATAAAGTTTTTTTTACCTTACACACACACACACAGTAATCTTCCGGTGCGAAAAAAGGGTGCGAAAGCCTGTGCAAAAACTTTTTTTTATTTTTATGAATTTTTTTTCAAATTTTTTTTGATGTTTAATCCATACAATTATATACCCCAGGAAAAATAATGGGTGAACCCTAGGGGGATTAGAGCATCCATCAACCCGTTACAAATTTAACGGTCTCAAAACGTGTGAATTTGTTGAAATATCGAAGGCCAAATCACATTATTTCTCAACGATTATTTTTTGAGGGGTGTATAACAACATATAATGAAGCTGGAAAAAAGTTTTGAAAAAAATTCAAAAAAAATATAAAAAACATTTCGCATCGTGCGAAATGTTCTCAACGGAATATTTACACACACACACACACACACACATATATAATAATGGGTATCATATGGCATATGAGGATATGCCTCATATACAAGACACAAAAGGGTGTGAAGTAGAAGCCCCAGATGGGCTGGACTTGTTGTACTTCACACCTTTTTGTTTCTTGGTATATGAGGATGATAGATCCTAGGGTTTGTTTATGGGAAAATAGGGATTCGAGATGAGAAAATAAGATGAAAAGGGAATATTTTTATATATTTCAGATTTGAACCAAAACAAGAAAGCCCATATTCGAGATGGGGAGATCTCCTAGCTTTTTATTCGAGGGGAAAGCCTAATCCTCCAAAGTAGACACCTTGGTCTAGGGTTTTCATTCACAAAATAAGCATGAAAAGAAAACTAGGGCCGGCTACACCTAATAAACACCCAAATATGTAGATTTGCAGATTTTATAAAAACACGCCTCTAACATCCAAAATTGCATAAAAACCCCCAGAAATTACAGATTTGCCCCCGAAGCTCCCGCGCGCCTCCTCCGCTGGTAGGTGATAGTCGTATCAGTCCTCCCCCAGAAGAACCACCTTGTCCTCAAGGTGGAAATTAGAAAACTGCTGCCGGATCACCTCTCGAGATTCCAAGGTAGCATCATAATCTGGTAGTCCGTGCCACCTGATCAGTACCTCCTGCACCCCAGCTGAACTCTGACCCCTTGACCTCATGTGACTCCAGCAATACTTCCATATTCTCGGTCAGGGTGGGTGGAAGAGTAGGGGACAAGGTATGGTCTCTAATAGCTCGTCGCAACTAGGACACATGGAACACCAGGTGAATAGAGGATGTTGCAGGTAACTGTAGACGATAGGCCACCTTCCCTATCTTAGTAGGCCACCTTCCCTATCTTAGCCGTCACCTCAAAAGGTCCATAGTAGCGGGCTGCCAGCTTCTCGTTGCTCCGTCGTGCCTCTGTCTTCTGTCTGTACGGCCTCAACTTCAAATACACCTTATCGCCGACATCAAAATGCAGATCTCTCCTATGTATGTCTGCCCTGGTCTTCATGATCTACTGTGCCCTCAATAAATGCCGCCTCAGCTCCTCCAAATGTCTATCCCTTTCCGCCAAATGCTCCTCCACTGAGATACAGGGCTCATACCTCGGCTATAATGTATCAAAAGGGGAGGGTCACGGCCGTAAAGAATATGAAAGGGAGTGCTCTGCATCAATGAATGGTAGGAGATATTGTACCAGTATTCCGCCTACGTCAACCACTTCGCCCACTACTTCGACAACTCTGATGCTAAACACCTCAGATAGGTCTCAACGCTCCTGTTCACTACCTCTATCTGGCCATCAGTCTGTGGATGGTAAGCCGTGCTCCTCCTCAAGGCGGTGCCCTGCACCTTGAATAACTCCTTCCAAAAACTGCTCAGAAAGACCTTGTCACGGTTAGATACGATGGAAGCTGGAAACCCGTGCAATCGAACTACCTCCTTCATGAAAGCGGTAGCCACCGTCATCGCTGTGTATGGGTGTTGCAAAGGGATGAAATGGGCGTACTTGCTGCGGCGATCGACCATAACAAGTATGGAAGTGAACTCCTCCGACCTCGGTAACCCATCAACGAAATCCATGCTAATGTCCTCCCAGACTTTCTCTGGCAAGGCTAATGGCTGAAGTAATCCTGCAGCAGCCATCGCCAGATATTTGTGACGCTGGCAGACGTCACACTCTGCACTAGGTATGCGATATCTCTCTTCATCCCTGGCCAATACAGCTCCCTCGACATCCTCCTGTAATTCTGCTGCACCCCTGAGTGACCCCCTACCAAACTGCCATGGAACTCATGAAAGATGGTGGGTATATGTGAAGATCCTCGCGGCAACACCAATCGCCCTTCATATAACTTCTGCTCACTCAAAGTGTAACCTGGATGGTCGGTAGATCCCCGCTGCAATGCCTCCCGTATGGCTATCAATCCCTCATCTGCCTCAATTTCTCGCACCAGCGGTTCCCAGTCTAGCAATATCGGCACAGAAATGGCCGTCACCTCTGCCACCTCCTCCCTGCGAGACAAGGCGTTCGCCGCTTTGTTCTCCAAACCTGGCTTGTACTGGATCTCGAACTAATAGTGTACCAATTTGGACAGCTAGTTCTGATGCTCTTCTGTAACCATGTGCTGCTCCACAAGGTACTTCAGGCTTCGCTGATCCGTCCGCACCACAAACTTCCTCCCCAACAGGTAATGTCGCCACTTTTGGATCGATAAGACGATCGCCATCAACTCCCTCTCATACACGGACTTCAGCCGTGCTCGGGCTGACAACACCTGACTAAAGAAAGCCACTGGTCGTTGATCCTGCATCAGCACTACCCCGAGCTCATATCCGGGCGCATCCGTCTCCACCACAAAAGGCCTATTGCAGTCAGGTAGAGCTAGCACGGGCACTGTCGTCATCGCCTACTTCAGGGCCTCGAAAGCTCTGGTCGCCTCCTCGCTCCAATGGAAGTTTTCCTTCTTTCACTACTCCGTCAATGGCCAAACAATAGTGCTGTATCCCTGGACAAACTTTCTATAATACACCATCAGGCCTAAGAACTTCCGCAGTTCTTGTAAGGTCGTGGGACGAGGCCAATCCACCATGGCAGTAATCTTCGATTTATCTGCTGATACCACGTGGCCTAAGTACTCAACCTGGGATTGCCCAAAGAGGCACTTCTTCTTGTTGGCGTGTAGCTGATGCTCATGTAACTCCTGCATCACTGCATGCAAATGCCCCACATGCTCCTCCAAAGTGCTGTTGTAGATGAGGATGTCGTCAAAGAACATCCGCACAAACATCCGCAAGTATGGCCTGAAAACATTGTTCATCAAGGCCTGGAATGTCGCTGGGGCGTTGGTCAGCCCAAAAGGCATGACCAAAAACTCGTAGTGTCCCTCATACGTCCTAAACGCCATCTTGGGAATATCTGATGCCCTCATCCGTATCTGGTGGTACCCTGATTTTAGATCTATTTTCGAGAACACTGCAGCTCCATGCAACTCATCAAGCAATTCATCGATAACAGGAATAGGAAATTTATCGGGCACAGTTTCCTTGTTTAGGGCTCGGTATTCTACGCAGAATCGCCAGCTACCATTCTTCTTCTTCACAAGCAAGACCGGGTTAGAAAAAGGACTCACACTCGGCTGTATCACTCCTGTCTGCAACATCTCCTCCACCATCTTCTCAGTCTCGTCCTTCTGCACCTGGGGATACCAGTACGGGCGCACGCTAATAGGGGAAACCCTTCCTCGGGACAATAGCGTGCTCATGGTCTCGTGGCGGCGGAAGACCATGAGAAGTCTGAAAAACCTCTCCAAAATGGCCAAGCAGCTCCTCTAACTCGGTTGCTAACTTCGGCTCTCTCGGCTCTCCATCCCCCATTACCGCTAAGCCCTGGAACTCTACCAAGAATCCCCCTCCTGTAGTCTGCAATGCTCTGGTCATAGCCCTGTAAGAAACTCGTGCGCGACATAGGCTGGGATCTCCCTGAAACACTACAATCTGCCCCCTCTTGATACTCCAACCTGAGTAGCCCCCAGTTGGTCTTCGTGTCCCCGAGGGTATGTAACCACTTCATCCCTAGGATGATGTCCGTACTACCCAGCTCCAGAGGAAGAAAGTCAGCTATAATCTGAACCCTCTGTACCGCAAGGATCAGTCCCCTGCATATGCCACTACTCTGTGCCAACTGCCCCGTCCCAAGCACCGTGCCAAATCTGCATATATCACTGATGTCCAGCCTTAGTCTCTCCATCAACCAATGGAAAATGAAGCAATGGGTGGCCCCACTGTCGACCAAAACTGTCACCTCCAACTCAGCCACCTGTCCCAGCAACTTCATGATGCGGGTAGTTGTGAGCCCCACCACAAAGTTGAGAAAAACCTTTGCCAGATCTAAGTGTGTGTGCTCCTGATTCTCCTCAACGTCAGCCTCCAAGTCCACCTCATCATCTCCATCCTCCTCGTCAGCTACTATCAGAATCTGCAGTCTACGGTTCCGGCACCGGTGCCCAGGAGAAAACTTTCATTACATTTGAAACACAACCCCTTGGCTCTCTTCTCCCGTATCTCTGCCTCGGTCATCCGCCGCACCTGTCCCGCTGGCCGTGCCACGGTCCCACTCTCCCTGCCGACTCATGTCCCTATGGCTGGTGCTCCTCATGTTGTGACCGCCTTCGACCCTCCTGCAGGTGCCTGCCCCTGAAAAGAGGATCCTCCCCAAGGCCCGTGGGCCTCCCTCTCTTGGTCCAAACTATCCTCCACAATCCTGGCCAAACTCATGCAAGCTCGCAGACTCGTCGGTCCATGGGACCTCACCTCTGATCTGATAGCAGGCTTCAACCCATTCATGAAGTTTCCCTCCAGTGACTCTCCCGACACCACACTGATCCGACTGACCAACATCTCGAATTTCTTGATGTAATCTCTCACGGCTCCATCCTGTCGCAGTGTATACAGCCTCTCAAAAGCCGTAACCGCCTGTACCTCCCCAAATCTCTCCAACAAGAGTCTAATCAATTCTTCCCACGTATGGAAAGGCTGGTCCTGTTGCGTCCATCGATACCACGATAACGCTTAACCCTCCAAGCAAATCCCAACGGCTCGCAGCCACTCCCCTTCTGGTATCATGGAGACCTCGATGTATCTCTCGACCCTGTACAGCCACGAATCCGGGTCTTCGCCCTAAAAATGGGCATCTTCAGCTTCCTGACTCGATTCTCTGCAGAAAACCCTCCTTGAACTCATCTCCCCTGTTGATAATCATGTCTTCGCCCTGGGGGGGTGGACGTGGTCCATCATAGCCTTGACCTTCGTCTCTCCCATGCCTCGTGCCGCCTCTCCAATCAGCCTCACCTTCTCCATAGCCTCCTCGACCATCTTCTGGTATCGATCATACTCCTCAAACTGTGTTTCAGGTTCTTGGGGTCCCCCATCATAATAATCACATTCCCAAGCATCCAGGTGACCCTCAACCCCCTCGTCGAAGCCCCTCCAAAAACCAATCCCTTGCGGCAAGTGCATCAGATGCCCCTAGGGCTGTCGACGACTCGCTGCGTCGTCATCGGGGCCCGCGTGGCCCGCCTGGCCTGGGCGGGTCGCCAGAACCATCTGGAGGCCCCGGCGAGTCGCCAGAACCATCTGGAGGCCCCGGCGAGTCGCCAGAACCATCTGGAGGCCCCGGCGAGTCGCCGAGCCCTCGCGGCCCCCCAGGCGGCTCGCTGGGGGGGCATAGCCTCCCTGGCGGGTGGCCGGGGGGCCGAAGGCCATCTCCTCGATTTGATGCTTCCACGTCCCGATCTCCCCCATATTTGCTGTAGGGTTCTAGTTGCACCCCTTCGTCTTTGTACGAGTTGAGATCTTCATCATCTGTCACCTGATCTGCATCCGAAAGAAGACCTTCGCAATGCGGATCCCTCGTCTCATTTCCATTCACCAAAGCTCGCTCTTTTCTTCCCGGATCTAGGGTTTTAGCTTGAAGAGGCTCTTTTTCTCGCGCCAAAGCGTCGATTTTCAGATTTGTTTGTCCTAAAGCCTCAATGAGTTGAGAAAACATCAGATCCAACTCGTTCTTTTGCCTGTTGGCGCTCTTCTTGATCACTTCATGGATCTCGACTTCGAACTTCGCCAGCCTCTCTTCCAAGGCTTCCACCTTGTCCTTCGACCTCGTGTTCGCCATAAATCGACTGCTCTGATACCAAGTTGATAGATCTTAGGGTTTGTTTGTGGGGAAATATGGATTTGAGATGAGAAAATAAGAGGAAAATGGAATATTTTTATATATTTCAGATCTGAACCAAAACAAGATAAGCCCCTATTTGAGATGGGGAGATCTACTAGCTTTCTATTCGAGGGGAAAGCCTAACCTCCAAAGTAGACACCTTGGTCTAGAATTTTCATTCACAAAATAAGCATGAAAAGAAAACTAGGGCCGGCTACACCAAATAAACCCCCAAATCTGCAGATTTGCAGATTTTACAAAAACACACCTCTAACATCCAAAATTGCATAAACACCAGAAATTACAGATTTGCCCCCGAAGCTCCGGTGCTCCTCCTCTGCTGGTAGGTGATAGTCGTATCAGAGGCATAGCCTCATATGCCATTAATATGCCATTAATATTCATTATTATCATTATTATGGCTAAGGCATTTGGTGGCGACATTTGGGGCGATATGCTCGTTTCCTGTCGGGGCTCTGGCTCCCCTCCTCGGTGTTGTTAATTCCCTTCTACCACTCTTTTGCTCCATCCTCTGTCCTAGCTCCCAGTCCAATTTTTCTCGATGATTTGCTCCTCGATCTCCGGCATCGGTGAATTCTTTGACATGGGCGATGATGACGCTATGGTGGCTGGCGATAGCTTGGCTGTCAAGATGGTGGCAGAGGCTTCTGCCCCTGGATCCCGGTTCCTCTTAGGCGACGATCGGGTAAGGGGAGACTCAAGATGGGTGGGACTTTTATTGTGGGAGCTAATTGTGCTGCTAGGGCTCCAGTGGTGTACCGGCGTATCGCGCCGACGGGCTCGTTGAATGATATCAGGAGGGCTTCCACCTCTTCCTTCGTGCCTCAGGCGGGTCCCTTGAGGGGGGCACTGCTGGCTCCTTGCTTGGGCTTCCTGCTGCCCGTTGGGTGTTTAACAAAATGCCTAGCCGAAGACTTATGTTGATCCCTCGCTCGTCCTACTCCTCGATGGCTTCCTATAGGGATATCTGCTCCAACAATCGATAAGTGGCCTCTAACTGTGAACTCTCTTTCACTCCCCCCTCGTCCGTTGATGGTTTTGTCCTGGTTGACATTCCCCGTTATGATGTCGCTTCGGCGGCGAGTAAGTGGGCCAACACTTTGGTTGGTTATGTGGTTGGGGCCCGCCCATTCTTCGGCCATATCTGCTCTTGGGTTGGCCGGGCGTGTAAGCTTAAAGGGGTTGTTAACATTCACTCACGAGAGAACGGTTTCTCCTTCTTCCAGTTCAATGTCGAGGTAGACTGTGTCGACGTTCTTCACGGTGGGCCGTGGCTGTTCGACGGCAGATTAGTGGTGCTGCGGATGTGGC
The DNA here is from genome assembly GCA_030789695.1 of Scilla litardierei. Classification (NCBI taxonomy): domain Eukaryota; kingdom Viridiplantae; phylum Streptophyta; class Magnoliopsida; order Asparagales; family Asparagaceae; genus Scilla; species Scilla litardierei. The sequence continues at coordinate 75,855,591 of CM061138.1, read as the reverse complement.
CTCTGATGTTGGTCTAGATCGTGATCTTTTATTTGTCGTCTCCCTTTGGATTCAACTTCCCCAAATACCCATTCAACTCTGGTCTATGGCTGTCATTGGCAAGATCACCAGTGCAGTCGGGAAGCCACTATATACTGATGAAGCTACCGCTAGCGTCACACGCTTGTTGTATGCTCGTTGCTTTGTTTAAATTGATTCTAACACTTCTTTTCCTGAATCGGTGGTTGTGAGGCTCTTTGATGGTACTCATATTGACGTCGTTGTCGAATATCAACGTCGCCCCCCGCGGTGCTTCCACTGTAATTCCTTTGGGCACGATTTGTGTGCGCCCCCCCACGGGACCCCCCATCTTGCCTCTGGAGCCTCTGCAACACCCTTCTCAGCAGCTGTTCGACGCACCCAATTTGAGCACCGAGCCCCCCTTCCCCCTCTACGACCCAATGGTGTTGATGACCCTCTGTTGGCCTCTGAGAACAACTCTCCCGCGGTGCATTGTCACGCCCTGTTGGTGGCCCTCTGTTAGCCCCAGATGCTCTGTTAATTCCTTCAGCTGGTGTTGCAGATCAGCTCGCTATGTTGGCTGCCAGCTCTGTCCCCGGGCCTGTATCTCCCATACATTGCACGCATATCTCACCTCTGAAGCCTATACAGCGCCCTCTTCAGCAGCCGTCTGTCGTGCCCCAAAGGAGTACTGAGCCCTCCCATCCTCATCTCTGTTCCAGTGGCTTTGATGTCTCATCGTTGAACCCTGGCAAGGGCTCTACCTCTAGAGTGGTCGTTGCTGTTTGTGCCAGGACCTCAGCTGTTGGTGATAAGTCCCTAAATGGCCTTGGTCCTTTGGTTGGTTTAAGCGCTGGCGCTGATACTGTTTCTCTATCTGCAGGAGATACGGGCTCCCCTCCTTTCTGTGAGGCAGGCCTTGGTGCAGCGATAGCTGCTGCGTCGGCTGTCATGTGTCCCCTGGCATCCCCCATCACCCCTGTGTTGATGGTTCTGGGACTGCTACACCGTCTAATACTAGCTCCAGTGCGTTGTGTACTCTTATGCAATCTTCCTCGTCATCTGAAGGCCAAGCCGCCCCTATATATGCCCCCTTACTCTTGACGTAGGATGCACTGATATCAAAGTACTAGATACTCTGGAGTAGGTCACTACTTTGAGCTCCATCCTAAGCTGTGTCCCAAATCATTGTCATGTCACCGTTGTACTTGCCAATACTAGAGTGACGAGAAGTAAGATGGCTCATAGACCCTCTTAGCTATGTTTGTCCTTGTATGGAATGTTAGGGGTCTTAACTCGAAGACTCGTCGCTGCGATCTTATGCACCACTTGAGTAAATTCTCCCCTTTGTTGGTTTACTTGAGACCAAGGTTTGGGACACTACAGGGGGTAGTGTCTCCTCCTGTTTCCCCCGGAACTGGGCTTCTTTTCAGAACTACGACCATGTTGCTAAGGGTCAGATTTGGGGCCTTGTTGACCCTTCGGTTTGGGACTGTTCTCATTACTTGTCTTCGAGCCAGCACATCACCTTGATGTGTATCAATAAGGGGTTTCTCTACATTTATCATTGTGGTCTATTCATCTAATTTCTCTGCTCATCGTGCCGCTCTTTGGTCAGATCTCAGGTCTGATTGTCTCGGTATTACTGGGTCACCGTGGATTGCCCTTGAGAATTTCAACAGTGCTCGCTATGTGGGTGTAAGGAGGGGGCTGTGTCCTTACCCCCATTTCCTTGAGCAGTTTTATGAATGCACCGAGCATTGCGGATTTGATGATCTTATGAGTCAGTGTAGCATCCTTAGTTGGAGTAACAATAACTCAGATGTGGGGGCATATTGTTTGCAGGCTGGACTGTGTTCTTGGTAATTCTGCGTGGGGGAACATCCTCCCAGACTCCTACTTCTGCTACCTCCCGCCTGGAACTAGTGATCATTCCCCTACCCTTCTCCACGTCATTCCTCCCATCAACTCTGGGCCCAAGCCTTTAAGGTTCTTCAGTTATTATCTTCAACTTTCTGGATTCCATCAGCTGCTCTCCTTGGTCTGGGATGCACATTAATCTGGCTCTCCTACCTTTCGCTTGGTATCTAAGCTTAAGGCACTTAAGAATTCCATTCGATCTTGGGTCCTTTGAGGGGTGGGCTCGATGATTTTGGTACTCTTAGAGTGGACATCGATCATCTCCACGGTGCCCCAGATATCCACTCTAACCACGACCTCCAATGCCAGGAGCGGGCTCTTACCACTAAACTTGTTCGTGCTCTCAATATGGAGGAAAGTTAGGCCAGGCAGAAGAGCAAACATTCTTGACTAAATCTGGGGGATCGAAATTCTAAATTCTTTTATGCTGCTATGAAGGAAATGGCATCTTGGAATAGCCTCCTCCACTTAATCTCCCCCAGCGGGGACCCCTCTACCAACCTATCCACCTTGCGTTAGCGCGTTTGACTTCTATTCCAATCTCTTCTACCAAGATGACTACTGGAATGTCTTTCCTAAGGTCATTGCCAAGCAGATCATCTCTCTTGGTGCGGCCTCTTGGATTTGGCGTATGGTATCTAATGAGGAGATCAAGATGAGGAGATCAAGGATGCCCTCTTCTCTCTTGATAAGGACAAGTCCCCGGGGCCTGATGGCTTTGCCCCTTAGTTTTTCAGGATATGTGGGGGGTGGTTGGCAGCGATGTTCTTGAAGCGGTCCGCTTCTTCTTCTCTTCTGGCCAATTCCTCCAGACCAATCACACATTCCTTACTTTGTCCCTAAGTCCCCTACTACCTTGTCGCTCTCCGACTACCAAACCATCTCATGTTGCAATGTTATTTATAAGATCATTTCCAAGGTCCTGAGCCACCGCTTTGTTATTGTCATTCCGGATCTTATTTCTTGAAATCAGTCGGCCTTCATTAAAGACCACCTTATCTCGGACTCCTCCCTTCTAGCCCACGAGATCATCAAGGATTTTTCCCATTCTATGGCAGCTTGAGCCTGCATCCAGCTGGATCTCCGTAATGCCTTTGACAGAATTAATCGGGAGTTTGTCTATTACTTCATGCATCATATGGATTTTCTGCCAATCTTCATCCACTGGGTCTGTGAGTGTCTCGCCTCCCCCTCTTTCTCTGTCCATGTCAATGGCTCTCCCAAGGGACATTTTAGTGGTAACAGGGGGTCTGTCAGGGAGACCTTATTTCCTCTTTTATCTGTCATCGTTATGGAGCTCTTCACATCTCTTATGTATCTTGCTTCCCATTCCAAAGCCAACCTCCCTCATAAGCAGGGTGTTAAGGTTATCCATTCTCATATTCTCTTCGCTGATGACGTTTTGGTCTTTCGCAAGGCTTATCTCCACTCTTTTGATGGGCTCAAGCGCCTCCTCTTAAACTTCCACCTTTTCACGGGTCTTGATGTTAATAAGGGCAAGAGCAGAATCATCATTGGTAAAGGATGTGTTTCGGATGAGGAGTTGACCAAGTGTTTGAGTATCCCTCTTGCGGTTCCTCCCGTCAAATACCTCGGCCTCCATCTCTCCCCCAACTATCCAACTACCAAATTATACTCTAGTTTCTTGGGTAAGTGCAAGGTAAAGCTTCCCGGGTGGTCTTCCAGGCTTCTTTCTATCTCGGAAAGGGTGGAGCTTGTTTGCACTGTTATTCATGGGTTTGTCGCCTATTGGATCCAGTCCTTTGGCATTTCGGCTTCTCTTCTGTCCTTAATTGACCGATTTTATAGAGATTTCATTCATTCCTGGAAGTGGGGGACATGTATAAGCCCAAATTGGAGGGTGGTATTGGTCTTCGTAATCTTAGGGAGGTTGGGATGGCGACTGGAATTAAGCTCCTTTGGTGCCATCTCTATTCTTCTTCCATGTGGGCTGTCTACATTAGGGCCACCTACCTGAAGCATACTCCTCTTTTTCAGTGTATCCCTCGCCTTCTTGACTCTGGTACCTGGAAGCATATTCTTAGCTGCCGGGACGTGGCCATCGGCTGCTTGCACCATATTGTTGGGGATGGTACCTTGACCTCCGTCTGGTTTGACCCTTAGCTCCCATGTGGTCACTTGGCTCGCCTCTGCCCCCTCTACCCCTTTTGCCCCATCTGAGTCACCTTTGTGTCGCTGACTGTTGGGATGGCTCCAGATGGTGCTTATCGGACATCTTGGCCCCCCATATTGGTCTCTTCTGCATGTTCACCATGGGATCGAGCCCTGACTACTGGGTGTGGGATTCAGAGGGGGATGCACTCTTCGTTTTGCTTGGTCATTTGCCAGGGTATCCTCCCCTTACCGGCTTCATGACACCATCTGGTTCACTGGGCACATTCCTAAGTTTGCCATCGTTCTCCTTTGTGCTCTCTTCGGCAAGCTGCCCACCACCCATCACCTTATTGACAGAGGGGCCCCAGTGCCCCCTGCCTGCATGTTGTGTTCTCACCCGGAGACCTCCTGTTTCCTCCTTTCGTTGTGAGTTCAGCAGTTATATTTGGGTTGCTGCTAAGCTCAAGCTGGGGCTTCCCTCCTACTTCAGATCGCTCCATGTGGACGCTTTCCTCCTGCGTCGGTTTGGGTCGAAAGAGAATGCACATGCTATTGGTTGGCTTTGCAGGCTCGTACTCTCCGCTGTTGTCTGGCATATTTGGAAGGAGATGAATAATCGCATTTTTCTTTCCAAGACTCTTTCCAAGGTTCAGATCCTCGCATCCTCGCAGAAGTCTCCCTAGATGTGGCTTCTTCTCCTCTCCCTTTTGACATCGAGGAGCTGCATCTGGATGTCTCCTCTCTTTTTGAAAATTAGGGATTAGCCTAAATTTTCCCTCTTCTTTTCTTGGTTATGCTTTGCTCTTTGGGCTATTCTTGTACTTGGTGACTACTTCCCTGCCTCTCCTGAGTCTGTCTCTGCCTAGAGCTTGGCCTGACGTGGCTTGTACATTTTTACACACACATATATATACTCACTTACCTTTCAAAGAGTACATATAGTAATATGCTGGTGCGAAAAACATGGTGCGAAAGCCCGTGTGAAAACATTTTTAACCTTTTTAAGAATTTTTTTGCAAATTTTTTTATGTGTAACATATAATTATATGCTCTAGGGAAAATAACGGGTGAACCTTATGGGTTTTGAGCACCGATCAACTTGTTACAGAATTTAATGGTTTCATAAGAATATAACTTTTTGTAATACATTGATCGATGGCCAAATCACATTATTTTTTAACCATTAGATTTTGAGGGGTGTATGACAACATGAAATGGAGGAAAATAAATTTTTGAGAAAAAATTTCGAAAAAAATAAAAATGTTTTCGCACGGAAAATTCCGTGCGAAATGTTCTCATTTGAAATTGTGTGGCAGTAATATGTATCAATATGATATATGGCCGTTTGTGTCATACGACATCCAACAACCCATTTTTAAAACCAAAGTACACCCAAGATCTACTGAACCCAGTTTTTCGTTTGTTGTTCTAGAGTTGAAAAAAGGTATATCGTTGTAAAATCATTAATTGTCCAACAAGTAGTAGCTCAACAATCAGTACCATTCATCTTGAAGATGCTAATAGATTTATGCCTTAAAACAATTAGATTATTTGGATATCCTTAAACCTATGGATCAACACATTTCGATGTTGGTTCATTTGCAAGCAATTTGTAAGCTATCAATTTAGGTGACACCATATCTTATGGAAAACTGTATACAATCCAAAATGTTGTACATAGAAATCCTTTTATGGGAAGATCAAGATGCACTGTTTTCATTATGAATTTGGATAACCGATTGGGGTAGATCATAATAATATTCTTAGTTCATCATCCTATTTTATCACATGTGAGCATATACTGCATAGCATGCGGGGTAGGTTTCTGACGACTTGCATTTTGTAGCGTGTTTTATGTATATAGCATGTTTGTGTTATTAGATAAATAGATATAGATATAAAGGTGGATGTAGATACAAAAATCAAGGCGTATCAAATTTATGGCAACGGTCAAAACCTACAACTTTCCGTGACCGAGATGGAAATGGAAATTGAGTCATCACTCAACATTTTACGAACCTTTATTAGTGTCCAAGAAGTCTCATGAATATATCTGGCATGCATCCATCCGTCTTGTAACACATTTAAAATTTGACATCCAAAGTGTGCTAATTATTGGCCTTCACACATGACAAATCTTCATATATTTCTTTTTTAAGGTCTTTCCCTACGACGTGGAAAGAAATATCAGTTGTTTTGTTTTGATCCCATATTGGTCGATAAATCAAGCAGATATATCTAGTGTTATGGATCATACTTGGTTTGATTGTTAACTTGGTTTGGATTTTAAGTTCAAACAAAAACATTTAATTTCCTACTAAAAGCTAAACCTACTACCTCCTATGTTTTAAACCCTTACATCTCACTTTTGCACAAATCTCATGCTCCCAAATTTTTTTGCTTTTGTTGCTGTTCTTCTTTGGATCTTAATCTAGCATCAGTGACAATACGAAACAAGCGACATATCATTGGTGACAAAGGAAAACCGATAATAAAGATTACTCAAATTGATTTATAAAGATGAGAAAAGTCTAATTGTGATAAATATAAGCAAGCATCCTAATCGATATTTTGCATATTTGTTTGTTTTTGGTAATGGAGACCCCAACACAAGACGACATGAAGTTAACCTTATAATTCTTTATTTTTATATTATTATTTTAATTAACAAGACCCCTGATTTTACTTGTCTTTTTCAATTTTGCAGTTTTGTTATCAAATGACTTGTAACATGCAAATTAACCAGTCTCTAATTTTTAGTCTGTTTATTTGAAAATTCCAAAACCGAATGACCTTAGAGCGAGGATTTCGTCTCATTGATGTTTTTGTTGCATTCATTCAATTCAAAATAACTAGTGGATGCAATTTATTATGCTGTATGATTTAAATTGTAATTTTATTTGACTACTTTCCAGTTTCATGATTTATTTTATTGCATTGTGCCATATGATGATATTTTTATTAGATAGATGACATCTATGGAATTAGAACTGCCCCCAAATTATCAATATTTTTTGGTTTAAAATTCAGGCAGCAAAAAAATATGACCTCTTATATAACTCCATATTTTTGATATATTGTCCAATATCTGCTATTAGATAGGGAACCCCTGTTCGATACAATCACCCATATTTGATATCTAACACCTTGGACATATAAGCGTTAAAAAATTTACCTACAAAATATATTTCACGTGGCCTTCATTGAGTGTTGGTGCAATGTAGGTGACTGTTGATTGGTTTATAAAACATGCCATGAAAGTAGATGAGTTCTTTGACACAAGAAAAAAGACACAAGTGTGGGGAAAATTTCGAAAGCCTTCAAGTTGAAACCTGAGCGCATGTCACAACATCTTCAAATAGGACTTGTTATGTTCATGCAAATAGATGCATATGATCACATATATACAACATATATCGGTGTGGGATCTATCTGATTTTAGAACAATACTTTTTGCCATGAATTCTGGGACCAAATCAGTTATCTACTGTAGAAACTAAATTCCTTTGCAATGGCATGCCAACCATCTTTTTTCAGTTCATTTTACACATTGCTCTATGCTAGTCCATTATAGTTCATTCATTCGTCACTAATGTGTATCTTACACACACGCGCACACGCGCACACACACAAGTAATTCACATGCACATAGTGCATGGGTTCCATCACTCAACCTCCATGTCACATCTACCCACACTGTAAATTCACCAATGTCGTAAATTCAAGTGATCATAGCAATTCCTTCTCACCTGGTCATAAAGTCACTGAACTCATACCCACCCATCCACACATACTCCCCCTTCCACTCAGAACCCTAAGATTTTCTACCCAAAAACTTTCACAACCTAATCATAACCTTTGATTATTCAAGATTGAAACTCATCCGTCTTTCTATGGATCTTTTTTGTTCTAGTCACCAAACTAATTCAAAATCTACCATATTTTGTATTACACACACTGACACCTGCCAGAACATCAGGATATTCCTGTCAATTTATGACACACACACACACAACCCCCCCCCCCCCCCCCCCCCCCCCCCCCCCCCCCCCCCGCGGCCAAAAAACAAAAAAAAGCACAAAACAAAACAAAACACCTACCAGAAAATCAGGATATTCCTGTCAAGTTATGATTAAGGACTATCATCTTTTCCTGTTTGATTGATTGCAGTGGTGAAAGCATGGAAAATGCATTGAGGGCATGCTGTAAAGGAATAAAAATCGGAAAAATTCTCATTCACCGGGATGGTGATAATGGTAAACATGTGAGTATTCAGATAATTGATAAATACTTTTGTTTGAATGAAAACATATGTTCATTCATTAATCTATATTCTGTTGCGGTCATATAAATCAGCTTATATATGAGAAGTTGCCAAAGGATATATCTGAACGGCATGTTTTACTGCTTGATCCTGTCCTTGCTACAGGTTAGTGTTGTTTTTCCCTTGGTGTATGTTAACTAAAATGAGTGAAAATTTGTGTAGCACCTTCCAAAGTATACATTTCCAGATGTACCATCTCTTTGCCGCTTTGCCTTTTTGCGTATGCTTTCATGACTTCCAAGTTCGCATATTATATATATCGAGCATATTCTGTTCAAAATCTTAAACATACTTTGATGAATATAATGTAAGGAGAAGCATCACATCCTGTGTAAGGTTATCCTTTATTAGGTTGGTTAGTAGTGAACTGAGCATTGATGGACCCACTTTCTAGCATGGTTGACCAACTTGTTCAATTTAATAAATAATGAGTAATAATTGTTATCTTTTTTTTTCCATTATTCATATATCCTGCTTGATTGAATGGAGTCTCAACCCTACAGCTTTATCAATTTTGGGTTAACTGTTTATTACTGAAACGCCCAAACAATGAAACTTCATGATTTTATAATAAATATGTCATCTGTCATTACTAAGCACATTGGCATGCCAATTGGAACATTTATACATGTGGAGGATCATTCAACCCTCCATATCAGGTACCATTTAGTGTAGTATTTGTATTCTTTTTAGGACCAGCAACACTGATTCGGAATGGAAGAGGAAGAGCTGTGGTGGGAATATTGGGGAACAATTTATTAAGGATTTGAAAATAAAAGGTATAAATATTTTAGACCTTTCAACACACAAATTTGACAATCACCGACTTCAATGGTTGTAAAAAAGTTCACGAACAAATTTTTTTTATTCAATCTCGCATAATTAAAAGTTGAAATACAGTCCATTATTTATATGAGAAGAAGCATACTTCTATTACAACTATTGTAGACTACTAATAAGGCTCAAACACCTAAATAAGATAAAACAAAAGTGTTTTAGAATAGAAAACTCAAAACGATTCAAATTTCTTAAAATATGAAACACGACTCAAATAACATGGTTTAAAACAACTCAGACCATAAAACAAAATCGACTCCAACACTAAAGGAGTAATTTGAATCCAAATTGGATTCCTATCATTCTCACTGGTCTTGAAAAATTCACCATCTGGTGAATAGTGACCAGTGTTTCAAATATCGATCTAAAATCCGTAATATTATCCGTGAGTACAATTTTTGAGGGGCCTTCTACTGACTTAAGCCTTCAATTTCAGTTTTTGATATTGAACCTCATTATTGGTTAGTATCCGATATTGGTTGATATTTCGGCCACTATTGTGGTTTTAAATATTAGATGATATTCATTATTTTTAGTTAATGGGTATCAGTTAAGCCAGATTAGATGTGTATCTGATGTGATAACTTACTAAAGCATTTAAATACTTTTTGCCTTGATTTTATTCATTTTCAACCTTAATTTTGCTCTGCCACCTTATATTGCTCTCGACGATAACTCCGTAGTTCTCTTTTTATTAGGTGGCGCTAAAGTTTATGATGACGAATCTTAAATGTATAATCTGTATTGCTTCATTGGTGATCTAAACTCAAAGATGTTACATATCATATTTTTTAGTGATCTTAACTGCTGTGAAGAGAATATATAAATGTTGACTAGCATATTCTTTTTTGGTATTACTAATCTAAAAATATTTTCATACATTATTTGTGTTATGTAATTAAGCATCTGTTGTTTTAAATTTTTGGTAATATTTTATGATATCATATCATAATTTTTAAAGCTAATGTGTTGGTTTTTTATACTAATTATGTTTTTTTGATGGCTAAGAGATAAAGGTCCAATTTGAAATTGAAATAGAGTCTTTTTTATTTTTATTTTATTTTAGGTTTTAGATAGAGTTTGAGTCTATTGAGTATTCTGATTATTTTAAGTCTTTGGTTATTTTGTTTAGGCTATAGTTTGAATTATTTTGAGTCCTTTGTTTATTTTTAGCAATTATTTTAGAGTTTTTATCTCGCATTAGATTTGAATTTTGAAAGCCAAGTTGTAAGTCTATATAAATGCCACAAACTTATTTAGTTTAGATAGATCAATCAAGAAAAAAATTCCTATAAACTTTTAGTTTCTTCATAAAAATCAAACCTTTTGCATTGGTGTGCGAAAATAGGCTTAGTTGTTTGAGCGAGAGGTCTGAAAAATCTCCCTGTGTAAGGCATGCGAGTCGGTGATCGTAAGATTTTTCAGGGTGTGCTGCCCGAAAAGTTATTAAATTCCACAATTTTATTCTTCCCCAAATCCCCAACACATCTTTCCTGCTTTTGTTTTGCTTCGAACTTAGCATCAGAGTCAAAAACTGGGTTGTCTTCTTTTCTTTTCCCTATAAGAAAAATTCTTTTTTCCTTTTCTTTAGGTTAGGTTTTTAGATCGACTTTTTTTTAAATATTATTCGTTTCTTTTTTCTTTTTCATTTTCATCTTCTTGTCTTTAGAAATTTTAGGTTAAAAACCCTAAATTTTTTCGTCATATTTTTTCCTCATCAAAAACAACCTTTTTTCGTTCGTCCAATTAGATTTATTTTTTTAAAAAGGTGAGATCAAAAAAGAAGAAAAGAAAAAGAGACATCAATAAAAAAGAGATTAAAATCAAAAGAGACAATTTTTTAAAAAAGAAAAAAGTTTGAAAAAAGGGAGAAGAACCCAGAAAAAGAGAAAAAAACAAAAAATGAAAAAAAAAGAAGAAAGAAAACATCAGAGAAAAGAAGAAAAAACACTTTTACTATTCCAGTCGACCAAACCCTAACTTTATCGCCGCTCACATTCATCTTCGTCGTCGTCACTCCCGGACCTGTTCATCTTTCATGTAATACAATCTAAAGGAATGAGTGAATAAGTTTATATGCATAAGAGTGTTATTGATGCTAATAAAAATATATGTGAATCTAATGCTTCTGCCAATTTCATTAGATGTATGCTTGTAATACTTGAAGATGAGGCAGATTGGCAAAGAACTAGTATTTTCAATACATGCATCAAGGTACGCGATAAGTCCTACAAATTAATAGTTGATGACTGTAGTTGTATTACTGTTATCGTTAAGTTAGCCTTAGAAAGAATGGTCCTAGCAGCCGAGACTTGTCCACAACCATATAATGTCACTTGGAGTGATAAAACTGCTTATTTAGTTACTCATGGATGTTTAATGCATCTCTAGCTTATGAGCTATCATGATCATGTTTGGTGTGATGTTAAATCAATAGATGCAGCATATATTTTGTTAAGAAGAACTTGGTTGTACGACCTAGATGTAACGAGTTCTTGAAGGTCAAACACGTCTTTATATTTAAAGAGAAAAGAGTTGTGTTGAAATCTTCCCTACCCAAGATTCCAGTTGCTTAACATAATGGATTGAACTCCAATGAACAGAGCATGATGAAACCTTTGAAGGTCGTACCAGAGTGTAAGCCAAATGCTGAGTCCAAGATCAAGTTGGAACTTGAGTCTATATCCGTACTAGAAATTAAATTCGAGTCTGAACCTAAGATGAATCTATAACTAGAGACAAAAGTCCAAGCCATACATTGATTAATGCCAGTACTTAAGATTGGAGACCCCGATTAAGGAAATTGACATCCCAGATCATCCACAAGGTAAAAGCAATTCTACATGCTTTTATTTCTTTGGTAATTTGGGAAAAATTTTCAGAAGACATTCATTTGTAAATCTACATTCTATTACATTTCAAAATTCGTGACCACATCTTTTCCCATTACAAAGGACTATTAATTTTTGTATGGTTGTATATTCATGTTGTCATTATCAGTTGGTGAAGTTATCAAGTCAAAGAATGATTAGTGTTCAATTTGAAATTGAGATACATTCCTTTTTTTTATTTTATTTTAGGGTTTAGATGGAGTTTGAGTCCATCAAGTATTCTAGTTATTTTGAGTTTTTTTGGTAATTTTATGTAGGATATAGGTTGAGTTAGTTTGAGTCTTTTATTTATTCTAGCTTTTTTAGCTAGTTAGAGTTTATCCCACATTGGTTGAGACTTTGAAAGTCGAGTTGTAAGGCTATATAAAGGCCACCAATACATTTATTTTATATAGTTCATTGAAGAATAGAAATTTTGGTGTAGACCATTTCTTCGTAAAAATCAAATCTTTTGTATTAGTGTATGATAGTTGTCTGGGCAAGAGGTCTAAAAAATATTGGTGTGAGAGTCGATGGTCATTAGATTTCTAAGGTGCGAGGCTCAAAAAGATAACAAATTCTTAAATTTCTTCTCCAAATTCCCATCACATCACTTCCCGCTTCCGTCCCGCGTTACTAAGTTCATTTCTTGTGTATTTTAAAGTCTTGTTATGATCAATTCCTCATTAATTTTAATTAAATGCAACGTATTGAGATAAGTATACCCTAACATGCTTTAGATGAGTCTGTATAATTTATATATAATTATATTTAAGTATAACATGCGTATAATATATATTTTTAGCATTTTATATGATATCCTAATATTTAGTTAATATCCCCGATATATCCTTGCTATTCACTATTTGACGTTATATTTTTCAAGCCGATACGAACCCATATCTGATATTTAAAACATCGAGAGTGATAATGATGCATAATTCGGCAGAAGTCAACAGTCTTTTGCAGTTAGAAAATACATGTTTTCGAACTTTGAAACTTTGAAATAAAGCATGTAGACGAGTACTTTTGGAATAACGTACCAAAGTTACAAAAGATAAGAAGGCGTACAAAACTTACCGGCAGATTAGTTGTGAAAGATTGTGGATAATAAACTCGATGTACTAAACTACATTAAGTTCATCTAGTGGCTCAGATGGTGGGTTTAATGTGGACTTTAATTAAGGTGTTAATTTAGATAATGTCTCAGACTTTGCCTATAACCATAGTTTCACCTCGGGCTCAATCTTTAACTCAAACTCTGGCTCAAGCTTGATCTTGGACGCGAGCTTAGCTTGATCTAGCCTATCACTCGAGTTCAAGCTTGAACTCATGCAACTCGATGTACTAAACTATCTTAAGTTCATTTAGTGGGTCAGATGGTGGCTTTAATATGGAATTTAATTAAGGTGTTAATTTAGATAATGTCTCAGACTTTGCCTCTAACCATAGTTTCACCTCGGGCTCAATCTTTAACTCAAACTCTGGCTCAAGCTTGATCTTGGACGCGAGCTTAGCTTGATCTGGCCTCTCGCTCGAACTCATGCTCATGAATTGACCCAAGTTTTATTTCTTGTCCTAAGCTTGGCTCGAGCTCCGAATATGACTTAAGCGTTGTCTCTAATATTAGCTTTGTTTGTAATTATGGCTCTCGTTCTTATCTAATCAACTCATGTATAGTTTCTATCATGTGTAAAAGTTTATCAAGTCTTTGATTGGTTTTAGCCTTTAAATTTGATAGCAGTGTATGTGAATAATGCTTGGGAAGATACTGATATGATAGCTCTTCTTTTATTAAAGACACTATTGTACAACCTTGACCATACTTTAATCTCCGAGAGCTAAATTCTGTTTAGCATACGAACTACTTTGTTTAATAAGATGAAGTCAGAAAACACTTCTTGTAATAAAAATTTCTACTTTTCATAATTTGCACGATCATGGTATACTTAAAAGGTGGGGATAATTAAAAGTTGATTATACTTAAAAAATCATGCTTAATGACGAAAAAAGCTTTTATGATAATGGTCGTTGTAATACTCTATTTAAATGCACATTAAACTCTAAAAATGAATTCAGCTTGAGAACTTGTGAATCGAATAGGCTTGTAGCAAGCTCAAACTGCTCAAACATTGGGCTAAACTGCTTTAAATAACCAAAATTATGAATCTTGCATTAAAAATAGCCAAAAATCCCCATAAAATCCTAAAAGTTACCGTAGCAGGGCTGGAATTCAAAAAATGAATTCATAAAAAAACTATAATGGGTCTGAGTAGCTTAAAACTGAACCGACTTGAGTTTGGGTCCATATCATAAAGTGGGTCAGGTTTGATCTTTTAACTAGAATTGGTTTTAGGTTGAATTTGACTTAGGTAGTTTGGGTCGGATTCCAATAAAAACTCATTTCTTCCTATTTTTCAAATAAGCCAACTAATCAAACCGAGTGAATTCGGGCGTGTCTTTGATGGTGATGGCAATGTCTTTAAGTGAGCAACGAATGGAGGGGAAGACAGCAACGATATCAACGAAGACCGATATCAACGAAGACTTTGATGGCTACGAAACTTAGACTCAAGCTTAAGATTGGATTGCATCGGGGAGTCGGGGCTTCGGTGGTGGTTGACACCATCATAGGAGCATGATGAAGGCTTCGACAATGATGGGGGGCTTGAAGGTGGTCTCGATGTAGAAATCGACCGAAAAAGACGAGAGTTTGTTGGGTGTTGATGATGAAGAAGGCGGATTGTTACGACGGTGATGGTTGTCGTTGAAGTGGGATTTGGAAATTGGGTTTAGTCTTTGATTTTGGATGTTGGGGCTGAGTGACAGTTTCGATTATGGAATTTTGAATTTGGGTTTTTTGGTTGTTGATGGTGGCAGTGAACATAAAGAAGATGTTAGTGTTGAATTTGGGGTATGGTTTGGGCTTTCAAGCTATGGTTTTTGGTTAGGGATTTTTTTAACAAAGAAGATTGAGATGTTGAAAGGAGGATGAAGAAGATAAATAGTAGTCGAGAGGAATTTTTGTGGTTGATCAGTGAAGATGAACATGATTTTTTGACTAACTAAACCTAACCTAAAGAAAGATGAAGATAATGAAGACAAGATGGAAAATATGATTTTTTTTGCTCTAATACCAACTTGATGCGGATGGAGGGGGAAAGATGTGGTGAAATTGGGGGGAGAACGAAAAAGGAATTTAAAAATAGAAGGGATAAATATTTTGGGTCTCTCATAACTGAAATCTGATAATCACCAACTTCGGCGCCTTGCATGCCAAGACTTTTTGGACCTCATGCCTTGATAGCCAAGACTTTTCGGATCTCGCATCTCTCATGTTTAAGATTTTGATGGTTGTAAACAATGTTCAACAAACTCCTATTACAACTCTTCAACAAACTTCTAATAAGACTCAAACATCTTAAGACTCAAACATCTGAATAAGATGAATTAAAAGGTTCATTGGAACAGAAAACTTAAAAACATAAATTCCTTAACATAGAAAACTCTTAAAAAGACTCAAATAATAAATTTTAAAAAGGACTCAAAACATCATAAAAAGAAAACTGACTCAATCACTAAAAAGGTAATCTGAAACCAAATAAATTCCCATCAGACATCTTATTAGCACTCATGCTTACTTGATTATTGAGAAAAGTCAATTATTTGTATGTTGTTATTTTTTTGAATTTAGAAAAAAAATATTAAAGCTATTCTTTATAGCACACCAAGCTTTATTAAGATTTTTGTCTGGTACTGGAAGGTTGTCATAATGTGGTATATATCATTTATCTTTTTTTGATAATAATTATATCGTATATTGTATCCGATCATATATATATATATATATATATATATATATATATATATATATATATATATATATATATATATATATATATTCAAATGAGAACATTTCGCACGGTGCGAAAATGTTTTTATCTTTTTTTGAAAAAAATTTCAAAAATTCTTTTTTCCACCCTCAGTACATGTTGTTATACCTCCCTCAAAAAATAATGGTTGAGAAATAATGTCATTTGGCCTTCGATCAAGGCATTTCATCAAATTCGCATGTTTTGATACCGTTAATTTTGTAACGGGTGGATGAGTGCTCTAATCCCCAACGGTTTCACCCATTATTTTCCCTGGGGTATATAATTGTATGGATTAAACATCAAAAAAATTTTGAAAAAAAATTTCAAAAAAATAAAGAAAATGTTTTCGCACGGGTTTTTTCGCACCCGAAGATTGCCCTGTATATATATATATATATATATATATATATATATATATATATATATATATATATATATATATCTTATGCAATAATTAAGCAAAGTATTCTAACATTTAAATATATCACAAAATAAGGATAGATTTAATCTTAAAACAAATAATAAACAAGGAGATATGCTAGAAGTATGTAATTTATAATTACGGAAAATTCAATACTATGAGTAATGTTATTCCAATTTCCAAACATAGACATGAACATAACTTTTATTAATCACAACCAGTCTAATTCTAAACTTGAGTTCGACCATTTCAAACATGAACACAAATATAAGCATAAAAACCTAAAGTCTTATACAGAAGTGTTTCACAAGCTTCAAAAATGTCGATTTATAATTGTTTATAAACCACTTGCAAAAGTTAAAGAAGCTAATATTGCATGAATCAATCATTTTTAGTTTATCTCCGTCACTAGCGTCATTATGTTGAAGAACCATGTTTTTCCTTGTCTTCAGTTTCTTCACTTATGCATGGTCATCGAATTGGGACTCTTGTACGACAAAATAGGGGCACAACAATACAACAAATTTCGAGTGGACCAAACATGAGGATTCAACCCATTCAAATTCAAATTGGGCAATGGAAATAGAAAATCTAGTTCATTGGATGTGAAATAACATGATTAAACTACCTAAAAATAAATTTTCAAATGATTTGAATTTGGATTACTTTTACTCATTCAAAATATAGTCAAACGATTAATATTTCAGGATAGTCATAAAATTAATTAATTTGTCACCACTTGATGCATGTATAAAATATATTTAAATCATTTAAAATTTTATTTGTGGCTAGTTCAGATATGTTGGATCACATCCAATAGCACGTATGTTCCATTTGAGTTGCCTAATTTTATATTCGTGTGTTGGGAGCAATATTTAATCCATTTGAATAGACCTAGTTCATCATCATCATCGTAGCCTTCATCCCAAAAATTGGGGTTAGCTTCATAGACTTAATAGAAAAGAAGTTGGATCGTCATCACGTCAGATCGTAATGTTCAATACTCATTTTCATGCATTCCAATTTAAAGCATTCTTTCCATCAAACCAAGATCTTTCATATCTTTTCTTATCATTTCCATCCATATCTTCTTGACCAGCATCTCTATCTTGATTCCAACAATCATATATTGTTGTTCTAATAGGTGTATAATAGGCCTTTGGCGTATATAGTTAAACCATCTCAAGAGATACTCTCGCATCTTATTCTATATATGGATCAAACCTACGTTCACTCGAATATCATCGTTTTTATCTTATTTTTTAAGTATTTCAAGACATCCATCACAACATTCACATTACTGTCATACGCATACTACATTGATACTTTTTGAGGATAACTCAATATGCCACACTGTATAACAATGCTAGTCTAATTGTCCTGTAAAATTTATCATTTAGTCGTAACAGTACACTTCAATTGTACAATATTCTTGTTATAGCTTTACAGTTCAATCATCATGTTTTAATTCTATGATTAACATCTTAATCCATGCATCATCTTGGATAACCAACCTAAGATACCTAAAGCATTTAATTACTGACTTTCAATCCATAGCCAGCTTTATTACCCTATGATCTTCATATCTCTCTACTAAACTTACATTCTATATATTTGGTTTTGTTCTTGCTAAATATGAAACATTGATCCTTTAATGTATACTTCTAAGTTCTAACTTTGCATTTTCATAAAAATAATATCATCTACAAATAACATACATCAATGTAGCTTTATCTTGAATATGCCTAGTGAGCTAATCTATCACTATATCAAAGAGGGGCCGCAGAGCTGAGCCTTCATGTGGTCAATGATGATCATAAAATTACATGTTATTTGTCCATAAATCTTCACATTAGTGATTGTGTCTTTATACATGTTGTAAATTAGAGTAACATAGTTTAAAAGACTCTCATTTTCATTAAGACCCACCACAGAACCTTTCTAAGGATTCTATAATAGGTTTTCTTTATGCCATTAAAGTCCACATGCAAATTTCATTTTTACTCTTTATTACTCCATGATTTACTTTGTGAAATGAATTGCCTCTGTGGTCAAGTTCATGATATGATGATTACTTGATTTAATGGTAGATAGAGCAGTATTGTATATCATCTTTATTTAAAGGTACCAAAGTGCTACTCCACTTCTTCGATATTCTATGTGATTTTTTTTTTTGAATTGCTTTAACGGCCATATAACAGCTGCATCTCTTATGCATTTTCACATTTCAATAGGAACCTCATCTGGTCTATATACTTTTCTTGGTTTCATTATCTGTAAAGCTTCTCTCACCTTTTTTGCTCTAATTCTTCACATAAAACTATGATTTAGTTCTTTTGAAGGAACTTTTTTATCTCATATATTTTAGATATGACTTTCATTAAAGAGTTTGTCAAAGTACTCTCTCAACCTACATCTGATCTCCTTATCTGTGATCATATTTTTTGGTTTTCATATTTGATGAACTTAATTGCACACATGTCCCTTTGTTTTTTCTCCCTCATTTGTGTTAGTCGATAAATGTTCTTTTCTCCAACAAATGTATCTAATTTAATATAAGTATCGGCATATATACTAGATCTAACCTTTTGAGTAACTCTTTTAACTTCTTTTTTTGGTTAAGTTATATCTCTTTAACATATCATCTCTACATCTCTTGATGTTTCTATAGCTGTCACATTTAGTTTTAACAATATCCCACACTTTCTTGCTCCAATAAGATGTCTTCTTGGGGGTGCAATATGTTTAGATACAGCAAGTTCTTTTATGGGTGTCGTTCTAATGCAGTTCATCATCATTCACATTATCTGTGTCTCCCCTTGAACTCCTGATCAGCCTCTCTAAGAACATTCTCTTTAATATCCCTTATGTATCATTCTTTAATTTTTCACTATTTAATCTGTGGATCTATCTTAGTTTTATGGCTCTCTTTTTTCACTTTGTAAACTGCACATCTAGGATCAAAATTTTATATTGGATAGATACGCATCCCTTAGTATTATCTTATATTCTTTGTAATATCTTTTATCTGACCTACTATCAGAAAAAAAATTTATATGATTGGTATATGTTCTGCTTCTAAAGGATATCAAGCATAAATTTTTTTAATGAAACGAGGTGTTGGTTAACATTGTCATATGCAAGGAAGAAGTTCAATATTGCTTTTTTGCTGCATTTCTATTACCGACACCAGAGCCTCGATGCACAGTCTTATAATGCATCTTGTTTACACCTACATGATCACTAAAGTCATCCTAGATAAGAAGTTTTTCTCTAATAAGGATCATTTACACTGCATCCTTTAAATCCATTCAAAATTGTTGTTTATTTGCATCATCAAATTCTGTTTGCGATGTATAAGCACTGACAATATTCATCACATCATCCCCTAACACCAATGTAACATACATATTCCTGTCTTTTTTCCTTTTTTTTACATTCACTACATTCGTTTGCAATTCTTTATTAGTTCTTCCAACCCCATTTCACTTTTACTGCTTATTGATGTATCAAAGATTATGGTCTTATGGTCCAACTACCCGATCCTAGTCAATATATATGTAAAATATGTGTGTAAGCTACTTAAAGAGGAATTTTTCTCATATGCTCTAATTAAAAGTTCACTATCTGTTATTTTTTAAGATGACTGCCATCATTTAGTTTTATCATCTTAGTCTAAAGACTCTAAACCCCCACTACACCACAAAAAATCTAGTGAACCCAAAGAATTTTTTTTGTTGATATAGTTTTTGTAAATTTTGTAATAACTTCTTTCAACAACTAGATTAATGAGCAAAATCTTATAGGTTCACAAGTTTTTTGATGTATTGGAGTTTTAATATATGAAGATCAAAATGAATGGACGATCATCTAAAATAATATTGGAGACTGATCTTTTTAATGAGGGCATAGGAGGGAATTCCTTCTTGGCTAGTTGACAGCTGTGAGGATGGTGTGAATTTTGTTTATATTTTTGAAATTTGTTTCAAATTTTTTTTGCATGATGGTTTAATCCATACTTACATATTCCGGAGAGAATAATGAATGAAACCTAGGGGGAATTTGACACTCGGTCAAGACATTACAAACGGGTTCAGAACAATAAAACATCGTATAACGATCCGATCAATGGGAAAATAGGGGGGATTTTTGATTTTTGGTATGTATGTGTATTAGCATATTTAGTTCACATTCAACGTTTTCAATCTTTAAAAAAAGCTCAAAAATTCTTTTCACATGTTTTTCACACGGGAGGTTTTTTACACGTGAAAATTTTCATATATATATAGAAATTACAATAGTTATAGACATTAACCTAAGTAGACATTTTGATATCCATAATCCACAAGCACAAGTCATAATACTTTGACATTGCTACAATTTATGACCCATCCAAAATATTACATCCATTTCAACTGCACAAAATCTTACTAAAAATATTTAACATAAGCACATCATTAACACAAAGTGCAATCCAGATATATTACTGTTGTTTATATGAAAAGAAACAAAATATAATCATTATCCTTAATTTCGCATACCATTCTCAGTCTCACCTGGTTCATCTCCCACATCATCATTTCTAACACCTTCATCGTTGATAGATACCATGGATTTCAACTTCGGCTCATCAAGTTACAAGTAGAAAAAAATCACGTGACAAGGGCAAGACATGTCCTGAACGTATTTCCCACATCATTGTTAGTTAACACATAACTACAATCCAGAAGTATTACATTTTCTTGACATGAGGAGAAGCAAAATATAATCACAATCCTTAATTTCAACTAATGTTCTCGGTCACACCCATTTCATCTGATATGTCATCATTTCAAACACCTTCATCAACGTAAACCATAGCTTCCAACTCTGGCTTATAAAGAGACAAGTTAAAAATGATCTGAAATCTCATGAAAAGGGCCTCTGTTTAGAGCGTATCAGTAAAGTATCCACAAGTAGCAATCAAATATCAGCCAAGGATCATTAATTTTCCTTTTTCTTTTAATTAAAAAACAAATTCAATACATACCGGAGCATCAGTGTATTATTCTCCATACATGTCAGATACGAGAACATCACCAACATAGAGGTATATGTGCTTCATATTTCACTCTTGACCAAGTCCTTTTCATCTGCTTTCAATACTTGTACGAACCCATTTTAGCCGTATATAAAGTTGATCGAACTTAAAACCGTTCATAGTTTGCTAAAACTAGCCCCAACCTTATTAATCAATGTGTGTATATACAGTACAATATAAAAGAGCAAGTTTGCTTTATGGGTTTGTCTTCGTTTGTTGGATATATCAAGAGAAGATCTCAAACATTAGTTTTTTTTCTAATCATCCAAAAAAAGGTTGCAATCTAAAATTCATATGCAATTTGTAGTATTTTGGATATATCTCCAATTCTAACTACGATTACGATGAAATACGAAGCTGGGAAAGTATACTTTAAGATGAATCCAATGATATGTGAGTTAATAATTATCTATTATACAATTGAGGGATGTTTTTGACCGTGTTTGCTGACCAGGACAAAGAGGTGTGTAGAAAAATGGTTAAGATTTATTCTTGAGAAATCAATGTTTAAGATGAGAGTTTGTGAAAAAAGTAAGGAGAAATCTAAAATTTTGGGGAAACTGAATTTAGATGGAACTAAATTTTGGGTGATCTAAAATTTTAAATTTTGAAAGGGAACTAAATTTTGGGGGAAACTAAAATTTTTTGGGGAACTAAATTTTAATTTAAAATTTTGGGAGAACTAAATCTGGAGTGAACTAAATTTTGTGGAGCTAAAATTTTAATTTTTGGGGGGAGTTAAATTTGGAGGAAACCAAATTCTGGGGAGCTAAAATTTTTGGGGAAATAAATTCTCTTGTAGAACTAAAGTTTAGTATGATTGTTTTTAAATTTTTTATTGAGAGAAATATTTTGAAGGTGGCTGAAAACTTTTTTCGGGGATTTTGAATGAGATTGAATTTTGGGCTGTAAATTTTTTGGATGGGGAAGATGTTGAACGTGATGAAAATTTTCTGGGGATTATTTTGAATGCCACGTGATATTTTGAATGTCACGAGTTAAGACTAGTTCCATTACATTAGGTAACTTAAATAGAACAAAAGGCTTTAGCTTTGTAAAAATTCTGCATAGCAGATCTCACAAATCTTTTCTACTGCAAAATATTAATTTACTTTAATTATTTATTTTTTATATTAAAATTCTCTAAAATTATTATCCTTAAATAATTAAACTTACTTTATTTAAAACAATTTCATGAAAAAGAATAGCCTTGAAAATAGTATGCACTTATAATTAAGAAATTGTATTTAATTTGGATTGCAAAAAGAAACCTTTATCTGATTATTATGTATAAATACATCTCATTTCTAATTAGTTTAAAATTTGAGGATGGGATGGCAGAGGGGGCTGGGGAAGATAAAAAGGTCGGCGGAGGGAGCGGGTCTGGGGAGGTCGGAGGATGGCGAGCGGGCGGAGGAGGGACCGGGGAAGATGAAGAGGGTCGATGGAGGGAAGCGGGGAAGGGGCGGTCGGCGGAAGGGGCGGCATCGCAGACGCCGACCGTCGGCCATTTTACTCACTGTGAACAACCGAGGCATTTTTCGGAATTTTTGAATGGTTGTGCATAGTGAGTAAATTTGAGTGGCAAACTTGTAAATAAGAGGTATAGTGGTTGTGCGCGAGTAAAACGCGTAGTAACTCCCAAATAATAATTACTCTCATATATTTCTTATGAATCAGAAAATAAAGATTAAATGAAGATAGTGAAGTCAAGAAATAAATAGCATACTTAGCTTTGTTATTATATGTCTATTGCTTGTGTGCAAGGAAAGACAACTGCATGTTGACATTATAGAATTAGTCATTGGGTGCATATTTGATCCCGCAAATAACATACTATGTTGAATTAATTAATCATGGATGTTCATTATCCCACAGACTCTTCATACCCAATTATAGGGTTGAGTCTATTCATGATTCGCACTGTTACTTTTGTTACTACTTGTTGCGATTCAAATAATTGCATGGCCTTTTTCCTTTTCCGTCTATATCATACTAATTTGTAAGGCCTTGCTACACCCCTAGGTAATTCTGCAAACCAGGCTATAGAACTTCTCGTAAATAAAGGTGTTCCGGAGAATCGTATAATCTTCCTCAACCTCATCTCAGTGAGTTCCCTTTTCCTCGTATATATCAAACTATTTCAGTATTAGTGTTTTTCCCCGTCTAATACTATCGTTGTTGATGTTTAAGGCACCTGAAGGAATCCATTGTGTCTGCAAGCGTTTCCCTTCCCTAAAGATAGTGACTTCGGAGATTGATGTTGCGCTGAATGAGGAGTTTCGGGTCATTCCAGGGTTAGGGGAATTTGGGGATCGTTATTTTGGCACCGACAATTGATAGTAATTGGTTGGTTTGGATCAGAGTTCCAGCTGATTGGGGATCGATATTACAGAGGGCAACATCTCAAGAGGAGTATCTTGAGGATGATTTGCAACATGTGTACCCAAAACATCAATTGCTGCTTTGACGGGATAGAATGAACATTTGAACATTGTGCCTATCCAAAATTGTTGAAATAATTTTATCAAACCTGAATGCTAATAATTCTGTGTTGCACACTTTCAATCTACTTACAACTGTCCATTGATTCTACGGGCAGTATGTATTTCAGAAATATTACTGAGAACCTGTTGATGCTCATTAAACGTCCATAAAACTGAACAAATAGAATCATGAGATTCAAGTCACTCTTCGCCCTATTGAAGTAACAGCCACATGATGATCACTATCTGCCCTGGTCAAGTGTTTCATTGAGGATTGCATTTGGCTGTTTGTTGTGTGCTCAGGTTTAAATCGCATGGCAGTCGACCTCATATTTGAGGAAATGGTTGCTCTTTCTTGATGGAAAATCCAGTGTGGCCTCTTGCCGGCGATACCTGCCACTATATTTCTTGAGCATTAAAAACATAAATTAAAAACATAAATGAAAAGGTTAATAATAATGTATTAGTAACAAATTATACATTAAGCTAAAATAAAAAATTGCATATCATCTAATCAAATTCATATTTTATTTTATTCTTAAAACAAAAAAAAAGCGAGGAAACTATTACTTGCCAATTATAACCGCAATAAATATGCTATATTATAATGTTCATTGACTATTATGTACATATTCGTATAATTTATATAAATTTATTAAGAACCTACAATGTAAATATATCTATCAGGCAAATATCACAAATCTAGATATCAAACATGTACGAGCGCATGCCTCATTCGGACCAATCATTCCAAGTATCCTAAGACCCGTGTCATATAGTCATGCATGCTTGCACGTACGCATCATCATGTCATGTATTCTTCATGCACATAAAGCCTTAATGTGTCCACGTATGCATCCACGTATCATGTTTATCAATATACATATACATATGCATAGATAGATTTATGTGTATCATATGACAAATTTGAGATTTCTCTCGTATACGCCTACGTGATGCATTCTCCACCATATAGTCTATGGGGACAAAAAGTACACCCACATGTGACACATTGTCCTATATGATGAATGTGCAACATGTTTGCATATCAGAGAGATATCTCATATGATATGATATCAAACATATGACATATGTAGCTAAACCACATATGTGCGTCAAAAAGTCTATCCTCCCCTATTTTTTGGAATATCGTGTTGGTTTTTGAGTTCAAGACCAATGTTGTTTTGATGATGATCAACATTATGCTATGAGCTAATCATCTCATATGTTTTAATCTCAGATTTACTAATGATTATCTTGATGGAAACAAAGCATATTGGTGATGGGATAATGGTTTCAAGGCTAGTTGAGAAAATTGCTTGGACTTCAATGTAATACTTTATGTATTCCTTTATTTCTTTTCACAGAATTGATGTAGCCTTGAATAGATGCGCGCACACGCGCACACACACACACTCACTCATATGCATCATTTCCATCTTAGAGTATCTTTGAAATCATCTAGAAGACTAGAACCCACCACATTTGATCATATGCCTCAGATGTCTGGTATATAGTCACTAGACGTCTGTCGTGTCAGCTTTTATCTTGCTTGACATAGCCATCTTTCAGCCATCTAAAGTACATTGGCCAGACGTCTGAACAATCGTTCAGACGTCTGACTGGTGAACTCCAGACGATTGAACAGTGGATTGAGATTTCGTGCGCTATCTGTTTTTCTCTCCCATATTTTTTCAGACGTCAGATGCAGGATGATCAGACGTCTGAACAGTATCCCAGACATCGAGTGATGTACCCCAGACGTCTAGTTGTCTTGTGTTGGATTTTTTGCAATCTATTTCTGTCTTCTAACTTCTACCAGTTTTTCTATAATTGAAATTTCGCATCCCTTCATGGTTCATTAGATGCATTCTTCACTAGCTTTCCAACGCATCTTGAATCACCTCAATCGAAGTCCAATTGTGTCTGATATGTCTGTTTTGGTGAACTGTTGGTTTTCTGGGTAAAGTCTGTCAGACGCTGCATAACGCTACATCAGACGTCTAACTCTTGTTCATCAGATATCTAACCCTTGTTCATTAGATGTCTAATCAACTCCCAAATATAGCCTTTGGGATCTTTTAACTAGTTGTTTCTATTCGTTATTTTGTCTTTTAGTGGGCTATTTTGAGGGGCTATTTAAGCTAGTTTGAGAGTGAATTTTTGGCATCTCTCCGCACATATAGAAATCAAAGTAGAGAGTCAAATTGCTTAGAGAAAGCATCCTATTCTCCCTCTCTTCTCTTACACTAAATGCATTGATCTGGAGGTGTAAAACCCTAACTTAAGTAGAAGCTTCCAAGTGCATTCAAGCTCATCATTAAGCA
This sequence comes from Scilla litardierei, assembly GCA_030789695.1. Taxonomy (NCBI): domain Eukaryota; kingdom Viridiplantae; phylum Streptophyta; class Magnoliopsida; order Asparagales; family Asparagaceae; genus Scilla; species Scilla litardierei. The sequence goes on along the minus strand of CM061138.1, from coordinate 75,829,336 downwards.
CTTGGTTTCCAATCTTTCGTGCCTTCATCTTCACATAGGTAATATCTATTCAAGGAATAGGTAAGTTTGTATTTGTTTACAATTCATTTTAACCTATCTCTCGGGTTGTGAGAACATATTGGTGGGTTACACCAATCGGAAGGTTACTCCATCTTTAAGAGGGTTACTCCATTGGAGGGTTACTCCTTTGTATCCCGGTTAGGGATTGTACTTGTGTATGAGTCTTGGTGCACCGATTAGGGAGCATTAGTGAAAATCCACAGGTTGGGTTATTAGTGTGGGACTAGAGTAGGATCGCCGGGCATGGATCCGAACCAGGATATGTTGTGTGTTTGCGTTTGCGTTGGCATCATTTCTCTTTATGGTGGTTATTGTTGAGCGTATAATTTTTATTTCCACTGTGTATTGCCTTTAATTATTAGTAACTTTTTAGTTACTCATAGTTGATTGCCAATACATTATTTACACCACGTTTAGTGTATATATGTTGTGTAGCCACAAGCCCCAACATATCGGAACCATTCATTTTGATTGTAACGACACGCTCGAGGGGGGGGGGGCATTGCTATTTGAATACAACTGCAAGTCCTGCAGATAACCAGCGAAAACAATATAGTATATGATGCAGAGATGTACAAAATACTCAAACAAGCATCTAATTAGTACAATCCATACTGAAGTACAACACACAACAATATCTCTTACATCAAATACATGAAAGTTAAAGCAGAATAGAAATACATATGAAAGTACATCACGCACACAACTCCAAGTCTAAAAATCTGCAGTCTCTGGGTCGAACTCAGGCTCCTCAAACTCATAAGCCTCTTCACCAACATGCGTATCGTCTGACCGTGCCACGAAGATGGAACCATAGGTAAGTTACAACAATTCTAGAAATAGTAGTAAAAGCGGTGCACAAGCATGGGACATGCTATGGAAAGTAACCGAAGATGATCATGCAAGTGCGACAAGTAAAGTAAAGCAGACATGCATGCAAGTGCTATAAGTAAACTAAAGGTGATTGTACGAGTGCGATAAGTAACGTACATGTAACGGATAGAAATTCTACAAAAAACCAGAAAATTGCATCAACTCAATCAGTAAATTACTCTAAGTTGCAGTCAGATCTGGATGAAGTGTAAAACATGAAAATTGTGTATCTTGAAGCGTAGATGTCCAAAATCACCTAATTTGATAATTGCAGTAGCAGGTATGGCTGAGTTAGTGAAGCGTGTCAAAATTGGCAGATTTGGCTATGTTGCAGTCTAGAGCTTATTACTCCTAAAATTTGGCCGAAACCATAAGGAACCCCATACATGAATTTTGACTAGAATTCTGAGACCTACATGAATATAATTAATTCAGGATTTTATTTGAAGTAAGAATAACAGATATCCACAGTTTAACAAAGGACGGTTTTGCTGGAAATTGAGAAACAGATTAGCAACAACTTTAAACGAAAATCCACTAACTTGCAAGTGGCATATCAAGACGGAGAGGGATTCCTACTCTTGTAGCTTTCATTTCCCCTACAACGATCCCATCTTGCTCCATGAAACCCTCCATCAAACTTCATTCAAAAGCTACCAAAATTGCACATGAAACTTTCTCCTTAAAGCTCCAAAGACTCCACTTGCTAGGACTATGGATATGGATTCTAAAGGGTGGAAAAAAAAGGAGTATTTTTGCTTGCAAAATGAGAGCAAAAGAGTGGGAGGAGGGAGCACGAATTTAGGAAGAGAGGGAGAAGAAAATGAAGAAAAATGAGAGAGAGAGAGAGAGAGAGAGAGAGAGAGAGAGAGAGAGAGAGAGAGAGAGAAATGAAAGTTTAGGGTAATAAAGGGTGGGGTTTCTTTACACTTGTCTACACTCTTCCTCCTTTGTCTTTTTCTTCTCTTCTCTTTTCTTTTTCTTTTTCTTTAATTACATTTTCTTTTTATGCAAGCAACCAATAGATATTTCTTCTAAGCACCCTTTTATTTACAAGTTTGCCATTCCTTTATGCACACATCTTTTCTTTACATACATCCATCTATAAAATATCTCCTCTATAGAAGCATCCCTCACACTTATCACTAATAGGATGACATGGAAGATACTAACATAACTACCCCTCAACTTGGGTATAAAATTACTTCCTAAGCCATCCCATACACATCATACTTAGAATCAACCAGTGGTACATACATATACAAGTATCTGAATATACATAGATAACAATCTGTACAAAGATACACAAGTATCTGCTATAAGTGTGTTCAGTTTATAATACAACTGTGTATAGAATATGTTACAAGTGTATACATAGATAGAAGAAGATCTGTACCCACATATCTACTACACACGCATGTGTACACACATATATAAGAGACTATACATCCGTATAACCTGCACTGGACACAGATATGAAATACACATATATACAACCAGAAGTACATACATAAATATATGCCCACATATATATGTCAGATGTACACACATATTCATACATATGTACATACATATATCACTAACTGTATATATATAAACCCGCAACATATATCTGGGCTCCATGTAATTTCCGAGCGATTTGCGGCGATCTCCCGTCACCGATTGGTCGGCCGGTCCCCGGCGTCAGCTCGAGCTCCTTTCTCGAGCCTCGTCTTTGCTTGATGTTCTCGTCTCCCCCTTGGGACCAGAACTTCCAATTTCCGACGTGTTCCTTTGATCTATAGATCTGGATCTGGGTTGCGCCTCGTCGATCTACTCCGGCCTATTTCCGCTCAGCTCCGACATGCAATTTTCGATCTGCTCTGACCTGCTTTCGATCAGATCTCCTTGGCTGGTTGGGTTCCCTGAGTCTGACCTGCGTTCCATTCGATCTGCTCTCCATGGCGCCACGTCGTCCTTGGGCGTGGTAGGGCACCGGGTAGCGGACGTCCCTGATTCTAGGGACGGGATCCAGGCCCCCCCAAGGAGGAGGCTGTGCAAGGTTGCCTTGCCACCCATTCATTGCGCTGGGGATAGGGTTTCGGGCCTCGCTGGTCCTACCGGAGGCTCAGGCTGCCATGGTGTTGGGGTTGGTGGTCTGGGGCCTTGCGGGTCTGTTGGTGGACGTGTGGGAGATCCCCTCAGCAAGAACTTGCTTGGTCAATCTCACACCCGCCATGTGCTTTATGCTTCGCGTAACTCGCTGGGTGGTCGTCGACCCTCCATCCGACCACCTCATGCCCCCCATCTGAAATCCACGGATGCCGCAGGGGCTCGGGCTGCCCTACGTTCTGCTCGTCCTACCTACTCCCTCACCTTCGCTCCAGGTCCAGTCTCCTCCTGGCGTGACATTTGCTCGAGTAGGGCGAATGTTGCTGATTTTCGCCAGATGCTGTTTGTTGCCCCAACCTTAGGTGATGATGGCCTTCCTGTTGGTCGTGTGCCTAGCCATCTCACTTTCTCTGCCGCTAGTAGGTGGGAAAATACTCTTATGGGCCATGTTCTTGGGGACCAGCCCTTCTTCAGCCAGATGAAAGCTTCTGTTGCCCGCATGTGGAGATTGAAACATGGTATGCACATTTTCTCGAGGGAAAACAGCTTCTTCTTCTTTCGTTTTGATAGTGCAGACGATTGCGAGGCTGTTCTCCTAGGGGGCCTTGGTTATTTGACGGAAGTCTCATTATCCTCCGTTGGTGGAGTAGTGATCTTACCGTAGACTGTGACATGCTCAAGGTGGTTCCTGTTTGGATCCGGTTTCCTAGCTTCCCAATTAATCTTTGGATGGTGGATATTCTTAACATTGTTGCTAGTCTGGTTGGAACTCCCATGTGTATGGATACTGCTACCGCTAAGCTAGACAGGCTCGAATTCGCTAGATGCTTTGTCGAGTTAACGCCGATGGCCCTCTACCTCGGGAGATCACTCTACTATTTGACGATGGCTCCACACACACACAGGCTGTGGGCTATGAGTGTGAGCCTCCGAGGTGCAACAGCTACCGCACTTTTGGCCATCTGTGTTGGGGTTCTGGGTCACCTTTTTGGGTAATACCAACCCTCGCGGAAATTCCAAGATCGTGGAGACAACGAACAAGGCAGAGTGGCCTTTCGCTACAAAATACGCAACCAAGTAAATAAAATGCAATAACCACAAAAGAGCAACACACCTTGCACACCGGTTTTATACTGGTTCCACCCAAATATGGTGTACGTCCAGTTGGAGAGATTCACTACTGCTTCAGCAAATTCGGATTACAACCAGGAGAAACCTCACAACCCAAGCCCCAAAACCCCCTTGATTCGCCTCCTGTTTATTCTACAGGGAGCCGCGAACCTTACATAAAACAGCGCTCAAAACGCTCTGGGATCCCTCACTGCACCTTGAGTTGCTTCTGAAGCTGCTCGATGATCTGAACTTCATGCGGAATACCCTCATTTATAGGAAGGGAATGCGTCGTTTAAGACGTGTTCCGAACACTGTTCGGAATGCGGAATCCTTCCGTGTCAAATTTTGTTGCTTCAAAAGCTTCATGTCGACACAAGGTTGGTTAGCATTCAACATCATTGTTTAATGCATTCATTAGCAAGTTGGCAATCACATGGGATGTTTGTATCACAAAGTTTCAACACTCCACCTTGATACAAACACACCACATAGCCTTAAAACCGAACCTCCGCCTTCAGACAACCCACCTTTTCATGAGGTCAGGGCACTTGGCTAGTGAGCTTCGCTCTAAGCATCACCAACTAACCGAGTGTCCAACGAACCCATTTCCAAAGATGAGTCTCCGAACACTCCCGAACCTCCAAGAATTCATACCTGAAGCAAAACATGTAGTGATCTCTCCCAGTGCCACCTCGTGGCACCCTAGCACCTCTTCAAGGAAAACAAGTTTGAGCGTCGCTCAAACTTCGACGCCGACCTTTCTCCTGCCGGGTTCTCCTTCTTGTGAATCTCCCTGGGATATGCTTTGTCGACCCTTGCACATCGCCACCCTGAGTTTGCGTCCAAACTCAATGCATCCATCGCAATCTTATCTGTCATAAGATCTCCACGCGCCTGCAATGCATAAACTAAATTCACGTAATCATCAAAACGAGCTGGGGCCTTTACGGTGCGTCGCCCCACTCTGCTAGCAATAGAGTCGTCAACCATAGCCCTAGTCTCTCCACCTCGACTAGAACTTTCAACACTGTCGCTGCATGTAGTAGTCTCCACTTGTGGACTCTCTCCTTCAACCGCCTCGCCTTTACCTTTATCTGTGTCAATACATGGATTTGGAAAAATACATCCACCTCGTTCGAGGCCTTTTCGGTATTTTCTGTAGCCTTCTTTTGCAGCATTGTCGACTCTTCAAATGTAACATGTCGACTAACCAGGACCTTCTTCTCTTCTGGACTCCACAGTCTATAACCTTCAACGCCATCCATGTATCCCAGCAATATACTCTTCTTCCCATTCGCGCTGATCTTGTCACTTCCATTGTGAACCTGTACTGGACATCCAAATATTCGAAGATGATCTAACTTTACTGGCTTACCTTTCCAGACCTCCTCTGGGATTTTATCGCCGATAGCTGAAGATGGAATTCTGTTCACCAAATATACAGCGGTTGACATAGCTTCAGCCCAAAATCCCTTTGACAATCCCGATGTAAACCTGAGACACCTCGCCTTCTCAAGGAGTGTTCTATTCATCCGCTCGGCAACTCCATTTGACTGCGGATCTCCTGGTGTAGTGAAGTGACGCCTTACTCCTTGCTCCCGGCAGAATCTTGTGAACATTGCAGAAGTAAACTCGCCACCATTGTCGGATCTCAGCATTTTTAGCTTCTTTCCTGTTTGAGTCTCCACAAGGGTCTTCCATGCCTTGAACTTCTCAAACGACTCCGACTTTTCCTTCATCACATACACCCATACTTTTCTAGAGAAATCATCAATAAATGATATGAAATAACGCGCCATACCTAGAGAGTGAATTGGCGCAGGACCCCAAACATCGGTGTGAACATAATCGAGAATCCCTCCCGTGTTATGCTTTCCTGTGCCGAAACTAACCTTTGTCTGCTTGCCGTAGACACAATTCTCGCAGAACTCCAGCTCCTTGAAGTTCACCCCATTGATTAAACCACGTTTCCTTAAAGCCTCCAAGCTTTTCTCCGCGACATGTCCTAGTCTGAGATGCCACAGCCTGGTCGAATCAATCTCATGCGAGCTCTTAATGCCAACACTGGAGTCGCCAATAATTGTCGTCCCCTTCAACAGATATATGCCATTTACCTTTTCACCTCTCATCACAACTATCGATCCCTTCGATATCTTCAGCGCATTCCTCTCGATCGTGACCTTGCAACCCATGGAATCCAATGCCCCCACGGAAACTAGTGACTTTCTCAAAGCTGGAACGTGCCACACATTGGTGAGTATGCGCACCACGCCATCGAACATCTTGATTCTTACCGAACCAACTCCAATAGCTTTGCACTCTTCATCATTGCCCATAAAGACTGATCCATCCTGCTTAGTGTTGTAGGTATGAAAACAATCTCTATTTGGAGTCATATGAAACGACGCACCTGAGTCCATGATCCAGTCATGGTTCGCAACTTCTAAAGAAGTTGCAGTGAAGAGATCGTAGGTCTCCTCGCTCATCACGTCTTCCTTTTGCACAGTTGCAACTGATGACGATGCTTGCGCTTCCTTGTCGTTGTTCCTTCTCTCCGGGCATTCTCTTTTCCAATGTCCATGCTTCTTGTAAATATGACACCTCGTGTCTCTGGTCCTTGATCTCGATCTCGATCTCTCGTTGTAGTTGCCTTTTCTGTTGCTTCGCTCCGAAGCAAACATCGCATGGCTGTCTGAAGCTCCTTCGCTCAAGCCAACGCTTGCCATGCGATCTCGCAACTCCTCGCTGTAGAGCCCCGTCTTCACATCTTCAAGAATGAGAGTATCTCGACTGTAGAGCATGGTGTTGATGAACGTCGTATACCTCTCTGGTAACGACAGGAGCAGGATCATAGCTTCATGCTCCGCCTCCACAGTCAGACCAACCGCCCTCATCTTCATCACTAAGCCGTTGAAGGTATCAATGTGATCCTTCAATGAGGTCCCATCTCGCATCTTGAAAGTAAAGAATGTCTTCAGTAGGATAAGCCGATTGGTGAGCGACTTCTTCAGGTACAACTTCTCGAGCTTCTCCCATAATTCCTTGGCCGTAGTCTCTTTGGACACTTGGTAAATTACCTCGTCCGATAAGCTGAGCTGGATGGTTGTCATCGCCGAGTCCTCCATCTCCATCTTCTCCCTTTCCGAGATATCTGCAGGTAGAGCCGCCGTGTCGTACACCACCCGGTGTACGCGGTCCTTTCGCAAGATAGCCTTCATCTTGTACTGCCATATCTCGAAGTTGCCCTTGACATCGAATCTTTCGATTTTGTAGTGCGAGCCTCCCACCGTCGCATGCGATCGCCCCGCATACGAGTCTGAATTGGTTGTGTCTCCTTTTGTAGAAGAATCCTCCGCCATCGCCTTGGACTTGTCTCACGAGCCTTGAAGCTCTGATACCAATTGTTGGGGTTCTGGGTCACCTTTTTGGGTAATACCAACCCTCGCGGAAATTCCAAGATCATGGGGACAACGAACAAGGCAGAGTGGCCTTTCGCTACAAAATACGCAACCAAGTAAATAAAATGCAATAACCACAAAAGAGCAACACACCTTGCACACCGGAGTTTTATACTGGTTCCACCCAAATATGGTGTACGTCCAGTTGGAGAGATTCACTACTGCTTCAGCAAATTCGGATTACAACCAGGAGAAACCTCACAACCCAAGCCCCAAAACCCCCTTGATTCGCCTCCTGTTTATTCTACAGGGAGCCGCGAACCTTACATAAAACAGCGCTTAAAACGCTCTGGGATCCCTCACTGCACCTTGAGTTGCTTCTGAAGCTGCTCGATGATCTGAACTTCATGCGGAATACCCTCATTTATAGGAAGGGAATGCGTCGTTTAAGACGTGTTCCGAACACTGTTCGGAATGCGGCATCCTTCCGTGTCAAATTTTGTTGCTTCAAAAGCTTCATGTCGACACAAGGTTGGTTAGCATTCAACATCATTGTTTAATGCATTCATTAGCAAGTTGGCAATCATATGGGATGTTTGTATCACAAAGTTTCAACAATCTGCCAGACCAGTGCCCCCAACCATCTGAGGAGGGGGGCAAGGGGGAAGATCCGAGTATTGCAAGTGGGGGCAAGGCCATGTCTCCCGATGTCCTAGCTATGGAAATTGGGGCTATACTTGATGCTGCCATGCCCCGACGAGACTCTTCTGGGGCTTGGAGAGCTTGGCGTCTACGGCTGATGTGAGGAGGGTAGTGACTGAAGAACCTTTGCCGTGGTCTTCCACTGTGGAGACCTCCCCCTCTAGTCTTACAGTGGCGAGAACCCTCCCCTTGAAGGGGTTCGTTGGCCTGGCGGCCATGTCCGTGGGGGATGCGACAGTGGCTTTTGTGGATGCTATCGTTTCTCCTGATGCCCCTAGTAGCAAGGGAGAGGGTGGTGACTCGGGAGATGATGGTGGGGAGAAATCGGATTCTGTTGTCTCTAACGACTTCATGGAGATGGATGAGGCTTTTGCCTCGAGTTTTGAAGCTTGGGACCCCGACATTTGCGTTACTGTGTCAGGCAGAGGAGGACGTGGTAGTGGCCGTCGTGGTAAGTCCCCTTCTGACTTGTCCAGTCGTGGTGGTGGCAGTGGAAGGCATTGTACGCCTGGGTTCACCGGAGTGGTCCCGAACCCAAACGGTGCTCCAGCACCTCGAGCCCCCCGATTTGCTCGGAATCGTTGACGGTTGAGAACCCGGCGTGGAAGGCGCTGTTTGATAAGGCCTATGCCAAGGCGGTGGCGTCGAAGTCGAAGGCTCAGAAAAGAATGGTTCCACATGTCACTCGCTCCAAAGCGACGGCGACCGGCTCTGCGTTTGCAGGGCTCTCACATTTGAAGCTTTGAGGAGCTTTGTGGTTTGTGGATGGCTTGGTGTACTGGATGGGTGGGGTGGTTTCTTTCGTCGTCTGTCATGGTGTTTGGTGGATGCGTGTTTTGGGTGTTGTAGGCCGTCGGCCATGTCTGTTTGTTCTGGGGGTGTTATGCTTTTTTTGTTTTGGGTCCTCCTCTTTAATTTTGATGTTTGGGGGATGGCACGTGTGCCTTGCCCTGCTTTTGGGGTCTTTCCGCGTCTGCCTGATTGCTAGCGCCTTGTGACTACTCCCTGGCCTCTCCCATGTCTGCAATCAGGCAAGGCGGACGAGATTTTCCCGTACTTTGTACACACCTGCGTATATAAAATTACTTACTTTTCAAAAAAATATCACTAACTGTACATAAATACACACTCAGCTGGACATATATGGAAAACCATGAAAACTTGCATATAATCCCGACTACACTGTGAACATACATACAATGTAATATGAACACACTTATAATATAATAGGAACACACACATATTACAATCTGAACACGCATATACTACAATACTTACTAGCATACACACACAATATTGTGTAGCATACCATACACACTACATAGATACATGGTGGGACCGAAAAGGTGCTCTCTCTCAAGCGCAAGAGTCCGTTCAAGTAGTAAAATCTGGGAGTCCAGATGTCGAATCTACGGGAAGAAATCTGTTGCAACCACAATTCAGATCAAATAAAAATCCTACGAAAAGAAACTAACCACTTCAACAATGGTGACAGTGATGGTGATGTGAACACGTGAACAATATAAACATAGAAAATCGTGTCTGAAAATATCTATAAAAAGTGTGCACATGGTATGGGTTCGTTAGGATCGATGATTCGTATTAATTTGGTTGATAGGTATAACGCAATGAATTCTCCTTTTGGGAGCAATTCACCGGAAAATACTCAATATAACTCAATGAATTCTCCTTTTGGGAGCAATTCATCGGAAGATGCCCTTTTGGGGGTTCAAACACAATATTCAATGAGATCGTCGCTAAAGTTATAATACGATATGAAACTCTCTTTTGGAGAGATCAAAACTACGGTATGAAACTCCCTTTTAGGGAGATCAAAACTCACCCTTTTGGGGCGATCATCAACTAAATCAATTCTTTTGGAATCTGAAAAAGTCGATTTACGAACAAAGATTACAATTTTAGCGACGTTTAACAATTTAGCACAAGGAATACAACCAAACGAACACAAATCATAGCCCCTAACTACTCCATACCATGCACAACAGAGATTTAGCTACTCATAATGCGATAATAAACAAGTTTCATAGCCAAATACTTCAAGTTCATAGCAAGATACAATAGAAAACACCAAAATACGGGGTTTGAGTTAAAGAAAATATCACCAAATCTCCTTGAAAAGACTTCAAACTCTCTGGAAATAATAAAACAAGCCTCTGGAATTTTACAGAATTTTTCAGGGGGAGAATACGGCTCCTAGAGCCTCCAATACGCTCAAAATACGCCTCCAATCTGCTTGTATACGCTCAAAAACCCTAGAATTACCTTAAATATAAATCATTGCGGGTTTACTGTGCTATCGGGTTCAAAACCCGCTTCAAATTCGCGCCCGCATCCAATTAAAATCATCGGAGCAAATGTGAGCCGCTCATCAAAAGCGGGATCTCTTGTAGAGCTGACGCATGGCAATCAGATCGGATCCTCACCCGCTCGTGCACCCGCATCCGCATGGCTTCCGATCGCCGCTCGGATTAATTCCCGTCCGTTGGATCGCGGATCTGAGGGATTAGAAGCCGCCACGTCGCCCTCGTATTCTTCGCTGCGCTTTGAAATTGCGGGGATGATAGGAGCCGTCCGATCTTGATCGCTTGGCCAGTGCTTCGCCACGTCGTTTGTTAATTTTGAAGCGCCGTCGTTTGTTGGATTAAAATCGGACGGCCAACGAATAGCCACGTCGCCCCGATGGAGAACGAAGCCGCCAGCTTATAGTAGGCGTCCGATCGAAATCCAACGCTCCGAAGATTTCCACGTCTCCCGATTTCGTTGGCCGTAGGATATGGGCGGGATTCGATAGGAGGCTGCCAGGTCGCGCGCCAAGATTCGTGCGTTTTGTATTTCTTCATTTTAATTGTATTCTGCATTCAAAAATACATAGTAATTAGCACAGATCTCAGAAAAATGCAAATAAATAGTCGTTGGAATCGTGAGATCGAGACGGTGCTAGGAAAAATATAATAAGTGCAGAAATACTTCATTATTTGATGTTTTGTACGCAAATAAGGTGTATTCTCTAATAAATAAATGTGTAGAAAATACGTATGTACTAGAGAACAATATAGCATCACATGAGCACAAAATAGGGCTAAATGGGGGGTTAAATATGAAATATTGAACCCGAATCATACCCCCCAACTAGCGATTTGCTAGTCTCTAGCAAAAAGAGCGATTAATACGGATGATCAATAAAACAATAAGTTCTTTCAAATTGCTCATGGCATGGCTCAATAATACGCATTCCAACATGATCTTGACCATCAATATACACATCCATGAACAAAATCAATCACATGATATTTTCTCTAATTTAGTATGAATAAATAACATGCAAGCATCGTTTTGCGCAAGCGAAAGTATAACACGTCGTTTTTTTCTCTAGTTTTCTTGTTTCCAAGGAATTGGCCTATCAAAATAATCATTCAAGACATGGGTATTGAAGTTGCTTAGTATATTCACCATTTCTTTTCTTTTATTCGTTCCGCGTAACGCGCATCAAGCAACATTCGCAGAAAAATGTATAACTTGGATCGCTCCATCAAATGAGTGAGTTTCCGGTCAATGGCTCCCAAATCAGACGATCATAGGGCATTAGGCCAAGAAGGACCCCTCGGACTGTACTACTCGAGCCAACCAAGTTATTTATTAGTGACATGCTTATTCGTTCATTTCATTCATTTTTCATTCATTTTTCTTTTCTTTCTTTCTTTTTTGTAAGCAACTCAAACCCCATCAACATGAATATAAACATTAGTATCAATGGCCAAATTCCTCTTCAACTTGAAGACTATTCTTAAAAATCGTGTATACTTAAGCTTTTTCCATCACATTAGCATGCATGAAATAAATTCAAACTATTTCAAGATATTAATCATGGAAATTGAAAGTTTTCATGAATGGTATATTAACGGTAATTCCATGAAGAGAAAAATAATTAATCAAGCCATAAACAATTTTTAGAACTCAATTAATGTGTAATCATCCGTGTTTGAGGCATATGAAGAGTTTATAAAATGATGAGAGTTGGTGATTTCTCAAAAAAAATCCTAAGGTCTCATACACACCCCCCAACTAGAGATGGACATTGTCCTCAATGTCGGAAGAGGTACGAGTTTATTCAAGCAAGCAACCTAGAAAGCATATAAAAACTACACTATGACTGGACTAAAATGTTGCAGTTTAAATTCCCAAGTATAGGAAGTCGGTCAAGTAGTAAACCTGGTGAGTCCAGGGTCGTATTCCACAGGGACAAACTAGTCTACAAGTTTTACAATCTGAAACTTGCTTTGGAAGTGATTTAGCAAAGTATGAACCACCCTTTGAAGGTGAATTTTTAGTTGGGTTTTTGTTTAAGGTAAAACGGGTACGAAAAATTACGAAAGTAACTAATGTAGAAAATAATACGGTAAAAATGTGAGTGTGTTGTGTTTTAGTTAGTGTTGTAGGGTCTCATGGTAATCATTCTTCATGGGTAACTCAATCCCTCATCCATGCCAAGGTATGGGGATCGGATGATTTAACTTTGAAAACGGTGATTTTTTAGCAAATTACATAAACATTGAATCGGTCGTTTTTCAAGATAATGTCGTATAAATAGATGAACCTCGCGGTTCATCACCCTCCTTGGGCCCCTCTACGGGTTTGTGCACATAGACGATGCCTCGCGGCATGTCATCCTAAGCGGATTCCTCACGGATAGCGCGTAATTAATTAAGAAAGCGAAAAACGACGTATTCAACATTTTCGATTAAAACGAGTGCTATGAAGAAATGAAAACATGAAACCCATCAATACTAGCTTCCACACAACACAATCACATGATATTTAGCTAGCCATGGTAATAAAAACAACGATTTTCATTAATACAAACATCGTTTAATACAAACTTCAATACAAAACTAATTAAAACATAGAAAAGTGGAAGGAAATCACCCAAAACGATGCCAAAACGATGCCCAAACGTCTCCAAACTTCTCCCAAAGCTGCTCCAACTCCTCTGGAATTTGGGGGAGAAGCCCCCAAAACTTATTTCACTCAATTTGGAGCATGGGTCGTCAAGTTATGAACAAAATAGCCCCTTTTATAAGAGTTTTAAGCTTATTGGGCTTGCGGGTCTGCAGGCTGCAGACCCGCAACCCAGTCCACTAGTCAAAGGAGACTGCGGGTCAAAACAGGCTTGACGGGCGCCGCCCGCGTGGTAAACGCGGGCGGGCGCCCGCCTGTGTGGACAGACGGGTTTGACCCGCCTGTTCAACAGGCGGGCTTGACCCGCCTGTAAACAGGCGGGCCAGCGCCCGCCTGTTAAACAGGCGGGCCAGCGCCCGCCTGTACAGGCGGGCGGGTCCCGCCAGTAACAGGCGGGTGGGTCCCGCCTGTTTGTACAGGCGGGCCCCCCCTTTAATTCTTTTTTTTTATTTTTTTTTCTTTTTTAATCTTTTCCAATAGCTTTATTGGGCCTTTTTATTCACCAAAAATTGCTCCGATCTCCGAAAAATATGGAAAAATAGCCGTTGGATTCGGAAAATTGCAAGCTTCTCCTGAAAAATAAAATGAAGACAAAATTAGGCCCAAAATTGGTATTTTGCGTATAAACAAGCGATATGCACTAAAATTAAATGATATTTCAAGAATACACGTATTAGAGACCAAATAGACATTAAATATACGCAAAATACAATCAAATGAGGGGCAAATAAACGCAATATTCTTCCAGAATCATACCCCCCAACTAGCTTTTTGCTAGTCTCTTAGCAAAATAAGCGAATATTCCAAAAATACATTATACACCCAGAAAATAAATTAAGAATAATATTACCCAACAAAGTTTAATAACTATCATGGGTTCTCATGGACTAATGCAATAATCTACAATTTTATCTCAATCCACAGATGTTCGGTATCGCACAAATTGCATTTGTTTAATCAAAAGGTAATCACGTGTCCTAGGATGTAAATTTCCTAGGATTAGGCCATCACAACATCCAAATCATGATCTTGAATCTACTCAAAAATATCTCATCTCTTTTTGTATATTTTTTTTTCTTTTTTTCTTTTTTTTCTTTTTTTTATAAACTTTTTAGAGCAATCCATGTAACGAGCGTTAGGTCAATGACTCCCAAACCAGACGGTCATAGGGCATTAGGTTTGAAAACCCCTCAGACTTAATAACTCGGAATGTCTAAAGATTATTATGCACTCCCCCATACTTCCCTTTTCGGCGCGAATACCCATGCTTCCTGAGGCACGAGGACCCGGCTACTAAAAGAAGCTGGAAGAACGGTGCATTTTATTCAATTTTTTTGGCTTTTCTTTGTCTTTTTTTGACATGAGACAAGTTTGAGTAAAATTCTCCATCATATACTAATCAGCAAGCTTGTGTATGTGATTGGCCTTTATCCTGAGAATTTATAACCTTCTTCACATAATTACCAATTCATAAACGCATACGTGATATGAAATTGCCTAAACCAAACAATAGTTTCATGAGATTACAATTGCGGATACATGCACTAATTTACATGAAAGTCATAATAATTTAAAATTCTACGCAGGGGTAAAACATTCTTAATCTATTTTACAATAATGAATAAGGGTGTTCAATTTAGACATGTTGGAATTTTCACTTCAAAGGGACATATAAAGATGGTTTGGGTAAAATCACAACACTCTTTTTTTTATTATACAAGCATATGAAATTTTTTTTAACAACATTTCTTTATGCAAACTATATAGGTTGTTTATGCAAAACATATATATTTTATTGTTTACTATTTCCTCCCCCCAACTTAAAATGAACATTGTCCTCAATGTTTAAAGCACGGTAGAGTAAAATATGGAGATCAGAATATGTGAATGCATAAACAAACAGCTTCCCTTTCAAATTAGATAACGATGTAGAAGGGTAAAAAGGGAAGAGATCACCGTAGCCTCCCAAATGGAGGATCACTGATACCAATCGGTGGAGGAATTTGTTCCAGAAGCTCCGTGCGAATATCATCCGTCAGTGCTCGAGAGGGCGACGTCAAAGGCAATTGTGCAAAAGTAGCCATCCAATAAGTGCTAGGTGTCGCATATGGTGAAAGTACCGACTCCATCACAAAAGGAGGATCCAAAATCTCTAGCAGAGGTGGCATCTGCACGATCAGATCAGTGCGCTCCTCAGCCAGCTGCTGCGAAGCTAGACCTCCACTTGCCTTCTTGGATTTCAGCAATGCAACTCCCAGACGAGCTGCATCAATCCAAGCGTTGTCCTCATGCCCTGTAACAAAAGTGTTCCAAAATGGGTCATAAAAATTAACTAAAGAATTTAAATTCAATTGACGACATTTTGAATCTAAAGTATATGGAATTGAAATTCGTGATTCAATAATATAGGGCATGGAACTGTGGGAACTCCCCTGATGTGTGTCGCTAAGCTCGATCTGATGCTCTGCCTCGTGAGGAAGAAGTGTCTGCAGAAGTGGATCTGGAGGGTAAGACAGCGCTGGCTCAACGTAGATCATCTCGTCCTGCGGTGAAAGAAGTTGAAACTGCTGCATGGAAGTAGGAAGAATGTATGGCTCGGGCTCCATCTCGGTCTGTAAGCTCGCTCCCTCGCCTATATCCTCCTCGTCATCATCAAAGTAAATTTCCTCATGGTCAATACGCACCGTATCATCCATCTCCTCTTGCTCCTCAAGTGGTGGTTGTTCATCCTCTTTCTTTTGGCTCCAATGTCCCCCATCAATATGATCGTCAAGTTCTTCCATAGGGTCACAATGGATGAAGCCCTCAGGCGGAACGTCGGGCTGACTGTCGACCTGTTGGAGTGCAAACTCATACTCAGCAATATCATTCAAGTACCAACATGCTTCCTCGGTTGAATAAGCAAAGAATTCTCCGTTGCAGCTTGTCTGCACGAAATCTTGCGCAGAAGGCAGTAATCCCGTGTAGAAGATCTGTAGGAGATGATCATCGTGGAAGCTGTGGTGTGGACATGCAAGCATCAAATCATTGAACCTCTGCCAAGCTTGATAGTATGCCTCCTCGTCAGTTTGAGCAAAACTCGCTATTCGGTGCTTCGTGGCCTGCCGCTCCTGTACCTGCGCAAAGAAGAGAGGAAAAAATACTCGAAGAAATTCAGCCTGAAATGACAACCAAGTAAAATTTGAGTCAAAAGGCAATGCTTCAAACCAATGCATAGCAAAATCTCTCAAAGAATATGGGAAGTATCGAAGAAATAAGTCATTAACGCATGCATTCCCACCAAATAAAGTGCGGCAAATCGTTTCAAACTTTTGTAAATGTAAATGTGGGTTCTCCTCATCCGTACCATGGAAAACTGGTAGGATTTGAATTAACCCCGAAAGAAAGTCTGAAATAATTGCATCACTATCCATTTAAAAAGATTTTTTTTAGTTTTACAAAAAAAAAATTTTGGATAATAGAAAAAAGATTTAAAGAAAAGTAAAAGTAAAAAAAAAAAGTAATAAAAGTAAAAGGTAAAAGTAAAAGGTAAAAGTAAAAAAAATTAAAATATAAAGAAAATAAAATATATTAATTTTTTTATTCTAGAAAGTAAAGTAAAAAAATTTAAAAAAATAAAAGTAAAAGTAAAAAAAGGATAAAATAAAAACAAAATGACTTAAAAGTGAAAAATAAAGAAATTTTAAATCACACACTAGAAGATGGGACACTCTAACCAGAAAAATAAAGGAAAACTGTTTAAAAAAAACGTAACAAAAAAAAACAATAACCAAAGAAAAAAAAATTGAAAATACGGATATACACAGAATATATACACAAAAAGTGGACAAATATCACCAAAAATTTCCAAGCTAATTAGAAATTGTACAAATTATAGATCGTTGTCCCCGGCAACGGCGCCAAAAACTTGACTGGACTAAAATGTTGCAGTTTAAATTCCCAAGTATAGGAAGTCGGTCAAGTAGTAAACCTGGTGAGTCCAGGGTCGTATTCCACAGGGACAAACTAGTCTACAAGTTTTACAATCTGAAACTTGCTTTGGAAGTGATTTAGCAAAGTATGAACCACCCTTTGAAGGTGAATTTTTAGTTGGGTTTTTGTTTAAGGTAAAACGGGTACGAAAAATTACGAAAGTAACTAATGTAGAAAATAATACGGTAAAAATGTGAGTGTGTTGTGTTTTAGTTAGTGTTGTAGGGTCTCATGGTAATCATTCTTCATGGGTAACTCAATCCCTCATCCATGCCAAGGTATGGGGATCGGATGATTTAACTTTGAAAACGGTGATTTTTTAGCAAATTACATAAACATTGAATCGGTCGTTTTTCAAGATAATGTCGTATAAATAGATGAACCTCGCGGTTCATCACCCTCCTTGGGCCCCTCTACGGGTTTGTGCACATAGACGATGCCTCGCGGCATGTCATCCTAAGCGGATTCCTCACGGATAGCGCGTAATTAATTAAGAAAGCGAAAAACGACGTATTCAACATTTTCGATTAAAACGAGTGCTATGAAGAAATGAAAACATGAAACCCATCAATACTAGCTTCCACACAACACAATCACATGATATTTAGCTAGCCATGGTAATAAAAACAACGATTTTCATTAATACAAACATCGTTTAATACAAACTTCAATACAAAACTAATTAAAACATAGAAAAGTGGAAGGAAATCACCCAAAACGATGCCCAAACGATGCCCAAACTTCCAAACCTCCCAAAGCTGCTCCAACTCCTCTGGAATTTGGGGGAGAAGCCCCCAAAACTTATTTCACTCAATTTGGAGCATGGGTCATCAAGTTATGAACAAAATAGCCCCTTTTATAAGAGTTTTAAGCTTATTGGGCTTGCGGGTCTGCAGGCTGCAGACCCGCAACCCAGTCCACTAGTCAAAGGAGACTGCGGGTCAAAACAGGCTTGACGGGCGCCGCCCGCGTGGTAAACGCGGGCGGGCGCCCGCCTGTGTGGACAGACGGGTTTGACCCGCCTGTTCAACAGGCGGGCTTGACCCGCCTGTAAACAGGCGGGCCAGACCCGCCTGTTAAACAGGCGGGCCAGCGCCCGCCTGTACAGGCGGGCGGGTCCCGCCTGTAACAGGCGGGCGGGTCCCGCCTGTTTGTACAGGCGGGCCCCCCCTTTAATTCTTTTCTTTTTATTTTTTTTCTTTTTTAATCTTTTCCAATAGCTTTATTGGGCCTTTTTATTCACCAAAAATTGCTCCGATCTCCGAAAAATATGGAAAAATAGCCGTTGGATTCGGAAAATTGCAAGCTTCTCCTGAAAAATAAAATGAAGACAAAATTAGGCCCAAAATTGGTATTTTGCGTATAAACAAGCGATATGCACTAAAATTAAATGATATTTCAAGAATACACGTATTAGAGACCAAATAGACATTAAATATACGCAAAATACAATCAAATGAGGGGCAAATAAACGCAATATTCTTCCAGAATCACACTACTGGAAAGAACACACCGTGATCAAATGGCGGATCCCGAATCTTTGATGGTGGAGGAAGTTGTTCAATTTGCTTCTTGCGCTCCTCGGCGATTATTCTTCCTCCAACGACTAAACTGGATCCCAGCAACGTAACTCCCAGCATCTCTATAAGATGTCCACCTGTATCCTGCAAGAGATGAGTCATGTCAATCCATTTTAGTTTAAAATTCTTCGAAATAAAATTATTCCAAATGTAGTCATCAAAATAAGTGAAAGAAATTAAAATAAGTTGACGACTACTCCCTGAAAGATATGCACTACTCTCTGTACGATGCTCGTTCATTGTGGAGAGGGATAAATGATTTTGGGACAAAACTGGAGGAGGGCATGGTTCTGACTCCATGGCGATAATCTCAAAACCCTTGTCCCTAGCTGTCTCCTCCTCTCGTTCATCCAAAATTGCTAGCTCGTCCTCTCTTTTGCACACACTTTCTGCCATGTATATATTTATATTCGTGTCCTCAACGTGACATGGTTCGCTTGGTATACCTGCAATAGAAGATAAACTCGTATTAGATTCTTTAAGTTGAATATCAAAAGAATTATTTTCTTCTAAGCAAGCGGCAATCAAATTAAGATCTTCAATGGATTTCTGAATCTGCCGACTCCGAGCAAGGAAATTCTCTTGGAATTGATGGGATGTGGCCTCCTGTGTCTGAATAATCAAGTAAGCGTCCTCTTTCAAGGATTGCAAAGGTACGTCTACGCTTTGCTCTTCTTGATCAAGGCACGAAGGCTCCGTTGAATCGCTCTCTGAAGTCTCTTCCATAGCTTCTTCATTTTCTTGCAGAGACTCCATGTATTCCCACGCCTCTATCGGCGTCATGACACCCAAGAATTCCTGCAGCTGTGATTGTAGTCCATATAGGAAGGACGCCATAAGCTCTTCATTTGTGTACCCATGCTGCGGATAGCTTGATATAATGTCTGTGAACCTCCTCCAGGCCTGAAAGAAAGTTTCACAGTCAGTTTGATTAAAATCAACAATTTTGAGTTTCTCCATTCTATGTTTGTGTGCATTAGCATACCTTGCATCATACAGATTGTTTGTGCAATAGAAGTTCATATATTCAATTTCAAAAAAAATTAAAATAAAATAAAAAAAGTTTATGTACAGTAAAGTGGAAAGATCTCACCGAATGTCCTCTAAATGAAATAAACCGTAGTCACAAACCATTCCTCCCCGGCAACGGCGCCAAAAACTTGGTGGGACCGAAAAGGTGCTCTCTCTCAAGTGCAAGAGTCCGTTCAAGTAGTAAAATCTGGGAGTCCAGATGTCGAATCCACGGGAAGAAATCTGTTGCAACCACAATTCAGATCAAATAAAAATCCTACGAAAAGAAACTAACCACTTCAACAATGGTGACAGTGATGGTGATGTGAACACGTGAACAATATAAACATAGAAAATCGTGTCTGAAAATATCTATAAAAAGTGTGCACATGGTATGGGTTCGTTAGGATCGATGATTCGTATTAATTTGGTTGATAGGTATAACGCAATGAATTCTCCTTTTGGGAGCAATTCACCGGAAAATACTCAATATAACTCAATGAATTCTCCTTTTGGGAGCAATTCATCGGAAGATGCCCTTTTGGGGGTTCAAACACAATATTCAATGAGATCGTCGCTAAAGTTATAATACGATATGAAACTCTCTTTTGGAGAGATCAAAACTACGGTATGAAACTCCCTTTTAGGGAGATCAAAACTCACCCTTTTGGGGCGATCATCAACTAAATCAATTCTTTTGGAATCTGAAAAAGTCGATTTACGAACAAAGATTACAATTTTAGCGACGTTTAACAATTTAGCACAAGGAATACAACCAAACGAACACAAATCATAGCCCCTAACTACTCCATACCATGCACAACAGAGATTTAGCTACTCATAATGCGATAATAAACAAGTTTCATAGCCAAATACTTCAAGTTCATAGCAAGATACAATAGAAAACACCAAAATACGGGGTTTGAGTTAAAGAAAATATCACCAAATCTCCTTGAAAAGACTTCAAACTCTCTGGAAATAATAAAACAAGCCTCTGGAATTTTACAGAATTTTTCAGGGGGAGAATACGGCTCCTAGAGCCTCCAATACGCTCAAAATACGCCCCCAATCTGCTTGTATACGCTCAAAACCCCTAGAATTACCTTAAATATAAATCATTGCGGGTTTACTGTGCTATCGGGTTCAAAACCCGCTTCAAATTCGCGCCCGCATCCAATTAAAATCATCGGAGCAAATGTGAGCCGCTCATCAAAAGCGGGATCTCTTGTAGAGCTGACGCATGGCAATCAGATCGGATCCTCGCCCGCTCGTGCACCCGCTTCCGCATGGCTTCCGATCGCCGCTCGGATTAATTCCCGTCCGTTGGATCGCGGATCTGAGGGATTAGAAGCCGCCACGTCGCCCTCGTATTCTTCGTTGCGCTTTGAAATTGCGGGGATGATAGGAGCCGTCCGATCTTGATCGCTTGGCCAGTGCTTCGCCGCGTCGTTTGTTAATTTGGAAGCGCCGTCGTTTGTTGGATTAAAATCGGACGGCCAACGAATAGCCACGTCGCCCCGATGGAGAACGAAGCCGCCAGCTTATAGTAGCCGTCCGATCGAAATCCAACGCTCCGAAGATTTCCACGTCTCCCGATTTCGTTGGCCGTAGGATATGGGCGGGATTCGATAGGAGGCTGCCAGGTCGCGCGCCAAGATTCGTGCGTTTTGTATTTCTTCATTTTAATTGTATTCTGCATTCAAAAATACATAGTAATTAGCACAGATCTCAGAAAAATGCAAATAAATAGTCGTTGGAATCGTGAGATCGAGACGGTGCTAGGAAAAATATAATAAGTGCAGAAATACTTCATTATTTGCTGTTTTGTACTCAAATAAGGTGTATTCTCTAATAAATAAATGTGTAGAAAATACGTATGTACTAGAGAACAATATAGCATCACATGAGCACAAAATAGGGCTAAATGGGGGGGTTAAATATGAAATATTGAACCCGAATCAATACACACGAGTATACAAGCATGCACAAACTTCCTAGTATATCTCACTTAGGGGCATTACAGTACGAGAGTAACAACTTTGGTAGCAATAGTTAGACAAGCAGGCATGGACTATAACAATTGTAAACATGCAAAGTACAAAACAAGACAAGCATATAATTAAATGGTTATTATGGTACTAATTAAACTCTATCGTGACTCATGTAGGAGAGTACAGTATGTAACCATGAGACCACCTCTTTCGCCACGGGGAGCTAATCTAGCACGTCTACAACATACTTTTGAAAAAACAGGACGGGATGGGAAAGGAGAGGTGACTCCAGTCACTCACACACTCTCTCTTACAATGAGTTACCCCAAACCTAGTGAAGTGTCATGTGTATTTAAGTATATATTACCAACAGGATATTCCAACATGAGATTCCACACAATATTCCATGTGATATTCCACACGATGTTTCGCATGATATTCCATATGATAATTCATTAGCAAGCATAGAGTATGTAGCAGGTGTTGTGATTATTTAAATGTGGGCGAAGTGTAACAAGTGTAGCGATATTTCATGCATAGATTTTCGGTGACAAACATATAACAGCATGGTGAACGTGACAAATGTTATAACATTGTGATCATGAGTTTATATGCGATGAGTATAGTAGAGAGATGTATGTAAAAGATCGAAGTAACTCATTCAAGGTGTATATAATCAATGTTGCATTTGATGATAATTGGAATTCTAGTTTGATCCAGGTGAACACGGCCACTCAAGTTTGGCCAGGTAGGATAACTATCCCTAGATAGAGGGAGCCCTACTAAGGTGATCCAGCCTTTGACACCAAATAATCCTAAACACCGGCTCGAGGATACCTTAAGAACGTCTATTATCAACTTTTGCTACATCGCTATAGTTATGGGTTACATGTAAGGTAACTTTCGTAATTATGATAGGTGTAATCATAATTAATATGCAATAGAGTAGTTCCTTATTTAATTAGGTCTCTAAGTTGGCAAGGCATATGTTCAAGTCGATCCGGAAAACCTTAGCGTGTGTGCGCTGGCGTCGCGCCTGCGCAGGGGGGGGTTCACGGGTGCGCGCGCGGAGTGCCCGAGTTTTGCGTTAAATTTTTTGGCCCGCTTGTTTGGCAGAATTTGAAAGGCCCATTGCGGTTTTAATTTTTCCCAACAGCCATATTTCTTTTATTGCGCTGTTTAATGGCCCAACAGCTATAATCCCATTTAATATCGCAACTGCTATTTTCTCAATTAATAGCAGAATTAAATCCTTTTCATAATTTCGGATTTCCAACCGGTTTTTCTTTTGCCCTATATAAACCCTAGTCCGTCAAGGGTTTTGGGACACTGCGAAAAAACTCAATTCTTCCTCAACAAAAGTCCACTGCTTTGTTCTGTTCGTCTCGGCCTCCACAGACCTGAGCCGCCCTTCGGCAGTTCCTTGTTCCTTCGGCCTGCTGCGTCCCCCTTTCTCTTCCTCCTCTTCGTTCGCGATCGAAGAACAGTTGCTGCTCGCTGGAGCCTTGTTATGTGAGTGCACACTTACAAGGCCGTTGCCGTTGAATCCTGGAGGGTAGCCGCTGGACCTGCCTTGCACCGAGTTCTTACTCTGAGGGGCGGAAATCTACTCTTAAGGACAGTGCCTAGCACGCCTCGGCAAACCGATAAGTCCCTTCTTCTTCTTGATTTCGTAGCATCATCCTATTAATCTGCTGTCTTTTATACAACAATCTTAAGAGTAGATATGGATGCTGCTATTGTGACTGCCAAACATCTGCCTGATCTGTCTAAAATCGAACTTTTTTCTGGTTCTTTCTTTAAACGTTGGCAAGAAAAAGTCTTTAGTACACTTGATGTCACTGGCTTTGCCTTCGCACTCACAGATCCTAAACCCACAGATGAAAAAGAACTTCCTGCCTGGGACCGTGCCAACAAAATTTGTCGCCATACTATTCTTCATACCCTCTCTAATGAATTATTTGATGTGTACTGTCCTACTAAAATTGCTTCAGAAATTTGGACTAGCCTAACCAAAAAATACATCCTAGAAGATGCTGGTACCCAAAAATTTGCTGTAGGCAATTTCCTTCACTTTGCCATGACTGAAGACAAATCTGTTTCCACCCAAATCCATGATTTCCATGTCCTTATTGACGATCTTAAAATGAAAATATAACTCTCCCTGAACCATTTGTTTCTGGCTCTCTTATTGAAAAACTTCCCGAATCTTGGAAAGATTACAAAAATAGTCTCAAACACAAACGGAAACAAATGTCCCTTGAAGATGTTATCATCCATATTAGGATTGAAGAAAAGAATAGGGAAAGAGAAAAAGCCAATTCTGCTAAAGAAATTGTTTCTAAAGCCAATCTTATTGAAGCTAATTCTTCCTTTCCTCCTTCTCATCCTAAGAAACCTTTCAAGAAATTTAGACCCAACCACAAACCAACTCAAAGATTTCAAAAGGGCCAAAACCATACTACTTTCAAGAAGAAAGGGGACTGTTTTATTTGCAAGAAACCTGGACACCATGCAGCTCAATGTCGCTTCCGGAAAGATACTCCTAAGCCAAGTGCAAACTTGGTAGAAGGAGATATAATTGCTGCGGTGATTTCAGAGGTTAACATGGTGGCACATGCTAAGGACTGGGTAATTGACTCCGGGGCAACCCGGCATATCTGCGCTGATAGAGGAGCTTTTACCTCCTATGTTCCTATCAGCTCTGGCGAGGAAAATGTGTACATGGGGGATTCAAGACCCTCACCCGTAATCGGGAAAGGGAAGGTTCTTCTCAAATTAACCTCAGGAAAAACCCTTTCGCTTAGTGAAGTGCTTCATGTCCCAGATATCCGTTGGAATCTGGTTTCTGTCTCTCTTCTGGGAAAAGTGGGGGTTAAGGTTACTTTTGAGTCTGATAAAATTGTAATGACCAAGAATGGTCAGTTTGTGGGAAAGGGATATTGTAACCAGGGTCTTTTCATTCTGAATGTACTTGATGTCATGAATAATAATGCATCATCTTCTTCTGCTTACTTGATTGACTCTTTTGATATCTGGCACCATAGACTAGGACATGTCAATTATTCTTATATTAAAAAAATGAAAGAAATTGGATTGTTGAATGCATCATCCTCCTCTAATGACAAATGTGAAATTTGTGTTGAATCAAAAGCCACTAAGAAAACATGTAGGTCTGTACACAGAGAAAGTGAACTTCTTGCTTTAATTCATAGTGACCTTGGGGATTTGAAAAGCCATATAACTAGAGGTGGTAAGAAATTCTATATCACTTTTGTGGATGACTTCTCTAGATACACTGAAGTATACTTGCTTAGATCTAAAGATGAAGCTTTTGATATGTTTTTGAAGTATAAGACTAAAGTAGAGAATCAACTTAATAAGAAAATAAAAAGGGTTAGATCAGATAGAGGAGGGGAGTTTACATCTTTTAATGACTATTGTGAAGAACATGGGATTATTCATGAGACGACACCTCCTTATTCACCTGAATCAAATGGCATAGCAGAAAGGAAAAATAGGACCTTAAAAGAGATGATGAATGCTTTGCTAATTAGTTCAGGTGCACCTCTTAACCTTTGGGGAGAAGCTATTCTCTCTGCTTGTCACATTCAGAATAGAATTCCCTATAAGAAATTAGGTAAGACTCCTTATGAACTTTGGGTAGGTCATCCTCCAAACCTTAGTTACCTCAAAGTGTGGGGGTGCTTAGCTAAAGTTCTTTTACCTGAACCCAAGAAAAGAAAGTTAGGTCCTAAAACCTTTGATTGCATGTTTATTGGATATGCACAAAATAGTGCTTCTTATAGATTCCTTGTTGTTAAAAGTGAGCAAAACATTATGGAGCCTAACACAATTGTTGAAACCAAGAATGCTGATTTCTTTGAGCATATATTTCCAATGAAAATGGATAATATTAGGTTGACTTCTGCTCCTCCATCATCACAAACTTCTGATGTTCATTCACATGATAATGATGATGAGATAGAAGTAAGAAGGAGTAAAAGAGTTAGGAGGGAGACTAATCTTGGTGATGGCTTTTTTACCTTTCTTATTGATGATGATCCTCGTACATACCATGAAGCCATCACATCTCCCGATTCCACTTTTTGGAAAGAAGCAATAAACAGTGAATTAGAATCCATTATGTCAAATCACACATGGGAACTTGTTACATTGCCCCCAGGAGCTAAAACTATAGGTTGCAAGTGGATATTTAAAAGGAAGCTTAAACCTGATGGTTCTATTGACAAGTTCAAAGCTAGATTAGTTGCTAAAGGCTTCAACCAAAAGAAAGACATCGATTATTTTGACACTTTTGCCCCTGTTACTAGGATAGCTTCTATCCGTGTCTTGGTTGCCTTAGCTTCTATACATAGTCTTGTTATCCATCAAATGGATGTAAAGACTGCTTTTTTGAATGGAGATTTGGAAGAAGAGATTTATATGGAACAACCTGAAGGTTGTATCACTCCTGGAAATGAACATAAAGTATGCAAACTTGTTAAATCTCTTTATGGTTTAAAACAAGCTCCAAAACAATGGCATGATAAATTTGACTCTGTCTTACTTGCAAATGGTTATCATATAAATGATGCTGATAAATGTATTTACACAAAGTTTGATAATGGTGTTGGTGTTATTATTTGCTTATATGTTGATGACATGCTTATTCTCGGCACCAACCTAGATGTAATAAATGCAACAAAGTCATTCTTGTCTTCTAAATTTGATATGAAAGACATGGGTGAAGCTGATGTGATCTTAGGTATTAAGTTAACTAAGACACCTGGTGGTATTATGCTTTCTCAAGGACATTATGTTATTAAAATGCTTGAAAAGTTTGGATATCATGATCAAAAACCTGTAGCTACTCCATATGATGCTAGTTTACATTTAGCTAAAAATTTTGGTGAATCTGTTTCACAAATTAAATATGCTCAAATCATTGGTAGCTTAATGTATTTAATGAATTGTACTCGCCCTGATATTGCTTATGCTATTAGTAGATTGAGTCGTTACACTCAAAATCCTAATAGTGATCATTGGAATGCATTGTCAAGAGTTATGAGATACTTGAAAGGAACTCTTGAATATGGATTATGTTTTAGTGGCGATCCATCAGTTTTAGAAGGTTTTACTGATGCGAACTGGATCTCTGATTCAGATGAGCTTAAATCCACAAGTGGTTATATTTTTACACTTGGTGGAGGTGCTGTGTCTTGGAAATCTTCCAAGCAAACATGTATTGCTCGGTCTACTATGGAATCCGAGTTTATTGCCTTAGAGAAGGCATGTAGTGAAGCCGAGTGGCTTAAGAACCTTCTTGGTGATCTTCCCATTTGTGAAAAACCGGTACCGTCTGTGTCTATCCATTGTGATAGCCAAGCTGCAATTGCAAAAGCCAAAAATAAAGTTTTTAATGGGAAGAGTAGGCATATACGCCTAAGGCACTCTATTGTGAGGCAGCTGCTAGATCATGGGATAGTATCCCTTGATTATGTGAGGTCAGAGATGAATTTGGCAGATCCTCTGACAAAACCACTAAATAGGAAGTTAGTGGAAAATACATCGAGGGGAATGGGACTTATACCTAAAACATAGGTCGAGAGTGATGGTAACCCAACCTATGTGATTGATGATCTCATGAAGTAGGTTCATATGGGTAACAACAAGTCACTTGTTGATCGTGGGGGAGCACTGTCATTAAGTTTATGTCCCTTCCTATGGTGTAGATAGTGCTATCGACGATGAGAAAGGGTGAGTATATGACTCTTAATGGAAACCATAGCCCTTGTTGGGTGGTGTGCATAATCGTCGGCACACTTGATGGGTCCACCTATATGGGTGTGGAAGTGGGGCCGCTTCCTATGCGAATTTGGGTACATTCGCTAGAGCACTCATGAAATCCAGGTATGGCGCATGGCCGAAAACGTGCCAACCCGAAAGAGCAAGCAACTATTCTTTGATGATTCGATATGGGTTGTAAGTCAATGTTTTATAATAAAGGGGATTGGTTCATAGAAACTATATGTTTCACCAACTTCTTGTAGAACACACTTCCATTCCCTAAGTAATGGTTCATAGACCGAAAGTCACCATTGCTAATGTATTGAATTGTCGTATTCGATCTCGAAATCTTTTCTTTTCCTCATCTTGGATTCTTTTTCCCTTACCTCTTGAAATTTTGAAATAGTGGGGGATTGTTGGATATTTCTCCATTTCAAAGAGATAAAGATAGTCCCACATTGGATGGGATATAAACTTTCAATGGGTATATTATAGACTTCCTCCTAATGGGCTATTGGACTTGTTAATGGGCTAGGACTTGGGGGTATCTCGCGGGCGCATGAGCCCACACCGGAACCGAGCCCAAACCGGGTTGAACCGAATGGAATTTGTGGGCGTCGGATCCGGAAAACCTTAGCGTGTGTGCGCTGGCGTCGCGCCTGCGCAGGGGGGGTTCACGGGTGCGCGCGCGGAGTGCCCGAGTTTTGCGTTAAATTTTTTGGCCCGCTTGTTTGGCAGAATTTGAAAGGCCCATTGCGGTTTTAATTTTTCCCAACAGCCATATTTCTTTTATTGCGCTGTTTAATGGCCCAACAGCTATAATCCCATTTAATATCGCAACTGCTATTTTCTCAATTAATAGCAGAATTAAATCCTTTTCATAATTTCGGATTTCCAACCGGTTTTTCTTTTGCCCTATATAAACCCTAGTCCGTCAAGGGTTTTGGGACACTGCGAAAAAACTCAATTCTTCCTCAACAAAAGTCCACTGCTTTGTTCTGTTCGTCTCGGCCTCCACAGACCTGAGCCGCCCTTCAGCAGTTCCTTGCTCCTTCGGCCTGCTGCGTCCCCCTTTCTCTTCCTCCTCTTCGTTCGCGATCGAAGAACAGTTGCTGCTCGCTGGAGCCTTGTTATGTGAGTGCACACTTACAAGGCCGTTGCCGTTGAATCCTGGAGGGTAGCCGCTGGACCTGCCTTGCACCGAGTTCTTACTCTGAGGGGCGGAAATCTACTCTTAAGGACAGTGCCTAGCACGCCTCGGCAAACCGATAAGTCCCTTCTTCTTCTTGATTTCGTAGCATCATCCTATTAATCTGCTGTCTTTTATACAACAGTTCCTTATTTAATTAGGTCTCTAAGTTGGCAAGGCATATGTTCAAGTCGATATTAATTTACATCAGGACGATAGTCATTGCTAGGCTATGTTAATGTGTTACCCTATAGTTCATACTAGTACACTTGTTTAAACTTCTAAATCTAGAATTAGAGTGATTTACAGGTTTCGAGTTCGTTGAGGGAAGACGAGGCTGGAGCTAGGGCTATCAGATGTGTTTGAGCACGAGCAACGGTTCCTGCAGACATAAGATATAAACAATTATATGTTATTCTATTTAGTAATTTTTCTTCTTATCGTTTCATTTTTATTATGGCTTGAAACAGGTCAAAAATGCAAACTAATAATTTTAAAAATGTTAGAAGTGACAAATATAAGTTTATTTAGATAGAAAATAATTTTCTAAAGCTCTTGGATATTTTATAATTTTTAAACACTTAAAATAAATTTTCTGTATTTAAAACGAATTAAAAACTAATATTTAAAATTAAAAATTAACTATCGTAAATGCTCGACGATTTGTTTAGAGAAAACCATACGTTAGAAATTTAAGAATAATATGTCGAAATTTTACTCTTTACGAGTAGAACACTAAAATATTTTTATATTAAAAATTTTATGTGTAGTATGAAAATTATACATGTTTTTAGCAAATCAGAAATAAATGTCGTAAACTTTGAAAATTCATATCTAACAAAATAAGCATCTGATTTAGATGATTTCGATGTCTACGCATTCGTGGCAATGCGTAGAAATGTTTGGTGGTCTCACTTTATTTTTAGGAGTCCGAGATTTTCGTTTTCAATTTTTTTCTACTTCCTCCTACCTTCTCTCTCTTGTTTCTCTCTCCTCTTTCTTCTTCTCTTCGTTCTCTTCTCTGATGTGTTCTGTGTGAGCCCGCTGCTTCAGTGGAAGGGGGACGTCGACAGGGGGAGAGGTCGTGGCGGCGGAGGGGGTCACCGACCAGTGTGGGCAGCGGCTGCGGCGGCGAGGGGAGGTGGCGTAGGCGGTGATGAGGAGCTCGGTGGTGTGGGAAGGAGGAGATCGGTGGTGGGTTTGTACATTGGTGGTGGTGCCACATCGGAGTGGGAGGCCGGGGTTTCACTGGAGGGGCTGGAGCTTGGGGGCAGACCACGACTGTTTGGAGGGGGCATGGGTCAGCTGTGGCCATCTGGCTTCGTCAGATGACGCGGCGGTTCGGGGGGGGGGGTTACTGTGGTGGCTTCGACAGGGCTGGGCGCTTGTGGGATTGCGATGGCGGTGGAGGGTGGCTGAGAGTGGGCATAGGTTAGGGGGTGCGTGAGTTGAACGAAGGAGGAGCAGATGTGGGTATTTATAATACAAAAAAATTAAGATACAATGAATCAGTTAAGGGTGGTATTAATAAGAGTAATTAATATGTTAGGTTGGGGCTTTGACTAATTTTAAGAGAGGGAGTTAAGTGTTTAACACATGGGTGGAAGTTGCCAACGGGGAGTGGTTAAATGAGTTAGGTTAAATAATTAATTGAGTTTAAAAAGTTAAACCGTTGTTAGTAAAAATTTATTAGTAGAATAATTAAATACATGAAAATTACGATTTTGCCCCCGAAACTAAACGTGTCCGAAAAATTATGAAAAAATACAACGGGTTCGTATCGTCACGAGAATCATGAAAATGGTATCCATTTTAGATTTTGATCTACGAAAAAATAGAAAAAAATTGTTTAATTATATTTGAACTCTTTTAAAACCATTTCGAATATGAAAATACGTACAGAAAAAATTAGGCCGTTACATTGATCTTCATATTCTAAAACCTAAAACAGCAAATATCGAGTGAACTCAAAGGATTTTGCCTGTTAATCCACCCATCACAAATTTAACGGTTTAACATGAATAGAACTTTTTGTTATGAGTGGATGAACATACAAAACACATTGGGTTCACTTGATATTTGGTGTTTTGGGGTTTTAGAATGTGAAGAACAAAAAGAATGGTTTTATTCTTTCGAAAAAATATCAGAAAATAGAGTTTTAAGGGGGTAACATATGTGGCTATGTTTTCCATGATTCTCTATGTTTGTGTGGACGATGTAGCTGTGCACATGCATGCGCGCGCGCGCACACACACACACACACCCCCCCCAGAAATTTTTTTATAGGATTGATATACAAATACATTATTCTTTTGTATGTATGTATATATGCATGCATGCATGCATGTATACATACATACATATAAAAGAATAATGTATGTGTATAGTTAGCACATGAAATTTTCCTGCACTGATGCATATATACACATTTTAGTTTTGGACTCTGAATTTGTTCTGATATGTTCAATACATTAAGTATGATCAACATACCAAAAATCAAGTGAATCCAATGCTATTTGACCTTCAATTCACTTGTTGCAAATTCAATGATTTCATACCAACATAATTTTTTGTAATGAATAGATCCGATTCATTCATCAAGATCTTCATATTTCAAAATGGTTATTTATGGACAATCATGTGACTTAGATATTTTTTGACCATTGATTAAGTGACACTATTTTTTCCATTCTTAAGAAACCATTCATTTTGTAACCACATAATGCATAGTTAAAACACATTTAAAGTTTATGATTTTTTTTATAAATAAGTATATGCAGATGATGTGATGATGTATATGCATATGGATGAAAATGGGTTCTCTTCCAAGCTATGCAGTGCTAGGCCCAGTGTGGATAATGGGCACAAGAAAGAGTGAGGGGAGATAACATGAGCAAAAATGCAAATCAAGCAGTGTCGCCACCCTCTGGAGGTGGTGATGGGTCTCGCTGCTGTGGACCAGAAGATGGAGAGTCAACAGGTGACGCTGGAGTGACTAGAGGTGCTGGTGCAAGCGTAGCAGATGGTGCACCCCATGCCCTCAAAATATCTAAGATCTCGCAAATGTCCCGCCGCTGTGACTGGTGATGGGTAGTGACCGTCTGGATGAAGGAGAGGAAGTCACACATCAGCCCAGCAACCTCGGCCTCTACCGCTGTTCAGCGTGCATCAGTGTGGCGGGAGCTAGTGGCTGACGTGCACCACCAGGTGCACCTCTCTCTACATGGACTCGTGTATGGGCCGCATGAGGTCTGAAAGCGAAATCGAAAGAGGACTGCCTAGCGGGGATCTCAGCAGAAGATGGGACATGGATGGCTGCGAGATCGGGTGCAGAGGTCGAATGGGTATATCAGCTGGCAGAGCTGTCGTGGCGACAGACGTGGTGACAGATACCACGATGCTCTCAGTAAAAATGACAGCGGTGGAGACAGAAGTGCTACCAGAAGTAGTTGTGGATAGTGTGACTGTGTACTTGAGAATGGTATGAATGAGAGGAGTGGAGTCCACATGTGCAGAGACAGTGGTGGTAGGGACAGTGGATTCGACATGCTCGGTGTAGACAAGCTCAATATAGGTAGTCTCTAGTGTAGGCTCAGGAGCAATAGATACAGAAATGCCCTCAGATACGGGTAGTGATGATGGTGGTGCAGTGACCTCGGGGCTAGAAGTGTGGATTACCCCTGAACTCTCAGTTAGAGTGGTGAAAGGTGTGGTGGTGGTCGGGGCACCGGAAGAAGTGGGGACAGAAGTGCTCGCTAACGGTGCGAAAGTGGTGGGGTTGGCCGCTCTCTCACGGTCCTCCTCAGAGCTAAGCTCCCAATCATCATCACCATCCTCAGCAGGTGGTCCTTTGGGCCCCAGGACGTGTATGGGTGGGATAGGGAGCACGCCGGGAAGTAGCCAGTCTAAGTGGACAGGCTCAATGCGTGTAAGATCAGGGCGTGTGAGGACCATGTGATGCTTACGCTGGGGGCCTAAGAGGTAGATCCAATAGTGCTCACCGTGGGGCCTGATGATGTGCATGTATGCAAGCACATTGGTGGTCAGTGTGGTGGGCCCGGTGGAGACCATGAGATCGGCAGGAAGGTCTAGGCCCAGCATGAGGGCAAAGAAAGTGAAGAAACCACCACAAAAAATCTCTGTGGTAGAGGTGGAGGTGGAAATCATGCGGCTGCACAGCTAACAGGCCGTGTCTGATAGGAGGTAGGGTTGAAGTGTGCCATCATCGGCCCGTCTGACGGGTCTGGTCATCCCACTAAGATGTATAAGCTCGAGATGTGAGATGGTGCCAACCTCAGGCCTAGAAAAGATAGTCGTGGCGAGGTGGCACTAAGCGTAGCATAGACACGGGTGAATGATTGATGAGGACTTCACCCTACTAGGGCTGAAATGTGGGAGTCCGGTTATCCATCTCCAGAAACTCTCGGCACTAAAGGATGGGCGCTCAGTGTCGGCTGCAAAGGACTGAGAAGGATCTGGAATGGGTGGGAAGCTGAAGAAAGCCCGGATCATGGCAAAGGTGATGACAACGTCACGGTCCAAGAGTCTGAAACTAATGCCCTGATCTGTCCATACAATGGAGCTCATCGCTTCGTAGGTGAGGCAAACATAGGGGTGGTGTTCATATGCAAGAAGTGCTCCCAAACTATGGCTTAGTAAAGGCGATGGATCCCCTCAAGCAACCCTAGACTCTGGAGGGCTGGGATGTCAACGAATCTAGTGGGGACAAGGAGCGATGGGACATGGACGCGAATATCTCGCGGTGTGTGTCGTTCGTGAAGACGACGTCATATGTCTTCAGGGTCTCCTGGGGTGGCTGAGGTGGTGGTGGGGGAGCGGATGTAGGAATGTAAGTGGCGGTCTAGTGCGAGTGGTGTATGGGATGGGGATTGTGAGGGTGGTGGTGAGGGGGATGGAGTTGTCGACGGCATGTCCAGCGAGAAGAGGAAGTGCCAGAGTCATCGGTTTTCCTCTTCTTCACCGAGGGCTTCCTACTCCTCCTTGTCCTAGGCGGCATCGTGTGCAGCGTGCGAACGGATGCAAATACAAGATGGGGATGGGTAAAATATAGCTAGGAATAAGTGTACCCAATCTCGTGAAGCGTGGCGATCGCAACGGCAATGTGAGCGTAAGAAGCCACTAAGCGAAACGTCCCCCAAGCTAGTACAAATCGATGATCATGAACCAAACCCTAGCGTTGCCTCCTAACGCTCCAAATGTACCTACAGTAGATTATAAGAAAATTATTAATAGTAGATTTAGAAAATTAATAGGGTTTATGGTTCAAATTAAGAAAATATTTGAATTTAGGGTTGAATTAAGGAATGAGAGAGAGAGAGAGATGTGGGAAGATATAGGGGAGAGGGAGGGGTGGAATGGAGTGGGGGGGAGGGGTCGGACCGACTGGGATGCAGCGGCGCTCGGGCGGCATGTGTGGCGGTCGAGCAAAGAGGGAGATCGAGTGAGTGAGAGTTTGAGAGAGAGAGGCAAGGTGGCACTCTGGTCGAGGAATTAATTGGGGGCAATTATGAGGGGGTCGGTTCGATTATATATGGGGACAACCTAGTTAGGACTGCTCGATCAGTCCCACTGCTAATTTAAAAGGAATAGGCCTCGCTGTTTTAAGTTACTGCTCGGTCGAGTAGCGTCGGCTGCTCGATCGAGCTGAATATAAAGTTTAATGAAATTGATCCCACAAGTTGTTCCCCTACTGCTCAACCGAGTTGCTTACTCAGCTCGGTCGAGCTGAAACGTTGCTACACTGAGCTCGATCGAGTACTGAAGCTACTTGGTCTAGTCGAATTGATTCCGGAGCGACGTTTTAAGCTCAATTTTGACTGCGCCTTAGCTCGACCGAGTACTGAAGCTACTCGGTCGAGTCGAATTGGTTACAGAATGTCTTTTTAGCTCCCTCCTTCAGTTGCTCTGAGCTCGACCGAGCATTGTGTTTGCTCAGTCGAGTCGCTTTCCCTTGATCTTCAATGTATTTATAGCTTAATTTCTTGTCTCCTTTCGGTTCCTTCTCCGTTCCTTCATCGTTTTAAGCTCTCCCTTCATTGGTCACCTGTACAAGATAGAATGTGTCAGAAATTTTTATAATTTTTATATTTTATAGTTTTCTAATGAATTAAAAACATTTTTATTTGGGTTTTTAGGTGGAATGAAGAACTAAATAAAAAATAAAACGAAAAATAAAGAAAAATTCGAGTTGCCTCCCGAAAAGCGCTTGTTTAAAGTCATAAGGTCGACTCCCTATGATCGTCACTGATGATCTTTAAGTTTGGCGAATATAGGATGCGCTCATCGTGTTTTCATATGATGCCATGCGGTGGGAGTTGGTTCACATCACTTCGTCGGTCTTCAGAAATTGTAAAGATCGCGGCCTCCGGTTGTTGATGATGAAGTGGTATACCACGCGGCTCCTGGTCCATGACCTTCAAGTAAGCGGCCAACGCCTTATCATGTATGACGTCGCCGTCATCGTCTATGCCCTTTCTCATAGGATCTCTTGCAATCTCCTCCATGGCTTCGGTAGCTTCATCCTCTAATAGCTCAAGATAGCTAGCATCTTCGCACGGGAAGCGCTCCTTCATCGTCTTTTGTAGATGGAATTCGATCTCTATATTTCCAACATTCATAGATAACATCCCTTGACGGACGTCGATCAAAACTCCAGTTGTGGCCATGAAAGGACGTCCCAAGTTGATTTGAGAACTCCCCTTCTCAGGCATGTCCATAATAATGAAGTCCATCAGCACACTAATTCCTCTCGGTATTTGTAGGATGACGTCTCGTGCGATGCCAACCGGGTATGTGACGGATTGGTCCGCCAACTTTATGCTCATACCAGTGGGGATCTAACTCTGTTCCCGTATTCAACTTCTTGAAGATGAAGAGCGACATCAAGCTAATGCTCGCCCCCCAAGTCAATTAGCGCTCTATCGATAGGGATGCCGCGTATGGAGCACGGCACCGTAAAGCTTCCGGGATCGGAAAATTTCTTTGGTATGGTGTTATTAAGGACCAAAGTGCAACTATCCGTCAACTTTACTGCTTCTTGTTTTCTCCTCCCCGCTATCAAATCTTTCAAAAACTTTGCATATGTGGGGATCTTTGTAAGCGCGTCCATGAAAGGGATGTTCAAGTGAACACCCTTGAGAAGCTCTATAAATTTTGTGTATTTCTTCTCAACCTTTGACATGGCTAATCTCTGTGGGTAAGGAGGTGGAGGACGGCTTCCCTTATCTTTGTTGGCATCCTTTGGCATAGATTTTCAGAAAATGGAATATCCGCTGGTGCCGTGGTGATAGGAATAGGTAGTACGGTAGGTGAAGCCTCTTCCTCTTTGGTAGCAGATGGCTCATCAATATCTTTCTCTTCATTCTCTGTAATAATTGGCTTAGGAGTAGCGGTATCTTCCTTTTGTATAGGCGTCGATGATTGTTGATCCACATTCTTAGAGACCGGTACCATCACAGCATCGGTACTCTTTCCTCCTTTAGTCATAACTACCACGACTGCATTAACTTGCCCCCTTAGATTTGGCTCGGGTTAAGATGGAAATCTCCCTTGAGCCTTCATAAACTGAGTCATTTGCACCGACAAGTTATCGACGGTGGCTGAAAGTTGCCTTTACGTGGCTAATAATTCTGAATTGAGCTTCGTTTGGGCGCTCATAAAGGCATCTAATGTCACCTCCACATCAGGTTTTTGTGCCGCCAGTTGTTGCTATTGTTGTTGTTGTTGGTATTGTTAGCGATTAAAATATCCTGGCGGTCTATAGGGCCCAGATTACTTGAATCCGTACGGCTGCTGTTGTGGAGGTGGTGCTTGTTGTTGAGGCGGCCGTGGTGGCCTCGGTTGGGATGGTGGTTGTAGGGCTCCATTTGGGTTACTATAGGAGAATCCAGGATGTGATTTTCACATCAGATTTGACCACTGAGGTCTAGGATTGCTCCCCTCACCCGCTATATAATTGACTTGCTCTGCCGGTACGCCCGTTCCTTCACAGGACTCTTCTATTGGAGCGTACCCTTGCTCGGCATAGTCTTCATAGGTAGCATATACCGGAGCCTTGGAAGTAGTTGGAATAGCATCCAACCTTTGCTTAATTCTTGCAACTTGCTTGCAAATGGTCTCAAGTTTCCCATCAAGATTGTAGCCACCTTTATCTCAGGACCGGTGTCTCTAAGTGTTGAGCGATCATCGCTCCATTGTTGATTGTTGGAGGCCATTTGTTCCAAAAGTGATGTGACCTCCTCAGGTAGCTTAGCCAATAATGCGCCGTGTGCAGAGGCGTCGATAATCATCTTTGTATCGAGCTTGAGGCCATTATAGAAACTCTGAATGAGATCTCAATCCGGAACACCGTGGTGTGGGCATTGATGCTGAAGATCCTCGAAGTGTTCCCAAGCTTCATAAAATGATTCCTGTGGGAGCTGCTTGAAGTTCGTGATCGTGTCCCTTATCCTCACCGTCTTGGACAGTGGATGATACTTGTTGATGAAGGCCAAGGCTAACTGCTCCCAAGTTTTGAAAGTGTTCGTGGGGTGCGCCCTCAACCAATAAGCCGCTTTGTCCATCAGAGTAAATGGAAAAAGACGTAGCTTTATGGCATCTCCGCTCACATCTTTAATTTGGAAAGTGTCACACTTAGCCAAGAAAAGACCTATATGATGATTGGGGTTATCATGAGGATGCACATGGAAGGAGTTCTGCTGCATTAATTGGATCAATCCAGTCTTTAGCTTAAAGTTGCCTGCCACCAGTTGCAGTCTCAAGATGGAAGATATGCTGAATAGATTAGGCTTCATATGGTCTTGAATGTTGCAGGTACGTGTAGGAGAAAGAGGAGTCTCTACCATTTGATCATGTAAAGTTCGATTCCTACTTTGTGCTCTGAGCTGTCTTGATGTCCTTTCAATCTCGGGGTCAAATAATAGATCGTCGGATCCCCCAATGTGAGTGTTCATGCACAAGAAACAAACTCAGAGAAGATGTCAGTAGCAAAAGGAAACGGAATAAAAATATGGATAGATAAGAGATAGTAAGAGTAACTAACTAGTTCTTCAACAAAGAAAGTAACCCAAGAATAAACAGTTTGCCTCCCCGGCAACGGCGCCAAAAGCTTGATGCGCTCCGGATTTAACTCCGGAAACTTACCGCAAGGGCAAGGTGTCAATGCTTTGTAGTATAGAAAAATGTTGAACCCACAGGGAAGCAGATGCTTATATAGTCTTGGGTCTATTCAAAGTCTCAAAACAATGCTAGTTGGCGTACTCAGAAAGATTGTCACGAATGGTTACTATCTCAATTAACAATAGAATAAAAACTAGGGCAATAGGAGTCACCACTAGGATCGTCGAATGTCAATGCTAGGTTACAATTTCTACCTTGAATTGGCTTTATTAGGGCGAGATTGTCGTATCTAAAATGTAGCACTCATGGTCAACTATCGTTGTACCACTCGTCTAACGTATCCCATGCTTAGCCACACCATCGTGGATGGCCTTACATGCGATTCGTGCATTACGAACGACAATTATTCTTAATCTCTACTCACACCACCAATGTGGGTTAGAGCTTCGATCTGTGATTTGATGGCTCTTATTGATGCTACTATCGTAGATCATCAATTAGTAATATAGGACGCCGGTGGAAACCATCAAAGTGTGTGCCACTACCGTGGATCACGAACTATATTTGAATTCACTAACGTGCCTAATTAAGTTCATAGGATACTCGTCCAAGATGCGTACCACGACTATGGATCACAAATCCTATATGAGATCCCCTACAAACTTGGCTGGATCAACCAAAACACATCCCTTTTATACCAAAACAACGTAAAAATCTTAACTTTGCATCTAAATCCTAAGATCCTAGGGCTAATCCATTAGCCCTAAAAACTACTACTCATAATTCATAACGATATCAACAAAAGCGTTTAGAATAGCAATAGAAATCATGATCGCAAAGAAAGACATCGAATAAGCATAGAGAGATGAGAGATCGTTACCAAAGCGCTGAAGACGAACAAACAATCACAGAGAATTAAAATCAAGAGATTCTAAGCAAATTGCAATAATAAAAATATCAACTTTGTCTTTAAAACAATAGCGACGGCTCAAAACTCTCTAAGAAAACTACGAACTTCTAAAATAAAATATCTGAATAGCTTCTTCTAAAACTAGGGTAAAGGAGTGCTTAAATACAATGGGGATGGACCCCACAAAAATCTGAAAAGAGAGCTTCTTGGGCCCACAATTAGTTTGGCTGCGGTGCCCTACTCGTTCGAGTAGCGGCGCCACTCGGTCGAATGATGTCACGGTCAGCCGCTTCCTCTAATCCTTGTTCGCTTCTGATATATGCTGCTCGGTCGAGTAGTTGCAGTACTCGACCGAGTCACTGGGGTTGATACTTTACGCTCAAAATAGTGCTCTGTAGTTGATTCCGTTTGGCCGAGTAGTTGTAGTACTCGGCCGAGTCGCTGGCCTACTCGGTCGAGCTACTGTAAATTGGAGATGCCTTCAAAATTAGTGTTCTGTTTGGGCTCAGCTCGACCGAGCGGCTGTAGTGCTCGGTCGAGTCGCCTATGCGCTCTCCTTCTTTGATTAGGAATGTGAATTGAGTTGTAGCTGCCCGAGTTGATCTGACCGAGTAGCTTTCCTACTCGTTCCGAGTAGTACGTGCACTTTTAGCTGGAGCTCTTCTTTGGTGTCGAAGGTCAACTCAACCGAGTGCTGAGCAGCTCGGTCGAGTAGTCTCGGAAAATCAATAAGCTTCACTCTTGAGCTCCTCTTCTCTCCTTCTCTTCTCTTCTCCTCCTCCGATCTTCTTCTCCACCTCGTCGAACACCTATTGAACCTCGCCATAGATGCTCTGGATATCTCGGATGTGTCCATATGCTATAATTGCTCCAAATCGCTCCAAAGTTCCTGAAAAACCACAATTCTATACGAAAATCGAATATATCGTGAAAACCGCAATAATATATATATAAGTGAACTTTGAATGGCGAAATGCTATGAAAACATGCAATAAAAATATGGAAAATATGGACACATCATGCGCGCAACGCGCACGCGCGCACACGCACACATACCCCCATCCCCCTCCCCCAAAACAAACCCCCACAACTATCCCAAACACTTTGTCTAATAGGACAAAAGAGTGCCACATGGGGACAACCATTTGTCATAGTAGGACAAAATCCAAAAACATCCCGTATAATAGATACCCATTATTCTATGTATGTATGTTAATGGTAGTCAGGTGGCCAATGCTGGGATTTCCTCATTAGCCATAATCTTGGTCGCCCACACCCCCTATGGGTGTGAATACACTCCTTAACCACCTGATACTCATTTTTCTCGTATATATATGTACAGACATAACCCGTGGCCGCGGGCACGGTTCATTTAAGATTTTCCCCCGCGAAAATCTTTGTTCCCCAAAAAAATTATTTTCCCAGCCAAAATTTAAAAGAACAACAAACTAGCGTAAAAATATTTAGCGGCACGGGCGCATTTGGCGTGGGCGCCTTCGGCGCGGAATAACAAATTCGGCGCAGGCGCATTCGACATTGAACATCAAATTCGGCGATGAACAACAAATTAGCGTAAAACAACAAATTCGGCACGGGTGTCTTCGGTGCGGAACAACAAATTAGCATAAAAGCTAGCGCCTTCGGCGCGAGAAATTATTCTCATCTTGTTGCCACTTGCGTCGAAGAGACGGTGGGCTCCGCATTGAGGGAGAGATCATTCGATTTGCATGGCATTCGATTTATAGCATTAAGTGCAAGTTAAATTTTTTCCTCAAATGCATTAATTGCACTCAGCTGCTCCCTAGAAACTTTCATTCCCTTAAAACTTTTATTTTTCCATAAACTTTCATTTCCCAAGAAATGTTTTCCCTCCAAAACTGTCCACAAAATCACATCTCAACTATTCATCCATCTAAATTAAATCTCAGCCGTTCTTCTATCGATCCTTTTGTCCTAGTCAGCTTGTCCTAATCAACTCTAGAATTCAAAAAACGGTCCTCAAATGTAATATAGTATGTATATATGTATGTACGAACATGACACATAGATGCATGTTTGATCGTACCCCTCAATTTTTGTACTTTACCACACCCCATCCACCCTTAATGTTTTAAAACATATGCGTGTAGCATTCCGTCAAAGCTAGCCAAAAGCACTAGCTATATTTTTCTTGACCTTATTCCGCCCGACATTATTTGGATCGAAATTGATGATTATTTTCGCAAATGGAAAAGGGGGTCTGCGTCATTTTAAACGGGAACCATCAATCTTAACCCCCCAACACTAACATTGGAAAGGGGTATCAAAATAATTAAGGTTTTGATCGCATGTAACGCTCAAGACCAAGCTTTTACATTTCCCTAAATGTTGCTTCAACGTTGGCCCCAGAGCCAAACAATTCATACTACAACAATAACACTCAGAACTCAGAAAATACACATGTTGTATTGTGTCTTAGCATTTGGAAAAACAGGAAAAATTTGCTACAGCTTTACATTATAAGGTGCCGGCGAAGCGATCAAATCAGAGCGAAACTGACACAAGGAATGTTCTGATTCGCTGCAACAGCTCTGCCTTCACAGAATCAGGTACTGATGCTGCAACAAAACATGGACAATGATAAAACGATTAGAGCATAGGGGTTGATGAATAGATTGAATGCAGTCAAATGCCAAACGAAAATTGCGATTAGAAGGGATCATACTCCAGCAGAAAAGTTTCATGGTAATAATGCATGCAAACTAGACTATATCAATGGCTGGTTGCCATCAATAAAAATCCAGCAAACCGAGAATTGATCTTACGACGTACAGTACAGTATGCACATAAGTATAAATTGTATAAGCTGCATAAGCGACCAGCATCCGGCGAACACAGATTTCGAAAGCTGTTGTAGCAACAATCTGGAAATTTTACAGATTTAATACATTCTAAGAGCTACCGAGCATTTTTTACAAATAACTGGGATGATGCACGTCCAAATTTAAAACATTCTTGCAAGTATCATGTACAGTTTAAAGGGTCCAAATTTTACAATATATTATACAAATGAGAGATGTTTTTGAATGAGTTTGCTGACTAGGACAAAGAGGTGGGTAGAAAGACGGTTAAGGTTTAATCTTAAAGAATCAATGGTTTTGTTTGGATGAGTCTTTGTGAAAATTTTGCAAGAAAACCTTAAATTTTTTTGGAAGGGAAGGGATTTTGGCCGGAAAACCCTAAAATTTGGGGGAAACCAAATATAGATGGAACTAAATTTTGAGAAACTAAAATTTTATATTTTGGGAAGAAGAAAATTTTTGAGGGAACTAAAATTTTTGGGAGAACTAAATTTTAATTTAAAATTTTGGAAAAAAACTAGATCGGGAGGGAACTAAATATTTGGGAGGGAAACTAAAATTTTTAGTAGGAACTAAATTTTAGTTTAAATGTAGTTAAAAAAATTTGTTGGAGAGATATTTTGAAGGTGTCTGCAAATTTTTTTAGAAGGGAGATTTTGAATGGGTTGAAATTTTTCAATGGAATATTTTAAATGACACGTGACATAAACTAAAATTTTTGGGAGAACTAAATTTTAATTTAAAATTTTGGAAAAAAAACTAGATCGGGAGGGACCTAAATATTTGGGAGGGAAACTAAAATTTTTAGTAAGAACTAAATTTTAGTTTAAATGTAGTTAAAAAATTTTGTTGGAGAGATATTTTGAAGGTGTCTGCAAATTTTTTTAGAAGGGAGATTTTGAATGGGTTGAAATTTTTCAATGGAATATTTTAAATGACACGTGACATATGGTATCTTACAACGAACGGTCATTCATAGAAGGGAAATAGTAAATTTCCATCAGCCAAAAATTTCTTGTTCTCAAAGGGAAGAGAACATACCGCCTCTTATGACTTGTGTAGCATGGTCACTTCAACCTAAGATTCTTAGATACTCCTAGAGCCAATGTTACTAGGCCATTGCAGTTCTACAAAATTTTTGTCATGCCCAACACTAGGACACTTCCAAGACACTTCAAGACACCACGTCGCACAACTCAAACACAACTCATAAAAGAACAAGAGAAATATGGCATTATAATATTGATATAAGGGAAAGAACCAGATAGAACATCTTGGAAGAACCTACAAAGGACCCCACAAGGGATAAGATGGAAGAAAAATGATGGGTGCAATATTTCTTCGCTTGGGCAATCACCCAATTCATGCTCTTCTGATTTAATATATCAAATTTATGGTCTGTAAATAAGTAGAGTTAAAGAGTCATTTGCTCCTCTAAACATGGTACTATTTATATATCTATCTGTATGCATGTGTGAAAAATTCATATCATGCTATCCTTTGTTTTTAAATTACCACGTCGGACATTTTAGGACACCCAAGGTACTTGACACCCATGTCCCGTGTAAAAGTAACATTGCACAGACACATGGAGGACATTCGATACATTTTCATTTTAAAACACATTTTTTTGCTATTAGTACAGACCCAAAGGTCGATTACAAAGAAGATAGTCACTCGGGGGTTTCAGAAACCACCTCTGAAGCGAAGTTCATGTGTGTGACAAATTCATATCATTCTATCCTTTGTTTTTAAATTACCACGTCAGACATTTTAGGACACCCAAGATACTTGACACCCATGTACTGTGTAAAAGTAACATTGCACAGACACATGAATGACACTTGATACATTTTCATTTTATAACACATCTTTTGCTGTTAGTACAGACCCAAAGGTCGATTACAAAGAAGTAGTCGCTTGGGGATTTCAGAAACCACCTCTGAAGCGAAGTTCATGTACGGCGATTACAACATTTGATCTTTTCTTTATTCCATCGATTTGTTCGAATGTCTACCAGCGAGGGGTAGATTAAGGGACGAGACGTTGCAGCTTATGTCATTCATGTGTTTACACCCACAGCCCAAATGGGCCAACATTGTTTCCTGGCATAGTCCAAGTGTCTCTTTGGTGTTCATGTCTGATGAACTGGCAAAGCTGGTCAGAGTTTTGAAAGCGAAGACCATTGCCAAACCAGTCTTGGATATGGTGCAGGGCTGGACGGACTGGCATTGACTTTTTGTTGGTGTTATCCACGCAACAGATGCAAGCAAGAGTATGTACTTTTACATGCCAATCAAAAAGGTGATGTCTAGCAGGGATAGTACCATTGGGAAGCTTATAGATGAACCATCTTTCGGAGGGACCCACGTGTTCTTGATCCATCTATTGGAGTGGTTGCTATTCGTATTGGCCAAGGAGGTGCAAGCCGGAGATAAGCAGACCATATGGAAAATTGACTATTTCGGTTATGAGTCCAGTGACTACAATCGTCATCGATATTTGTAATCAAGGGG
Organism: Scilla litardierei; assembly: GCA_030789695.1. Classification (NCBI taxonomy): domain Eukaryota; kingdom Viridiplantae; phylum Streptophyta; class Magnoliopsida; order Asparagales; family Asparagaceae; genus Scilla; species Scilla litardierei. Next base: position 75,785,185 of record CM061138.1, on the reverse strand, counting down.
TAAGAGAGAAGCTCACTTTGAAATGGGGCGTTGAGGAGGTGGGGGGGATGATGCTAATTTATTGCAATCCCAATAGTCATAGAGTCCAATGATATAAGAAACGGGCCAATGAAATGAATCATTACAGTCTGAAGACAAAAAGTATCGTGTCAACAGCCATTCACATAGTTAAGGGTCATACCAAAATCTGGCATAGGTACCACTAGGAATGTCCCATCGGATGCACTTTATTGTCTTGGGGATGACTGGATAAATAGCTTTCCATGTTGGAGAATGGCAGAAAGTCTGTATATCAGATGATGTGTTTTTATCATTATAGTGATTGTTTAAATTTCACGTTCTAGAAGCTTCATGGATATATTATTTTTGATAGCTTCTCAAACACTAGTCCTTAGAAATTGAGTTTAATATTTGAATAATAATAATCAGACCCAGAATCGGCAAACCGTGGATTTACATTGGCTGTAGGGGCGTTAAATAAAGAAGAAAAAACTTCTCTAGCTGAATTGGCCCCTATTGGTCTCCATTTCAAGGCCTAGCCATATGATCCAGGTCAACAGACCACTAGTATGGCTATCACTACTTTCAATATTTGCCTCCATTGATATATTAAACTACTGACTTGGTATGACAAAGTCCAAGAAATTTCAATCATATAATAAGTCATTTATATAAAAAGCATCTAGAAACATGTCCACATGGATGCCTGTACATATGCACAACACCACACACATTAATAATTTGTTTTCATGTCACGGCATTAACTGTTCATGTTTCTTATAGCTTTTGACATGAAGCACGCAAATTTTGCATGAAAGTATTGCGAGCACCTTCTGTAAGAGAGTGACAGAGCTTCCAGGTTTACTTGGTAGAATCAGAAACTGTGCAAGAATGCTACAACAAATATGATGCTTATTTCTAAGGCATATCATAATGTTACAGAGTGTGTTATATGAGATATGAGACGTTTCAGAAGAAGTCAACATAACAGGGAGGGAGAACGCGACATCAGGTGAGAGGATGTGGACTTGGTGTGCTCGCGCCCACACGGACATGGTGGAAATGGGGCTGTGTGCACACGTGCACATGTATGCAAGCATGAATGCACACATGTATATGTACATGCACAGACACATAAAGGAGGTGGAGAGTCTTACCTCTGCCTTTAGGAGTAATAACATGTATAAGATCATCAACTGTGACATTATTCCTTCCTTTCTTTCTTGCATAAGACCTAGTAAATAATTATGAGGAAAAATTTCAGGACTAGGAAAGCACAATAAGAACTCATCTTCCCAAATTGAAAACATTAATAAGTAGATCAAAACAGATTTCTGACAAATTTAGTAAAGAAAAAGGAGAGAAATTTTAGTACGTAATCCATTGTTGAAACCTTCTTATATATCAAGCTTGGGTTTTTTTTTGTGGGGCGGACCCTTATCCATTGCGTTAACAAGGACATGTCAAATTAACAGCAAATTCACCCCTCATATCCAGTTTACACACAGAATTAGCCAAAATTTGCCCACAGACTAATGTACTTCAGCAAACCTACAATGCAGCAAAGGGATAATAATAAACAGAAACCTTCTGTTAACTTCTTGCGAATGAGCCAACTCACCGTTTCCAGTAAATTCTCATTAAGCCCACTTGTAGCAAGCTCAACATCGCTTAAGTAATCAACAGGTCCAACATAACCAGAAAGGAGTCTACTTGTACGTTGCCACTTAAACCAGCTACTTCTGAGTATCTCTTTGTCCATCCAAAACACATTTTACAAAATGGTATTCACCAGAACCAACCTACTGGATAAAGGTTCAAAATGTTTAACATAATTTTACAGAGAAAATTAAAGGAAAGGGGACCCTGAATGATCCTCACTAACGTATACTAACTGGGGGCAAGAACCCCAATTGCATTCTCTAATCCTCAAGATTATGTTAGTCATCATGTCCAAGAAAAACCTCCCTAAGAATCAACTACCAACATCATATAATTTCTTCATAAGAATAGATTTCTCCAAAGCTAGCTTAGGCAAGGCTGTCCCTTCCACATTTTTCCCCCGTTTTATGTGTGGGATTTTTTCATTCCTTTTTTGTGTTTTTAGGGGTGCGGGAATCATAACCAAATAAGACAAGGACACGAGAAAGAAAAAAAAATTTCTACTGGTAAAACATCAACAGCATTGAACATCATAATCTCGTTTAGCTGAAGTTCACAAACCCCACCCCCCACCCCCCCCCCCCCCCCCAAACCACAAACAAAGCTATATTTTTGCCTTAAAGGATACAAATTGTTACATTTGAGTCTCCGCATTTGAGTTCAGCAAATTAACAACTTCATGGACAGTATCTTTCAAGGAAAAGGAAGCGTTAATGAGAGGTCTTCAATGTCCGTGCTTTACAAGCAAAAGAAAAGTCTATAATGGCAGCTTTCCGATGAGATTCTACCACCCTTAATCATAATCAAGCATGTTACATCCACACCACTCACGGGATTGAAGATCCATATAATGGACCACCCAACAAGAGACCGTAACGAATAAAGTGAAATAGTATGAACTTTGCTCAGACCATGTTTATCAATATCATGCGTATTCTTTGTTAAGCTATCCCAAATGCCTAATAATTGATAACTAAAGAGCCATCACCATTAGATAGGACAACATTTCCTCTCCTCCACCCAATAAGCAATTGCTACATGTGCTTCCTTCAACTAATCATCCCTAACTCCTCACTCCTTTCCTTTTAAAATGCTCGACCAATCCTCCATTGGAAGATTTTCAACCCCACACTAGCAAAATGAAACAACTCGATATCATAGAACTGAACATATCTAATCCCAGATCCCTATTATTATACCCAAATAAATGGTTAAACGCATTAATATTGGTATGGGAGTTGCCTTGCGAACCAGCTGTTTTGCTCAGCACACAAGCCGCTTAAATTTTTTGAAAATTAACGAAAATGCCATTTTCAAAATCCCCCAAAATCCCCCGTCAAAAATTACACAGCGCACACATCAAATTACTCACTGCGCACAATGGCCCCATAAAAAATTACTCCGCATATATACCAAATTACTCACCGCGCATAACATGCAAAACAAAGTTAATCAGTGCAACCAAATTACTCACCGTGCATAACAGGAAAAACAAAGTTACTCGGTGCACATACCAAATTACTCACCGCGCACAACAGGCAAAATAAATTACTATGTGCACATACCAAATTACTCATCGCATACAACTATACCAGGTAAATTACTCTTCGCACATACCAAATTACTCACCGTGCACAACTATACCAGATAAATTACTCTGCGCACATCAAATTACTCACCGCGCACACCCTACCCATTTTGCTTAATGCAAACAATCTTGAGTTCGGTTAGAAATTTTCTCAAAGCGCACAAACCTAGTTACAATGCGGGAAAAGCAAACCGCTAGGTTTTGAGTTTTTCCAAAGAATTTCAAAGATTTCTTGAGATCCAACAGACATGCGAAGATTTCTTGAGAAATCTAAAGAAGAGATACTGCGAGAGCAAAAGATTTAGGGATTTCATGCCCTAAAATTGTTCGAATGAAAGAAAAACGAGTCGGATCATCCTTTAGTTGTTAAGTATATGTAAGCAATTTTTAGGTGATATTTTGGTAAATTATTTCTCGAAAGTAATTGTTGGTACATGAATGCAGCTAAATTACTCAGATGGAGCTGGAATGATATAATATGACGGGAAACATAAAAGAAAAAGAACAATCCAAGGTACGAAATAGTTGCTATTTGTTCGTCAATAATATTCCTTAATAAATTTATGTCATGTTCAAATAGTTGTATGTTTAATGTAAAATTAAGGATAATGTATCAAGCAGTGTTGGGTCAGATAGCCAGATAGATTCTATAAATGAGTTTACAACTATGACCAAATTTCAAAGTAAATATGCACTTGTTAATTGGATAAAGGACGTCGAAAGTGAAAATGGGCTTGTGATTGTTACAAGGTCATCGAATATGAGTACCGGGAGAAATAGACTCCCAACTATTTACTTTGCTCGTGAAAGAAGTAGGAAATATCGGAGCCACATGTACAAGATTGAGAAAAAGACCAACAATCTAACTGAAAGCAAGTATCAATGTTCGTTCTCCTTGAGGGCTACTATGGTGGGCAATAAAAATGAGTGAAAGTTAACAGTCATATGTGGCATGCACAACCATCCACCCGCAAAATATCTTGATCGGCATTCTGTTAGGATCTAAGACAAGATTTTTATTAGAAAGCAAATAGCAAAATAGAAAGATAATTGAGCACAAAAGAGGTGTGCTCTCCTCCTAAGATGCCTAGAGGACGTCCGCACTCGTCTACCTAAGAAGTCACACAATATCAATCATCAAAATAGCATAGGCAAACAAGAGAGGCTACCCCCCTATTTATAATAGAAACTAGGGCATAAGGGGGGGTGCGGCATGCGGCATGAGGGGGGGTGCGGCATCTGCAGGCGCGTGCTTGGGGGCCCTGCGGGTGTAAACCCGCAGGGGTTTATGGGCCGCAGGCCCATCAATACTCCCCTCCCAAAGAGCCACCTTGGCCTCAAGGTGGAAATCAGGAAAGCGCGCCACCATATCATTCATGTCCTCCCATGTGCTGTCGTGCTCTGGTAAGCCACTCCACTGTAATAACACCTGTCGCACGCCTGTGCCGCTCTGACAAACTCCTTTCAGCAACTCTGGCTCCATCCTCACCTCCATATCCGCAGTAAGTGACTCAGGCAATGTCGGGGAAGAAGTGTGGTTGCCAATAGCCTGGCGTAACTGTGAAACATGGAACACTGGGTGAATGGTAGATCCTGGGGGCAAGCGCAATGTGTAGGCCACCGGTCCAACCCTCGCCTCGACCTCAAAAGGCCCAAAATATCGTGGTGACAGCTTTTCATTCCTTCTATGAGCTACTGACCGCTGCCGGTAGGGCCTCAACTTCAGATATACCATGTCACCCACTCAAAGTGTACATCTCGACGGTGTAGGTCTGCACGTGCCTTCATCGCCTGTTGAGCCCTCGCCAGATGGAGCTTCAGCTCCTCTAGAACCCGGTCCCTCTCAACTAGGTACTGCTCCACCTCAGAAACCGGAGTCGTCTCATGGCCATAATGAAGCAAGTGTGGAAGGTCTCTGCCATATAAAATCTGGAAAGGTGTAGTCTGAGCCGCCGTGTGGTATGAAGTGTTGTACCAGTATTCCGCCCACAGTAGCCAATGCGCCCACTCCTTGGGATTCTCTGAGATGAAGCATCGCAGGTAAGTCTCCACACTCCTATTTACCACCTCCGTCTGGCCGTCAGTCTGGGGATGATAAGCTATGCTCCTCTTCAAGGCCGTCCCCTGTAATCTGAACAGATCCTGCCAAAACTTGCTCTGAAACACCTTGTCTCTATCCGAGACTGGACTTCGGAGGACCATGTAAACGAATGACCTCTCTCACAAAGATCTTCGCCACTGAAACGGCGCTGTATGGATGCTTAAGCGGGATAAAATGTGCATATTTGCTGAGGCGGTCTACCACAACAAAAATGACACTGTAACCACCCGACTTTGGCAATCCATCGATGAAGTCCATAGAGAGGTCCTCCCAAACTCCGTCCGATAAGGATAGTGGCTGTAAGAGTCCCCCGGGGGACATAGCCTGATATTTGTGACGCTGGCACACGTCACACTCTGCCACCATCCTGGCCACATCCTTCCTCTGCCCCTTCCAGTAGACCTCCCTGGCTAGTCACTGGTAGGTCTTGAGGACCCCAGAATGTCCCCCAATAGCACTGCCGTGGAACTCCCTGAATATGGTCGGTAAAAAAGAAGAAGTCCTCGGTAACACAAGCCTCCCCAGTACAATAGGCGGCCGTCCTGCAGAGAATACCCCGGGTACTCCGTCGACCCCTGTAGAAGGGCCTCTCGTATAGCCGCCAACTCCGGGTCCGTCTCTACCTCCTGCTGCAGTGGGCCCCAATCCTCGAGGATGGACACGGTAAGTGCCGCTAACTCAGCCTCCTCCTCCCGTCGGGATAACGCATCAGCTGCCTTATTCTCCAATCCTGGGCGATACTCTATCTCGAACCTGTACCCCATCAATTTCCGCAGCCACTTCTGATGCTCCTCTGCTACCATTCGCTGCTCTAGCAGGTACTTCAGGCTCCACTGATCTGTGCGAACTATGAAACTCCGTCCCAACAAATATGGTCTCCACTTCTGTACGGAAAACACTATCGCCATCAGCTCCCTCACATATACTGATTGCAATCGGGCCCTCGCAGTCAATACCTGGCTGTAGTAAGTGATAGGTCGCTGCTCCTGCATCAGTACTGCTCCTAACCCATGTCCGGACGCGTCTGCCTCTACTACGAAGGGTCTGGTAAAGTCGGGCAACGCCAATATTGGCACAGTGGTCATTGCCCTTTTCAGGGCCTCAAACGCTGACGTCGCCTCCTCCCCCAGTGGAACTGATCCTTCTTTAATAACTCTATCAATGGCCGGGCAATCGTCCCATATCCCTACACGCATTGGCGGTAGTAACCTGTAAGCCCCAAGAAGCCCCGCAGTCCTCTGAGAGTAGTAGGGCGCGGCCAGTCCAACATGGCTGCTATCTTAGCTCTATCGGCGGCTACCCCTCCTACTGACACCACGTGCCCCAAATACTCCACCTGCGGCTGCCCGAAGAGACACTTCTTCCTGTTCAAATAAAGCTGATGGTACTGCAGCTCCTGAAAACCCCACCTGCAGGTGGTCCAAATGCTCCTCCAGAGAACGACTGTACACCAAGATATCGTCGAAAAAGACCAGTACAAATCGCCTGAGAAATGGACGGAATACCTTATTCATGAGAGCCTGAAAGGTGGCCGGGGCGTTGGTCAACCGAAAGGGCATGACCAAGAACTCGTAGTGGCCCTCATGCGTCCTGAACGCCGTCTTGGGCACATCCTCCCGTCGCATCCGTATCTGGTGATAGCCTGACTTAAGATCTAGCTTGCTGAACCAGGCTGCTCCGTGTAGCTCGTCCAAGAGCTCGTCAATCACAGAGATAGGGAACTTATCAGGGACCGTCTCTTTGTTTAGCGTCCTGTAGTCCACGCAGAACCGCCAACTACCATCCTTCTTATTCACCAATAATACAAGGCTAGAGAACGGGCTCACACTCGGCTGGATCACCCCTGCCTGCACCATCTCTGAAACCATCCTCTCGATCTCGTCCTTCTGATGCTGAGGGTATCGGTAGGGCCGCACGCTAATGGGGGAAACACCCTCTCATAGAACAATGGCGTGCTCGTGGTCCCGTGGCGATGGAAGACCCCGAGGCTCCTGGAAGATCTCCTCAAACTGGTCCATCAGCTGCTGAACCTCTCCTGGAATGGGCTGCTCTGAACTGCGCCTCCCTCGCCTGTCAAAGAGTACAGCTCTACTAAATATCCTCAGCCCTCCGTCTGGAAGGTCCTAACCATGGTCTTCAGAGAGACCAAGGCCCTGCAGAGGCTGGACTCCCCCTGGAGTATCACTGCTCGTCCTGCCTCCTGAAACTCCATCCGCAGTAGTTTCCAGTTTATGGTCATCTCCCCCAACGTCTGGAGCCAGGTCATGCCGAGGATGACATCGGTGCTCCCCGGGTCTAGAGGTAAAAAATCTGCAATAATCTGTATCACATGTATGGTCAGCACAATCCCCTGCAAACTCCGCGGCTGCTCTCCTTCTTACATGTCCCCATCATCACGCTAAAGCTGCCGCAATCTGTCAGCTGAAGCCCCAGCTGTGTCGTCACCCTCCTGGAAATGAAATTGTGGGTGGCCCCACTATCAATCAGCACGGTCACCTCCTGGTCGCCGACCTCTCCTCTCAGCTTCATGGTATGGTTCGATGTGAACCCTACCACGGAGTTGAGGGACACTTTCGCCACGTCCAACTGCTGGCCCTCCAGCTCCTCCTCTGCCTCAGCGGCCTCCTCCTCGACATCAGACTTGCCGTCGTCGTCCTCCAACAGGATCACCTGGAGCTTGCGCCCCGTGCACCGGTGGCCCGGCGAAAACCGCTCATCGCACCGGAAACACAAGCCCTTCTGCCGCTTTTCCCTCATCTCCACGTCTGTCATGCGTCTGAACTGCCCCCCCCCCCCAGTCACTGCCGTGCTACTCTTCTCCCCAGTCTTCTCCCGACTCGTCTGGGCCACCCCCGCCGGGATACCTGCTCCTCCAGCCCCAGATGGGCCGCCTCTCGTTGTCTGACTACTGTAGCTGCTCCGGACCCGCCTATCCTTGGTCTGCGCATCCTCCACCATCGGGGCCATCTCTATGACCTCTGAAAGCCCCCTGGGCTTGTAGGGTCTCACCGCTGCTCGCAGGCTGGGGCGCAACCACTTCAGAAAGGTGCCCTCCAGTGACTCGTCTGACACGCCATGTACTCGCCCCGCCAGTGTCTCGAACCTCTCGATATAATCACGCACCGGCCCCTCCTGCCTGAGGGCGTACAACTGCTCGTGTAAGTTCCCTAGACGTGGGTCTCTAAACTTCTCCAGCACCGTGTCCTTCAGCTCCTCCCAGCTCCTAATCTGCTGCCGCCTCTCCTTCCACTGGAACCATCCCAAGGCACGCCCCTCCATGCAGATCGCCGTCGCCTCCAGCTTCTAGGCCTCGGTCATGTGATGTGTCGTGAAGTACCTCTCTGTGGTAAACAACCAGGCGTGTGGGTCCTCCCCGGAAAATAGCGGCATCTTCAGCTTCCGGACGCGGCAATCTCCTCCAAAACGTCCCTGCTCCGGCATCCCCTCCTCTCTGTGCTGCGGCCGGTAATGCTGACGCCTCTCGTCCAGTGTCTCGTAGCACCTACGTGGCCCTCCTCCGCGACCCCCGTAGTCACCTCGGCGATCTCCACGCCGCCCCTCAAAATCGTTCCAACCTGCATCGCCGCCGAACTCTGCCTCGTCGCCACCCCTAACGTCAGAATAATAATCTCTCACGCGTCCGTCGCCGTAGTAAGGGTCCTCCGCTGCTGGTCGACGCTCCGGAGGGTCAACATAGTCTCCCGAAAACTGCCCGTAGCCCTCCTCGTTCGCTGTCCGCTGTCCGGGTGGCTCAAAAATTCATCCGGGGGCTGTCTGCGTGTCCCCCGCCCTTCGAGGGGCTGCCAGGGGGGTTCCCGCCCCTGGCGGCCCCAGCTGGAAGCTCCGCCGCCCCCTGGCGGCTGCCAGGGGGCCTCTGGCCCATTGCGGCGGTAATCGGGCCCCTCCGGAGCCCCGGAGGGGCGGTAGGCCCTGCCGGGCCTCTGGCAGGGCCGACGGCCCTGCCGCAGGCCCGGCGACCTGCCGAGCCCCGGCAGGGCTTGGCCGCCCCTGCCGGGGTCCGACGGAGGCGGGGTGAGGTCCCACGCCTTGATCTTGTGTCGGCCGAGCCCCGGGATGCACTGGGGGGTTCGGCTGGCCTTCCCCTTGGCTGTGGCGATCTCCGTTGGGGCGGCTAGGCCCGCCGCCCCTCCTTTGGCTCTCCATCGCCTTCCGCCGTACTTCCTCGCGGTAGTCCACCCTCCATGGCTCCCCATCATCTTCCTCGTCCAACTCCTCCACGTAATAGGGTTGATTTTGGGGAAAATTCTCCTCTTTCTCCTTCTCCTTCTTCAAAGGTGCCGCTTTTTGCGTCGGATTAGGGCTCCCATCGCCTTTGGAGTTCGTCGCCAATTGATTTAGGGCTCCCATCAATTGCGTGAATTGATCGTCGTGCTTTGCTTGATTTGACGCCAATTGAGAGATGGATGTAGTTAATTTCGCCATGGATTCGTCATTTCCCGCCAAGGACTTTTTGATTGCCTCAATTTCACCCGTGAATTTCGCCTCCAACGCCTCAAATTTGTCTTGCAATCTTGTTGAAGCCGCCATGGATCGTCACGTGCTCTGAAAACAAATTGTTAGGATCTAAAAAGACAAGATTTTTATTAGAAAGAAAATAGCAAAATTGAAAGATAATTGAGCACAAAAGAGGTGTGCTCTCCTCCCAAGACGCCTAGAGGACGTCCGCACTCGTCTACCTAAGAAGTCACACAATATCAATCATCAAAATAGCATATGCAAACAAGAGAGGCTACACCCCTATTTATAATAGAAACTAGGGCATAAGGGGAGGTGCGGCATGCGGCAGGAGGGGGGCTGTGGCATCTGCAGGCGCGCGCTTGGGGGCCTTGCGGGTGTAAACCTACAGGGGCTTATGGGTCGCAGGCCCATCACATTCCTATGTCGGAAGGTTGCAAGGGTCAGAGATGGAAACGATGAGAGACTTGTCTCATAGTATGGTGATGCTAAGAGAAATTTTGAAATTTCTAAAGCAAAAAGTATGTACGATGTGACAACAATTAAAACAATATATAATGCACGACAGAGGAAGAAAATTGCAGAGATTGCTGGGAGAACTCAAATGCAGTAACCAATGAAGAGCTTGAGTGAGAAGAGTTTCATTCTTTTGATGAAGGGACATCGTGCGTGAGTTTGTTTTGGTCACATCCTACATTGATGGATATATTACATGTATTTTCAGAAATTTTTGATCATGAACTACACGTAAATGATACAAGATTTCATTGTTGGAGATTGTAGGTGTTACATCCATTGAAATGACATTCTCGGCCATATTTTGTTACATTGAGGCCGAAAGGAATGATTGCAACATATGGGCATTGAAGCATTTAAGATCTTTGTTAGTGGGACACACGATGCCATAAATAATTTTGACAAATAGAGAGATTACTTTTATGAATGCAATTAGCAAGGTATTTCCCTCTACGAAGAACCAATTATGTAGATGGCACATTTCTAGAATTGTGTTGGCAAATTACAAGAAATATTTTGAAGTTAAAGAGATGGGATACATTCATTTCAAGTTGAAATTTATTGGTGCTAGCACGGATTGAGGAGGATTATATTCAACTACTTAATGCATTGGAGAAAATTTTCTTGGCTTATCCAAATACTGTAAACTATGTAAAGACATCTTGGTTGGACAAATATAAGAAGCAGATCATTTCAGTATGGACTGATAGCAATTTGTATTTTGGTAATGTCACAACACACACATCAGAGAGTTCACATGCAAAGCTTAAATGGCACTTGGGTTCATCGGCCTGAAATTTTACCACATTATGGTCTACAATGCATACTTTGCTGAAGTTGCAAGATAACGAGATAAGGCCTTGTAGGAGAAATCAAAGAGCACCGTGTAGCATGGTATAACGTGCCACTTATTCATGGAGTTGATTGTGTTTATGGCCAAGAATGCAATGAAGTTAATTCTACATCAAGTGACACAGTCTAAGTCAATTGGGGCAGATGCAGAATTATGTGATTGTCTAGCTCAACACATTTATAGATTACAATGTGTACATGAGATTGGAGGATTCAAAAGGAAAAAATCATCTCATTCTCTTAGATTACTTACATCCACATTGGAAGAAGCTAGACATTAAGGCCAAGAAGGATGCTATCGTAAAAGACGAGCTGATACAAGATAATCTAGATCGCACATATACAAGCGATACGAACTGTTTGATGGAGCTAGTTTAATAAAGTTGAAGGAGATATCCACCCTGGATACCACTTTGCTCATTAAGCCGGAGGCTGAGATAAATGTGAGTGGTGGATAGGTACAGGTCGGCTTCAGCATCTATACCATTTATTGAGCACTTTCTAGTGGATTAAGGCAATATATACAGCAAGTCAATGATGTCAAGGCCGATGGCAACTGTGGTAACTGGGTAATATATGTTCGACTTGGCAAGGGGCAATCGGAGGCAAGTAAGAACTGATTTGCGGATAGAGTCAAAAAACACTATGATGAGTACGAAAGAGTTATTAGTGAAGAATATATGGCATTGGCATATTTGGATGACAACTCGCGTCCAGATTTTGGATGACCATGCCAGATATGGACCATCTCATAGCAACTTCCAATAACTGTGTTTTATATTTTCTATCCAACGTACAATATCTTACCTTTTGCCTCTAAGAACAGCGCCAATACTATTACGTACTCTTCAATATTTCACGATTGGATTTGTGAACAACAACCACTGTGTAAAGGTTTACATCGTGAACGGATGACGTGTATCACTGGTTGCACTTAAATGGTGTCGATACCATCACCATGTGACAAATAGATGGGAGGAAGCGTATGTCGATAAGATGAATTCAATGATATAGTCCAAGACATTGTGGTCACACATGATACAATTGATCTTAAGTGAAAGGTATGAATTTTTTGATTTGAACAAAAAAATTTGAGCACCTCTTAATTTTTGAGCCATCTTTGATTTTGAGCACAACCCAATCTTCATGCTACAGAAAAGTTATCAATATAGGGTTATTTGCTGGGGAGGGAATATTTTCAGAAAAATGGAAGAAACTAAAGGTGCAATCTACTGATTCATGTATATCATGTATTTTTGCAAGTTAATCATGTATTTTTGGAATTTGGATATTTTGCATACTGATTTTGTTAGCATGAATTTGGTATAAAAGAAAGAAATTTTCAGACATCTTTGATTTTGCGCACAACCCAATCTTTCATGTTACAGAAAAGTTATCAATATGGGGTTATTTGCTGGGGAGTGAATATTTTTCAGAAAATATGGAAGAAGCTAAAGGTGCAATCTGATGATTCAAGTATATCCTGTATTTTTGCACGTTGTTAATTCTGTATTTTTGGAATTTGGATATTTTTGCATACTGATTTTGTTATCATAAATTTGGTATAAAAGAAAGAAATTTGGTATCATGAATTTGGTGTTATGCAGGATTAGGTATCATAAACTTGGTATCTTACATTATGTGAGGTAGCCTGAACTTGTTATCCTAAAGTTGGTATCCTGAATTTTTTCCTTACTAAATTTGCTATATTGTATTTGGTATCATGAAAATATGGAATTTGGTATAATGAATTTGGTGTTATACATGGTTGGATATGTTGAATATTGGACTCCCCGGATTTGGTTTTGATGATGAACAAACATAAATAATCCATGAACTAACAATTTGTGAGCGCAGTATTGGAGATCGTCGCCAAATTCACGAGAACATTCAAAGCGACATCTCAACACTTCCCAAAGCTCATATTCATGCCTAAAGCTTCGTTGAAGCTCTTGCGACGCTTTGGAAGATATGAAGATTCAATCGAAGCTCTCGAAGACCGTTTATTAAGGTTTTATTTATAGTCTTTTAGCTTCGATATATAGAATGTTAAGCCTTGAGTATATCTTACGTCTATATCTTCATTTCGCTCATTTCGTAGCTCTAGGATCCTTGCACAAGTTCATTCTAACTTCCTCGAAGCGTCGCGCTTCGATTCGGACTTTATTGTGCATATTAGTTGGTACAAGAACAAGTACTGACCGACTAGATGGTGATCTAGTCGGTCGGCAACTGTTCTTGGACCGACTAGTTTGATTCCTTAATTTCTTGGACTTTACTGTTTACAGTTAGTCGGTCTACGTTGACTCACCGACCGACTAGTTTGTGAACTAGTCGGTCAGTGATGCTTCTTTGACCGACTAGTTGTGACTTACTGTTCACTCTAAAATTCTCCTAAGCTACTGTTTACCGTTAGTCGGTCTAAGAACGTTTGGTGACCGACTAGTTGACAATTTAGTCGGTCAACTTTTGTTCTTGGACCGACTAAGTCACTTTACATTCAGACTAAGTTATTTTGCCTCTTAGTCAGTCTACGTTCATTGGCTGACCGACTAGTTGTGAAACTAGTCGGTCAGACAGTCTTCTTGGACCGACTAGATTTCTAGGTCTGAAATTCTATCTCTTCTCAGATCTACTCTTAGTCGGTCCACGTTGTTTGGCTGACCGACTAGTTGATGAACTAGTCGGTCAGTGATTGTTCTTTGACCGACTAAGTCTCACAGATTTCTATCCGTTGGTGAATGACCTAACTTGTTTTTATGGGACCCTATAAATACGAACCTATGTCATTTCTATCTAGGTTAGAGCTGCCATTAAGAGATTCATTGAGTTCTAAAGAGATAGCCATTCTCCCTCAAATCTAAAGCTCTCTTCCTCACAAGAAACCCATTCTCTCTCATTTCTAGATCTAGAGAGAAGCTTGTTCTTGGTGAGCTCTTCAAGCTATTGCTTGATCCAAGTCTCCAACTCATTCCTAGGCACCGATTGCTGGTCATTTCCTTGGTGCTAGGTCTTGGTGACTTCATCTTCCTCAAATCCTCCATTTCACCATTTGGGTAAGAAAAACTCAAGGTATAGGATTTTGTGGTAAGATTTGTTTATTTCAATATAACTCATTTATATTGCTTGTGATTCTCTCGGTTGTGAGAGAAGTTTGTGATCCCGGGTTGTGGGATTCACTTTGCCATTGCATGTATGATTTGATCTTGTGAAGGTTTTTCACAAGATATTCATAGTGGAAATCTTGAGTTATGGTTTCTAACTCAAGTATCCGGAGGGGATCCGGGTGGTTGGGACGTAGGATCACCGGGAACAAGTCGGGGAGACTTGGGTGGATCCGAACCCATTAACATCGTTTGTTAGCATTGTTTAATTTGTGTTGTCATTCAATTTAAGCTTCCGCAAATTGATTTGGTAGTTGTTTGCAATTTAATTTGGAATTATACTCCTTATTATTTTAAAATACTATTCACCCCCCTCTAGTACTTGTGCAGTAGCTGGTAGGGCATTACATTTGGTATCAGAGCCAGATACACAGCTGTCTGCCAACGACAACAAGACCGTGCGTCCACCTTCCAACTATGACACCTTCAGGAACCGTGAAGGAGCATCTTCGGTGATGGAAGGACATTCCTCTACGAGGCCTCCATTCTTCAACGGTACCAACTACGGGTACTGGAAATGTCGGATGGAAACCTTCCTCCGAAGTGCATCTTTATGGAGGACTACAATGAAGGAGTACATCGAGCCCGAAGAAGAAGACTTTGAGAAATGGACAACCGCGGAGGTCGCCGCGGAGGTAAGCAATGCCAAGGCAATGAACGCCTTGCAATGCGCATTGGAGCCCGAGGACTTCAATAAGATATGCACATGTAAGAGTGCATATCAAATTTGGAACTCTCTCCACATACTACATGAAGGGACGAGTCGGGTAAGAGACTCTAAACTCCTAGTCGTAAACAAAGATTACGAAATGTTTCATATGCAACAGGGCGAGAAGATGAAAGAATATTACGCTCGCTTCGTTGACATAATAAACGAGTTAGAGGCCCTCGGCAAGTCCTACACTCAAAAGGAGAAGTGCTCAAAGCTTATCGAAGGACTTCCTTCTTCTTGGGAGAAACGCACCTTCGCCATAATGACATGAATAAGTACACCGTAGTTCAACTAATGGGTACTTTAATGTCGTACGAGGTACGCAAGGATAGCAAGCTCAAATTGCAAGAAAAGATGAAGTCGTACCTAAAGCAAGACGAGCCAAAGAAGAAGGCTATTGCTTTCAAAGCCGCTCCATCCACATCCACATCAACCGATGATGAAGAATCGGAAAACGAGTTGGACTTGGAATCCATGGCACTCATGGCCAAGAAGTTCAACCGTTTCTTCCGAAAAGGTAACTTCAAGACCAAAGGTAAATTTGGTTCTTCTAACGCCTCTTCCTCTCCTTTGTGTTTTAAGTGCAATAAGCCGGGACACATGAAAGCGGAGTGTCCCCTCAATAAGCAAAAGGAGAAGTGGAAGGCGCCAAAGTATGACAAGTCCAAGAAGTACACAAAAGGAAACAAGAAGGGACTTGTCGGAGCTACCTTCACCGACTCCGATGATTCTTCAAGCGGTGAGTCGGACGATGAGCACGTGGAGCAAGCGCACATGTGTTTCATGGCAAGAGAGGAGCACGATCAAGGATCCTCCTCTTCCGATGATAGTAATGACGAAAGCGATGAGATAACGATGGATGATCTTAGAAATGCTAACTCTCAACTTTGGTCAAAATACACTAAGTTAGTAAATAGATATACTAAGGTAAAAGATGACCTAGCTAGCATTCAAACATCGCCTAAGACTATCATCACCAACAACGACACCGTTGTTGAAGAGTTAAGAAATGAGATTGTAAATCTCAAATCGAAACTTGAACATGTTAGCATTGAGGATGCGGAAGAACATGAGATAGCGGATTTAACTTCTCAAAACTCGACTTTGAGTATTGAGAACGAGAATCTTAAATCTCGTGTTTATGTGCTCACATCGCAAATATCCACTTTGGATACTTCTTTGCGTTCTCTCAAAGAGAAATATGAGGACACATTGGGCCGAATCAACAAATTCAACAAGGGTAAGGGCCATTTGGATAATATCCTAAAAGATTTACTTCCGGCCAAACACCACATTGGCTTGGGGTATATGATGGGAAATTCATCCAAGGCGGTCACTACTTTTGTTAGGCCAACTTCCGAAGCCTCAACGAGTGGGAGCAAACACTCTATTGGTAGTTCATCTACCAATGGTGCTTCCACCTCGTCCACACCCTCTTTCGGAAAGAAACCCACTTTGGGTGGACCTCCAAAGAAGGGGCATGCCTACATGTACACCAATACCATGCCACACGTAGGAACACACGTCCTACTCCACCTTCTCACACATATGATGATTTTTATGCAACACATTCTCGGGCACGTGCACACCATGTGAGACACCCACACGCACGTGTTCCCACACATGCATATGTACACCCACCACATCATATGAATAATTCTCGTCGTGCACCATTCCATCATGTCCCGTATGCCTATCCACAACATGCATCACGTAGAAATCAACGTCGCATGCATGCACCCAATAGGATGATGGCTCCCAAAATTTTCACTATTTGGAGCCCAAAGGACACAAGCATGGACGAAAAACAAATGTATATGAATGCTTATTTTTCGGATGTTGTGCATAGTAAGAATTATGTGGGGAAGTCTAAGTCCACTTGGACTTGGCTTCCAAAGGTCTAATCCCTTGGACCCAATGACCTTGGGTACCATGATATGAAAGTCTCTATCTTTAGGTACTCAAGGAAAAGAAAAAGAAGAGGAGCAACAAATTTAAATTTAGCTCCAAAGGGAATTGGATACTCGATAGCGGGTGTTCAAAACACATGACGGGTGACGCTGGTTTGCTCTCCGGAGTGGTTCCCATAGCAAATGGAAACCGCGTCGTATTTGGAGGCAACGAGAGCGGAACCATCATAGGTGTTGGTAAAGTGGGTAACCCATCTAAACCCTTAATTAGTGATGTTTATCTTGTTAATGGCTTAAATCATAATCTTATTTCAATAAGCCAACTTTGTGACAAAGGTTACAAAGTTAGCTTTGCGAAGGATTGTGTCATATTTTAAGAAAAGATAATGATAAAGTATTATTTTCCGGCACTCGTCATAAAGATATTTATATTTTGGATCTTCCTAAGTCTTATGAACAATGTCTCGTTGCCAACACAAGTGAACAACACTTATGGCATCGACGCTTTGGACATGTGAACTTTGGAACACTTTATAAGCTTTCAAAATTAAATTCTATTAAAGGTTTTCCGAAGCTTGTTTTTGAAAAGAAAAGTTTTTGTGATTGTTGTCAACGTGGCAAGCTTCCTAAATCTTCATTTAAACCTAAGAAAAGCATCTCTACTAAACGGCCACTAGAGCTATTACATCTAGACTTATTTGGGCCAACTAGAGTAGCTTCCTTAGGAAATGCAAGGTATGGACTTGTCATCGTAGATGACTATTCAAGATTTACTTGGGTATTTTCATTGTGTAATAAAAATGAAGCTTTTGAAAACTTCACAATTTTTGTTAAGAAAGTACAAAATCTCTTAGGAACCACCATTGTCACTATTCGTAGTGATCATGGAGGTGAATTTGAGAATAAGTCTTTTGAGACATTTTGTGATGAAGTTGGTATTACTCACACCTTCTCTTTCCCTCGTGCACCTCCTCAAAATGGTGTAGTTGAGAGAAAGAATAGGACGCTAGTGGAGTGTGCTCGCACTATGCTTGATGATAGCCAACTTGGCCATCAATTTTGGGCGGAAGCGGTACACACCGCTTGCTATGTGTTTAATAGAATACTTTTGAGGCCCGGCACTAAACAAACTTGTTATGAATTGTTGTTTGGTAGGTTGCCTCAAGTTAAACATTTTCGTGTTTTTGGTTCGAAATGTTTTATTAAGAACACATATGGTAGTTTGGACAAATTCGATCCAAGATCCGATGAGGGGATTTTTGTTGGATATTCTACGCGTAGCAAAGCCTACCGGATATTCAACAAACGAACATCAACGATCGAGGAGTCGCTTCATGTCTCATTTAATGAAGGATTTGTTCCAACTAGAATTTCAAATGATAATGATTCTTTAGATGTTTTATGTGATTCGTTTGATAATTCTAAGTCTAATGATTCTATTGATTCTATTGAGTCTAACCCAACTAATGAAGTTGTTGAGAATGTTCCTAGTGATCAAGGTATTCCCAAACGGCTTCATTCGGTTCGTGACCATCCCCATGAGCAAGTCATTGGCAATATCTATGATAGTGTCAAGACGAGATCGCAAGTTCACCACTTCGCAAATTGTGCCTTTGCCTCATCAATAGAGCCAAAGAATATTAATGAAGCATGCGAAGATAGCGCTTGGATCTTAGCCATGGAGGAGGAGCTTATTCAATTCGAGAGAAATGAAGTTTGGGAGCTTGTTCCATTGCCATCGAAGAATCACACCGTCATAGGAACAAAGTGGATCTTCAAGAACAAAACCGACGAAAACCAAGTCGTCGTCCGGAACAAAGCTCGGTTAGTTGCTCAAGGCCATCGACAAGAGGAAGGTATCGATTTCGAAGAATCCTTCGCTCCGGTAGCTAGATTAGAATCAATTAGATTACTTTTGTCTTTTGCATGCCATAAGAATTTTAAATTATTTCAAATGGATGTTAAAAGTGCATTTTTAAACGGAGATGTCGTTGAGGAAGTTTACGTTTCTCAACCTCCGGGCTTCATAAATGAAAAATTTCCAAATCATGTTTTTAAACTAAAGAAAGCTCTTTATGGGTTGAGACAAGCTCCTCGAGCTTGGTATGATCGCCTAAAGAATTTTCTTTTGGATTTGAATTTTAAAATGGGCGAAGCCGATTCTACACTTTTTATTAAGCATGTGAATAATGATATATTATTAGTTCAAATTTATGTTGATGATATCATTTTCGGTGCTACTAACTTTGCTCTTTGCGAAGAGTTTTCTAATGTTATGAAGGAACAATTTGAGATGAGCCACATGGGCGAACTCAAATATTTCTTAGGTCTCCAAATTCGCCAATTGAACGATGCAATCTTCATCCACCAAACGAAGTACACGGTGGAGTTGCTAAAGCGATTTGGAATGGAGAATGCCTCCGGGAAAAAGACTCCTATGAGCACTACAACGCATCTTGATAAAGATACGGGCGGAAAAGATGTAGACATTCGTCTATATCGAGGTATGATAGGTAGTTTACTTTATCTTACCGCGAGTAGGCCCGATATTATGTTTGCCGTATGTATATGTGCTCGTTATCAGTCTCAACCTAAGCATTCTCACTTAGTAGCGGTTAAACGTATTTTTCGCTATCTAAGTTACACTTTAGATTTTGGATTACTTTATCCGAAATCTAGCAAATATGAGTTAGTCTCATATAGTGACGCTGATTATGCGGGATGCAAATCCGACAGGAAAAGTACTAGTGGCACTTGCCATTTTCTAGGAAATTCTCTTGTCTCTTGGTTTTCCAAGAAGCAAAATTCGGTATCACTTTCAACCACCGAGGCGGAATATATTGCCGCCGGTGCCGCTTGTGCCCAGGTTCTTTGGATGAGACACACATTGAAGGATTTTGGTATTCACTGTGATACTAGCCCTATCATGGTGGATAACCAAAGTGCTATCTGTCTTTCAAAGAATCCGGTACACCATTCCCGATCAAAACACATAGATGTCCGACATCATTTCTTAGATTTTGGCACACCTTGATTTTTGATGATTATTTTTGATGATTTTTGATCTTTTTGTGATAATGGACATTTTGGCACACCTTGATTTGATTTCCACATTTTTATTCCCTTGGTGTCAAGTTGGTCCATTGTCTATGTCTACGACTCCCGATGTTGGATTTTACATTTCCTAATTGTTGTCGTTGTATGCCCCCCATTTTTGGGATAATGCCAAAGGGGGAGAGATAATGATAATAAATAGCGCAAATGAAAATTTAACTCAATTTCCAAGAATCTAGTTTGATATGTTAGATTCAGGGGGAGTTAAGATACATATAAGGATTTTCAAAATCCGATATTTCGAAAATCGATTCTCATTATATATCTTACTCGTCTGATTGATGCAATTCATATATATTCATTTTGGAATTAACGTGTCATCAATGCAGGGGGAGTAAGTATTTTACATTTGAATTATTATTTTTGATTATTATTTATGTTGGTTTGTCATCACCAAAAAGGGGGAGAATGTTGAATATTGGACTCCCCGGATTTGGTTTTGATGATGAGCAAACATAAATAATCCATGAACTAACAATTTGTGAGCGCAGTATTGGAGATCGTCGCCAAATTCACGAGAACATTCAAAGCGACATCTCAACACTTCCCAAAGCTCATATTCATGCCTAAAGCTTCGTTGAAGCTCTTGCGACGCTTTGGAAGATATGAAGATTCAATCGAAGCTCTCGAAGACCGTTTATTAAGGTTTTATTTATAGTCTTTTAGCTTCGATATATAGAATGTTTAGCCTTGAGTATATCTTACGTCTATATCTTCATTTCGCTCATTTCGTAGCTCTAGGATCCTTGCACAAGTTCATCCTAACTTCCTCGAAGCGTCGCGCTTCGATTCGGACTTTATTGTGCATATTAGTTGGTACAAGAACAAGTACTGACCGACTAGATGGTGATCTAGTCGGTCGTCAACTGTTTTTGGACCGACTAGTTTGATTCCTTAATTTCTTGGACTTTACTGTTTACAGTTAGTCGGTCTACGTTGACTCACCGACCGACTAGTTTGTGAACTAGTCGGTCAGTGATGCTTCTTTGACCGACTAGTTGTGACTTACTGTTCACTCTAAAATTCTCCTAAGCTACTGTTTACCGTTAGTCGGTCTAAGAACGTTTGGTGACCGACTAGTTGACAATTTAGTCGGTCAACTTTTGTTCTTGGACCGACTAAGTCACTTTACATTCAGACTAAGTTATTTTGCCTCTTAGTCGGTCTACGTTCATTGGCTGACCGACTAGTTGTGAAACTAGTCGGTCAGACAGTCTTCTTGGACCGACTAGATTTCTAGGTCTGAAATTCTATCTCTTCTCAGATCTACTCTTAGTCGGTCCACGTTGTTTGGCTGACCGACTAGTTGATGAACTAGTCGGTCAGTGATTGTTCTTTGACCGACTAAGTCTCACAGATTTCTATCCGTTGGTGAATGACCTAACTTGTTTTTATGGGACCCTATAAATACGAACCTATGTCATTTCTATCTAGGTTAGAGCTGACATTAAGAGATTCATTGAGTTCTAAAGAGATAGCCATTCTCCCTCAAATCTAAAGCTCTCTTCCTCACAAGAAACTCATTCTCTCTCATTTCTAGATCTAGAGAGAAGCTTGTTCTTGGTGAGCTCTTCAAGCTATTGCTTGATCCAAGTCTCCAACTCATTCCTAGGCACCGATTGCTGGTCATTTCCTTGGTGCTAGGTCTTGGTGACTTCATCTTCCTCAAATCCTCCATTTCACCATTTGGGTAAGAAAAACTCAAGGTATAGGATTTTGTGGTAAGATTTGTTTATTTCAATATAACTCATTTATATTGCTTGTGATTCTCTCGGTTGTGAGAGAAGTTTGTGATCCCGGGTTGTGGGATTCACTTTGCCATTGCATGTATGATTTGATCTTGTGAAGGTTTTTCACAAGATATTCATAGTGGAAATCTTGAGTTATGGTTTCTAACTCAAGTATCCGGAGGGGATCCGGGTGGTTGGGACGTAGGATCACCGGGAACAAGTCGGGGAGACTTGGGTGGATCCGAACCCATTAACATCGTTTGTTAGCATTGTTTAATTTGTGTTGTCATTCAATTTAAGCTTCCGCAAATTGATTTGGTAGTTGTTTGCAATTTAATTTGGAATTATACTCCTTATTATTTTAAAGTACTATTCACCCCCCCTCTAGTACTTGTGCAGTAGCTGGTAGGGCATTACAGGATATCCTACACTTGTTATCGTACATTATGTGTGGTAACCTGAACGTGTGGTAACCTGAACTTGTTATCCTGAACGTGTGGTAACCTGAACTTGTTATCCTGTATTTTTTTGCCTATAGAACTTATTATCCTAAACGTGGTATCATGAAAATGTAAAATTTGGTATCCTAAAATTGGTGTTATGCATGCTTGGGTTTCTTGAAGTTGGTATCCTGAAATTTTTGCCTACTGAATTTATTATCATGAATGTGGTATCATGGAAATGTAAAATTTGGTATCCCGAAATTGGTGTTATGCATAAGTTTGGTATCCTGCATCTGTTACCTGAAGTTGGTATCAGTTTGTATGAATTGTTATTGTTATCCTAGATTTCTTTATCAGATGGTATCCTGAATTTTTTTATCAGTTGGTATCCAAGATTTTTTCATACTGACTTTGTTATTCTCAATGTGGTATCATAGAAATTTGGAATTTGGAATATAGAAATTGGGGATATGCTTGCTTGGGTATCTTGAACTTATTATCTTGCTTGATGTTGTGTATCCTAAAAATTACTCTGCGCACATACCAAATTACTCATCACACACAATAGGCAAAAAAATTACTCCGTGCACATTGCAAATTACTCAACACGTACAACCAGCCAAACAAAATTACTATGTGCACATACAATATTACTCACCGCGCACAACGCACCAAACAAAATTACTCTGTGCACATACCAAATTACTTCATGCGCACATCTCATCCCTTTTTATTTAACGCAAATATCTGTGAGTTCAGTTTGAAATTTTCTCAACGTGTGAAAACGCAAACAGCTCGGTTTTGAGTTTTTTCAAAGAATTTTAAAGAACTCTTAACATCCAACAGAGATCCGAAGATTTCTGAAGAGATTTTGGTAGCATAAAATTATTCGTGCCCTAAAACTGTGCCGCGAGATAGAAAGATAACGGATTTTTTGTGCCCTAAAATTGTTCGAAATAAACTTATCACGTGTCCGGTCATCCTGCAGTAGATATTTATAGATATGTATATGTAATAATTTTTTTAAGGAATTAAAATGAATTTATATAATGGTTTCTGTACTAGAGCAACTTTTGTTTAAGTAGAAAACAGTGAACCACTTTAGGGTGTTTTGGCAGGGTGTTTTGGCTTATGGGCATTTTGGGTATTCCTGGTTGTACGCCGAACAAAAACTTTACTATTTGTAATTTAAGCGGTATGTGCGTGGAGTAAAAATTTAAGCGCTTGTTCACTGAGCAAAATGGTCGGTTCACAAAGTAACTCCCTGTTGGCATTTAAGCACATTTCAGACAATCGAAACACGACATAATCTAATATGTCGGGCAATACCTTAGACCATGCACCTGTATTCTTTAGGCTTCCACTTCGGATTGTCTAGTTCAGTCTCACATCTGAAACTTCTAACATGCTAAACCATGTCGTGGCGGTCTACTAATGCTTATAGTGGTATGGTGAACAAAATATTGATACAACTCACAAGGTGACCTGTAGCGGTCCGCTGCTATCGAATTTTGGAAATTTTGGCTCAGAAGTCGACCCAAATGGCACTACATAACCATTTTTTTGGTTAAGGACCAACGTTATCTAGCTTGTAAGATTTCCAAGTAACACCCATGTCAAATAAAAATGGTTAAGTACCAACGTTATCTAGCTTGTAAGATTTCCAAGTAACACCCACGTCAAATGCTCTGACTAGTTGTGGCTAAAAGATTGCCTTGCACCATTACATGCAGAGGGTCTCAAAAAGGTTCCTTTTATGTATGACTTTCTGGATCTAAAAGTACACCTTCCGTACAACATGTGTTCTGTGTTTCCATGGACTTCTCTATGATCCCATTACTAACCAATTAGTATTAACAGGAGTATGCACTTTCAATGACCAGAGGCCCTAGAATGTCATACTGTCCCATCTTTGGACCATGATTCTTTTAGAGTGACTTTTATGATGCAGTTATTCTGCACTCCCATCTTTTTAACTGCATAATGCATTGCTTAGGAGTTAGATGCTGTCTCCCATTGCTCTTATTAAGCATTGGAATAATATGCCAGCTGAATAGGACTCCAGATGTAACACCTTGGGCTGCAGGTTCTTCTGCATGAGATACATAACTTCATAGAATTTATAATATATTTTTTGGCAAGATGCTTTGTTTCACATGTAAATTAGGCCCTTGTTTCATTATGAACACTGCCATCGGACCATTGGAATGCAGATTTAATCAATTATGTTCCTTCTCATCCCTTCATATTGGGTGAACCAAAAGCCTACTCTCCTTTTGTAAAGATGTTGCAAGATATATTTGTATAAGAACGATGAGACTGAATTACCTTTGTGGCAACCATTGCACTAACAATCGCGGACATAGGGCATGGTTTATTGGATCGTTTGATACTCTACAATCTTGTTTGTAGTTCCTTTAGCCAATGACTTACCAATACCTAACAGGGTTACTCATGATGACAATCATCGGTTAAATGTTAGCGGCTTTCACTTGGCACCTTGTCAATTTAAATACAAATCCATGGCAACAAAATGCGTGAGAACAATGCTTTGATAGTTACATGAGATGTATACTAATGATAATGATATTATTACTGTGTGTGAGTGTTTCATATAATTAGCCATACATACATTCAATGGCGTCCCAAACAACGTAAGTGTTAGGTAGCACATACACTTGATGTCATGTCACGACCCACATCGGACACACTATTGGGCACACTATTGAACACGATACCTCTAGTTTACGAATTTATTCAAGCATACTTCTAAAAGTTTGTTTAAGCATCGTCATGTTGTGTCGAATCATCCTAGTGTTAGTGTGTCTATGTCAATCCAACCTATGTTGGTAGAAATCAAAACATGTATAGCCAGATTACTTGAGAAATAATTCAGTGTGGATATGATGGCAAGACAAGTTACCCTAAAAGTGCAAGGTTATTGCAAAACGAAAGTGATTAGGGTTTGTGGTGGAAGAATGGGGAAAGAACTGATTAAGATTTTTTTAAACTAAAGGATACATTAATGGTTTAGGCCTCTCGTCCGGGAGAATGGATCGTCTACCAGCTTCAACACCTTAACACCTTAAATATTGAAAATTTCTTCGGACAACACGCCTAATTCGCGAGCCCACTCTAGCACCCAACATCTATTATACATTTGACAGTGTTTTTTGAATCCTAGGGCTGACTAGGACAAGATAAAAGATGGCTGAGATTTCATCTTGGAAATCAATGGTTGAGATGAGTAATGTTAAAACTTTTGGGGGGGGACAAACTTTGAGTTTAAGAGAAAAATGAGGTGGGGTCAACTGTAAAAAGAAAGGGTCAATTTGTGGGTTTGTGGGTTTTCTTTGGGTTGGGTACAATTTGAACAGGGCAGGAATCATTTCTCTTCCCAACATTGCCATCACCCAACGCAACCTCCACGCATAGCACGCCTACGGCTACGGGAAGAACTCCTCGCCTTCTCCCCATGTCGCCTCGCCTTCCACACCAAATAACCCCAAGTCTGCCATCCTGGATCCGCCATCCTCAAGAGATAAGGCATCGAGAGCATCCGCAATCCTAAAAAACCCCCAAATTTTGCCAGCCTCGAGAGCATCCAACATCCTCAAGAGCTAGGGCATCTTGGATCTTCATCTCCCATCACAATTTCTTCAATCTCCTCGCATGTAACCCCATCTTCTAGATCTACTATTTGATCTTTGTTCTTGGATCTTCATTGATCTTTGTTCCCTCCTTCCCAGTTGTCGCAGGTAATCCCACCTAGATTGGATCCTTTTCTCAGTCAGCTTCAAGGTGTCAAGGTACACGAAGTAGCAATTCATTTGCAATTCAACACAAACTGAAAAAAACGTCATTAGCTTCTATTTTTTGCAATTAATTTGCAATTCATTTTGATCTGCAATTCTATTTTTTGCAATTGTATTGTATAGAATATTTTATTTTGATCTGCAATTCTATTTGATTGGTTCAGTTTGGTTGTTTTAAATTTTATAACCTTCCACGTGAGTTAACAACAGTTCCATAAGTGAAAATATTCTTCAAAAAGAGAAACAAAGATCATGTTGAAGAAGAATTCAAACTATGGAAAGGTGGAGATCATGTTCCAGCAAATGCATACTTTGTGGAGTATGATTATTCATATGAATATTTTCACCAGCAAATGAATATTCTTCAAAAAGAGAAAAATACTCCTAAAGAAAAAAAATTCAAGACAAAGTCTTCATATTCCAGCAAATGCATTTGAAATATGATTATTCATCTATTTAAATTTTTTGTTGCGCCTCTTGCAGATATGTGTCCAGTAATTTTAACCTTCAAATGTTTCCAACTTCAAGTGCCACACATATATCAGAACAGTAATTGGCTGATGACATTATTATGTTTAGCGCTTTGAGCTCATTATCAAGTTCAAGAATTTGTCAAGTAAGGGAAATATGATGTAAATACATTTACCTGATAGGTGTGATTGCATATTTCAAAGTTTTTAATTAGCACTGTTAAACTTCAACTGAATGTCTTGTGTAATCCATTCGGTAAAAGTGTTCAGTTCCATGTATTGATGGGTGCAGATTAGTTCTAGCTCTTAGCAGGATTTTCTTGGAAAATGGTAATGCCTGATATTTAGTGCTGCTGTAACCACTTCCCAGTTAATGCATTTTATAAGCACTGTCACTTTAACCTATGTTGCAACTTTGATTATTTCTCAAATGCAATTCTCATATGTTGTCAGCTCCTACCTTGAACTATAAATAGGAAGATTCAGGATGTCTGATATTTACATCTGTAAGATTATATCATGATTTATTTATATGTTTTCGCTTGATGTTTGAATCAGTGCTGAGCTGATCACTTTCCAATTAATGCTATTTCTGACCACCATTTCACTTGGACTTTCTTGAAACTTTAAGCATTTCTATCAGTCATAATTCTCATAGCTGTCAGCTTCTAGCGTGAAACTAGACACAGGAAGATTCAGGACATTATATTGTTTATTCAAGAATAATGACTTGATGGAATTTGAATATTTTTTTCTATTTATGCAGCCAAACTGGCTATAATCATGTCTATAAATTGACGTGTTTGTGGTATGCAGAGCTATGGGAGATGTCTCTGATCGAATAGGTCGTCCGACAGATAATGGGCAGGTAACTTATTTTTCTCTTTTTAAAGAATGCAAACTATTGGTGAAAATATTCTTCAAAAAGTGCACACTATGGAAAGGTGGAGATCATGTTGAAGAAGAATCGATACTTTGTTGAGTCACCTTTTCCCGAGGCAATCATCCTGAACACTGATTTTAACTTTCATTTGAATTATGATTAGCCAAATCAAAATTGTGTTCATTGATTGTTGAGGATGGTGATGAGATCATGTAAGTGTTAAAGGCATTGCTTTTGAGGTATGGTGTTTCATGTTTTGTATTCTAAAATTCATTTCTCAAGCTTTCACATGGTACCAATTTCATTGAGAGCTTTTTTGGTTCTTCTCAACTATTTTTAAGATCATTATTATTTGTTTTATCATTTATCCTATGTGAAGGCTGATTCCTGTTGGCCCCATGATTCTCATCGTGATCACCTTGAAAGTGTTTCCCTCGCATATTTGTTACTCATAAATCTAGAATTGGAAGATGAATAAAAATTACAGAAAAAAGAAAGAAAGGAGAGAATGACACAGATATACTGATCAACGAGAAACTACTGTACAGTGGAGAAACAACTAGCAATCTTATACATGCATACTGATATGAAGGATGTAACATTTCATTTCATATCAAGCATGTACCCTTTCATCATGAAATAACATGCACGTATATTGAGCATGCTTCGAATCGTGGGAACTGGTTCGTTAGGAATTGTCTTTCAGGTATAGGAATTTCATCATTTATTTAGGTTGTGACGATGAAGAAAATCTGATTTTTGGCTTAATATGGTGGGTATTTTGTTGTAGGCTAAATGCTTGGAAACTTGGGAGACTGTTGCCATAAAGGTATACTTGGAAACTTGGGAAACTTGGGAGACTCTTCTTGAATGATGTCTTTTCATGTATCAGCATTAGAAGGAAGTATTCCATGCATTTGCAAGTACCATTGCTATCCAGTTTGTAAGCTTAGCCTAAAGGAGACCACAGATTTAGTTAATGCATTCCTATCGAGCATCAGTTCTGACATCAGGAAGATATCAATGGGGGCTCCTCTATAATGATGCCAATCTCTTAGGAAAACACATTGGAGAAAATATGATGATGCAGAGAAGTGGTTCTTGCCATGGATCTCCTGACCATTTCAACAAATCAAAGAATCAAAGCCACATGGTGTTCATCAGAAAGGTGATGATTTGCAATGAGTCCAGGTTGTTTTGTTCAGTTATACCATTCACATGCTATTTCATGATCTTCTGTTTCTTGCGCCAACTGTAGTGGGAATAATATGGCACTTGACATCATGATAAGGTTCCATAAACACTTCATAGTTAGTTTCCCAACATGTAGCAATACACTACTTACATCAGGTCATATTTGTTTGTTTGTAAATTATTACCATAGGCTTTTGTTAATGAATGACAAACTACATCCTATTTTAGTTTTTTTGAAATGAAACTCTGTTTTAAGATACAATTTAAATAGAAGAGAAATATTGAAATATATCAAGATCTTTGCTTTAGTTGGATCCTTCCTTCCTTTCATACTTTCTATCCCCTTTTTATATTTGAGTACTTTTCTGTTTATTCCTTGACCCTTTTTATTTTGTAAATGAGTTCATAGTTCAACTTAAACACTTTTTATACGTTATATGTCATATTTTAATTATATGTATGCTATTATTTTATCTCTATTATCAATATTTAACAAGTCAACCTGCCATATATAACGCCAAAGCGCCATATACACAGAATTGTTAAAAATGCCATTATACACACTCTGCCATATACGCAAAAGCCATAGGCTTCTATGATGTGTATAAAATGCCATTGTTTTCACTTTTATGGTTATAATCAATTGAAATGTGATTCAGATTCCTGTCATACACACTGTGTTTTAGTATAAAAGTGAAACATGAAAACAATGCCATTGTGTCATATACACACTAAATTAAAATGGAATTTTTTTCACTATTTAAAATGCCATTGTGTCTATGACAAGATTCAAATCCCATTTCAAATTCCCTCCAGTGTGTATATGCCATTTGTCTTCACAGTGTTAACCAAGTGAAATGCTATTTTTAGATGTAGAAGGGGTAGTCGAGGAAGATCCGAGTTGGGGTTTTTTAAGGGATAATGAGGAGAATTTGAGGTAATGAAATCTGGCTCAACTTCTTCACATTGATCTGTTATTTGAAGATCTGTAAATAGTCACGGACAACAACCCAAGTGTAGAATACAAATATTTTGTTTTGGTGTACTGCAGGATGAAGGCAGGCAAACTTTTCTATGAGATCACAAAGGACCTCCTCAAATTCAGAACAATGAAAACAAGGTTAGTGTGCAGTTATTCAAAACATTAAATTGCGTTTTTTCCTGATCATTTAATTGAATTTTTATTTGTTATCTTGATACTAAATATTATGAATTCTAGACAATAGAATTTATCGAATGCATCCCTGCCCTGCATATACTATACCTTTTGATTTCTTGCATCTTCTGCTTCGTTGAAAGTAGTGGAAAATATTTACTCTAATTAACTCAGTTTCATGTTGTCTTTAAATTCTAAGACAAGAAAGCTTATGGAAAATCTATTCTCATTTTAGCAGAGACTATGCCGCATCATTATTGCATTCATGATATATTACTCTCCAAAGTTATGAACATTTCAAAGTTATGTTTCTTAATGCAGTTGGGATAACAGAACATTCTTTGTACTTCCAGCTGAAGATGTTTTCTACATGGTCGCTCTCCTTTCATCAGCGCCATCTTCATTGGGCCATGAAAACTTGAACACCGCACTCAAACAGAATCAACTGATTTTAGACTTTTGCGAGAATGTGAAAATTGGGATGGAGCATTACAATTAATTAGATGTCTCCACCTTTTGTGTGTTGTGTCCTTTTGTGCAGTGCTTTTTTCACTATGTGAAAGGCGAGCACCATGTATCCTTCTCTTTTTGGATTAGAGGGTGCAAGCTAGAATGTGGCTTGCAATTAGCAGCTGGAGTAGGGGTTTAATCTTTTTTTTCCTTTTTAACTTTTGTTTTGATTTTCTTTTATGTGAAGGGTAGCAGCTAGCATTTAATTGTATGGTTTTTTGATGTAATGATTGAAAAAAACTTTTAACGAGAAGTAATGAATATTTGGAGCCATTCTGTTATATGGAGTTTTTATTCGGGCGAACAAAATTTTCCCCATAGTTCAATTTTTTATCTATTATGAACTCATATGTTTATCACTCATTATTCTCCTAATAACTGGACTTTGATTCACAAACCAAGGATTGATGTGGTTTGCAAATTTTTATAAAATTAGTTCCTTATAAGGATGTCGCTGGTTTAGGGGAGAAACCAGAATAAGTTTATAAAGAATCAAGGGTAACCAAGCAGCCTTGACATTGTCTCGAGACATAAGAACATTATCACCCGAGACAGCCATAACAAGAGATTTATACAGTTTAAAAGCACGAATATTGATTAATGAATAGTAGCAACATGCAAGCATGATGGGATGTTAAAAAGAGATCGGACTGATTGTTGCTTTATACAAGTGAATAAATTCAACAAAATGAGGGAAAATGGGGGGTTTGATAGATTGATATGGGTAATACCAACCATTCAGTTGTCTAGATAGATTGATATGGGTGATAACAAAATGGATGAACTAATTCTATTTCGATGTCATGTCTAGAATTAAATTTTTTGGAGGCAGGCTCTGTATCTAAACTAATTGGATAATTGATTATTAATAATGGACTATAGGTCTACGTGCTTAGGCTAAATGACCCATCGTCACACACTTTCGAGCGTCGCTCAACAGTTACATTCAAGACACAAGGGCCATGTGGGTGCGTGTTCTACTACGTGTACTTACGTCGAGACAGATGGGTCAGTCTGTGTCGTACTACAACACTCTTCTTTTGATTGCAGTGTGGTACGACTTCAATCAGTGACCCAGAATCATGGCTCCGCCATAGCATCTGAGGCCATTAGTAACGGTCTCTTCTAGCATATGTAGAGCAGAATCGATGGGTACGTCCATATATTGTGCTTTAATTATTGTTGTTTATTTAAAATTAGGGGATCTAAGATTTTAAGGGGTGAATAATAAATTTTGAGATATTAAATTTTATGGGAAACTAAGTTATTTGGGAGGAACTAGATTTTCTGGGATGAGTAAAATTTACGGGGGAACTAAGCCATTGAGGGGGTAATATCTTATATGAACTGTGCCCTAGGGGTAATATATACGTTATTTGCGCCCGCGCCGAAGGCGTCCGCGACATTTTTAATGCTAATTTGTTGTTCCGCGTTGAAGGCGCCTGTGTCAAATTTGTTGTTCTACGCCGAATTTGGTTGTGGAAATAATTTTTTGGGAACAAAGATTTCACGGGGGAAAATCTAGAATAAACCGTGCACGCGGGCACGGGTTATGACTAGTGCACATACGTTCAACATATTACAAATCAAATTTACAAGCTTAATTTTCTTATTCAATCTTTCATCATAAAAAGTTTAACTCCAAACCCATATTCATAGCTAAATAAATAATTCATATTAAATTCATAATAAGATTCCTACCATGACTCAAATTCTGAAATAAAATAAAAATGAAAGACTTATTCTCAAAATAAAACTCAAAATGCCTAAAAGAGAACTACAAAACACTAAAATTAAATGTAAAGGGATTCAAAAATCTAAATTCTACATCAACTCAAACTATGAAAAGATCGTAACTGGATCCAAGATATATTCCAATTAATGTCAGTCAAGCTGGGCTAACAGATCATGTACAAGCAGGTTCAATCTCCCATTCGTAAGCTCTTTATCTTCTATGTATTGCCAATCTTCTGTTTTCAGTTTTTAACTGGTGTTCTCTTTGGCCTCTACAATATTAATCTGAGAGGGGGACCAAATCACAATAAACAATTAAAAAACAAACATTTATTGTACATGATAGTAATATAAAATTATTTAAAAATTTAAAGTGATCCTACCAAGTTGAGTTTTAAATCTTTTGACATCCAGCCATGCCTACATACCAAGGTTTTAGGTATCGGCCGGCCGTTTCGTTTCGGTCTCGGAGGCTACCGAGACCGAAACCCCCCCCCCCCCCTTTCTTTCTCGGTATCGGGTTCCGGCCAGTTTCGGCCGGAATCAGCCGAAACTGGCCGAAATCCTAGGCTTTCGGCTTGAAGACGACGAAAAATACGATCCAAAATCGAAAATGTAGACGAAGAAATAAGAAAAAATCGAAAAAGAAGAAGAAAAAGGGGAAAAGGGAAGAAGAAGAAGCGGAAACTTACCTCGTCGCCGCGCCGCGCCGCCTGCTCCCTCGCCCTGCCGCGCCGCGCCGCCTCTCCCTCGCTGCCCCCGCCTCTTCCGCGAGAGAGAAAGAAGACCATGAGCGTGAGACGTGAAGTTAAATGGTAATGTCAAATTTGTAAATAAGTTGTATGTGCATAGGATATTTTATGGCAAACTTGTAAATAAATGGTACGTGCACAAAGCAAACTGGTGGGTGCGCAAAGCAAACTCCAAGCTATGTTTCGCAAACTTGCAAGTGGTATGTGCGCAAAGTAAAACGATGGGTGCGCAAGGCAAGTAGCTTTTTACGTTTCTGATAGGTTTTTAAGTATTTAAAACTACCGATACGGACCAACCGAAACTCGCGTCCGAAACCGCCGAAACGGACGATACCGATACCAAAATTTAAATTTTCGAGAGAACGATACCGAGACCGAAACCGAGACCTCAAACCTTGCTACGTGCTTGTTTAGTGAGTTAGCTTCCAGATTAGGGATATTAGCAGGTACAATCATCTAGGTTTAAGGATGTTCATCTTTTTTGTGTTATTGACCTGTTTGCTTTTTAGTTTTATCTGATGTGTACTGTTTAGTGAATTTACTCGCTTCTCCTTTAATACGAGCATAATAATCATACTTAATAGGTGGGCGAGGAAACTGCGCTAGATATAAAAAATAAATTTCAGTGTACATGATATAAGTACATACGATTATTCAAAAGAATCTACCATGATGTTCGCCTAGTTCTCAAAAATTTCAGATTTGTCATGTCACTGTGTGATTGCAGAGAACAAACTTTGCAACCACATAACATAATCCTAATTTGATGACTATGCTATGCAATTGTACATGACAATAAGCCTATTTTTTAGTCCATAAAGCAACAAGTACACATAAAATCGACTTTCTGATGGATAGCCCTCCATTCCCTACAGACTCTAAGTTCATCTTAAAAACCAAGGTTGCTAAAAGCATAAATCTAAGGGAAGCGGCAAGGCGCTGCATAGGCTTTATGGCTTCAATGGGGCTTAAGCAGCACCAAGTTGGATTTCTTAAACTATAGGCGTTTGAAAAGTAGTAAAAACAGGAAATAATAAAAATAAATTGAGAACTTGAGAACTTGCATGTCTAATATAACAAAAAAAAGCATTGATAAATTCATTACATCAAGAAAGAAATAGTAACATAAGGAGATGATTTATACAGATTCATAGAATGTGAAATTTTCAAGATTGTGACGTGGGACCTAACAAGTTCAAAACACAGAAAGCTTAAGCAGTGACTTAGGGGGAGCATTACTTTTTACAATAATGTTAAAAACCTTATTAACTGAGCATGGTCAATCCATTCTGCTACCATAGCAATAACTAGATCAATACCCAACTTGCAAGAACACCACCAAATTCATAGTATACATAATCAAATGTCCCTAGCAGCTGGTTTCATCTTTGACTTGACATAAGCTTGTGATTTCTTGTAAGGTTTAGTGCTTGCCTATATGTCTAGCAGCCAGCGAGAAACATCAATTTTTAGTACTATTGTATTTAAATTAAAAAATACTTTAACAGAATTCACAAGAGAGCTCATTGGCTCTCCCCTTACTTGATAACCATCAACTAGGATAGTTATTTGTAAGCAAAAAATGAAGGAGAAAAAACAAACCTGCAAAGGGCTTTCAT
This sequence comes from Scilla litardierei, assembly GCA_030789695.1. Classification (NCBI taxonomy): domain Eukaryota; kingdom Viridiplantae; phylum Streptophyta; class Magnoliopsida; order Asparagales; family Asparagaceae; genus Scilla; species Scilla litardierei. Next base: position 75,750,784 of record CM061138.1, on the reverse strand, counting down.
CTCATCCCTCCACCCACACTCGATAAGCCTTTCTCTTAAAAGCTCCATCAATTTCTCCTTTTCTCCACTCTCAATCATCTTTGATACCAAACCCAAATAGTTGAACATGATTAGCAATAAGAACATGCAACGTATAATACTTAGCAAGTGATTACCAAATTATGTAGATTGACATATAACAACATAATTTAGGGTAAACACAAAATCATCCTTCATTGAACATGTTTAAATATTTTGTTCAATTGTTATGCACTATTTAGATAAATGCAAAAAAACATGAAAACTAGAAATAAAACCCTAATCTTTATCTATAACAGAGTTCAAAATGCCAACTATGAAATTATTTAGGGTTCTTGCTGGTACCTTGATGTTGATGATTTCTTGAAGGGTTGGCTCATGTTCAGGCTCTTCAATGTCTGGCGTAGGAGGCCGATTAATAGAAGCCCTCCTATTTTAAAAATAGTAAAAGGCAAAGGAAAATCGAAATTAAATATAGAAAAACAAAAATTTTGAAGAAAAAATTTGTGTTACAGAATTGAAGTGCTGAATTCATATTAAACAACAAAGTTCAATATATTATTTTTATAAATTCTTTCAAACTTTAACTTATTTTAGAGTAATTAATAGTCAAGTTGTTTTTTCTTGCCCTTCAAAGCCATTGTGTGAGAATAGGCTAGGTTTACATTAGAATTGGATCGCTCATGGAGGCCCAAGTCATACCCCCTCGAGCATTGGGCCTTTCGAGACAGCTCGTACAATACAAAGATAGCATGTTAATGGATAGCATAGATCAATTTTAAAAACAATTATAATAATCCAATAATTTAATGAGATTACAAATTCAATTTTCAAGATAATTTGGCACTAAATATCAATGGTTCAGTGTCCAAAAGATCTTCCCAAAAAAGTTCAAAATTTATTAATGTTGTTGTGCAACTAAAAATTATATGAAAAGCCCAGCTTGCAGGGCACAATAAAAGTTGGTCCATAACCTAAGTCCATATGGTTAAGAGAGCTTAGGGCCCACCTTCCTTATAGGTCAGGGATATGCACATCTCAACCACTACGCACAAAAAGCTACAAGTTCACATTCCGTAAATTACATTCCATAAATACCCTTTGACTTGTCATACAAATAACTATAAGCCTATAAGATTCTCCAACAAAGTACCCTTAAAAGAAAATTAAGTCCCTCTTTTCTCCAAAAAGGTGTATATTCAGCAAAAAAAATTATACATATGAAATTCCTATTAAAATGAGAACTTTTAGTCCTCTCAAATAATATTTTCTCCTAAATCAAATCTTGATCACTTGTGTCGCATCATTTCACATGCTTGGGAAAATCAAATACTAAGTCCCTTGTTCATACTTGAAAAGTCAGAGTAAAGATTATACTATCGATTGAATGTTTGAAATTCCTATTGAAATTATCTATTTTATTTATCTATTCCTCTAAGAGTAGTTATATTGAATCCTCAAAAACTAAATATACTGTGTTTGAATAGATTATCAACCTATAAACACTTTTTGGATTTGCTAATCAATATTTTAACTTTTAGTCCTCACAAAACAAATTCTCTCCTAAAGCAAATCTTGGTCATCTGTGTCAAGGAAACTAAATGACAAAATCATTCATACTTGAAAAGAAAGGATTATAGATTATGTTACGCTCATGGGAATAGTTTAAGCAAAAAAGAGAATCTGTTAAGAAATATTTAAATTTTTAATAACTTGAACAACAATCAACATAATTCTAAGCTTGGCTCTCGGTAGAAAAAAGTTATAACTGATGGGAAATCGAATCACACCCCTAAGTGGTTTTGATGATGAACATACCAAATGATATTAGTGTACTAATTGCACTACAACTTAAGTGTGAAGGTTGTGCAATCGATAGCTTTATGCAAACTCTGAAGAAGCTCAACCACACTCGGAAGACGGAGACGAATTTGCAAGCTCTACATCAAGCACAAGTATAGCTCAGTAACGAAGCTCATGCAAGCGCTCAAGCTTAATGAAGAAGAGCTCAAATTCAAGAGAAGCGCACATCTACTGCAAACGTCTGATCGGCTTCCTGAAGGTCTCGTCTAAGTCTAGTGTGTGAGTTGATTTCTTTAGGACTATGTTAAAGCCAAGCTAATATTGCGCGCACGCATAAAATGATTTTAAAGCAAAAACGTTTTTAAATGTTTTTAAACTCTTGAGAGCATTAGCTAGTTGATTTAATTCTTAGTAGTCAACCTCCAAACACCCAGGAGTTGATTACACATCTTGCTAGCTGAGTTTCAGTGAAGTGCTCTGAGGGTCGACTACCAAAGGAGGGAGTCGACTACCAGCTGATCAGAATTTTTCAATGAAATTCTCTAGGAATCAACTACCTCAGTAGGGAGTCGACTACCAACTGTCGTTTTTCATCTACGATTCTGCTTCCCGTTTCACTCCATTTCTCCATTTCCTTATTTGATTGGACTGAAATTTTTTAAATTTGAAATCCTTTTGAAACTTTATAAATAGGAGCTTCATTGAGATCATTTTAAAACACCAATCTCTCTATTTTCTCTTGAGCTAAATTCTGTTCTAAAGATCTCCCATCGCTCTATTGCTCTCACCGCTAATAGTCAATTCTGTTTTAAATTCTGATCTTAGTTCTTACTCTGATATTATTTTTTAGATCCATATTTTTATTTTGGTTATTTTTAAATTGTTTTTAAAATTCCTTACTCTTTAATTTCATTCTTGAAAGGATTTTTGAAAACAAGATATCTATGTCACATTGAATCTCCTCATATTCTTTGTGTGATCTAAAGATCGATTTAAATTCTTTTAGCCACTTAAACGCACAATTGCAATATTTATCTTGGCTATAGAATTTCCGATGTAAACCAACCTCCATCAAATATTGTGGAGAATTGGATTTTTATTTGTATTTGGGATTCCCCTTTGTGATAAGGGACGGTGTAAATCCTAGACAAGTCTATGTGATTGGAAAATCCTAGTTAAGGCTGGGTCGTTGGAAATCCTACCGAGTGAGTTAGGTAATTGTATTGCCAAGGCAATAGTGGATTAAATCTCGTACCAGATTGGTCGGGGACTGGACGTACCCGGGTTGCGGGGAACCAAGATAAAATCGCTTGTCTTTACGTTTGCTTTTCTGTGATTGTTTATATTTCTTGTACAAGCATTTTTCATTTGCTAATATTATATCTTTGTAATTCCTTGTTCATTTAATATTTCAAAGCTTATTTATTTAATTCCGTTGTGTAAAGATCTCTGTGTAAAGATCTCTTATCTGATTGTAATCTTATCTTTTTCATATTATTTGTAAGATTACTTTGTTGATTAAGAACCAAGCGTAGATCACTCTACTTGGTTTCTTATGCAACATTAGAAGGGTTTTATTTGTGCTATTATTAACAATCAAAAAAGTTCATTATTTGTACAACACTATTCAACCCCCTTCTAGTGTTGTTTGCCATCCACAGGATCCAACACTTGGTATCAGAGCAAGGCTTGAACGGCGATGGCATCAACATCTTTCCACTCTGAAGGACTCAACACCATGCGACCACCGTTGTTCAATGGAACGAACTACGCAAGTTGGAAGATACGCATGAAGACTCATCTAGAGTCACTAGACATTGAAGCATGGATCGTCACCAAGGATCCATACAAAGCACCCACTGAAGTTGAGACCGGAAAATGGTCTGCCGACGAAAATAAGAAGGCCAACCTCAACGCCAAAGCGATGAACGCATTATTCTGCGCTGTGACAGGTAATGAATTCAATCGTGTCTCTCAATGCGAGACAGCACATCAGATATGGCATACTCTTCAGGTAAGTCACGAGGGAACCGAAAAGGTAAAAGAGTCCTGTATTAATGTTTTACACTCTAAATTTGAATCCTTTAAAATGGAAGGAGAGAGTATCACCGATGTGAATACTCGTTTTACTAATATCACTAATGAGCTCGCAGGTCTAGGTAAGAAATTATCTGAGTATGATCAGGTAATGAAGATACTAAAATCACTCAGACCCGAATGGAAGGGAAAGTGATAGGTTTTTCCCAAATCTGAAATTAAATCAAATAAAAACAGCGAATAATGAAGATAAATGGCTACAATAAAGGGGCAACCACCCTCCCAAGACGCCAGTAAGCGAGGACGTCCGCACTCTCCTAATTTCCCTCGAAGAACTCTCGAAGAAATCTCTCAATTGATCAAAATAAGCATAAAAACTAAAATGACGGCTAGCCCTAATTTAAGAATAAACCCTCCCCTAAACAATTACAAGTTTGCCACTCAATTATAATTAATCAAAGAGGGGTCGAAATTGCCCATATGATAATGCGGCCTCCGGCCTCCCTTTGTGCGTGCACCGACTCGCGGGCCCCTCCTCCTGATCTCATCTGGATCTAACATTACTCCGCCCCCGAAAATCCACCTTGTCCTCAAGGTGGTGCATGAGGCTCCTGACAGTGCTACTCCAGGTGGGAGTCATCTTCCACTCCGACTTCTTCATCCTTCACGTCATCCTCCTCGTCTGCCCCAGTTATCAGCACTTACAGCTTGCGACCCCCACAGTGGTGTCCTAGGGTGAACCTCTCATCGCATCTGAAACAGAGCCCCTTCTACCTCTTCTCCCTCATCTCGGCGTCCGTCATCCTCCTAAACTAACCCCCCGCTAGCGGTGCGCTGCTCTGCTCTCCAGTCGTCTCAATACTCGCGTGATCTGCCCCTGTAGCTGCCTTCTGTTCTCCTGTCGCAGCCGGGACACTCCGCGAAACCGGTCCAGTTCAACCACCTCTTGCCTTTTTCTCCTCCATCTGCCAGTCCTCCGCCATCTAAGCGTACTCCATGGCCTCCATCAAGCTCTAAGGCTTCTGCATGCGAACCGCTGCTCGAACCGTGGCCTTCAGTCCCTTCATGAAGGTGATCTTCATCGTCTCGTCTGATACCACGTGCACATGTCCTTATAGTGTCTCAAACCTCTCTAGATAATCCCTTACGGTGCCCTCCTGCCTGAGTAATAGCAGCTGCTCACGTACGTCCCCCAGATGGGGGTCTCTGAACCTCTCTACCATCTGGTCCCTGATCTCCTCCCATGCGCGAAAAGGGTGCCTCGCATCCTTCCACTGAAACCACGCAAAGGCCTTCCCATCCAGACATATGCCAGCGGCCTCCAACTTATGCTCCTCAGTCATGCGAGAGACTCTAAAGAATCTCTCTGCCCTGTAGATCCACGAGACCGGGTCCGCTCCATCGAATATAGGCATCTTCAGCTTTCTCAATCGGTCCATATTGAATCCCTCTGATCCCCACGACCTCCGCCGTGTCTAGGCTGGTGATAGTGCCGATACCTCTCCTAACGTCGCTCGTAACCCCCATGGGGTCCTCCTCCTTGGTCTCGTACCCACCTCCTTCGTCGCCTCCAACCCTACCCTCTGGCCCCTCCTGGAAGTCTCTGTAACCACCTCCTGCGCCTATTGTGTGTCCCTCCGGGTGGTGGGACGGGAGCTACCACCTTCTGTCGTCAAAGCGAGGGTCAGGAGGGTCCCGATACCCTTCGTCGTAGTCCATGTGCTCCTGAATCCCCCGGACCCCAATTCCTCCTCTAAGTCACATGTCGGCACCTCCCGACGCGGCTGCCCGTCGTAAAAGTGCTGAAAATCGCCGCCTCATGCCTCGAAATTCCCGCGCACAGGCCTCCTCTGGTCTGCGGGGCTGCGGCCTGCCTGGGGCAGAGCTATCGGCCCCGCCCGATGTCCCTGGGGGCCCCAGCGGCCCCCCGTGGGTCGAGGGGTCGCCGGCCCCCTGGGGGCTTCGCCGCCCCTGGGCGAACCCAGGGGAGGCCGCTGCCTCCCCTGTGGCAATCCTGGGAGGCGGCGGGGCCCTGGGGGGCTGTCGCGGCCCTCCCGCCTGCTCGCGCACCGCCGGGTGGGTTCGGATGAAGCCGTCGGTCCCCCTTTGTGCTTCCACCGCTTTTCGCCGCACTTCCTCTCGATAGTCGACCTTCCACGGCTCACCTTCCTCATCCTCGACAAATTCCTCCTCCACAAAGTCGTTTTTCGGGCCAAAAATCTCAACTTTCTCCTTCCCCTTGACTAAAGGTGGCGCCTTTTCCACCGATTTAGGGTTCTCATCTCCTTTGTTGTTCGTCGTCAATTGATTTAGGGTTCTCATTAATTGCGCGGATTGTTTGTCGTGCTTCGCTTGATTCACCGCCAATTGGTTGATGGAAGCCGTCAACTTTGCCATGGATTCATCGTTGTTGTCAACGATTTCTTGATCACATCGATCTCGCTTGTAAATTTTGCCTCCAAAGCCTCAATTTTGTCTTGCAATCTTGTCGAAGCTGTCATGGATCGTCACGTGCTCCGGTACCAAATTGATATGTTTTTCCTAAATCTGAAATTAAATCAAATAAAAACAGCGAATAACGAAGATAAATGGCTATAATAAAGGGGCAACCACCCTCCCAAGACGCCGGTAAGCGAGGACGTCCGCACTCTCCTAATCTCTCTCGAAGAACTCTCGAAGAAACCTCTCAAATGATCAAAATAAGCATAAAAACTAAAGTGACGGCTACCCCTAGTTTACGAATAAAACCCTCCCCTAAACAATTACAAGTTTGCCACTCAATTATAATTAATCAAAGGGGGGTCGAAATTGCCCCTAGGATAATGCGGCCTCCGGCCTCCCCTTGCACGCGCATCGACTCGCAGGCCCCTCCTCCGGATCTCCTCTGGATCTAACAGAAAGACAACAGCCATTCGAGAAGCTCACAACGTGAAGGATCTCACCATTGAAGAGTTGATGGAAAATCTCATGGCGTATGAGATTGAACTTGAAGAAGACAAGAAGATAAATGAGAAACCAAAGAAAAAGAACCTAGGATTCAAAGCTCAAGAAGAAGACTCCGATTATACTGACAAAGAAGACCACATTGCTTTCATCTCAAAGAAATTCAAAGATTTTATTACAAGTATGGTAAACGTTCATTTCGTCCTACTAATAGTATTATCTGTTTTGGTTGCAACAAACCAGAGTACGTGAAAAGAGACTGTCCCTTGGAAAAGAACAATCGAGATTCCAAAGATCGTGGGAAGAACAGAGAGAACAATGAAAGGAGCGATAGAAGGAACAAACTTCACGACCAAGGAAGGAAGCTAATGCAGCCTTCGATCAAAGCAATGACTCTACATCAGACGAATCTTCATCAGATGATAAAGACGAGAGAAGAGAAACAGCCCATATGTGTTTTCTTGCCTCCACGTCATCAAAGGTAAGTTCGTTGCATGACTCATCTAGCAATAGTGATTCATCATCAAGCGATGATGAAGACATGGACTATAAAGGAGCATATAAGGAGTTGTACTCAATGCATGAAAAGCTCATTAAAGAACATAGAAGAACACTTAGAATAGTTAAAAAGGATGCAAAAAAAGAAGAGCTTATTAAAGAAAATATTGTTTTAAAAGAAAAGAATGATTTTCTCAAAAAGGATATTCTATCCATGAAGGTGAAAATTGAAAGTTTGGACAATCTCTCTCTCTCTCGTATCTGTTAAAGACATATACAATTCTACGATGAAGATTGTTGAAAATTTAAATAAATGAAAAGGGAAGTTAGATAGCTTAATAAATAGTCAAAAAGTGTCATCTAGCAAGACCGGACTTGGCTATGACTCTAATCATACCAAGAAGAAGGTTAAGCATACTAGGATGCATCATACTAACCAAAATTTCTGAGCATATGGATACCAAAAAATCTGACAGATCAAACGCGAAAAAGGTACATAATTAATTTCTTTCAGAAAGTTCATTTGAATAAAGATTACAAATATGTTTCTAATGAAGGAACTAAACCTTATTGGGTTCGGTTTCCTAATGACTAACCTCTTGGACTCAATGAATAAAGAGTACCATAAACGATCATATTTTCAGGTACTCTAAACCAAGGAGGAACAAAGTCATATCAACGCTTTGCGATGAAAATTGAATTGCTTCGCAAAACTTAATTATATGAATATTTAAAATGTTTGTTTAATATTTTTTGCTTCATATAAATGCTTATAAATGTTTATTATGCTTTCTTATGAAAGATTTTCTGTAAAACACTCAAACATGTGCGTCAGAGACCCTCGGGATGAGAAAACAGCTCCACCCAACAGGGAGTCGACTACCACCCATAGGGAGTCGACTGCCAAAATGTTGTTGCGAAAATCTGGGTTTGATTTCAGATTTTTTTTAACTCATATTGGGTTTTATTGAGCTTATTGGGTTCATATCCAAAGAATGACTTAAACCCATTAAGAGAATAGATCTCAACCCTTCATCCTCGTGATCCAATGGCCACACATCATCACTTCCTTTCATCCAAAAACATAAAACTCCCAAGCCAAAACCCTAAGGTAGCCAACTATCATCCTTGCATTCATCTCCTAGAAATTTCTTTGAGCTCTTGATCTCTCTTGGTAGGAATCTTCATCTCTCATCATCTTTCTCAAGAGAAACATCATTTCAAGGTATAATTGTTCTTAAAACTCTTGATTACTTCATCTTACTACCTTGAAATCTTGTATGTCTAGTTCTAGAATTCAAATTTACTATCTAAAAATGCATTTCAAGAAAACTATTGCTAAGAAGAGAAAGGTAACCAATGAATCAACTCTTATAGAGAAAGAGATCATTGAACCGTATCTTTTCAAATCCACTAGTTTTGAGAAATTTCTCAACATATGAAAAAGGCAAATTCTTATGAAAGATTTGTCAAGATCGAGGATGTTGAAAAATATGATATTAATAGCATTTTTGAGTTTCAGAACTTATCTAATCTGTTTTCCTCTGATAATTCATATCTATGCTATCCAAGACTAGTGTATCTGTTCTATGCTAATATGGACTTTGATCTTGTCAAATATCGTTTCGTTACAAAAGTCCTTGATACTAAACTCGATATCACTGTTAAGTTACTTGGTCAAGCTCTAGGGATACCTTATACTGGAATGCTACTAGATGATATTGAGATGGTTAATGATGGTATTCTAGAGAAGATGTATTTGCCCGGTAGATTCTTCTAAACCAAACTATCATGTAGTGATCTTCGTTACCCAGAAAGAATATTGGCAAACATCTTGTCTTATAATATCACCCAAAAATCTGGTAGGCATTCCGTATTATCTGAAAAGCAAGCCAAATGCATCTATGTCATGTTAGAAAACATTCGTGTAAACTGATCCAAAGTCATCATGGATTCAATCCTTGCATCCTCCTCTTCAGATAGACCCTCATCCACTTTAGCTCATAGTCATTTTCTCACCATCCTCTTCAATGCATATGACATTTCTTTGGATAATGAAACTGAGGTTTTGGAACCTATCCGTGTGTTTGATGCACATGCACTCGGCCGGATGAGTCTTCACAGAGACCTCAACCAGAATATTTCAGAAGAGAAGCTTGCTACCGAAGGAGGTTCGTCATCCTCAAGGAAGAAATATAAAGAACCTCTTATTATTGATACATATGAAGAAGAAGAGGAGAATGATGGTGAAGAAGAAGAAGAAGAACCACCGGCATACATTGTTGAGCTTCAAGAGATGCTCTTAAAGAAGATTGGGAAATTGAAGATTTCTCAACAAAAAGGGCTTTGAAGTCCTCAACAAAAAGGTGTATGATCTGAAGAACTTTGTTATGAGCAGCAACAAAATGACGGAGGAGACTCTGAAGTTGATCCTTGATGAGATCAAGGAACTAAAGAAGAATGGAGGATCTTCATGAACTAGTTTATTTGGTTTCTAAAACAAATGGCTCTTTGAAAACATTTTTTGGTCTGTAATAACTTTACTATGGTGTGGTGGTTTGGACTTATTACTTATGCCTATGGTTTGATATGCTTTGACGTGCTTTGAATTGCTATATTATGTCATACATATCATAATCTACTAATTTTGTTTTGCAGAAAATTATCTTGAAATATCTTGAAATATTTTGAATTTTCTTGATTGAATAAATTCTCTCTAACTTTTAAATGTGTGTTGAATAAAGCTTAGTTGTTTATGGTTGTAACATTCAACATATTATTTTTGTCATCTTTTTGATTGATGACATGGGGAGAAAAAGGGTGAATGCAAAAATGAGAATGAATATGTTGTTATGCTAACCAACTTTGACGCAGGGGGAGTACCTCATCTAAGCAGGGGGTAAGTTATCTTACTCGTTTTTTCAGTTATTGATCTTATTTTTCATTTGGGTGTCATCATCAAAAAGGGGGAGAGTGATGGGAAATCGAATCCCACCCCTAAGTGGTTTTGATGATGAACACACCAAATGATATTAGTGTACTAATTACACTACAACTTAAGTGTGCAAGTTGTGCGATCGATAGCTTTATGCATACTCCGAAGAAGCTCAACCACACTCGGAAGACAAAGACGAATTTGCAAGCTCTACATCAAGCACAAGTATAGCTCAATGATGAAGCTCATGCAAGTGCTCAAGCTTAATGAAGAAGAGCTCAAATTCAAGAGAAGCACGCATCTATTGCAAACGTCTAATCGGCTTCCTGACGGTCTCGTCTAAGCCTAGTGTCTGAGTTGGTTTCTTTAGGACTATGTTAAAGCCAAGCTAATATTACACGCTCACACAAAATGATTTTAAAGCAAAAACATTTTTAAATGTTTTTAAACTCTTGGGAGCATTAGCTAGTTGATTTAATTCTTAGTAGTCAACCTCCAAACATCCAGGAGTTGATTACACATCTTGCTAGCTGAGTTTCAGTGAAGTGCTCTGAGAGTCGACTACTAAAGGAGGGAGTCGACTACCAACTGAGCAGAATTTTTCAATGAAATTCTCTGGGAATCGACTACCTCATTAGGGAGTCGACTACCAGCTGTCGTTTTTCCTCTACGATTCTGCTTCCTAATTTCACTCCATTTCCTTATTTGATTGGACTGAAAGTCAATCATTTTTTAAATTTGAAATCCTTTTGAAACTCTATAAATAGGAGCTTCATTGGGATCATTTTAAAACACCAATCTCTCTATTTTCTCTTGAGCTAAATTCTGTTACAAAGATCTCTTATCGCTCTATTGCTCTCAACGCTAATAGCCAATTCTGTTTTAAATTCTGATCTCAGTTCTTACTCTGATATTATTTTTGAGATCTATATTTTTATTTTGGCTATTTTTAAATTGTTTTTAAAATTCCTTACTCTTTAATTTCATTCTTGAAAGGATTTTTGAAAACAAGAGATCCAGATCACATTGAATCTCCTCATATTCTTTGTGTGATCTAAAGATCGATTTAAATTCTTTTAGCCACTTAAACGCATAATTGCAATATTTATCTTGGCTATAAAATTTCGGGCGTAAACCAATATCCATCAAATATTGTGGAGAATTGGATTTTTATTTGTATTTGGGATTCCCCTTTGTGATAAGGGACGGTGTAAATCCTAGACAAGTCTAGGTGGTTGAAAAATCCTAGTTAAGGCTGGGTCGTTGGAAATACTAACGAGTGGAGTTAGGTAATTGTATTGCCAAGGCAATAGTGGATTAAATCTCGTACCGAATTGGTCGGGGATTGGACGTACCCGGGTTGCGGGGAACCAGGATAAAATTGCTTGTCTTTGTGTTTGCCTTTCTGTGATTGTTTATATTTCTTGTACAAGCATTTTTCATTTGCTAATATTATATCTTCGTAATTCCTTGTTCATTTATTATCGCAAAGATTATTTATTTAATTCTGTTGTGTAAAGATCTCTTATATGATTGTAATCTTATCTTTTTCATGTTATTTGTAAGATTACTTTGTTGATTAAGAACCAAGCGTATATCACTCTACTTGGTTTCTAAGGCAACATTAGAAGGGTTTTATTTGTGCTATTATTAACGATCGAAAAAGTTTATTATTTGTACAACATTATTCAACCCCTCCTTCTAGTGTTGTTTGTCATCCACAGGATCCAACAATAACCACCAGTATCACAATTTGTTTTATCTAAACATAAATCCATTATCCAAACAAATTATAAAATGTGAAAATTATTCACTGCCAAGCTTCAATTGAATCAAATTTAATCCTTAAACTATCATTCTTATCTATAAGAATATCATATCCCCACATTTGTCCTTACTATTCCATCTCTCCCCCATTTCAGTTCTCATTGTTCCTCTCTCCCCCATGCACAGTTACCACTCAAACATCAACATCAAGAATGGTCTCTCTCTCTCTCTCTCTCTCTCTCTCTCTCTCTCTCCCCCCCCAAACAAAAACCAACTAAAAACATTTCCTGTCTCTTACGCCTTCTCCATGGTCGTGAGCAGCAACACCATTACTTGCAACTTCACTTACACTTGCATTTAGAACCGGCAACATTAGCTTAGGTCATTATTCATATTTTTCACTTTAACTGTCTTATTGGAAATTGCAGTTGAATTATTTATATCATTTTCTCAGATAAACCTTATTTGGATTATAGCTTAGTATATCTTAATTTTCAAGTTTTTTGGTGTCCCTAAACAAATAGCCCCGATGCTATTTTTTAAATTTAAAAATATTTTATATGGTAGTTACTTTGCGCACATGCCGTTTTGCTCTACGCACATAACGCTTAAATTTTTACTCACACGCACAGCTGCTTAAAAATTTTATTTGGTGAAGTTTTTGCTCAACGCACAACCAGGAATACAGAAATGACCATAAGCCAAAACACATTTGCATTCTTTCATCTTCTTCAAGAAATTTGCTCAACGCCAACATACCAAATTCTTTCTTCTTTAGGAAATTCGCAAAGTAACTCCCTTCACCAAAAGTCTTAACTAATGAGAATCTAATTAGGTACGTCTTGTTTAGGTTCTCTTTTCGACGGTTTGATTTCGTTTGTTGTTTTATGCGTTGGAGAAGAAAGCAGCTTGCTAGTGGCGACGACAGGTTCTTTGCATGATGAATAATGCCTTCAGATTGTTGGAGATTTTCAATTGGGGATTTCCCACTAAACTTTGGGTCAATTGCAATTTTTGAACCTATAAATCTAATAAACTAAATTAACATGCCTAATTATTGCCACTAAAAAGCCCAGCAAACAGAGGGGAAGGAGGGCGAGTGAAGGGGGTTGGGAGGGAGGAGGAGGACTTAGGATGGGGGTGGGAAGTGGGCTGGGCGGAAATTGATACCGATAAGAAGAATAATAAGAATAAGAATAAGAGAGAGAAGAGCGAATATGAGAGATGAGGAGGAGGAGAAGAAGAAGATAACCGGTGATTACGTTTGATTAGCATCGATTACCTTTAAGCAAAAATTTAAGCATGTTTTCTTTGATTACCTTTCTTAATTGATAGAGAGAAGAAGAATAATAATAATAATAATAATAACAATAAGAGAGAAGATGAGCAAAATATTTTTTAAAAAAAGAAGAAGCGAAAAGATGATCAAAATATTTTGAAAAAGAAGAAGTGGAATGTGAGTAAGTTTTAAGGGCGTTGTGCGCAATGAGTGTTTGGCGGGTTGTGCGCAGTGAGTAATTTGGTATGTGCACCGAGTAATTTTGTTTTGCCTACTGGCGATGTGAGTAATTTGGTATGTGCACGGAGTAATTTTCTGGGACCAATGTGCACGGTGAGTAATTTGGTGTGTGCGCTGAATAACTTTTGGCGGGAGTATTTTGGGGTTTTTTTTAAATGGTAGTTTCGTTATTTTTCAGAAAAATTAAGCGGTATGTGCGCCAAACAGCGGGTGCGCAAAGTAACTCCCATTTTATATATTGTAAACATATCAATATTGGTAATTAATGATTGAGTTTCTTGTCAATACGCGCAATGCATGTGCCTATTCTTCTCGGGCATAAGCAAGCATAAACAACCGAAAGACAAAATTTCATGCTTAAACCTGTTAAACAAAACTCATTAAAAGCTCACCAACGGATCATGAACTTCATTAAAGGTATTCAAATTAAGAATAACACTAAAAATATACCTTTTACATAGCAATGGGGGAAAAAAGAAAACCATAAGGCTCGCAACTATAAGCAGATAGATTCCAATGAAAATCATTCAATTTCTATAAGATTAATATCAAAAATTGCACCTTTTGATATTTTCTGAACGAGTACGGGCGAAATCTTGGGGAGCGAGATTATTGTCAAGGCGATCCATGATGGACCTCTTAATTCCGGAGGCCGCACTATCGGCGGACGCTTCCGCGGTTCCGCCGCCCTCCTCAATAGCGACAGCGGATGGAGAGAAACAGAGGAGAGAGCAGTTAGGGTTTCGAGCTCTACCGGGGTTATGGAGCAAGCTACAGAGGACAAGGAGGGGAAAGATTAGGGGTGATTTCGAGATATTACATTAGTATAGTCACATTACACATTTTGCTAAGGACTTCCGGGGGACTGCTATGCGAACATACTTTTTTGCTCGGAAGTTGCTGCGCGCACCTACTGTTTTACTCACGTGCACAACGGAGCACAATCACTTATTTACAAGTTTGACATTAATCCTCTTTTATCCTCATCTGCCACCCACCCTTTGTCGGCAATGACGAGGTTTCCAACGAAGATTTACTATGGTTTTAAAGTTGGGGGAGGCTGGAAAGGTCGAAAGGAGCAGCGGAGGTGGTTGTGGAAGAGCGAGAAGGGGCTGCGGAGGTCGACAAAGAGGGCGGTGGAGGGGGTGAGGGAAGATGGAGAAGGAGGTTTGGGAGGTCGGAGGAGGAAGATGGGCGTTGGAGAAGTCGGAAGAGGAGGCAGCATTGCCTCCCGCTGTCGATCGGCTATTGCACACTCAGTGGCATTTTCGGAAATTTGCCCCTGGTTGTACGGGGTGAGAAATTTCAATGGCAAACTTGTAAATATGTGGTTATGAGCAAGAGTAATGGCAAACTTGTAAATATGTGGTAGTGCTCGGTTGTACGCGTGAGTAAAATGGTAGGTGCACATAGCAACTCCCTTTTTGATCCCTTCACATGCCACCTACCTTTTTACTTAGTGCACATACCTTATATTTTTTTAAAACCCAATTTTTGCTCAGTTCACATACCAGATTGCCAAAATGGTTTTAAATAATTTTTAGCTGGGCACATGCCTGAGTTCGCGTCCTTCAGTTTACATCTCTCAGTTCACATCTCTCAGTTCACATACCACTTGATTTTTGCTGGGTATACATAGCTTAATGTTGCATGTTAACTAATTATCTTTTAAAACCTAGAACTAATTACTCATTACACGGACATAATTGCTCATTACTGTAATGACTCCAAAATTCATGTACGTGTATTAATATGTATTCTCGGGCGTATAAATATGCATATAAATTTTGGAAGACTTGTATAATTTTCTTTGATTTTTGTGAGATTAAGATTATTTTTAATAAATTTTATAAGAATCATTGGAATAATTAAATGATATGATATGTTTAAGTGAATACTGTATAAGATGAAATACTGTATTTTTTCATTTTTCTCTAAATCAAACCCTAAGTGATTATCCTTAAGCCACCTCCTACTTGGGAGGTGGCAGCACCAAATTCACCTCTCTTAATTATCGTTAGGTGGCAAGCTCAGATGACTTTGAGGAAGCAGGAGGTGGTAGAAGGATTAAAAGGAAAAATGATTGAAGAGAAAGTAAGATGGTGTAACGACCCGTATTCGTCAATACATCTATTTACGTATTTCACGTATGTTCTCATTTCAAAAGTATTTTATAATGGTTGTTCAGGAGTTTTATATCAAAAACCGATTTCAAAATTCTTTTTAAAAAATATTTGGAAGCATCAAACTGGTTATAGTGAATTTCAGTAAGTTCAGGTTTCATCAAATACATCTAAATAATTTTTATAATAATTCATTTTCAATTGTTACTGTTTTAGCTGAATTAAATAATTTTCTATATAAACATCCTCAAAATGATTGCAAACTTCTACAGTATGATTCTATGATCATTTAGGGCTCCCCATATTAATTTCGTAATTTTCTGAAATCAAATCGACCTGAAACCCGCAAACCGCATCCTAAACGTTTTGTCCTAAAACTAGTATCTCTGTAGCTCAAACCCCAAAATGGATCTCGTATTCGCGATCCTCACGACGATACGATACGGTGGCTATGTTTTCGTAATTTTTCGGAGTCGTATGCGAAAACGGAGTTGTATTCCTCTGTTTTTACTAAGTACATCTCCTAATCGCTTTTACTCTTACTAATTACTATTACTAATTACCATTTACATATTTACACTAGCCCTAATTACCCTTGCCTAGCTGTCGCACCCATGCCTCCCACGCCCAACCAATCCTACGGCTAATCAACCCCCACAAATTTATACCATACTCTAATTAAAAATACATTACCGAACCTATAAAACACACCCCCCTTCTCAGGCTCACCCAACCCAACCCCGAGCTCATCTCATCAAAACCTAACGGCAACATCTCTCTTGTTCAAAACCTCCATAAGTCTCTCTCTCTCTCTCTCTCTCTCTCTCTCTCTCTCTCTCTCTCTCTCTCTCTCTCTCTCTCTCTCAGCGCCCCCCATCGGTGACGCCGCCGCCGCCGCGTCGACACCCCCCACCCCCCCCGTCGCAGCGCCCCCCCATTGGTGCCGCCGCCGCCGCCGCCGCGTCGACACCCCCCCAGTCGCAAGCCCCAAGCCTCACCCACGACTCCGCCCTGAGCCCGACAACATCCCCAGCTCTGTCGAGAGCTTTCTTCATCAACCCATCCTCCCGCCACCCCCGCGTCCAATGAGGTCGCCATCCCCCTCTCTCTAGACGACAGAGCGTCTCGCCCGCCCATCGTCGGCAAACCCCCACAAGCGCCCCTCTGCACTGCTCGCGGTTTCTCGCCGCCGCCGCCGTCTACCACCGCCACCAGACCCCCGCCGCCGCCGCTCAGCTCCCCTTCGACCCCCTCGCGCCGTACACCGCCGTCCCTGCAGCCGACGAGTTTCGTTGGAGAACCCCCCCCAATGCGTAACAATGAGAGAAGAGGAAGTATCATTTTGATATACGTATAGGTATATACATACATGGATACGTATATACACACATTATTATTATATATTAAAGGCTGTTTTCATTTTAAATTCATAATTAATTTTATATATACCAGAAAATCAGAAATGACGTTCTGGACCCATTGGTGCTAGTTTCATCTCAATCAGACGAGTAGATTTTCCACAATGAATTTTTAAACCAAAAATTTAAATATGTTGTTTTCACTTAATAATTAATAACTTAATATTTTCATGTAAACTGATATATGGAAAATATATATGTTGTAGTACTCTTCGAGATGGTCGCTTTGACAGCTCACTTGAAACTTTCTGATACGTATTTCACCTAGAAGAAATTATTGAACAAATATGATAACTAATTAAAATTAGTTTTTAAATTCATTTTTGAGCTTTTAAAAATTATAAAAATTACCATAAGATTCAGAAAAATATTTTCTCCTTAAGTAAAATTATATTCCTCATATCTAGACTATATAAAAATTTAGAACACTTTTCGACACCGTTTCAATCAATTATAAAATCAAAATGATCAAATTAAATAGATAGAAAAGAGTTTATTTTTTAACCGATTATTTCTTGTGTTTGCAGGTACCAATTCTCGTGCACCAACTTCTTTGGAAGCTCTAGATCTAGTCCTGGTCACTACCTCGACCTCGAAACTAGTAAGTCACAATGAATTCTAGATTTAGAAAATTAGATAAGTGTACAAGCACGAATTCATGATTTTATAAATAGTTTCCGAACCACTATTGATTGAATGAAGGACTAGAAACCTAAGTAACTAGAGGGATGATCAACTAAAGAATAACTATCTAATTACATTGCCAGCTTTCAACTTTGGTGGTTGTACCACACAGCCATCAACTTGGGTAAATTGTGTGCTAACAAAACTATCACACTTAAACCAACAATTTTTGTATTCCATGTTTGTTGGACTTGTCTTTATCCTCAAATTTATTAGCATCCACTTTGATTTACTTTCTGGTTTTCAATAAGAAAGTCGACCAGTGGTCCTGTTTTGACTATCATTGTAAATAAGGAACTAATAACATCATGTGATACATCTTGTGGAATATCTTATAGAGATCTCGTGTAATGTCTTGTGGAATGTCTAATGGAATATCTCGTAGAATATCTTGTGGAATGTCTAATGGAATATCTTGTAGAATATCTTGTGGAACATCATGTAAGAAACTTGTAATCGATACACACGACACTGGGGTTTGGGGTAACTCATTGTAGAGAAAGTGTAGGATCTATGAACGGAGTCACCTCTCTCGTCTCGTCTCGTCTCGGTTTTCTCAAAAGTATGTTGTATGTTGACGCCCGGGATTTGCTCCCCGTGGCAACGAGGTGGCCCATAGTTGCATATCATACTCTCCTACATGAGTCCCATCACATAGTTTAGTTACTTACTGCCAACACCAGAATAACCATTCATTGTACGTCTTATTCAGTGCTTTGCATGTTATTATGCTTGCAGTTCATGCTTGCTAGTCTCACAATTGCTATCACCATGGTTGCTATTATACGTTACTCGTTGTACTTGCACGGCCACCTTTTCCTTTATGCATTGCATGCACCTTACCTACCACACATGTGCAGTCACTAGTACTTTACTTGTCGTACTTATAGCTACAGCGGTAGTATGCTTCACTTGCTTAGCCTGCTTTATACTTGCACTACCACAGTACAGTTCGTTCTCTTCTTTCAGTTCTGTTTACTTTTACTACTCAGTTATGTACAGTTGTTGTTCAGTACGTTACTTTTTACTCTGGTTTGCTTGTACGTAGTTACTTTCTATCATACTTGTGCACTGCTTCTTTTCTATGTTTAGAATTATTGTGACTTACCTACGGTTCCATTTACAGCACCAGCAGACGACGAACAGATCGCAGAAGTGGCCCCTGAGTTTTGAGGAGCCAGAGTTTGATCCAAAGGCTACTGTTTTCTAGTTGCTTGAGTTGGTATGCGTATTATATGCTATTATGTATTTCCTTTCTGCATTTCTTTTCTGTACTTCCTTTCATGTATTTGGTGTGAGAGTGTTGTTTTGTGTTGTATTTTAAATATGGACTGTAATAATGTACACTGGTTTGAGTATTGGTACATCTCTGGATTGTGGCTATATTGATTTCACTAGTAATTTGCAGACCTGCAATAAAAATCAAATAAGTAATGGCCCCCTGAGAGCAGGTCGTTACAGATGGGAAGAAGGAGGGACTCCCTCAGCCTCACCCTCTCTTACTTCCAGCTCATGCCAGAGACAGCAACCCCTTGGTACTCTATTCTTCCACCGAAATCACCCCAATCCCAAAATCCTAGCTTTTGATCTGTGGAAGAGGAAGGAGAGATGCTTTTAGATGGTCTTCAAGGAGAAGAAGGGCCCCAGACTTATTGAAGGAGTGATGATGTATGATTATAACTTGTTAGATAGGGTTCGGTTTAATTGCATCAGATTTTTCCCAGTTTCAACGTCGTCAGAATCAAAAGCAGACCAAAATCCCCTCTCACACGACCGTATGGAAACTCCATACGGCCGTGTGCAGTAAGAACCCTCTTAGGCCTTGGAACCACATGGCCGTATGGATTAAAACCATACGGCCGTGTGAATCATCCTTTCCCACGATCGTATGCTATTTTTTCCATACGGTCGTATGAAAAATTCCATACTGCAGTGTGGCCTAATTTTTCCATTCTGCTGATGTGTTTTATTTCAGCATCTTTCCTAAATATTCAAAAATTCATACCTCTTGGTAGAAAACTCCAAATTTGATGATTCAAGATGTTTTAGAAAGGTAATGAAGTTAGCTACAATTCTTAAGGAAAGCAAATCCTAATTTTGACTGTAGATAGGTGTAAAGAGACGATTTGTAACATAGTGTCAGTTTTAGACACGTTTTACCACACTGCGGCAAAAATGCCATAACTCTTACTAAAGATCTCCAAATTCTGTGATCTTGGCCAATCTGGAAAGCTAACTAAATTATATGTTTTAACTAAAATCTAAATATAACGACACATGCCTGATATATTTTGATAAATCTGGAGGACAGATCCAACCAGAATCTCGAGCTGCTTTATTATTGCTTTTCTTTTAGATAAATTGCCATGTTAGGAATGTTATTTATCTGGTTATAATTCATCTATTGGCAAGAGTATCTATGTTGTGAAAGGAACCCCATGATGTTGTAATCATGTTTCATATGCAAGTAGGAATGCTAAGATACATTATTTAAAATAACGATGCAATGAAATATTGTTTAACCCACCATGTTGAAGCATTGATTCCCATGATGTTGTTGTTCTAATAATCATGTTATAAATATTGTTAAAAGCATGAAATCTATGATTCACCGTATTATGTAAAAAGGGAAAAGAATGAATGTTGTTATTTTGTGATCTTCATCAAAAATTGAAGAAGGAAAGGAAACATATGATAACGATGAATGGATGTGAAAGGATATCCATGAGAAATGAGAAAGTGGTGTTAAGATCATTACAAAGCAATGATGCTATGAACTAATGAAATTAAGAGTGAGATGAAGATGATAAAATCTGGAGTCTTCAGTCCATTCTAAAATGGGTGAAGCTCTAGATGTGGGTTTTGGGGGGACACGTGTAAAGAATAGGTCTTAAGGAGCGGACGCAGCTGAGGCTTCCACTTGCACTCCTGAGAGAGTTGGCTAAGTGTGGACATAGATTGGTGCTCACTCGCACTCCTGTGAGTAGGCAGGGGGAGTGGGCATAGTTAGAGAGACCGGTGGTATACTCGTGATGCACCATGACAGGAAAATGATGGGTTGCTCCGTTTTCCACAGAAAAATCGAGATTTCTCACTCCCTTCTGAGGAGTTACGAGCGACCCCTCCAGTGCTCGTGTCGCTAGTTGCGATACCACTTTTCACCCACCTTGGGTGAAGTCCAGCTCCTTAAGTGTCATATCATTTACATGGGTTCCCAAACATGTAAAGTGATAACTTAAAGTAATTGCAGATTATTTCATAAATGCTGCTACCACATGTTAATTGTTCTTCTACTTATTTGTTGTTTCCACATGTTAATATGTTCCTCTGCTTCCTTTCAGCACTTGCATGTCGTAATATGGTTACTTATGCATGTTTTTCCAAGTTTTCCTTTAATACTTACATGTCATGTTGTGAATACTTTTGTAAAGCACTGTAACCCTTACTTGTTAGACCACCATTCTTAGATTGGTAATCCGGATCTAAACTGGGTCCTATCTAGCTTAGTTAGGAATCCTACTGGGTCACGTGTTGACGTGACCCATTTACTTTTCTAGGTCTAGAAGCAGATTAGTCAGAGCTAGACATAGGGGCTGCTCAGAGATGGAACCGCATAGGGCAGTTTGGTGCAGATGATTCACAGGGGTAGTTGGGAAGTGAGTTGTACCTGGTGTAGAGTGTGGGTGTTTTCCTTTTGGGTTCTTTGGGGGATTTTCTAGTTTACCTCTTTTGTACTCAGTTCAGAGATGGTATATGTAAAGATGCATCATTGTATTAATAAAATGAATGTTTGTACTTTTGTTTAGTTCTTTGTGTTATTTCTGTGATGGAACTTTACTTGTACTTCCCAACATGTGCGCAGTGACCTACAGTTTTATTTTTTAGTCTCTTCCTTTCTTTCTTTCTACGTAACACTCGTTGATCTTGGAATACTTGGGACAGATTCGTACTTCCCGGGTATCCTGGAGAGCGGGTCGTTACAGTTGGTGGCCCATGCAGGTCTCCACACTGCGACGTGTGTAAAGTAGTACGAGTAATGTTCCATAGATATATGTTAGTTCTAAGGTGGGTAGGTATCCAGCCTTAACATAAACCCATTAAGATAAACCCCTGGTGTAAGAAGGCCTGATGTACAAGAGTTACAGCAGGGTAGATGAGGATAGTTGTTTGTATATATGTGTGGTTATTGTACTTTATATATATACAAGTTAGTATGTAGATGAACTATGAGGTATATATGACAATTTACACAGGTTGATATGTATATAGTATGAACATTATGTATAGGTTCATAAATGGAATTGTATGTACCACTTACGTGGTAATATGCATATTATGGGTGTACTAGTGTAATGAATGTTACATATAGATTGTAATTTTAGCCTGTATGGATCAATACACTAGAATGGGGGTGAATAGTGTATATAAAAAATGTTGCAAAGAAAATGTTAATAATATTTGCAAAGATGTCACAGAAATAAAATGACAAGTACTGAAATTAAATCAATCGCAAATACAGAGATTTATCCTGGTTCGGATCCTTGTGATCATACTCCAGTCCTCTACTCCCAAAAGAGATTTTTAATCTACTATAATCACTTGCCCCGCAAGCACAAACTTACAAAAATGGCGACACTCCCCGTGTCCCAAACTTTGTACAATCTCTAAACAGATATTCAAACCTGTTAAATAATGAAATAGAAAAACACATATAGCCTTGTTATAAATTTCAGAAAATGAATTCAAGGATGGTGTTTAGAAGATGAACTTCAAGATGTAAAGGATATGTAATGAAGAGCAACACTTGAAGTTCTCTGGTTCATAAAAGAAGAGAGAGATCAATCGATTTCTTCTTGCAATTATGAACACAAACAACTTTTCAAAATGATGTTGAAAATCCAAGTTCTTCCGTTCTTAAACGAAGAAAGAAATCTAATGATTTCTTCTTACAAATAAGAAAAGAACAACTAATGGCCTAAACCTTTAGAAAATGAAAGACTTGATTTCAACAAATAAGAGAGTAAAGAAGAGGAAGGTGAGTGAAGAGAAAGAGAGGGTATACCCCTCTATTTATAGTGTTTAGGGACGGTTGGGGACTGTAGTTAACGTTGGAAAACGGGCAAGAACCGTCCCTGAAAATTTGGGATCAAAATGGCTAGTTTTGAAATTGGTCGACCAAAAGGACAAATTGGTTGACCAAAATTTAGAGAGAGAATTTTGACCGTTGGAAGACAGTTCTAGAATCTACATGGTTATGGGAATTTGCATATGTAATCCCATAGTCAAATTCGAAGGTTTAAAATTGGTCGACCAAAATGGGGTTATTGGTTGCCAATTTTCAAAGTTGCGAATTTTCAAAATTGGGAAGTGTAGATCTCTGAGTAATGGAACCTAGATGACTAAGACATATTATCACAAGGCTTTGCGACTCTAATAAAGTAAATTTTACATTGATTACATAAAGCCGTAGATAGGACTGCATCTGCAACTGAATCTGAGTAGCTTCTTTGCAGGGGATCCTTATCAAGTGATATATATCCAAGTCGTGGATATATGTGCCTTTGTCTTTCCAGCTTCATGAATGTTATATCTGATTGAGTATGCATGAAGATATCTCATTTGTGTGGAACTCAGCATTGATATGTATCTGCATTCATAGAGTTAGTAGCACTGAATGTGTTTGTCATATCAAAACCATATTGGAATAGAAATATGGAATTATGAAATTCCAACATTCTCCCCCTTTTTGATGATGACAAACAAGAAAAATATATATCGTTAAAATTTAACATATCAGATATACTCCCCCTTAATATGTGGATACTCCCCCTGAGTAGATAAAATATATTCTCCCCCTTTGGAATCCTCAAAAAGAGGCAAATAAGAGTTAGTTAAAAAATAAGAGTGAAAATATGAATGGGGATAAAAGATGGAGTATATTGCCTGAAAAATGAAAAAAAAAATTGGTCATTAGTGGAAATTGAGTAGTAGGCAAAATAAAGTAAATAGGTCGAAATATTGTGAGCATGCCATAAAAAAGAATGAATGGACAGGACATTAAAATACATGCGAATGTAGGGCCATTAAAAAATATGTGAGAGGACCTGTTATGAAAAATATGTGATACTACCTGGTATATATAAAAAAATTAATGAAATATAGCTTGTAGAGAAAAAGTTTTGAGGGATGAGAACCAAAACTTCACAGCAGCAAAATTTCAAAACTGTGAAGTGATTTTAACTTAGTGAAGCAGACATTCATAATAGTGGTGTGTATTAACAAAGGATATATTGGAGGTAAAAAAATATGTGTGCCTGAGATGAAATCTTGGACAGAAATAAGGTTAGTAAGAGAATATCCATGGTGGAAAGAAGACATAAGTATTCAAGTAACCATGGGAAATAACTAAAGGAACTTGACAGAACCACTAGATTATCATAAGATAATGTAGCCAGTGACAACCAAGTGACATAGCAAAAGAACTAGGTGATAACAATTACAGAACTGCCAAGACAAGATCCAAGTACAACCAAAATATAACGTATAAACTAGCAACAAGAAATATTAATCCAAGGAAATGGTTGCAGAAGAAAATGCAAACATAACCATACTAAAAACAGAAGTGATGAACCAAATATAACCCAAAGTGTGGTCAGAATTGATTTTGACATTACACAACATCATAAGCACATTACTGGAAAACATCATCAACGAAGGGAAGAACATAGAAACAACATACACCCCATAGCCTGAACATATGAACAATAGCAAACAACAAAACAACAAAACCCAAAGTTCTTACAGAACAACACCAACAAACCAAGAAACCAACACTAGAATAGCACCAGACACCTATGAAACGAGTACCCAAAGTGCCCAACACAACCATGAAAGTATCACCAGGCAACCTATGAAAACAGCGACAAACATCAGAAAACAGGGTCCTAGGCCTAAAGAAATCGCCGCCAAGGAAGACTACGGCCGAGAAGATGGCCCAGGCCGTGATGGAGACGCATCGGTGGAACGACGAGTGGCTCGGAAGTGGAGAGACTCAAAATGATTCGCCATCGAGGCTATGGCAACTGTAAGCTCGTCCATCATTTTGTTATGCCCCTGCAGTGTAGCATCGCTGGAACTCATATGAGTCTGAAGGCCACGGAATCCATCGTGCATTTCATTTTGAATATCCGTGAAATCGCGAGCCATGGAATGACGGAGAGCACGAATCTCACCAAGTAAAGCATCATGGCCAGTCGGCGGGGTAATGGGAGTGCTAGGGGAAGCCTCAGAGTGGGAATACCGCTTTCTAACTGGAACACGACCACGGGTGCGAGAAGAGGAGCCGGGGGTATGGGTAGCGGGAGTGGGACGGGGGGTAGGAGTGGGACGGGGTCAGGGAGAGCGAGTACGAGTGCGAGGAGAGCAAGACATGGATCGAGTAGTAGGACGAGAGGGAATGGGAGATGTATCATGGATAGGGGCATCGGCATCGTCATCAGGCTCGGAAGTGTTAGAAATGACTAACTGCATATGGGTTAATGTCTCAGAATTGAAATCAACGGGGTTGAAGACCGGGGCAGAGTTGGCAAAAGGAACCTGAAAGGCCTCTAAGATCCTAGTGATCGGGGAAGGCAATAAAATGTGAGAGCGAACGGGTTTGGCCAAGGATTCGAGCAAAATAGAACCCCAACAAATGGGAAGTTCTCCCATCAAGGCATAGAGGCAGCGGGCGGTCTTGGTACTGACGTAATTAAGGGAACCTATTTTCGGGGCTAGATTGGTCAGGATGATCTTTACCATCATTCTATAAGGGGGATGAAGAGTGGCAGCGGATCTCTTTGGATGAAAATCAGGGGACAGAAGCTGTTTAATTGATGGGTCAGTGAGAGTGTCGGGGAGAGGCTGAACATTGTTCAAGGGTAAATGCAGAAGCAAAGAAAGCATAGGGCCAGTCAGCCGAAAGAAGAAACCATTGACGATGGTGGAGATCAAAAGCATACCAGCCTGCTTGGAGGAATCCAAATTTGCGTAAAACTCACGAACGAGAGTATGGAAGTATGGTGTTCGGTTCGCAGTCGACCAGAGAGCAACCAAGCCGGCAGAATGGAGGGGGCCCAAAATCCGGGAGAATCCGTGATCGGTGAAGTCCACATGGCGTTCTGGATGGAACGGGAGGTTCTCCAGGAGGCGAAATTGCTGCGTAGCCACCGGAGAACGGAAATAGGCCGGGGAGGCCGTTGCAAGAAGTCTTGGGAGCGTGGATCCATCGGTGGGGAGGGCGAAATACGGCCGAGCGAAGATAGGGCAGAGCCGATCGGGGGAAAATCAACGAAGGTTGTCGATTTCGGGGTGGGCGCCGGTGTAATCAGGGCGGAGCGCTCGAAATCGGCAGATGAAGACGACGGATGGTCGAGAAAAAGGGGAGATCGGTGACGTGCTGGTGTTTGGAAGGAGGCGCCGGTGAAAAGGCCGGAGATCACTGGCGATTTTGGGGTGGTCGGCGGTCGATTTGGGAAGATGTGGAAGGGAGGAGGCCGCCGGGATTTTGAGGAACATGGGCGTGTTGGGAAACAGGAGAGAAAATGAAGAGAAGCTTGGGAGATATTTTGGGTTGGATGTGAGTCCCTATGTACGTACGAATTAAATAGAGAAAAGAAATGCAGTTAAGGGAAGTTGTGGGAACGGAAAGTTGTCAATCGGCTGAGCAGTTGTGAAAATTGAACAAATTTGGAAAAAAAGGACGGGTTCAGTTTTAGAACGAAAAATGGAGGGAACTGGTAATGAAAATTCGCAGGAAGAAGAAGCAGTTACCGAAAATAATAAAAAAATCGACAATTGGCGACCAATAACGATGAATTGGTCGACCAATTTAAAAAATAGCCAAAATTTATTTTGAAAAAATTTGAGAAAATTCTAAAAATAAAAATAAGAATGTATCATAAGTCCGATTCACTAATAATCCCTAAATTCCTACGAAGCTTAATAAAAGTCTCCTCTTTCAAAGGTTTAGTCAAAATATCAGCAGTCTGATGTTCAGTAGCTATAAATTTAAGAACTATATCTCCTTTCTGAACATGATCACCTAGAAAATGATGACGTACATCAATATGTTTTGTACGAGAATGATGCACATGATTTTTAGAAAGATTAATAGCACTAGTATTGTCACACATAATAGGGCAAGTAGAGCAATCAATACCATAGTCAGAAATAGTTTGTTTCATCCATAAGATTTGAGCACATGCTAAACCGGCGGCAATATATTCTGCCTCGGTTGTAGATAATGAAACAGAGTTTTGCTTTTTGCTAAACCAAGAAACTAAAGCATGACCTAAAAGTGGCATGTACCACTGGTACTTTTACGATCTGATTTGCAACCAGCGAAATCTGCATCACTATATGATAATAAATCAAATGTGCTTGACTTGGGATAAAATAAACCAAAATTAGAAGTGTGCTTAACATATCTAATAATCCTTTTTACGGCAGTTAAATGTGAAACTTTAGGATCTGCCTGAAAACGGGCACATAAACATACTGAAAACATAATATCTGGTCTACTAGCAGTTAAATAAAGTAGAGAGCCAATCATACCTCTGTAAAAACGTTGATCAACACTCTTACCATTTAAATCTTTGTCGAGAGAGGTAGAAGTACTCATTGGAGTACGTTTTTCTGCAGAACTTTCTAAACCAAAACGTTTGATGAGTTCCTTAGAATACTTGCTTTGGTGAATGAAGATTCCTTCCTTCAATTGTTTGATTTGAAGACCGAGGAAGTAATTGAGTTCACCCATGTGACTCATCTCAAATTCTTTCTGCATAATCTTAGAAAAATCTTGACAAAGAGATTCATTAGTAGAACCAAAAATAATATCATCAACATATATTTGAATAATGATTATGTCAGATTTGTAATGCCCTACAAGCTACTGCACAAGTACTAGAGGGGGGTTGAATAGTACTTTTAAAAATAACAAGGAGTATAATTCCTAATTATCGTGCAAACAACTACCAAAACAATTTGCGGATGCTTAAATTGAAGACAACAACAAAATTAACAATGCTAACAATAGATATTACTGGGTTCGGATCCACCCAAGTCTCCCCGACTTGTTCCCGATGATCCTACGTCCCAACCACCCGGATCCCCTCCGGATACTTGAGTTAGAAACCCTAACTCAAGATTTTCACTATGAAATACTTGTGAAAAACCTTCACAAGTCAAATCATACACAAAGAAATTTGTGACTCCCACAACCCGGGATCACAACCACACTCTCACAACCGAGAGTGAAACTTACAATATGAAATTGAAATGAAATAAGAAACTTCTTACCGACAAAATACATATGCCTTGAGTAATGCTTACAAATTAGGGCAAGGATGATTTTGAGGAAGAAGAAGTGGCACCAAACCCTAGCTCCAAGATGTAGATCAGCGATAGAGAGCTATGGGGATGTTGGTGACCTAGAATCAAGCACTTGGCTTGGAAGGCTTCACACTCAATGAATCTCTCTTTGGAAGTAAGAGTGAGGAGAGATTATTGAATGGAATGAAAGAGCTTTGAATGAGCTTGGAATGATTTCTCTTGATCTCTAAACTTGCAATAATATCAGCCTTGACTGCAATGAATGCAACCCATCAAGTATTTATAGGATAGAGGAGAGAGAGAAAGAAAAACGTTTCAATTAATGCTCCAACGGCTCTTTTCTGAACCCAACTAGTCGGTCAAAGAACAACCACCGACCGACTAGTTCATCAACTAGTCGGTCGGTCAATTAACGTATACCGACTAAATGAGGAACAACCAAAAGGTTGAAGCACAGACAAAAGGAACTAGTCGGTCCAAGAAGAGTAGCTGACCGACTAGTTTCACAACTAGTCGGTCGGTTACTCAACTGAGACCGACTAACAGATAAAAACTGAAGTCTGAGCATAAATTAACTTAGTCGGTTCAAGAACAAATGTTGACCGACTAATTCACCAACTAGTCGGTCGCCAAATGAGCATAGACCGACTAACGATAAACAGTAAGTTAGGTGAAAATTGGCATGTACAGTAAAACTAAACTAGTCGGTCCAAGAAGGAAAGTTGACCGACTAGTTCATCAACTAGTCGGTCGCCAAATGAACATAGACCGACTAACGATAAACAGTAGCTCAGGCTCAAATGTGCATGTACAGGGAAAGCTCAACTAGTCGGTCACAGAAGCATCACTGACCGACTAGTTCACAAACTAGTCGGTCGGTGAGTCAACTTAGACCGACTAACTGTAAACAGTAAAGAGCTTAGATTTGACTGACAAAAACTAGTCGGTCCAAGAAGCTTTGCCGACCGACTAGATCACCATCTAGTCGGTCAGTTCTTCTTCTTGAACCAACTAACATGCACAAGAAGTCGCGAATCGAAGCGCGAAGCTTCGGGAAGGATTGTATGGACTTCTACTAAGATCCTAGAGCTAAGATATGAGCGTTATAAAGATTTAAACCGTAAGACCTACTCAAGGCTTAACATTCTACGCAAGAAGCTTAAATACTATAAATAAAACTCGACGATACCGTCTTCAATAGCTTCAATCGAATCTTCATGACTTCTAAATTGGTCCATAAGCTTCAACGAAGCTTTAGGCATACGATCACGTGCTTTGAGAAGTCTTGAGACGTCATAATTGATATTCATATGAATTTGGCGACGATCTCCATAACTGCGCTCACAAAGTGTTAGTTCACGATATATTTATGTTTGTTCATCATCCAAAACCAAATCCGGGGAGCCCAATATCCAACATTCTCCCCCTTTTTGGTGATGACAAACCAACATAAATAATAATCAAAAATAATAATTCAAATGAAATTTACTTACTCCCCCTGCATTGATGACACGTTAATTCCAATTTAAACAATAATAATACGCATCAAGCAGACGAGTGAAGTATATACAATGAGAATCGATTATTGAAATATCGAATACCAAATGTAGGTTATTGAAATATCGGATTTGAAAATCCTTTTATATATCTTAACTCCCCCTGAATCTAACATATCAAGTTAGATTCTTGGAATAATGCTTTAAATTATCATTTAGCACATCGTTATTATTATATCTCTCCCCCTTTGGCATAAGCAAAAAGAGCGGGAGGAGAACAACGACAACAATAATGGCTTCAAATAAAAAAGCACGGGAGTCGTAGAATACGACGACGGTTCAAGTGACACCAAAAAAATACGAATAAAATCAAGGCGTGTCAATGAAACCATAGTCGAAGATCGTAAAACGAACTCATCAAAACTCAAATCATTTTTACGGATTGAGTTATGGAAAATACTCTCAATTATTAACATTCTTGGTGAATTTAGTGCATGGAAAACAATTCTATGTTTCCATAGAAGAAATTTCTATTAAACAAAGTTAATATCGTCAAGCGAAGAAATCCAACACCAGAGACAAAAAAATTATAAATTGTGCACAATAGAATGAAATGTCAACTGCGATGTGTGTATATATATATATAATAGGAACCAGAGTACATCAAAAGTAAGCATCACTGACATACGAAACATCGATCCACCGATCGGGACACAAAAGACATCATCATATCAAAAAGATATCAGAGTGTCACATAACATACAACATCATCAAAGTACATCAAAATACATCATCAAAAGTATCAAAATACATCAAAAAGATCCAAAACCCCACTCTATCCTAACCAAACTCTCTCACACTAGATGTATCATCCAAGGAGCATCGGAGAGTCCTCAAGGAAGCTCAAGAGGAAGCGACAGGATCTGCAGCAGCAGCAGGCTCTGCAGAAGAAGTGGTGGTCACAGGAACATCTGGAATGTCAGCGGGAGCGACGGCAGAAGTGACAATCTCTGGAGCACCAACAGTAGTGGCCTCGGGAGCACCAGTCGGAGCATCCACCGCAGGAGCGGTGGCAACAGGTGTGCTCTCGGGGGCACCAGCAGACGAAGAAGAAGAAGGAGCACCAGAAGTGCCCTCGGGGGCACGAGTGGAAACACGACAAAGCTCCTCAATGTCCTCCTCATCCAACTCATCCTCGTCAGAGAAAGACGGAGGGACCTCAATATCAAGGCGTCGAGCGATACGGCAGAGAATCTCCTCAGAACGAGCCTGACGAGACTCCAAACGACGAATCGAAGGAACGACATCTGCAAGAGTGGTAGAGGGAGCAGCTGAGGCAGAGGTAGAGGCAGACGATGAAGGTGTCGTCCTCTGAACATGACAGAGCGCCACAAGAGATTTCTTGACGGCCGTCGCGTTCAGGGGAGGACCAAGTGGACGCTCATCGTCAGGAGGCAAAGTGACACGGAAGTGACGGAATACCAGAGTCAACAAGCACGGGAAGGGGATATGAGCCGATTTCGTGGACTTGCGAATACACTCGAAAGAGTCCATCTTATCGAGTATAATGCGAGCCCAGTTAATCAAGCTCCCCATGAAAATAGCATAGATCAACTTCAAGAAGGGCTGGGACGGTAGAGATGAGGAGACGTACTTGGGAAGCAAGCACGACTTCAGAAACAAATTCAGGACCCATGCATTAGGCTTGAAGGATTTGGAGGGAACGCCAATCATGGCGGGAGGAATCTGATGGAAAATCTCAGAAAGGATGGTCTGATCTAGGGAAGAAATATCATCAACAGAAATGTCTGAGGGGAGGAGGCCAGACGAGGAGATACCCAAAATCTCTCATAAGATTTCTGCTGTGAGGACTATAGGAGTCCCCAAAACAGTCCTCTCAATAGAGTGGGTCCCATCGTACTGACCCCGGATCCTATTGGCATAGAATAGTTTTACTAAACGAGTGTAGGGGTGAGGATTCGCCTTAGGATCATATCGAAGGTAATCGATAAGACCCGAAGACGACAGAAGATCAGCTAGCCCTATGAAGTCACTAATCTGGACGAAATGCTCCAGAAGCAGTGGACAATGTTCGATACGGTTGTAAGCCGCGAGACACAAAGGGTCGTCGCGACACAACGAGATATCGACACCGCCTACCGGCATCGGAGCCTTTCCCTTAGGCTTACGGGTAGACGTACGAGGTCGGGAGCTAGACTCAGGATGTGTAGGAGGAGTGGGTTCCCTATGAGTCTCAGGCTCGGGAAAATACTCGGTGTCGGAATCCGAAGCACCGGGTGGAGTGGGAGCACGAAAAATTACTGGCTTGGGCTTGGGCTGAGATCGGGCACGGGGTTTCGCAGTCGCCGTCCTCTTACGCTTAAGAGGAGGCGAAGACGAAGAGGGTTGGGTGGTTTTCGAACGACGTCTAGGAGGGGTTCTCGTAGGTTGATCGGGAACCGTAGGGGTAGGTTCTACGGTCATCGGCGAGGGGCTAGATGGAGTGATCGGGATACGTGTACGAGCCATATTCGCGGCACGACACGACACAAGAGATCGGAAAAACCCTAGATAGCCGGAACCCTAGCAAACCCTAGGAATCGAAATTCGAAACCCTAACTGAAATGATCTAACCCTAACCCTAGAGCTGAAAAGTAACCCTAGTAGGAATGGCAATATTGCGGGGCGGGGCGGGAATTTAACTACCCAAGCTTGCCCCGACCCATCTACGGGCCGGGGCGGGGCGGGTTCTTTCTTACCAAAACCGGGTCGGGCCGGGTCGGGCCGGTCGGGTCAAGTCATTAATGCCATCCATATGAATCCCAAATAAAAATTTTATTTTGTGAATTGGGAGAATTTTGATTTATTTGGTAATTTGGAATTGGGAATTGGCCCAATTAGGAGAACTGTGGAATAAAGTATAACTTATGGGTTATTTGCTGAGTGCATGGTCCGCATCAAAATAGTAAACCTCTATAGTTTACCGGGGCGGGTCGGGGCGGGCCGGGGCGCATACAAAGCCCAAGCTTGCCCCGACCCGGCTGCGGGCCGGGTCGGGCCGGGTCAAAACCGGGTCGGGCCAGGTCGGGCCGGGCGGGTCAGGCCATTACTGCCATCCCTAAACCCTAGAATAGAGAGAGATACCTAGGAGGAGGAGAGGGGTCGACGGCACAGGCAGAGATGGCCAGAGATATGGCCGGAGATCGACGGCGACGGGAGAGGGAGGAAGGCCAAGGGGTCGGGGGAGGTTTTGAGCTGGAGATTGATCGACTAAATGCGAAAGAAGTCGATCGGATGAGGATTTAATCGACTGGAATTCGAAAAGACAAAACAGCCCCTGGCACAACTAGTCGGTCACAATTTAAGCACTGACCGACTAGATCACGATCTAGTCGGTCGGTCAATGAGCTTGAACCGACTAGTTGCAAACAGTGACTGAACCCAAGTTTACTGACAAGAATTAGTCGGTCTGTGTTCATTTACTGACCGACTAGATCTCAATCTAGTCGGTCGGTCATTGAACATGAACCGACTAAAGAGGTCCAAAAATTGAAAATTTATGAAATTTGAATTCTCTCCTAATCACACTTGGATGAAACATCAAAATACTCTCATTAATCATTATACTACCCCATTAAACATCGAAAATCTGAAATTTGACGATTACGCACAAATCGAGCGAAAATTCCGAAAATTCAACAAAAATCCAGAAAATTTCAATACTTCAAGCATGAGCAAATATAATGAATAGAATAGCATGCAAGAATATTGAGTAAAAATGAATCCTATATCTCGGATTCGCCCATAATCCCCAATTCTCGACGCAATCGCACAAATGAGTCCTCCTTTAGGGGTTTCGTGAAAATATCGGCGATTTGCTTCTGGGTTTCAACGTACACTAATATGATGTCCTTTTTAGCAACATGATCATCTAAGAAATGGTGTCGGACATCTATGTGTTTCGAACGGGAATGGTGTACCGGGTTCTTGGAAAGACATATTGCACTTTGGTTGTCAACCATGATAGGGCAAGTATCACAGTTTATACCAAAGTCTTTAAGTGTGTGTCTCATCCAAAGAACTTGAGCACACGCGGCACCGGCGGCAATGTATTCCGCCTCGGTGGTTGAAAGTGATACAGAATTTTGCTTCTTGGAAAACCAAGAGACAAGGGAATTTCCTATAAAATGGCAAGTGCCACTAGTACTTTTCCTGTCGGATTTGCATCCCGCATAAACGACATCACTATATGAGATTAACTCATACGTGCTAGATTTTAGATAAAGTAATCCAAAATCAAGTGTATAACTTAGATAACGGAAAATACGTTTTACCGCTACTAAGTGAGACTCCTTAGGTTGAGACTGATAACAAGCACATACGCATACGTCAAATATAATATCGGGCCTACTTGCGGTAAGATAAAGTAAACTACCTATCATACCTCGATATAGACGAATGTCTACATCCTTACCGCCCGTATCCTTATCAAGATGCGTAGTCGTGCTCATTGGAGTCTTCTTTCCCAGAGGCATTCTCCATTCCAAATCGCTTAAGCAACTCCACCGTATACTTCGTTTGGTGGATGAAGATTGCATCGTCCATTTGGCGAATTTGGAGACCTAAGAAATATTTGAGCTCACCCATGTGGCTCATCTCAAATTGTTCCTTCATCACATTAGAAAACTCTTCGCAAAGAGCAAAGTTAGTAGCACCGAAAATGATATCATCAACATATATTTGAACTAAAATTATATCATTATTCGAATGCTTAACAAAAAGTGTAGAATCGGCTTCTCCCATTTTAAAATTCAAATCCAAAAGAAAATTCTTTAGGCGATCATACCAAGCTCGAGGAGCTTGTCTCAAGCCGTAAAGCGCTTTCTTTAGTTTAAAAACATGATTTGGAAATTTTTCATTAATAAAGCCCGGAGGTTGAGAAACGTAAACTTCCTCAACAACATCTCCATTTAAAAATGCACTTTTAACATCCATTTGAAATAATTTAAAATCCTTATGGCATGCAAAAGACAATAATAATCTAATTGATTCTAATCTAGCTACCGGAGCGAAGGACTCTTCGAAATCAATACCTTCCTCTTGACGGTAGCCTTGAGCAACTAACCGAGCTTTGTTCCGGACGACGACTTGGTTTTCGTCGGTTTTGTTCTTGAAGATCCACTTTGTCCCTATGACGGTGTGGTTCTTCGATGGCAATGGAACAAGCTCCCAAACTTCATTCCTCTCGAATTGAATGAGTTCCTCCTCCATGGCTAAGATCCAAGCGCTATCTTCGCATGCTTCATTAACATTCTTTGGCTCTATCGAGGAGGCAAAGGCGCAATGAGCGAAGTAGTTCACTTGCGATCTTGTCTTGACACTATCATGGATATTGCCAATGACTTGCTCATGAGGATGGTCACGAACGGTATGAAGCCGTTTGGGAATACCTTGATCACTAGGAACATTCTCAACAACTTCATTAGACGGGTTAGTCTCAATAGAATCAATAGAATCATTAGAGTTAGAATTACCAATTGAATCACATAAGACATCCATAGAGTCATCATCATTAGTAATTCTAGTTGGAACAAATCCTTCATTAAATGACACATGAATCGATTCCTCGATCGTTGAGGTTCGTTTGTTGAATATCCGGTAGGCTTTGCTATGCGAAGAATATCCAACAAAAATCCCCTCATCGGATCTTGGATCGAATTTGTCCAAACTACCATACGTGTTCTTAATAAAACATTTTGAACCAAAAACACGAAAATGTTTAACTTGAGGCAACCTACCAAACAACAATTCATAACAAGTTTGTTTAGTGCCGGG
This sequence comes from Scilla litardierei, assembly GCA_030789695.1. Lineage (NCBI taxonomy): Eukaryota > Viridiplantae > Streptophyta > Magnoliopsida > Asparagales > Asparagaceae > Scilla > Scilla litardierei. Next base: position 75,715,337 of record CM061138.1, on the reverse strand, counting down.
CCTCAAAAGTATTCTATTAAACACATAGCAAGCGGTGTGTACCGCTTCCGTCCAAAATTGATGGCCAAGTTGGCTATCATCAAGCATAGTGCGAGCACATTCCACTAGCGTCCTATTCTTTCTCTCAACAACACCATTTTGAGGAGGTGCGCGAGGGAATGAAAATGTGTGTGTAATACCAACATCATCGCAAAATGTCTCAAAAGACTCATTCTCAAATTCATCTCCATGATCACTATGAATAGTGACAATGGTGGTTCCTAAGAGATTTTGTACTTTCTTAACAAAAATTGTGAAGTTTTCAAAAGCTTCATTTTTATTACACAATGAAAATACCCAAGTAAACCTAGAAAAGTCATCAACGATGACAAGTCCATATCTAGCATTACCTAATGAAGCAACTCTAGTTGGCCCAAATAAATCTAGATGTAATAGCTCTAGAGGCCGCTTAGAAGAAATGCTTTTCTTAGGTTTAAATGAAGATTTTGGAAGCTTGCCTCGTTGACACGAGTCACAAAAGCTTTTCTTTTGAAAGACAAGCTTAGGGAAGCCTCTAATAGAATTTAACTTGGAAAGCTTAAAAAGTGTTCCAAAGTTCACATGACCAAAACGTCGTGCCATAAGTGTTGTTCACTTGTGTTGGCAATAAGACATTGTTCATGTGATCTTGGAAGATCTAGGATATATATATCCTTATGGCATGTGCCGGAAAACAATAATTCATTATTATCTTTTCTTAAAATATGGCACATTCCTTTCGCAAAGTTAACTTTGTAACCTTTGTCACAAAGTTCACTTATTGAAATGAGATTGTGGTTTAATCCTTTAACAAGGTAAACATCACATATAATGGGTTTAGAAGGATTACCCACTTTACCAACACCTATGATGGTTCCGCTCTCGTTGCCTCCAAATACGACGCGGTTTCCATTTGCAATGGGAACCACTCCGGAGAGCAATTGAGCGTCACCTGTCATGTGTTTTGAACACCCGCTATCGAGTATCCAATTCCCCTTGGAGCTAAATTTAAATTTGTTGCTCCTTTTCTTTTTCTTTTCCTTGAGTACCTAAAGATAGAAAGTTTCATATCATGGTACCCAAGGTCATTGGGTCCAAAAGATTAGACCTTTGGAAGCCAAGTCCAATTGGACTTAGACTTCCCCACATAATTTCTACTATGCACAACATCCGAAAAATAAGCATTCATGTAAACTTGTTTTTCATCCATGCTTGTGTCCTTTGGGCTCCAAATAGTGAAAATCTTGGGAGCCCTCATCCTATTGGGTGCATGCATGCGACGTTGATTTCTACGTGATGCATGTTGTGGATAGGCATAAGGAACATGATGGAATGGTGCATGTGGATAGTCATTCATACGATGATGTGGGTGAACATATGCATATGTGGGAACACATGCGTGAGGGTGTCTCACATGGTGTGCACGTGCCCGTGAATGTGTTGCATAAAAATCATCATATGTGTGAGCCGGTGGAGTAGGACGTGTGTTCCTACGTGGCATAGTATTGGTGTACATATAAGCATGCCCCTTCTTTGGAGGTCCACCCAAAGTGAGTTTCTTTTCGAAAGAGGGTGTGGACGAGGTGGAAGCACCATTGGTAGAAGAACTACCAATAGAGTGTTTGCTACCACTCGTTGAGTCACCGGAAGTTGGCCTAACAAAAGTAGTGGCCGATTTGGATGAACTTCCCATCGTATACCCCAAGCCAATATGGTGATTGGCCGGAAGTAAGTTACTTAGGATTTTATCCAAATGGTCCTTACCCTTATTGAATTTATTAATTCGGCCTAATGTGTTCTCATATTTCTCGGTGAGAGAACGCATAGAAGTATCCAAATTGGATACTTGCGATGTGAGCACATAAACACGAGATTTAAGATTCTCATTCTCAATACTCAAAGTCGAGTTTTGATAAGTCAAATCCGCTATCTTGTGCTCCTCCGGATCTTCAATGTTAACATGTTCAAGTTGAGTCTTGAGATTAACAATCTCATTCCTCAACCCTTCAACAACGGTGTCGTTGTTGGTGATGATAGTTTTAGGCGAGGTTTGAATGCTAGCTAGGTCATCTTTTACTTTAGTATACCTATTTACTAATTTAGTATACTTAGACCATAATTGAGAATTAGCATTCCTAAGGTCATCCATAGTTACCTCATCGCCTTCGTTGTCGCTATCATCGGAAGAGGAAGATCCTTGATCATTCTCCTCTCTTGCCATGAAGCACATGTGTGCTTGCTCCACTTGCTCATCGTCCGACTCTCCGCTTGAGGAATCCTCGGAGTCGGTGAATGTTGCCCCTGACAAGCCCTTTTTGTTCCCTTTCTTGTACTTCTTGGACTTATCGAATTTCAGCGCCTTCCACTTCTCCTTTTGCTTATTTAGAGGATACTCCGCTTTCATGTGTCCTGGCTTATTGCACTTGAAACACAAAGGAGAGGAGGAGGCATTAGAAGAACCAAATTTAGCTTTGTTCTTATAGTTACCTTTTCGGAAGAAACAGTTGAACTTCTTGGCCATGAGTGCCATGGACTCCAAGTCCAACTCGTTTTCCGAGTCTTCATCATCGGTTGATGTGGATGTGGATGGAGCGGCCTTGAAAGCAATAGCCTTCTTCTTTGGCTCGTCTTGCTTTAGGTAGGACTTCATCTTTTCCTGCAATTTTAACTTGCTATCCTTGCGTACCTCGTATGACATTAAAGTACCCATTAGTTGAACTACGGTGTACTTATTCATATCATTACCTTCCTCGATGGCGAAGGTACGCTTTTCCCAACTCGAAGGAAGTCCTTCGATAAGCTTCGAACATTTCTCCTTTTGGGTGTAGGATTTACCGAGAGCCTCTAACTCGTTTATGATGTCGACGAAGCGAGCTTAATACTCCTTCATCTTCTCACCCTGTTGCATATGAAACATTTCGTAATCTTTGTTAACAACAACGAGTTTAGGGTCTCTTACCCTACTCGTCCCTTCATGTAGTATGAGGAGGGAGTTCCAAATTTGATATGCACTCTTACATGTGCATATCTTATTGAAGTCCTCAGGCTCCAATGCGCATTGCAAGGCGTTCATTGCCTTGGCATTGCTTACCTCTGCGGCGACCTCCGCGGTTGTCCATTTCTCAAAGTCTTCTTCGGCGGGCTCGACGTATTCCTTCATCGTGGTCCTCCATAGAGATTCACTCCGGAGGAAAGTTTCCATCCGGCATTTCCAGTACCCGTAGTTGGTATCGTTGAAGAATGGAGGCCTCGTTGAAGAATGTCCTTCCATCACCGAAGATGCTCCTTCACGGTTTCTGAAGGTGCCATAGTCGGAAGGTGGACGCACGGTCTTGTTGTCGTTGGCAGACATAGCTAAGTATCTGGCTCTGATACCAAATGTAATGCCCTACAAGCTACTGCACAAGTACTAGAGGGGGGGTGAATAGTACTTTTAAAAATAACAAGGAGTATAATTCCTAATTATCGTGCAAACAACTACCAAAACAATTTACGGATGCTTAAATTGAAGACAACAACAAAATTAACAATGCTAACAATAGATATTACTGGGTTCAGATCCACCCAAGTCTCCCCGACTTGTTCCCGATGATCCTACGTCCCAACCACCCGGATCCCCTCCGGATACTTGAGTTAGAAACCCTAACTCAAGATTTCCACTATGAAATATTTGTGAAAAACCTTCACAAGTCAAATCATACACAAAGAAATTTGTGACTCCCACAACCCGGGATCACAACCACACTCTCACAACCGAGAGTGAAACTTACAATATGAAATTGAAATGAAATAAGAAACTTCTTACCGACAAAATACCTATGCCTTGAGTAATGCTTACAAATTAGGGCAAGGATGATTTTGAGGAAGAAGAAGTGGCACCAAACCCTAGCTCCAAGATGTAGATCAGCGATGGAGAGCTATGGGGATGTTGGTGACCTAGAATCAAGCACTTGGCTTGGAAGGCTTCACACTCAATGAATCTCTCTTTGGAAGTAAGAGTGAGGAGAGATTATTGAATGGAATGAAAGAGCTTTGAATGAGCTTGGAATGATTTCTCTTGATATCTAAACTTGCAATAATATCAGCCTTGACTGCAATGAATGCAGCCCATCAAGTATTTATAGGATAGAGGAGAGAGAGAAAGAAAAACGTTTCAATTAATGCTCCAACGGCTCTTTTCTGAACCCAACTAGTCGGTCAAAGAACAACCACCGACCGACTAGTTCATCAACTAGTCAGTCGGTCAATTAACGTATACCAACTAAATGAGGAACAACCAAAAGGTTGAAGCACAGACAAAAGGAACTAGTCGGTCCAAGAAGAGTAGCTGACCGACTAGTTTCATAACTAGTCGGTCGGTTACTCAACTGAGACCGACTAACAGATAAAAACTGAAGTCTGAGCATAAATTAACTTAGTCGGTTCAAGAACAAATGTTGACCGACTAATTCACCAACTAGTCGGTCGCCAAATGAGCATAGACCGACTAACGATAAACAGTAAGTTAGGTGAAAATTGGCATGTACAGTAAAACTAAACTAGTCGGTCCAAGAAGGAAAGTTGACCGACTAGTTCATCAACTAGTCGGTCGCCAAATGAGCATAGACCAACTAACGATAAACAGTAGCTCAGGCTCAAATGTGCATGTACAGGGAAAGCTCAACTAGTCGGTCACAGAAGCATCACTGACCGACTAGTTCACAAACTAGTCGGTCGGTGAGTCAACTTAGACCGACTAACTGTAAACAATAAAGAGCTTAGAATTGACTGACAAAAACTAGTCGGTCCAAGAAGCTTTGCCGACCGACTAGATCACCATCTAGTCGGTCAGTTCTTCTTCTTGAACCAACTAACATGCACAAGAAGTCGCGAATCGAAGCGCGAAGCTTCGGGAAGGATTGTATGGACTTCTACTAAGATCCTAGAGCTAAGATATGAGCGTTATGAAGATTTAAACCGTAAGACCTACTCAAGGCTTAACATTCTACGAAAGAAGCTTAAAGACTATAAATAAAACTCGATGATACCGTCTTCAATAGCTTCAATCGAATCTTCATGACTTCTAAATTGGTCCATAAGCTTCAACGAAGCTTTAGGCATACGATCACGCGCCTTAAGAAGTCTTGAGACGTCGTAATTGATATTCATATGAATTTGGCGACGATCTCCATAACTGCGCTCACAAAGTGTTAGTTCACGATATATTTATGTTTGTTCATCATCCAAAACCAAATCCGGGGAGTCCAATATCCAACAAGATTTAATGTTCTTAATAAATAAAGTGGAATCTATTTTACCAATTGAATAACCAGAATTTAAAAGATAGCTTTTAAGTCTTTCATACCATGCACGAGGTGCTTGTTTGAGACCATATAAAGCTTTCTTCAATTTGAAAACATGATTTTCTAAATTTTCATGAATAAAACCAGGAGGTTGTTCAACATAAACTTCCTCCTTGAGAAAACCATTTTAAAAAGCACTTTTGACATCCATTTGAAATAATTTAAAATCTTTAAAACATGCAAATGATAACAACATTCCAATAGACTCAAGACGTGCAACTGGTGCATAGGTTTCATCATAATCAATACCTTCTTCTTGATTATAACCTTGTGCAACCAATCGTGCCTTGTTTCTAATTACCTGACCAGATTCATCCAATTTATTTTTGAATACCCACTTGGTACCAATAATTGAATGATCTGTTGGTCTGGGAACTAATTCCCAAACATCATTCCGTTGAAATTGATTGAGTTCTTCCTGCATAGCAATAATCCATGAACTGTCTTCACATGCATCTTTGATGTTTTTAGGTTCAATGGATGAAAGGAAAGCACAATGCGCCATTTGTTCAATTTGACGACGAGTTCTAACTCCATCTGTAATATCTCCAATGATTAACTCTGATGGATGATTCGGAACTTGTGCAAATGCCTTAGGAAGATCTGTATTATCTGAAATAGACTCAACAGAAGGGTTAGTAGCATCAATTTCATTAAGTTTAATATTATCTAAAGAATTAGATAAAGGTAATATAACTTCATCATTAATGATGGGTGAATTAGATGAGGGGTTCTCATCAAATGTGACATGTAGTGATTCTTCAACCGTTGAAGTTCTTTTGTTATATACTCTGTAGGCTTTGCTACGTGTTGAGTATCCAACAAAAATACCTTCATCAGATTTCGAATCAAATTTATCAAGTGCATCCTTTGAGTTGTTAGTGTTTGCAGATTTGTCGTTGGCGGTCCAATCAGCAACATGAGTTGTTGGCTTCATGTATCCTGTCTCTACGATGTCCCATATCTCATAATGCATACTTTGGAGATGAATCTCCATTCGTATTTTCCAATATGAGTAATTAGAACCATCAAATAGAGGAGGACGAACTTGAGAGTGCCCTTCAGGATGCTGATTTGTGTTGTAATTATGTGGAACAGCGTTCAGGCTTGATTCTTCCATCTTACCCTTGCTCTGATACCAAATGTAATTTTAGCCTGTATGGATCAATACACTAGAGGGGGGGGTGCATAGTGTATATAAAAAAATGTTGCAAATAAAATGTTAGTAATATTTGCAAAGATGGCACAGAAATAAAATGACAAGTACTGAAATTAAATCAATCGCAAACACAGAGATTTATCCTGGTTCGGATCCTTGTGATCCTACTCCAGTCCTCTACTCCCAGTAGAGATTTTTAATCCACTATAATCACTTGCCCCGCAAGCACAAACTTACAAAAATGGCGACACTCCCAGTGTCCCAAACTTTGTACAATCTCTAAACAGATATTCAAACCTGTTAAATAATGAAATAGAAAAACACCTATAGCCTTGTTATAAATTTCAGAGAATGAATTCAAGGATGGTGTTTAGAAGATGAACTTCAAGATGTAAATGATATGTAATAAAGAGCAACACTTGAAGTTCTCTGGTTCATAAAAGAAGAGAGAGATCAATCGATTTCTTCTTGCAATTATGAACACAAACAACTTTCCAAAATGATGTTGAAAATCCAAGTTCTTCCGTTCTTAAACGAAGAAAGAAATCTAATGATTTCTTCTTACAAATAAGAAAAGAACAACTAATGGCCTAAAGCTTTAGAAAATGAAAGACTTGATTTCAATAAATAAGAGAGTAAAGAAGAGGAAAGTGAGTGAAGAGAAAGAGAGGGTCTACCCCTCTATTTATAGTGTTTAGGGACGGTTGGGGACTGTAGTTAACGTTGGAAAATGGGCAAGAACTGTCCCTGAAAATTTGGGATCAAAACGGCTAGTTTTGAAATTGGTCGACCAAAAGGACAAATTGGTCGACCAAAATTTAGAGAGAGAATTTTGACCGTTGGAAGACAGTTCTAGAATCTACACAGTTATGGGAGTTTGCATATGTAATCCCATAGTCAAATTCGAAGGTTTAAAATTGGTCGACCAAAATGGGATTATTGGTTGCCAATTTTCAAAGTTGCGAATTTTCAAAATTGGGAAGTGTAGATCTATGAGTAATGGAACCTAGATGACTAAGACATATTATCACAAGGCTTTGTGACTCTAATAAAGTAAATTTTACATTGATTACATAAAGCCGTAGATTGGACTGCATCTGCAACTGAATCTGAGAAGCTTCTTTGCAGGGTATCCTTATCAAGTGATTATATATCCAAGTCGTGGATATGGGTGCCTTTGTCTTTCCAGCTTCATGAATGATATATTTGATTGAGTATGCATGAAGATATCTCATTTGTGTGGACTCAGCATTGATATGTATCTGCATTCATAGAGTTAGTAGCACTGAATGTGTTTATCATATCAAAACCATATGGGAATAGAAATATGGAATTATGAAATTCCAACATAGATATATGGTGATAGGAATATGGTGATATATATTGATTTACTAGTGGTGTTTATATCTACGTAAGGAAGTATAGCAGGTTATATAATGTTACTGTGTATTTTATATACATATCTATAACATGTGTGATATGTGTAGGATATGAAGATGGAATAAATATGTAGTGTGTGGATAAGATTGTATGTATATGGATATGACAAGTGTATGCATGTGTGTATATGTATATATAGTATTGGTGTACTTCTTGTGGTATGGTAAATTTATGTTGTTGAATATATATATAATCTATGCAAGGTATATGAATAAATGTCTACATGTATGTATGTATAATTGTCTACATGTATGTATGTATACTTGTGTGGATGTATAGATGGATGGATATATATAGCTACGTACGAAACATTGGATGTGGATATATATATGTATATATCCTTATATATATAATGAGCATGTATTGGTAAGATGACACATTATACACATGTGACCCAATATTTGTTATATATGTAAATATCTTAACATTTGACATATGTATTATTGTATGGTTATACATTATTGTAAGTAATGTATAGTGTATGTATACGGTGGTGTTAACCATATTGTATGTATCTTGGAGTAAGATGGATATATATATGTGTAGTAGTGACTCTCTCTCTCTCTCTCTCTGTGTGTGTGTGTGTGTGTGTGTGTGTGTGTGTGTGTGTGTGTGTGTGTGTGAACCAGGTGTGAATATATGAATCTGATGGATAAGTATTTGTATGGACATATGTTATAGGTATGGTTATGTTTAGTGTTTTAATATTGTACATGTATTTTTAACGGACTATAATGATCCAAGAGTATGTGTGTAATGATGTACATCTTGGTGTATATATGTATCCATATAAGATACTTATAATAATGTGTGTTTATATTAAGGTTATATGGGTAGGAAGACCCTTAGATCTACTCGATCCTAGACTCCTAACATAAGAAAGTCCGATCGCGGACTTTATTTTAAGGTGGGTAGAATGTAATGACTCCAAAATTCATATATGTGTATTAATATGTATTCTCGGGCGTATAAATATGTGTATAAATTCTGGGAGACTTGTATAATTTTCTTTGATTTTTGTGAGATTAAGATTATTTTTAATAAATTTTATAAGAATCCTTGGAATTATTAAATGATATGATATGTTTAAGTGAATACTATATAAGATGAAAGACTAAGTATACTGTATTTTTTCATTTTTCTCTAAATCAAACCCTAAGTGATTATCCTTAAGCCACCTCTTACTTGGAAGGTGGCAGCACCAAATTCACCCCCCTAATTATCATTAGGTGGTGTCACGCCCCGCTTCCCAAAAGTACGGAGGCGAAGCGTGACTAAGGCCCGCTTAGGCCGGAGCTGAGAGCTCAGACCCAATAAGCGTCTGTGGTATTCCAAACAAAGGAACAGGTCCCTGCAAGTTAGTACGGAACAATAAAAGTACTAAAAGGAAAAGCATATCATTTTATTCCAAAGATAACCATCCAAAGTACTGAGAGTCTAAACGCCCGAAGGGCTACAACAGCAGAAAGAAATCTACGGGTGCAAGCACCCAACCTAGACAAGAAAACAAAAGGTGCTACGCACCCAATCTAAAACTGGAACAGAAACTCTGGAACAGCAACGAGAGGGCCTCTAACTCTGGTCCTCCTCTAGATCGTACTCTGGATCAGCACCCTCCGGCTCCACGTCTGCTGACAAGTCCGCCTCGTCGACGTACTCTGGCTCAACACCTGACGTACATCACCAAAAGAAGGAACTGTACGTCAGGTAAGGTCTACAAAAAGGGTCAGACCAAGTTGCAAGTGTATCAACTATTTAACAACGGTTTACTGGTTGATTAGCATGATGAGGTTATAACAGGGGAACAAAAGAAAGTAACACAGCAGGAAAGTAAAACGTGACAAGTAGTAGTCGTAGCGTGTGCTACCAACTACGGGACTAGCCTACAGGTGTCAAGACAATCAAGACATGGCGGGACAAGACAAGACAAGTGTGACACGAAAGGGTTCACGCCTTACGGTTCGAGGGGGATCAGACCCTCTTACCGTGCGCACGCTCAACCCTACCCCAAACCCAAGTATTCAAGACGTGACAAGACAAGGGATCACTCGCTCTAGCTTGGCAAGTGCCATATTTCCCTCTGGGCTGTGTAACAAGACAAGGGATCACTCAGAGAGTGCCCTATTGCCCTCTGGGCTGTGTAACAAGACAAGGGATCACTCAGAGAGTGCCCGATTGCCCTCTGGGCTGTGCAAGACGGGACAGGACGTGACAAGACAGGAAAGGTTATTCTAGGGTGTCCACACGCACACACACACAAGATAGTCATATGATGTCAAAAATTGTTGTTGTTAGGCTCAGACTTCGTCGTCAAGTCTGAACTGTCAAGTGACGTCCCGGACGCTATCATTTCACGCCCGGTTCTCTTTATTCACAGTTAACAGTTCTAACAATCTAGGGCCTAAGCACGGCCAAAAGTGCAAGTGGATACACTTGCCTGCGGTGGCGAGTGTGTCGTCTCCCCGGAACGTCTCGTCCAAGCGTCTCGTCAGCAAAAGTCCTTCTGAAATAGTGTCACGTCGACGGTGTTAGGTCTCGTTTTCAGAAATTCCTATTAAGGTTTGTGTCTAGGTTATCGGGACTACCCTATTCGTCAGAAGTCACATTTTTGATGTTCAGCCCTATTCGATGATTCTATCCTATGTGCACAGTCAAAAAGTCCATTCGTCGATTCTACGGTTCCACATCGTTTTAAGGGAGCATAAAGTAAATTTAATTAAAGTTGTCGACTTTTAGTTTATGGTTTGATTATAGCTACGGTGGGGGTTGCTACGAGTTCGGGAACCAACCTTCTCCGGAGTCTGGAATAGAGAGAAAGTAGTGGCGATAACTCCTCGTCGTCAAATCTGGATCACGATCAAGATTCCAAAAGCTAGATCTCGCGACGAAGGGCTACGACGTGTCGTAACGTCGTAGTCGGTAAATCCACAAAGAAGACCACCAAAGTGGGGCCCACAGCAGTGCTAGTGGTCAATGGGGGACCCACAACACTTCTGGAGAACTTGGGGGGGCCCACGGTGGCAAGCGATGCGACGGATGTGGGGTTGCGACGAAGATCGTCGGTCGTAGCTAGCCGGTGCGTGGGTTTCTCTCGGTCAGACCGAGAGGAGCTCTCGGTCGGACACAGCGGGTGCGGGGCTTGGAGCGTTGCGGAGCAGCGGGGTCGGTCACAGCGGCCGCTGCGGAGAAATCCTTCGGTCGGATACTTGGGGCGGGTCGGTCGGGCGCTTGGGCGAGCGTTGCAACGTTGCAACGTTGCAACGTTGCGGGCGAAGCGGGGGATCTCTCGGTCGGTGCGGGCGGGGCTCTCGGTCGGGCGCTTGGGCTGCAGCGGATGCGGGGTGCGGTGCGGAGCGGGCGGAAGGCGGGAAAATCTCTCGGTCAGACCGAGAGAAGTCCTCGGTCGGACACGGGGACGGGCGATGCAATGAAGTAGCGGGCGATGGTGCGGAGCGAAGCAGCGTGCGAGCGGAGCTCTCGGTTAGACTGAGGGAAAATAGGGCGATCCGTCGGTCGTGCGGGGGCGGCTGCGGCTGCAGTTGCGACGAAGCTTTGGGAAGTGTTTTTGACGGCTAGGGTTTTGTTGTGTGCGAAAATAATTTAACCTAGGCTTATTTAAATAGGAAAAGAGGCTGGGGCTATGTCACGACCCGCTTCCCTAAAATGGAGGCGAGGCGTAACGAGGCCTGCTCAGGCATGGAGCTGTGAGGCTCTAGCCTGTAAAGTGTCTGGAATAACCATGTAAGGTCCCTGTAATGCGAATCGGAACAAAGATAACAATAATAGAAAGAGACGAATAATAATAAATTATAAATCTCCTAGTCCAGATAATATTTCAACAACCAGAATAGCCACCAGGCTAACAAAAGTCCAAAAGAAAAGGCCCAGCATGGCCAACAAGAAACATCCAACAAAAGATGGTGCTACTCTCCGACAAGCTACAACAACTAAGAAAGAACGACGAAAGAACACTAGGAATGGTCACCGGTGTCCTCGTACTCCACATCAACAATGGAATCAGGCACAAACTCCACGAACTCGTCATCCCCAGCTACGGTTTCTGGCTCAGCAACTAACATGCGACACCCAAAGAGAAGGGGCACATGTCAGCAAAGTCTACAAGACTTTGTGCAAGGAAACAAAAGGAAGGTAAAAGCAACCTAGCAATTCTAAAGTATGTATGACATGACATATATGTAGAGGAATATGCCCTCGGATCATTTGTATTTGATGCAAATGATAATTTAAGCCTAGATAGGGACTAATTTGCATATGATGCAAAAGAGATTAAATGTGTCTTAAATTTTTTAAAGACTATATTTAATTAAATAAACGTGTGGAAAAGGTTACCTAGATAACGTGATCATCCTGCTCTAAACGCAGGTTCAAACCGCGTCAAAAAACGGAGTCCAAATGCACAAGTTATAGCCAAAACAAGTCAGCCCAAACTGTTGGGCTGAAACCAGCGAAAATGGAGACCCACCAAGCCCGAATTTTCTGGTTAGGGTTTTTTGAAACCTGGGATTTTCTTGACGGCTACGTTTCTAAGAGAAGCATGACTTTTGGCTAACTTTGGACAATTGTTTGAAGGGTCAAACGGACTCGGATTGACGAGCCGTTTTTTTCCTACACGTTCACCATTGAACCCTCTTCGATTTGGTAGGTTGTACCAACATTGAAGCTCAACGGTTAGGGAGTTAAAATTCGAGGAAGTTTGCCCTTTGTGAAAGGCAAACTAACTTGATTTAATTAACTCTCAATTATTAGTCCCACATCGGATTTTGAGAAAAGGGGAGAGTCCGCCGCCTATATAAATAGGGCTCTGCTCTCCTCCTCAAAACTCGTCCCAAGCTCTAGATCTGAGCGACTATCGTAAATGTTGGAGCACGCTCGGATCGAAGCTTAAATTAATATTTCTTCTATCTCCCTAAAGTTCTGCCGTACTCTTGAGGGCTCTAGCAAAGCTGTAAAGGAGTTCGGATTCAGATCCCAAATCTAGGCGGAGGTTTCACTCGCGTGAAACTTTCTTCAGCGCGTGGTTGGCTCGGCACACGAGATTGATTGCCCGGGATGTGGAACAGTTCGAGGAGCGGTTCGGGGAGTGGTTCGAGGAGCGGCTCGGCGTGGGACGGGAGCGGCTCGGAAGACGGTGCGGAACATCTCGCCTGCCCCAGGGTTGAGATTCCGGGTAAATGTTTATTAGCATTAGTTTAATTAAATCGCAGTAGGCTAGATCCTTCTTAGGATGGTCAGACCCATCCCAAGTCGGTATAGATCTTGGATTAGGGTCTTGGACCTTAGGGTAAATATTAATTAGATTAACATGTTAATTTTTTCCGCTGCTTTTCTGTCTATGTTCCGTCCGACTTAGGACGGACATAGAGTTTTTGTGCCCTAAGGGTCCCTGAAAACCCTTCAGTGGTATCGGAGCTTGGTCTGTGTTACGATCTAGCCTGCGATTTCTTTAAACACGTGTAATGCTTTTAAAAATGCTTTTAAAGTTATGAGATAAATTTTAAAATGTTTTTGATGTTTAAAAATCTAAGTGATAAATTTTTTGAATATGAAAATTTTTTAAATGACGTTTTAAAATTTATGTGATAATTTTTAAAACTAATTTTAAATCTTTTAAAACTTATGCGATAAGTTTAAAGTGCCTAAAAACTTTATATGATAAATTTTTAAGCATGAAAGTTTTTTAAAATGATATTTTAATTTTATGAGATATTTTAAAACTGATTTTAAAGGTTAAAATTTTTATGCGATAAATTTTTTAAAGTAGCATGCAAATTTGTGATTTTAAAGACAAGTTTTTATGAGATAAAAATAAAATATTTTTAAAATCATATTTTAAATTTAAATGTTAAATTTATGTTTGCATGCTAAAATTGTTTATGTGATAGACATTGTTCTATTTAAATTGTTAAATAGTTGTACACTTTTATTTTATGTGATAAAATTAGTGTAATCTTATGTTAATGGCTATGCATAATCTTGTCCCTTATTTGATAACACAAGACAACCCTTTAGGTTAGCCATTAAAAATGATTAAAATTTATTACTTGAATTTTAATGACATGCTATGTTTTAATAAAACTTTTAACAACCCTTTAAGACCTAATTCATGATCAGGGTAGTCCTTTTAATGAATCTTAATTCTAATTGTTATTATTAATTCTCATTAAAGGACTTCGCTTTTGGCGTTGTTAATAAAGTTTATTAAAATCCTAATAATGATTAGGATAGCACGTGAACCTTATAGTTGATAAGGACTTAATAAAAGTTATTAAACAAATCCTAAAATTTTGAATTTAAGGATGCAACTAGTTGATAGGAGTACTTAGTTGTTAATAAAAGCTGTTTAGTCTATGGCACACATACAAAAATGACAAGCTTCATTCAATGGACCATGATCCAGTCAATGTGCTTGGCTAAGAGTTCTGGATCAACCCTTGCTAGTCCAAGGGGCAGTGATCCTGACTTAGTCAATTCCCTGGCTGTGTTCCGCTGGACCACAATGTCGCGAATCATGATTGTATGACACCCTGGACTATATCTAATCAATGCGTTATAAATCTTATTAAAGATTAATCCGTATCCCTCCTTGATTTTGGAGCTTGGTAACTCAAAGAAGACAATTATAGTTGTTGAGTCTCCTCAAGCTATGACATGTTTATTTTTAAGGAACAAACTCCAACATACATGTGATGTAGTTTAGACTTGACCCAAATCGATACGTCGGGTCTCCTCGAGCATCGATCTAAGTCAAATCTGGACACGAAATCAAGGGTCTGACTAGACCAGTCATTATGATTTGTTGAGTCTCCTCAAGATCATAAGTGACCGTGGGTAAATAACGATAGGGAGTCACATGTGATGTGATTGACTAAGAGTTAGTCTACCAATCATTGAACCAATCAACTTGTTGAGTCTCCTCAAGGTTGTGAGGTTCAGGATGATTGGATCCCTCTTTCACTAAATTTTAAATATTTTAATTCGATTAAATCGTTCGTTATTAAGCTTTGAAACGATCGTAAAAATAGTGGGAGGATATAGATAGATGAATGCCAATCTACCTATATTTAATATTGAACATATGCTAAACTAGGGCAAGACTATGTTTACTGAAGGAATCGAGATATAATATTTTAATGGAATAAGTTAACTGGTCAAATAGGTTGATTAATTGAATATCAAACTAAATTCTAATTGATAGAATCAAAACTATATTCTCGTTGACATTAAAATGACCTTCTAAAGAACAGACTTAAGAAATATGATTTCATTAAGTTCTGGGTCCAACAAATAAATTCACGCTACATGTCACTCGTCTCTATATGAGGCAGCTTGAACATATAGGAAATTCGAAGTATGTTTCTCCCTACAACTTGTCGAGCTACCCTCAAGGTTGTATGGACAAACAATTTTGATCCACAAAGTTTAAGAATTCGATCAAATTGTTTGAGTCGAATACGAGTGCATGAGCGGTGCAAGGCTATGTATCCCAACCGGATCTTGAGACAAGCAAATTATTGAGCTACACTCGAGATTGCAACTCTCAGGCGTTTGGATACATGAGATGCTTGCATAGCTATTTATTTATGTTGGGATATTTAATATCTAAATGTGATTTAGAAAAGGAAGAAGGCACTCCGGAAAGTCAATCGAGTTTAATAGTTTAATTTATCATTAGTAAAGGCATAAGTAGGAGGATATGAAAATGTGACATATTTTGATGTCACGATTTTATAATTATTGTTATACAAAAGACGTCTAACACAATTTGACGAATGTCGTCACCTCGCTTCTGAAGCAATGTTTTGCGTTAGTAATTTATGTATAACGATAATATTTATTTATTAAATGTTAATATATATAAATACACAAGATAGTAGCAAACTTGTATGGAAAAATAGACTAGGCCGTATCGAGAGACTAAGCTTCACAAGTCACATAAAGAGGGGTCTGACCTCTCGTATTATGAAGTCTGCGGACACTTGTGAGTCTTATCCTCTTAGATAGAATGACCGAAACCCATCTGTAAGACAGTGGGAGAATGAGTTGTCGAACTTAGTCTAGTACATACTGATGTACCCGAGTCTAGATTAACCAAATTAAGTTATTCGTATATTTTATTAAGACACGTGTTCTTGATGAAACACAAGTCTGATAAAATAAAGAACGAAATGACTAAAGTATTTAAACTGATTCGATTAGATCGAATGGTCAAATACTTAGCTACATTAAATCTTGCGTAATTAAAAGAAAATGTGATTTTCTCTGAGGTCAAAGTCTGTAAACACATCTGTGTGTTAAAAGGTATGAATCACACTTAGTTAGACTTGGTGTGATCCATTGTAAGTGACTCTGAGTTAAGTCTTCCTTCTGGGTTAAGTCCCAGATAGTAATGCCTAGGTTTTGATAATGTCCTGTGAGGACATTATCAATAAGATATTCATTAAATCAATCATTAGGAAGTTGTATAATTACTCGAATTTCGTGAGACGAAGAGTCGAGTTAAACATCATAACTGATGATGACTTAGTCAACTTCTGGGATGAAATTCGGAGTAGTAACTCCGATTTAAAAAACTTGATGCAATCAGAATAGGTCCGTGTGCGTAAATAAATTTTGGAATTTAGTTTACGTGCACAAGGAAAATGTTTCCTCACTTTCTGCAAGTAAATCTTTAAGTTGAAAGATTGGTGCAGAAAGGAATATAGTGAAGTGCAATCATGTTGATCGAGAACGGTTTTTCCATGCTAATTCCTATAAAACGGATTATAATGAAACCGTTTTTCCACCAACAGATGTGTACAGAACTACTCGGACCAAACTCGATGTAAACGCTTAAGTTGACCATGAAAATTGGAGCATTCACTTACAAGTTCATTTTTCTAAATATGATTTAGACGGACCAACTTATATGAATTAGCCAGATAGTTTTTCAAGGTCAGTGGGAGCATGTAAATTACATGTGAGGCATCAAAGGGATGGAACATATATATTTTGATGAAGTGATCAAACGAGTTTGATACTTTATCAGAAATAGCCATTTATGACCATTAACTAATTTAAGATTATTATCGTAAGGTACGATGAACTGGATAAGATCCAAATAAATAAAATATTATAGATTCCGAACGACCAAGTGAATTATTTGAATGAGATTCAAATGGTTGGTCTAATATGAACATAGAAACCCCTTAAGTCTATATTGTAGACGGTTTTAGCAGATCCACTCACGAAGGCTCTACCACATGAAGTCGGGAAAACTTATGTGTAAAAACGGTATAAGATACCGAGATAAATGGGCCTGAGTGCAAGTGGGAGATGTTGAGAGATGATACCCTCGAGGCTATCTATCTTCATGTGTGAATAGCACAAACATCTTGTTCGAAATAACAGTAAGCTGTTTGGTAATAATTTATCTAAAGTTATGTTATAATGTAGTTAACATTAGATATTGACTTAGGTAAAGTCCGGAGACTTTATGCAAGGTCAAACATGTATCGAGATGAGTATCTCGATCATGGAGAAATGTTTGACCATCTGTAGCATAAGGCTAAAAGGGTTCGTGGTCGTAGATGTTTCGAGACAAGGATATCGAAACATCGGATAGACCATTGTGTCTTAGTCTTCACCGTTTAGTGGTGGCGATGATCTCATGATCACTTGACTTGGCGAAGTCGTAGACGAGACACAGGTGCTCATTAGAGAATGAGTTCACTGAACGATCCACAAGAGTTATCATATGGTTATATTGACCAATCTGTCAATGATGACTCTGAGTGATGATGGGCTAGTTGGTCTTTTGACTTGAGGTCATTTTGACGAACCTGTGCGTGAACGGTGTCACTTAGATCAAATGACCTAGCTTCGAGGCAAGGCCTGTCGAAAGGTCTTTGATTGGGTGACACTTGAAGCGTATGAGAAGAGTAATGACCAAGAGAGGATTCGTCTCTCCCGGTCAATGGGAGTTAGTGTCGTAGGGTTAGTTCGGTCTTTAGTAAAAACTCTGGCCAGAGTATGTTGGAAGAAGTCCAACATTTTTGACTAAAAGATCGATAGAAACTAACCGGAGTCAAGTTTTGGGGTTGACAGTTTGACCGTACCCTAGACTTGATCTATACGACATAGTTTAGACGAAGAGACTATAACTGCGGAATTCATCACGAAAACAGTCAGGGTGGTCCCGACAATACTCATGTCAATGAGTCAACCACATAATGATGATTCCTGAAGCAGGGATGGCAACCACTGCTCGTGGTCACTGCCGTATAGGGCTTCAAGCCCAACCTGTTGTAAGGGTCAGGCTGTAGGGTCTCACACAGAGTGCGGTCTTCGTCTAGTAATAGGTAGAAATTAGTTAGGGAGAATAATTTGCATTTGATGCAAGGGATAAAATATTGCAAAAGATGTTTGCAATCATTTCCTGCATTCGGGATAAATGATCCTGAGTGCAAGCGGGAGATGTAGAGGAATATGCCCTCGGATCATTTGTATTTGATGCAAATGATAATTTAAGCCTAGATAGGGACTAATTTGCATATGATGCAAAAGAGATTTAATGTGTCTTAAATTGATTAAAGACTATATTTAATTAAATAAATGTGTGGAAAAGGTTACCTAGATGACGGGATCATCCCGCTCTAAACGCAGGTTCAAACCGTGTCAAAAACGGAGTCCAAATGCACAAGTTATAGCCAAAACAAGTCAGCCCAAACTGTTGGGCTGAAACCCGTGAAAATGGAGACCCACCAAGCCCGAATTTTCTGGTTAGGGTTTTTTGAAACCTGGGATTTTCTTGACGGCTACGATTCTAAGAGAAGCATCACTTTTGGCTAACTTTGGACAATTGTTTGAAGGGTCAAACGGACTCGGAATGACGAGCCGTTTTTTCCTACACGTTCACCATTGAACCCTCTTCGATTTGGTAGGTTGTACCAACATTGAAGCTCAACGGTTAGGGAGTTAAAATTCGAGGAAGTTTGCCCTTTGTGAAAGGCAAACTAACTTGATTTAATTAAATCTCAATTATTAGTCCCACATCGGATTTTGAGAAAAGGGGAGAGTCCGCCGCCTATATAAATAGGGCTCTGCTCTCCTCCTCAAAACTCGTCCCAAGCTCTAGATCTGAGCGGCTATCATAAATGTTGGAGCACGCTCGGATCTAAGCTTAAATTAATATTTCTTCTATCTCCCTAAAGTTTTGCCTTACTCTTGAGGGCTCTAGCAAAGCCGCAAAGGAGTTCGGATTCAGATCCGAAATCTAGGCGGAGGTTTCACTCGCGTGAAACTTTATTCAGCGCGTGGTTGGCTCGGCGACACTGGATTGATTGCCTGGGATGCGGAGCAGTTCGAGGAGTGGTTCGGGGAGCGGTTCGAGGAGCGGCTCGGCGTGGGACAGGAGCAGCTCGGAAGACGGTGCGGAACATCTCGCCTGCTCCATGGTTGAGATTCCGGGTAAGTGTTTATTAGCTTTAGTTTAATTTAATCGCAGTAGGCTAGATCCTTCTTGGGATGGTCAGACCCATCCCAAGTCGGCATAGATCTTGGATTAGGGTCTCAGACCTTAGGGTTAATTGTTAATTAGATTAACATGATTTATTTTCCGCTGCTTTTCTGTCTATGTTCCGTCCGACTTAGGACGAACATAGAGTTTTTGTGCCCTAAGGGCCACGGAAAACCCTACAATATATATAAGAGGTGCAGCAAATAAGTAAAAGCAGCAAGTATGACATGGCAAGGAGTAAACATGACATGGAAACATGGACATGATAAGGAAACAAGTATACATTCACAAGGACTAGTACAAGTATAGTAAGCACGTCGTGCACATAGATTCCGCCCTTTGGCTAGAGAGGCTGTACGGGCCAACTCTTACTCTCAAGTGACCGTTTATCCTACCCCTCCACGTGTATCGAGCCAGGGCCTTACCCCCAAACATGGAATGCCCGCTTCTGGATCACGAGCCAGGAAGTGTTTTAATAAGGATGGCGTAGGGTTATGCCCGCATAGCAGGTGCCTAGCCGGAAACACGGAAACACGGATTGTACATGTATTTGGTAGCGTGTGCTACGATGAAACATACAAATCAAATGGCATGTAAAGAATGCAATGCATGGCAGATATTCAATTTAAATTACGTACCGTTAAAGAAATTAAACGTGACAGGCAAATGCATGACATGACATGACAAAGGCAATTCTAGCTTCGTTGTCAAGCTAGAACTTGGAAATTGCGCCTAGACCGCTATCATTTCACGGTCTAGTCTCTTTCACGCTAAAGCAAAGAAATGGCCTAAAGCATGGCCTAAAACAAGATTGGCAAGTTTCACTTGCCTGGTACCGAGGTTTGTTGATCGACGAGAGTTCACTAATCTACGGGGATGGGTCACTGTTATGGCAAAACAGAAAATCAGAATTTGATGATTTAATCCGGTTTTGCATTGGAATCCTACAATATCTAGTAATCTATTTTATTAGGTTTTCTAAATTATAGTGTGGGTTATGGGAAGATTTAAAGGTAGATCACTAACCGTATACAAAGCGGAAGAATCGACGATCCAAGACGCCTACGAATCTGCAGGTAGGAGAGGACCTCGACGATCTATGGATTACCGTCGCCAAATCGGATCTAGCACGGCAACGGAAGAAGCGATCCCGGGAAATTACGGTCGAAGAGAACTCCTCGCGGCTGATATATAATGGATCTGGAGAATGGAGAATATAGGGGAAAACTGGAGCAAAAAGGAAATTGTGGGGTTTTAGGGTCGGCCGGCGGCCTACGGGGTGGTGCCGGCGCAACGGGGGGTGAGAGAGAGCTCGGGAGGACGAAGGAAGGCAAGAGGAAGGTTGGGGGATGATTGGGGAAGAAGATCGGCTAGGAGAAGTGAAGAAAGAAATGAAAACGTATAGGGTTTAAATAGAAAGAAATAGCGGTGGCTACGACTTAACCTAGGTTTCCTGGGTAAACTAGTCGGTCAGTGAAGAGTGGTCGACCGACTAGTTTGGAAACTAGTCGGTCGGTCGTCCAACTGAGACCGACTAAAAGGCAAACAGTGAACAGGGTCGACACAGGGTAGACAGTTTTAGTCGGTCTGTGAAGGTTCGTCAACCGACTAGTTTGGAAACTAGTCGGTCGGTGAATGTTCATTGACCGACTAAGGGCAAAATATGAAAGACAAAAGGCACTGAGAGTTAGTCGGTCTGAGAAGAAACTCTAACCGACTAGTTTGGCAACTAGTCGGTCGATAGTCGTTCTTTGACCGACTAACTGTAAACAGTAACTTGGCTGTCAGGAAGAACTCAGAATTAGTCGGTCTGAGAACAAGTTCTAACCAACTAGTTTGAGAACTAGTCGATCGATGAATGTGCTTAGACCGACTAAGTGTAAACAGTAACTCAGCTGAAATATACACGATGAACTAGTCGGTTCCTGAAGGGTTGCCGACCGACTAGATTGCAATCTAGTCGGTTGGTTCTCCTTCTTGAACCAACTAAGATGCACGAAAAGTGTCGAATTGAAGCGCGAATCTTCGGGAAGATTCCTATGGCTTCTAAGATCGCTCTAGCTCTAAGATATGGTCAAGATGAAGTTCATCAAATAAGAAGATCAGAAAGAATTGAAAGTAAACGTCCAACAGAGGAAAAACACACAAAGGAGAGAACAACCATAATATATATATAATAGTCAAAAACCAGTCGTTACATCCTACCCACCTTAAGAAAAATTCCGCCCTCGGAATTTCCTAACACTCACGTGTCAGGGAACAAAAGTGGGTATCGCTCTCTCATCTCATCTTCTCTCTCCCAAGTAGACTCTCCTGGCGAGCCGTGTCGCCACATCACCCTAACAAGATCGACTGTCTTGTTCCGGAGTGACTTCTGACGCCTGTCCAAAATCTGCACTGGCTGCTGGTCATACGTCAGATCGGGGCGAACGGTGATCTCCGATAAATCCACAGCATGAGATGGATCACTGATGTATCGACGAAGCTGCGACACATGGAAGACATCGTGAACTCCTTCCAAAGATGGCGGCAAGGCGAAGCGGTAGGCTACCTCGCCAACTCTCTCCAGAATGTCAAACGGTCCAATGTATCTCGGGCTCAGCTTCTCTCGTTTCCCAAAGCGAATCACTCCTCGATTCGGGGAAATCTTCAGGAACACATGGTCACCTGGTTGAAACTCCAAAGGACGCCGCTTAGCATCTGTCCAATGCTTGAAATGGTCCTGAGCAATCCTCAGCTTCTCCCGTATGTTCCTCACAACATCCACCGCCTCCACGATCATCTCAGGTCCTAACAGCTCCCGATCTCCAATGTAATCCCAGCTCAGTGGCGATCGATGTTTCTTCCCATATAGCGCAGCGAAAGGTGCCATGCCAATACTCGCCTGGTAGTTGTTATTGTAGGTAAACTCAACATGGTGGAGATGATCTTCCCAAGATCCCTTGAAGTACAACATGCACGCCCTCAGCATGTCCTCCAAGATCTGAATCGTCCTCTCGGACTGGCCATCTGTCTGCGGATGGTACACCGTGCTGAAACTCAGACTCGTACCCAAGCTCTTCTGCAGACTCTGCCAAAACTGAGATGTGAATCTCGTGTCTCTGTCTGACACGATACTCACAGGGACTTTGTGAAGTCGTACGATCTCCTGCACGATTCACGTTACATCACTATCTAAACTAGGAAAAGAAATAAAAACGGAGAGTAAAAGATTTACCTCCATATATCTCCTCGCTAGCGTCTCAGTGGGCTGTCCTACTCGGAAAGGAATAAAGTACGCGGATTTGGTCAATCGGTCTACGATCACCCAAATCACGTCATTCTGCTTCGGACTCCGAGGCAGTCCAGTCACAAAGTCCATAGTGATGTGTTGCCACTTCCACTCCAGAATCGGAAGCGGTTACAGCAACCCTGCCGTACGCTGATGCTCCGCCTTTACCTGCTGGCAAACCAGACACTTGGCTACACTCCGAGCCACACTCCTCTTCATACCATGCCACCAATAGTTCAGGCGAAGATCCTTATACATTTTGGTCCCACCAGGATGTACAGAATACGGCAAACTGTGTGCCTCAACCAACAACTCCTCTCTGATGTCTCCAGCTGGCACACACAACCTGGCTCCAAACCTCAGCGAGCCATCCTCATGAATCAAAAAGTCAGTCCGCAGACCGGCTTCCACCTGCTCCCGAATCTTCACCAACTTCGGGTCTCCAGCCTGACCTGCCTTGATCCTATCCACGATCGTCGACTGTATTTGCATACACATCAACGAAGAAGTCTCTCCAGGAAGGACGATCTCAATACCAGACTTGCAAAAATCCTGCTGCAATCTCCACTGCAAAGTCAACAACATCACCGCTGGAAGCCTACTCAGTGCATCCGGAACCACATTCACCTTTCCAGGGTGAAACTGCAGATCGATCTCATAATCAGCCATGAGCTCCAACCACCGACGCTGTCGCATGTTGAGCTCCTTCTGAGTGAAAATGTACTTCAAGCTTTTGTGATCAGTGAAGATCTTCACCCTCTCACTCAGCAGGAAGTGCCTCCAAATCTTCAGTGCAAACACGACTGCTGCCAACTCCAAGTCGTGCGTCGGGTAATTCTTCTCATGGGTCTTAAGCTGACGTAAAGCATACGCTACCACGTGACCATGCTGGTGAAACACACAACCGAGACCCCCTGTCAGAAGCATCACAAAAGATCTCTAATCCTCCACTGCGATCAGGCACAGCAAGAACAGGGGCAGTCGTCAGCCTCACCTTCAGAACACCAAAAGCCTCCTCATAGCCATCAGACCAAACAAATAGTACATCCTTCCGCATCAGTCTGGTCATCGGCTCAGCAATACAGGAGAAGTCCTTAATGAACCGCCGGTAATAACCTGCAAGCCCAAGGAAACTCTGGATCTCGGATGCTGATTGCGGAATGGGCCACTCCCTGATAGCCTTGATCTTCTCGGGGCCACCGAAATACCATCTCCTGACACCACATGCCCAAGAAAAGCAACTCTGTCCAGCCAAAACTCGCACTTGGAATACTTAGCATACAACTGATGCTTCCTCAAGATCTCTAACACTATCCTCAAGTGCGATGCATGCTCCTCCTTTGACTTTGAGTAGATCAGAATGTCGTCAATGAAGATAACAACAAACTTGTCTAAAAAGTCATAGAAGATCAGATTCATCAGATTCATAAAAACTGCGGGTGCGTTGGTTACACCGAAAGGCATAACCACGAACTAGTATTGTCCATACTTCGTCCTGAATGTTGTCTTCGAAACATCTTCCTTCCTCACCTTCAGCTGATGATAACCGGTCCTCAGATCCAACTTAGAGAATACCCTCGATCCTCCAAGCTGATCAAAGATGTCATCAATGCGAGGCAACGTATATCGATTCTTGACGGTCACCGCATTCAACTCCCGGTAGTCCACACACATGCGACGCGAACCGTCCTTCTTCTTCACCAGCAAGACCGGTGCTCCCCACGGAGACACACTGGGATGAATGTAACCCTTCTGAAGAAGTTCGTCCAGCTGCTTCCGCAATTCTTCCAATTCTGCTGGTGCCATGCGATAGGGCACCTTCGAAATAGGCTACGCTCCTGGAATAAGATCGATCGAAAACTCGAGCGCTCGGTCGGGCGGCAATCCAGACATCTCCTCAGGGAAGACGTCGTCGAAGTCACGCACCACCGCTGGTCTACACTGCTCCATCTGCATAGCAACGATCTCCACCGGCTTGGCCCGAAACCTGACCGGACCAAGCGAACTGCTGCCACGGCTGAACTCAAACACCGGATGGCCTGGAATCTCGAACACCACCTTCTTCCTCCGACAATCAATCGTGGCATAGAAACTCCCAAGCCAGTCCATCCCGAGAACGGCATCATAGTTGATGATGTCGTGGACGATGAAATCAGCGTAGAGCTCATGTCCACAGACCACCAATGGGTAAGAATTGCAACCACGATGCACCGAGATCACGCCATTTCCTGTAGCGATATCCCAACTCTTGGGAAGAGGGGAAGTCGACAAGGAATGCTTCTCCACGAAGCTCCAGGAAATAATGCACATCGATGCACTAGAGTCGAAGAGAACTCGTGCAGGAAATGTGCAAACCAAAATCACACCTAACAAGCAATCTAACAAATTTCAACAACCAGGGCTAACTAAGAAAAGAAACAACTAGACTGAGGGTTACCTGCAATAACCTCATCCTCGGTCTCAGCCTCAACTGCAGTCATCAGGAAAGCCTGCCTCCTCGGCTGAACAACCTGCTGAAAAGCCTGCCTCTGTGGAACGAGAGGCGCTCCACGTCCAGTAGGTACAGGTGCCCTCTGCTGCAACGGCTGAGCTGCAACAGGTCCCTTTCACGGCTGCTTGGACTTCGGGCAGTCCCTCATGGCATGCGCTGGATCACCACAAACTAAGCACTGTCCCAACATCTTCCGGCATTGATCCTTGACATGCCCAGTCTTGCCACAGAAATGGCAAGTCTTCTGAGTAGGAGGTCCTCCTGGCCTCTTGAACTGTACCGGTTGATTGGGCCTGAACCCTGGTCTCATCACTGCCCTGGCCTGCTCCACAGGCCTCTTCCCAGCTCCAGAAGCACAACCTCTCTTCTGGTTCACAATCTGCTCCCGCCTCTTCGTTGCAATCAGAACCTTCTGATAGGACTCCAAATCAGAAGAAGACACAAAGCTCTGAAGATCCAAAGAGAGCCCCTGCAGAAACCTTTGAGCCCTCTCATCAGCATCCTGCACCATCTTCGGTGCGAAACGGCTCAGCCTGGTGAACTCCTGGTGGTACTGGTCCATCGTCAAGCTCCCCTGCTTCAGGTCGATGAAGCGCTGCGCCATCTCCCTCCTGGCAGCCTTTGGAAAATACACCTCATTGAATCTGGACTTGAAGGTAGCCCAAGATATCGGCTCTCCAGCATCTCCTCCTCTGTATCCCACCAGTTCCGAGCATTATCTCTAAGCTGTCTCTTCACCAAGTCAACCCATCTAGCCGGGTCGACCTTCGACATCTTCAGGTTGTCCTCCATATTCCTCATCCACTCATCAGCAGCTAGATGTCCTTCGGTCCCATCAAAGTAGGTGGGGCCCAGCTCTCGAAACTGCTTCGCTCCTGGCTCGGAGCGAGGGACATTCTGAACTGGCTGCGCTGCTCGAACAGGCGGAACATTCTGGGCATTCTGCAGCATGCCCTGTTGCACCTACATCATCTGATGCATCATCCGCATAATCTCCCCGTTGGTGGGCTCTCGGTCTGGCTCCTCGACACGAGGGGGCACACCACCACCAGTACGGGTATTCCGTGTTCCAGCCATCTAATGACACAGAAAAACGAAATAATATCAGACTCTTAGCCTTATGACTTTGTGTCGAAATTGTTTATCGGACATTCTATAATTTCTTATCGTTGTTCCGATTAAGTCACAGTTACAGAGGAGACCTGCATGGGCCACCAACAAAACCTGTCACGACCCGCTTCCCTAAAATGGAGGCGAGGCGTAACGAGGCCCGCTCAGGCATGGAGCTATGAGGCTCTAGCCTGTAAAGCGTCTGGAATAACCATGTAAGGTCCCTGTAATGCGAATAGGAACAAAGATAACAATAATAGAAAGAGACGAATAATAATAAATTATAAATCTCCAAGTCCAGATAATATTTCAACAACCAGAAAAGACACCAGGCTAACAAAAGTCCAAAAGAAAAGGCCCAGCATGGCCAACAAGAAACATCCAACAAAAGATGGTGCTACTCACCGACAAGCTACAACAACTAAGAAAGAACGACGAAAGAACACTAAGACTGGTCACCGGTGTCCTCGTACTCCACGTCAGCAATGGAATCAGGCACAAACTCCACGAACTCGTTGTCCCCAGCTACGGTTTCTGGCTCAGCAACTAACATGCGACACCCAAAGAGAAGGGGCACATGTCAGCAAAGTCTACAAGACTTTGTGCAAGGAAACAAAAGAATGTAAAAGCAACCTAGCAATTCTAAAGTATGCATGACATGACATATATATAAGAGGTGCAGCAAATAAGTAAAAGCAGCAAGTATGACATAGCAAGGAGTAAACATGACATGGAAACATGGACATGACAAGGAAACAAGTATACATTCACAAGGACTAGTACAAGTATAGTAAGCACGTCGTGCACAGAGATTCCGCCCTTTGGCTAAAGAGGCTGTATGGGCCAACTCTTACGCTCAAGTGACCGTTTATCCCTACCCCTCCACGTGTATCGAGCCAGTGTTGGAAACAACGATCTAGGCTCTTGGTTTGATGATGACAAACGTGTCATGATATCTAATGTGTGTGCTAGTGTGTTTCAGGAATGGCGAAACAATATACTTTCACTATTTGGCGAAATTGCTATTCGTATAGCATATTGGGAGAAAGGGAGTGTGTGTGCACAAAGAAGATTTGACTTGGTCAATATGGAGAGAGATGGAATCTATTTGGGATATGGTCAAATCAATTAGAGACTAATTTCAATTTCATATTCAATTTGACTTGCTATCAAATCCCAATTTGATCAAATCAAATCTCCTATTTGAGGTGCAATGTGATAGAACCAAATCTCTAATCTCCTATTCAAAATAGGATTCCCCGTAACCGCATCACCCTAGTATCTCCCTATAAAAACCCAACTTCTAGGATTGAAGAAGTGTGCGGCACAAAAACCCTAAAACCTACATCACATTGCGGCAACCCTCTACAAATACATTCGGCCAAAGATTAAAAAAAAGCCGCATCAAAGTCTGTTCCTTGGCCATTTCATTTTTTAAGAGCAGCACAAACCCTTTTTTCTGGGCGCACGCACGAAATTTCAAAAGGGGAGTTGTGTTTTTCTTTTAGGTTGAAGCTTTTTGTTGACTTGTTTTTGTGCAGGGGCCGAATTCTTATAGGCTAAAAGAAGGCGCAAGTCCAAAGTGGCAACATGCAAGCAAGCCAATTTATCAAGCTGCAGGGTCCTTCATTCAAAGCAAAAAAAGTCCAATGTCCTCTCAGCCGAAATCTTTGACTCCAAGCATCTCTAAAATTTTGTGTTCAATGATCTTTTAATGCATTGATTATTAACTAATCTATTTCTTGCAGGGGACTCAAGATCTAAAGTAAGATTAAATAAAAGAGAAATTGAAGTTGCTTTTTGGTTTGTGCAGGCCGAAGTCATCAAAGTACAAAACACACAGGCCAGTCTTTTGTGATTCCCTCTGCAGGGAGCCGTATCATCTCTCAAAGTGCACAAAGACCCTGATAGTTTTGTTTGACATTTGTTTTTCTCAAGGCACCGCACAATATCCCAAAGTTCATATCCTTTTCTGTTTGCTCTTAAATTCTCCAAGTGACCGAAATTTTTTGAGCCAATGAAAAATTAACAGAGCCGCACAAATCAGGGTGAGCAAAAACAAAACGAGAGAGACGGCGGCCACAAAAATCAAAAGCACAGATCTCTTAGGATTATTTTTTTTGTGTTTGCATTATTTTTGTGTGGAGCAGCCGAACTATTTCAAAGGGGTGTTTTGTTTTGTTTCAGAACATTTTCTTCTGAGTTTTTGTTTACTGCAGGTCGAAATTTTGTTGAAAGGGGGACAGCCGCATCAATTGAAGGGACAGTGCACAGCATTAAGAAAAGAAGGGGAGACCTCAACTTGATTCACTAAGATACTTAATGGTTGTTTGGTTTTAATGCTCTCATGGTTAATGTTTTGATACTCCACTTCCAATTTGTTCTTTGCAGTAACAGAACGTGAAGCAAGAGAAATATTTGATTAAAGGAACATCCTTGTCACTTGCCACAACATCCTTGCACAAAGTGCCCAGCCGTAAAATTGAGTATAAAGCAGTAACCTTGCACAAGTGCCTAGTTGAGATCAACATTACCAAGGCCATAACTTGAGTTGCCAGGATGTGACGACGACTACTTGTCAGACTCAGATCTGACCCGTGTTGATTGACGAAGACATCACCGCTACACAAACTGAGCCTCCTAAACTCTGTTCTTTATTATTTTGTGTAGTTGTGTTAGATCTTCGTTGGGGAAACTTTACATATATTTTTGGTGACTATTTTGGGACTTGTCTAGTTGGGACTAGACAAGTGGGACACAGCTAGTTTGGGACTAGCTGGTAGAAAGCATTACTAGGATTGATAGTGAGAGAAAACACAGTGTGTGGGGGTACTGAGAGCCTGGCGAGTGTAGAGACGTAGAGGGTGCTCTGAGCGTGCTCTAACTTGTGGCTTTGTACCTATTGCGCTATTCAATACTAGTTCTTCTTTGGGGGCTGGAGTAGGTCGTTGGGACGACCGAACCAGGGTAAATCTGCTGTGTACTCTGTGTCTGCATTTTAGTTACTCTGGTTATGCTATAACTGCGTGTGATTATTCGTGGGTTGCACGAATTATTTTTATAAGCCTATTCACCCCCCTCTAGGCTACGATCCAAATCCAACAAGTGGTATCAGTGCCAATTTAGTAGATCTAGCCTAGTTTGACCATTGACCACATTGATAGTGCTTTTGCTGAGGGTCAGTCTATTTCCCGACCACCTAGATTTAATGGAGTAGACTATGCTTATTGGAAAAATCGTATGAGAATCTACTTGATTTCTATTGATTATAAAGCTTGGAAAATTGTTGAAAAAGGCTATAAATCACCTGTGATAAAAATTGAAAATACTGAGATGCTTAAACCTGATGATAAATGAGATGATAATGATTGGAAGCTTTATTCTCTTAATGCTAAAGCTATGAATGCTCTTATTTGTGCATTAGATAAATCTGAATTCAATCGTATCTCACATTGTCTAACTGCACAGGAAATATGGCATACTTTGGAGGTGACGCACGAGGGAACGTCACAGGTGAAGGAGTCTAGACTTGCACTTCTGAGCACGGAATACGAGGGATTTCGCATGCTACCATCAGAGACCATATCAGAAATGTTTGCGAGGTTCACCAACATTGTCTACAAGTCTAGTTCGCTCGGTAAGCCATATTCTAGCCTTGAGCAGGTGAGAAAGATATTAAGAGCTCTGCCAAGCTCTTTCAGGCCTAAAGTCACTGCCATCCAAGAAGCGAAAGATCTGTCACCGATGAGGGTGGAGGACTTAGGTAATTTAATGTCCCACGAGCTTGAATTGCAAAATATTAATGAAAGGGAGAAACCTGAGGAAAAAGAAAAAGCTACCAAGCCACTTGCTCTGAAAGCTGACGAAAGTGAAGATGATGATGATGACATAGCGCTAATGGTCAGAAATTTCAGAAAGTTTGTCCAGACCAAGCAAGGAAGAGCAGAAATGGCACCCAGGTTTAATCGCTCTAACTTTTTTCAGTCTTCTAAGCAAAATTATGATCAGAATACTACTAATAGAATGACTTGTTTTAAATGCAAGAAAAGAGGACATCGAATGAGGGATTGCCCACATGAGACAGCTCAGGTAGCTAAAGAAGAGGGAAAATCCAAGGTGCTAACTTGGGATATGGACAGCGAAGCTGAGAGTGAGGAGGAAGAACATGAAGCCCACTCATGCATGGCATTGATGGGAACACACGATGAGGTAATTTCTGGTAGTAAAACTGAACTCCTTACTCTTTGTAAAAAAATGCAAGATAAAATAGTAGAGCTTGAATCCACTATAGATGATTATCAAAATGAGAACTTTGATATGCAACAATCTGAATATGAAATGTCTAAAGAGATTGAAAAACTCAAAATTGATATTGTTGCTCGTGACTCTACTATTGACGCTTTGAAAAAGGAAAAGTCCAGTTTTAATGATGAAGCACCATGTCTCTCTTGCCCCTCCTTGATGAATAATATTAGCATGCTTAAACTTGATTTGATTAAGCTCGAAACTGAAAAAGACTATGTGATTAGAGAGCTTAATGATAAATTCTGCATGTTGGACAATGATTTTAAAAGAAAAATGATTGAATTTGAAAAGAAGGAAGAGGAAAACAAGAGAGCTTTTATTAGTAAATGCACATTGCTTGTGGAAGAAAATAAATTGTTGAAATCCAAAGTCTCTAATCTTGAATTGGCCATTAAGAAATTCTCTATGGGAAAATAATCGTTGGATATTATTTTAGAGAATCAATTATATGGCAATAATAGAAGAGGACTTGGATGTGGTTTGAAAAATGTCGAAAAGCCAAAATTCAAGAAATTCCACAATGCACCCTCTATTGCAAAAAACTTATATGCAAAGTGCTTTACTTGTGATAGTGTAGGCCACACTTCATATTATTGCAAATTTAGGAACACTAATATCAAGTTTAAACAAGTGTGGGTTCCTAAAACAATATTGGCTAACACTAGTGGACCTTGTTGGATTCCAAGGTCACACTTAACACCTTTCATGTAGGTGTGATGGAGTTTTGGCGAGAAGCGTTAAATTCAATGTTTCATTCTTTTAGCTCCTTCGTCAAAAAGCGAGGAGAAGGTATAATTTTTATCCCTCTTTGCAGGTTCATTGCATACCTTCATAGATTGTTTTGTGTGCTTGATTTATTTTGGTTTGTGTGCTTGCATGGATGATTTTTAATGTTTTTATTTCTAAAAAAAATTTGAAAAAAATCAAAAATTCAAAAAATGTGCTTATTGCATCCTCTTATGAATC
Organism: Scilla litardierei; assembly: GCA_030789695.1. Lineage (NCBI taxonomy): Eukaryota > Viridiplantae > Streptophyta > Magnoliopsida > Asparagales > Asparagaceae > Scilla > Scilla litardierei. The sequence goes on along the minus strand of CM061138.1, from coordinate 75,683,720 downwards.
TCTTGAGTGATATTGTATGAATGATCAATTCTATCCCTTGTAGAAGTCAATTCATTATTGTTGTAGCTACATGAACATGATGTTATTCTTTTCAGTAGCCATGAAATGTCTCATAAGTTTCAAACTTGACTTCTACACCTACATTTGCACTTTCACGATATTTGACTTTTTAGTGCTTTTGGAGATTCTTTTGAAGAATAATGGAAAGTGAATGTAGGAATGATTAATTTCTGAAATTTCTAAGGGATATGATGTGTTTAGCCATGTATTAAAATTGAGCACAATAGAATGACAAAAAAACCGATAATTGCTCCGTATGAAAAATGGAAACACTTCATGGCTAATACACAACCCACGAGTATCCAACTTGTGCTACATGGGTAATCATTAGCGTTGGTGTATATAACTCGTCAAGCAATGCCACCCCACATTTAAAAGTCCTTTTAGGCCATGTTTTGGGGTTCGGTAACTTGAACTCATCTTTGATGAGGTGGGAAAAATCAATCCTAGTGATATTCATGAAAATTGGAAAATGTGGATTGATTTGGTTGATTTTCTGAAATTGAATCTCCTCTTGTACTTTATTGTCTATATCAATACACTTACACAAAGGTGGAGAAGTCTTGTTATGAAATTCTATGTGCTTGGATTGTCTACTTTGTGGAAAACTCATGCAAATTGCACGCTACATTTAATAATGGTTTATTTTTGCATGGAATATTTTTGTGACTTCATTAATCCACTTTTGGTGATTACAAAGGGGGAGAAAGAAAAGAAAGATTTGTCGGTATTATTTGTTGAAGGGGGAGCTTGAGAGAAGGGGGAGCATGCTTTTATATTTCCTAATTGTTGTGAATGCTTTGTAATGTTTGAATGACTCATCCATACATCATTACACCCTTCAATACACTTCACACACCCATACTCATTGCTCAAATCTTTTATGGGTTTGTCATCACCAAAAGGGGGAGATTGTTGGAAACAACGATCTAAGCTCTTGGTTTGATGATGACAAACGTGTCGTGATATCCAATGTGTGTGCTAGTGTGTTTCAGGAATGGCAAAACAATATACTTTCACTATTTGGCGGAATTGCTATTTGTATAGCATATTGGGAGAAAGGGAGTGTGTGTGCACAAAGAAGATTTGACTTGGTCAATATGGAGAGAGATGGAATCTATTTGGGATATGGTCAAATCAATTAGAGACTAATTTCAATTTCATATTCAATTTGAATTGCTATCAAATCCCAATTTGATCAAATCAAATCTCCTATTTGAGGTGCAATGTGATAGAACCAAATCTCTAATCTCCTATTCAAAATAGGATTCCCCGTAACTGCATCACCCTAGTATCTCCCTATAAAAACCCAACTTCTAGGATTGAAGAAGTGTGCGGCACAAAAACCCTAAAACCTACATCACATTACGGCAACCCTCGACAAATACATTCGGCCAAAGATTAAAAAAAAGCCGCATCAAAGTCTGTTCCTTGGCCATTTCATTTTTTGAGAGCAGCACAAACCCTTTTTATCTGGGCGTACGCACGAAATTTCAAAAGGGGAGTTGTGTTTTTCTTTTAGGTTGAAGCTTTTTGTTGACTTGTTTTTGTGCAGGGGCCGAATTCTTATAGGCATAAAGAAGGCGCAAGTCCCAAGTGGCAACATGCAAGCAAGCCAATTTATCAAGCTGCAGGGTCCTTCATTCAAAGCAAAAAAAGTTCAATGTCCTCTCAGCCGAAATCTTTGACTCCAAGCATCTCTAAAATTTTGTGTTCAATGATCTTTTAATGCATTGATTATTAACTAATCTATTTCTTGCGGGGGCTCAAGATCTAAAGTAAGATTAAATAAAAGAGAAATTGAAGTTGCTTTTTGGTTTGTGCAGGCCGAAGTCATCAAAGTACAAAACACACAGGCCAGTCTTTTGTGATTCCCTCTGCAGGGAGCCGTATCATCTCTCAAAGTGCACAAAGACCCTGATAGTTTTGTTTGACATTTGTTTTTCTCAAGGCACCGCACAATATCCCAAAGTTCATATCCTTTTCTGTTTGCTCTTAAATTCTCCAAGTGACCGAAATTTTTTGAGCCAATGAAAAATTAACAGAGCCGCACAAATCAGGGTGAGCAAAAACAAAACGAGAGAGACGGCGGCCACAAAAATCAAAAGCACAGATCTCTTAGGATTATTTTTTTTGTGTTTGCATTATTTTTGTGTGGAGCAGCCGAACTATTTCAAAGGGGTGTTTTGTTTTGTTTCAGAACATTTTCTTCTGAGTTTTTGTTTACTGCAGGTCGAAATTTTGTTGAAAGGGGGACAGCCGCATCAATTGAAGGGACAGTGCACAGCATTAAGAAAAGAAGGGGAGACCTCAACTTGATTCACTAAGATACTTAATGGTTGTTTGGTTTTAATGCTCTCATGGTTAATGTTTTGATACTCCACTTCCAATTTGTTCTTTGCAGTAACAGAACGTGAAGCAAGAGAAATATTTGATTAAAGGTACATCCTTGTCACTTGCCACAACATCCTTGCACAAAGTGCCCAGCCGTAAAATTGAGTATAAAGCAGTAACCTTGCACAAGTGCCTAGTTGAGATCAACATTACCAAGGCCATAACTTGAGTTGCCGGGACGTGACGACGACGACTTGTCAGACTCAGATCTGACTCGTGTTGATTGACGAAGACATCACCGCTACACGAACTGAGCCTCCTAAACTCTGTTCTTTATTATTTTGTGTAGTTGTGTTAGATCTTCGTAGGGGAAACTTTACATATATTTTTGGTGACTATTTTGGGACTTGTCTAGTTGGGACTAGACAAGTGGGACCCAGCTAGTTTGGGACTAGCTGGTAGAAAGCATTACTAGGATTGATAGTGAGAGAAAACACAGTGTGTGGGGTACTGAGAGCCTAGCGAGTGTAGAGACGTAGAGGGTGCTCTGAGCGTGCTCTAACTTGTGGCTTTGTACCTATTGCGCTATTCAATACTAGTTCTGCTTTGGGGGCTGGAGTAGGTCGTTGGGACGACCGAACCAGGGTAAATCTGTTGTGTACTCTGTGTCTGCATTTTAGTTACTCTGGTTGTGCTATAACTGCGTGTGATTATTCGTGCGTTGCACGAATTATTTTTATAAGCCTATTCACCCTCCTCTAGGCTACGATCCAAATCCAACAGCCAGGGCCTTGCCCCCGAACATGGAATGCTCGCTTCTGGATCATGAGCCAGGAAGTGTTTTAACAAGTATGGCGTATGGTTATGCCCGCATAGCAGGTGCCTAGCAGGAAACACGGAAACATGGATTGTACATGTATTTGGTAGCGTGTGCTACGATGCAACATACAAATCAAATGGCATGTAAAGAATGCAATGCATGACAGATATTCAATTTAAATTGCGTACCATTAAAGAAATTAAACGTGACAGGCAAATGCATGACATGACATGACAAAGGCAATTCTAGATTCGTTGTCAAGCTAGAACTTGGAAATTGCGCCTATACCGCTATCATTTCACGGTCTAGTCTCTTTCACGCTAAAGCAAAGAAATGGCCTAAAGCATGGCCTAAAAACAAGATTGGCATGTTTCACTTGCCTGGTACCGAGGTTTGTTGATCGACGAGAGTTCGCTCATCTACAGGGATGGGTCACTGTTATGGCAAAACAGAAAATCAGAATTTGATGATTTAGTCCGGTTTTGCATTGGAATCCTACAACGTCTAGTAATCCATTTTATTAGGTTTTCTAAATTATAGTGTGGGTTATGGGAAGATTTAAAGGTAGATCACTAACCGTATACGAAGCGGAAGAATCGACGATCCAAGACGCATACAAATCTGCAGGTAGGAGTGGATCTCGACGATCTCCGGATTGCCGTCGCCAAATCGGATCTAGCACGGCAACGGAAGAAGCGATTCCGGGAAATTACGGTCGAAGAGAACTCCTCGCGGTTGATATATAATGGATCTGGAGAATGGAGAATATAGGGGAAAACTGGAGCAAAAAGGAAATTGTGGGGTTTTAGGGTCGGCCGGCGGCCTACGGGGTGGTGCCAGCGCAACGGGGGGTGAGAGAGAGCTCGGGAGGACGAAGGAAGGCAAGAGGAAGGTTGGGGGATGATTGGGGAAGAAGATCGGCTAGGAGAAGTGAAGAAAGAAATGAAAACGTATAGGGTTTAAATAGAAAGAAATAGCGGCGGCTACGACTTAACCTAGGTTTCCTGGGTAAACTAGTCGGTCAGTGAAGAGTGGTCGACCGACTAGTTTGGGAACTAGTCGGTCGGTCGTCCAACTGAGACCGACTAAAAGGCAAACAATGAACATGGTCGACACAGGGTAGACAGTTTTAGTCGGTCTGTGAAGGTCCGTCAACCGACTAGTTTGGAAACTAGTCGGTCGGTGAATGTTCATTGACCGACTAAGGGCAAAATATGAAAGACAAAAGGCACTGAGAGTTAGTCGGTCTGAGAAGAAACTCTAACCAACTAGTTTGGCAACTAGTCGGTCGATAGTCGTTCTTTGACCGACTAACTGTAAACAGTAACTTGGCTGTCTGGAAGAACTCAGAATTAGTCGGTCTGAGAACAAGTTCTAACCGACTAGTTTGAGAACTAGTCGGTCGATGAATGTGCTTAGATCGACTAAGCGTAAACAGTAACTCAGCTGAAATATACACGATGAACTAGTCGGTTCCTGAAGGGTTGCCAACCGACTAGATTGCAATCTAGTCGGTTGGTTCTCCTTCTTGAACCAACTAAGATGCACGAAAAGTGTCGAATTGAAGCGCGAAGCTTCGGGAAGATTCCTATGGCTTCTAAGATCGCTCTAGCTCTAAGATATGGTCAAGATGAAGTTCATCAAAGAAGAAGATCAGAAAGAATTGAAAGTAAACGTCCAACAGAGGAAAAACACACAAAGGAGAGAACAACCATAATATATATATATATATATATATATATATATATATATATATATATATATATATATATATATATATAGTCAAAAACCAGTCGTTACAGGCTAGGTCTAGGGTTTAGGAAGTTATTTAAACATAATTAAAATAATTAAAATAGCTAAAATAACTCTCCCTCACCCTCTGTCACGCATGGGGTGCGGCTAGGGCTTGGGCTTGGGCTTAAAATTTATTTTGGGAAGTTATAAAGATATAGGAATTTTATTAGAACTAAAAAACTTATAAAAATAAGATTTAAAAATCTTTTAAATTTAGTCAAAAATAGAAAATAGGTCAAACGAATTCTAAAAATTGTAAAATAAATATGGGGTGCTCGGGACGACAAAAGAAAGAGGGCTAAGAAGACGGATCTATATTTCGACGTCGAAGGACGAAACTAAAAATAGAAACGTCTCACGTCAAAGCTGAAAGTCGCGACATCACTTCAAATATGATCAAATCGCGAAAGAACGACCCGAGGAATGTCGTTCCAAAATAGTGCCACAATTTAATACTCTCAGAGACGATCACAACGACATATCACACAAAAGTGTTCAAAAATCAAACAAGTCTAAGATAACTACGTGCACGATCAAAAGCACGTGCACGAAGAAAGTACGATCGAAAACCGATCGTTACATCCTCCCCAACTTAGAAATGATTCCGTCCTCGGAATCAACATCAAGCATTGCTGGGAAAAAGATGCGGGAAGCGCTCTCTCATATCATCTTCACGCTCCTAGGTGGACTCTCCAGGTGATCCATGACGCCACATCACCCTCACCAGGTCGACTACTTTATTCCTCAATTGCTTCTGTCGATGGTCCAAAATCTGCACAGGCTGCTGGTCATACGTCAGATCCAGGCGAACTGTAATCTCCGCGAAATCAACCGTGTGCGACGGATCACTGACATACCGACGTAGCTGAGATACGTGGAATACGTCGTGAACTCCCTCCAAAGACGGTGGCAGAGCAAGGCGATAGGCCACTGCTCCCACACGCTCTAGCACATCAAATGGCCCAATAAACCTTGGACTCAGCTTTCCCTTCTTCCCGAAACGAATGACTCCGCGGTTCAGAGAAATCTTCAGGAAGACGTGATCTCCAGGTTGAAACTCCAAGGGTCTCCTCTTGGCATCTGTCCAATGCTTGAAGCGATCCTGTGCAACTCTAAGCTTCTCCCGATGTCTCTCACGACATCCACAGCTTCCACTATCATCTCCGGACCAAACAGCTCCCGATCTCTAATGTCATCCCAGCTCAGTGGCGATCGACATTTTCTCCCATATAAGGCAGCAAACGGCGCCATGCCAATGCTCGCCTGGTAGCTGTTGTTATACGAAAACTCCACCAAGTGAAGATGGTCCTCCCACGATCCCTTCAAATCGAGCGTACAAGCTCGCAGCATATCCTCCAGAATCTGAATAGTCCTCTCGGACTGGCCGTCGGTCTGCGGGTGGTACGCCGTGCTGAAACTTAGACTCGTACCCAAGTTCTACTGCAGACTTCTCCAGAACTGAGATGTGAACCTCGTGTCTCTGTCAGACACGATGCTCACGGGGACTCCATGTAAGCGTACGATCTCCTGCACGTACACGGTCTACATCACGACTAACTCGAAGAGGAAATTAAACGAGAAGTAGAAAGTATGAAATTTTTACCTCTAGATATTTCCTCGATAAAGCTTCCGTAGACTGGCCCACTCGGAATGGGATAAAGTGCGCAGACTTAGTCAATCGATCTACGATCACCCAGACTGCGTCGTTCTGCCTCAGGGTCCGAGGTAAACTAGTCACAAAATCCATCGTAATATGTTGCCACTTCCACTCCGGGATAGGAAGCGGTTGCAGCAACCCAGCAGCACGATGGTGCTCAGCCTTCACCTGTTGGCATATCAAACACTTGGCAACGCTCCGTGCCATGCGCCTCTTCATGCCAATCCACCAATAGTTCAGACGGAGGTCCTTATACATCTTGGTGCCACCAGGATGTATAGAATATGGCGAGCTATGAGCCTCGCTCAACAGCTCCTCCCGAACATCACCTGCAGGTACGCAGAGTCTGCTGCTGTACCACAACGAACCATCCTCATGAATCACGAACTCCGTCTGTAGTCCAGCTTCAACCTGCCTCCTGATCCTCTGCAGTTTTGGATCTCTTGCCTGTGCTGCCTTGATCTGATCCACGATCGTGGACTGAATCTGCAAATTCATGAATGAGAGAACCACACCAGGTAGGACAACCTTCAAATCCATCTCTCTCAGCTCCTGCTGAATCCTCCAGTCAGCAGTATGCATCATAGCAGTGGAAAGTCTACTCAAGGCATCGGGCACTACGTTCACCTTCCCAGGATGATACTGCAAGTCTATCTCGTAGTCAGCCATGAGCTCTAACCATCGTCTCTGTCGCATGTTGAGCTCCTTTTGTGTAAAGATGTACTTCAAGCTTTTGTGATCGGTGAAGATCTTCACGCTCTCACTCAGCAAGAAGTGCCTCCAGATCTTCAGTGCAAAAATCACCGCTACCAACTCCAGGTCGTGTGTCGGGTAATTCTTCTCATGAGTCCTCAACTGTCGAGAAGCGTACGCGACCACGTGGCCATGATGATGCAAGGCGCATCCTAGGCCCTTCCCTGACGCATCACAATATACTTCGAAGCCTCCGCTTCGATCCGGTACTGCCAACACCGGTGATGTGGTCAAACTCGCCTTCAAGATACTGAAAGCCTCCTCACAAGCATCAGACCAATGAAACTCAACATCCTTCCTCGTCAGCCTCGTCATCGGCTCAGCAATCTTCGAGAAATCCTTGATGAACCGCTGATAATAGCCTGCTAAGCCAAGAAAGCTCCTGATATCAGATGCTGACTACGGAGTCGGCCAATCTCTGACTGCTCTGACCTTCTCCGGATCTACAGATATGCCATCATCAGACACCACGTGTCCCAGGAATGCGACCCTGTCCAGCCAGAACTCGCACTTACTATACTTGGCATATAGCTTGTGTCGCCTAAGCGTCTCCAGCACCGTCCTCAGATGACAGCTGTGCTCCTCCTCAGACTTCGAATAAATAAGAATGTCATCTATGAAAAAATGACAAACTTATCTAGGAAGTCATAGAATATCAAGTTCATCAAATTCATGAACACAGCTGGCGCATTGGTCACGCCAAACGGCATGACCACGAACTCATAATGTCCGTACTTCGTCCGAAAAGCTGTCTTCGGAACATCATCCTTCTTCACCTTCAACTGATGGTATCCACTCCTCAAGTCTAACTTCGAGAAAACTCTCGAGCCTCCAAGCTGGTCAAAGATATCGTCGATGCACGGAAGCGGATACTTATTCTTCACCGTGACATCATTTAGCCCTCGATAGTCCACGCACATCTTGCGGGACCCATCCTTCTTCTTCCCGAGCAAAACTGGTGCACCCCATGGTGACACACTAGGGTGGACGAAACCCTTCTGCAGCAACTCATCTAACTGCTTTCGCAGCTCCTCGAGCTCAGCGGGAGCCATACGGTACGTCGCCTTTGATATCGGTTGTGCTCCCGGCATAAGATCGATACCAAACTCTAAAGCTCTGTCGAGTGGCAGACCCGAGATATCTCCGGGAAGACATCGTCGAAGTCTCTGACGACAGCTGGTCGCTCGATCTACATCTCCATCTGCATAGCTGCAACAATCGGCACCTCCGGCTTGGCCCGATATCTGATGGGCCCAAGCGACTCATCTCTGCTACGGAACTCGAACTCCGGATGGTCTGGAATCCGGAATACCACCCTCTTGCTGTGACAATCGATCGAGGCATGGAAATTTCCCAACCAATCGATGCCAAGAACGACATCGAAATGGGGCAGGTCATGGACAATGAAATTCGCGAAAAGCTCGTGTCCACTGACCACCAATGGAATCGATCGACAACCCAAGTTCACTGTCACCACTCCGTTCTTTGTAGTGATGTCCCAACACTTAGGGAGTGTATGGGTGGGAATATAGTGACTTGTTACGAATCTCTGGGATATGATGCACATGGATGCACCAGAGTCGAACAAGGCAAGGGCTGGGTGAGAGGACACTAGAATGGTGCCTAAGATATAAAAGAACTACGGTCAAACCAAGCTACTCTAACAAACAAGCCAAGAAAGCAACACTAACAATAAGATCTAAACTATAAAAAGAAAGACTAGGATTAAAGAGTTACCTGCAATAACTCCATCCAGCTCCTCAGTCTCAACATCTGTCATGGTATACGCCGGCCTCTAGGGTTGCGCTGCTCGCTGAAACATCTGCTTCTGTGGCACCAAGGGTGGTCCACGTACAGCAGGTCCTCTCTGGACTGGGGCAGGTGCTCTCATCTGTAGCGGGGCTGGCGCTCCAACAATAGCATTACGGGCTCTAGGATAATCCTTCGCAGCATGCGAGGCATCTCCACAAACTAGGCACAGTCCCAATTTCCTCCTACAGTTGACCTGAACGTGTCCTGGCTTGCCGCAGAAGTGGCATGGACCCTTGCTCTGATTCTGCCCTGGTGCTCCAGGCCTCTTGAATGGCACCGTCCGAACTGGCCTCATCACCGGCCTAGCATGTGGCCGGTACTGCTCCATAGGATGCTTCCCTCTATCAGCTGAAGGGTCATGTAGACGCGATATAATCTCATGATTCTTCGCAGCATCTAGCACAGCTCTCATAGTCGTGAAATTCGCCGAAGACATAGAAGCCTGAATCTTCGGACGCAGTCCCTGACGAAAGCGATCAACTCGCTTCTCCTCCTTCCTTACCATATGCGGGGCAAAACGACTCAGCATCTCGAACTCAGTTTCATACTCCTCGACAGTCATATCCCCCTGCTTCAGATTTATAAACCTGCTCAACAGCTCCCTCCGAGCAGACTTGGTGAAATACTTATCCTTGAACATCGATCTGAAGGTTTTCCAATCCACTGGCTTCTCGAGACGCCTCTCCTCGATGCGCCACCAGTTCCTTGCATTTTCCATCAGTTGCATCTTCGCTATCTCGACGCGAGTATCATCAGGGATCTTTGCTGCTACCAAATTCTCCTCAGTGCTATAGATCCACTCATCAGCAGCTAGGGGTCCTTCCTTCCCTGAAAATGTCCTCGGCTGAAGCTCGTTGAACTGCTTCACTCCTGGAGCAGCTCGAGGGGCAGGAGGAGGAGGTGGTGGTGAAACTGGGGGAGCCTGGGCAGCACGCTGGGACTGCTGAACCAACTGATGCTGCACCTCCAGCATCTCTATCATCACACCCAGAAACTGATGGAACTCTCCGCCCTGGTCTTCCGGAGCTCCATCTCCTGAGCTCCCTGATCGGGTAGTACGTCGTCCTGCCATCCTATTGACAGATGACATAGATTAGACACGTACAATTACCAGATGATAATAAAATGAGGTTTAATACTTTGATTGTTCCGAATTTGCAGAAAGGGTGGGACCTGCATGGGCCACCACTGTAACAGCCGCTTTCCGACCGAACGTAGTTTCTGCGTGCACGTGCGTTAGCGTGCACGTATTTTAATTGACTATTACTGAGCTCCGGCATATGCGATGCGATATGCCGTTGCGATCGTTTTGGGGTGCTGAATTTTATAGTAATTTTTGGGAACATCTTTTCACGACTCGTTTTCTCGCAAGACGACCTTGAACGATGGGGGCGTTTTAGTCAATTGGCTCAAAACGCCACTTCCAATTTTATGTAAATTTTTGGTAGGCGTTACGCATGATCGGGCTCCGTAGATCTGTACGTCTCGTCTCCACGATCGCCCCGGTATTTTCGGATTATTTTTCTGACGCCCGGATTGCGAATTATCACCCGGATTAACCTCGACCGTCGATCTCCCCAATCAGTTCAAATTTCGAAATTGTTAGCCAAATCTGGCTAAATATCTTATTTAAATCGTTTTAAAATCCTTCCTAAACTGTTTCCTATTTGTCCCTAGACTTACTCCTACTTGTACACCCTCACCCCTTGACAATCCCCTTCTAGCTATAAATATCTTAGGTATATATATCAATTATCATTTTATAATAACCCTAAACCCTAACCTAATACCCAATTCACGTTTATCTAGGGCTAACTTCGCAGCCGCCACCACAAAAAAAAATTAATTTCTCCCCCCTATTCCGATCTCTCCCCCATCTCTTCTCTTCCCCCATCGCAATACCCCTCCGATCGCCGCCTCCCCACGGCGGGGCCGTCCGCCGTCGTCTCCCTCGCGAGACTCCCGCCGCCCTCTCCCTCTCCCAGCATCGCCGTCTTCCCCTCTCTCCACCTCCCTCCGATCGCCGCTACGGATCTCTCGCCGTCACCCACGGCGCCCAACCCCGCACGACGCCGCTCCGGCATCCCCGAGCCCCGAGCTTCGCCGTTGCGCCGTTCCAAGCTGACGTGATCCGCTGCGCTGCGACCACAGCCCCGCCGCGATCCCGACTCCCCGCCGCCTGAAACCCCGATCGCCTCTCCTCCCTCGCACCCACGGCGAGGCACCGCTCGCGCCCGCCTTCACAGCCTCCGGCCCTCTCCGCCGCCGTGGCCGCCGCATCTCCCCTCACAGCCGCCCCTCGATTTTTCTCCGCCACCACCGCTCAGGAGTAGCGGATTCCCGACCGCCGCACACACTGTTCCGACCGGCGATGAGTCCCCGCGAAGCCCTCATCACACACAGCCCCTGTTGGGCTGTGTTGCCCACGCAGCAGCCGCTTGCTGCGGCCTTTTCCGACGCCGCCCTCGCCGGCGCTCAGCCCCGACCGCTCCTCGACTGCAGTCGGACCCCGCCACTCGTTTACAGGTCAACGTCACGGAGAGGCACACACGAGAGCATCAAGCGCATACAAGAATAATCAATAACTAGGTCACGTTGCTATCGGCCCGACCTCCCCGGGCTGGATCTCCTATTTGACAGCCTCCCCAAGTCGGCCAGCGATACATCCGACGTTCTAACGACATCGTATCGCCGTTACCCGCCGTTTTGGCCTCCGGGGTCTTTGTTCCTCCTTGCTCGCTAATCCGCAACTTCTTGACGCCGCCTACACCTCCTACAAACTGCTACCAGGCCGTACTCGCTGCTCGCGCACTTTGTCCGCTGCCCGGACGAGTCTCACTACGCTACCCGTAGTCGAGACGCGGTGGACGCCGCAGATCTTCCCGTTGACAGTCGCCCATTCCTTTGCTCCACCACGTCATCCCCCTTGCATGCCATAGATTTTGTGGCCTCCTGACGTCGTGACTCGTCCCTGTTACCATTGCCGTAGGCGTTTTGTTGCTGGGACCCGCAACTGCAGCGATCTTGATACCGTACCTGGGGCCGGACATCTCGGCTGCGCTACCCGCAGCCGCTACGATCCCGAGACGACCTCCACTGCGCTACCCGCAGTCGGGGACACGAGCACCGTCATCGTTTCCAGACCCGACGCCGGATTAAATACGCGTTCCTCACACCAGGTTGGTCCCTCTAAACTCATAGCGAAACCTACACCGTAGCGAACTGAAAACCTAACTAAAATCGGACAACTGAAACTAAATTTATTTTTCTGCGCCAGTAAAACGCTGCTCACTGTAGAAATCGACAATCGGACAATTATTTCTGTGCACATAGGATAGAAGTCGATTTAGGTTGATAAAACATCAAAATGTGACTTGTGACAATTTGGATAGTCCCGATAACCTAGAAATGAACTAAATAGGATTTACTGAAAATGAGACCTGACACCGTCGACGTGGCACTATTTCAGACGGACTACCATGGACGCGACGATAGGACGAGACGCCCCAGACAGACGACACACTCGCCACCGCAGGCAAGTGTACCCACTTGCGTTTTGACAGTGCCTTAGTTCCAGTTTGTAGAACTGTTAGATTGCGTGTGATGAGAACCGGACGTGAAATGATAGCGTCCGGGACGACCCGTGACGGCTCAGACTTGACGACGAAGTCTGAGCCTAACAACAATAAACTGCTGACAACATCGGACTATCTTGTGTGTGCGTGTGTGTGGACACCCTAGAATAACAACTTCCTACACTTGTCATGTCCTGTCCTGTTACACAAAAAGCCTTCGGGCGTTTCGGATGCTTTCCTAGCGGAAGTGATCCCCGTGATACAAAAAGCCTGCGGGCGTTTCGGATGCTTTCCTAGCGGAAGTGATCCCTGTTACACAAAAAGCCTGCGGGCGTTTCGGATGCTTTCCTAGCGGAAGTGATCCCTGTTACACAAAAAGCCTTCGGGCGTTTCGGATGCTTTCCTAGCGGAAGTGATCCCCGTGATACAAAAAGCCTGCGGGCATTTCGGATGCTTTCCTAGCGGAAGTGATCCCTGTTACACAAAAAGCATGCGGGCGTTTCGGATGCTTTCCTAGCGGAAGTGATCCCTGTTACACAAAAAGCCTTCGGGCGTTTCGGATGTTTCCCTAGCGGAAATGATCCCTGTAAATCTTGTCCTGAGTTCCTGGGTTTGGGGTTAGGTTGAGCGTGCGCACGGCAAGAGGGTTTGATCCCCCTCGAACCGTAAGGCGTGAACCCTTTCGTGTCTCACTTGTCCTGTCTTGTCTTGTCCCGTCACGTCCCGTCTTGTCTTGACACCTGTAGGTTAGTCCCGTAGTTGGTAGCACACGCTACGACTACTACTTGCTACGCTTTACTTTCCTGCTGCGTTATTTCCTGTCGTGTTACCATGTTATAACCACAGCATGATAATCAACCAGTAAACTGTTGTGTAAAAGAACCTCAGCATGCTAATCAACCAGTAAACCTTTGTTAAAGTTCGGTGCACTTGCAGTAAAGTCTAACCCTTCTTGTAGACTTTACCTGACGTACAGTTCCTTTCTCTTGGGTGCTGTACGTCAGGTGTTCAGCCAGAGTTCGTGGACGAGGCAGACTCACTAGAGTACGAGGAGCCGAGGACGTCGACCCAGAGCACGTGCCTGACGAGGACCAGACCTTGAGGTCTTTTAGTCGTCACTTTCAGATGTTACTACTTTTAGTTTGCTTTTAGATAGTTTGTTGCCACGCTTAGACTTTCCTTTTTAGACTTTGTACTTGTTGGATATTACGTCTCTTATTTAATGAATGCAACTTCCTTTCCGTACTTTCTGTTGTTTCGAACCATATTAATGCAAGAACCTGAAACTTTTAAAATGGTACCCCCCTACAGACGCTTATTGGGTCCGAGCTTCTCAGCTCTGGCCTATGCGGGCCTTAGTCACGCTTCGCCTCCGTCCATTTTGGGAAGCGGGGCGTGACAGGTTTTAGTGGTGGCCCATGTAGGTCCTGCAAAAGTTCGGAACAATAAAAGTACCGCATTCATTTGATATCCACGTACAAGTCTGAATTAGTTTCCCAGTCTTAGATAGTAGGAAGACTTAGGTAGACGTCCCAGGTTGATAGTCGAATGTCTTGGTTAAGATTTAGTCGTCCTCGTCCTAGACTATTTTAGCATCCCCATTTGATCCTGATCGTATTAGATATTTAGAGTCCTTCTTTTAGTTAGTCGCTCGCCCAGCTCCATCGACTTCGGGCCCAACAGAACTAACCTTGATTCTCTTAGGAACCTTCTCTTTAGATCCTGATTATATTCTAGCTCATAGGAAGTCTTGAGCTGAGTTATCCTAATCTTTAGACGACCCGATGATTAGAACCCTTGTTCTCTAGCATTCCTCTGATCCTTGCAAATTTTGTACTATCAACCATAGAGTCCCATCGTAGCTCTTCACGATTCATATCTTACGCGTAATCTTCATGAGATCATTTTTCCTTTCTCTCGATTCTCGTGATCGCTTCCTGACGGTCATCGTAGATCCTTCGAATCTTTCTCTTTGCCAATTTTGCCTCCTCTAAAATTACTTCGAAAATTCCTTATTCAGTTTCTTCGCTCAGCTTAATTTCTTTGAAAACCCCTATACTACATATTTAAAATTTCTTGTTTTTTTTTCGGTTGAATTAAAATTCTTTTATTGACTTGAAACCTTCTTGGTCGTAAATCCTTAAGTTACTATTTTGTACTCGCTTTTGAATAAACTTTCGTATTTCGGTATTGAAACTTGTTACCATTCAAGTTATTCTTTTTACAAAAAACTACCAAAATTTCTAATCAATTACCGTGCGTACTTTTTAAATATTTTCTAGACTAGAGGGAACTCCAATTATAGTATTATTATTATTATACCAGTTCTATGTTCTTCTTGACCACATTTCAAAATCTTTGTGTAAACTTATTTTTCATTTGCAACCAAACGTTTCTCACCTGACCCATCCTTCCTACGTCTCACTTTTTCCAAAATTTTAATTTGCTACATCTGCTCACTTTTAAGTATGTATATATATATATATTTAAAGGTATATGATACCATATTTTGCACACACAAAAAAAACCTCTTTCACCGTTAAATCATTTTAGCAATATTTTGTCCTGTCCACCCGATTATCTTCTTATCCTCGCCTTACCAGACTTCGTCCTTTCAATCTTGTTTCGTGTCATTTTTGGTTTCGGTCTCCCTCTTGTATGTCGACATCAGCGCCTGTAGTTGCATATGTCACCCTAGCTAGAAGTGGCCCTGTGGTTTTGTGATGTCGTTGTGATGTATATATAGGTATAGAGTGTAGACCTGTATAGGTGTTACTTTAGGATCTTGGCGATCGTCTCTTGTGTCTTGTTTGTGTACTCAGTGTTAACCGTGGTACGCTTGAGTTGTCTGAGTGACGGTATACATATTTGTGGATAGTGTCATAGCAGACAGTTCATTAGACTTAGTCATTATATTAATGAATAGTTTATCTTTGACTGCATGTGATTGTGTCAAAACTTTGTTTTCTTTTAAACCAAAATCTTTAAAGTTTTTAAAATTAGCTCACAAGATCACAAATCAATCATCCTCCCTCATCCGTTACCACGACTCCACACGTTTTTCCGAATGTTATATATAAAAAAAATGTGTCACTGGTTTTAAGTTTTCCCTTTTCTCTCCTCTTTCTCTTCATTTAGAAATGTGATGTTATGGTTGTTATAGTTTTGAGACTAGCTATTATTGTTGTAGGATTTTGTTTGCGGGTAGGCTCAGGGAGAGATGAGATTTGTTATAGCAATGACTAACCGATTTTGGAACAATGGGATATTGGAATAGATTTCTTTCGGATGAAAGGAATGGGCCGTCCAAGACTTATTTATAAAACGGACGGACTCAATGGAGAATTCTGGTTGAATGAAATTATCTGCGTGAAGATGAGAACTTATCAGATTTGAGGCTTAGACGAATGGTAGATAGGGATGGCTACAGAGTATGGGAGGAGTTAGGGTGATCTTGAGATTGAGTAGAGCTTTTATTAGCATCGAGACTTGGTCGTCGAGTTGGCGTGAGAAGACATTGGGAATAACACAACGATGGTTAGGTAGCCGGACTTAATATTAGGTTGGGATTAATTATAGTGAGTAGGATGAGATGTGATCTTGATGGTCCAAATTGTTCGGCGGATGAATTTATGGGAAGATATGACGAAGAATGCATTGGGGACACGACGATTGTCGATTTGTGAAAAGTGTTATGAGTTAGATAACGTTTCTGTTTGGATCGATGATTGACTTAAATATCACCTTAGCGATTGATTAATATTGGGAAGAGATCGAGAAATTTAAAAGATATTATTGGACGGTGAGGTATAGCAGGGTGGTATGGTATGCGAAGATGATTATTATTCTTTTGTGAGAACTTGGACTTGGGAGGTTGAACTGTAGGGAAGAGATTATAGCTAAGCATTAGGATGTGAGTTTAAACGTAGCATTGTCCAGTGAAAAGATGGGTTATGATGGATTAATTGAGGAACAATGTTGAAATTATAGGATTAGAAACCATTGTGTGGAGGATGGGAGTTATAGGCTTAAGCATTTACGGATTTTATAATTAGTCTTAGTATGAGTGATTCCGAGGACGGAATCATTTCTAAGGTGGGTAGAATGTAACGGCCGCTTTCCGACCGAACGTAGTTTCTGCGTGCACGTGCGTTAGCGTGCACGTATTTTAATTGACTATTACTGAGCTCCGGCATATGCGATGCGATATGCCGTTGCGATCGTTTTGGGGTGCTGAATTTTATAGTAATTTTTGGGAACATCTTTTCACGACTCGTTTTCTCGCAAGACGACCTTGAACAATGGGGGCGTTTTAGTCAATTGGCTCAAAACGCCACTTCCAATTTTATGTAAATTTTTGGTAGGCGTTACGCATGATCGGGCTCCGTAGATCTGTACGTCTCGTCTCCACGATCGCCCCGGTATTTTCGGATTATTTTTCTGACGCCCGGATTGCGAATTATCACCCGGATTAACCTCGACCGTCGATCTCCCCAATCAGTTCAAATTTCGAAATTGTTAGCCAAATCTGGCTAAATATCTTATTTAAATCGTTTTAAAATCCTTCCTAAACTGTTTCCTATTTGTCCCTAGACTTACTCCTACTTGTACACCCTCACCCCTTGACAATCCCCTTCTAGCTATAAATATCTTAGGTATATATATCAATTATCATTTTATAATAACCCTAAACCCTAACCTAATACCCAATTCACGTTTATCTAGGGCTAACTTTGCAGCCGCCACCACAAAAAAAAATTAATTTCTCCCCCCCATTCCGATCTCTCCCCCATCTCTTCTCTTCCCCCATCGCAATCCCCTCCGATCGCCGCCTCCCCACGGCGGGGCCGTCCGCCGTCGTCTCCCTCGCGAGACTCCCGCCGCCCTCTCCCTCTCCCAGCGTCGCCATCTTCCCCTCTCTCCACCTCCCTCCGATCGCCGCTACGGATCTCTCGCCGTCGCCCACGGCGCCCAACCCCGCACGACGCCGCTCCGGCATACCCGAGCCCCGAGCTTCGCCGTTGCGCCGTTCCAAGCTGACGTGATCCGCTGCGCTGCGACCACAGCCCCGCCGCGATCCCGACTCCCCGCCGCCTGAAACCCCGATCGCCTCTCCTCCCTCGCACCCACGGCGAGGCACCGCTCGCGCCCGCCTTCACAGCCTCCGGCCCTCTCCGCCTCCGTGGCCGCCGCATCTCCCCTCACAGCCGCCCCTCGATTTTTCTCCGCCGCCACCGCTCAGGAGCAGCGGATTCTCGACCGCTGCACACACTGTTCTGACCGGCGATGAGTCCCCGCGAAGCCCTCATCACGCACAGCCCCTGTCGGGCTGTTTTACCCACGCAGCAGCCGCTTGCTGCGGCCTTTTCCGACGCCGCCCTCGCCGACGCTCAGCCCCGACCGCTCCTCGACTGCAGTCGGACCCCGCCACTCGTTTACAGGTCAACGTCACGGAGAGGCACACACGAGAGCATCAAGCGCATACAAGAATAATCAATAACTAGGTCACGTTGCTATCGGCCCGACCTCCCCGGGCTGGATCTCCTATTTGACAGCCTCCCCAAGTCGGCCAGCGATACATCCGACGTTCTAACGACATCGTATCGCCGTTACCCGCCGTTTTGGCCTCCGGGGTCTTTGTTCCTCCTTGCTCGCTAATCCGCAACTTCTTGACGCCGCCTACACCTCCTACAAACTGCTACCAGGCCGTACTCGCTGCTCGCGCACTTTGTCCGCTGCCCGGACGAGTCTCACTACGCTACCCGTAGTCGAGACGCGGTGGACGCCGCAGATCTTCCCGTTGACAGTCGCCCATTCCTTTGCTCCACCACGTCATCCCCCTTGCATGCCACAGATTTTGTGGCCTCCTGACGTCGTGACTCGTCCCTGTTACCATTGCCGTAGGCGTTTTGTTGCCGGGACCCGCAACTGCAGCGATCTTGATACCGTACCTGGGGCCGGACATCTCGGCTGCGCTACCCGCAGCCGCTACGATCCCGAGACGACCTCCACTGCGCTACCCGCAGTCGGGGACACGAGCACCGTCATCGTTTCCAGACCCGACGCCGGATTAAATACGCGTTCCTCACACCAGGTTGGTCCCTCTAAACTCATAGCGAAACCTACACCGTAGCGAACTGAAAACCTAACTAAAATCGGACAACTGTAACTAAATTTATTTTTCTGCGCCAGTAAAACGCTGCTCACTGTAGAAATCGACAATCGGACAATTATTTCTGTGCACATAGGATAGAAGTCGATTTAGGTTGATAAAACATCAAAATGTGACTTGTGACAATTTGGATAGTCCCGATAACCTAGAAATGAACTAAATAGGATTTACTGAAAATGAGACCTGACACCGTCGACGTGGCACTATTTCAGACGGACTACCGCAGACGCGACGACAGGACGAGACGCCCCAGACAGACGACACACTCGCCACCGCAGACAAGTGTACCCACTTGCGTTTTGACAGTGCCTTAGTTCCAGTTTGTAGAACTGTTAGATTGCGTGTGATGAGAACCGGACGTGAAATGATAGCGTCCGGGACGACCCGTGACGGCTCAGACTTGACGACAAAGTCTGAGCCTAACAACAATAAACTGCTGACAACATAGGACTATCTTGTGTGTGCGTGTGTGTGGACACCCTAGAATAACAACTTCCTACACTTGTCATGTCCTGTCCTGTTACACAAAAAGCCTTTGGGCGTTTCGGATGCTTTCCTAGCGGAAGTGATCCCCGTGATACAAAAAGCCTGCGGGCGTTTCGGATGCTTTCCTAGCGGAAGTGATCCCTGTTACACAAAAAGCCTGCGGGCATTTCGGATGCTTTCCTAGCGGAAGTGATCCCTGTTACACAAAAAGCCTTCGGGCGTTTCGGATGCTTTCCTAGCGGAAGTGATCCCCGTGATACAAAAAGCCTGCGGGCGTTTCGGATGCTTTCCTAGCGGAAGTGATCCCTGTTACACAAAAAGCCTGCGGGCGTTTCGGATGCTTTCCTAGCGGAAGTGATCCCTGTTACACAAAAAGCCTTCGGGCGTTTCGGATGTTTCCCTAGCGGAAATGATCCCTGTAAATCTTGTCCTGAGTTCCTGGGTTTGGGGTTGGGTTGATCGTGCACACGGTAAGAGGGTCTGATCCCCCTCGAACCGTAAGGCGTGAACCCTTTCGTGTCTCACTTGTCCTGTCTTGTCTTGTCCCGTCACGTCCCGTCTTGTCTTAACACCTGTAGGTTAGTCCCGTAGTTGGTAGCACACGCTACGACTACTACTTGCTACGCTTTACTTTCCTGTTGCGTTACTTCCTATCGTGTTACCCTGTTATAAACACAGCATGATAATCAACCAGTAAACTGTTGTGTAAAAGAACCTCAGCATGCTAATCAACCAGTAAACCGTTGTTAAAGTTCGGTGCACTTGCAGTAAAGTCTAACCCTTCTTGTAGACTTTACCTGACGTACAGTTCCTTTCTCTTGGGTGCTGTACGTCAGGTGTTCAGCCAGAGTTTGTGAACGAGGCAGACTCACTAGAGTACGAGGAGCCGAGGACGTAGACCCAGAGCACGTGCCTGACGAGGACCAGACCTTGAGGTCTTTTAGTCGTCACTTTCAGAGGTTACTACTTTTAGTTTGCTTTTAGATAGTTTGTTGCCACGCTTAGGCTTTCCTTTTTAGACTTTGTCCTTGTTGGATATTACGTCTCTTATTTAATGAATGCAACTTCCTTTCCGTACTTTCTATTGTTTCGAACTATATTAATGCAAGAACCTGAAACTTTTAAAATGGTACCCCCCTACAGACGCTTATTGGGTCTGAGCTTCTCAGCTCTGGCCTAAGCGGGCCTTAGTCACGCTTCGCCTCCGTCCATTTTGGGAAGCGGGGCGTGACAACCACTAACACCTGTCACGCCCCGCTTCCCAAAAGTACGGAGGCGAAGCGTGACTAAGGCCCGCTTAGGCCGGAGCTGAGAGCTCAGACCCAATAAGCGTCTGTGGTATTCCAAACAAAGGAATAGGTCCCTGCAAGTTAGTACGGAACAATAAAAGTACTAAAAGGAAAAGCATATCATTTTATTCCAAAGATAATCATCCAAAGTACTGAGAGTCTAAACGCCCGAAGGGCTACAACTGCAGAAAGAAATCTACGGGTGCAAACACCCAACCTAGACAAGAAAACAAAAGGTGCTACACACCCAATCTAAAACTGGAACAGAAACTCTAGAACAGACACGAGAGGGCCTCTAACACTGGTCCTCCTCTGGATCGTACTCTGGATCAGCACCCTCCAGCTCCACGTCTGCTGACAAGTCCGCCTCGTCGACGTACTCTGGCTCAACACCTGACGTACAACACCAAAAGAAGGAACTGTACGTCAAGTAAGGTCTACAAAAAGGGTCAGACCAAACTGTAATTGTCTCAACTATTTAACAACGCTTTACTGGTTGATTAGCATGCTGAGGTTATAACAGGGGAACAAAAGAAAGTAACGCAGCAGGAAAGTAAAACATGACAAGTAGTAGTCGTAGCGTGTGCTACCAACTACGGGACTAGCCTACATGTGTCAAGACAATTGGGACATGGCGGGACAAGACAAGACAAGTGTGACACGAAAGCGTTCACGCCTTACGGTTCGAGGGGGATTAAACCCTCTTACCGTGCGCATGCTCAACCCTACCCCAAACCCAAGTATTCAAGATGTGACAAGACAGGGGATCACTCGCTCTAGCTTGGCGAGTGCCCTATTGCCCTCTGGGCTGTGTAACAAGACAAGGGATCACTCGGAGAGTGCCCTATTGCCCTCTGGGCTGTGTAACATGACAAGGGATCACTCAGAGAGTGCCCTATTGCCCTCTGGGCTGTGCAAGACGGGACGGGACGTGACAAGACAGGAAAGGTTATTCTAGGGTGTCCACATGCACGCACACACAAGATAGTCCTATGATGTCAAAAATTGTTGTTGTTAGGCTCAGACTTCGTCGTCAAGTCTGAACCGTCAAGGGACGTCCCGGACGCTATCATTTCACGCCCGGTTCTCTTTGTTCACAGTTAACAGTTCTAACAATCTAGGGCCTAAGCACGGCCAAAAGTGCAAGTGGTACACTTGTCTGTGGTGGCGAGTGTGTCGTCTCCCCGGAACGTCTCGTCCAAGCGTCTCGTCAGCGAAAGTCCATCTGAAATAGTGTCACGTCGACGGTGTCAGGTCTCGTTTTCAGAAATTCCTATTAGGGTTCGTGTCTAGGTTATCGGGAGTACCCTATTCGTCAAAAGTCACATTTTTGATGTTCAGCCCTATTCGACGATTCTATCCTATGTCCACAGTCAAAAAGTCCATTCGTCGATTCTACGGTTCCACATCGTTTTAAGGGAGAAGAAAGTAAATTTAATTAAAGTTGTCGAATTTTAGTTTAGGGTTTGATTATAGCTACGGTGGGGGTTGCTACGAGTTCGGGAACCAACCTTCTCCGGAGTCTGGAATAGAGAGAAAGTAGTGGCGATAACTCCTCGTCGTCAAATCCGGATCACGATCAAGATTCCAAAAGCTAGATCTCGCGACGAAGGGCTACGACGTGTCGTAACATCGTACTCGGCAAATCCACGAAGAAGACCACCAAAGTGGGGCCCACAGCAGTGCTAGGGGTCAATTTGGGACCCACAACACTTCTGGAGAACTTGGGGGGCCCACGGTGGCAAACGATGCGACGGATGTGGGGTTGCGACTAAGATCGTCGATCGCAGCTAGCCGGTGCGGGGGTTTCTCTCGGTCAGACCGAGAGGAGCTCTCGATTGGACACAGCGGGTGCGGGGCTTGGAGCGCTGCGGAGCAGCGGGGTCGGTCACAGCGGCTGCTGCGGAGAAATCCTTCGGTCGGACACTTGGGGCGGGTCGGTCGGGTGCTTGGGTGAGCGTTGCAACGTTGCAACGTTGCAACAGTGCGGGCGAAGCGGGGGATCTCTCGGTCGGTGCGGGCGGGGCTCTCGGTCGGGCGCTTGGGCTGCAGCGGATGCAGGGTGCGGTGCGGAGCGGGCGGAAGGTGGGAAAATCTCTCGGTCAGACCGAGAGAAGTCCTCGGTCGGACACGGGGACGGGCGATGCAATGAAGCGGCGGGTGATGGTGCGGAGTGGAGCAGCGTGCGGGCGGAGCTCTCGGTCAGACTGAGGGAAAATGGGGCAATTCGTCGGTCGTTCGGGGGCGGCTGTGGCTGCAGTTGCGACGAAGCTTTGGGAAGTGTTTTTGACGGCTAGGGTTTTGTTGTGTGCGAAAATAATTTAACCTAGGCTTATTTAAATAGGAAAAGAGGCTGGGGCTAGGTCTAGGGTTTAGGAAGTTATTTAAAAATAATTAAAATAATTAAAATAGCTAAAATAACTCTCCCTCACCCTCTCTCATGCATAGGGTGCGGCTAGGGCTAGGGCTTAAAATTTATTTTGGGGAGTTATAAAGATATAGGAATTTTATTAGAACTAAAACACTTATAAAAGTAAGATTTAAAAATCTTTTAAACTTAGTCAAAAATTGAAAATAGGTCAAACGAATTCTAAAAATTGTAAAATAAATATGGGGTGCTCGGGACGACAAAAGAAAGAGGGCTAAGAAGACGGATCTAAATTTCGACGTCGAAGGACAAAACTAAAAATAGAAACGTCTCACGTCAAAGCTGAAAGTCGTGACATCACTTCAAATATGATCAAATCGTGAAAGAACGACCCGAGGAATGTCGTTCCAAAATAGTGCCATAATTTAATACTCTCAGAGACGATCACAACGACATATCACACAAAAGTGTTCAAAAATCAAACAAGTCTAAGATAACTACGTGCACGATCAAAAGCACGTGCACGAAGAAAGTACGATCGAAAACCGACCGTTACAGGTGGCAAGCTCAGATGACTTTGAGGAAGCAGGAGGTGGTAGAAGGAGATTAAAAGGAAAAAAAGGATTGAAGAGAAAGAGAGATGGGAAGAAGGAGGAACTCCCTCAGCCTCACCCTCTCTCACTTCCAGCTCATGCTAGAGCCAGCAACCCCTTGCTACTATGTTCTTCCACCGAAATCACCCCAATCCCAAAATCCTAGCTTTTGATCTGTGGAAGAGGAAGGAGAGATGCTTTCAGATGGTTTTCAAGGAGAAGAAGGGCCCCAGACTTATTGGAGTAGTGATGAGGTAGGATTCTAACTTGTTAGATAGGGTTCAATTTAATTGCGTCAGATTTTCGCCAGTTTCATCATCGTCAGAATCAAAAGCAGACCAAAATCCCCTCTCACACGACCGTATGTAAACTCCATACGGCCGTGTGCCGTAAGAACCTCATTAGGCCTTGGAACCACATGGCCGTATGGATTAAAACCATACGGACGTGTGAATCATCTTTTCCCACAGTCGTATGCTCTTTTTGCCATATGGCCGTATGGAAAATTCCATACGGCCGTGTGGCCTAATTTTCCCATTCTGTTGCTGTGTTTTATTTCAGCCTCTTTCCTAAATATTCAAAAATTCTTGCCTCTAGTAGAAAACTCCAAATTTGGTGATTCAAGATGTTTTGGACATGTAATGAAGTTAGCTACAATTCTTAAGAGAAAGCAAAGCCAAATTTTGACTGTATATAGGTGTAAAGAGACGATTTGTAACATAGTGTCAGTTTTAGACAGATTTTACCACACTGCGGTAAAAATGTCATAACTCTTACTAAAGATCTCCAAATTCTATGATCTTGTACAATATGGAAATGGTTTGCCGGATGTTGTTTTTCAAGCAAACCGTGGAGTGAATCCCTAGAATGAACAAAGCTAATAAGCTTTTGGGATTTCTCTTTGCATTTCAACGTAAGTTGTTGAATGTGAGTTTCTAAGCTAAGGTTTTGAGCTACTAATTTATCATTGAAAATGCTTAATTCCTTAACTTGAGAGAGAAGAGTGTCCCTCACACTAGTGTCACAAATATGCATATCATTATTGTTTACACTAGAGATTCTAAAGCATGCACCCTACTCATATCATTTTTCAGTTTTACTTTCAATTTAGTATTTGAGTCGATGCAATTACTTGCAACGTTGGAGGCCACATTGAAACGATACTCAAGCTCCTCATAGGGTAGCTTTGGCTCCTCCTTTTGTTCACCATTGCTTTCCTCCTCGCTAGAGCTTGACGTAGACTCTTCCCCTTTGCCATGAAGCACATGTGGGCTTGCTCCTTGTCTTCATCTTCTTCGTCAATTGATGAGTCCTCATCCGAGTCATCGAATGTGCCGACAAGTCCCTTCTTTTGGTTTTTGAATTTAGAGTTGCCTTTCCAATGCTTCTTCCCTTTCCCTTTGTAGTAATCATTGGAGAGTTTGGAAGGACATTCGGTAGAGCGATGACCTTTACCACTGCAAGTGTAACAAGTAGGAATTTTGTTAGAATTGGAGGCAAACTTTGACAAAGATTTACCTTGCTTGCCCTTGATGAATGCCTTGAATTGCTTAGCAAGCTCGAGGAAATCATCATTGCTAGCATCATCTTCTCCATCATCTTCACTCGAAGCTTCCCAATGGAATTTCTTTCTCAACTCGATTGGCTCCTTCTCGG
This sequence comes from Scilla litardierei, assembly GCA_030789695.1. Lineage (NCBI taxonomy): Eukaryota > Viridiplantae > Streptophyta > Magnoliopsida > Asparagales > Asparagaceae > Scilla > Scilla litardierei. The sequence continues at coordinate 75,658,351 of CM061138.1, read as the reverse complement.
TATGGAATGCAACCCCCTTTTACTTCTTCGGCTTCTCGGGCTTCGTTGGTTGAATCTCTTTCTTATGTTGAAGCTTCTCTTTATATGCCATGAGATTCCAATGCACTCCTTAACAGTGTATTTGGACATGTCATTTGACTCCAAATCCCGTTGGCTTTTGACTCCCATTGAGATGTAAGCGAGTCAAGGATCTTCTCCACTCGATCCTCATGGAAAATCACCTTCCCAAGTCCTTACAAAGCATTCACGATTTCTGTGAACCTTGTGAATATCTCCAAGATGTTTTCACCTTCCAACATCTTAAACAACTCCTATTTAGATCTAAATACGCATTGTTTAGATTTCTTCACCTTCGAAGTCCCTTCATGAGAAATCTCCAATGTATGCCAAATTTCGTTGGCCGTTTTGTACATGGAGATACGGTTGAACTCATTCGAAGTGAGGATGCAATGTAATGCATTCATAGCACTCGCATTGAATTTAATTGAGTCCTTATATTCTTTTGTACTTGAAGCTACAGGTGTAGTAGGCTTCTCAAATGGCGACTCCGTGATGTCCCATAGGTCTTGACCCTCCAAGTAGATCATCATCTTGATCTTTCAACTTGGGTAGTTGGTTCCGTTGAAGAGCGACGGTCGTACGGTTGATATACCTTCTTCATGAGACGCGGATATAGCGTTGCATGACATCGTTGTTGTATGTTATAACCTTGCTCTGATACTAATTGTAAGGACCATCTACCTTGTAATACTAACAAAAACACTCGAGAGGGGGGATGAATAGAGTAATGGCAATAAATTGTGCACTTAAAATTTAACTTGCAAATGTGGAATAATAAAAGCAAGAGGAATTAATTCACACAATCAATCCAAACGCAGACACAAGATATTACCCTAGTTTCCCAAACTTGGGTACATCCAGCCATACCAATATCCACTATAATTAACACAAAGAGAAGTGAATACAATCTCACATAGAGATACCTCACACAGAGGATTTTGTCCTACACAAGAACCCAACCAACCCTGTACAAGGGTCAAATTCCCACACAAAGAATAAGGGTTAGTCCTACACTACGACACCAAACTTCCACAAAGAGAGTAACTCCCACAAAGAGAGTAACCAACTCCCTCAAAAGAGTATCTAATTCCCACAAAGAGAATTAGGGTTTCACAAAAACAAATGAAACAAATAAACTCTTACCTATGCCTTGAGATGAACTTACTCATATGAGGATGAAGGCATGGAAGAGGATGATCAAGTGCTTGAGATTTAGCTTGAATGCACTTGGTTGATTTTCCTTGAGCTAAGCTTCAATGCATGAAGAGAGAAATGGTCATGAGAGGTAAATGAGAGAGTTTGAGAGTGGCTTAATGATTCTCAAATGATCTTCAATAATTCCAAGAAGTTCTAACGAACTCAGCCCTCTCCTATATATAGGAAGCCCAAAGAAACCCTCAGACCCAAAGAAAACCCCCAAAATAATATATCAGCAACAGCTAACTCAGCCCTCTCATATATATAGGAAGCCCAAAGAAACCCTCAGAACCAAAGAAAACCCCCAAAATAATATATCAGCAACAGCTAGATTTTAGCAGTTTACGATACACACAGTCGACTGATGAACAACTAATAGTCGACTGGTCAACGACTATTAAATTCCCAACAGCTATAATCTGAGCCAGCACATGCAACTGTAGAAGTCTACACAGGTGCCTGTACAATGGGCATGCGCCTGGATACCCTTCAGCAGGTGACTATCACTTGGGATGGAAATGGAGCTGGAAAATGCAACTTTCGCACTAGCACCTTCAGACGATAGATGCCCATTTCACAGGCGACTGTAATTATACAGGCGACTGTAAATACTTCATCAGTCGACTACCTTGCAAATTGGGATGAAGCCCAGAATATGCAAGTTGCGCACATACGACTGTAGATCAATTCCCGGGCGCCTGTTGGAAGACAGACGACTGTAAAATGAACTTCAGTCGACTGAGGCGAAAAGCTCAATAAAGAGTCAAGAAATAAGATGACTTGAGCTATGCATATCAGTCTGCTATAGAAGGTTGGGCAGACGCCTGGAATCACCCAGTCGCCTGTCATGCCTTCATCAGTCGACTGATGGAGAGCCAAAAACGCCAGCTTGAGTTTAAGGCAATGACATGCCCTGTTTTCAACTATACATGCAGTCTACTACAAATGGATGGTATCCTCATATATAATACTTCTATGTGTGTGACGTATTATTGGTTGTGAGATATGTATGTGATATGAACATGTATATATAAACACACACATATATATGGATGAATATTGGCTTGTGGATTGTATGCATAGTACTAGTTGGATATAGTAATGTATACGTAGTGCATGCACGTTGATGTATGTGTGTAGATACATGAGTATGTGTTGGCAAAATGGTATGTATAGATGTGGATATGCATGTGTGTGTATATATATATGTATGTATGTATGTATGTATGTATATAGTATGTATATATACATGTGTGTGAATGTATGTAGTGTATGTATGCATGGGTGCATAGGAGGGGCTACAAGAAATGTTTAGTATAATGAGGTACATTTGGTAATTTTCATAAGGGCTTATAAATAACGTATTAGGGAGAGAGGGGTTTTTTTTAAAATTTTAGTTTTTAGTATATATAATTCAATTATTAAGAGAGGAGAAAGAAAAAGAAAGGAGAAAAGAAAAGAAAAGAAAAATCTAGAAAAGAAAAGAGAAGAAAAGAAAAGAAAGGAGAAGAAAACCCTAGAACCCTTCGCATCTCCTTCTCCTTCTCATTCCCTCTCCTCTCCCCTCACATATGCTGGCCGAAATTCATTTATAAAAAAGAAAAGAAGAAGAGAAGAAAGCAGAAGAAGAGGAAGAAGAGAAGAAAAAGAGGAGGGGGAGAGCTACACTCTTCCTCTCATCACCTCAAGGTAGGAAATCCAACTTGTGATGAATTCATCTAGGATTATAATTCTCAATTAGTTCTAGTAACTAATCTATATGCAACCCTCTACATGTGAATTCAATCCATTTCGTGCTAAGATGGGGATGTTTTAAAATCAGATTTCTGCTATAACTTTACTCATGAGTATCTCTTAACCTAGGATGCTAAAAATAGTGAAAAAAAATATAATTCTGAAATATTATTGAGTCCTTTACAGTTTTTGTTCAGAAAATATGGCCTAATTTTGTATATCTTTTGACTGCAACACTATATTACACCGAGGTATCAGATTATGCCAGAATCTGCCCACTATCACCAAAAATGAGATATCTCCCACTGTAGTGGTCCAATAGCTATGATCTTGGTCAATTCTAGAAGATAACTTTAATGGCTATAACTTTCTTGTTTTGACTTCACGAAGAATCTGACTGTAGGTTAGTGAATTCAGTAGCTCTTTAGAGCTCAATAATCCTGTTTTAAAACAGATTCTGCATACTGTGGGGTTTAGCCCATATTAATTCGTTTACTAGCCTAAAAATTATGAAATTTGGTATCTGAGTAGAGGACTTCCATATCTAGAACTTTCATTCAATGAGTTTCAGCAAATTAATAAGAGAAATGGATGATATCTGATGTTGTCTATAAATGTCTGCATTTTCATTGCAAGCTGAGATGTTAAAGTGATGCTTCAAACTATGTATTGTTGTTTATTTGTGTTGGAGGAGGGTGTATGTTTGGCATGGCATGAAATGTTGATATTGTGATGAAATTTTTGATGGGCATGGCACATGGTGCATGACCCCTTGTGAGGGAATGAGGGAATTGGGAAGGAAAGGAATATGACAATGCGTGTCCATGCCTCACATGCCCCTACTAAGACATGTATATGTGAATGTTCTAAACTCCTTTATGTTATTGTCTTGCAATCTTATATACATATTCACTATCATATACATTTCCTTTATGCCTCACTTGTAAACTTACATAAACAATAATTGTTGAACAAATAATCTCTTGGGATGCCTCATTCCTCTCTACGTTGGGTGAATTCCCAAGATGGGGTTGGTGGAGACCTAAATAGTAGGTAGGTATCAGGACTGGACATGTAAGGATTGATGAGAAATGTGATGTCCACAAGGCAATGCATGTAATGGTGTGTGTTGATTTTATCTCACTCCCACTAGAGTGACGGGGGAGTTTGAGAGGCCCCGTTAAAATTCATCAGTGCTCATGTACCACTGGTGGGGTAGTTGAATGCCACCCACTCGAGGTGAGGTCCAGACACTGATACACTGCGTAATGTTCAGGTTTCGAAATTAATAATAAACATGACAATGTTGTCTTGTCTCATTTCTGTTATTTTACTACAGTTACACAGTTGTTTAGTAGTTTTGTTAGAACACTAATGATTTGTAAAATAATAAATTAAAAAAAATTTCCTTCCAAGTTGGGTTTCCTACTGGACACGCTTTGACGTGCCCTCCTATATTTTCCTCAGGCTGGCTTCAGGTAGCAGAGAGTTGGAGGTCCTTGGAGATTTATAAGCATTGGTGCTGGGGTGTGTAAAATAATAAAAGTAAAAAGAAATGTTCCTTCCAAGTTGGGTTTCCTACTGGATACTATTTAACGTGCCCTCCTCTATTTTCCTCATGCTGGCTTCAGGCATCAGAGAGTTGGAGGTCCTTGGAGATTTGTAAGCACTGGAGTTGGGGGTGTGGGGTAGTTTAGGGAGTTGAGTTGTACTCTAGGGTCGTGGAGTTTGGTATGTACTTGGAGTTGTAGTGAGAAAGTTGGATAAAACTTTGTACATTTGATGTGTGTGTGTGTGTGTGGACAGTTGTTTCCCTTTCTGTTATTTCTATGTCATTATTTATTTTTTATGCATTACGTGTACTCTCCCAGTACGTGTGTAGTGGCCTGCAGTTGTTTTCTTTGTTCTCTCTCTCTCTCTCTCTCTCGTTCTTTTTCTTCTACATCTCCATCTCTTCAGGAATACATGGGATGAATTCGTACTTCCCAGTTATCCTGGAGAGCGAGGTGTGACAATTTCTGGTGGCCCATGCAGGTCACCGCACTATGATGTGCGTAAGGATAGTACATGTAATGCTTCAATATATGATTGTGATAGATTAGTCCTAAGGTGGGTAGTGACCTTAGAGAGTGATCCACCATTGAACCCTTAGCTTTAGGAAGTTCGAGGGTGAACCTTCTCCAGTGTATTGCACTATAGATGTATATTTGTAGGTATATGTGTGTATCTATATTTTTGTGAATCCGTTTGTATAAGTGAAGTTATTGTGCTTGGGTATTTAAATTACATATGTCACAGGTAATACTTGTATTCGGTATGTATATTTGTATTTGAATGGCATGAAAGTTGCATGTATACTGGACGGTTATAGTGGTATATGGATATGTGTGGGTGTATATACTATATGGGTAAATACTTGAGTGTATATATATTATGTCTTTATATAGATACATGATACGGATATGTGAGTAGGTATGAGTTATACTTGTGTGACTTTGATAAATAGTTGATATGTACATGCTTGTTCGTGGATGTATATTGGTGGGTATATATAAGCGAGTGAGTACATATACCTCGTAGAGGTGTGAGTGTGGATATGTACGTATGTGATATGAGTGCATGTATGCATTTTTTATCTATTGTATTATGTTTGAGGTCCCATGTGGGGTATGTAACAAGGTGTGTATATCTATCCTTGTATAGATAGGGTAGTGGAGTGTCCATATTGTCTTGTGGATATAAGGGGGAAAGTATATATGTGTGAATATATGTGTACACGTATGGGTAGAGAGTGTAGATATAGATATGGGGATACTGGTGTGTATATTGCTAGTGTTGCATTGCTAGGGTATGAATTCCTCTTGTATTAAATGTTTAAATAGCTGTAAGTACGTGTATGTGCTGCCTATGTGCCTATATGAATTAGTGTATTGTATTTATTCAGTATATGGTTGTAGGCTGTCTTATTGTGTAGAATAGGTGTGTGTACCCAAATGTGTATATTTTTGCTTCGTGATATGTGTGTTAGTATGTGGATGACTATACATCTGAATATGAGTATGTCTACTTCTGTGCTTGAGTGACACCACTATGTCTAGATGGCTCTACATGGATTTTGTCGTATGTGCTTTAGAGTTATGTATAGGAATTGGCATATAAATGAATATGTGGATTGAAATGTAACCTATATGTATGTGCCTTATGTGTATGTGCCTACATATAAAGACATGTATAAATGTGGATATATGTTGTATGACTATATGCTTCTAGTCTATGTATATTGGGGTGTGTCACGCTCCGCTTCACATAAAACTTGGGAGCGAGGATGCGAGCGGGTCTGCATGGGCTGAAGCAGTGAAGCTTAAGGCCAATAAGCGTCTGTGAATAACAACCAATCGCAGATTTCTTGCATGCATTCAGAACAACAGAGATAATTATAAATTAAGCCAACGTCTAGAAAGAAGTACACAAAGAAATAAGGCCCCAAGCATGGCCAACAACAAAGTCTACAACAGTGGGTACACACCTAACAGAAATGCAGTAAATGAAACTCTAAGCAGCAGGTAGATCTTGGTGACTAGTCTTCTGTGGGGAGAACCTCTGGGTCGACGTACTCCTGGTACAATGGATCAGTCTAATCAAGCAACTCATCCTCCAGGTACTTTGTCTTGTAACCTGACATACATTTCAAATAACATGAAATGTATGTCAGCAAGGGTCCTTGGCAAGTTATGGTTAATAGTGGGACCCTTGGCAAGATATGCAAAAGATTATACATTGCAGTTAAAGTATTTATAAAGGTTTACACTAGCATGGTAGTTCTAGTTTAAACAGAAACAATATCAGTTCTAAAAGTTAACATGTTCGATATAGCATTTCAAGTTGTTCAATAGTGTGTGCAATATTTGTGACTAAGGTTCATGTCTTTAGACGGCTAGTAAGTGAATCCACCTTCAAATGCCCCCGAAGGTGACCCTTTTACTATCGTCTAGTGCCCGCAAACCCAACCCTACCCACGTGTACTTTCTGGACCACGAGCCAGAATCAGCCAACCGGCCATCATGAGTTGTTATACTGGACACGAGCCAGACTAGCCAACCGGCCCACGGGAATAGCCAAATCTTGGCATGCATGTCTATTATTTAGCCAAACCGGCTATCACGTTCTATGATTATCAAGTTATTCAAGTATTTCATATACTTTCAGCAGATTTTGCATTTCATGTCGTAACCAGGCATTATCATTTTACTTAATGATATCCAGACATACGCACGCGGATTCTAGTCTAGCAATTCACAAAAGTACATACATGGAGTTTTAGTGTCATTGTGTTACATGGCATTTTCGTGTACAAGATGTCACGATTAGGTCATCTAGAACTAGCTATGTGTAAAGCCGTCTAAAAGAACAACATTTAAAAACGTACATTAAATTACGCACTTACCTGATTTTGATGATTCTGGTGTCGATGAGTTCGTATGAGAGGCGCGGTCATTTTTTGCGTCATTAGATTTTAAAATTAGGCTAAACGCATTTAGTTAACTATATACGGATTATTAAATTAAAACATGGTTAATGTCTACTAATATATGTATATATATTAACAAATATAACTAATACATATATACAATATACTAACATATATATTAACTTTATAATATACATACACATGTATTACTTACTAACTTAATGTTATAATAAGTTAATGAAAAAACTATTAGTTATTAATAATATACTGTTACTATATTACACCTATTAATTTATATACACAGTTATATATAAAACTAACCTATATCATATTTGTTTATAACCTAACATATACTTACTAATAACTAACACTAACATAATTTACGTACTAACATTTACTATATGAAAAAAGAGTTCTTTATTAAAGTACTTACGTGTTTGCAGGTGAGATGGTCACGGTAGCGACGTATGACGGCGGCAGTCTGCAGTGGGGCGGTGCCTGGGAGTGGTGCAATGGCGGCGAAGGAGGAGGCGCTGGGCGGTCTGCAGCAGTCGTCGGTTGATGCTGCAGAGTGCAACGACGAGGTTGCAGGCGGCGAGGGCGAGTTCAGGGTGGTGTCAGAGGGTGTTGCATCGGTGCTGGGAGGTGACGTCGCCGGAGGAGAGGTTGGTGCTGCGGGGGAGAGGTTGACGGTGTGCTGGGCTCGGGGGTGTTTGTAGTCGGAGGGGAGACGGGAAGAAGTATGGGTGTTTATGGTTTGCAGGCGGAGGGATGCGGGGGTGTTAGGGTTTATAGGCGGAGGGAGGTAGCCTGTGGGGTTTTGGAAGGAGGTCGAAGGTGTAGGGGGCGGTGCGGGTGGTCGTAGGGGGCTGCAGTCGGAAGAGAGGGCATATGGAGGGCTGTCGGAGGCTTGGGAAGTGGAGGAGGCTTGCTGAAGGAGGCGGACGGCGATGGGGTGTGGCGTTGGGTTGCTGCAGTCGGGAGATAGGGGTGCAGGGAGGAGGGCTGTCGGACGTACGATGGAGGCGCGGACTTGGAGGAGGAGCGGGGTGTGGTTGTTTGTAGGTGGTTGGAGTGATAGGGGGTGTTTGCAGGCTCGGTGGAAGGGAGAGGATGGGAGGCCCGCCGGTGTTGGGTGGTTGCAGTCGGCGGTGAGAGGATGGGCATTGCGGGGCCTGAGGGGTTTTGAGAGAGTAGGGCCTAGGGTTTGAGGGGGAGTTTAGGTTCTAGGGGAGAGGGGATGTGTGAAGCAGGGGGGTTGGGTTTTATTTTAGAGAGAGAGAGAGTCGAGAGCCTGGGGTATTGTTGGGTTGTTCCTTTTAGGATTTGTAGGAAAGAAAATGTGATGTGCGGCTGTGCGTGAGTGAGAGGGCCGAGAGTTAGGGTTTGGGGTTATAAAAATATCAATGAGTTTTATAAAAATTGATTTTGTTTTAATGATTTGATTAAGGAAATAATGACAATTGATTTAAGGAAAGTTTGAATTTTGGAATAGTAATTAGGGAGAGAAATAATGGGATTTAATTATATAATACAACTAAATTAGTATATAGCTTTTATTAGGATTCAATATAAAAGTTTTCAAAAAAGAAATTGAATTTGAATTATTTAAACATTTGAATTTTAGAATTAAAGAATATAGTTATAACAGAATTTTTAATAAGTTAACTAACGTAAGATATAATAATAAGATCAACACAACAAAAGTACAATAATGATAGACATTACTTAATAGAACTCAACTCCATCGTATCAGAAAATACAGGTCCTTACATTCTATCCACCTTAAGAAAAATTCTGTCCTCGGAATTTCTATCAACTAAGGGGCTGGGAACAAATATGGGTAACACTCTTGCATTTCGTCTTCCCGCTCCCAGGTGGATTCTCCATGCGAATCATGATGCCACATCACTCTCACGAGCTCGACGACCTTGTTCCTAAGCATCGTCTGACGTCGGTCTAAGATCTGCACTGGCTACTGCTCATAAGTCAGGTCCGATCGAACTGTAATCTCTGAGTAATCGACGTCATGAGAAGGGTCGCTGATGTAACGACGCAGCTGAGATACATGAAAAACATCATGTACTCTCTCCAATAAAGACGGCATTGCTAGATGATAAGCTACCTCTCCAACTCGTTCTAGCACGTCAAAAGGTCCAATGAATCTCAGACTGAGCTTGCCTCGCTTCCTAACACGGATCACTCATCTGTTCGGGGATATCTTCAAGAATACATGATCTCCAGCATTGAATTCCAAAGGACGGTGTTTAGCATCAGCCCAATGCTTGTATCGATCCTGTGTGATATGACGCTTATCCCTGATGGTACGCACTACATCCACGGCCTTAACTATCATCTCTGGTCCCAACAGTTCTCTATCACCAATGTCATCCCAACTCAGTGGAGATCAACATTTCCTTCCATAAAGTGCAGCAAATGGCAACATGCCAATGCTGGCTTGATAGCTGTTGTTGTAGGCAAACTCCACTAGATGTAGGTGATCCTCCCATGAACCCTTAAGATCCAACATGCAAGCTCGTAACATGTCTTCCAATACTGGATGGTGCGCTCCGACTGTCCATCAGTCTGCGGGTGATACACAGTGCTGAAACTCAGACTGGTACCCAGATTCGTCTACAGACTCTTCTAGAACTAGGACGTGAATCTCATGTCTCGGTCGGAGACGATACTCACGGGAACTCCATGCAATCGCATAATCTCCTGCACGATTATCGTTCACATCACGACTTGCACTAGAAAGAAGTTATAAGCGTATAAGAAAGATAATTACCTCCATATACTTATTCGCTAGTATCTCCGTAGATTGTCCTACTCGGAAATGAATGGAGTGCGCAGACTTGGTTAATCGGTCAATGATAACCCAAATCGCGTCATTTTGCTTGGTGCTCCGAGGTCGTCCGGTCACGAAGTCCGTGATGATGTGCTACCACTTCCACCCTAGAATCGGTAGAGGTTAAAGCAATCCAGCAATACGATGATGTTCAGCCTTAACTTGCTGACGCACGAGACACTTGGCGACGCTTCGAGCTACGCTCCTCTTCATACCATGCCACCAAAAATTTAGACGAATATCCTGGTACATCTTGGTACCACCAGGATGAATGGAATAGGGAGAGCTATGAGCTTCAGTCATCAGCTCATCTCTGATATCTCTCGAAGGTACGCAGATCCTACTGCCGTATCTCAAGGAACCATCCTGATGAATGATAAAATCCGTCCAAAGTCCAGCTTCAACTTGACCTCGGATCCTCAGGTTCGAGACCTGATTGGGCCACCACAAAAACCTGTCACGCATCGCTTTGCATAAAACTTGGGAGCGAGGATGCGAGCGGGTCCGCATGGGCTGAAGCGGTGAAGCTTAAGCCTAATAAGCGTATGTGAATGACAACCAATCGTAGATTTCTTGCATGCATTCAGAACAACAGAGATAATTATAAATTAAGCCAACGCCCACAAAGAAGTACACAAAGAAATAAGGCATCAATCATGGCCAACAACAAAGTCTACAAAAGTGGGTACACACCCAACAGAAATGCAGTAAATGAAACGCTAAGCAGCACGTAGATCTCGATGACTAGTCTTCTGTGGGGAGAACCTCTGGGTCGATGTACTCCCGGTCTAATGGATCAATCTGATCAAGCAACTCGTCCTCCAGGTACTCTGTCTTGTGACCTGACATTCATTTCAAACAACATGAAATGTATGTCAGCAAAGGTCCTTGGCAAGTTATGGTTAGAGTGGAACCCTTGGCAAGATATGCAAAAGATTATACATGGCAGTTAAAGCATTTATAAAGGTTTACACTAGCATGGTAGTTCTAGTTTAAACAGAAACACTATCAGTTCTAAAAGTTAACATGTTCGATATAGCATTTCAAGTTGTTCAATAGTGTGTGCAATATTTGTGACTAAGGTTCATGTCTTTAGACGGCTAGTAAGTGAATCCACCTTCAAATGCCCCCGAAGGTGACCCTTTTACTATCGTCTAGTGCCCGCAAACCCAACCCTACCCACGTGTACTTTCTGGACCACGAGCCAGAATCAGCCAACCGGCCATCATGAGTTGTTATACTGGACACGAGCCAGACTAGCCAACCGGCCCACGGGAATAGCCAAATCTTGGCATGCATGTCTATTATTTAGCCAAACCGGCTATCACGTTCTATGATTATCAAGTTATTCAAGTATTTCATATACTTTCAGCAGATTTTGCATTTCATGTCGTAACCAGGCATTATCATTTTACTTAATGATATCCAGACATACGCACGCGGATTCTAGTCTAGCAATTCACAAAAGTACATACATGGAGTTTTAGTGTCATTGTGTTACATGGCATTTTCGTGTACAAGATGTCACGATTAAGTCATCTAGAACTAACTATGTGTAAAGACGACTAAAAGAACAACATTTAAAAACGTGCATTAAATTGTGCACTTGCCTGATTTTGATGATTCTGGTGTTGACGAGTTCGTATGAGAGACGCGGTCGTTTTCTGTGTCATTAGATTTTAAAATTAGGCTAAGCGCATTTAGTTCACTATATAAAGTTTATACTGTCTACTAATTTATGTATATATATTAACAAATATAACTAATACATGTATACAGTAAACTAACATAAATATTAGCTTTGTAATATACATACACATGTATTACTTACTAACTTACTGTTATAATAAGTTAATGAAAACACTATTAGTTATTAATAATATACTGTTACTATATTATACCTATTAATTTATATACACATATATATATATATAAAACTAACCTATATCATATTTGTTTATAACCTAACATATACTAACTAATAACTAACACTAACATAATTTACGTACTAACATTTACTATATGAAAAAAACAGTTCTTTATTAAAGTACTTCCGTGTTTGCAGGTGAGATGGTCACGGTAGCGACATACGTCGGCGATGGTCTGCAGCAGTGGGGCAACGCCGTGGGGGGTGGTGCAACGACGGCCAAGGAGGAGGCGCTGGGCGGTCTGTAGCAGTGGTCGGTTGCTACGGCGGAGTGCAGCGGCGAGGTTGCAGGTGGCGAGGGCGAGTTCAGGGAGGCGTCGAAGCGTGTGTCGTTAGCACTGGGAGGTGATGGCGTCAGAGGAGAGGTTGGTGATGTGGGGGAGAGGTCGACGGTGTGTTGGGCTCGGGGGTGTTTGCAGTCGGATGGGAGACGGGAAGAAGGATGGGTGTCTAGGGTTTGCAGGCAGAGGGATGCGGGGGTGTTAGGGTTTGTAGGCGAAGGGAGGTAGCCTGCGGGGATTTGGAAGGAGGTCGAAGGTGTAGGCGGTGGTGCGGGTGGTCGTATGGGGCTGCAGTGGGAAGAGAGGGCACGGGGACGGCTGTCGGAGGCTTGGGAGGTGGAGGAGGCTTGTTGAAGGAGGCGGACGACGACGGGGTGTGGCGTTAGGTTGCTACAGTTGGGAGAGAGGGGCACGGGGAGGAGGAGGGCTGTCGGACGTACGGCGGAGGCATGGACTTGGAGGAGGAGTTGTGTGTGGTTGTTTGCGGGTGGTCGGAGTGATAGGAGGGGGTGTTTGTGGGCTCGGTAGAAGGGAGAGGATGGGAGGCCCGCTGGTATTGGGTGGTTGCAGTCGGCGGGGAGAGGATGGGCAGTTCGGGGCCTGAGGGGGTTCGAGAGAGTATAGGCTAGGGGTTTAGGGGGAGTTCAGGTTTTATGGGAGAGGGGATGTGTGAAGCAGGGGTTGGGTTTTTTAGAGAGAGAGAGAGTCGAGAGCCTGGGGTACTGTTGGGTTGTTCCTCTTAGGGTTGTAGGGAAAAAATGTGATGTGCGGCTATGCGTGAGTAAGAGGGCCGAGAGTTAGGGTTTGGGGTTATAAAAATAGGAAAGAGTTTTATAAAAATTGATTTTGTTTTAATGATTTGATTAGGGAAATAATGACAATTAATTTAAGGAAATTTTGAATTTTGGAATAGTAATTAGGGAGAGAAATAATGGTAACTACGTACAACCAGGTCAAACTCAGGCTCCTCGAACTCGGGGGCAACCTCCTCGCTCAGATCACCGTCTGCTGGAACCATAAATGGAACCGTAGGTATGTCACAACAATTCTAAATATAGAAAGAAGCAGTGTACAAGTATGACAAAGGTAACTATGTACAAGCTGAGCAGAGTGAAAAGTAAAGTAACTGTACACAACTGAGTGGTAAAAGTAAACAACACTGAAAGGAGAGAACAACTGTACGTGGGAGTGTAAGTGTAACAGGCTACTGCTGTAGCTAAAAGTACGACAAGTAAAGTACCGTGACTGTACAAGTGTAGAAGGTAAAGTGCATGAACTGTAAAGAAGGTGATTGTGCAAGCTACACTAGAATTATGCGACTCAAGTCGGAGAATACAATATGTGACCATCGAGTTTATCTATTGCCCGGGTGCGCTTACCCAGACGAATGCCGAAACACAGTCAGCGGTACATGTATTTTACCGAAACTCGGGCAGCATGACGAGATGCCGAAACTCAGGTGACAGGACGGGAAGATGAACTCCAGTCACTCCTGCACTCTCTCAAACTATGAGTTACCCCAAAATCCCCAATGAAGTGTTAAGTGTTATATGGGATGTTTCACAAGATGTTCCATATGTTGTTCCACATGTTACTAGTCAAACCAAGACAACTGGTTGACTTTTTTATTGAAAACTAGAAAGTAGGAATCTTGTTCCAAGCAGACTGTGCCAAAGCACAGTCGATACTAAGGAAAAGTGGATAAAGACAAGTCCAACATTAGAGGTGTCACTTCCGTGCTTTGAGCACGTGATAGTGTGGTTTAGCACACAATTTACCCAAGTTGGTAGTTGTGTGCTACAACCACCAAAGTTGAAAATTGGTAAAGTAATCTGTAGTTGATTACTTTTCCTATTAGATTAGGTTTCTAGTTCGGTTCAAGTCAAATAGTCGTTCTGAGGCTATATGTGATGTTCTACAAGTTCGTACAAGTACATTTAACTAACTTTCTAAATCTAGAATTTGTCGTGACTTACTAAATTCGAGGCTGTCGTAGCAAGCCGGAATTAGATCTTGGGCTTCCATGGAAGTTGGTGCACCAATGTTCTCTTCATCATCAATGATGATGGGAGAAATAGATGAAGGATTTTCATCAAATGTGACATGTAAAGATTCTTCAACTGTTGAAGTTCTTTTGTTAAATACTCTGTAGGCTTTGCTACGTGTTGAGTATCCAAAAAATACCTTCATCAGATTTAGAATCAAATTTATCTAATGCATCTTTAGTATTGAGAATGAAACATTTACATCCAAACACTTTAAAATAAGATACACGGGGAATGCGATTAAAAAATAATTCAAAACAAGTTTTATTAAGTAATGGCCTTATAAGAACTTTATTCATAATGTAGCAGGCAGTTGCAACAGCTTCTGCCCAAAAATATTTTGGTAGATTACTATCACAAAGCATTGTTCTAGCACATTCTTGTAAAGTTCTATTTTTCCTTTCAACTACTCCATTTTGTTGAGGGGTACGCGGAAAAGAAAAATTGTGTGTAATGCCATTTTCATTACAAAACTTGGTAAAAGAATCATTTTCAAATTCTCCACCATGATCACTACGAATAGTGACAATGTTAGAGGATTTGATCTTTTGTATCTTTTTACAAAATATTGAAAATTCTTCAAACGCATCATTCTTATTTTGTAAGAATATAACCCAAGTATATCTAGAATAATCATCAACAACGACAAATGCATATCTACTTCTATTCAAAGAGGCTACTCTTGAAGGACCAAACAAATCTAAGTGTAGAAGTTCTAATGGTCTCTTTGTTGAGATAATACCCTTTGATTTAAAAGAAGATTTATGCATTTTTCCTTGTTGACAAGCATCACAAAAATATTTGTGTTTGAAAGAAATATTTGGCATTCCATTTACTAAATTGTGTTTTGAAATATGTGCAAGATTTTTGAAATTTGTGTGTCCAAAACGTTTATGCCAAAGTAATGTTTCATCAGAAGTAATCATTAAACAATGATTGAGAGTAGTAATTGACATGCATTAGATATAAATGTTATTCTTACGTTTACCACGAAATAAAACGGATGACATATCAGAATTGTAAATGATGCAATTATTTTGTTCAAAAACTACTTTGTAATTTTTATCGCATAATTGACTAATGGAAAGTAAGTTGTGTTTCAAACCGTCAACCAGGTGAACATTCTCAATGATAGGCTGATTTGCATTACCAACTGTTCCAGTGCCTATGATTTTGCCCTTTTTGTTGTCACCAAAGGTAACGGTGCCTCCATCTTTATATATAATGTTAGAAAGCAAGTTGATGTTTCCCGTCATATGTTTTGAACATCCACTGTCCAAAATCCATCTTTCCTTTTTAGGTACCTGAAAGATAAAACATTAAGCATTGGTACCCTTTGTATGAGGGTCCATGAGATTAGATCTTTGGAAGCCAAACCCAAGTAGAATTTGGCTTTCTAATATAATTATTGGAATGAACAATAGAATGCATGTAAGTAGAAATATAATTATTCCTATCTTTTAAACAAGAATCCTTAGGAACCCATATACTAATTGTAGTTGGTTTCCTAGGAATTGTTTTTGAAATGTTAGTAACATTTCTTAGTGTAGAAGAAGTAGAAGTGTTTACTTTCTTCGTGTAAATGAATGCGTGATTCTTCTTTTGTGGTTTAACAAAAGTTGTTTTTACACAAGAGGAAGAAGTGATACAAGACTTGGGTGCATCCTTATGAGAATATCCCAATCCTTGTCTATGATTTGCTGGAAATTGAATTTTAAGCAGATCATCGAGATTTGTCTTTCCTTTGTTAAATTTATTAACATTGGATGACATCTTATCATATTTCATCTTTAGTGATGAAATATTTTTATCCATTTCGGATATTTGTGTATGCAATTCAACATTCTTAGTTTTGAGAATTTCATTCTCTTTACTAAGATCCAAAACTTGAGAAGATGTATTCTCAATATGTATGGAATTTGATGTAGTGTTCTTAGAAGAAGATAATTCATGATATTTAATAAGGAGATTATCATTATTCTGTTTCAAAGATTTATGTTGATTATTCAACTTTTTGAAACGAGAATAAAGATCTTTTAATGCTTCTAATAATTCTTCATTATTAAAGGAACTTACCTCTTCTTCTTCATTTTGTGCCATAAAACACATATTAGCATTTTCATTATTGTCATCTTCATCATCTGAAGATTCATCCCAAGTTGCTGCAAATGCTTTCTTCATTTTATCAAACCTCCTTTCTCTTCTGGATTGATCGTTGTTGGAAGTTTTGAACTTTGCTTTAAGAAGTGGACAATCTTTCTTCATATGTCCTGGCTTATTACAATTAAAACAAAGAGAAGAATCAGTATTTTTAAACTTATTATTATACTTACCTTTTTGAAAGAACTTTCTGAAGTTCTTTGCAAAGAATGCCATGTCATCATCTGAATCTTCATTATCAGATGTTGTGTTGAAGGCGAGTACTTTCTTCTTCTGATTTGATTCTTCTTTTTCATCTTGTAGTGTGACTTCATGAGCCATTAGGTTACCAATAAGATCTTCCACTGATAATGTGGAAAGATCATTGGCTTCCTCAATAGCGGTGATCTTTGGTCGCCATTCTGGAGAGAGTACCTTGAGAATCTTGCGTACCTGATCAAGAGAAGAATAAACTTTTCCAAGAGCATTAAGAGAATTAATAATGTTAGTGAACCTGGTGTTCATTTCTCCAATCGTCTCTTTGTCTTGCATCTTGAACAACTCATACTTATGAACCAAAGAGGCAATCTTGGTTTCCTTTACTTTATTGGTTCCTTCATGAGTTACCTCGAGTATATGCCAAATCTCTTTAGCACTTTTGGCCTGAGATACTCGATTAAACTCATGTTTATCCATAGCACAGAATAAAGCATTCATGGCCTTTGAGTTGTTGGTCTTTGCAGTTTTGTCATTGGTGGTCCAATCAGCAACAGGTGTTTCTGGCTTTGTGTATCCTGTCTCTACGATGTCCCAAATCTCATAATTCATACTTTGGAGATGAATCTCCATTCGTATTTTCCAATATGAGTAATTTGAACCATCAAATAGAGGAGGACGAGTTTGAGAGTGCCCTTCAGGATGCTGATTGTAGTTGTGTGGAACTGCGTTCATGTTTGAGGAACTTGCTGCCATCTTAACCTTGCTTTGATACCAAATGAAAGTTAAACCCTGTATGGATCAATACACTAGAGGGGGGGTGAATAGTGTATATAATAAAAACTGTTGCAAATAGAACGTTACTAATATTTGCAAAGATGACAGAGAAATATAATGACAAGTACTGAAAAATAAATCAATCGCAAACACAGAGATTTATCCTGGTTCGGATCCTTTTGATCCTACTCCAGTCCCCTACTCCCAGTAGAGATTTTCCACTATCAACACTTGCAAAACCGCAAGCAACAACTTTACAAAAATGGCGACACTCCCCGTGTCCCAAACTTTGTACAATCTCAATAACTAGAGATTCAAACCTGTAAAAGAAATAATGAAATAACAAACACCTATAGCCTTGTAATGAATATGAAATATGAATTCAAAAGACGGTGTTTGGAGAAGAGACTTCAATGTTTCCAGATATGAAATGGTGAAACACAATTGAAGTTCTTCCGTTCTTAAATGAAGAGAGAAATCTATCGATTACTTATTACAAATAAGAATTGAACAACTTTCCCAAGAGTGTTGAAATCCAAGTTCTTCCGTTCTTAAACGAAGAGAGAAATCTATCGATTTCTTCTTGCAATTAAGAAAAGAACAACTAATGGCAAAGTGATTAAGAACTTAATTTCAACTTAAATCAAAAACGTGAGAGAGAGAAAGAGAAAGTTGTGTAAGAAACGTGAGGGTATGGCCTTGTATTTATAGGCTTTGAAAACGGTTGTAAAGACAACGGCTAGAAACTACCAAGGCAACGGCAAGAAACCAACTTAATAGGATAAAATGAAATTAGCAAGCTAAATGACTAATTAGATTGCTAATTTGGAAATGATTGGTTTTTGAGAGTAACGGCAAGAAACTAACTTAATGGGTTAAGAAAGAATTTAGAAGACTAAAAAGAAATTAGCAAGCTAAAAAATCTATCAGGTTGCTAATTTTGACATGATTGGATTTGTTGTGATTGTTGGAGTACAACCCGTAATGAATGAAAAAATATCTTTCATTCAATGATTGTCAAAATTAATAGCCAATGAATTGGATGGCTAATTTTTGAAGAGGAATTATTTGTGATATGAGTAATAAGGATTGAAGAATGAAATGACCTATGAAGCTAAGATAACTCATTAGAAGGCTTTAACAATCTATGAAATATACAACAATTCTTCTTGATACATAAAGCCGTAGATATTGTATCTTGAGCAATTAGCAGAAGATCCTTGTCGCATATATTCAAGCTTTGAGTTGTTGTTTGTCCAATGTTGTATACTGCATAAATGTTAGTATACCTGCATAGATAGAGTTAGTATAAACAAAATATGTTTGTCACATCAAAACTTATATAGAGATAGAGATATGGAATTGCAAAATTCCAACATTCTCCCCCTTTTTGATGATGACAAACATTTAAGATAGATATACGAATGTTAAATATATACATGTTACTCCCCCTGAATAGTTGCCATAGGTTAATATGCATTTTCTCCCCCTTTGTCATCCACAAAAAGTGGAGTTGTAAAAATTAGCAGACTAGAGAGAAAAAAATAGCAGACTAATTCTACTCCCCCTAAATCGTAGATTAAGGAGCAAAAAGTGAGTCGAAATAGTATTAAGGAGAAAAAATAATCGAAATGGAAACAGTAGTGACAACCAAATAATAAGTGATAGGAAACATGAGAGAGTTGCAAACTACTAGGTTACTGAAAGACAATATGATCAGATTGACATCCCGAACCAAAGTACATAGTGAGCAAACAAGCAAAGGCATCACACTTAACAGAGTCATTATACTAACAGAGTCATCATACGAACATAACAACAGAACTTCAGAGTCATCCAAACAAACTAAAAACAACAAAACAGCAAAACATCAAAACAGCAGACTGAAAGTCTGCATCAAAACATGAGATCAACAGCAACTGAAACTGTGACAAGTGAAGAGATCACGGCCGAGAGGAAGATCCGGGTGCACGGTCACGGTGGGATGGCCAAGGGAAAGACTCGAAAGCAGTGAGAATCTGGCCTTGTGATATCTGCATGGCTTCCATCATGCGGTTATGCTGTTGCATAGTAGCATCATATGCACTTAGATGGGTCTGAATCCCAGTAAAGCCAGCATGCATCTCCTTCTGGAGATCCTCAAGAGATTGATTGACAGAGGATTTGAAATCTGCAAACTCAGATGCAAAGGTAGGACGGGCAGTGGATCTATAAGAGAAATCAGGCTTGTGGACAGTTTGCTTAACCGACTTGTAACGACCACGTTTCACACCACTTGTGGAACCGGGAGTGGATGAGTGACAAGTTTCATGAGCGGCCGCAGGTTTGGCCGTAGGATGAGGACTTGGGGTGGTGTCGGCCTCAGTGTCGACATCATCATCGGATAGTTCGAGGTGCATGTTGTGGAGGGTAGTGTAGTTGAAAGAAACTGGATTATAACGTTCAATAGTATTGGCAGTGGTGATTTGGAAAGCTCGGATGATTTTAGTAATGAGGCATGGAAGGAAGAGATATTTCTTAGGACGTTTGACTAAAGTTTCCATCAAAACATTACCCCACTGAACGGGTAACTTGCCCATGATTGCATATAAACAGCGTGCTACGTTGGTGCTAATATAGTTCAAAGAGCCAGTTTTTGGAACAAGATTGTAAATGATGAACTTAACAACCAAACGAGCAGATGAAGATAGATCGGAGGCCGGTTGATGTTTCGGATCAAAGTTAGGGGCTAGAAGTGAGCGGATCTTAGGGTCTAAAAAGGAATCGGGAAGAGGAAGTAGATGACCGACGGGTAGGTTGATTATGGTGGCAAGCATCTCACCGGAAACACGGATGGCGTAGCCATTGACGATGGTCGATAAGATGAGGACCCCATTGATGGTTGTCGAATCCAAGTTAGCGTAAAACTCGCGAACAAGAACGGGATAAAATGGAACGCGGTTGGTGTAGTTCCAGAGATGGACGAGACCCTCTCCTTCAAGGAAGTCGAAGAGCTTCAAGAAGACTGGATCATCGAATTCAATTGAGCGTTCGGGGTAGATCTGAAAATCTGAGAGTCGATCAAACTTCCGTTCGGCCTCAGGAGTGCGAAAACGCTCGCCGAATGATAGAGGGATGAAGTCTAGGTAGGAGGGATCCATGAGGAAGATGAGGGCTTCGGTTGAAGATAGGGATGAAAAAGAGATGGAATATCCTAGAAGAAGGATGGGAGGATTTAAATAAGAAAAGAGAAATACAATCCATGGAGGGAACGGTTGCCGAAGTGTTGCCATGAGAAGTTGTAGAAACCGAACAATTTGAAAAATAAAACTGAAAGCACCGTTTGAAACAAACGGGTGGAAGAAACTGATAAAAGAAACTCGCGGGGAAGACAAACAGTTATATAGGAGAAGTCCCGAATTGGTTTTGAAAAATAGGTTGCTAAAAATTAAAATTAGTCGGCTAAAAAAGTAGATTTTTAGGAAGAAAGCCGAAAATAATAATAAACAATCTAAATTAGTGCCATTAAAAAAAACGAGACAACCCATGCTAAAAATAGATATTTTGTAGAGGTAATAATGAGATGTTGTCATGTGTAAGAGTGAAGTGACATGGTGTAAGTGACATGACACTAATTAGATTTTAATTGATATTGTGTAAGAGAGTGAATGACATGTGTAAGAGATTGAATGCCATGTGTAAGAGATATTTTGCATGTCATGACAAAAAGTTAAGAGATGGGATTAAAAAAATTAGGTGAAGACTAATTAGAAGAGTATTTAAAAAAAACATAACATTCCTTACGTATAAGAGACCAATTTTCACATGAAAATTTCGGCCAAGAAAAAAAATGAATATTAAAAAATATATATATATCTAAAATTCTGATTCGCTGATAATACCTAAGTCTCTTCTAAATTTAATAAAAGAATCTTCTTTTAAGGGCTTGGTGAAAATATCAGCAAGCTGATTTTCAGTAGAAATGAACTTCAAAACAATATCACCCTTCTGAACATGATCATCCAAAAAATGATGACGAACATCAATATGTTTAGTGCGTGAATGATGAACTGGATTTTTAGAGAGATTAATAGCACTAGTGTTATCACACATTATAGGACATGTGGAACAATTAATGCCATAGTCTGATATAGTTTGTTTCATCCATAGAATTTGAGCACATGCTAATCCAACGGCAATATATTCTGCCTCTGTGGTAGATAATGAAACAGAATTTTGTTTTTTGCTAAACCATGAGACCAAAGCATATCCAAGAAAGTGACATGTGCCACTAGTACTTTTCCGGTCTGATTTGCAACCAGCAAAATCTGCGTCACTATATGATAATAAATCATATGTGCTGGTTTTAGGATAAAACAAACCAAAATCAGAAGTATGTTTAACATATCTAATAATCCGTTTTACAGCAGTAAGATGTGACATTTTAGGATCTGCTTGAAAACGTGCACACAAACAAACTGAAAACATAATATCTGGTCTGCTAGCAGTAAGATAGAGTAGAGAGCCAATCATACCTCTATAAAGACGTTGATCAACACTCTTACCATTTAAATCTTTGTCTAGTGATGTAGATGTACTCATTGGAGTATGTTTATCTGCAGAATTCTCTAAGCCGAAACGCTTGATGAGTTCTTTGGAGTATTTTGATTGATGGATGAAGATGCCTTCCTTCATTTGTTTGATTTGAAGACCAAGGAAGTAGTTTAATTCACCCATGTGACTCATTTCAAATTCCTTCTGCATAATCTTAGAAAAGTCTAAACAAAGAGATTCATTAGTAGAACCAAATATTATATCATCAACATATATTTGAATAATAATAATATCAGATTTAATGTTCTTAATAAATAATGTTGAATCAATTTTTCCAATAGTATAACCAGAAGTTAAAAGATAATTTTTTAATCTTTCGTACCAAGCACGAGGTGCTTGTTTAAGACCATATAAAGCTTTCTTCAATTTAAAAACATGATTTTCTAAATTTTCATGAATAAAACCAGGAGGTTGTTCAACATAAACTTCCTCCTTAAGAAAACCATTTAAGAAAGCACTTTTAACATCCATTTGAAATAATTTAAAATCTTTAAAACATGCAAATGATAAAAGCATCCTAATAGATTCAAGACGAGCAACTGGTGCATAGGTTTCATCATAATCAATACCTTCTTCTTGATTATAACCTTGTGCAACCAATCGTGCCTTGTTTCTAATTACCTGACCAGATTCATCCAATTTATTTTTGAATACCCACTTGGTACCAATAATTGAATGATCTGTTGGTCTAGGAACTAATTCCCAAACATCATTTCTCTGAAATTGATTGAGTTCTTCCTGCATAGCAATGATCCAAGAACTGTCTTTGCATGCTTCATTGATGTTCTTAGGTTCAATGGATGAGAGGAAAGCACAATGCGCCATTTGTTCTATTTGACGACGAGTTCTTACTCCATCTGTGATATCTCCAATGATCAATTCTGATGGATGGTTTGGAACTTGTGCAAATGCCTTAGGAAGATCTGCATTATCTGAAACAGACTCAACAGAGGGTTTAGTAGCATCAATTTCATCAAGTTTAATATTATCTAAAGAATTAGATAAAGGTAATATGTTCTCTTCATCATCAATGATGATGGGAGAAATAGATGAAGGATTTTCATCAAATGTGACATGTAAAGATTCTTCAACTGTTGAAGTTCTTTTGTTAAATACTCTGTAGGCTTTGCTACGTGTTGAGTATCCAAAAAATACCTTCATCAGATTTAGAATCAAATTTATCTAATGCATCTTTAGTATTGAGAATGAAACATTTACATCCAAACACTTTAAAATAAGATACACGGGGAATGCGATTAAAAAATAATTCAAAACAAGTTTTATTAAGTAATGGCCTTATAAGAACTTTATTCATAATGTAGCAGGCAGTTGCAACAGCTTCTGCCCAAAAATATTTTGGTAGATTACTATCACAAAGCATTGTTCTAGCACATTCTTGTAAAGTTCTATTTTTCCTTTCAACTACTCCATTTTGTTGAGGGGTACGCGGAAAAGAAAAATTGTGTGTAATGCCATTTTCATTACAAAACTTGGTAAAAGAATCATTTTCAAATTCTCCACCATGATCACTACGAATAGTGACAATGTTAGAGGATTTGATCTTTTGTATCTTTTTACAAAATATTGAAAATTCTTCAAACGCATCATTCTTATTTTGTAAGAATATAACCCAAGTATATCTAGAATAATCATCAACAACGACAAATGCATATCTACTTCTATTCAAAGAGGCTACTCTTGAAGGACCAAACAAATCTAAGTGTAGAAGTTCTAATGGTCTCTTTGTTGAGATAATACCCTTTGATTTAAAAGAAGATTTATGCATTTTTCCTTGTTGACAAGCATCACAAAAATATTTGTGTTTGAAAGAAATATTTGGCATTCCATTTACTAAATTGTGTTTTGAAATATGTGCAAGATTTTTGAAATTTGTGTGTCCAAAACGTTTATGCCAAAGTAATGTTTCATCAGAAGTAATCATTAAACAATGATTGAGAGTAGTAATTGACATGCATAAGATATAAATGTTATTCTTACGTTTACCACGAAATAAAACGGATGACATATCAGAATTGTAAATGATGCAATTATTTTGTTCAAAAACTACTTTGTAATTTTTATCGCATAATTGACTAATGGAAAGTAAGTTGTGTTTCAAACCGTCAACCAGGTGAACATTCTCAATGATAGGCTGATTTGCATTACCAACTGTTCCAGTGCCTATGATTTTGCCCTTTTTGTTGTCACCAAAGGTAACGGTGCCTCCATCTTTATATATAATGTTAGAAAGCAAGTTGATGTTTCCCGTCATATGTTTTGAACATCCACTGTCCAAAATCCATCTTTCCTTTTTAGGTACCTGAAAGATAAAACATTAAGCATTTGTACCCTTTGTATGAGGGTCCATGAGATTAGATCTTTGGAAGCCAAACCCAAGTAGAATTTGGCTTTCTAATATAATTATTGGAATGAACAATAGAATGCATGTAAGTAGAAATATAATTATTCCTATCTTTTAAACAAGAATCCTTAGGAACCCATATACTAATTGTAGTTGGTTTCCTAGGAATTGTTTTTGAAATGTTAGTAACATTTCTTAGTGTAGAAGAAGTAGAAGTGTTTACTTTCTTCGTGTAAATGAATGCGTGATTCTTCTTTTGTGGTTTAACAAAAGTTGTTTTTACACAAGTGGAAGAAGTGATACAAGACTTGGGTGCATCCTTATGAGAATATCCCAATCCTTGTCTATGATTTGCTGGAAATTGAATTTTAAGCAGATCATCGAGATTTGTCTTTCCTTTGTTAAATTTATTAACATTGGATGACATCTTATCATATTTCATCTTTAGTGATGAAATATTTTTATCCATTTCGGATATTTGTGTATGCAATTCAACATTCTTAGTTTTGAGAATTTCATTCTCTTTACTAAGATCCAAAACTTGAGAAGATGTATTCTCAATATGTATGGAATTTGATGTAGTGTTCTTAGAAGAAGATAATTCATGATATTTAATAAGGAGATTATCATTATTCTGTTTCAAAGATTTATGTTGATTATTCAACTTTTTGAAACGAGAATAAAGATCTTTTAATGCTTCTAATAATTCTTCATTATTAAAGGAACTTACCTCTTCTTCTTCATCTTGTGCCATAAAACACATATTAGCATTTTCATTATTGTCATCTTCATCATCTGAAGATTCATCCCAAGTTGCTGCAAATGCTTTCTTCATTTTATCAAACCTCCTTTCTCTTCTGGATTGATCGTTGTTGGAAGTTTTGAACTTTGCTTTAAGAAGTGGACAATCTTTCTTCATATGTCCTGGCTTATTACAATTAAAACAAAGAGAAGAATCAGTATTTTTAAACTTATTATTATACTTACCTTTTTGAAAGAACTTTCTGAAGTTCTTTGCAAAGAATGCCATGTCATCATCTGAATCTTCATTATCAGATGTTGTGTTGAAGGCGAGTACTTTCTTCTTCTGATTTGATTCTTCTTTTTCATCTTGTAGTGTGACTTCATGAGCCATTAGGTTACCAATAAGATCTTCCACTGATAATGTGGAAAGATCATTGGCTTCCTCAATAGCGGTGATCTTTGGTCGCCATTCTGGAGAGAGTACCTTGAGAATCTTGCGTACCTGATCAAGAGAAGAATAAACTTTTCCAAGAGCATTAAGAGAATTAATAATGTTAGTGAACCTGGTGTTCATTTCTCCAATCGTCTCTTTGTCTTGCATCTTGAACAACTCATACTTATGAACCAAAGAGGCAATCTTGGTTTCCTTTACTTTATTGGTTCCTTCATGAGTTACCTCGAGTATATGCCAAATCTCTTTAGCACTTTTGGCCTGAGATACTCGATTAAACTCATGTTTATCCATAGCACAGAATAAAGCATTCATGGCCTTTGAGTTGTTGGTCTTTGCAGTTTTGTCATTGGTGGTCCAATCAGCAACAGGTGTTTCTGGCTTTGTGTATCCTGTCTCTACGATGTCCCAAATCTCATAATTCATACTTTGGAGATGAATCTCCATTCGTATTTTCCAATATGAGTAATTTGAACCATCAAATAGAGGAGGACGAGTTTGAGAGTGCCCTTCAGGATGCTGATTGTAGTTGTGTGGAACTGCGTTCATGTTTGAGGAACTTGCTGCCATCTTAACCTTGCTTTGATACCAAATGAAAGTTAAACCCTGTATGGATCAATACACTAGAGGGGGGGGGGGTGAATAGTGTATATAATAAAAACTGTTGCAAATAGAACGTTACTAATATTTGCAAAGATGACAGAGAAATATAATGACAAGTACTGAAAAATAAATCAATCGCAAACACAGAGATTTATCCTGGTTCGGATCCTTTTGATCCTACTCCAGTCCCCTACTCCCAGTAGAGATTTTCCACTATCAACACTTGCAAAACCGCAAGCAACAACTTTACAAAAATGGCGACACTCCCCGTGTCCCAAACTTTGTACAATCTCAATAACTAGAGATTCAAACCTGTAAAAGAAATAATGAAATAACAAACACCTATAGCCTTGTAATGAATATGAAATATGAATTCAAAAGACGGTGTTTGGAGAAGAGACTTCAATGTTTCCAGATATGAAATGGTGAAACACAATTGAAGTTCTTCCGTTCTTAAATGAAGAGAGAAATCTATCGATTACTTATTACAAATAAGAATTGAACAACTTTCCCAAGAGTGTTGAAATCCAAGTTCTTCCGTTCTTAAACGAAGAGAGAAATCTATCGATTTCTTCTTGCAATTAAGAAAAGAACAACTAATGGCAAAGTGATTAAGAACTTAATTTCAACTTAAATCAAAAACGTGAGAGAGAGAAAGAGAAAGTTGTGTAAGAAACGTGAGGGTATGGCCTTGTATTTATAGGCTTTGAAAACGGTTGTAAAGACAACGGCTAGAAACTACCAAGGCAACGGCAAGAAACCAACTTAATAGGATAAAATGAAATTAGCAAGCTAAATGACTAATTAGATTGCTAATTTGGAAATGATTGGTTTTTGAGAGTAACGGCAAGAAACTAACTTAATGGGTTAAGAAAGAATTTAGAAGACTAAAAAGAAATTAGCAAGCTAAAAAATCTATCAGGTTGCTAATTTTGACATGATTGGATTTGTTGTGATTGTTGGAGTACAACCCGTAATGAATGAAAAAATATCTTTCATTCAATGATTGTCAAAATTAATAGCCAATGAATTGGATGGCTAATTTTTGAAGAGGAATTATTTGTGATATGAGTAATAAGGATTGAAGAATGAAATGACCTATGAAGCTAAGATAACTCATTAGAAGGCTTTAACAATCTATGAAATATACAACAATTCTTCTTGATACATAAAGCCGTAGATATTGTATCTTGAGCAATTAGCAGAAGATCCTTGTCGCATATATTCAAGCTTTGAGTTGTTGTTTGTCCAATGTTGTATACTGCATAAATGTTAGTATACCTGCATAGATAGAGTCAGTATAAACAAAATATGTTTGTCACATCAAAACTTATATAGAGATAGAGATATGGATTTGCAAAATTCCAACACAATGCTGGTGGCAAAGCAAGGTGATAGGACACTTCGCCTACTCGCTGCAAGATATCAAATGGACCAACGTATCGAGGACTGAGCTTCCCTCTTCGTCTAAAACGAATCATCCCATGATTCAGAGAGATCTTCAAAAACACATGGTCGCCATGCTGGAATTCCAAATGTTGGTGCTTTGCATCTGCCTAATACTTGTATCGATCTTGAGCCAACTGTAGCTTCTCTCTGATGGTCCTAGCTACTTCTACTGCTTCAACAATCAAGTCTGGTCCAATGAGCTCTCGATCAACAACGTTGTCCCAACTCAAGGAAGAATGACACTTCCTTCCATATAGCGCTGTAAAGGGCGCCATACTAATGCTGGCCTGATAGCTATTGTTGTAAGCAAACTCCACGAGATGCAAATGGTCTTCCGATGATATCTTGAAGTCCAGCATATAGGCACACAACATGTCTTCCAAGATCTGAATAGTGCGTTCTGATTGGACATCTGTCTGAGGATGATAAGCTGTACTGAAGTTTAAGTGGGTCCCCAAACACTCCTGTAAGCTCTTCCAAAAGTGAGACATGAACCGAGTGTCTCTATCTGAAACAATACTGACAGGGACACCATGCAACTTCACTATCTCCTCCATGTACTTCTTGGCAAGCACTTCGGTTGACTAGCCCACTTTGAAAGGGATGAAGTGTGCTGACTTGGTCAATCGATCAACGATCACCCAGACATCATCGTTATGCTTCGTACTCTTGGGCAGTCCTGTCACAAAATCCATCGTGATGTGTTGCCACTTCCACTCTGGAATGGGCAAAGGTTGTAACAAACCGGTAGACCGGTGATGTTCAGCCTTCACCTGTTGGCACACTATACGCTTCGCAACACTCTGTGCGACACTTCTCTTCATACCATGCCATCAGTAGTGTTGTCTCAAGTCTTGAACATCTTAGTACCTCCTAGATGAATGGAATATGGAGAACTGTGAGCTTCCTCCAAGAGAGCTTCTTTGACGTCTCCAGATGATACACAGATGCGGTTACCGAATCTCAAAGATCCATCATCGTGGATTTTGAATTCAGGCCTCTGGCCTGCTATCACCATATCTCTGATCCTTTGCAGCTTCTCATCTCCTGCTTGGGTAGCTTTGATCTTGTCCACCAAATCCGACTGGATCTGAAGGTTGAGCAACGAAGACGTTTCTCCTAGCAATATCACATCCATCTCCATGGCTCGTATCTAATGTCACAGCCTCCATTATGATGTGAGAGTCATCACTATAGGAAGACGACTCAATGCATCCGGTACGACATTGACCTTCCCAGGATGGTACTGAAGGTCAATATCATAGTCTGCTATCAGCTCGATCCATCGTCGTTGACGCATGTTGTGCTCCTTCTGGGTGAACAGGTACTTGAGACTCTTGTGATCTGAAAATATCTTCACATGTTCGCCCAGCAAGAAGTGCCTCCATATCTTCAGAGCAAAGATAACTGCTGCCAACTCAAGGTCATGAGTGGGGTAGTTCTTTTCATGGTTCTTCAGTTGTCTGGATGCATAGGCAACGCCTCGGCCATGCTGATGCAGCACGCACCCAAGTCCTTTGCCAGAAGCGTCACAAAATACTTCGAATCCCCTGGTCCGGTCTGGAATGACCAGAATCGAGGCCGAAGTCAATATTCTCTTCAGCTCCTGGATTGCATCTTCACAAGCCTTCGACCAGACGAATGCTACGTCCTTTCTCGTCAATCACGTCATGGATCCCGTGATCTTTGAGAAGTATTGGATGAACCGTCTGTAGTAACCAGCCAGTCCCAAGAAACTTTGAATCTCTGTCACAGTCTTAGGGACCGACCAGTGTCGAACAACTGCTACCTTCTCAGGGTCGACAGATATTCCTTCTCCCGACACAATGTGGCCCAGGAAAGCCACCTTGTCGAGCCAGAACTCACACTTACTATACTTGGGTGTTGTCTTAGCATCTCCAAGACCTTTCTCAGATGTACTCTGTGCTCCTGAGCATCCTTCGAGTAGATGAGGATGTCGTCGATGTAGAGAACTACAAACTTGTCCAGATGGTTGTACAAAACCTGGTTCATGAGACTCCTGAATACATCAGGTGCATTAGTCACACCAAATGGCATCACCAAGAATTCATAGTGTCTATATCTGGTCCGGAATGCAGTCTTGTGGACATCCTCCTTCTTCACCTTTACTTGATGATATCCGATCTTCAAGTCCAACTTTGAATACACGCTCGATCCTCTAAGCTAGTCGAAAAGGTCGTCGATATGGGGGCAGAAGATACTTGTTCTTCACCGTCATCTTGTTCAGCTCGCGGTAGTCAACGCACATGCACTGGGATCCGTCCTTCTTCTTCACAAGCAGCACCAGGGCACCCCATACGGATACACTGGGTTGTATCCATATCCATCCCTTCTGTATGAGGTCGTCCAGCTGAGCTCGAATCTCTTCAAGCTCAGGCGGTGCCATACGATAGGGTCCCTTGGATATCGGTTGTGCACCTGGCATAAGATCAATAGTAAATTCGAGGCCGTGATCCGGAGGCAAACCTGAGAGGTCATCTGGAAATACGTCCAAGAATTCTCGCACTACTTCAAGTTTCTCTTGCTCGACTTCCATTACAGTCGCAACTGCCTCTGAAAGTTTGGCCCGAAACTTCACTGGTCCTTCCGATCGGCTTCCACTGTGAAATTTGAACTTAGGATGGTTGGGTATTTCGAATTCTACCCTCCTTTGATGACAATCAATGGTGGCATGAAATGTCCCTAACCAATCCATACCAAGGACAGCATCGAAGCTTGGCATTTTTATCACCATGAAGTCGACAAAAAGGTCTCGTCCGCAAATCACTACAGAGCAGTGAAGGCATCCGCTGGTTATCAGTAGCAGACCGCCAGTGGTGTCGACCTTCCAACAGGAAGTCAGAGATTCAACAGGGATGACATGTGTTTGGACGAATCGACTCGCCAAGAAGCAATGTGTAGCTCCCGAGTCGAATAAAGTGAGGGCGGGTTTACCAGCTACTAAGACGATACCTACGGTTACGAGGATCATGTCTAAGCTTACTGTTTCTAAATAATAGAATATGATGCTGAATGGGATATCTTGTACTTTTGATCACTTGGCCCGTAGCCTCGGCCTCTTCCACCGTCATCGTATAAGCTTGGCGCCTCAGGGGTAGCACCTGTTGTCGGGTCTGCTGGTACACTTGCTGCTGAGAAGGGAGTGGTTGACATTGCTGAGTAGGTGGTAGTGGTCGTTGTGGAACATTCCTGGCAGGGGCATTGGCTGGAGCAGGGGTAGAAGGCTGAGACTTCCTCTCAGGACAATCCCTTGCACTGTGGTCCTTCGACCCACAGATCAGGCAAAGGTTTAGAAAGGACCGATATTCGGACCGAAAGTGTCCTGGCTTTCCACAATGATGACATACTTGATGCGGTGGTGGGGCCTGCCTCTTGAATTGGGTCTGCTGAGTGGGCCGGTACATCTGGTTAGGCGGAGGTCGTCGGCTGGGTCCAGCAGTAGTGGTTGGAGGTGGGGGCCTTCTAGGAGGGGCAGCCATCTCACGTCTTTCTTCTCTCTCAATGAACTCGTGTTCACGAGCTTAGCCAGGAGCTCTGTATGAGTGCAGAGCTGGCGTCCGACCAAGTTCCATTGGATCTCTATATTTAGCCCTTGCTTGAAGCGTTGAGCTCGGGTCAGAGGGGTGGCAACCATCCCGGGAGCAAAATGGCTAAGCATTGTGAATTGGGCAGCATACTGTTCCACAGACATGGAACCTTGCTTCAACCTGTCAAACTGAGCTTGCAGTTCCATCTGAGCTTCAGGTGAAAAGTATTGGGTGTGGAAGTGGTTAGTGAATGTCGCCCAGTCGATTGGTCGTTGTAGACAATCTTCAGCGAAGTTCCACCAGATTCTGGCTCCATCAGTCAGTTGGGACTTGGCAGTGTCCATGCAAGCATGTTCTCTGATCTGAGCTGCTATCAAATTATCTTTGGTGCTTTACAGCCATTCTTCGGCCTTCAGAGGGCCATCCACACCATTCCATGTCTTTGGGAGGAGTGACCGGAATTGTTGTATGCCTCCTCCGTGCTTCTGTTCTCCTCTGATAGCTTGAACCATCTCTCGCAATGCGAGATCAGAAATCTGATGCACCGTGGGAGGAGGTCCGTTGTTGGTCTGGTTGCTAGCTCCAGATAAGTCAGCTCCATTGGGACTCTCAGGGGTGTTTTGTCCATCGTTTTGAGTGTCACACCTGCATACATAGAAAAATGTCAGCTTAGTCAAGTATCGTATAAGTACATCCTGATTTTACTATACTGTTCACGAGGTATTTTGCACAGACCTGCATGGGCCACCAAAATTGTAATGACCCGCTCTTGGGAGCCCGTTACTTATTTGATTTATTTGCAGCTATTGCAGTTTACCAGTGAAACAATATAGCTACAATCCAGAGATGTACCAAATACTCAAACCAGCGTACAGACATTATTACAGTCCAAATTAAAATACAACAAGCAGCAACACTCTCTCATCCAAAATACAGAAAGGAAGTAAGGAAAGGAAATACGAAATGGAAATACATAGTACAACACAAGCAGCTAAAACTCTGCAGTCTCCAGGTCAAACTTAGGCTCCTCAAACTCGGGGGCAACCTCCTCGATCAGATCGTCGTCTGCAGGTACCATAAATGGAACCGTAGGTAAGTCACAACAATTCTAAATTTAGAAAAGAAGCAGTGTACAAGTATGACAAAGGTAGCTATGTACAAGCAGAGCAGAGTGAAAAATAAAGTAACTGTAAACAACTGAGTGGTAAAAGTAAACAACACTGAAAGGAGAGAACAACTGTACGTGGGAGTGCAAGTGTAACAGGCTACTGCTGTAGTTAAAAGTACGAAAAGTAAAGTACGGTGACTGTACAAGTGTAGAAGGTAAAGTGCATGTACTGTAAAGAAGGTGATCGTGCAAGCTACACTAGAATTATGTGACTCAAGTCGGAGAATACAATAGTGACCATCGAGTTTATCTATTGCCCGGGTGCGCTTACCCAGACGAATGCCGAAACACAGG
The DNA here is from genome assembly GCA_030789695.1 of Scilla litardierei. Classification (NCBI taxonomy): domain Eukaryota; kingdom Viridiplantae; phylum Streptophyta; class Magnoliopsida; order Asparagales; family Asparagaceae; genus Scilla; species Scilla litardierei. The sequence continues at coordinate 75,625,444 of CM061138.1, read as the reverse complement.
CAGCGGTACACGTATTTTGCCGAAACTCAGGCAGTAGGACGAGATGCCGAAACTCAGGCGACAGGACGGGAAGATGAACTCCAGTCACTCCTGCACTCTCTCAAACTATGAGTTACCCCAAAATCCCCAATGAAGTGTCAAGTGTTATATGGGATGTTTCACAAGATGTTCCATATGTTGTTCCACATGTTACTAGTCAAACCAAGACAACTGGTTGACTTTCTTATTGAAAACCAGCAAGTAGGAATCTTGTTCCAAGAAGACTGTGCCAAAGCACAATGGATACTAAGGAAAAGATGATAAAGACAAGTCCAACATTAGAGGTGTCACTTCTGTGCTTCGAGCACGTGATAGTGTGGTTTAGCACACAATTTACCCAAGTTGGAAGTTGTGTGCTACAACCACCAAAGTTGAAAATTGGTAAAGTAATCTGTAGTTGATTACTTTTCCTATTAGATTAGGTTTCTAGTTCGGTTCAAGTCAAATAGCCGTTTTGAGGCTATAGGTGATGTTCTACGAGTTCGTACAAGTACATTTAACTAACTTTCTAAATCTAGAATTCGTCGTGACTTACTAATTCGAGACTGTCGTAGCAAGCAGGAATTAGATCTACGGCTTTCACGGAAGCTGGTGCACAAGAATTTGTACCTGCAACACAAAAATCATTGAGAGAACACGACATTCTTATCTAAATAATTTGATCGTTCTGATTTTTAAAAAATTGATGAAACGGTGTCGGAAAACATTTTAAATTTTTATATAGGCTTAAAATGAAGAATATAATTTTACTGGAAGAGGAAAATATTTTCAGAAATCTCTGTTAATTTTTATAATTTTCAGAAGCTCAAAAATCACTTTAAAACCAAATTTTACTTAAATAACGTAAACCTTCAATAATTTATTCCGGGTGCAATACTAATCGGATTTGTTCAAGTAAGCGGTCAAAACGACCGTCTCGAAGATTGCTACAACATATATTTTTCTCACGTATAAGTGTACGTGAAAATAAGGAGTTACAAATTTTTAAAAGGAATTTACTTATTTAAGTTTTAGGGTTAAAAATTTATTCTGGAAAAACTAAGCGTTTGACCGAGATGAGACCAGTGCCATTGGATCCAGAATATTATTTCCGATTTTCTGGAGCCAGCCTTGTATTTTTCTGAGGCTTATATTATTTATTATCAATTTAAAACAAATAGGCATATATATAAATATACGTGTATACGAGTATATACGCGTATTTATACTCCTCACCGTATATCCCGCGTGTTATTGTTCACTCGATGCAGCTTCGAGTTCTCGACGTCGCCGGCGACGAATGGAGCAGCGGCGGGGGTCGTCGATCGGCGGAGGAGGTAGAGGGCGGCGCGGCGAGCCCGATGGCAGCGAATGGCGGTGCTCTCGGTGGCAGTAGCGACGGTGATGACGAGGTGAAGTCACAGCAGAGGAAAGGGTTTGGTGGGTACTGTGGTGTCGCTGGTCGCCGGGAACGGTGGCGGAGGGGTCCGGGGAGTTGGTTGGTGGAGGGAGGAGCAGGCGGCGGCACTTGGCAACGGCGATGAGCACGGTGAGCTGCTGTGGGGCTTGGCAGCGTACGGGGCGTCCCCGGGGTGTGTGGCGAAGGGAGGGGCTGGAGGCAAGGTTGAACATCGGCGTACGGAGCCTGGCGGCGGTGGGTGGCCGGAGGCGAGGCTGAGGGAAGAGAGCGTGGATAGGGTGAGCGTGGATAGGGTGAGCGGAATTTGAGAGAGAGGGAGGGCTACGTGCACGGCCCTGGGGAAGAGAGAAAAAGGAGAGAGAGATATAATACGGGTTTAGTTTGTGTGATTAATTGGGTTTTATGGGGGTATTTATAGGGTTAATTAGCAATTAATAGGGTGGTTAGCTTTGTTGACCAACCTAGACAAAATTAATACGGTTGTTAGCCTTTTTGACTAAGCTTAGACAATTTTAAACATTTCTTCCTCATGTGTTAGTCATGGTTAGGGTAATCTAATAGTTAATTAGGTTAAGGTAATTAGCAATTAGGTTATAATAATTAGCTAAGGTAATTAGTGACGGTAATATTGAAATATCATTTTCTCTATACAAATGATTCCGAAAAATTACAAAAACAAACCCACGGGTTCGTATCGTCGCGAGGATCGCGAATACGAGATCCATTTTGGGGTTTGAGCTACGAAGATACGTGTTTTGGGCCAAAATGTTTAGAAAGCGGGTTTGCAGGTTCTCTATTGATTTGACTTCAGAAAATTAAGAAATTAATATGGAAAGACCTAAATGATCTTAGGATAATACTGTAAAAGTTTGAAAACGTTTGATGATGCTTGTATAGAAAATTAATTCATTAAGCCTAAACAGTAATAATTGAAAATGAATTTTTATCAAAATTGTTTAGAGGTTTTTGATGAAATCCGAACTTACTGAAATACACCATAACTAGTCTAATGCTTCAAAATATTTTTATAAGAAATTTTGAAATCACTTAAAACCCCTGATCAACCACTATAAAATACTTTCTAAAAATGAAAATACGTTAAATACATAATTAAATCTATTGAAAAATACGAGTCGTTACAACATTGTATGGAGATGGCCCTTAGAATCTAGAAGTATCACTCCTTAGACTAGAACTCTTGGATCTATCCAACCTTCGGTCAAACCCTTAGTCTAGAAAGTCCGAGGACGGACTTTATTTTTAAGGTGGGTGGGATGTATTGCCTTGTTTTCAACTATACATGCAGTCTACTACAAATGGATGGTATCCTCTTATGTAATACTTCTATATGTGTGAAGTATTATGGTTATGAGATATGTTTGTGATATGACCATGTATATATATCTACACATATATATGGATGAATATTGGCTTGTGGATTGTATGCATATTACTAGTTGGATGTAGTAGTGTATACGTAGTGCGTGCACGTGGATGTATATGGGTGGATACATGAGTATGCATGGGCAAAATGGTATGTATAGATGTGGATATGTGTATATGTGTAATATATATATGTTTGTATATAGTATGTATATATACATGTGTGTGAATGTATGTAGCGTATGTATGCATGGGTGTGTAGGAGGGGCTACGAGAAATGTTTAGTATAATGAGCGACATTTGGGTAATTTTCATGAGGGCTTATAAATAACGTATTAGGGAGAGAGTTGGGTTTTAAATTTTAGTTTTTAGTATATATAATTGAATTATTAAGAGAGGAGAAAGAAAAGGAAAGGAGAAAAGAAAAGAAAGGAGAAGAAACCCCTAGAACACTTCTCATCTCCTTCTCCTTCTCATTCCCTCTCCTCTCCTTTCCCCTATGCTGGCCGAAATTCATCTATAAAAAAGAAGAGAAGAAGAGAAGAAAGAGGAAGAGGACGAGGACGAGGAAGAAGAAGGAAGAAGAGAAGGAAAAGAAAAGGGGGGAGAGCTACACTCTTCCTCTCATCACCTCAAGGTAGGAAATCCAACTTGTGATGAACTCGTCTAGGATTATAATTCTCAATTAGTTCCAGCAACTAATCTATATGCAACCCTCTACATGTTAATTCAATCCATTTCTTGCTAAGATGGGGATGTTTTAAAATCAGATTTTTGCTGTAACTTTACTCATGCATATCTCTTAACCTAGGATGCTAAAAATATTGAAAAATATAATTCTGAAAGATTATTGAGTCCTTTACAATTTTCGTTCAGAAAACATGTCCTAATTTTGTATATCTTTTGACTGCAACACTAAATTACACCGAGGTATCAGATTCTATCAGATTCTACCCACTGTCACCAAAAATGGGATATCTCCCACTGTAGTGGTCCAATAGCTATGATCTTGGTTGATTCTAGAAGATAACTTCAATGGCTACAACTTTCATGTTTTGACTTCACAGAGGATCTTTCTGTAGGTTGGTGAAGTCAGTAGCTTTTTAGAGCTCAATAATCCTGTTTTCTATTTTAAAACAGATTCTGCATACTGTGTGGTTTAGCCCATATTAATTCGTTTACTAGCCCAAAAATTATGAAATTTGGTATCTGATTAGAGGACTTCCATATCTAGAACTTTCATCCAATGAGTTTCAGAAAATTAATAAGAGAAATGGATGATGTCTGCTATTGTTTAAAAATGTCTTCATTTTCATTGCAAGCTGAGATGTTAAAGTGATGCTTCAAACTATGTATTATTGTTTATTTTTGTTGGAGGACGGTGCATGTTTGGCATGGTATGAAATGTTGATATTGGGATGAAATTTTGATGGGCATGGCACATGGTGCATGACCCCTTGTGAGGGAATGAGGGGATTAGGAAGGAAAGTAATATGACAATGAGTGTACATGCCTCACATGCCCCTACAAAGACATGCATATGTGAATGTTCTAAACTCCTTTATGTTATTGTCTTGCAATCTTCCATACATATTCACTATCATATACACTTACCTTTATGCCTCACTTGTAAACTTACATAAACAATAATTGTTGAACAAATAATTTCTTGGGATGTCTCATTCCTCTCTACGGAGGGTGACTTCCCAAAATGGGATTGGGGGAGACCTGAATAATACGTAGGTATCCGGACTGGACAAGTAAGGATTAATGAGAAATGTGATGCCCACAAGGCAATGTACCGTGTGATGATGTGTGTTGATTTTATCTCACTCCCACTAGAGTGACGGGGGAGTTCGAGAGGGCCCGTTAAAATTCATCAATGCTCGTGTACCACTGGCAGGGTAGTTGAGAGCCACCCACCTGAGGTGAGGTCCAGACCCTGATACACTGTGTAGTGTTCAGGTTTTGAAATTAATAATAAACATGATAATGTTGTCTTGTCTCATTTCTGTTATTTTACTGCAGTTACACTGTTGTTTAATAGTTCTGTTAGAACATTAACGATTTGTAAAATAATAAAAGTAAAAAAAAATGTTCATTCCAAGTTGGGTTTCCTACTGGACACGCTTTGACATGGCCTCCTCTATTTTCCTCAGGCTGGCTTCAGGCAACAGAGAGTTGGAGGTCCTTGGAGATTTTTAAGCATTGGAGCTAGGGGTGTGGGGTAGTTTATGGAGTTGAGTTGTACTCTGGAGTCGTGGAGCTTGGTATATACTTGGAGTTGTAGTGAGAAAGTTGGGTAAAACTTTGTACATCTGATATGTATGTGTGTGTGTGTGTGTGTGTATGGACAGTTGTTTCTCTTTCTATTATTTCTATGTCGTTATTTATTTTTTGAGCATTACGTGTACTCTCCCAGCACGTGCGCAGTGGCCTGCAGTTGTTTTCTTTGTTATCTCTCTCGTTCTTTTTTTCTACACCTCCGTCTCTTCAGGAATACGTGGGATGAATTCGTACTTCCGGGGTATCCTGGGGAGCGGGGCGTGACAGGAAAGATGAACCTATTGGAATGTTTTCTATGATAATCCTAAGGCTCATGAAGATGGAAAATGCATATGCATGAATGAGTTAATCCATCTATCAAGGCATTACATTATACCTAGACTCAAAAAGAGAAAGGTAATAAATGAAATAATACATGGATTACATTGCTTCCCTTAGAGTCTATGGCTCCAATACTTGATGCCTTGATGCTCCTCCATCATCTCCAAGCTTTGGCACCCCATTGAGTTCAAGCTTTGGCATGCTCTGCTTGATGTCCATCCTTGCATCAAGTGTATAGTCTCCAAAAGTGATATACCTCAATTGATAACTAAAACATGAGAGACATTAGTAACAATATAATGTTGTGATCATCATAAAAAACATTGGTATGAAACACCAATACTCAACATTTGTGAGATCACACATTCCTGCTGCAAATACTCCAGCTAGGATGACATCCCCGAGAATGGATGCAATTCACCAACTGCAGAAGTGGTTGTATCTCAAAGAAGCAAACCACCATGCTCCAAGGATAAAATTTCCAAAAAGGAAAACACTTGGAGGCCTTGCGTCAATACTACCACAGGACAATGAGCTCATGTCCATACCATCACCCCTCCCAGAATCCCCTGAAGTGGAAAATTCGGGAGAAACTGAAATGAAATTAAATGTTGTACGTACTGGGAAGATGTTGGACAGAAAGAACACAATTGTCGACAATATATTCTCGTAGAATATTTCCACCTACATTGCAAAAGCGATGATAATCATATGATATTGTTCCACACTCCGTTGCTAAAATACAAACGTAGAGATTGGCCAAATGTTACACGAGGCAATAAAAGCTGAGCTGGACTCACTTTTGAAACGTGAAGTGTTCAGACCTGAAATCCAGATACCAAAAGGTGTCAGACCTGTGGGCATAATAAGTATTGCACAAATAAAAATATAAGTACAAAATCATATGTTATAAGGTACAGCCTATAGCTCAAGGATTTTTTTCGCTGTAACTGGGGGGAAACAAATTAAGATGAGCATGACTCACTTATATAACTGATGCATCAGATTCCCTACTTTTACATAGAGAATACCTTACGATTTGGAAAAATAAATTTTGGATATTCTGGTATTGGATGTTGTGACAGTATAAATCTATGGATATTTTGATAAAGATTAAGTCCACATTTCTTTAAATGCCTGAATAGACTTCGGGACGTCTATTCTATTGAAAATAAAATATTGTACGACCAAATGAATCACTTGACAAAGCAAGGGTTCCTTCTAAAGGTTGTCTTTGCATCTTTATAAAGAGCAAAGGACATGATTTGAGATCATAGTTGTAAACAACTTAAATCTCATCGGATCTCCTGAAGAGAAAACTGAAATATCTGTTCAAGCCTGACTATCAAATATAATATGAAAGACCTAGGCAAAATAAAGATAAGTCATGGCTCACGTATATATTATCTAAAAATATAAAATCATGTTACATTAAACTTCATACACCCAGAGTGCATTAAAGAAAGTACTAAAAGAACCATTATCATCCAATAAGTACACTTATGATAGTATATTCACCGATGAACAAAAAGACATCTTCCGTCAGCTAGAAGCGAAGGAGGATATTATAGGTCATGTAATCCCTTATCTGAGTGTAATCAGAGCACTTCTCGTTAACTGCACGCATCCCGATATAGTAGTTGCAGTAAATTCATTATCCAGATACATCGATGCACCTAAAAAGTACCACTAGACCGGAGTTAAGCATCTTCTGCGCTTCCTCTAAGGGTCAATGGATTTGAGCTTACATTATACATAATTATCCCCCATGCTTATGCAAATGCATGTTACATGTTTGATCTCGATTAGGAAAAGTCACAAAGTGGGTATCTATAGTGGGATGACCATCTACTGTAGATCTACAAAGCAAACTATGAGAGCAACAACATCATCCCGTCATTCCAAGATCCTAACCATTCCAGAAACAAGCCAAGTGTGTGATTGGATGTGCCCAGTGGTACATCACATCCCAGTGATGACTGGGTAAAAGGTTGACGTCTTGAAGCTGACCAGATAGTCTAAAGACCAAGCCATATGTTACCCCACTTTTGAGGAGACCACATTATGGGCGACAAAACAAAGTACACCTATCTAAAGTTTTTGAATTCTGCAGCTACTTAATGGTGGCGATATTCGCAATTTGTATATATCTTTGGAATGTTGTAAACATGAGTGGTGAAAAGCGCCTAAGAGATCTGAAAGCCTAATGGCTTGTACAGATTAAGGAGAGTTAAAGGGAATTTGTATTCTTTTTTCCTTAGCTATGGTTTTTCCCAGAGGGTTTTCTGATCACTCCATATTTTACACCTTTTTCTGCTTGTTTGCATGCCATTTAGATCGCCCATATCGCGTTTTTCACGATTATTCGACAATATTGCGATGATTTTCACGATTTCTTGTTTTTGTCGTATTTCAGGAGATTTGGAGCGATTTGGAGTGATTCTGAGATGCACCCACTCCGGAGTGTCACCCGTGACTCTTTTGAGGGGAATTCTACGATTGGAGAGGAGTGGAAGAAGAAAGAACGTCGTAGGAGCGACAAGGAAGCAAAAATACGAAGATTGGGCATTTTCAGCATGCCACTTGGCCGAGTGAAGGAGTCACTTGGCCGAGCATCGACAGCCCGCTTGGCCGGCCAGATCGGACACGCAACAGACTCCATATCAGCGTGTACTCGGCCGAGCATCGCCAGACCACTCGGCCGAGCACGGATACACCACTCGCCTGAGTGGCATCAAGACGACGGCAACCAAAATTCCTAAGTTATTGTAATCCGTCAGTCAGCCCCGAGTTTTGACTCGGCCGAGTGAAGAAATCCCATCGGCCGAGGGAAGAAAGTCACTCGGCCAAGTGACTCCCGAGGAGACGACCCCCAAAAGTCCAGACTTACTGGAATCCGTCAGGGTCCGTCACTCGGCCGAGTGACATTTGTCACTCGGCCGAGTGAGCCGCGCTGCCTGTAGCGTAAAGTGCGATTTTCAAGCTGCGCAGGGGCAATTTTGTCACAGTTTTTTGGGCGATTTTGGGGGGTATTTAACCCCAGTTTTTAACCTAGTTTGAGAGAGCTTTTTCATAGTTTTTGCAGCCTTTTTAGAACACTTTTTAGGAGATTAGATTTGGTTCTTTGGAGAGAGATAAAAGTGTTAATTTGTTGGATGCTATTGGAACTTCATTGGTTTGTCTCTCTTTCTATCAAAAATCTCATTTTTATTGATATATTGTCTATTGTAATGATTTCTATTGATATTTCTATTGAATTTCTAATGATTTGCATTATGAATAGTGAGTAGTTTTATCGTCTTAGGGCGTAGGGATGAACCCTACGAACCCTATTTCTAATTTGTGATGAATTGGTGAAATTCTTGCTAAAATTGATTAGGGTTAGTTTGGGATTGATTTAATACGAATAGCTAGGGATTCATACCGATTGGGATTTGCAAGAGATTGGATCCCAAATCGATAGGAAGCCCTAGAAATTCAAATTGGGTTATAATTGGATTTCTCTAGGATTGGTTTGCAAGAGATTGGACCAATACTAGGGTTTTCGATTGTAATTCTATACCAATACCCGTTTGCAAAAGATTGGACGGGTAGGAACTATCCCAACCTAGGTCGTAGCTTGAGTTTGCACAAGAGTGGGCTCGAGATACGATTGAACGATGATGTCGTCCTTAACGCTAGCTTGTTTAGGTTAGGGTTTGCAAGAGATTGGACCCTACCCTAGGTTTGCTATAGGCCGGCAATAGCGCGAGAGCGTGAGCTTGGTTCTACATTTAGTTGCGACTAGTTCACATGAATTTCAAGTCTAGCAATTATGAAACCTACGAATCACAATGTTGAGATACAGTTTGTAGCGGGGATTCCCTATCCCTAGGCGTTTTTATTGATTTGGTATTTTCTTTATACAATTGAACGACTGTGACCGCTTTATTACGAATATTTCTCGACTGTTCTTATAGCCAGGTGAATTAAAGAAGACACCGTCATTTGCCCTCCTCGTGTTCGATACCCGCTCGTCGCTACACCGTGCGCTTGCGGTAAGACTAGCGAGTCTCGTCCCGGGTGTGTATCCGGGGCGCGATCAAGTTTTTGGCGCCGTTGCCGGGGAGGCGATAGTGTTTGATTCTACCTACCTAGCTATTTTTCTTTTTGTTTTATTATTTCTATTTTTATTTTACCCTTCCTTTGTGCTAACTATTTCTTTGAAACTCTTTTTTCCTTGCATGTACACAAGATCCACATCGGACCCCGAAGAAATACTATACGATCCGGAGATCAAACGTACATTGAGGAGGATCAGAGCAGAGAGGAGACTCGATACGGAAGGGAATTTTATGACCCATCCTGAGACAGCCGAAGAATTGGCGACGCGAATGGTGAGGATCATTGCCATTAGAGATAGGCTTCGGCCTAAGACTTCCTCCACGACATCGTCCATAGCTATACCGGAGTTGGCGGCCGACAAAAATTTCGAGTTGAAGACTGGATTGGTAGTTCTGATGCAGCAAGACCCTTTTCATGGAAATTCCCATGAAAATCCTCATTACCACATCCAGCTCTTTTTATCAAAATGTGCCACCTTCCAAATGCCGGGCGTCTCCATAGATGCTATCAGACTGCGCCTCTTCCCCTTCACACTCAAGGACAAGGCCTTATATTGGTTGAGGATGCAGTCTAAAGGAATCTTCACCACTTGGGATGAATTGGCGAGTGCCTTCGTCGACAAATTTTACCCGCCCTCCAAGACGGTGAAGATAAGAAGTGCTCTCATGTCCTTCAAGTAAGGACATCAGGAGACTCTCTATGAGGCGTGGGAGTGCTTCAAGGACTTGCAGCATCAATGCCCCCATCACATCATAGAGGAATGGGAGCTTGTCCACAGTTTCTACAATGGACTCCAACCGGGCACAAAACAGATTATTGATGCTACCGCCAACGGAGCCATTTTGTCAAAGACCCCCGATGAAGCTACGGCCTTGCTAGAGGAGATGGCCTCCAACAACCAACAGTGGGGCGACGAGCGAGGACATTCTTCGTCCTCCTTGAAGCCCACGAGTATTTATGAGGCCAAGGCCGTGGCGGAGCTTGCTAGCAAATTTGACTCTCTCCACAAGGTAGTAGAAAGATTGGAGAAATACATTACCGAGCCGCATGGAGCTCCTTCTACATCCGCATCGATAAACTATATGAGTGATTGGCAAGACCAATCCCAAGCCATGTATGTAGGAGGAGAGCATGGAGAAGGAGCTTTGGAGCAAATTCAGTATTAGGCCAACCCGGCCGCTAGAAACCATCCTGGTTTTTCCTATGCTAATAATGATGGTGCCTTGAACCCCCCGCCACAACAACCTCCTCAAGCTCGGGCTCCACCACCACAACCGAATTATCAACCAAGGGGGCCACCGCAATAAAACTTCCCACCTAGGCAACAAGTGGGACCTTATAGGCCACCCGGGTATAATCAAGGTTGGAGAAATCCCAACCCTCCGCAAGCTTAACCACGTTTGGATTTTGAAGCTAAGGTGGATGAGTTTATGGTGGAGCAGAGAAAGATTAACGCCACGTTGAAGGCGGGACAAGATTATCTTACCACCGTCGTCGCTCAAATTGGGGAGCAACTTACGTTGCTCGATAGAAACAACCAACAATTACCGGTTCAACCCGAGCCAAATCCACGGGGCAACACCGGCCATATCAACGCGGTTGTTGCGGTTACGACAAGGGGTGGGAAGGATACCACTCCCATCATGACTCAAGTCAAGGAACCCGTGGTGGAGATTCTAGAAGAGAGCGAGCCGGCAATTGAGATGGAAAAAGAGAAGGAGCCGTAAGAAGGAGCAAAATATAGAGTGGAGGAACCTATTGATGAGCGCCGATTCATGCCATCGGTGCCTTTCCCTCAACGGCTAGCTAGAGCCAAAATCAAGAAGAGGCTAGCCAAGTTCCTCAAATACTTGAGAGGGGTGAGCCTCAATATCCCTTTTCTTGATGCCATAGTGGAAATCCCATCCTACGCGAAGTCCTTAAAGGACTTGATTACGGGAAGAAAAAGGAAGGAGAAGATCATGCTCGCGGAACAAGGAACTTGGTTCACTAGGAAGGAAAAGGAGCCTGCCAAATTTAAAGATCCCGGGAGTTTTCGGATTCCTTGCACACTAGGAGGCGTCCCCTTACAAAAAGCATTGGTTGATTTGGGCACTAGTGTGAGCCTCATGCCTCTCACCATGTTTCGGAAGTTGAACACCGGCACCGATTTAAAGCCGACCGACATGAGGATTCAACTTGCAAACGGTCGGATCACTAGGCCGGTTGGGATCACGGAGAACATCACACTCCAAGTTCTGGGAGGCATATGCTTGCCTTGTGATTTTGTGATCATGGATATCAAGGAGGAGGGTGACACATCGCTCATACTTGGACGCCTATTCCTCGCCACCGCCGGTGTAATTGTCGATGTGCGGGAAGGGACTCTTACCTTGAATGTCGGCAACATTGAAGTCGAGCTCCATATACCAAAGGCTATGAAGCACATGCCATATCATGAGGAGCTAGATTATGTGGACCTCCTTGACGAGGTTATAGAAGAGGCTATTCCCCACTCCATCGATGCACTCCATGATGACGGCTTTGAAGAAGGCCAAGATTTGGTCGAAGAGGAGAAGATGGAGGACTCTCCCAATAGCTCCACGGTAAAAGATGATGGCGACGCTGATGTCGCAAGAATACGAGAGCTTTGCAAGCTCTCGACATTGAAGAATACGAAGAAAGCTCCACCGATTCGAAGATTGGTGTCACCGGCGAAGTCAAAGACCGGAACAAGCTCAAGCTTGGGGGAGCCATCCCCCAACATGGCCCATGATGAAGGGGCACTGAGGAAGGCCACGCACCACCACGATCCAAATCCGAGCAGTCTTCCCGGCAAATTCGACGGGTGCATCTCATACGCACCCAACATCCTTACGCTAATTTGAAAATCCAAAGGGGTCGAGCTCAAGACCTTAAACGAGCGCTTGTCGGGAGGCAACCCGATGGTTTTTTGCATTATTTTTATTTTGGTTTTTTATTTTTGTTTTAGACTTTGCTAGTGTTTTGAGTCAATTGCCTATAAAAATCTTGACAACTGGTCTTAATTCTTATGACAGGAGAGGAGAAAAGGAGATCTCTCATATGGAGGATGACCGAGGCAAAGAAGAGCGCTCCAGGAACGCGCTCGAGGCTTAGGAAGAGGAAGAAACCAACTGGAGGAAGAAAAACAGAGAGTAGAGCGAAAACGGAGCCCCGAAGCACGAAAACAGCACGCCACTCGGCCGAGTATCATATGCCACTCGGCCGAGCAAAGAACTCCACTCGACCGAGTGGAGCACCAACCAGGGAAGTCTGCAGAACCAACTCTCTGTCTTTTTTGTGAGTTTCAGTATTAACTGCCACTCGGTCGAGTACATTTAGTCACTCGACCGAGTGAAACGGATACCCTCCCAGAGCGGGAATTGCCGAATTGCTTGTGCCACTCGGCAGAGTGGATTTTATCCATTCGGCCGAGTGAAGCAAAGCCACTCGGCCGAGTCGTATTTGGCGGGGTGATTTTGAATTTTTTTATGATACGCCACTCGGTCGAGTGACATGTTCACTCGGTCGAGTCGTAACGTTCCTTATATAAACGGCAGCGGGCTCGGCACGAATTTCAACGCATCTAAATCCCAATTTCTTCGCCCGAGCCCGCACCGTTTCGTCTCCCCTCGCCCGCTGCCGTCGAACCCTCACCCGATTCGAGCTTGCCGTCGGCCCAAATGCCGCCCCACCACCGACGACGACTCCCCTCCTCATCGCCGACCTCCGGCGATCACTCCCGCCGCCGGCCGACGCCGTTCATCCCCTATTTTCCCCAAAATTCCTTTTCTCCCCATTTTTCTTGATCCGTACGCCCATTAAGCCCCATACTCAAATCAACTTCTTTATCTATCTATTATACCCCATCTCCCCCATGTATTTTGAATATTATCTGCTGACATCATTGTTTGATTTGCAGGCTATCCTGGGGGAGCTTTGGGGAGCTTCTGGACGCGCTTTTGGCTTCGCGGAGGTGGCATTCTTCGCACGCACTTGCTGATTTGCTCTCGCGGTGTGTTCAGGTATACTCGTTCCATTATTTAGCATGTTACATTATATTTTTGTTGGGTGAGCACTCGTGGCACACATGCCGCCACGCACTAGGCCACGCACGCGGGGAGCCTCTTCCAAGCGGAAGAGGACCGATGATCCCGGTCCCTTTGCCCCTAAGGAGGACTCCCATCCACCTAGTCCACCTCCACCCACACAGCCGCTTTCTGCCGATCCCATCCACGCACAGCCACCACCGGCTCCCGCCGTCGGGCCGCTGGGGATCACGTTCAGAAACAACGCACAGCGCGTCCGATTTGAGCGTATCGCCCAGCGCTCGATAGTGCCCTCTAGGTTCGCACACTTAGCAGACCTTGACCGCCTAGGGGTACTAGAGGGGATGCTCACATTTTACGACAACGTGGGTTGGCACGACTTCTTGTCTGTGTCGGCGGACACCTACGTCCGTCCGACACTTGAGGTTCTTAGCTCGATAGCCCAGACCGATGCGGGATGCTCCTTCTGCCTTATGAATCGAGAGTGTCAGATCACTCTCGATATGCTTAGAGCATTCTTTCAGTGGCCCACTGTCCCTGAGCCCGACCGCGCCTACGCCCCTACGCATATCCCACCACCGTCGTTCGATTCCCATGCCTTTTGGACCCGAATCACGGGTTCACCACTTGCCTTTGACCCTAGTAGGGCCAAGGCCTCAGCTATAGTCCACCCCTGCCTCCGCATAGCACAACGCCTTATGGCGACCACCTTCCTTGCGAGGTACGAGCCTGGGACGATGTCTACGCCTGAGCTCTATATGCTCTACACGATGACCTGCTCCAGAGTTCAGGATAGGGGTGGTGATGCGATGGTCCCTGCCGTTGAGATCGATATCGCTAGCTGGTTTTTGGACCGCATCATAGTATCGGTGAGTGCTCGCTCACCCATCTGTTGCGGCGGCCTGATCACCCTGCTAGCCTTGATGACCGGCTAGGACCTTCCGGACGACCTGCGTCGAGCCCCGGGCCCCACTACTCTCTCGATAGATGTTATGGCCCGGATGAAGATGCTTCGTCCCCACGGCCAGCGGCACTGGGTATGGTTGCACGGCCCCTTTAGTGCCGATTACATGGTTCTCCCGAGCCCCGCTCGGACACTTATAGGACCGGCACACGGGGACTGGCTTTCGGCCATGGATCTCCTGATCCCCGCCGCCTACGTGCTAGAGGCCGAGGGAGCTGAGCAGGCACCACCTGCACCCGTCGACCCCGTGATCCCTCAGCCTGAGCCTGCACTGTCTGCACCTCCCGGCACCTCTGTCCACACTTCTGTCGGTGTCGGGAGTACCCTTGCTGAGTCGTCCACCACGTCTACCACCACGACCACCACTGCTGTGTCTATCTCGGTTGAGCCTATTTCCTCACTTCTTCCCGAGCATCCACCCACTATCCTTGAGAGCGGCGAGTCTTCCTTTGCTGCCGTTGTGGAGACCCTATCCAGTTTGATCTCCGCTGGGGTGTCACCTTTTGGGACCTACACTTCCTCCCCAGTGGTCAACCCTTCTGTCTCCACCACAGCTGTCCTTTCCGAGAGTGTCGTGACATCTATTCCCACGTCTGTGTCACAGACCTCTCTTGCTGCCTCGTCACCGATTTTGTCTTCCACCACTGCAGCTGTTGCCTCCTCGTCCTAGCCTGCGTCCCAGCCTCACACTGAGGCTGGGCATCCACTAGTGAGCACATCACCTTTTCCGCACATACCTGCTGGCCCGATTATTTACACAGCCCGTGTCAGACAGCACCGTCCTTCACAGCCTAGACATGTGCGTCCCTCTGCACCACCTCCCCCCGACACTCTACTTCAGAGCATTTGTGCTCTTGAGGGGGCGGTGAGTGGACTCAGAGGCGACTTTATGGCTCTGTCTGCCACAGTCTCCATCGTGCAGTCTCACGTCAAGCTACTTCCCAGTATTCAAGCTTGCCTGACTCAGATTCTCGCGCGACTGCCACCACTGCCACCACCCACCCAACAGCTTCCACACCCACCACCACCACCACCCCCCCACCTCCACCACATGACAGAGATGGTGCAGCACCACCAGCTTAGGCACACTCTTGATGCCATTGATATTTTGTCGTTATGCTGCCCATTCTCTGCTGGTCCTGGAGATATTTTTTTTTGCCCCCCTCCTCCACACACTGTTTTGGTCCCTATCTTACTCATATCATTCTATATCTTTTTGGGATAGAGGGAGAGTATTTTTGGTGACACATTACCTGCATCACTCTGATCTTTGCATGCATCATTCATATCCACATCATATTTTCTATTTGTTTTTTTCTTTCTTTTTTATCATGCATGCATCCTCACCCACCCCACCCATTACACGTCTCTCGGTGTGCCACACTTTGCACATTGAGGACACTATGCACTTTAGCTTGGGGGAGTGAGTTCTCACACTTTTTGCTTTTATCACCTTTATTTTTAGTTTTTCACGCTTTTCCGCTTTTGCACCCATTTTTCATCACTTTTTCATTTTTTTACCATGCATCACGTTTTTCTTATTTTCTTTGTGTGCTGCATTGTAAATAGTTCTGTTTTCTTTTATCTTTATTTCTTTCATCTTTGGCTAGAGATGATTTTTCTGTGATGACAATGACGTGGTGTTAGCTTTTCTCTATATGCATGCTAATTTTGTTATGTCATAGCTTTTGTTTCTGGTATCATATGCTATGTTCTGCTTTGCATTTAGAAATAGTAACCCACTCTTTTTCCGTATGACAATGGATGAAATTCTATTATTAGCTGATGTCTGATGATTCATATGTATGCTATCGTAGAAAACACACCAAGCTTCACGCATTGATTGCTTATATCTGGAGTACTGCTTTCCTTTCTTATATCACTTCTTATTGCATGATTTGTACGCTTCACTTCTGGTTGATTGGATGTTTGATAGCATTGATATATCTGGACTAGTTTGCTTTTTGAGATTAAACTGAGTAGATTAAATTACCCTGCTGAAGTTGTCATGCACGTCCTATAGAGTGAACCGAGAGATACATTTATTTCTTTCTCCACATATCTTGAACATTATTTCTCTATTTTATATTCATTGGTGAATCTCCCCTTAGCAATTCTATTATTGGCATCTCCCCCGTTATTATATCCCATGCTCCAAATTCCCCAAAACCAAAAAGAAAAAAAATATACTTGTATATCCTTCTCTTTTGATTTGGGATCATTTGTGTATATATGTTATGAAAAAAAAGAGAAAAATTGAGAAACAGAAAAGAAAAGAGAAATGAAGTTCATAACGATCCCATCTCATACTATTTCTCTCTTTCTTCTCTTTTTTTGTTTTTATTTTTAATTTTTTTGGAGCTTCAAAAGAAATGGGGAATGTAAATATTGTTTTGTTTATGCCACCATGGTTATGGATAAGCTTGGGGGAGGGGATCCAATGATGTGTGAGAGAGTGACTACATGACGGTGCATGACAACCTAGGCTAAGTAATATTTTATACTCGGTGAGATTGCTAAAAGTTTCACGAAATCCAGAAATCTGCGCTTAGCATTCATATCATGAAAACCACACTTTTCTATTCTTACTACTCTATTGTGTGATTTCTCTTATACTCCTTATAGAAAGCATTCAATTGAAAAGTGTGTGATCTACGATTTTGTATACCGCTTTAGATGCTTCAGACGATGTTAATTCTAGAATTATTCCATTTTTCATGCTATATTGATATTCGTGGGTTTTCTATTTCAAATGCACCATTATACTATGATATCGAGATAAAAGTCTTTGACGTGTGTTTTATATTCGATGTGTGCTATGTGAGTAAGCAAAACCCACGTCCTGAGAAAAATGATCTAGCATCTCCCTCTTCGCTTTCTGTTTTCATTTCTCATTTTCCGTTCTTTCTTCGTTTCCATTATTTTTATCCACCGGGTTCGGTTTTTACTCATCTTCCTCGAGGACGAGTAAGAGGTAAGCTTGGGGGATTTTGATCACTCCATATTTTACACCTTTTTCTGCTTGTTTGCATGCCATTTAGATCGCACATATCGCGTTTTTCACGATTATTCGACAATATTACGATGCTTTTCATGATTTCTTGTTTTTGTCGTATTTCAAGAGATTTGGAGCGATTTGGAGTGATTCTGATATGCACCCACTCTGAAGTGTCACCCGTGACTCTTTTGAGGGGAATTCTGCGATTGGAGAGGAGTGGAAGAAGAAAGAACGTCGTAGGAGCGACGAGGAAGCAAAAATACGAAGATTGGGCATTTTCAGCATGCCACTCGGCCGAGTGAAGGAGTCACTCGGTCGAGCATCGACAGCCCGCTCGGCCGGCCAGATCGGACACGCAACAGACTCCATATCAGCGTGTACTCGATCGAGCATCGCCAGACCACTCGGCCGAGCACGGATACACCACTCGCCCGAGTGGCATCAAGACGATGGCAACCAAAATTCCCAAGTTACTGTAATCCATCAGTCAGCCCCTAGTTCCGACTCGGCCGAGTGAAGTGTAATGCCCTACAAGATACTGCACAAGTACTAGGGGGTGAATAGTACTTTAAAAATAACAAGGAGTATAATTCCTAATTATCGTGCAAACAACTACCAAATCAATTTACGGAAGCTTAAATTGATGACAACAACAAAATTAACAATGCTAACAATAGATATTACTGGGTTCGGATCCACCCAAGTCTCCCCGACTTGTTCCCGGTGATCCTACGTCCCAACCACCCGGATCCCCTCCGGATACTTAGGTTAGAAACCCTAACCCAAGATTTCCACTATGATATCTTGTAAAAAACCTTCACAAGATCAAATAATACATGCAATGGCAATAGTGAATCCCACAACCCGGGAGCACAACCTTCTCTCACAACCGAGAGAGTCAATAGCAATAAATGAGTTTATATGAAATAAACAACAACTTACCGCAAACCCTATACCTTGAGTATTCTTACCAAATAGGTGCAAGGAGGGATTTGAGGAAGAGAAAGTCACCAAGACCTAGCACCACTGAAATGAGCAGCAATGGGTGCCTAGGAGTGATTAGGAGACTTGAATCAAGCTAGAGCTTGAATGGCTCACCAAGAACAAACTTCTCTCAAGATGGATTCTAGATCTAGAATGTGAGAGAATGGATTTCTTGTGAGGTAGAGAGCTTTGGAAATGAGTGAGAATCTATAACTCTTTCAATCTCAATGAATCTCTTAATGGCAGCTCTAACCTAGAAAGAAATGACCAAGCTTCGTATTTATAGGGTCCCATAAAAACGAGTTAGGTCAAATCCCAACGGATAGAAATCTGAAGCAGTTAGTCGGTCAAAGAACAACCACTGACCGACTAGTTCATCAACTAGTCGGTCGGTCAAACAACATGGACCGACTAAGTGATGAACAGTGAAGAGATTGAATTTCAGACCTAGAAATCTAGTCGGTCCAAGAAGACAGTCTGACCGACTAGTTTCACAACTAGTCGGTCGGTCAGTGAACTTAGACCGACTAAGAGTTAAAAACAATTAGTCTGATTATAAGTTGATTTAGTCGGTCCAAGAACAAATGTTGACCGACTAGATCATCAACTAGTCGGTCGCCAAACGTTCTTAGACCGACTAACGATAAACAGTAGCTTAGGAGAAAATTGGCATGTACAGTAAATCTCAATTAGTCGGTCAAAGAAGCATCACTGACCGACTAGTTCACAAACTAGTCGGTCGGTGAGTTAACGTAGACCGACTAACTGTAAACAGTACTGAGCAAGAAAAGATTAACAGACACTAGTCGGTCCAAGAAGCTTTGCCGACCGACTAGATCACCATCTAGTCGGTCAGTTCTTCTTCTTGAACCAACTAACATGCACAATAAAGTCCGAATCGAAGCGCGATGCTTCGAGGAAGTTAGAATGGACTTCTACTAAGATCCTAGAGCTAAGATATGAGCGTTATGAAGATAGAAATGTAAGATATACTCAAGGCTTAACATTCTATAGATCGAAACTAAAAGACTATAAATAAAACCTTAAAGAACGGTCTTCGAGAGCTTCGATCAAATCTTTATGACTTCCAAAATGGTCCAAAAGCTTCAACGAAGCTTTAGGCATTGAATACGAACTTTGAGAAGTCTTGAGATGTCGCTTTGAGTGTTCTCGTGAATTTGGCGACGATCTCCATAACTGCGCTCACAAATTGTTAGTTCATGAATTATTTATGTTTGCTCATCATCCAAAACCAAATCCGGGGAGTCCAATACTCAACATGAAGAAATCCCATCAGCCGAGGGAAGAAAGTCACTCGGCCGAGTGACTCCCGAGGAGACGACCCCCAAAAGTCCAGACTTACTGGAATTCGTCAGGGTCCGTCACTCGGCCGAGTGACATTTGTCACTCGGCCGAGTGAGTCGCGCTGCCTGTAGCGTAAGTGTGATTTTCAAGCTGCGCAGGGGCAATTTTGTCACAGTTTTTTGGGCGATTTTGGGGGGTATTTAACCCCAGTTTTTAACCTAGTTTGAGAGAGCTTTTTCATAGTTTTTACAGCCTTTTTAGAACACTTTTTAGGAGATTAGATTTGGTTCTTTGGAGAGAGATAAAAGTGTTAATTTGTTGGATGCTATTGGAACTTCATTGGTTTGTCTCTCTTTCTATCAAAAATCTCATTTTTATTGATATATTGTCTATTGCAATGATTTCTATTGATATTTCTATTGAATTTCTAATGATTTGCATTATGAATAGTGAGTAGTTTTATCGTCTTAGGGCGTAGGGATGAACCCTACGAACCCTATTTCTAATTTGTGATGAATTGGTGAAATTCTTGCTAGAATTGATTAGGGTTAGTTTAGGATTGATTTAATATGAATAGCTAGGGATTCATACCGATTGGGATTTGCAAGAGATTGGATCCTAAATCGATAGGAAGCCCTAGAAATTCGAATTGGGTTATAATTGGATATCTCTAGGATTGGTTTGCAAGATATTGGACCAATACTAGGGTTTTCGATTGTAATTCTATACCAATACCCATTTGCAAGAGATTGGACGGGTAGGAACTATCCCAACCTAGGTCGTACCTCGAGTTTGCACGAGAGTGGGCTCGAGATACGATTGAACGATGATGTCGTCCTTAACGCTAGCTTGTTTAGGTTAGGGTTTGCAAGAGATTGGACCCTACCCTAGGTTTGCTATAGGCCGGCAATAGCGCGAGAGCGTGAGCTTGGTTCTACATTTAGTTGCGACTAGTTCACCTGAATTTCAAGTCTAGCAATTATGAAACCTACGAATCACAATATTGAGATACGGTTTGTAGCGGGGATTCCCTATCCCTAGGCGTTTTTATTGATTTGGTATTTTATTTATACAATTGAACGAATGTGACCGCTTTATTGTTTCTTGACTGTTCTTATAGCCAGGTGAATTGAAGAAGACACCGTCATTTGCCCTCCTCGTGTTCGATACCCGCTCGCTGCTACACCGTGCGCTTGTGGTAAGACTAGCGAGTCTCGTCCGAGGTGTGTATCCGGGACGCGATCACCAAAGGTTTTAACGAGGCAAATCTTATTAACCCAGGATCCTGAAGCATCCACCCCTTGTGATACTCATATGATGCTCAGAATCCCGAAGTATTCATGATGAGCAGAGTTCACACTTATGGTAGGATAAGGGGGAGTGTTATGAAGATATTATCATGTGAGATGATAAGATTGTAATCTATTAAAAAGATTGTATCCTATTCATGTATGAACTCTCCACATCCCCTATAAATAAATGTCTGTGGTCTCACCCAGGAAACTGATTCACAACAAAGATTGATTTCTGTTTTATGGGTATAGTCTTGGAAATACATGCACTGCACGTGCAATAAGACATTTGAAAAGTATCTGCGGATGTGATCAGTGGTGATGGTGGCTTGGTAACATTTATTATTTATGTTGGCAATTGGGGGTTTGGGTTAAAACAAACCTAATTACTTTACACACACGCCATTTTATATATCCACGCAATAATATTTCAAAATCAATTTTTTTTACTTTACGCAATTATTCATATCTCCATATTACCATCTCCTCTTGCTGCTACTCCTCCCACGTCTCCACCACCTTGCTACCAACCTTCGCCACATTATCCTTCAAGAACCAACAAAGCACGCCATTAAAGTTCATCTAAAAAAATTTCATTTCCTATCTCGAAATAATAAAAATGAGAGAATAGATTGCAAAAGTGAAATTGAAAAGGATGGAAGGGGGAAATAATGAAGATTGTTTTAGATTGGATTTTGTTCTTTTTAATGATGATGACGAGTTTGATTTTTTTCTTCTTCTTTTATTCTTCACTTCAACATGCATGGAATCTCCTTATGCAGAGCGAGAGCCAGTGGAGGGGAGAAGACGATGAGGCTGAGGGGAGAATACAAGGAGTAGGGAGTAGGATGAAGAAGAGAGAAGGGGAGTAAAAAGGGGGAAAATAGTAATGTCAAACTTGTAAATTTGGAACGAAAAACCTGTAAAAAAGGGACCGTGTGTGAAACAAGTAGGTATATGTATATAGCAACTGCCGATTGTTATTTTTTTTTGGTTGGAGGGGGGGTGTGATTTCAGTTTGGTCTTGTTGAATTAAATTTAGAACTCATTTGAATTTTGGTGGGAGAGTTTCAGTTTTCATCTAAGCGTTGTTTGGTCGGTTGACTTGTGGTTTGTGAAATCTGATTGGTGTGTAAATTTGAGTTTGCAAGAATGAATTTTTTTTGTTTGGATGGAAAGTAAATGTTGAAAAAATTATTGGGAGGTTCGTGATTTTTAATGGCTATGTAATATTAAATGTAAAAAATCGCATAGAAAATTAGGGTCTGTTACCTATGACACAAATGAGAGGAAGAGTATATAAATTATTTTTAAAATTAAAATTCGGTGGGACCCATGTCGTTGGAATTTGTCTATTATTGCATAATGAGTCGAGAATCAACGGGTCGAGAATCAACGGTTCTTTGCTAGCCCCAAAGTTGAAGAGGATAAAGATTGGATAGCCAAAAAATTATAAGAGAGAACACAACAATTTTTATGTGGTTCGAAGATTGTTATCATAGATCTATCAAGAGGAAAGTTCTTCACTCTATAATTGAAGAGATGATTACAAATGGCGATGGAAGCACTTTCAATTTTCAAAATACAAAAAAGAATGTAATCTAAAGCAATATTCATTCTTAAGGCCTCCTTTTATAGTGTTGGAATTGTAATGCCCTACCAGCTACTGCACAAGTACTAGAGGGGGGGTGAATAGTACTTTATAATAATAAGGCGTATAATTCCAAATTAAATTGCAAACAACCACCAAATCAATTTGCGGAAGCTTAAATTGAATGACAACAATGAAATTAACAAAGCAAACAAACGATGTTAATGGGTTCGGATCCACCCAAGTCTCCCCGACTTGTTCCCGGTGATCCTACGTCCCAACCACCCGGATCCCCTCCGGATACTTGAGTTAGAAACCCTAACTCAAGATTTCCACTATGAATATCTTGTGAAAAACCTTCACAAGATCAAATCATACATGCAATGGCAAAGTGAATCCCACAACCCGGGATCACAAACTTCTCTCACAACCGAGAGAGCCAATAAGCAATATAAAGAGTTTAAATGAAATAAATACTCTTACCACAAAATCCTATACCTTGAGTTTTTCTTACCCAATAGGTGGAATGAAGGATTTGAGGAAGATGAAGTCACCAAGCCCTAGCACCAAGGAAATGAGCAGCAATGGGTGCCTAGGGAAGAGTTGGAGACTTGGATCAAGCAATAGCTTGAAGAGCTCACCAAGAACAAGCTTCTCTCTAGATCTAGAAATGAGAGAGAATGGGTTTCTTGTGAGGAAGAGAGCTTTAGATTTGAGGGAGAATAGCTATCTCTTTAGAACTCAATGAATCTCTTAATGGCAGCTCTATTGAAGATAGAAATGACCTAGGTTCGTATTTATAGGGTCCCATAAAAAACAAGTTAGGTCATTCTCCAACGGATAGAAATCTGTGAGAATTAGTCGGTCAAAGAACAATCACTGACCGACTAGTTCATCAACTAGTCGGTCAGTCAAACAGCATGGACCGACTAAGAGCAGATCTGAGAAGAGATAGAATTTCAGACCTAGAAAACTAGTCGGTCCAAGAAGACTTTCTGACCGACTAGTTTCACAACTAGTCGGTCATCCAATGAACGTAGACCGACTAAGAGGCAAAACAACATAGTCTGAAGGCAAGTTGACTTAGTCGGTCCAAGAACAAAAGTTGACCGACTAGATTGTCAACTAGTCGGTCATCAAACGTTCTTAGACCGACTAACGGTAAACAGTAGCTTAGGAGAATTTTAGAGTGAACAGTAAGTCACAACTAGTCGGTCAAAGAAGCATCACTGACCGACTAGTTCACAAACTAGTCGGTCGGTGAGTCAACGTAGACCGACTAACTGTAAACAGTAAAGTCCAAGAAATTAACTGACAGAAACTAGTCGGTCCAAGAACAGTGGCCGACCGACTAGATCACCATCTAGTCGGTCAGTACTTGTTCTTGTACCAACTAACATGCACAACAAAGTCCGAATCGAAGCGCGACGCTTCGAGGAAGTTAGAGTGAACTTGTGCAAGAATCCTAGAGCTACGAAATGAGCGTAATGAAGATAGCAACGTAAGATATACTCAAGGCTTAACATTCTATCAATCGAAACTAAAAGACTATAAATAAAACCTTAATAAACGGTCTTCAATAGCTTCGATTGAATCTTCATATTTTCCAAAGCGTCGCAAGAGCTTCAACGAAGCTTTAGGCATGAATATGAGCTTTTGGAAGTGTTGAGATGTCGCTTTGAATATTCTCGTGAAATTGGCGACGATCTCCAATACTGCGCTCACAAATTGTTAGTTCATGAATTATTTATGTTTGCTCATCATCCAAAACCAAATCCGGGGAGTCCAATATTCAACATTCTCCCCCTTTTTGGTGATGACAAACCAACATAAATAATAATCAAGGATAATAATACAAATGTAAAATACTTACTCCCCCTGCATTGATGATACGTTAATTCCAAAATGAATATAAATGAATTGTATCAAGCAGACGAGTAAGATAAACAGAGTGAATTGATTTTTGAAATATCGGATTTTGAAAAATCCTTATATGTATCTTAACTCCCCCTGAATCTAACATATCAAACTAGATTCTTGGAAATTGAGTTAAATTTTCATTTGCGCTATTTATTATCATTATCTCTCCCCCTTTGGCATTATCCCAAAAATGGGGGGCATATAACGACAACAATTAGGAAATGTAAAATCCAACATCGGGAGTCGTAGACAAAGACAATGGACCAACTTGACACCAAGTGAAAATTGTGGAAATCAAAATAAGGTGTGCCAAATTTTCCATTATCAATAAAAATCAATGATAAGCAAAATCATCAAAAATACCAAATGTTTATTCATTTCTTGAATAAAGAAACATACTCTTCAATATTCAATATTCTTGGTTAATATTCAATTATAGAATTTAAATCTATTTAACCAAGTTTTTATGCGTCGAGCGACGAAGTAACATTTCAAATGAATTCAACGAATATTCAAATTTGCACGACGAATAAAAGACAAAGTGAACGATGATGAACATATATATATATATAGACAACATGAGTACATCCAAAAAAATATCACATCGAATATATGAGATACATCATATCAAGCGCTACAGATCATCAAAAAGAAATACATCATCATCATCATAAAATCCAACACCGACAACCAGAAAGCACAAAAAAAAATACATCAAAGCATCTCTGAACCCCATCCTAACCCAAAACACTCTCACTAAACATATATCATCCAGAATGCAGTGGAGAGTCCTCGGAACAGACGATCACTAGGAGGAGGCAGGATCTGCAGCGTCCGTGGGTCCAGTCGACGGAGTGGACTCAGGCTCTGCAGGGAGAAGAGGTGTCTCAACTGATGGAATCGTCGGGGCAGGAGTCGAGATCTCAACAACAGGCGCAACAGCAGCATGAGTCTCGACAGAAGCAGCAGCAGCAAATACATGAGCAGGCTCGGGAACTGGGTCAGCAGCAGGCTCAGAAGGCTGAAGAGCTGCAGCAGATGGCTCTGGAACACCGGAAGAGGTGGCAACTCCAGGAGCCGAAGAGGAAGTACCAGCAGCACCAGTACCAGCAGAAGTGCCCTCGGGGGCACGTGTCGAAGCACGACAGAGCTCCTCAATGTCCTCCTCAGCCATCTCATCAAACTCCTCATCCTCAGACACGGAAGGAGGAAGCTCAACACCCATCTGACGAGCCATACGGCAGACTACCTCCTCGGTACGAGCCAAGCGGGACTCGTGACGACGAAGTATCCGTAGGACATCATCAAGGGTGGCAACGGGAGTGGCAGAGGCACTGGCAGAGGCAGGGACAGACGCAGAAGGTGTCGTCCTCTGAACGTGACGAAGCGCCGCAAGAGATTTCTTGACGGCCGTCGCATTCAGGGGAGGACCAAGGGGACGCTCATCGTCACGAGGCAACGTGACACGAAAATGACGAAACACGAGGGTCAACATGCATGGGAATGGGATATGAGCTGATTTATTGGACTTTCGAATACACTCGAAAGAGTCAATCTTATCGAGTATAATTCGAGCCCAATTAATCGAGCTCCCCATGAAGATCGCATAGATAAGCTTCAAAAATGGCTGGGAAGGTAAAGATGAGGAGCCGTACTTGGGAAGCAAGCACGACTTCAGAATCAGATTGAGGACCCACGCATTAGGCTTGAAAGATTTAGAAGGCACGCCAATCATGGCAGGAGGGATCTGATGGAAAATCTCTGAAAGCATAGCCTGATCAAGAGAAGAAATATCATCTATCGAAATATCAGAAGGAAGAAGGCCAGACGAAGAGATACCCAAAATCTCTCCTAAGATTTCCGCAGTGAGGACTATAGGAGTCCCCAAAACGGTCGTCTCAACAGAGTGGGTCTGATCGTACTGACCCCGGATCCTATTCGCATAGAAAAGCTTCACTAATCTAGGGTAGGGGTGAGGATTCGCCTTCGGGTCATATCGAAGGTAATCGAGAAGACCCGACGACGACAGAAGATCAGCTAACCCTATGAAGTCGCTAAACTGGACGAAATGCTCCAGAAGCAGCGGGCAATGTTCGATACGGTTATACGCCGCGAGACACAAAGGGTCATCGCGACATAAGGAAATATCGACACCGCCCACCGGCATCGGACCCTTTCCCTTAGGCTTTCGAGTAGACGAACGAGGGTGGGTGCTAGACTCGGGATGACTAGGAGGAGTGGGTTCCCTATGAGTCTCAGTCTCGGGGTTATACTCCGTATCGGAATCGGTAGGAGTATGAAACGAAGATGCAGAAGCAAGAATTTTGGCCTTGGGCTTAGGCTTGGGTTTGGGTTTCGGTTGACCTCTAGGTTTAGCGGTCGTCGTCCTCTTCTTCTTGAGAGGAGGCGAAGACGACGAAGGATGGGTGGTCTTGGCTCTACGCTTCGGAGGGGTTGGATGCTCGGGATCCGAAGAGATTGGATCAACGGTCATCGGAGAGGGGCTAGAGGGAGTGATCGGAATGCGTGTTCTTGCCATAGTCGAAGCAAGACACGGGACAAGGAGATCAAACGAAGAAGCCCTAGCCGAAAAAAAAATAAACAAACCCTAAGAACCCTAAGAACCCGAGCAAGCCCTAGCTCTAGGAAATGAAATCTAACCCTAGGAGGAGAGGAGATCACCTAGAATGAGGGGCCGACGGAGGAGATCGACGGAGATGGCCGGAAAAATGGCCGGAGATCGATCGGAAGTCGAAGGGTTTCGAGGGAGGTCGGGGTTTTGAGCGGAGAGAGAAGAGATTTCGATCGATTAGAATGAAAATCGATCGACTAAACTGAGTTTAAGTCGGTCGATTTCGCAAAAGACCAAACAGCCCCTGGCACAACTAGTCGGTCACAGTTCAAGCACTGACCGACTAGATCACGATCTAGTCGGTCGGTCAATGAGCTTGAACCGACTAGTTGCAAACAGTGGCTGAATCCAAGAGTTACTGACAAGATTTAGTCGGTCTGTGTTCATTTACTGACCGACTAGATCTCAATCTAGTCGGTCGGTCACTGAGCATGAACCGACTAAAGAGTTCAAGATGGAAAGGAAACTCAATAAGCTTGAGTTAGTCGGTGTAAGTTCTTCTACTAACCGACTAGATGAACATCTAGTCGGTTGGTGGTTGAACTGATACCGACTAACAAAGTCCAAAAAATGATAATCAAGTTCTCTCCTCAAAACACTTGGACGATATATCGTAAAACTCTCAATACTCATCTAAATTACCCCATTAAACGTCGAAATCTTAAATAGACATTGAGATACGATTTCGATCATAAATTCAAACAAATCACATAAAATTCTCAAAAATTCTATAAATCTATCATGATTGAAATAACGCGAAATATAGAAGCATGCAAGATAATTGAATGAAATATGAATCCTATATCTCGGATTCACCCATAATCCCCAATTCTCGACGCAACCGCACAAAGGAGTCCTCCTTTAGGGGTTTCGTGAAAATATCGGCGATTTGCTTTTGGGTTTCAACGTACACTAAAATGATGTCCTTTTTAGCAACATGATCATCTAAGAAATGGTGTCGGACATCTATGTGTTTCGATCGGGAATGGTGCACCGGATTCTTTGAAAGACAAATAGCACTTTGGTTATCCACCATGATAGGGCTAGTATCACAATGAATACCAAAATCCTTCAATGTGTGTCTCATCCAAAGAACCTGGGCACAAGCGGCACCGGCGGCAATATATTCCGCCTCGGTGGTTGAAAGTGAAACCGAATTTTGCTTCTTGGAAAACCAAGAGACAAGAGAATTTCCTAGAAAATGGCAAGTGCCACTAGTACTTTTCCTGTCGGATTTGCATCCCGCATAATCAGCGTCACTATATGAGACTAACTCATATGTGCTAGATCTCGGATAAAGTAATCCAAAATCTAATGTGTAACTTAGATAGCGAAAAATACGCTTTACCGCTACTAAGTGAGACTCCTTAGGTTGAGACTGATAACGAGCACATATACATACGGCAAACATAATATCGGGCCTACTTGCGGTAAGATAAAGCAAACTACCTATCATACCTCGATATAGACGAATGTCTACATCCTTACCGCCCGTATCCTTGTCAAGATGCGTAGTCGTGCTCATCAGAGTCTTTTTCCCGGAGGCATTCTCCATTCCAAATCGCTTTAGCAACTCCACCGTGTACTTCGTTTGGTGGATGAAGATTGCATCGTTCATTTGGCGAATTTGGAGACCTAAGAAATATTTGAGTTCGCCCATGTGGCTCATCTCAAATTGTTCCTTCATAACATTAGAAAACTCTTCGCAAAGAGTGAAGTTAGTAGCACCGAAAATGATATCATCAACATAAATTTGTACTAATAATATATCATTATTCGCATGCTTAATAAAAAGTGTTGAATCGGCTTCGCCCATTTTAAAATTCAAATCCAAAAGAAAATTCTTTAGGCGATCATACCAAGCTCGAGGAGCTTGTCTCAAACCATAAAGAGCTTTCTTTAGTTTAAAAACGTGATTTGGAAATTTTTCATTTATGAAGCCCGGAGGTTGAGAAACGTAAACTTCCTCAACTACATCTCCGTTTAAAAATGCACTTTTAACATCCATTTGAAATAGTTTAAAATTCTTATGGCATGCAAAAGACAAAAGTAATCTAATTGATTCTAATCTAGCTACCGGAGCGAAGGATTCTTCGAAATCAATACCTTCCTCTTGTCGATAGCCTTGAGCTACTAACCGAGCTTTGTTCCGGACGACGACTTGGTTTTCGTCGGTTTTGTTCTTGAAAATCCACTTTGTCCCTATGACGGTGTGGTTCTTCGATGGCAATGGAACGAGCTCCCATACCTCATTCCTCTCGAATTGAATGAGCTCCTCCTCCATGGCTAAGATCCAAGCGCTATCTTCGCATGCTTCATTAATATTCTTTGGCTCTATCGATGAGACAAAGGCACAATTTGCGAAGTGGTGAACTTGCGATCTCGTCTTGACACTATCATAGATATTGCCAATGACTTGCTCATGGGGATGGTCACGAACCGAATGAAGCCGTTTGGGAATACCTTGATCACTAGGAACATTCTCAACAACTTCATTAGTTGGGTTAGTCTCAATAGAATCAATAGAATCATTAGACTTAGAATTATCAAACGAATCACATAAAACATCCAAAGAATCATTATCATTTGAAATTCTAGTTGGAACAAATCCTTCATTAAATGAGACATGAAGCGACTCCTCGATCGTTGAGGTTCGTTTGTTGAATATCCGGTATGCTTTGCTACGCGTAGAGTATCCAACAAAGATCCCCTCATCGGATCTTGGATCGAATTTGTCCAAACTACCATATGTGTTCTTAATAAAACATTTCGAACCGAAAACACGAAAATGTTTAACTTGAGGCAACCTACCAAACAACAATTCATAACAAGTTTGTTTAGTGCCGGGCCTCAAAAGTATTCTATTAAACACATAGCAAGCGGTGTGTACCGCTTCCGCCCAAAATTGATGGCCAAGTTGGCTATCATCAAGCATAGTGCGAGCACACTCCACTAGCGTCCTATTCTTTCTCTCAACTACACCATTTTGAGGAGGTGCACGAGGGAAAGAGAAGGTGTGAGTAATACCAACTTCATCACAAAATGTCTCAAAAGACTCATTCTCAAATTCACCTCCATGATCACTACGAATAGTGACAATGGTGGTTCCTAAGAGATTTTGTACTTTCTTAACAAAAATTGTGAAGTTTTCAAAAGCTTCATTTTTATTACACAATGAAAATACCCAAGTAAATCTTGAATAGTCATCTACGATGACAAGTCCATACCTTGCATTTCCTAAGGAAGCTACTCTAGTTGGCCCAAATAAATCTAGATGTAATAGCTCTAGTGGCCGTTTTGTAGAGATGCTTTTCTTAGGTTTAAATGAAGATTTAGGAAGCTTGCCGCGTTGACAACAATCACAAAAACTTTTCTTTTCAAAAACAAGCTTCGGAAAACCTTTAATAGAATTCAATTTTGAAAGCTTATATAGTGTTCCAAAGTTCACATGTCCAAAGCGTCGATGCCATAAGTGTTGTTCACTTGTGTTGGCAACGAGACATTGTTCATATGACTTAGGAAGATCCAAAATATAAATGTCTTTACGACGAGTTCCGGAAAATAATAATTTTTCATTATCCTTTCTTAAAATATGACACAATCCTTTCGCAAAGCTAACTTTGTAACCTTTGTCACAAAGTTGGCTTATTGAAATGAGATTATGATTTAAACCACTAACAAGATAAACATCACTAATTAGGGGTTTAGAAGGGTTACCGACTTTACCAACACCTATGATGGTTCCGCTCTCGTTGCCTCCAAATACGACGCGGTTTCCATTCGCAATGGGAACCACTCCGGAGAGCAAACGTGCGTCACCCGTCATGTGTTTGGAACACCCGCTATCGAGTATCCAATTCCCTTTGGAGCTAAATTTAAATTTGTTGCTCCTTCCCTTTTTCTTTTCCTTGAGTACCTAAAGATAGAAACTTCCATATCATGGTACCCAAGGTCATTGGGTCCAAGGGATTAGACCTTTGGAAGCCAAGTCCAAGTGGACTTAGACTTCCCCACATAATTCTTACTATGCACAACATCCGAAAAATAAGCATTCATATATATTTGTTTTTCGTCCATGCTTGTGTCCTTTGGGCTCCAAATAGTGAAAACTTTGGGAGCCATCATCCTATTGGGTGCATGCATGCGACGTTGATTTCTACGTGATGCATGTTGTGGATAGGCATACGGGACATGATGGAATGGTGCACGACGAGAATTATTCATATGATGAGGTGGGTGTACATATGCATGTGTGGGAACACGTGCGTGAGGGTGTCTCACTTGGTGTGCACGTGCCCGGGAATGTGTTGCATAAAAATCATCATAAGTGTGAGACGGTGGAGTAGGACGTGTGTTCCTACGTGGCATGGAATTGGTGTACATAAAAGCATGCCCCTTCTTTGGAGGTCCACCCAATGTGGGTTTCTTTCCGAAAGAGGGTGTGGACGAGGTGAAAGCACCATTGGTAGATGAACTACCAATAGAGTGTTTGCTCCCACTCGTTGAGGCTTCGGAAGTTGGCCTAACAAAAGTAGTGACCGACTTGGAAGAATTTCCCATCATATACCCCAAGCCAATGTGGTGTTTGGCCGGAAGTAAATCTTTTAGGATATTATCCAAATGGCCTTTACCCTTGTTGAATTCGTTGATTCGGCCCAATGTGTTCTCATATTTCTCTTTGAGAGAACGCAAGGAAGTATCCAAAGTGGATATTTGCGAAGTGAGCACATAAACACGAGATTTAAGATTCTCGTTCTCAATACTCAAAGTCGAGTTTTGAGAAGTTAAATCCGCTATCTCATGTTCTTCCGCATCCTCAATGCTAACATGTTCAAGTTTAGATTTGAGATTTACAATCTCATTTCTTAACTCTTCAACAACGGTGTCGTTGTTGGTGATGATAGTCTTAGGCGATGTTTGAATGCTAGCTAGGTCATCTTTTACCTTAGTATATCTATTTACTAACTTAGTATATTTTGACCAAAGTTGAGTGTTAGCATCCCTAAGATCATCCATCGTTACCTCATCGCTTTCTTCATCACTATCATCGGAAGAGGAGGATCCTTGATCGTGCTCCTCTCTTGCCATGAAACACATGTGTGCTTGCTCCACGTGCTCATCGTCCGACTCTCCGCTTGAGGAATCCTCGGAGTCGGTGAAGGTAGCTCCGACAAGTCCCTTCTTGTTTCCTTTCGTGTACTTCTTGGACTTGTCATACTTTGGCGCCTTCCACTTCTCCTTTTGCTTGTTTTGAGGACAATCCGCTTTGATGTGTCCTGGCTTATTGCATTTAAAGCACAAAGGTGGAGAGGCGTTAGTAGATGTAAACTTAGATTTTTGTTTGAAGTTACCCTTTCGGAAGAAGCGATTGAACTTCTTTGCCATGAGTGCAATGGATTCCATGTCCATTTCTTCTTCCGAGTTCTCATCATCGGTAGAGGTGGATGAAGCCGCCTTGAATGCAATCGCCTTTTGCTTAGGCGCATCTAGGTTCAAATATGACTTCATCTTTTCTTGTAGCTTCACCTTGCTATCTTTGTGTACCTCATATGACATCAAAGTACCCATTAGTTGAACTACGGTATATTTGTCAATGTCATTACCTTCCTCGATGGCGAAGGTACGTTTTTCCCAAGAAGAGGGAAGTCCTTCAATAAGCTTTAAGCACTTCTCCTTTTGAGTGTAGATCTTGCCGAGGGCCTCTAACTCGTTTATTATGTCAACGAAACGAGCGTAATATTCTTTCATCTTCTCGCCCTGTTGCATATGAAACATTTCGTAATCTTTGGTTACGACTACGAGTTTAGAGTCTCTTACCCTACTCGTCCCTTCATGTAGAATGAGGAGGGAGTTCCAAATTTGATATGCACTCTTACATGTGCATATCTTATTGAAATCCTCGGGCTCCAATGCACATTGCAAGGCGTTCATTGCCTTGGCATTGCTTACCTCCGCGGCGACCTCCGCGGTAGTCCATTTCTCAAAATCTTCTTCTTCAGGTACAATATACTCCTTCATTGTAGTTCTCCATAAAGATGCACTTCGGAGGAAGGTTTCCATCCGACACTTCCAGTACCCGTAGTTGGTACCGTTGAAGAATGGAGGCCTCGTAGAGGAATGTCCTTCCATCACGGAAGATGCTCCTTCACGGTTCCTGAAGGTGTCATAGTTGGAAGGTGGACGCACGGTCTTGTTGTCGTTGGCAGACATAGCTGAGAATCTGGCTCTGATACCAAATGTAATGCCCTACCAGCTACTGCACAAGTACTAGAGGGGGGGTGAATAGTACTTTAAAATAATAAGGCGTATAATTCCAAATTAAATTGCAAACAACCACCAAATCAATTTGCGGAAGCTTAAATTGAATGACAACAATGAAATTAACAAAGCAAACAAACGATGTTAATGGGTTCGGATCCACCCAAGTCTCCCCGACTTGTTCCCGGTGATCCTACGTCCCAACCACCCGGATCCCCTCCGGATACTTGAGTTAGAAACCCTAACTCAAGATTTCCACTATGAATATCTTGTGAAAAACCTTCACAAGATCAAATCATACATGCAATGGCAAAGTGAATCCCACAACCCGGGATCACAAACTTCTCTCACAACCGAGAGAGCCAATAAGCAATATAAAGAGTTTAAATGAAATAAATACTCTTACCACAAAATCCTATACCTTGAGTTTTTCTTACCCAATAGGTGGAATGAAGGATTTGAGGAAGATGAAGTCACCAAGCCCTAGCACCAAGGAAATGAGCAGCAATGGGTGCCTAGGGAAGAGTTGGAGACTTGGATCAAGCAATAGCTTGAAGAGCTCACCAAGAACAAGCTTCTCTCTAGATCTAGAAATGAGAGAGAATGGGTTTCTTGTGAGGAAGAGAGCTTTAGATTTGAGGGAGAATAGCTATCTCTTTAGAACTCAATGAATCTCTTAATGGCAGCTCTATTGAAGATAGAAATGACCTAGGTTCGTATTTATAGGGTCTCATAAAAAACAAGTTAGGTCATTCTCCAACGGATAGAAATCTGTGAGAATTAGTCGGTCAAAGAACAATCACTGACCGACTAGTTCATCAACTAGTCGGTCAGTCAAACAGCATGGACCGACTAAGAGCAGATCTGAGAAGAGATAGAATTTCAGACCTAGAAAACTAGTCGGTCCAAGAAGACTTTCTGACCGACTAGTTTCACAACTAGTCGGTCATCCAATGAACGTAGACCGACTAAGAGGCAAAACAACATAGTCTGAAGGCAAGTTGACTTAGTCGGTCCAAGAACAAAAGTTGACCGACTAGATTGTCAACTAGTCGGTCATCAAACGTTCTTAGACCGACTAACGGTAAACAGTAGCTTAGGAGAATTTTAGAGTGAACAGTAAGTCACAACTAGTCGGTCAAAGAAGCATCACTGACCGACTAGTTCACAAACTAGTCGGTCGGTGAGTCAACGTAGACCGACTAACTGTAAACAGTAAAGTCCAAGAAATTAACTGACAGAAACTAGTCGGTCCAAGAACAGTGGCCGACCGACTAGATCACCATCTAGTCGGTCAGTACTTGTTCTTGTACCAACTAACATGCACAACAAAGTCCGAATCGAAGCGCGACGCTTCGAGGAAGTTAGAGTGAACTTGTGCAAGAATCCTAGAGCTACGAAATAAGCGTAATGAAGATAGAAACGTAAGATATACTCAAGGCTTAACATTCTATCAATCGAAACTAAAAGACTATAAATAAAACCTTAATAAACGGTCTTCAATAGCTTCGATTGAATCTTCATATTTTCCAAAGCGTCGCAAGAGCTTCAACGAAGCTTTAGGCATGAATATGAGCTTTTGGAAGTGTTGAGATGTCGCTTTGAATATTCTCGTGAAATTGGCGACGATCTCCAATACTGCGCTCACAAATTGTTAGTTCATGAATTATTTATGTTTGCTCATCATCCAAAACCAAATCCGGGGAGTCCAATATTCAACAGGAATGTCTCTTGAAATTCCTAACACTTAATTCACTATATGTAGCCTTAAAAGTGTCTTATGAAATTCCAATTTATATAGCTATAAAGGTGTCTTTTTCGTCATTCCAATTTATGTAGGCATTAAGAATAATTTTTTGACAGTCCAATGAATCTTTTGGTATTCATTCTTTACATACTATCACGGTCCGCTTCTCCTCCAAGCTATTGTGTGCCTTCAAGTCCAAAAAGTGGTTCAAGACCAACTCATACAACAAGTCCAAGAGGAGATTTAAGTCCCACCAAGCTCAAAATAAATGCAAGCCCAAGATTCAAGCCAAAAATGTAAGTCTTATTGTAGAGAAGAGTGGAAGACTCTAGAATAATTTAGGGATAAGTCTTGCATGATTTGGGAAATTCTAGATAAGTCTTGTATTTAATGATGTGGTTGGAAAATGTGTAGAACATTTTTGAAACTCATTTGCAACTATTAGATTGTTAAAATCTTGGCCATCCATTTAAGTAGAGGATGCCTATAAATAAGTGTCCGTGTGTCATTTGTAAACCATCCAAGAGTGGACCAATCATATTAGTTGTAAAAAGAGTTCTCCAAGTTCCTCATAAATTCTCAAAGTGTTCCTTAATTTTTCTTTCTATTTAAGAGAGTTTCTCGATGTTATAAGAAATCTTTGGCTTAGACATTGTAAGGACACTGGCTATGAGGAAAAATTAGAATGGGGGTTGAATAGTGTTTATAAAATTTAAACGATAGTTAAACCAATAAATTCCTAACCAATAATAAATGCGGTATTATAAACAAACCCAAAATGAAACAATGCTAACACAAAGTATGTTTCAAGGGTTCGGATTACCCAAGTCAACTACCGACTTGTTCCTGGTAATCCTACGTCCCTTCCACCCGTATACCTCCGGATACTCAAGTTAGAACCCTAACTTGAAGTTTACTTTAAACCCACTTGTAGCAACCCTACAAGTGAAATCGAAACATAATCGATGTCTTTGATTCCCACAACTTAGGATCAAGCAAACCACTCTCACAAACCGAGAGTAAAACTAATATCGAAAGATATGAAATAATGAAATAGCAACACTTACAATCACCTATGCCTTGAAGTACAACTTGAAGGAGCAAGTGTGTTGTGTGTTGAAGTCTCTTCCAAGAAGAGAGAAAAAGCCCTTTCTCTTGTCACCACCAATTGCCTAAAGGATATCACTTTGATTCTAGGTTGGAGAGCAAGAGAGAATGAGATTGGAAATCTAGGGCTCTTGAATTTGAGAGCTTTGAGAACTTGAAGATGAAAGCTTTAGGGGTTTCAAGAGATGGTCAAGTAGATGAGCAACCCTTCAATGGAATAGTAGAAGCCCTCTTTATAGGTTCTTTAAAACCCTCAAACAGAATCCCCAAAAACCCATTTGAAATCCGTGGAGAAACATCCAACGGATAGAATTTACACACTCGACAGTCGACTGATGAAGAAACAACAGTAGACTACTGCACTGTGTTAGAGGGAAGGTGAGAATTCAAATGGTAACTTACCACGTAGGACAGTCGACTGATGAAGGTCTGACAGGCACCCGTAAACCTAACAGGCGATTGAAAAACCTTCTGCAGGAGACTTAGGGAAACATGAGTAAGTTGAGAAAATTCTGCAAATGTTGGGAAGAAGGGACAATCGACTGCTGTGGTATCCACAGATGCATGTGCTATGGGTTGGTGACTGTCAAGTCAACATCAGTCGTCTGGTCGAACGAAGAAGATAATGATCTTTGGGCAGAAGAGAAACATGCGACTGACTACCAAATCACACGCACTTGTAACTTAGACATGCGCTTATATTTTATACAGCAGTCGCCTGAATAAAGTTATAGCTGAAAGCCCAAAAACCAAATGCAAAACAGACGACTGTAGAACAGATCACAGGCAACTATAAAACGTTCATCAGTCGCCTGTTGAAATCCCAAAATGCACATGCCTGAGAAATGTGAATTGGAGGCCAAGGAAATGTGATCTAGTGATTTCCTAGGACAGAAATAAAGATGTGTGTGTGCTCCAACATAGTTCTAATTCTAAGCTACATACTAGAAGAAAATAAAAAGATTACATCTTGTATTAGCCTCTCTTCTTTCCAAAGAATGAGCTTGAAGTCTTCTAGGAGCTTCATTCATCATCTTTGATCATCCAATCCACCTTTCATGCTTTGATTGATCCTTGAGTGACATCCATTACTAGTTGATCTTCATGATATGCTTAGGCAATGGATTAGCTACAAATAGGGGATTAGTCACTAGTATTTATGTTTGCTCATCATTAACACCAAGTAGGGAGAAGTTCAATACTTAACATTCTCTCCCTTTTTGATGATGACAAACAAACATAAACAAAAATATAAATAATTATGCTTAAGGAATACTTATTCCCTGTACAGAGATGCCAATCAAGTTAGTCAATATTCATAAGAGCATATATAGATCAATTGAAGCAAACATGTAAGATATGCATGAATGAAATGATTTTAATGCTAGAAATTTAGGATTTTATAATCCAAATTCATTTTGTCTTACTCCCCCTAAATCTAAGGCAACTTCAATCTTAGATTCAAGTTTAGAATTTACTTAGCACAAAATTATGATATCCATGTTTATTTCTCTCCCCCTATGGTATTATCCAAAAAGTGAGGATAGAAAAACAACAACAATAGTGCTCAATAAGTACTAATACAATCATGTGAGTCTAAAGATGAGATATATATTTTAATGTGATACCAAAATAAAATCGAGAAAACACGAAGGTGCATCACAATGATATATTCCAAAAACTCATCAACACAAGAAATTTTATTTGACTAAAGGAATGAGCATCCAATATCAACATTTCAAAAAACAAGAAAATGGCTCACATCACATCATGTATATAATTGAGCATACACAGAGACACAATTTCACAACATATGAACATAGATCACAATGCATAAGAAACAAAAAGTGATATCATATATATATATATATATATATATATATATATATATATATGTGTGTGTGTGTGTGTGGGATCAAATGACCCCCAAAAATAACCCCCAAAAATGACCCCCTGTCAAAAATCATATGCCCCCCATTTTTTCGGAAGATCCGAACCGTTCATCTTGATCTTCACCCTCTAAATACCTGACCCACCAATTTTCAACCCGATTCCATGTGTTTTGCCCGTTCATCCATCCGACCCAAATTTAACGGTTTCGCATGAACAGAACTTTTGCGAATGGTTGATGAACGGGCAAAACACATGGGATCGGGTTGAAAATTGGTGGGTCAGGTATTTAGAGGGTGGAGATCAAGATGAACGGTTCGGATCTTCCGAAAAAATGGGGGGCATAGGATTTTTGATAGGGGGTCATTTTAGGTGGTTATTTTTGGGGGTCATTTGATCCATCCTCATATATATATATATATATATATATATATATATATATATATATATATATATATATATATATATATATATATATATATATAAAAGAGCCCAACATCTGTAATAGGTGCTACTAGCACCAAATAAAACATCCACAGCTACATACAAACAACCATGGACTCAGACCCTAACAAAAACTAGTCCTAAGGTGAGTCCGTCTCCAAAACACCATCAA
Organism: Scilla litardierei; assembly: GCA_030789695.1. Classification (NCBI taxonomy): domain Eukaryota; kingdom Viridiplantae; phylum Streptophyta; class Magnoliopsida; order Asparagales; family Asparagaceae; genus Scilla; species Scilla litardierei. The sequence continues at coordinate 75,586,559 of CM061138.1, read as the reverse complement.
TCGATATGGATGACTATGGGATCCGAAGGACAACCTGAGCAACAAAACATCACACGATCAGATCGTCGAAGAGGGCACACATGAGCCTTCCTCTAGATGATGATGCAACGTCACGAGCAGCAGGTGCAGAGGGCTGACTGGACTTAGTAGAAACATGCACATGAGGCCGAAAGGTAGTGACAGGAGGAGACAAAATGACCTCAGTAGGAGGGGCCTGAGTGTCACCGGTAGGATGGGGAACAACAGTGGGGGTAGGAGGAACAGGAGAATGTGGGAAGTCCTCAGATGGTGGAAACATAGCATGAAGAGAGGCTGGAACCAGAAATCCTTGATATACAAACGACTTGTAGGATAACTCAAGGAGAAGCGAAAGCTTCTGATCTATGTCAGATACTTTCATTTCAAGCACAGAGACTCGCTTATTTAACTGAATAAGGAGAGGATCAGGCGACGGAGCAGGAGGAGATGGAGATGATGACATAACAGGATGCGATGGAGAGGGTTCAGCCTCAGATGCTGAAGGAGAAGGGTCAGCGACAGATATACCCAGAAACTCATCGAAAGACGACAAGGACTGAGGACTCTGAGAGCGGGGTGAAGATGGATAACCCTTAGGCGAGGGGAATTCGAAACGATGTAAGTAGGAGGAATGCGAGAATTTCCTCATGGGTTTGAACAAAGATGTCTCAGTTTTCGGTGCCATGAGTAAAAATCGAGGGAAACAACAGATTAGGGTTCAAAAAGACGGAGAAATACCGAAACAATGATGAACGATAGAGGAGGAGAGACCCAAACTCTCGATCGATCGAACGGGGAGAGAAATCGACGGGTAGGATCTCCAAATCGACGAGGAAGACGAAGAGACGGTTGAAGTTCGAAGGAGGAAGACAAGGGAAAATGATCAGATGAGAGAGAAAAATCCTACTGCCTCGTGTATATAATTTGGGGGCAAATGAATCTGGGCCGCTCAGATTGATGGCTCAGATTGAGTTAATGAACCGCCACAGTTGTGGACAGTGGACTGATGTGCAATCGTCAGTCCACTGGTCGAAAAGATAAAGAGCTGACTAGGGTAGATAGATAGGCGCCTGTTGAGTAACACACAGTCACCTGGCATAATGATAGTCTACTGTAAAATATGCAACAGTTGCCTGACAGATGGTCAAAAATTTGATGAATATACAGAGACATTTCAAGATCAGGACAGACGCCTGATGAACAACTTTCAGTCGACTGTCGGAAAGTCAGTCGCCTGAAAGATGTACACCAGTCGCCTGTGCGAAAAACACATAATACAGATAGGAAAAATTAGAGTTGGGCATGCGACTGTCGAAGGATTGACAGACGTCTGTCCTGGTCCAAAAATGTATAGAGGCTGAAATCAAGAGGATTGCGACAACTCACCCTAATACCTATCCTTTAACAATTATTTAAACATGAAATCATTATCGAAATAATATAGATTAACATACAAATCATATATCTCATTGAAAAATATATGAAAACATATAACATATAAAAACAAGAGAAGTGAAATGATGATATGAGTCCAATCACTATATGAGATTAGCTCATATGTGCTAGATTTAGGGTAAAGTAACCCATAATCTAGTGAATAATTGAGGTAACGAAAAATTCGTTTAACCGCAATCAAGTGTGACTCCTTAGGTCTAGCTTGATATCTAGCACAAAGACATACAGAGAACATAATATCGGGCCTACTAGCGGTTAAGTAAAGTAAGCTACCGATCATACCTCGATATAAATGAACGTCTACATCTTTCTCGTTCTCATCCGTGTGTAGATGGGTTGTCGTACTCATGGGAGTCCATTTGCTTGAAGACGATTCCATCCCGAATCGCTTGATAAGCTCCCCAGTGTACTTTGTTTGATGTATGAAAGTTCCATCCTTCATTTGTCGAATTTGTAGTCCAAGAAAGTAGTTGAGCTCACCCATATGGCTCATTTCGAATTCATCCTTCATAGACTTAGAAAATTCTTGGCAAAGATTAAAGTTAGTAGAATCAAATATTATATCATCTACATAAACTTGAATTAACAGGATGTCATTTTTATAATCTTTAAAGAAAAGAGTTGAATCAGCTTCACCCATTTTAAAACCTAAATCCAAAAGAAAGGTTTTGATTCGATCATACCAAGCTCTAAGAGCTTTCTCAACCTATATAACGCTTTCTTAAGTTTGAAAACATGGTTTGGAAAATTTTCATGAATGAAATCAGGTGGTTGAGAAACATAAACTTCTTCATTAACAATACCATTTTAAAAATGCACTTTTAACATCCATTTGAAATAATTTAAAATTTTTATGGGATGCAAAAGATAAAAGCAATCTAATAGCTTCCAATGTAGCTACGGGGGCAAAGGATTCTTCGAAATCAATACCTTTCTCTTGTCGATAGCCTTGAGCTACTAACCTTACTTTATTACTTGTGATGACCTCGTTTTCATAGGTGTTGTTCTTAAAAATCCACTTGGTCCCAATCACTTAGTGACCACTTGGAAGTCAAACGAGCTCCCAAACTTCATTTCTATCAAATTGCACGAGCTCTTCTTCCATTGCAACTATCCAAGAGCTATCTTCACACGCTTCTTGGATGTTCTTTGGCTCAATGGTAGAGACAAATACACAATGAGAGAATTCATCAATCCTTGACCTTGTTCGTACATCCACACCAATATCTCCAATTATTTGGTCATGGGGGTGATTACGAATGGTCTGATAAGCTTTGGGAATACCTGGATCACTTGGAACCTCCTCAACAATTTCATTAATATTGTTAGTCTCAATAATAAAATCATTAATTTTAACATTACTAATGGAATCACATAAAACATCTACACTAGCAACAACAATATGAGGAATATCAAAATCTTCATAAAATGATACGTGTAGTGATTCCTCGATCGTTGAAGAGGTTTTGTTGTATATCTGGTAGGCTTTCCTACGTGTGGAATATCCAATAAAGATTCCTTCATCGGATCTTGGCTCAAATTTATCTAAGTTACCAAAGATGTTCTTTATAAAACATTTTGAACCAAAAACTCGAAAATATTTAACTTGCGGCTTTTTATTATAAAATAATTCAAAACAAGTTTTGTTCGTTCGGGTCCTCACTAGGATCCTATTAAGCACATAACATGTTGTGTGCACTACCTTCGCCCAAAATTGTAGTCCAAGATGAATATCACGGAGCATGGTGCGAGCACACTCTATTAGGGTCCTATTCTTTCTCTCGACAATACCATTTTGTGGTGGTGCACGAGAAAAAGAAAAGCTATGAGTAATCACATTGTCATCACAAAACTTAGTGAAAATTCATTCTCAAATTCTCCTCCATGATCACTACGAATAGTGATAATGGTAGATCCTAAGAAATTTTGAATTTTCTTTGCAAATATAGTAAACTCTTCAAAAGCTTCATTTTTATTGGTTAAAAATGAAACCCAAGTAAATCTAGAGAAGTCATCTACGACAACTAATCTATAATGAACAGTACCTTAAGAAGCAATTCTAGTTGGCCTAAATAAATCTAAATGAAGCAATTCTAGGGGCCTCTTAAAAGTTATGCCATCTTTAAGTTTGAAAGACGATTTACTTAGTTTACCTCTTTGGCAAGAATCACAAAAGTTTTTCTTACTAAAAACAATTTTCAGAAAACCTTTAACAAGATCATGCTTAGTTAACTTATATAAGTGCTTAAAATGAACATGACCAAAACGGTGATGCCATAATAGTTGTTCATTTGTATTAGCAACTAAGCAATGTTTTATGGTTTTAGGCAAGCTCAAATAATAAATGTTTTTACGCCTAATACCGGTAAATAAAATATGTGAATCAATACCTACAATTTTACACATACCCTCTCCAAAGTTAACCTTGTAACCCTTGTCACAAAGTTGACTAATGGAGATAAGGTTATGACATAAACCACTAACTAAATAAACATTTGTAATAAGTGGTTTGGAAGGATTACCGACTTTGCATACTCCAATTATGGTTTCCTTTTGATTACCTCCAAAAATGACCGTTGCACCATCCTTGATGCTAATCACTTCGGAGAGCAATGTGGGATCTCCTGTCATGTGTTTAGAGCATCCGCTATCGAGTATCCATCCTTTCCTTTTAGAGCCAATATGACTTTTATTGCTCTCTTTCTTGTTCTTGGTACCTACATAGTATACCATAAGCTCATAGTACCCATGCTTTGTTGGGTGTAATGGCCGGTATTTAATAATATGTATTTTTGCACGTATTCTATCTTTGGTCTTGTGATTTTCTGTATCTTGTACGTATTCGTATACGTATTTTAATACGTATTTTAATTAGATATAATCATATGTAAATCTATTATTATATGATTCATTATATAATTATTTCAAATTCAAAATCCAAATCTTTTTCCTTAAACTCCCGGGAGACTTTTTCCTATGGCAATGAATCATATTCTTAATTGGAATAACTCCTTGATCTTTCATTTTTCCTCTAACCTTAAGCCCTTCCATTTTAACTAAAACCCCTAAATTATTCTAACTCCAGCAGCCACATTCTCCTTTTAATTTTTTGTATACATGCATCACCCACAAGCCTTCAACACTCAGCACACATCTCTACAAAAAGAAATAGTAAACAAACCCTAAGTTTTCTAACTCACACAACCCTACAAATAAAACCCAGGCATCTCAACTCACCTCTCCCCTCTCAAAACCAACAAACCCTAGCCCGAAACTCTCCCACGCGTGCAACCCCCTTCACACATCACCGTGCCTAGCACCCAACGCCTCTGACCTCCGGCCATCTCTCCACCGTCAGCCTCCCAGTCCGACTTCTGCCCGTTGCAACCCCAGAAACAACCCCCTCCCTAAACCCCTAGCAACCCCCCTCCGGCCATCTTTCGACCCTGACACCCTCCACCATCGGTCTCCTCTCCTTCTGACTGCCGCGCGCAACACACCACCGCACATACTCTGACCTCCGACCATCTTCCCCAGTGCCTCACGACCCCCAAGCGCCCTACCCCAATGTAAACAGCCCCTCCTTGCTGCCACAAACCTGCTAGCCTCCTCCCTCTCTCCACCTGCAAACCCTAGCCCCTAAGCTTCCAGCGCCCTCCGGTGATCTTCCCTCCCCGCCATACTCCGGCCACCCTCAACCCCCATCACAGCCGTGCGCAACCCTCATTCAACCTGATCCTCCTCTCACGTGCCCTCAGCCACCAGTGCCGCACTCCTCCCTCCGGCCATCTCCCGATAGCGCCCCTTCCGCCAGCATCTCCTCTTCCGCCTGCAGCACACCACCACCGCACCACGTTATAGCCGCCGCCTCCAACCTGCAAGCACACGCGAGAGAGGAAGCAAAAATAACGTGTAAGCTTCAAATATCTGCATGTTGGTAATCAGTATTATCTAAATATATTAGTATAGCAGCATGTTAGTTGTTAGTTTAATATTAGTTTGTTAAAAGATCAGTAGGTTAGTAAACATATTATGAACCCAGTTAGTTCAAATAATGCTAAAGGAATATATAAATTGTATGTAAGTTGTTTGTTAGATAATATTAGTATAACTGCATGTTAGTGTTATTAGTAAATTAGCATGTTAATGTGGAATACATATTAGTGTAGTTTATTATCTTAGTTATAGTATTTATTTGTTAGTATTAGTTTTACAGCATGTAAGTTTGTTATATTGTTAGTTTAATGTTAAGTTAGTAATAGTAGTTCTAATAATAATGTTAGTATATATATATTAAACACATGTTAGTTAATAAATAATGTTAGTATTAATATAAATACCAACAAAAACAACATGTTGATTTCAACATAAATAATGTTAGTAATTAGATGTTTTGCTATTAGATTAATAATATTAGTAAGTTGGTTAATAATGTTAGTTTATGACATTAGTTCAATAATATTAGTTTATAATATGATTCTGTTAGCGTAAAATGGTTAATCTCATACGCGAATCTATATGTCACAGAGAAATCACGTCTTCCGTTACGATCACTAGGACATCAACCATCACCTCCAGGCAAGTATTTATTTGTAATTGAATTTGGGACAAACTGCTTAAACTAGTGCTGAAATCTCATTTTGAATATGCTCGTCAACTTAATAACCAAACTGCATACTCTTACTATGCCTGTTGCAACTGATTAAAATGGAAATCTCATGTTAATGTTTCATTGATTAAAGAACAACTTTTCTCTACTTGTCATCAAATTGAACCAAAATGAATAGAGGGTAGGACACAACCCTCGAAACACAAACGAGAACCCATCAATTACAGATGGAAAGGAAACTAGTCGGTGACTGGTTATGACACTTGAGTGGGGTTAGTCCATAGTAGTAGGGTTCGTAGATGTAGCTTGACCACCTTACAGCTACCTCCATACCACACCAATGGAGGTAAGCATCTTGGCCATTTTCCATGTTAGGGATGACAAGAAGCGTCACGGTAAACCCCCGATGATAGGGTGCATCAAGAACATGCTACCAACCCGGATATGGATTTATCACGAGCACAAACAACTGAATACTCAATATACATCTGCTTTACTTTTTGAACTGAAATTCATATATGCTCGTACTTTACTTTTATGCACTCATTACTCATAAATGTGTACTAACGATCTTTTGTTCTTTTCCAAGTTATTCCTTATTTCATTACTTTAAATATCTTGCCGAGCTATTCGATGACATATATTTCAATGTAATTATAAAATATATGTTAGGTTTAGAGACTGATTACATCGAGGACCCCACTTTTGAGGATCTCATCTTGGAGGATGATCCTGCTGACTAGAGTTATAAGGATGCTGAGGTCCTCCCTGCTGAAGAATAGAGATAGCTGTGTTAGTTCTTTCCATTACTATTATTTGTAGCTTGCAGGTGTGTTCGCATTTCTATGAATTGTACCGCTATGCTAGGCCTTATTACTTTGTGTACTTGTTTTGAAAACTCTGGAATAAAAGTGAATTAAATATTTATGCTGTTTTGAGAATATTCGCATGCAAGAAACATGCCTAACTAATCCAACGCTTATTGTGCTTAAGTCAAAGAAGAAAGAAATGAACAAAAGTATCTCTTCTTTTCTTTAAGCACATACGGACCCGCTCGCGTCCTCGCTCCCAAGTATGGAAGCGGGGCATGACATTGGGTCCAAGAGAATTAGCCATTTGGTGGACTTTCGCTTCCCAACATAATTACCACTATTTATTACATCGCTAAAATAGGAGGTAACATAAGCATTCCTATCATTTATGCTAGTGTTCTTATATACCCAAATTGTGTATGTTTTGGGTGTTCTTTTCCTAGTTGCATGCACATTTGGTTGAGTTCTATTTGATGCGTGCTTCCTAGGAGCATGAGATCTAGAATATGAAGATGGAGGTGGATAAGCATGAGACATATATGGGTTATATGCAAATTCAGTAGCATGCATGTTATATGCAACATATGGAGCATGCATAAGATGAGGGGGATGAGCATACATGGGAGGATGATGTGCATGAACATATGAATGTGTAGGAGCACGTGCATGAGTATTTCTCATATGTGGGTTTACATGTGTCTGTGGGTGTGGAGCATATAATGAGTCATTCATGTCCACATGTGACGTAGGAGATTTCCTACGTGTATGAGTGTTGGTGTACATATATGCATGACCTTTCTTTTTTGTTTCCACCATTAATTGGTTTCTTACCAAACGAAGGAGATTGTGAAGTGGTGGCCTTCTTGGTAGGTTTGCTACTAATAATGTTTTGACACCACTAGTGGATGCACCGGAGGATGGCCTCACAAAATCTATAATTACACCACTATAGGAGGTGTGAGATTTGAATGCATTTGCTTCCACGTAACCAAGTCCAACACGATGTGTGGCTGGAAATTGGTTTGGAAGCAATTCATCCAATTGCCCTTTCCCTTTGTTAAGTCTCTTAACTTGGGAGGACATAAGCTCATATTTCTTCTTAAGAGAAGAAATACTGGTATCCAACGTGGACAGACGTGTTTTGAGCTCGTGCACTTGGGTTTTAAGAGAATCATTATCAATACCCAATTGTGTGTTTTATGAAGCTAGATCAATACTATCTTTAGAATAATTTTGATCTAGTTGAGATTTGAGGGAGTTCACCTCATTTCTCAAGATGTCAATTTGAGAAATCAAATTTGCTTTCTCAAGTGTAAGTGAATCAACAATGGTGTCATTGTTGATGATGCATGGCATTGATGATTTGCTAACATTAGATTTCTTTAAAGTAGTATATCTAAGCATAAGAGATTGATACTTAGAAAATAATTCTTCATTTGCAATATGAAGTTCATGCATGGTTACCTCGGGTTCATCATTGTCACTATCACTCTCATCGGAGAGTGGTTCTTCTAGGGCCATGAAGCACATATGTGCCCTCTCACCCTTTTCATCCTCAGATTCAATAGAGGAATTTCTGCTTGAATCATCGAACGTCCCAACAAGTCCTTTCTTCTTATCCTTCTTGTATTTGTCAGACTTGTGGTACTTTGGAGCTTTCCACTTTTCTTTGTTTCTAAGCATTGGGCAATCCTTCTTGATTGTTACACTTAAAACAAAGAGATGAAGTATTCTTAGTGGAATCAAATTTAGTTTTTGAAGGAATTTTACCTTTGCGAAAGAAGCGTGGGAACTTCTTCGCCATTTGTGCCATTTCTTCCAAGTCTATTTCGTTCTCGAATTCTTCACTATCGGAGGATGAAGAAGTAGCCTCGAATGCTAACGCTTTCTTCTTGGCCACTGTTGGGTCCATCATTGCTCTAATCTTCATTCGGTTCTCCCTTCTTACTTCGTAAGACATGAGAGTACCGATGAGATTCACCACGGTGTAATTATTCATGTCATTGACCTCCTCAATGGCGATTGCTCTTCTTTTCCATTTTGAGGTCATTCCCATGATTATCTTTCTCACCTTTTCTTGTTGGGTAAAAGGCTTGACCAAGAGCTTCAAGCTCATTTGTGATGTCGATGAAGCGTCCGTACATCGTTGCAATGTTCTCATTATCCTGAATATGAAACATATCGAAATTTTGTATTGCAACATATAATTTAGACATCTTTACCTTGTTTGTTCCCTCATGGGTAACGACTAGATGGTTTCATATTTAATAAGCACTCTTATATGTGCATATCTTATTGAACTCATCCGGATCCAATTCACAATGAGGAGCGTTCATTACCTTGGCATTGTTCACTTCGGCGAACTTCTCGGAGGGAGTCCATTTGTCAAAATCCTCTTCGGAGGGTTCAACATATTCATTATGGAGGGTTCTCCAAAGAGAAGCACTCTTATGAAACGTTTCCTTCCGGCACTTCCCAGAGCTGAAATTTGTTCCATTGAAACATGTGGGACGAACCGTTGATTATCCTTCGAAGACGGTAGATGCACCATCACGATCGTGATTGTTGGACAAAGGAGGTGGAGGAACGTTATTGTTGTTGTTGGATGCCATAGCTAAAAATTTTTTCTCTGGTACCAATTGTAAGGACACTCGCTATGAGGAAAACAATAGAATGGGGGTTGAATAGTGTTTATAAAATTTAAATGATAGTTATACCAATTTAAATTCCTAACCAACAATAAATGCGGAATTATAAATAAACCAAAAATGAAACAATGCTAACACAAAGTATGTTTCAAGGGTTCGAATTACCCAAGTCAACTACCGACTTGCTCCCAGTAATCCTACGTCCCTTCCACCCTGATAGCTCTAGATACTCAAGTTAGAACTCTAACTTGAGGTTTCCTTTAAACCCACTTGTAACAACCCTACAAGTGAAATCGAAACACAATCGATATCCTTGACTCCCACAACATGGGATCAAACAAACTACTCTCACAAACCGAGAGTAAAACTAAAATCAAAAGATATGAAATAATGAAGTAGCAACACTATGCCTTGAAGTAGAACTTAAAGGAGCAAGTGTGTTGTGTGTTGAAGTCTCTTCCAAGAAGAGAGAAAAGGCCCTTTCTCTTATCACCACGAATTGCCTAGAGGATATCACTTTGATTCTAGGTTGGAGAGCAAAAGAGAATGAGATTGGAAATCTAGGGCTTTTGAATTTGAGGGCTTTGAAAACTTGAAGATGAAAGCTTTGGGTTTTCAAGAGATGATCAAGTAGATGAGCAACCCTTCAATGAAACAGTAGAAGCCCTCTTATAGAGACTCTAAAACCCTCAAACAGAATCCCTAAAAACCCATTTGAAATCCATGGAGAAACAGCCAACGGATAGAAATTACACACTCGACAGTCAATTGATGAAGAAACAACAGTCGACTGCTGCACTGTGTCAGAGGGGAGGTGAGAATTCAAACGGTAACTTACTACGTAGGACAGTCGACTGTTGAAGGTCTGACATGTGCTATAAACCTAACATGCGACTGAGCGAAAAATGAGTAAGTTGAGAAAATTCTGCAAATGTTGGGAAGAAGGGACAGTCGACTGATGTGGTATCCACAGGCGCCTGTGCCATGGGCAGGCGACTGTAAAATCAACATCAGTCGTCTGGCCGCAACTTGCAGAGCTTATCAAACACCAAGTGTTAAGATAAAGATTGACATGCGACTGAAGAGGAATTCACAGTCGCATGTGCCATATGCAGGCAATTGTCAAGTCAACATCAGTCGTCTGACCAAACAAAGAAGATAATGATCTTTGGGCAGGAGAGAAACATGCGCCTGACTAACAAATCACTGACACCTGTAACTTGGACAGGTGCATGTATTTTGTACATCAGTCGCCTGAATAAAGTTATAGCTGAAAGCCCAAAAACGAAATGATAAAGTATGTGCAAAACAGATGACTGTAGAACAGATCACATGCGACTGTTTGGAGACATGCGTCTGTTAAACGTTCAACAGTCGCCTGTTGAAATCCCAAAATGCACATGCTTGAGAAATGTGAATTGGAGCCAAAGAAATGTGATCTAATGATTTCCTAGGACAGAAATACAGATGTGTGTGTGCTCCAACATAGTTCTACTTCTAAGCTACTTACTAAAGAGAATAAAAAGATTACATCTTGTATTACCCTCTCTTCTTTCCAAAGAATGAGCTTGAAGTCTTCTAGGAGCTTCATTCATCATCTTTGATCATCCAATCCACCTTTCATGCTTTGATTAATCCTTGAGTGACATCCATTGCTAATTGATCTTCAAGATATGTTTAGGCAATAGATTAACTGCAAATAGGGGATTAGTCACAAGCATTTATGTTTACAAATCATCAACACCAAATAGGGAGAAGTCCAATACTCAACAGACATCACTTTGATCTTCCAGAGTTCTTAGAACTTCCAATAGAGTGTTTGTGGAAAAGGCTGAACTAGCCTCTCAAGAGGAGTGAGAGTCAAATGCTGCACGGTCGTCGGTAGTGCAAAGTTCGAGTCCGTGACAAGTGGTTTCAGAGATGGTTTGGAAATGGCCGGGGAAGACGTCATCAGCAGCATCAACTCCAGCATGGTGACCCATGTGAAGGATGAACTTGGAAACAAGTGAAAGAATAGAGATCTAGATATGTATACAACCTTAATAATACAGATCTAGATGTAGGCATGCTGAATCTTAAAACTTTACCTTCTCTGATAGGAATCGTACCTGAATCCATGAAGACGATGATCCGGATGACGCAGCAAATGATCTTCCAGATCCACACGAATCAACCGTTGGAGAATTCCTTTGCCCTTCGCACGGTTTCTCTTCTAGCGACGGGACGTAGAAAAGACGTCTTCCTTGTTCGTGTTGAATATTGGACTCCCCGGATTTGGTTTTGATGATGAGCAAACATAAATAATCCATGAACTAACAATTTGTGAGCACAGTTTTGGAGATCGTCGCCAATTTCACGAGAATATTCAAAGCGACATCTCAACACTTTCCAAAGCTCATATTCATGACTAAAGCTTCGTTGAAGCTCTTGCGATGCTTTGGAAGATATGAAGATTCAATCGAAGCTCTCGAAGACCATTTATTAAGGTTTTATTTATAGTCTTTTAGCTTCGATATATAGAATTTTAAGCCTTGAGTATATCTTACGTTTCTATCTTCATTTCGCTCATTTCGTAGCTCTAGGATCCTTGCACAAGTTCATTCTAACTTCCTCGAAGCGTCGCGCTTCGATTCGGACTCTGTTGTGCATGTTAGTTGGTACAAGAACAAGTACTGACCGACTAGATGGTGATCTAGTCGGTCGACAACTGTTCTTGGACCGACTAGTTTGATTCCTTAATTTCTTGGACTTTACTGTTTACAGTTAGTCGGTCTACGTTGACTCACCGACCGACTAGTTTGTGAACTAGTCGGTCAGTGATGCTTCTTTGACCGACTAGTTGAGACTTACTGTTCACTCTAAAATTCTCCTAAGCTACTGTTTACCGTTAGTCGGTCTAAGAACGTTTGATGACCGACTAGTTGACAATCTAGTCGGTCAACTTTTGTTCTTGGACCGACTAAGTCAACTTGCCTTCAGACTAAGTTGTTTTGCCTCTTAGTCGGTCTACGTTCATTGGATGACCGACTAGTTGTGAAACTAGTCGGTCAGACAGTGTTCTTGGACCGACTAGATTTCTAGGTCTGAAATTCTTTCTTCTCAGATCTACTCTTAGTCGGTCCACGTTGTTTGGCTGACCGACTAGTTGATGAACTAGTCGGTCAGTGAGTGTTCTTTGACCGACTAATTCTCACAGATTTCTTTCCGTTGGAGATTGACCTAACTTGTTTTTATGGGTCCCTATAAATACGAACCTAGGTCATTTCTATCTTCAATAGAGCTGCCATTAAGAGATTCATTGAGTTCTAAAGAGATAGCCATTCTCCCTCAAATCTAAAGCTCTCTTCCTCACAAGAAACCCATTCTCTCTCATTTCTAGATCTAGAGAGAAGCTTGTTCTTGGTGAGCTCTTCAAGCTATTGCTTGATTCAAGTTTCCAAATCATCCCTAGGCACCCATTGCTGCTCATTTCCTTGGTGCTAGGGTTTGGTAACTTCATCTTCCTCAAATCCTTCATTTCACCATTTGGGTAAGAAAAACTCAAGGTATAGGATTTTGTGGTAAGATTTGTTTATTTCAATATAACTCATTTATATTGCTTGTGATTCTCTCGGTTGTGAGAGAAGGTTGTGATCCCGGGTTGTGGGATTCACGTTTGCTATTGCATGTATGATTTGATCTTGTGAAGGTTTTTCACAAGATATTCATAGTGGAAATCTTAAGTTAGGGTTTCTAACTCAAGTATCCGGAAGGGATCCGGGTGGTTGGGACGTAGGATCACCGGGAACAAGTCGGGGAGACTTGGGTGGATCCGAACCCATTAACATCGTTTGTTAGCATTGTTAATTTCGTTGTCGTCATTCAATTTAAGCTTCCGCAAATTGATTTGGTAGTTGATTGCAATTTAATTTGGAATTATACTCCTTATTATTTTAAAGTACTATTCACCCCCCCCCCTCTAGTACTTGTGCAGTAGCTGGTAGGGCATTACATTTGGTATCAGAGCCAGATACTCAGCTATGTCTGCCAACGACAACAAGACCGTGCCTCCACCTTCCAACTACGACACCTTCAGGAACCGTGAAGGAGCGTCATCGGTGATGGAAGGACATTCCTCTACAAGGCCTCCATTCTTCAACGGTACCAACTACGGGTACTGGAAATGTCGGATGGAAACCTTCCTCCGAAGTGCATCTTTATGGAGGACTACAATGAAGGAGTACATCGAGCCCGAAGAAGAAGATTTTGAGAAATGGACTACCGCGGAGGTCGCCGCGGAGGTAAGCAATGCCAAGGCAATGAACACCTTGCAATGCGCATTGGAGCCCGAGGACTTCAATAAGATATGCACATGTAAGAGTGCATATCAAATTTGGAACTCTCTCCTCATACTACATGAAGGGACGAGTCGGGTAAGAGACTCTAAACTCGTTGTCGTAACCAAAGATTACGAAATGTTTCATATGCAACAGGGCGAGAAGATGAAAGAATATTACGCTCGCTTCGTTGACATAATAAACGAGTTAGAGGCCCTCGGCAAGATCTACACTCAAAAGGAGAAGTGCTTAAAGCTTATTGAAGGACTTCCCTCTTCTTGGGAAAAACGTACCTTCGCCATCGAGGAAGGTAATGACATTAACAAATATACCGTAGTTCAACTAATGGGTACTTTGATGTCATACGAGGTACGCAAAGATAGCAAGGTGAAGCTACAAGAAAAGATGAAGTCATATTTGAACCTAGATGCGCCTAAGAAAAAGGCGATTGCATTCAAGGCGGCTTCATCCACATCTTCCGATGATGAAGACTCAGAAAACGAGTTGGACTTGGAGTCCATGGCACTCATGGCCAAGAAGTTCAACCGTTTCTTCCGGAAAGGTAACTTCAAGACCAAAGGTAAATTTGGTTCTTCTAACGCCTCTTCCTCTCCTTTGTGTTTCAAGTGCAATAAGCCAGGACACATGAAAGCGGAGTGTCCTCTCAACAAACAAAAGGAGAAGTGGAAGGCGCCAAAATTCGATAAGTCCAAGAAATACAAAAAGGGGTACAAGAAAGGACTTGTCGGAGCAACATTCACCGACTCCGAGGATTCCTCAAGCGGAGAGTCGGATGATGAGAAAGTGGAGCAAGCACATATGTGCTTCATGGCAAGAGAGGAGAACGATCAAGGATCCTCCTCTTCCGATGATAGTAATGACGAAAGCGATGAGGTAACGATGGATGATCTTAGAAATGCTAACTCTCAACTTTGGTCAAAATACACTAAGTTAGTAAATAGATATACTAAGGTAAAAGATGACCTAGCTAGCATTCAAACATCGCCTAAGAATATCATCACCAACAACGACACCGTTGTTGAAGAGTTAAGAAATGAGATTGTGAATCTCAAATCTAAACTCGAACATGTTAGCATTGAGGATGCGGAAGAACATAAGATAGCGGATTTAACTTCTCAAAACTCAACTTTGAGTATTGAGAACGAGAATCTTAAATCTCGTGTTTATGTGCTCACATCGCAAGTATCCACTTTAGATACTTCAATGCGTTCTCTCAAAGAGAATTATGAGAACACATTAGGCCAAATCAATAGATTCAATAAAGGTAAGGACCATTTGGATAAAATCCTAAGTGACTTACTTCCGGCCAATCACCACATTGGTTTGGGGTATACGATGGGATGTCCATCCAAAGCGGCCACTACCTTTGTTAGGCCAACTTCCGGTGACTCTACGAGTGGTAGCAAACACTCTATTGGTAGTTCATCTACCAATGGTGCTTCCACCTCGTCCACACCCTCTTTCGGAAAGAAACCCACTATGGGTGGACCTCCAAAGAAGGGCCATGCTTATATGTACACAAATACCATGCCACGTAGGAACACACGTCCTACTCCACCATCTCACACATATGATGATTTTTATGCAACACATTCTCGGGCACGTGCACACCATGTGAGACACCCTCACACACGTGTTCCCACACATGCATATGCTCACCCACCGCATCATATGAATAATTCTCGTCGTGCACCATTCCATCATGTCCCGTATGCCTATCCACAACATGCATCACGTAGAAATCAACGTCGCATGCATGCACCCAATAGGATGATGGCTCCCAAAATATTCACTATTTGGAGCCCAAAGGACACAAGCATGGACGAAAAACAAATGTACATGAATGCTTATTTTTTGGATGTTGTGCATAGTAAGAATTATGTGGGGAAGTCTAAGTCCACTTGGACTTGGCTTCCAAAGGTCTAATCCCTTGGACCCAATGACCTTGGGTACCATGATATGAAAGTGTCTATCTTTAGGTACTCAAGGAAAAGAAAAAGGGAAGGAGCAACAAATTTAAATTTAGCTCCAAAGGGAATTGGATACTCGATAGCGGGTGTTCAAAACACATGACGGGTGACGCTCGATTGCTCTCCGGAGTAGTTCCCATTGCGAATGGAAACCGCGTCGTATTTGGAGGCAACGAGAGCGGAACCATCATAGGTGTTGGTAAAGTCGGTAACCCCTCTAAACCCTTAATTAGTGATGTTTATCTAGTTAGCGGTTTAAATCATAATCGTATTTCAATAAGTCAACTCTGTGACAAAGGTTACAAAGTTAGCTTTGCGAAAGGATTGTGTCATATTTTAAGAAAGGATAATGATAAATTATTATTTTCCGGAACTCGTCGTAAAGACATCTATATTTTGGATCTTCCTAAGTCATATGAACAATGTCTTGTTGCCAACACAAGTGAACAACACTTATGGCATCGACGCTTTGGACATGTGAACTTTGGAACACTATATAAGCTTTCAAAATTGAATTCCATTAAAGGTTTTCCGAAGCTTGTTTTTGAAAAGAAAAGTTTTTGTGATTGTTGTCAACGTGGCAAGCTTCCTAAATCTTCATTTAAACCTAAGAAAAGCATCTCTACTAAACGGCCACTAGAGCTATTACATCTAGATTTATTTGGGCCAACTAGAGTAGCTTCCTTAGGAAATGCAAGGTATGGACTTGTCATCGTAGATGACTATTCAAGATTTACTTGGGTATTTTCATTGTGTAATAAAAATGAAGCTTTTGAAAACTTCACAATTTTTGTTAAGAAAGCACAAAATCTCTTAGGAACCACCATTGTCACTATTCGTAGTGATCATGGAGGTGAATTTGAGAATGAGTCTTTTGAGACATTTTGTGATGAAGTTGGTATTACTCACACCTTCTCTTTCCCTCGTGCACCTCCTCAAAATGGTGTAGTTGAGAGAAAGAATAGGACGCTAGTGGAGTGTGCTCGCACTATGCTTGATGATAGCCAACTTGGCCATCAATTTTGGGCGGAAACGGTACACACCGCTTGCTATGTGTTTAATAGAATACTTTTGAGGCCCGGCACTAAACAAACTTGTTATGAATTGTTGTTTGGTAGGTTGCCTCAAGTTAAACATTTTCGTGTTTTTGGTTCGAAATGTTTTATTAAGAACACATATGGTAGTTTGGACAAATTCGATCCGAGATCCGATGAGGGGATTTTTGTTGGATATTCTACGCGTAGCAAAGCCTACCGGATATTCAACAAACGAACCTCAACGATCGAGGAATCGCTTCATGTCTCATTTAATGAAGGATTTGTTCCAACTAGAATTTCAAATGATAATGATTCTTTGGATGTTTTATGTGATTCGTTTGATAATTCTAAGTCTAATGATTCTATTGACTCTATTGAGACTAACCCAACTAATGAAGTTGTTGAGAATGTTCCTAGTGATCAAGGTATTCCCAAACGGCTTCATTTGGTTCGTGACCATCCCCATGAGCAAGTCATTGGCAATATCTATGATAGTGTCAAGACGAGATCGCAAGTTCACCACTTCGCAAATTGTGCCTTTGCCTCATCGATAGAGCCAAAGAATATTAATGAAGCATGCGAAGATAGCGCTTGGATCTTAGCCATGGAGGAGGAGCTCATTCAATTCGAGAGGAGTGAAGTTTGGGAGCTTGTTCCATTGCCATCGAAGAACCACACTGTCATAGGGACAAAGTGGATCTTCAAGAACAAAACCGACGAAAACCAAGTCGTCGTCCGGAACAAAGCTCGGTTAGTAGCTCAAGGCTATCGTCAAGAGGAAGGTATCGATTTCGAAGAATCTTTCGCTCCGGTAGCTAGATTAGAATCAATTAGATTACTTTTGTCTTTTGCATGCCATAAGAATTTTAAATTATTTCAAATGGATGTTAAAAGTGCATTTTTAAACGGAGATGTCGTTGAGGAAGTTTACGTTTCTCAACCTCCGGGCTTCATAAATGAAAAATTTCCAAATCACGTTTTTAAACTAAAGAAAGCTCTTTATGGTTTGAGACAAGCTCCTCGATCTTGGTATGATCGCCTAAAGAATTTTCTTTTGGATTTGAATTTTAAAATGGGCGAAGCCGATTCAACACTTTTTATTAAGCATGTGAATAATGATATTTTATTAGTTCAAATTTAATCATTTTCGGTGCTACTAACTTCGCTCTTTGCGAAGAGTTTTCTAATGTGATGAAGGAACAATTTGAGATGAGCCACATGGGCGAACTCAAATATTTCTTAGGTCTCCAAATTCGCCAAATGAACGATGCAATCTTCATCCACCAAACGAAGTACACGGTGGAGTTGCTAAAGCGATTTGGAATGGAGAATGCCTCCGGGAAAAAGACTCCAATGAGCACGACTACGCATCTTGACAATGATACGGGCGGTAAGGATGTAGACATTCGTCTATATCGAGGTATGATAGGTAGTTTGCTTTATCTTACCGCAAGTAGGCCCGATATTATGTTTGCCGTATGTATATGTGCTCGTTATCAGTCTCAACCTAAGGAGTCTCACTTAGTAGCGGTAAAACGTATTTTTCGCTATCTAAGTTACACTTTAGATTTTGGATTACTTTATCCGAAATCTAGCACATATGAGTTAGTCTCATATAGTGACGCTGATTATGCGGGATGCAAATCCGACAGGAAAAGTACTAGTGGCACTTGCCATTTTCTAGGAAATTCTCTTGTCTCTTGGTTTTCCAAGAAGCAAAATTCGGTATCACTTTCAACCACCGAGGCGGAATATATTGCCGCCGGTGCCGCTTGTGCCCAGGTTCTTTGGATGAGACACACATTGAAGGATTTTGGTATTCATTGTGATACTAGCCCTATCATGGTGGATAACCAAAGTGCTATTTGTCTTTCAAAGAATCCGGTGCACCATTCCCGATCGAAACACATAGATGTCCGACACCATTTCTTAGATGATCATGTTGCTAAAAAGGACATCATTTTAGTGTACGTTGAAACCCAAAAGCAAATCGCCGATATTTTCACGAAACCCCTAAAGGAGGACTCCTTTGTGCGGTTGCGTCGAGAATTGGGGATTATGGGTGAATCCGAGATATAGGATTCATATTTAAATTCAATCATCTTGCATGTTAATATATTTCGCGATATTTCATTCATGCTAGATTAATTGAATTTTTGGGAATTTTATGTGATTTATTTGAATTTATGATCGAATTCATATTTCAATGTCGTATTTAAGATTTCGACGTTTTATGGGGTAATTTAGATGACTAATGAGTGAGTTAGGATGTTTCATCCAAGTGGTTTGTGAAGAGAAATCAAATTTCTACTTTTGGACTCTTCTAGTCGGTTTCAGTTCTCTTGTCAACCGACTAGATGCTCATCTAGTCGGTCAGCAAATGAACTCAGACCGACTAGATCAAGCAAATTTCCATCTCCTATCTTTTTCTTTCGTTAGTCGGTCATAGTACACTTTCCGACCGACTAGATTGAAAACTAGTCGGTCAGTAAGTATACTGAGACCGACTAAATCTAGCCCTAAAAATCACTCTGAGCTACTGTTTCAACTTAGTCGGTTCAAGCTCATTTACCGACCGACTAGATCGTAATCTAGTCGGTCAGTGCTTGAACTGTGACCGACTAAGTATGTTAGGGCAGTTTCGTCTTTTCGTATCCCGACCGACTTATACTCATCCTTCATCCGACTAATCTCTCTATTAGTCGGTCTTCTCTTTTGCTCCAGCCCGAAAACCCCAAACCCCCATCGAGCCCCTTCGCATTCTCATCGTCTCCGGCCATTTCTCCGGCCATCCCCGCCGTCCGCCGTCGTCGACTCAGCCTCCTAGGTATCTCCCTCCCTCTCCTAGGTCGATTTCTTGCCCTAGGGTTCGATTTCTCCTCCTAGGTATTCTAGGGTTTGGTTTATTTTCGAATTTCTTGATCTCTAGGGTTGTTAGCTTGTGATCTCTAGGTTGCTTGTGATTTTCTTCGATTGATTGTGCTCGTAGTGCTATGGCTAAGACTCGAATTCCTATCGCCTCTTCCGGGGCCTCTCCTATGACCGTAGAACAACCTTCGGACCCTAGGAATCCCCCGAAGCCTAAGCGTCGTGCCAAGTCAACCCAAGGCTCTCCATCTTCGCCTCCTCTTAAGAAGCCTAGGACTGCCACAATTAAACCCCGCAAATCCAAGACCAAAAAGCCTATTCTTCACTCTCCGGCTACTCCTCCCGATTCCGACACTGATTTTATTCCTGAGGATGAGCCTACTAGGGAACCTACCACACCTCCGAAGACCCGTAAGGCCAAGGGTAAAGCTCCTATGCCAGTTGGCGGTGTAGACATATCGTTGTGCCGCGATGACCCTCAGTGTCTCACCGCGTACAACCGTATAGAACACTGTCCACTGTTGTTGGAGCATTACGTTCAGTTCTCTGATTTTCTCGGCCTTGCTGATCTTCTCTCTTATAGTGGCCTTCTAGATTATCTCCGATACGACCCCAAGGCCAATCCCAAACCGTACCCTCGCCTCGTGAAATTGTTCTATGCCAACCGTATTCGAGGCCAGTACAACACCAGCCATTCCATTGAGACGACTGTCTTGGGAACTCCTATAGTTCTCACGGCAGAAATCTTGGGGGAGATCCTTGGTTGTGCGTCGTGTGGTCTCCTCCCCTCGGACATTTCCGTAGACGACATTTCTTCCTTGGATCAGTCTATTCTTTCTGAGATTTTCCAGGTTATCCCCTCCGCAT
This sequence comes from Scilla litardierei, assembly GCA_030789695.1. Lineage (NCBI taxonomy): Eukaryota > Viridiplantae > Streptophyta > Magnoliopsida > Asparagales > Asparagaceae > Scilla > Scilla litardierei. Next base: position 75,565,938 of record CM061138.1, on the reverse strand, counting down.
TCATTGGTGTTCCATCGAAATCTTTTAAGCCGAATGCGTGGGTTCTTAACCTGATTTTGAAGTCGTGTCTCCTCCCTAAGTATGGATCCTCTTCACTCCCCTCTCAGCCGTTCTTGAAGCTCATATACGCTCTTTTCTTGGGGTGCGAGATAAATTGGGCTCGCGTGATACTCGATAAGATGGATTCTTTCGAGTGTATACGCAAGACCAATAAGTCTGCGCACATTCCATACCCTTGCTTGTTGACTCTCGTATTCCGTCATTTCCGTGTCCCCCTCCCTCCTGACGATGAGCGTCCTTTGGGTACGCCTCTGAACGCGACGGCCGTGAAGAAATCTCTAGCGGCTCTTCATCACGTGCAGAGGTCTACCGCATCTGCTTCTCAGTCTACTCCGTCAGCTGCTGCAGCCTCGTCTTCCCCTGCTACATTGGACGATGTCGTACGCCTACTTCGTCAGCACGACTCCCGTTTGGCTCGTACTGAGGAGGTAGTCTGCCGTATGGCGCGTATGATGGGGATTGATCTTCCTCCGTCTGTGTCTGAGGCCGAGGAGATGGACGATGAGGAGCTTGACGAGCTTGCTACTTCTTTTGCCCGTGGCGCTGAGGCCACTGCTGCTGCTGCTGCTGGTACTTCCACTTCTGCTCCTGGAGTTGCCACCTCTTCCGGTGTTCCAGAGCCATCTGCTGCAGCTCTTCAGCCTTCTGAGCCTGCTGCTGACCCAGTTTCCGAGCCTGCTCATGTATCTGCTGCTGCTGCTTCTGTCGAGACTCATGCTGCTGTTGAGCCTGTTCCTGAGATCTCCACTCCTGCCCCGACGATTCCATCTGTTGAGACACCTCTTCTCCCTGCAGAGCCTGAGTCCACTCCGTCGACTGGACCCACGGACGCTGCAGATCCAGCCTCCTCCTCGTGATCGTCTGTTCCGAGGACTCTCCACTGCATTCTGGATGATATATTTTAGTGAGAGTGTTTTGGGTTAGGATGGGGTTGAGAGATGTTTTGATGTATTTTTTTTGTGCTTTCTGGTTGTCGGTGTTGGATTTTATGATATGACGATGTTGATGATGATGATGTACTTTTTGTTGTTTATATAAATGATGTGTCTCACTTCATATGATGTACCTCATATATTCGATGTGATATCTTTTTGGATGTACTCATGTTGTCTATATATATATATATATATGTTCATCATCGTTCACTTTGTCTTTTATTCGTCGTGCAAATTTTAATATTCGTTGAATATATTTGAAATGTGATTTCGTCGCTCGACGCATAAAAACTTGGTTAAATAGATTTAAATTCTATAATTGTATAGAATTGTTTTCCATGCACAAATTTAACCAAGAATATTGAATATTGAAGAGTATGTTTCTTTATTCAAGAAATGAATAAACATTTGGTATTTTTGATGATTTTGATTATCGTTGATTTTTTATTGATAATGGAAAATTTGGCACACCTTGTTTTGATTTCCACAATTTTCCCTTGGTGTCAAGTTGGTCCATTGTCTTTGTCTACGACTCCCGATGTTGGATTTTACATTTCCTAATTGTTGTCGTTGTACGCCCCCCATTTTTGGGATAATGCCAAAGGGGGAGAGATAATGATAATAAATAGCGCAAATGAAAATTTAACTCAATTTCCAAGAATCTAGTTTGATATGTTAGATTCAGGGGGAGTTAAGATATATATAAGGATTTTCAAAATCCGATATTTCAAAAATCAATTCACTTTATTTATCTTACTCGTCTGCTTGATGCAATTCATTTATATTCAATTTGGAATTAACGTGTCATCAATGCAGGGGGAGTAAGTATTTTACATTTGAATTATTATCTTTGATTATTATTTATGATTGGTTTGTCATCACCAAAAAGGGGGAGAATGTTGAATATTGGACTCCCCGGATTTGGTTTTGATGATGAGCAAACATAAATAATCCATGAACTAACAATTTGTGAGCGCAGTTTTGGAGATCGTCGCCAATTTCACGAGAATATTCAAAGCGACATCTCAACACTTTTCAAAGCTCATATTCATGACTAAAGCTTCGTTGAAGCTCTTGCGATGCTTTGGAAGATATGAAGATTCAATCGAAGCTCTCGAAGACCATTTATTAAGGTTTTATTTATAGTCTTTTAGCTTCGATATATAGAATTTTAAGCCTTGAGTATATCTTACGTTTCTATCTTCATTTCGCTCATTTCGTAGCTCTAGGATCCTTGCACAAGTTCATTCTAACTTCCTCGAAGCGTCGCGCTTCGATTCGGACTCTGTTGTGCATGTTAGTTGGTACAAGAACAAGTACTGACCGACTAGATGGTGATCTAGTCGGTCGGCAACTGTTCTTGGACCGACTGGTTTGATTCCTTAATTTCTTGGACTTTACTGTTTACAGTTAGTCGGTCTACGTTGACTCACCGACCGACTAGTTTGTGAACTAGTCGGTCAGTGATGCTTCTTTGACCGACTAGTTGAGACTTACTGTTCACTCTAAAATTCTCCTAAGCTACTGTTTACCGTTAGTCGGTCTAAGAACGTTTGATGACCGACTAGTTGACAATCTAGTCGGTCAACTTTTGTTCTTGGACCGACTAAGTCAACTTGCCTTCAGACTAAGTTGTTTTGCCTCGTAGTCGGTCTACGTTCATTGGATGACCGACTAGTTGTGAAACTAGTCGGTCAGACAGTGTTCTTGGACCGACTAGATTTCTAGGTCTGAAATTCTCTTTCTTCTCAGATCTACTCTTAGTCGGTCCACGTTGTTTGGCTGACCGACTAGTTGATGAACTAGTCGGTCAGTGAGTGTTCTTTGACCGACTAATTCTCACAGATTTCTTTCCGTTGGAGATTGACCTAACTTGTTTTTATGGGTCCCTATAAATACGAACCTAGGTCATTTCTATCTTCAATAGAGCTGCCATTAAGAGATTCATTGAGTTCTAAAGAGATAGCCATTCTCCCTCAAATCTAAAGCTCTCTTCCTCACAAGAAACCCATTCTCTCTCATTTCTAGATCTAGAGAGAAGCTTGTTCTTGGTGAGCTCTTCAAGCTATTGCTTGATTCAAGTTTCTAAATCATCCTTAGGCACCCATTGCTGCTCATTTCCTTGGTGCTAGGGTTTGGTAACTTCATCTTCCTCAAATCCTTCATTTCACCATTTGGGTAAGAAAAACTCAAGGTATAGGATTTTGTGGTAAGATTTGTTTATTTCAATATAACTCATTTATATTGCTTGTGATTCTCTCGGTTGTGAGAGAAGGTTGTGATCCCGGGTTGTGGGATTCACGTTTGCTATTGCATGTATGATTTGATCTTGTGAAGGTTTTTCACAAGATATTCATAGTGGAAATCTTGAGTTAGGGTTTCTAACTCAAGTATCCGGAAGGGATCCGGGTGGTTGGGACGTAGGATCACCGGGAACAAGTCGGGGAGACTTGGGTGGATCCGAACCCATTAACATCGTTTGTTAGCATTGTTAATTTCGCTGTCGTCATTCAATTTAAGCTTCCGCAAATTGATTTGGTAGTTGATTGCAATTTAATTTGGAATTATACTCCTTATTATTTTAAAGTACTATTCACCCCCCCCCCCTCTAGTACTTGTGCAGTAGCTGGTAGGGCATTACAGTTCGTGTGTTCCGGGGATCATGACCGCATATAAATAGGCTAGCCTCCTAGCCCGAGGATTTCCAATTCGACCCATCAATGAATTAAAGCCCAATTGTCTCTACACATAAAGGCCCACAACCTGATCGACTCATTTAAGCCCACTTAACCAAATAAATATGATCACTTATATAACATGCTTTAATATGACAGTGTAACATTATATAATTATATTTGCATATTAGCCCAACATTGGATTAAGATCCAACTAAGTTGGATAAGTTCCAACAGTCTCCCACTTGGGCTATATGCTAAACTTTATAATTATATTTCATTATGCATACTAAACCGAATAAGATCTTAACTTACTGTCATTTCTTTAATGAGTCAAAAACAATCTGGTGCATCAATTACATTAGCATGGGATCTAAGAGATCTGCGCCGCAGCAATTGCAGCTCGACCCATCAGTGGTCACCGTGCTAATATAAAAGAATGACATGGATTATGAAGTGGATGTGTAGCATGGAAATTACATGTAATGTTATCTAACATGTTTATTTCCAACTGATCCTCCTTAACCTAAGAGAGATCATCATAAAAATAAACACATATTTTCATACGCATTTATAAACATAGAATTGGACTATAAAGCCAAACAAACTGTACTTTATTTCTGCAGAAATAAACCAAATATGCATAAACTGGAGACTGAAATGTTGTCTAAAAAATAGAACACTACAAAATTAAAAACTCCCACTAAAACTGAGCATCTTTAAATGACATGACACCCATACGAGCAACATGCTCATGAAATGTTTTGGGTGGCAGTCCCTTAGTAAGCGGAGTCGCAAGTTTGAGTTTGTACCAATGTGCTCTATAAACAACTGCTTATTTCCAATTCTTTCCTTAATAATCAGGAACTTGATATCAATATGCTTTGATTTCGCTGAGCTCCTGTTGTTAGATGCAAATGCAACTGCAGACATATTCTCACGGTTTCTCTTCTAGCGACGGGACGTAGAAAAGATGTCTCCCTTGTTCATGTGTTCCGGGGATCATGAACGCATATAAATAGGCTAGTCTTCTTAGCCCTATGATTTCCAATTCGGCCCATCAACGAATTGAAGCCCAATTGTCTCTACACATAAAGGCACACAACCTGATCGACTCATTTAAGCCCACTTAACCAAATAAATGTGATTACTTATATAACAGGCTTTACATATGACAGTGTAACATTATATAATTATATTTGCATATTAGCCCAACATTAAGATCCAACTAAGTTGGACAAGTTCCAACAGTCTCACACTTGGGATATATGCTAAATTTTATAATTATATTTCATTATACATACTAAACCGAATAAGATCTTAACTTACTGTCATTTCTTTAATGAGTCAAAAACAATCTGGTGCATCAATTACATTAGCATGAGATCAAAGAGATCTGCGCCACAGCAATTACAGCTCGACCCATCAGTGGTCACCGTGCTAATATAAAAGAATGACATGGATTATGAAGTGGATGTGTAGCATGGAAATTACATGTAATGTTATTTAACATGTTTATTTCCAACTGATCCTCCTTAACCTAAGAGAGATCATCATAAAAATAAACACATATTTTCATACGCATTTATAAACATAGAATTGGAATATAAAGCCAAACAAACTGTACTTTATTTCTGCAGAAATAAACCAAATATGCATAAACTGGAGACTGAAATGTTGTCTAAAAAATAGAACACTACAAAATTACAAACTCCCACTAAAACTGAGCATCTTTAAATAACATGACACCCATACGAGCAACATACTCATAAACGTTTTGGGTGGCAGTTCCTTAGTAAGCGAAGCTGCACCGTTTGAGTTTGAACCAATGTGCTCTATAGAGAACTGCTTATTTCCAATTCTTTACTTGTTGTAATAATCAGAAACTTGATATTAATATGCTTTGATTTCACTGAGCTCCTGTTGTTAGTTGCAAATACAACTGCGGACATATTGTCACAAAATAACTTGAGTGACCTTTCAATGCCATCTACAATGCGCAGCCCCGTGAAAAAATTCCGTAGCCATAAACCATGATTGGATGCCTCATGACAAGTAATGAATTCTGCAGCCATAATGGAAGAGGCTATACTAGACTGTTTAGCACTCTTCCAAGAAATGCCACCTTCTGATAATGTATAAACATAGCTTGTTGTAGATTTCATGCTGTCGTGACATCCAGCAAAATCAGAGTAAGTATATCCTATGATCTCAAACTTTTTCGACCTCTGATATACGCGCATGTGTCCTTTTGTCCTCTGTAAGTACCGTAAGACCCTTTTCGCTGCTTTCCAATGGTCTAATCCTGAATTGCTCAAGTATCTGCCAAGCATTCCTGTAATGTATGCTAAATCTGGATGCGTACATACTTGAGCATACATGATACTCCCAACTGCTGAAGAATAAGGAATATCCTTCATCTGTGCTTTCTCAATATCACTTTTAGGGGACTGACTGAGACTAAACTTGTCTCCTTTAGATACCGGGGTATCTCCTGGTTTGCAAATTTCCATGCCAAATCTTTGCATAACCTTTTCAATGTAGGCCTTTTGTGATAATCTAAGTATACCTCGAGAACGATCTCGGTGTATTTGGATTCCTAATACAAAAGATGCATCACCAAGATCTTTCATCTCAAAGTTCTTACCTAGAAAGTTCTTGGTTTCATGCAATAAGCCTTCATTGTTATTGGCAAGTAAACTGTCATCTACATATAAAACCAGAAAATCAAATTTACTCCCACAGAACTTATAGTATATGCATTCATCAACCAAATTCATATCGAAGCCAAATGCAATGATAACTTGATGAAACTTAAAATACCATTGTCGAGACGCTTGTTTGAGCCATAGATGGATTTCTTAAGTTTGCAAACTATATTCTTTGGTTCTCCCTACACAAAGTTTTCTGGTTGCACCATATAAATTACCTGATCAATATCCCTGTTAAGGAACGCTGTTTTCACATCCATTGATGTAACTCAAGATTAAAATGAGCCACTAATGCCATTATTATCCTGAATGAGTCTTTCGTGGAAACCAAAGAGAAAGTCACATTATAATCAATGCCTTCCTTTTGAGTAAAGCCCTTAGCGACAATACGTGACTTATATCTTTCCACATTACCTTTTGAATCACTCTTGGTTTTAAATATCCATTTGCAACCAATGGGCTTCACATCTTTAGGTAATGGGACAAGATCCCAAACACCATTGTCCTTCATTGACTTTATTTCTCCTTTCATGGCATCTATCCATTTTAGAGAGTTAGAACCATTTTTGGCTTGATGGAAGTTGATTGGATCATCTTCCATCACTCCAATATCAACCCCATGTTCAGAGAGATATGCAATGTAGTCACTTGATATTACACTTCTCCTCTCTCTAGTGGATCTCCTTAATGGCAATGTTTCTTGAGGTGCACGGGTTTGTTCTTCTTGAATATGAGGAGCAACAACATTGCCTTGAATATTTGTGTCTTGTTTTATAACAGGAATGGAATCCTGATCAATAACAAGATCACCTGTGGGAATATCTACATATTCCTCTTCGAAAACATTGTCTCTTCCTAAATCTCCCCCCCCCCCCCCCCGGAAACCCGGTATCCTCAAGAAATCTGGCATTTCCAGTCTCAAAAATATTCTTATTTATGGGATCATAAAATTTGTAACCCCTCGATCTTTAAGCATATCCAATAAACTAACAACTAATTGTCCGTGTGTCCAGTTTCATTTCATTAGGCCTATAAGGCTTTGCCTCAGCTGGACATCCTCATATGTGCATATGCTTTAGACTAGGTGTTTTGCCTGTCCAAAGCTCATATGGTGTTTTGTTAGCTGCTTTCATTGGGACCCTGTTTAGGATGTAAGCTACAATCTGTATTGCTTCTCCCAGAGTCTTTCTGGTAAGGAAAAATGACTAACATACTTCTTATCATGTCCTTAAGCGTTCTGTTTCGTCTTTCAGCTACACCATTCATAATGGGTGAACTCAGCATGGTGTACTGTGGGAAAATACCACATTCTTTTAGGAATTTAGCAAACGGTCCTGGACGTTGTTCACCTGAACCATCATATCTGCCGTAGTATTCACCACCACGGTCAGATCTGATAGTTTTAATCATTTTGCCTAGTTGGAGTTCAACATTAGCTTTAAAATTTTTGACGTGTCCAAGGACTGAGACTTTTCATATATGAGATAAATGTAGACATATCTTGAATATTCGTATATGAACGTTATAAAATATTGCTGACCATTCCAAGCAACCAAAGGGAATGGTCCGTAAATATCCGTATGAATAAGTTCTAAGACGCCATTTGACCTTTTGGCTTCAAATCTATTTTTATTAGTTTGTTTTCCCTTTATACAATTAATACAGACATCAAAATCTGAAAAATCTAAAGGGCTGAGAATATCATTTGACACAAGTCTCTCAATTCTCCTTTTGGAGATGTGACCCAATCTCTTGTGCCATAACAAAGCCGAATTCTCATCAGTTAATTTTATCCTTAAAACCTGTGTACCCAAATGCAAGGATTCATTTAATGTAGCAATTGTTTCTAGCATATACAGATTATCAAAACCAGATAAATAACCAGAACTAATTAACTTGGAATTAAGAGATAAGCTGAATTTTCCATTCGCAAAAGAACAACAATAACCAGATTTGTCTAATGCAGAAATTGAAATTAAGTTTTGTCGAAACGAAGGTACAATAAAAGTCTCAAATAAATCCAAATAGTTCCCAGTTTTTAAAGATAATCTGACATCCCCAATTGCTGCAACCATAGCCTTCTTGCCATCGCCCACAAAGATGTATCTTCCAGCATCATTTGGCTTTCGGCAGTTCAGGCAGCCCTGCATAGACACACTGATGTTAGTAGTTGCACTAGAGTCTAACCACCATGTGTATATATGTACAGAGGTTAAATTAACTTCTGAACAAACCAAATTGTGAAGAGTACCTTTCTTAGCACGCCAAGCGTGAAAACTAGTACACTGCTTCTTCACATGTCATTCAGCTCCACAAAAGAAACAACTATCTTTCGTAACAGCCTTAACAGTCTTCTTTTGTTGTTTCTTAGGTGGTGCTGTAATTGCAACTTCTTTACCCTTTTTCCTTTTGTTGTCCTTAGGAGTAAAGGCAATATTGGCACGTTCAGTCTTGTCTTGCTTAAGTCTATCCTCTTCCTGAACACAATGGGAGATGAGCTCATCCAGAGACCAAGTCTCTTTCTGACAGTTATAGCTCACCTTGAACTGAGTAGGAAGGGATATAAGAACCAAATGCACATGCAGGTCCTCTGAGAGGTCAAGCTTAAGTGCTTTCAACTTTGAAGTAATGTGGAACTGTTCCAGAATGTATTCCCTTATATTGCCTTTCCCCTTATACTTCATTGAGATAAGACTTATCAGAAGCGTACCAATTTCTGCCTTTTCGTTTCTAACGAATCTTTTCTCAATATCTGCAAGGAAACCTTTAGCTGTAGTGATCGAAGAAGACAGAGCCCCAAAAAGCTTCTGGGATGGCTCTCTTCATGATCATGACACACATGCGATTAGACTTTACCCACTTCTCATACTCCCTCTTTTCCTTAGAGGTACTCTTATCCATAGTAAGGGGGGTCAGTCTATTCTACTCACAAGGTCCAGATCTCGTATCCCAAGAACTATAAGTAAGTTCTCTTTCCAGGATTTAAAATTAGAGCCATTCAACACCGAAATTGAGTTCAAGTTAGCAGTTATATTTGCGGAGTAGCAGCTAAAAAATAGGACAATAAATATAGACAAACATGCTCACATAAGTATTAATTTTAAAGCAATGGTATAAATTCAAAATTGCATGTTTCCATCTCAAGATATTCTGTACTAGCTTAATATTTATCTTTGGATAATCTATTAACTAGTGAATGACATTTTGTCGCAGCAATCAAATAAAGACAATAATAAACATGCCAAAAGTAAATCTTCCTTTGGGCCGAATTAGATTTTCATGCATAAGACTCAACAATCATCACTTATTTATTGCCACATGTGTGCATAAAATGATATAGAACGATAATCTTCCTTTGGGCCGATTTAACATTCATATGAAATTATGCACATAAAATTCCTTTTTATATTTATGAAATAAATTAATACAAAGCAACAGAGCCCACTTTGATGAGATGATGATTGCACCAAGTCATTTCAAAAAAAATATAGCAAAATTTGAATTTATTTTAGCACAATTAATACTACCTTTATCCTTGAGGAGAAATATATGTAAAAAACTTTTATTAACTCCTTCAATCCAAATTAAAATTCATTTCATGCAACTAATCATACAACGTATGTATTAACTGTTTACATTACGAAACAACAATAATCTTTACAGTAGAGCCCATTTGGTGGGATTTCGTATCAATTAGAATCATTTCGAAACGCTTAAATAAAATATGCCAAAAAGAATTTAAAATGGAATAATTAAAATTTAATACACAAATAAAACGTATGAGTAAATATATATAAGATTGTCGTTTATTTTCTCTTATTATTGGTGCATTAATATAACCAAAGAGGGCTTAACAGAATTTAAATAGACCTAAAATAGGGTTCAGAATAACCAAATAATTCAAAATAAAGCTCAATATTGTGCAATAGCCAAAACAGGCACAAAATTTCAGCCCATATACTGATTTTAATTTTTTTTGAAAAAAAAAACCGTTTGGGCTTGATTTTCGCCCAGGGATTGCTAGGGTTTCAGAAACCCTAGCAGGAGGCAACCTAGGGACGGTCGCCGCCGCCCCCTCTTCTGTGCATCGGGCGTCGGCCAGTTGCCGGTGCCATCTTCTCCGACGGGGGCGGCAGGGCACCGTCCCCTGTGAACCGCGGTAGGCACCGCGACGTCGCCTGCTCTTCTCCGACGGGGCGACAGGGCGCCGCCCCCTGTGAACCGCGGCAGGCGCCGCGATGGCGCCTACTTTTCTCCGACGAGGGCGGCAGGGCGTCGCCCCATGTTAACCGTGGCAGGCGTCGCGACGGCACCTGCTCTTCTCCGACGGGGAAGGCATGGCACTACCCCTTTGTTCCCTGATCCGACGGGGGGCGGCAGGGCGTCACCCCTTGTGAAACTGCCGCAAGCGCCAAAAGGTGCATGCTTTCCTGACGCGGCCTGCTAGGCCGCCCCCCTTCCTCACCATGTCGGGCGCCGGTGAATCGCCGGCGTCGATCTTCCTGACGGGGCCGGCTCTGCTGCCCCCTCTTGATCTGTGTCGGGCGGCAGCCGGTGGATCAATCATTTGAGTAGTATTTTTAACAGGAAAAATTGAATTAAAACTCATAAAACATCCAGATCTGATTTCATAAAGATTAAAAATCCTATTTTTATCAGATCTACGTATGAGCAGGCAAAATCATAAGATCCAGACATCTTGGCTCTGATACCACTCGAAAGAACTAGAGATCTAGATATGTATACAACCCTAATAATAAAAATCTAGATGTAGGCATGCTGAATCTTAAAACTTTACCTTCTCTGATAGGAATCGGACCTGAATCCATGAAGATGATGATCTGGATGACGCAGTGGATGATCTTCCAGATCCACACGAATCAACCGTTGGAGAATTCATTTGCCCTTCTCGCAGTTTCTCTTCTAGCGGAAAAGACGGTGCCCTTGTTCGTGTGTTTCGGGGATCATGACCGCATATAAATAGGCTAGCCTCCTTAGCCTTAGGGTTTACAATTCGGCACATCAACGAATTGAAGCACATTGTCTCTACACATAAAGGCCCACAACCTGATCGACTCATTTAAGCACACTTAACCAAATAAATGTGATCACTTATATAACGGGCTTTACATATGACAGTGTAGCATTATATAATTATATTTGTATATTAGCTCAACGTTGGATTAAGATCCAACTAAGTTGGATAAGTTCCAACAACAAGAAGAAGAGCGATAAGAAGAATCGTGGTAGATCGAGAGATGCAATGTCCAAATGGGAGGCAAGAGTATCCAAGAGTGGATCAATCATTTGAGTAGTAAAGAGAGTTATCCAAGTTCCTCTTAAATACCTTAAGTGTTCTTTGATTGTTCTTCCTATTCAAGAGAGTTCTTTGATGTTCTAAGCAATCTCTGGCTTAGACATCACTTTGATCTTCCAGAGTTCTTAGAACTTTCACCAGGTGCTGGAGAGTAAGGCTGAACTACACTCTCAAGTGGGAGCGGAAGACTAATGCCGCGTGGTCGTCGGTAGTGCAAAATCCGAGCCCGTGATAATACTCATTGAAGATGTCCCTTGGTATTCCAATGGTGGCTCCTTGCATTCCATTTTATATCATCTTTAAGCATGTCTCTTGACATACTAGTGGTGTCTATTCAGAGTATAATTTGTGTAACCTTCAAAGTTGACATTTTGATATGCCAAAAAACATATTTTTTTAAGAAGTCCAATCATAATTTTGATTCTATATGTAGTACCCACAATCCATGTTGCGCCGGCCACACCAACCCACATGAGAAGGAATCACTTCAGCGGAAAAAGACGGACACCAAACATGATCTCAAAAAGTGAGGCGAGATGGTGGGGTCCCACAAACACTGTTTGCGGACCTACCAAACACCGATTCCTCCTCCACAATTTGCAAAACAAATGTGCCCTAAACTTGGCTCTGGTCGACACCCGAACCAACGTGGACCCGACTACATTTGCATTTAACACACACACTCTCTCTCTCTCTCATCTGCGTAATTTTGTCATATTCCATTTTTAAGATGAAAAGCTTAAAAATGACATGTTTTGCACTTCAAACTGTAAATCGTAGATAGCTTGGAAAAGGACACTAAGATACATGCATTCGGGATCTTTAATAAGTAGCCTAGCCATGCTTTATGTTCTCTACGCAGCGAGTTCTTCCCCTTCGTAACAAACTTCTCTGTGGAGCTTCACACAAGGCAAATTATAACACAGCCGTACAGTACATGTAATGAATCTTGAAGCATTAGCATTTGTTTGTAAATGGTGGATCAGACTTAATAGATCCACCATCTGACACAAGATGTTCTGGTATCAACCATGCTCAACTGAAACTGGGCTAATTTAATACAATTGTAGTGAACCCACGAATTTAGGTAAATAACATGAAAAAAGACTACGCGGGAGATCATATATTACAAGTTCGTTGCCCATACACTGATCAACCCAATCGCGTAAAGCAATCTTTGTTACTATTACAAAATTGCAATAGAACCAGAATCCCAAGAAAGGAATAGGCTACCAAAATAATATTAATTACACGATTAAAAAGTTAAAAAAGATACATGAACTTAGGCAGCACTGATCCAGTATTGCGAGAAAACAATCAGCACCATCAAGCAGGGGTTGCTCGACTTAAAAAGGAAGAAATAGCCACATCAAGGTATACTATTGTCAAATGAAAATGAAGGCCATCGTCCTTTCTCACTGAACGACACGTTGAGATGCAAAGAATTGTTACATGTATGAGAGGCCAGCCACCCGAGCTGGCCATAAAGAATACAATCATGGCCGTTCAAGCAACGAAAGCAGCTATAGTTAGAAATAGACTAATGCATTTGATTTGGTCGCGCTAGTCCATGCCGGGATATGAACCAAACCCATTGGCATCAACGTTTGTATACATCACTGAAGGTTGCTCTCCAAAATGTGTGGAAGACTTCCTTGACCTTGGGTTTCTAGGTGAAGCCATGTATGGCAAGCCATAGTCATTGCTGGAGGCGTAAAAAGAAGAAGGAAGGCCTTGGATCACTGGCAGCCCGGTTGAATCAGCGACCTGGCTATAGCCTTTCTCAATGGTCTCAGCTTCAAGGGGCAACTCATATAAAGTCTAATCCAGAAAAAAAGAAATTAGAGTCGTATAAAATGAATATAGAGCATTATATACATTATAGTCGCTGATAGTAAAAGACCAGAGAACGACCTACCGTATATGCCTGTTCAAGAACTCGGAGGGTCTCCTGTATTTGTTTCCTTCTAGCAGCTATATCATCGGGTTCCCTCAGCATCTTATCGAACTCGTTTTCCCTGTTTGGACGAAAAAACACCATGATATTTCTATAGACAACGTGATACCATACTGGCAAACAAGTTTAAATCCCACTGATTTATTTTTGAATTTTCATTCTAGAGTATTTTTAAACAAATAGGAAAAGAGTTACAAGCAAGGAAACCAGCAATGGATTGGGCACTAAAGATAATGGCCAATACCTGTAAAGCTTCCTGATAAAAACATTATGCAGCTCTCTTTTTGTTTGATTAACCTACAAAATGTGTGCAATCATTATTGGTCAAGAAGGCAATACGGAGAGAAACAAAATAGTAAAATAATTGATTCGGATTCCCACTTTCTTTTCGTTGACGTGCTTCTTTACCATAAGGCCATGCTACACTCCTTTATCAAGGGAATAAGGTATATCATAAGATAACATGACCTAAATCAACAAATCCGGCATAACTAGATTCATGGCAACATTTATCTGACGTAAAAAATTTCTCATCCTCATTTGTAAGGTTCCTAATATCAAGGGCAAAATGCACTAAAATACATCAAAGTTTGGAAGTACCTCCACATAAATACTCAATGGTTTATTTGCTTACAAGCTAATACATCCAAGTTTTAACTTCTTTCAAATCGATACGTTCCATTAGATTTCTGTCATGACGGTCATCGTGTATCTTTTTTCAACAAAATTACCCACATATTCATTTCAAAATTTCCATTTAATGCCATTTGGTTCCTTCTTAATTCTTACCTCTTTTAATATAAAAAACTGCCCGATTTTTTTCCTGAAAGATTATAAAATAAAAACGAAAAAACGAAAAAACTACCCGCTTTCTATGTTCCTAAAAGATTATAAAAAGCCAAAGAAAAAACAAAAACATACCCAGTTTCCAAGTAAAAATCCACTTTAAAGTGTGATCATATTCTCCACCAAAAAACCAACTCTATCTGTTGTTCTCAATCCATTGCAACCAAACTCCTTTCTCTCGCTTCCTCCCTCCTCCTTCGTCCCTTTTACAAGTTCTCTTAATGGTAGTTGTAGCTCTCTCTACAATTTTTTTCTCTTCAAAATAACAGCCAGAAAGAGTGTCAGAGAGTAATTTGGTCGACTAAAATAGAAAATAGTCGTCGTTATCAAAAGACCGTTAAAGGGTAGTAAGATGTAACGGATTAAACCACTGGTTATGTTTGTGAAAAATACCCCCAAACGTTAGGGTATTTTAGTAGATTTTTCCCTAATATTAATTGTGAAATGGGTTTTAAAATATCCATCCCTTGAATCATATTTTGATACGAGTCCCTCAAATCTTTGAACTTGCTACTTAGCCCTTCAAATCTCATAAGTTATACCTAATCAGTCCCTGTAATTAATATCATTTAAACAAAACGTTTTCTTTGACTTAACATTGTTTGTGTATGCCCATTGAACCCTTTGTCAACATGTTCTCAGACCCCAGTTTATCTTCATCCCCATGTTTCACTGAAACCCATCACTCAAAGAAAGGAGGAGATGATAACCCTCCTTTTTTCCATTCCTTCCCAGGATAAAGAAGAGATTTTAGTTGGGGTGTGAGTTTTTTGAACCCTTTGTCAACATGTCCTCAGACCCCAGTTTATCTTCTTCCCCATGTTTCACTGAACCCATCACTCAAAGAAAGAAGGAGATGATTAACCTCCATTTTTCCATTCCTTCCCAGGATAAAAGAAGAGATTTTGGTTGGGGTAAGAGTTTAACTGTAGGTATTTGTCAAGCTATACTTTGGTTGACACTTAATCTAACTGGGGTTTGAAATTTGGGAGGAAAACAATAATGTGTCCTCTGGCTTGCAACTTAAGAGAATTGAGGGACTAGATGGCAAACTCGGAGATTTGAGAGATGAATATTAAAATATGACTAATCTAAGGGACAAATGTTTTAATAGTCCTAACCAAAATTACTATTATTTTTGTATAAGATAAATTGTTAACAATACCAAGTTTACTTAATTTTAATTTCTATAATTTTATGGAATTTTGTGAATTTTATTTTTATTTTTAAACCAGGCCCATTAACCCGAATCCGTTGACCCGCAACCCATTAACCGGACCTGAAACACAACTAACCACACTACCCTCTCATCTCCCATAACCTTTCTCACATTACCCACATCAACCTCATTTATGTAATCACACTCACACATTACTCCACAAAATAACCCCACTCCTAACATGCTCTCCATTTTCTTCTCTCTCTCTCCTACCTTCTCCATAACTCAACCTATCTTTCAATCTCTATAAGAGGGAAAATTCCAACTCAAATCTAAACCCAAATGGCTCTCTCATTTCTCTCTACTTCCCCAAACATCACCATCATCATGATCATCATCTCCCCGGCATCGGCACCAATATCTCCTCCTCCTCCTTCCTCCTCCTTCCACAGCAGAAGCAGAAGAAAGCATAAAAGCAGAAGCAACACAATAGCTGTAGCAGGAAGCTGCTGTTGCTGCAAGTGGCAACAAGCTGCTGCTGTTTCCAGCGGCAACTATTGCAGAAACAACTACTGCCGCAGTTGTTGAAGCAGGATGCACTAGTAGCGGTTGCAGTAGGATGCAGCAGCAAAATCGACAATCATTGTGGTAGATTCTCATAACCGTTTTCTGAAACTTAAATTTTTGTAAGTTCACGGAAGTCCAAATTTCTTAATTTAATATTTAAAATTTGATTTTATGCAAGCTCTCTACCACCTTAAATGTAACTTTGTATGTCGCCTAAATCTTAAACTTGACATTCTGTTATTTGCTATTCTATTGATGATCATTATGTAAGATAACCAAAATATGATTCAAGTAGTCATTTATTTCAAGATATAGTGTGTGTTTAACATGAGAATCTATCTGTGCCCTTTTCAATATTTTTCAATGAAAAATTACTTGATTCCTTTGTCATAGACTGGCGTTTAGATCTTTTTTGTGCAACTTTTCATGAACCTTCCAGTAAATCTTCATCGTTTAGATCATTACTATGCAAAAGTTGAATTTTGATAAAATCGTGAAGCCTGACTTTGAGAATAAATGGAATTTTGCTGAGTAGAGTGATGAGATTGGATTGTGATTTAAGGTTTAGAGTAGGGTAGAAGCTTGATTGTTACGAAACGTCACCTACAAGAAAGTTTTGTTTCTAATTGATCTAGTTACATGGACGGGTCTCCGTAATCAATTGTATGATTAAGAATAGGCTTAGCTAATTGCAAGCGTATTTAGCATAATACTTGCCCGGAACTTGTGGTTATGATAATACAACAAAGTTATCAATCAACACAATTTTAGAGTTACGAACCACTAGATACCATTTACTTTGCTTTGATACTGATTAGATATAAATCGATTTATTAAACTACAAGACTTAGGTATATCTACACTAGTGTTGTTGTCACACTTGATTCTTTTGCTATAACATATGGATAGGAACTATGGCTGACATGAGTTAGCTTCTCTACTTCCTAAGTTGTACACTAGAATGGACAACCATTAATATAGTAGTACCAGTCAGCCATTTTTACTACAAGTTATAATAGATTAGGACAGTTGATTAGTATTGGGTTTGATATTCTGATGTCAAAAATGCAATCCTCTATTGATTAATATTCGATGAATTCATGAAGTGCTTAAATTATGAAATTCTTGAGTTATTAACCAAATATTCATGAACATTTAAAAGGACTTCTAAAACATGCTATTGGTCCCAAATAATAGCCTTGAGGCACCTAACTTTGAAATTTTACCATGGAACATACACATGATCACAGTAATTGTCACTATACATATTCACCAAGCTTTTTCACCGTACTCATCACCGTGTGTGTGTGTTAATGGAGAAGTGCTGACAGCGGTGGAAATTTTCCAGCGCTGTCAGCGATCTGGGGTCCGTAGAGTATTTGTTTTAAAAAAAATTTCAGTTGGTAGATATACTTGTTAGGAAGCTCCCCACAGATTTTCAGGTCGATCCAACACCGTTTGAGCCTCCGTTCATCGATTTCAAAAAAATACTCTACGGACCCCAGATCGCTGACAGCGCTGGAAAAATTTCCAGCGCTGTCAGCACTTCTCCATTAATCTCATAGATATATATATATATATATATATATATATATATATATATATATATATATATATGGGATTAATGGGTATCATACGCCATATGAGATAGGCTCTCATACTCCCTCTCACATAAAGCAACCAAGTACAAGCCCACATGGGCTTGTACTTGCTTGTACTTGGTTGCTTTATGTGAGAGGGCGTATGAGAGCCTATCTCATATGGCGTATGATAGCCATTATTCTGTGTGTGTGTGTGTGTGTATATATATATAGTGTATTTGTTCACCATACTTGACACTACACTTGCTTATCGTAACCGACATGAATACAACATGAACCTCACACGAACGTGATGTTAGTAGAACTGACAGAACACCATATGGTTAGGAAGCTTAGTCACAAAGGGTGCGAGAGTGATTGGAGATTGCTCATCCATTACTGTACTTGATTGTATTTAACCGTACTTAATTACCATTCTTAACCGGAATTTGCGTCCCGAGACAGGTGTGATGCTCGTATGTTACATATTACACCTTCAGACATGAGCTCGACACTAGAATAGGAACCCATCACTGTTAAGATTATACATTAGTGACACTGTCTCGTTACGGTTAAAATTGCTTAGTCACTACATGTCTTTATTATTACTGTTGTTGTCTGTAAATCACTGTAATTGACTATTCATTACATTACATATATATACTGATCATGTATTTGATATTCATTGATTTGTTGATTTGGTGTTCTCTATTCATTTTTAATTGATTGCATTATTTAATTAGATTTGGAAAACTAAACCGGGTGGCCACTTGTAGACATGTATTTCTTTTTGTCTGTTTTCTATCTTTTGAAATAGTTGTCAGATCGGGTGATCGACTATATTTAAGTGATAGTTTTGCAGCTTTGACTTCGCAAAGCAAGATTTTACCAAGAGTTACTTGATGAAGCATGGATATGGAAGCAAGAAAGCAACATCAACAACCTCTCTCTTTTCCTTTTGCATGTCCTTAGGAATTTCGAGGACGAAATTCTTTTAAGGGTGATAGAATGTAATGAACCTAACCAAAATTACTATTATTTTTGTATAAAATAAATTGTAAAAAATATTAAGTTTACTAAATTTTAATTTTTATAATTTTTTATAATTTTCGACTTTTATTTGAGTTTTAATTCTATTTTAAACAAAACCCATTAACCCGAACCCGTTAATCCACAAACCGTTATCCCGACCCAAAACCCAACTAACCACACTACCCTCTCATCTTTCATAACCTCTCTCCCATTATCCCACTAGCCTTATTTACTCAATCTCACTCACCCATTACTCCTCAAAATAACCTTCTCCGCACATTCTCTCCATTTCCTTCTTTCTCTACCCCACTTCCTCCATGACTCAACATATATTCCAATCTCTATAAAGGAAAAAATTCTAACTCAAATCTAAACCCAAAAAGCTCTCTCATCTCTCTCCACTTCCCCAAAAAATCATCATCATCGTTATCATCCACATCAGCATCGTCACCAACATCTCCCTCATCATCTTCCTTTTCTTTCCACATCAGATGAAAGTAGAATATCTGAAGTAGTGGGATAGCTGCAATAGGAAGCTGATGCTACTGCTGTTTCCAATAGTTACTACAGTTGCACCTGTTACAGCAAGTTGCTGCTGTTTCCAGCAACTATTATAGAAACAACTATTGCTGCTGAAAATATCAGGAAACATTAACAGCAGCAACAAGCTGCTGCACTTGCTGAAACAAGAAGCAGTATCGGCGGATGCAGTAAGAAGCAGCAACAGCAGCTGGAAGTAATAGTAGTCGCAGGTAGCAGCAACGGTTGTAATAGCGACAATAGCAACCATCAACAGTAATAGTAACAAGCTGCTGCACTTGATGCAGCAAGAAGCAATATCAGCGGATGCAGCAAGAAGCATCAGTGGACTGATGCAGCTGGAAGCAATAGTGGCTGCAAGAAGCAGCGATGACTGTAATAGCAGCAACATCAACCATAAACAACAACGATCATTATGTTATGTTCTTATACCGGTTTTTTGAAACTTAAATTTTTGTAAGTTTGCGGAACTCCAAATTTCTTAATTTAATATTTAAAATTTGATTTTATGCAAGCGCTCTTCCACCTTAAATATAACTTTGTATGATGCATGAATCTTGCACTTGTCATTTGTTATTCTTGTGATGATCATTATGTAAGATGATCAGAATAAGATTTGTGTATTCATTCATTTCCAGATACAATGTGTGCTTAACATGAGAATCTATGTGCCCTTTTCATTGATTTTCAATGAAAAATTACTCGATTCCTTTGTCATAACTTGGCATTCAAATCTTTTTTGTGCAACTTTTCATGAACCTTTCAGTATATCTTCATGGTTTAGATCATTACCATGCAAAAGTTGAATTTTGATAAAAATCTTAAAATCTGACTTTGAGAATAAATGGAATTGTACTGCGTAACAGGATGGGATTTGATTGTGATTTAAGGTTTAGATATAGAAGCTTGATTGGTTACTAAACGTAAGCACCTACAAGAAAGCTTTGCTTCTAAATTGGTCTAGTTACATGGATGGGTCTCGGTAATCAATTGTATGATTTAAGAATAGGATTAGCTGATTGCATCATATTTAGTATAATGTTTGCTTGAAACGTATGCTCATGATAATATAGCAAAGTTATCTATCAACACAATATTAGAGTTGTGAACCACTAAATACGATTTATTTTTCTTTGATATCGATTAGTTATAAATCGATTTATTAGACTTCAAGACTTAAGTATATCTACACTAATGTTGTTGTCACACTTGATTCTTTTGCTATAACATATGGGTATGGACTTTAACCGACAGGACTACGCTTTTCTTCTTCCTAAGTCGTACACTAGAATAGACAACCATAGTACAATATTAGCAGTCAGCAATTATTATTACAAGTTATAGTAGATTTGTATTAGCATTGGATTTAATATTCTGATGTCAAAAGTTCAATCCTCAATTGATTAAAATTCTATGAATTCATCAAGCATTTAAATTATGAAATTCTCGAGTTATTAACCAAATATTCATGAACTTTTAAAAGGATTTCTGAAACATGTTATTGATCCCAAATAATGGCCCTGAGGCACATTACCTTGAACTTTTACAATGGAACATGCACATGATCATAGTACCTGTCACTATACATGCACACCATACTTGTTCACCGTACTTATCACAATATAAATACGTTGTACTTGTTCACAGTACGTTATACTTGTTCACAGTACTTGACACTGCACTTGCTTATTATAACCGACATGAATCCAATATGAACCTCACACGAATATGATATATTAATAGAACTAACATAACATCACATGGTTGGGAAACACATTGTCACAGAGGGTGCGGAAGCAATTGGAGATCACTCATCCGTTACCATACTTGATTATATTTGATTGTACTTAATAACCGTTCTTGATCATAATTGACCCAAATTAATGCTCCGAGACATTGGTGATGCTTGTATGTTGCATATCGCACCCTCGAATATGAGCTCGGTACTAGAATAAAATCACATCACTGTTGAGATTATACGTGACACTGTCTCATTAGAGTTAAATTTGCTTCGTCACTACATGTCTGTTTATTATTATTGTTTCTATATCAATGTATTTAACTATTTATTATTACTGTTTCTATATCAGTGTATTTAATTTTTCATTGCACTACATATATATACCGATCATGTATCTGATATTCATTGATTCGTTGATTTAGTTTTCTCTATTCATTTTAGTTGACGGTATTATTTTATTAGATTTAGGGAGCTTACCGAGTAACCACTGGCTGACATGTATTTTTGTTTGTTACTTTTCTATCTAATGAAATACCTGACAAGTCGGATGACCGACTATATTTAAATGATGGTTTTGCAGCTTAGACTTCGCAAAGCAAGATTTTACCAGGGAGCTATCCCAACTCATAGGTTTCTTTCATTAGCCATTTCCTTTTCCTCGCAATCCATTCTTATATGATAGTACCACAATGCTTTTATACTTGTCATATTTCTATTTGACTGTATATGTCATCATTGTAGTTACTTATTATTAGTTAGAAGCAGAAGAACATGTAGATTATTATACACACGTTACGTACTTAAGTCAAGTTTTAACTTGAATGCGTCACGGGCTTGTCGTGTCGTTAGCTTAAGTCTTTTGGGAAGCGGCGTGTGACAAATATGTAGAAAAAAATACTCGTTTAATACAAAAAATTAAAAAAAAATTAGGTGCTTCATTGGCAAAAAACACCGAACCACAATCTATATGAGGTTTAAAAGAAGAAATGGCTCGTATATGGCACACAACTTGTACGGCGCCATCTCTTGCCAACAAAGCAATAGTAAATTGTGCTCATCCAGTGTAGTTAAGGTGCATCAAGGCGCACGCATGAGGTGCGCCTAGGCGCGAGGCGCACCTAGAAGGACTCGCCCAAGGCTAAGGCTCCACCCATTCGTGAGGCCATCCAGGCGACCCAAGGCGCGCGCCTTATGGCAATCAAGGTTGTGAAGGCCCGTTCTCTCTTTCCCTCATTTTTTTTCTTTCTTTTTCCTCCTTACTCGGCCCAAACCTGAGGCCCTCTTATTTTACCCGCGTCCACTTCCCCCACTAACCCCTACAGCACGTGCGCCACACACTTGCTCGTTCGCTCCGCCTCTCTCACTCGATCGAAGGCAATGACGAAATTTCGAGCGCCGACTCTCTCGTTCGCTTCCTCTCTCCTCGTTCCTTCGATAAAAAGGAACACAACCCTCCCTCCTCTCCCCTCTCCACCTCACGCCACACGTGGCACGGCCTCCTGCCTCCACCGTGCCCTAAACCCTAGGGCTTTCGACATGATTTCACCTCGAATCGAAGCCGATCGCCTTCGTGGCGAAGCCACAGTTCCCTCAGGTCTTCTCTACCCTCTATTTAATCTCGATTAAACCTATGGGGTTTCGGTTTTATGTAAAAAATTTACAAGGAAAAATTTGGGTTTTCTTCTGATTTTGAGTTCGGATATATTCTGGAGTTGGGATTTCCGTTCTGATTTCTCTGACAGTTCGCAATTTTGGGTAAAATCAATTTGATTTTCTAATTTTGGATTTTTAAATTTGTGGATTACATTTCTCTTGTTCCTGCGATGATAATTCTGAGCTCCGGGCATGGCGGCGACCCTCGTTGCAGCCTATTAGCCTTTGAAATGATTATCCGAGGGACTTTCCCTCTTGGTCGTGAGCCGTAAAACCCTTTCCCCTTGCCTGCGGGCTGTATTGGTGTTTATCCCCTTGTCGGGACTATCCGGCTTTCCTTCTCCCATGTCGCAATCTGTGACCCTTCATTAAGCTTCGCAGTGTCTTTCATTGGCTGACCATGGCTGAAATTGGGTACGGTGCCCTAGTCTGGACTGATTAATGGGGTTTATCCCCTGATGTGGCCATCTTTGGGGATTTTTGATGTTGGTATTGACTGTAAATAATTATTAGGCAATATTGTGGCGATTAACAATGCTTGGTGCTAGCCCATGGGTTAGTACGAAAACCTTGGAGGTTTACCCCACGTATCGGAGTTGGCTTAGAGAATGCCCGATGATTGAAGATGATGGTTTGGCCACTAAAGGCTGTTGGACACGTATAGAGTTTACTGCCTGTTAGATCATGAACCAGGCTACTGCCTGAAGGATCTAAGTTTTCTACCGTGTGATCATAAATGTTGCCTGAAGGATCATATAAAACCATTAATAAATGGTTAAGTCCCGAAAATGATCGATGATGAAATTTTATCTGAGATCACTAGATTGTCCGTCTCCTCATTGTTAAATACAACACCATCTTAGAGGAGAGATTCAAGATGGGGGACAAGCTTGATCATATCTCGCTTGTTGAGTTACTTGAAGATAGCAATGAGTGGACGACGGAAACGACACTCGAGGATGAAGAAAGTGAAGATGTGGATTTCGACACTCCAATTACTAGATTCGATGGGCCAGAGCCCCACATTACTTTTTTCATTTATGAGACAAGTACCAGTTAAATTTTATCAATATACACGTCTAATACTATTTCAATGAAATGATGAATAATGAATTAAAGGAACTCAAGGAAATGTGAGAGTCCCAATCCCAACCCCACCAAGTGCAGCTGAATTGGAGGCAGATGTATCATGGCTTGAAGAAGGTGTCAGTGAAGGACAAGTAGGGACTAATTTTCAGGCAGAGACAATACAGAAACCATACTAGGTGAACAAATATATAAATTTGTGTTAACATTGTTTTTACTTTACTTTTTATAGTAGTAAATTAATTGGTGACAACTTGATGGCTTCAAGGAAATCAAGCAGTGAGGACACCTGTTGTAGGAGAAAGGGATGTGGCTGATTTAGAGATGGATCGTGCAAGAGGATGTGAGTAGTAAATAAATTGATAACATTTCATGACTTTAATTTCACGAGTTCTGATAAGTCTATTAATATATTTTTCTATGTAATGGACGTTATAGAGGCAACTTCTAGTGCAAGGCCAATTGCACTAGAGAGAGCTATCAACACCACTTACATTAGGAAGAGACGAGGAGCATTAGGGAGAGCCTCCACATCATCCTTTCATCTTAGAGATGAGAGCTCTGAAGAGGAAGAAGAAGCACCGGTAGACGATGATGCATAAACAATTGATGA
The DNA here is from genome assembly GCA_030789695.1 of Scilla litardierei. NCBI lineage: Eukaryota > Viridiplantae > Streptophyta > Magnoliopsida > Asparagales > Asparagaceae > Scilla > Scilla litardierei. Next base: position 75,541,466 of record CM061138.1, on the reverse strand, counting down.
TGATGAGATCGACTTTCATGATGCATTTTATTGATCTTTATTTATTACTAAATGGACCGTGGACATGGACATGTTAGTATTATTGTTTGTCTTTTGGATATCAGTTATAGATATCAAACTATGGATTATTGATTTTTGACTTGGTCACTTGATTAATGATACGTGATGTTATATTTTGAGTTATTAATCATGATTAATTTTAGTTCCTATGCAAAATTTATTTCCGAAGTACCATTACCTTTTGGGGGCAATATATTCTTTTTTTATTCACTATGCGTCTTTTCAAAAAGGCCCGCACCTTATTTGCGCCGTGCGCCTCAGGCTCCAAAGGTCATGTGCGCCTTAACTTGCGCCTTGCGCGTTAACTACACTGTGCTCACCAACACAACTATTACAGCAAAGGCATCATGTTAATATTGAGGAAGTGAATTGTTTTGACCATGGTTTGAGGTATCAGCTAAAACCCTAGGGTTTCGGCCGTTTAGTTTCGGTCTCGGAGGCTACCGAGACCGAAACACCTCATATTTCTCGGTATCGGCTGGAAACCTAGGGTTCCGGCCAGTTTCGACCGAAACTGGTCGGTACCCTAGGGTTTCGGCTTGAAGACAAATACGAATACGACCCAAATTGAAAAATTAGACAAAGAAGAGGCAAAAAACAAGGGGAAAATGCAAAAGGGGAAAAAAAGAGGAAGAAGAAAATTGTAACTTACCTCGTCGCCTCGCCTCGTCCCGCCTGCTGCCTCGCCTCGCCGCCCCGCCTGCTGCCTCACCGCCCGCGCATCTCCCGTGAGAGAGCGTGAGAGAGAAGACCACGAGAGAGAGAGTAAATGGCAAACATGTATTTAAATGGCAAACTTGTAAATAAGTAGAATGTGAGTAGAGTAAAACATCACGTATTTTATGGCAAACTTGTAATTAAGTGGTCCGTGCGCAAAGCAAAACGGTGGGTGTGCAAAGCAACTCCAAGCAACTTGCAAGTAAGTGGTATGTGTGCAAAGTAAAACGGTGGGTGCGCAAGGCAAACTTCAAACAATTTTAGTTTTTTTGCGTATTTAAGTATTTAAAACTACCGATACGGACCAACTGAAACCCACGTCTGAAACCGCCGAAACGGACGATACCGATATCGAAACCCAAATTTTCGAGAGAGCGATACCGAGACCGAAACCGAGACCCCAAACCTTGGTTTTGACAGAAATTAAAATTATATTACAAAATGGAATTAGGTGGAATCAATCTCGATAATTTTATTTAGACACTGGTGGGTGTATCTGTCCGCACGCGAGTTACAAAATAAATGCTAGAAAGAAAGTAGAAAACATATAACAGGAGCATATCCTTGTGTGGTTCTTCAGTTGTTCGGGGAACCATCTAGGCAGGGGAATGATGAACATCGACCACTTCACTCTATGTAGACCAGTGTGACAATTAGATTTTGATGCAAAATAAATGACTAGCATAACTCAGAAAGTACAATCTACTAAACCAAAAAAGCGAAGTACCATTAACTGGTAAGAAGCATAACCATAGTGGATTGAAGTTTCTTTCGTAATTTTAGGATTCAAATTAGATAGGCACAGAAATGACTTTGTAATATCGGAGGAAATGACTTCGTAATATTGGAGAAAATGACCCATATGGCTCTTTATAGAGGAAAAACTATCGACAAGTGAGAGTCTGAATTATAACGAGATCGTCTGAAATTTAAGGAGATCAGTCACTGTGAACTAGTGGGGCAATTAGACACTGAGGAAACACACATGGTGTGATAAAGCATACAGGTAACTGGACCAGAAAGAACAGAGATAAGGGTTTCATGCTTCATAAAAGGTAAGCATAATTTACCAGGAAATGCATAATTGCTTTGGGAACAGAATCCTCAATATTTTTCCTGACAATGTCGTAATATGATTTCAATAATAATTTTGTGACTGCTATCTCCATAGCTTCCTGCTCTGTCTGATTTTCTGATGGCTTCAAGATGATTGGAGGCTGAATAGTTTCACAAAGTCAGTGCACAATATGTACAGGATCCACTAACTTTTATCGCTAGATTGCAAGAGCAGTTTCAGGAGTTCTGTTCACCTCTGTTAGTTGAATTGATGAAAGCGAATGATCCACACTGCTTAAAGGTTGTGCATGAGACTTGTTCACTGAATTCTCTTTCACAAGTGCACGGTTCTCCACACTACCAAAAATTGATGAAATGCCCCAACTCGATCCAGTTGCACCTCCTGGTACATAGTCCAAGTAAATCAGCTATAATGGGATGTTATTTGTGAACATACTGCAAAATGAAGGATAACTGAATGCAACATAAATGATTAGGAGTTTTTTTAATCTAGTGACCCACATGAAAACCAGGAAATTGGGTATCTTGTTACCAACTCCAGGGATACTGAATGCATAAGTACACTAAGTATTTCCTAGTATGCTTATATATAACAAAGTGAGATACAGTCAGACGAAACATGAATTTCTACATAGAAAGTAAAGACTATGTCATTAGAATAACATGAACGGCAAAGCCTTACTTACCCGAGGATCCTGTCCTCTCGGAATCCACGACAGGTCGGATGCCCTATTTAACATATTAAGAAAGCAAATATATGATATGTATACTTAGAAATAAAACATTAGCATAAAAGAAAAATATTTAGACAAAACCAACCCAAACCTGATCAGAAGCAATTCCATTCATACCAGATCGGCCTAGAAATGTTCGAGATTTTTGACTTTTTTCAGATGCCTGTGGTTTATCAGAATCGACCCCATCCTGCATTATTAACCTATTGAGTCATTTTTTGATGAAATACCCTATGAAGTCATTACAATGTGAAAATCGCAACAGAGAGAAAATTAGGCTCGAAGATGCAACGAAATGATCGCTTGCACATCAGAAAATAAAAATGTTAAGATTGAAGTTGGTTTATGAATTAGAATTATTGATATTTGGAAGTATACTGAGAACTCTTAAGAGCAAATAAAATCATGCAACCAAGTATCCAAGAAAACCTGTTGGTATTGCTCAAAAAAGCACTTTCATGCTTTCGAAAAATAAAAAATAAAAATCCTTCTAATGTGATGTTTAGTTACATATACCCTGGGAGCTTATTTAGGGAGAAAAAGCCCTAAACGCACAGTTCCAGTACGCAAAAGAGAATTTTGAATGTGAGGGCCATAGATAATACAAGCTGATATTAGTTACCTTCCCATACTTTGGAAGTACATCCCAAAACACATGAATAAAGAAAACCAAATGCTTAACTACTCATAACTGCAGAACCCACCAGATTGATTCCATCTTTCTTCTATTCCCGTTGTGTCTTCTTCTTCTTCTCGCTCTTGCAGGTTTTGAGTTCCCCAACTAAAATTACTTGTGCACGTCCCTCCCATACCCAATTTTATTCATAAATGGTAAAAAGGGAAATGAAATCCATTTTCACCCAAGATTTTGGCACATAATAAAGTTGGTACAAGTTACCTCCCAACTTGAAGCTTATTTTGCAAGTAAATCCCAAAAAACACATGATCAAAGAAAGAAAAGATAGTTGGCTTGACTTCTCGTAACTGCAGAAGCCACCATAATGAAAATTGTTCCATCTTTCTTCCCTGGCCCTAGTTTTTTATTTTGCCCTTGCATGTTCTGTTTTCTCCAACCAAAATTACTACGGCCTCTACATCCCACAGTTTCTATCTATAACGGAAAAAACAGGAAAAGGATATCATTTTCACCAAGACTCTTACCAAAAAGATCAGCTATAAGAATTAAACCATTGAGGCCCAAAACCGAAGTAGCACGGACACTCATATAATGAAGCCATGTCTTGTGAGACATGTGTTCAATGTATTTTCAAAAATTTGGTGTGTTAGCGTGTCATGTCCATGTAGGATTTGCCATGTCCATGCAACATAGCTCAAATCAAAGGCACATTAACTCCAATAGGCACTTTCACATGCAAAATACCAGGCACCTTAAATAAAATAAGACTTTTGTCGCATTAAATTGCACATGAAACAAAATCAATTTACCCGATATTATAAACTCAAATGCATTTATAAAATGATATATATTGAAAAAGATGACAATGTTTACTATATACTAAATTATTCATTGAATGCATGTCCAGAAGCCAAGGATATTTAGGTTTGGATGAAAAATCAAGAATAAGAGATGCGCTATTGAATATCGACTCTTGAAGCTGTTAAATTCGAATTTAATGAGGAAAATGCCACTTGATCTGTATTGAATTAAACCTTCTATTGATTTAGTTTCCTTTTTATTCTTTTGATGACGATATTTTAGTCGAAATTCCAACTGCAATTGAGGAGAAGGGAGAGTTGGCATTATAATGGTAGAGAAAGCTATAAGCACTTATAACAGATGTGCCTCTGGAGAAGGACAACAGATTGATCATATTTGTAGTGCAGATTCAGTAAGATCTCTCACGGAAAACCAAGTGCCTTTGGAAAAGGAGAACAGATTGGTCTTATTTGTAATGCAGATTCAGAATTCAGATTTCTTCCAACGGAAATCAACCCCTTGGCATAAACTTCTCTGAGTTCATCTCTAAGAAAATGCCCCTCGGTAATGGTTTATTTTCAAGTCCATTCCAGAACCAAACTTTATATGCTAAAGGACGCCCCATAAAGCCTATGTTTGATGCTTCCTTTCCAATTAAAAAAATTAAATATATTGTTCTGAAGTGCAAGATTCCAAGGTTTATGAAACAAAAGTCAAGTTGCTGCTTTGCTAAAAAAAGCAAATATATTAGTCTGACACATAAGGATATGTTGTTCCCAGTTCTCTTGTTAAAAATAAGTCTAATTAGGGGTTGATCAAACTTTAGATCTAGGTCCAAACTCATTGTTCAAAATCCACATGGAGACTGATCAAGGAAACAGTTCTAGAAAAGGAGGAAATCTTCAAAGGTTCATATTAAAAACCGAACAACCAGTGCAAGAGAATAATTATAGTCATTTATAATTATGAAGCATTGAGGCACAAAAACATGGTGAAACATCATATCAAGAGCATATGCTTCTCCGAATGGTGTAGATCTACCAGAAATGTTGATCATTCAAACCGAACAACCAGTGCAAGAGAATAATTATAGTCATTTATAATTATGAAGCATTGAGGCACAAAAACATGGTGAAACATCATATCAAGAGCATATGCTTCTCCGAATGGTGTAGATCTACCAGAAATGTTGATCACATTTTCTTAAGTATTGATGATAAAAACAGAACTATACCTTAGATCTGGGCATTGATGCTGCGGACCTAGAAGATTTTACTTGCTGCTGAGCAATCTCTATAGCCTTACTGCCACCAATAAAATTTGGATGTGATGTGTTTATGTAGTCCATCTGCATAAACCGTTACTCAAATCAATGACTCTCTCATCAGATGGCCAAAAAAGCATCATTTGACATGCTAGAGTAAGCTGCCATTACAGGAAATGCAAAGATATAGAAAACTATAAATAAGAAATGGAAAATAAACAAAGTCATCTTTCCGTAGACTGAAAACAAAAGTTATACGGCTCTCTTTCAGAGTTGGCGGTAGTTGTATTTTTCCTCTTTGGTGGTTTTCATGAACGGGTGGCATTCTCTCTCCATTTGTATGGATGTGGTCATCACTAACCACCCCCGCCCGCAGGTTCTTTTCCGTTTTTTCTTTCCTTTTTCTTCTTTTCATTTTGGTATGATGGGCATTGTGTTACTTCTGACATTGTTAATTCTTCTAACATTACAATTTCAACATGCACAATCATAAGTATGCATACGTTCAAACAGTTGTTTCCAATGCAAGTACATGTACATTAAAAAATAACAAATACAAAAATAATTCATAATAATTCTTTCCCTTTTAACCCTGGCAGACATGAGAGTATACGGAGTGGAACTTCAGTGGCTAGCACAGCAAAGCCTTCACATTCAAGTAACTTACTTAACATTCATCAACAAAAAAGAATGAGAAACCCATTTAATCTAGCATCTTTTCTCTAAAAAGTAAAAACAACAATTCTGACAGTCAAGCTCTTAATCCCACATTTCTACATCGAATTAAGAGATCCGAACAGACGATTTCATCCGACAACACACTCATTAATGTTATATTTAATGGATTTATATGCTCAACATGCTCAAATGCCAAAGTTCATGCTACATGCTAGCACAAAAAAGTTTGGATTTAGGAACCATGGACATAGACAATGGGCCACGGATATAATACAACACGATCAGGCAAAGAGACACAACAAATCCTTAAAACGTAGGATACACTGAAACACAACATGACTACAGTTTTTTTGTAATAAACATCGCAACGTCGATTGCTTACAACATGTTTTATTCTAAGTACAAAGAAAAATAACTCTGACTTAACCATGTATCTTCTAATCAAGCCATGAACCCAAGCAAAAAAAGTGGAAGTCTAATCCACTACTTGGGTATGCGTTACACTACAATTCACATATTCTAAAAAACTAGTATCACATGTATGTTATTTCCAAGGTTTTAGGTCTCGAGTTTCGGTCTCGGTTTCACTCTTCCCAAATTTTAGGTTTCGGAATCAGTATCGCCCGTTTCGGAAGCAAGTTCGGTTTCGTCCGTATCGACAATTTCGACAGTTTCATTTCGGGTTTCGGTGTCGGAGATACTTTAAATATGTGTATACAATATACACACAGTGATGTATTACATGTACAGTTATATTGTACTTTATACATAAAAATGCGTACGAAATTTTTAGCTGTAACTCTTATAGTAATCCAGCCATCCCTTCATTATTTTATTAATATAAAAGAATAACAACAAAAAATGATGATGCATAAATATGACCGCATATTACAAAAAATGAATAAAAAGATCAATACAAATAAAGCTATGTTCATATTCACTCATGGGGACTTCACTGTGTGTTTAGTGTCACCTTCTTCCTCTATTTCAGGACGAAACCAATGGGGTTTGCCCGGTTTCGGCCGAAATTGTCTGAAACCCTTTGGTTTCGTCCGATACCGATACCGATGGCCGGTTTTGGTCTCGTCAGCTGCTGATACCGATACGATACGGCCGATACCTACTGGTCTCGGCCGAAACCTCAAACCCTAGTTATTTCTATTTAAGAAAAGAGAAACCATTTATGTCGAAGGATCTCCATTTATATATAGTTAAGATGTATATGCTTCAAAACCTTTCTAAGGATAGCACGGTTTTTTTGTTTTCCTAAACCCCACACAGTTTTGGCATGTCCAATACCTGTCGGGCAAGTGTCATGCAAGTGCCGGTGTCCAACATATGTGACATCAAGATGATGCTTATTTTGGAGAATCCACTTTATAGGTTAGGGTGCACATCTTAAAACACCATGCAAAACTAAAGAATGCTATTGGCATGGAAAAATTAACCATGGAACATTCTATTGACTTTCTTTTATAACTAAGTCGGTATTTTGAGAAGTAAAGCCTAAACAGCCTTCTTCTTTTTCCTGACTTGAAACATGAATGTTGTATGCAAAAATAGAATATATACGGTATGTTCTGTTGTCACGCCCCGCAACCCGGGGCCACAGCATGTTTCACAAGGTTGGCAGGTCTTACAGTTAACCAGTGTTGACAATCTAAGCTATGAGTATTAATTGAAATAAAACACTAATTAAGTACTAGATACCTGAATCGGAGAATCAAGCAACAGTTGGTACCTCATCTTGAAGGGTAGTGATCTCAGTTAAATATCATCATTAATCATTTTTACGGGACTTGACCATATATTCATGGTTTTAATTTCATCCTTAGGTAAAGATTGGGACGTAAGTGTCAAAACCATAAGTTCATAGTTTAATTTTTATGATCCTTCAAGTCAAGGTTTGAGGTATCGGCTGGAACCCTAGGGTTCCGGCCGTTACGTTTCGGTCTCGGAGGCTACCAAGACCGAACCCCCTCTTTCTCGGTATCGGCCGAAACCCTAAGGTTCTGGCTTGATGACGAAGAACAATACGGTCCAAAATTGAAAAAATAGACGAAGAAACAAGAAAAAAACTGCAAAAAAGAAGAAAAAGAAAAAGGGAAGAAGGAAATTTACCTCGTCGACGCACCGCCGCGCCTGCTCGCCTGATGCCTCGCCGCCTACTCCCTTGCCCCGCCATGCCGCCCCGCCCCGCCTCTCCCTCGCCACCCTCAGCTCTCCCGTAAAAGAGAAAGAAGACCCGATAGATGAACAGATTAAGTAAAAGAGTAAATGGCAAACTTGTAAATAAGTGGTATGTGCGTAGAGTAAACCAGCAAGATATTTTATGGCAAACTTGTACATAAGTGGTATGTGCGCAAAGCAAACTGGTGGGTGCACAAAGCAAACTGGTGGGTGCGCAAAGCAACTCCAAGCTATTTTTAGCAAACTTGTAAGTGGTATGTGCGCAAAGTAAAACGGTGGGTGCGTAAGGCAAACTTCAAGCTACTTTAGTTTTTTACGTATCTAATAGGATTTTAAGTATTTAAAACTACCGATACGAACCAACTGAAACTCACGTCCGAAACCGTCGAAACGGACAATACCGATACCGAAACTTAAATTTTCGAGAGAGCAATACCGAAACCGAGACCTCAAACCTTACTTCAAGCATTCACGTAGGGACTTAAGGATCGGAACCCTCAGCTAACATTAAGGTTCTAAAAAACTCGCCACGGCGACGTTATGGCGCGTCATGGCGGCAAGGCACGACCCCCATGCCCCAGTAATGCCCATGTATGCTGTTTGAGGCGGCACGCCGCCATGGCGCGCCATGGAGACACATGGCGCGCCACAAAAACATAAGACGCGCCACAAAAATAAAAAATAAAAAAATGGTACCGGGTTCATACTATATGGCTAAGAGAACCCGACCCGTTCTCTATTATTTGAGGCTTTTTAGCCTGACCGCAGCCGCCCGCATTATTAGGGCATTATATCGATTCGATTCGCCTTCGACAATCGATTCCTCCGGTCCTTCCTCTGAGCAGCATCAGCGTCGCCGGCCGCCCTCGTCTCCACAATCAGGCCGACGGGTCTCCGACCGCGGCCACGTCAGCACCGCCCGTACTAACCTCGACGACATCAACTCCCTCCACCGCGTCTAGCGATTCTGGCCGGAGATCTTCGCGTCTTCTTCGTCATCGATCGGCGATCTCAGAGGTAAACTTGAAAATTTTCTATCTTGGGAAGGTGTATTGCTTAAAAATGTCACCTTTTTGAGCTGTTCATGTTTAGATTTGGCCCTTTGGATTGTTGCAGCCATTCAATGGATTTATGGTGATAGGCAGAATTTTTTTAGGAAGATGATAATGAAGTTGATGTTGATGGGGGAAGATGATAATGAAGTTGATTTAAAATTTTCCTCTTTTTGGATACTGAAAGTGTGAATTTTGGAAGTTTTTTGTATAGAAAAGTATGCGTTTTTAATTATTAGTATTACTAATGGTTATAATTTTGTATTATATTTATCTAATGATTCATTGATTCTAATCAAATAGGAGTCTAATGGATAGTGTGGCTTCTAATTTGGATGGTTTGGTTGGACTGACGGCAACACTCGAATCAACAACGGGTACGGAGGCACTCTTGAAAAAGAATCCGGGTAATCCAGGGTGGAATTATGGTACTTTGTGTGATCCTACAAATAGAGATGCGGTCAAATGCTTTTTAGTTATGTAAACAATTGCTTTTTAGTAAAGTAACAATTTAGTTAATTGTAAACACACATCTCAATGTAGATGGAAGGCTATGGATTTAGTAGGATTTGAAAACTAATCCATCTAAGTGGATCATAGTCTATTGTCTACATCTATATATATTATATAATATATACACACATTTGCCGACTTAAGCCACGCCTTGAAAAACGTCATGGCTCTGCCAAGGCTCCCAAGGCTTAACCTTGCCGCCAAGCCTCACGCCATTTAGAACCTTGGCTAACAGCATTCGGTATTCTGAATTTTAAGGGGCAAAGCATATAACATAGCTTATAAGACAACCAATCATCCAATAACTCATGGTTTACGGGATTATGGTCTCCATGGAACAAAAGAGGGTTCAGACATGCTCAAAAAGAGATCGGCAAGATCATGTCAATACCCAAAAATTGCTTAACAGTGAAAAACAAAGACAAGGAAAGCATGTCTGAAATTTTCAGGGCCAAAAGGCTCAATCAGTCATGATAAAGGCGCGACAGAGCTAGGACAGCGGCATGTGTTGCCACCAAGCCCAAGACACCCAACTTATGCTCAGAAATCATCATAGCAATGAAACATAAATATCTGAAACTAAAATTCCAGAAGTTGAGAGTGATTTACCTGAAATCCGAACTCATAGGATGAACACAATAGAAATCCCAACTCCAGAATTCAGGTCAGTCCCTAAGCAAAAGAAAAACCCCCCAATCGCACAAAAATGGCAACTTTCCTTTGAAATCGAAAATTTTTTATAAAAAGCTGAAATTTTTGGACTTACCCAAGCTTAAATATGGGAAGGGAAGAGTCTAGATGGCTTGTAGAAGAGCTGATGAGATGCCACGAAGCTTTTAGCTTCAGATCTGAAGCAAAGCGTGTCAAAACACTAAAATTTTAGGGTTTGGGTTGCAACACATGTAGTAAGAGGAAGAGCTTTGATTTGCTCCCAAGGATGTGCTTTCACGTAGAGGAGAGGAGATGAGATCAGATCGGATTATTTTATTTTATTTTTCTTTCCGCCGTTGAAGTAAATGCCCGCCGCCTGCACACTGTTCGAGAGAGAGAGAGACGGAGGGAGAGATCGGGAGGGGAGAGAGAAACAAAAGAGAAAAAGAAGGGTTAAGTTGTGGGCTTTGCGGGCTGGGCCGAAAACAAAAGGAAGGGGAAAAGAAAGAAAAGAAAGAAAAGTAGAGAAAAGGCCTTGGGCTCTTTAAAAACGTGGGCTTCACATTCTACCCTTCTTACAAAAAATTTCGTCCTCGGAATTAAAAAAGGTAAGCAAAAACTAAGATACATCAAACAAGTATGGATAACGCACCTTCATCTCATCTTCTCTTTCCCAAGTGGACTTTCCAGGAGAATCCATGTGCCACATCACCTTCACTAGGTTGACTACCCTGTTCCGGAGAGCCTTCTGCTGACGATCAATCATACATACTGGTTGTTGCTTATATGTCAAATCAGGCTTCACTATAATCTTAGAGTGATCAATCACATGAGTCGGATCCGCCACATACCTGCACAACTGAGACACGTGAAAAACATCATGTACCCCTTCTAAAAATGGAGGTAGCGCAAGTCTGTATGCCACATCCCTTACACGTTCCAAAACGTCAAAAGGTTCGAGGTAGCGAGGACTAAGTGTCCCTCTTCGTCCAAATCTAAACAGACCTCTGGTAGGAGAAAATTTCAGAAAGACATGGTCACCAGACTGGAATTCCAAATGTCTGCGCTTCGTATCTGTCCAGTGCTTATACCGATCTTGTGCTATCTGGAGCTTCTCCCTGATGGTACACACAACATCTATAGCCTCTATGATCATCTCCGGTCCAACCAGCTCCCTGTCACCCACGTCATCCCAACTCAAAGGTGAGTGGCACTTTCTTCCACACAATGCTGCAAAAGGTGCTATACCGATGCTGGCCTACTAACTGTTGTTATATGCAAACTCCATGAGATGTAGGTGATCTTCTCACGATCCCTTGAAGTCTAACATACATGCACGCATCATATCCTCCAATATTTGTATAGTGCACTCTGACTGTCCATCTGTTTGTGGATGATATGATGTACTAAAACTCAGGTGGGTTCCCACATGGACACTCTTCCAAAAATGTGAGGTAAAACGAGTATCTCTGGCTGAAACTATACTCACAGAAACACCACGCAGCCTAACAATCTCTTCCATATATTTCTTGGGAAGCACTTCTATTGACTGGCCAACTCTAAAAGGAATGAAGTGAGCTGACTTGGTCAATCGATCAACGTTCACCCAAACAGCATCATTGTGTTTCGTGCTTCTAGGTAATCCTGTCACGAAATCTATGGTGATGTGTTGCCACTTCCATTCTAGAATAGGTAAATGCTGCAATAGCCCAGCAGTCCTCTGATGCTCTGCTTTCACCTACTGACATATCATACACTTGGCCACACTCCTGGCAACACTCCTCTTCATCCAATACCACCAATAATAGTCTCAGGTCCTTGTACATCTTGGTCACATCTGGATAAATGGAGTATGGAGAACTATGAGCTTCTACCAACAACTCTTCTCGAATATCCCTAGACGGTACATAAATTCTATTACCAAATCTCAAAGACCCATCTTAATGAATCCTGAACTCAGGTCGTCTTTGTCCTGCCATCACCAGATTCCTAATCTTCTGCATGTTCTCATCATTTGCCTAAGCGGCCTTGATCCTTTCTACCAGCGTTGACTGAATCTGTATATTCATTAGTGAGGCAGTCAACCTAGGCAGAATCACATCTATCTACATGTCTCTAATCTCATGTTGCAGTCTCCATTGAGCCATAAGTGTCATCACTACCGGTAAACGACTCAGTGCATCTGGTACGACGTTGACCTTCCCAGGGTGATATTAGAGGTCAATGTCATAATCTGCCAACAACTTAATCCACCGGCGTTGCCGCATATTAAGCTCCTTCTGAGTGAAGATGTATTTCAAACTCTTGTGGTCTGTGAAAATCTTCACATGTTCCCCCAACAAGAAATGCCTCCATATCTTCAATGCATATATAACTGCGGCTAATTGCAAATCATGGGTAGGATAATTCCTCTTATGGTTCTTCAACTGCCTAGATGCATAAGCTACTACCCGACCATGTTGATGCAATACACATCCAAGCCCTCTACCAGATGTATCACAAAACACTTCAAATCTCCATGTTCTATCTGGAATAATTAGAACGGGTGCTGAGGTTAAACGCTTCTTCAATTCCTGAAAAGCCTCCGCACAAGTCTTAGACCAGACAAACAATACATCCTTCCTCGTCAGTCGAGTCATAGGCTTTGCAATCTTCGAGAAATCCTTAATGAATCTCCTGTAAGATCCAGCTAATCCCAAGAAACTCCGAATCTCAGTCACTGATCGAGGAATAGGCCACTTCTGAACAGCTGCTACTTTCTCGATATCCACAGAGATTCCTTCTCTGGATACTATATGACCCAAGAAAGTCACTTTTTAACCAAAACTCACACTTACTGAGTTTGGCAAACAACTTATGATGTCTCAAAGTCTTTAATACCTTTCTTAAATGTTCAGCATGCTCATGTGCATCCTTCGAGTAGATCAAGATGTCATCAATGTAAACCACCACAAACTTGTCCAGGAATTCATACACCACATGATTCATTAGACTCATGAATACTACAGGTGCATTGGTTACAGCAAACGGCATCACCAGGTACTCATAATGCCCATACTTTTTCCCGAATGCAGTCTTGGGGACATCATTCTTCTCTACCCGTTCTTGATGATATCCCGTTCGCAAATCTAATTTCGAAAAGACACTTGATCCTCCGAGCTGGTCAAAGATATCATCAATGCGCGAGAGAGGATACTTGTTCTTTACCGTTACCTTATTCAACTCCATGTAGTCCACACACATGCGTCGGGTTCCATTCTTCTTCCTAACCAATAAAATAGGTGCACCCCATGGAGACGCACTAAGTCGTATCCACCCTTTCTTCATTAATTCATTCGGTTGGTTCCAGACCTTCTCTAATTTCGGTGGTGCCATTTGATATAGTTGCTTAGATATGGGCTGGGCACCTGGAACTAAATCAATGGCAAATACAATGTCACGTTCTGGAGGTAACCCAGAAAGATCATCTGGAAATACATCCATGAATTCTCGCACGACCTCTGGAACCTCTGGCTCAACCTCATGTTAGCTATTACAAGTTCAATAGGCTTGGCCCGAAATTGAACTGGTCCTTCAGATCTACTTCCACTAATGAACTCAAATCTTGGATAATCAGGCATCTCAAACACTACCCTTCTTTGACGACAGTCTATGGTAGCGTGGAAGGTTCCCAATCAGTCCATTCCAAATACTGCTTCAAAGCTTGGTATCTCAATCACTACAAAATCTACATATAACTCTCTTCAACAAATAACTACATGACACTGAGGATACCCACTAGTGGCTTTTACCACACCACTGCCCGTGTTGATATTCCAACAAGAAGCCAAGGGTCCAATGGGGAGAGTGTGTGTTGACAAATCAGGTAGCTATGAAACAATGAGAAGCTCCTGAATCAAACAATGTGAGGACAGACTTACCAGAAACTAATACGGTATCTACAGTCAAAGATATTAAGTCTAAGCAAACAAGGAAGACGTATGAAAGTAATTACTGACATCAAATAAAATCTTACCCGTAATCACTTGACCAGTGGCCTCAGCCTTGACTGCAGTCATGGTGAAAGTTTGACGCTTTGGCTGAGGCGACTGCGGTCTAGCCTGCTGAAAAGCCTTCTTCTGGGGAGAAAGTGGTGGTCTATGTGGTGCACCTCCTACTGGAGCAGAAACAGGAGCATGAGCAGTATTTGCTGGAACCACAGGTCGCAATCCCCTCTATGGGCAATCTCTAGCACTGTACTCCTTCGATCCGCAGACTAAGCAAAGTCCCAAGAGTAGTCGGCATTCTGACTTAATGTGCCCAGGCTTCCCATAGTAATGACATGCTGGCTACTGCTGCTTTGGCTGGCGAGGTGCCGGCCTCTTGAATTGAGTCGACTGCACTGGCTGGTGCACAGCTCTAGTTGGTGGCATGGGTTGCCTACAATTCCCTTCAGCCGTCGCTGGAGAAGGTAATGGCCGCCTCAAGGGGAACAAGCATGAGACGCTCCCGCTCGGTTACCCTCTGGACATACTCAAACTCACGAGCGGTTGCCAGTACCTCCGCATGTGTCTTCAGATTCAATCCAACCATCTTTTCCCGGATCATGATATTCAGGCCCTGTTGAAAGCGACAGGCCCGAGCTAGTAGAGTGGACACCATATCCTTTGCGAACATGCTGATCATGGAGAACTCGGCATCATACTCTTCTACTATCATGGTTCCTTGCTTCAAATTGGTGAACTAAGCCTCTAACTCCATCTCGGCTTCAAGTGAGAAAAGCTGAGCATTAAACTGCTCCTTGAAGATATCCCAAGAAATTGGCTTCTTCAATCGATCTTCTGTGGCATCCCACCAAATCCTAGCTCCCTCCACTAACTACAACTTAGCCATCTTGACCCATGATTCTGGGGCAACATCTGCAACTGTCAAAACATCAATAGTGCTTCTCAGCCACTCCTCTGCCTTCAAGTAATCCTCTCGACCATTGAAGGTCTTCGGATGCAAGGATCAAAACGTCTGAATTCCTCCATCCTGCTTAGGCTCACTCCATAAAGCCTGAAGAAGCTCCCGGAAAACCTGATCAGAAATTTGATGCACCGTCGGATGACCCGAACCACATCCAGAGGCATTCTGAGCCATCTCAACTGTACGCCTACATCGATTGTAAACTCGCATATGCATGCATTCACATGTCAATGTTAGTTCTTTTTACGCAGTGTTTGCCGTACATCCTACTCTTCCTAGATTGTCCACGAGGTTGGTTGCGAGGACCTACATGGGCCACCAAGAAAACATGTCACGCCCCGAAAGTCGGGGCCGCAACATGTTTCACAAGGTTGACAGGTCTTGCAGTTAACCAGTATTGACAATATAAGCTATGAGCATTAATTGAAATAAAACACTACTTAAGTACTAGATACCTGAATCGGAGAATCATGCAACGGTTCGTACCTCATCTTGAAGGGTAGTGATCTCAGTTGAATATCATCATTGATCACTTTTACGGGACTTAACCATATATTCATGGTTTTAATTTCATCCTTATGCAAACATATGGACTTAAGTGACAAAACCATAAGTTCATGGTTTAATTTTTATGAGCCTTCAAGCATTCACGTATGGACTTATCGGAACCCTCAGCTAACATCATTCGATATTCTGAATTTTAAGGGGCAAAGCGTATAACATAGCTTATAAGACAACCAATCATCCAATAAGTTATGGTTTACGGGATTATGGTCTCCATGGAACAAAAGAGGGTTTAGCCATGCTCAAAAAGAGATCAACAAGATCATGTCAATACCCAAAAATTGCTTAACATGGAAAAACAGAGCCAAAGAAAGCTTGGCTGAAATTTTCAGAGCCAAAAGGCTCAATCAGTCATGATAAAGGCGCAACAGATCTCGGGCAGTGGAATGTGTTGCCACCAAGCCCAAGAACATCCAACTTATGCCTAGAAATCATCATAGCAATGAAACATAAATATCTGAAACCAAAATTCCAGAAGTTAAGAGTGATTTACCTGAAATCCGAACTCATAGGATGAACACAATAGAAATCACAACTCCAGAATTCAGATCAGTCCTTAAGCAAGAGAGAAACCTCCCAAATCGCATAAAAATGGCAACTTTCCTTTGAAAACGAAACTTTTTGGTAAAAAGCTGAAATTTTTGGACTTATCCAAGCTTAAATAATGGAAGGAAAGAGTATAAATGGCTTGTAGAAGAGCTGAGAAGATGTCACAAAGCTTTTAGCTTCGGATCTGAAGCAAAACATGTCAAAACCCTAAAATCTTAGGGTTTGGGTTGCAACACGTGTAGTAGGAGGTGAAAGGAGGAGGAGATGAGATGAGAGGAGATCAGATTATTTTATTTTTATTTTTTTCTTTCCACTGCTTAAGTAAACGTGCGTTGCATGTACGCTGTTCGCGAGAGAGAGAGAGAGAGGGAGGGAGGAAGAGATCGGGAGGGCAGAGAGAAACAAGAGAGAAAAAGAAGGGTTAAGTTGTGGGCTTTGCGGGCTGGGCCGAAAACAAAAAGAAGGGAAAGAAAAGAAAGAAAAGAAAGAAAGGCGAGAGAAAAGGCCTTGGGCCCTTTAAAAACATGGGCTTCGCATCTGTATTTAACTTAAATTATCTATGTATGTTGGAATTGGATGTCTAGGCACAACTTTCTAATGGTACTACAGACTCTAGCATAAAAATGTTTCAATTGGGTTTATTTTAAAAAAAAATCCAAGTAAATCTGTGGCTTTATACATAATTTTTCCCATTGAAATCCAGATAAAGTGAGTTGCATCTTCATGACAAGAGGAAAAAAATTCTAAACATGAATACAATAGAAAAAGTCAATAAGCATGGAACATGATGGTTGGAGAACAAGTCCTATTGTGTACATCTAAATTCTAATTCTCAGAACATCCTATTGAATTTTTTAAAAGTTATTTGGGGGCCTAATTTATATTTTACACTGAACCACTAAAAAGTTATATAAGCTAACATGGCCTTACCTTGACTTGTTACTAATGTCATCATCCTCCATAATTTCTCATTTCTAATATGCGTAGATCAGCAAATTATGTAACATGAAAATATACTAAAAAGAAACAAGCTAATGGTGATGGCAAACAGCAAGCACGAACGCAATGTAGTGGCAAGCTGTTTTAACAGATGGCTAATGCCGATACTATAATATATGTCAGCTCACAAAAAAGAAAGAACCAGAAGATTAATTTGGTAAGCTTTGTGTATATGTGCATTTGCTCTTACCCTAATATTATTGCTCTTAAGTTTCTTCAGGCATTATGGATTTTTCTCTTTTCATTAATAGAAAACATTTATCAACATCAAATTATATGACAGCATTTTTTATTCAGATCTTTGTATACCAGCCAGTTGACATTTATCCTCATCACTGCCCCCACATTTCAGCCGCATGACATTGAACGCATCAAAACCAAGATTTTTAGGATTTTGGTTTAAGAAATTAAAAAAATACATAGCATTCAGAGTCTCAGACTAGTATGTGAGTCAAACCAGCATGACACCTGATGCAGCTCGTACTCACAGTCAACTTTATCAAGTCAGACAATCATATGTTGCAATCGCATATGCAGTTAGAAAATAATTCATAAATAGAGGAATCATGTGCACGTTATAATCATTATTAGTCTACAAGAAATGTGGTGGGAGATGAAGCCAGTCATATATAAAGAATATAAACTAACATTTGGAGTCTGTGATCTTCCTGATGCGCTTACTTGTAGACTGTGCATTCGCCAAAAAGAAAAAAAGAAAAAAAGGAAAAGAAATATTGTATACTTTTATACCTCCATATATATAATGTGAGTTATCATTGACTCTGCAGGTTGAAGGTTTTCTCGTAAGAATTTCCCAACTACTTCATCCATCTGCTTCCGAAGAACAGGGAAGCGATGCACCTCGTTAGATAAGCATCGATGGCTCATCTGCAATAAGTAAAGTTAGTAGCCAACATTAAGAAAAGTTGGCATTACTTGATCAGAATAAATAATATTGCTGACAGCAATTCCAGATTTCAGGTGTAACATTTGTACCTTAATCAGTTCATCGTATATAAATTTTGCACACTGAAGGCTTGGATCTAACAAACGACCAATCTGCCTCCGAACAAGAATTTCAAATGGCACCTACAGATTTGTCGCAAGAAGAAATGCTGACAGAGACAAAACAAGGCAAGCAAGGAAACAAGCCTACCAATTTTATCCCCGTAATCCCCTAAGAGGAACAACCTCTCCAAAACTCACCTCCGGCACAAATAAAGAACTTCTTGGACCTGTAGCATTTTGAATTGCCATACGGATATCTTCATCAGTCACATTCTCAAAAGGATCAACTTCCTGAAAGAGAATCCAGAATCCTTGATCTTGCATTTCAAACGGGTAAATGGTGAAGATTAATGATAAAGAAACCTTTTTAAGAAATAACCACAACTAGACTAGTGGAACAAGAAACACTGGCCGACAAAGGAGAAACAAGTGCAAAAAATGCAAAAAGGTAGCAGAAGTCAAAAGTATGTTTATATGAAGTCATAACCATTAAAAACTATGCCTGTAACATGCGAACCTCTAAACTTTTCACAAAGATTGACTGGAAAATATAATGAATTCGGGCTCCACCAGAAAGCTCTGTTGTCGACAATTCGTCATTTTTCCCTTCCACCATTGAACAAAATTCTGCAAAAGGACTATGATGGTAAGTCATTCGACGCAGTAAAGATCAGTAAAATTTAATTCCTCATTAAACCAAAATCAAATGTTGTATTATAATTCGACTGAACATGTAAAGCCCAAATTTTTAATAGGAAATTTTGGAAATTTTCTATGAATTTTCCAATTTAATTTTTCCTTCTTTTCTTCATTTTCCTTTCTTTTTCTTTTTCTTTTTCTTTTTTTCTTCTTGGCCCAGCCCACGGCCCATCTCATTTTCCATCTTTTTCTTTCCGTTTTTCTTTTCTTTTCTCCTCACTCAAAACAAGCCCGCAAGCCCAAACACTAAACCAAAGCCCACAGCCATTATTCGTTCCTTTCTTCTTTCTTATTCTTCACATTTCTTCCCTTCACTTAGGCCCAAGCCCAAGATGTTTAACTTAACCCTTCCCCTCTCTCTCAGCCGCACGAGCCCTTAACCCACAGCTGCCCCTCTCCTTCCTCTCGACGAAAAGAGAAAACCCTAGTTGCCTCCTATCCTCGGCAGGAGATCCAATTCGAATCAAACTCTCCGTGATATCTCCTCATGTGTCTTTCCCCTTTTCTATATAAGTGCTATTGTTTCTAGTGGTTGGTTTTATGCGAAAAATATTTTTCTTCCTCTTAAAAAATTTTCGATTAAATTCTTTGGATTTGGAATTTCTGATCGCTTTCGTTTTTCCTCAAGCAACCACCACGATGGAGGGTTTGAGCGTGGAAATTCTTTGGGATTTAGCCAACTACGGTGAATGGTAGATTATTTTCTTGATCCAAGCTTTTCAGTTTATGCTCTAGTTCTTGTTTAATTTTTTGAAAATTTATTTGAGCTTGTGGCATGAATAATTGTTAGGACTTGTGGGTTATTATGGGGATGTGATGATTCACAAATTATCTAGGGATCTCTCCCTATGTGAACAAACTTTCGACAACCATAATAGGCTTGACGACGACCCTCGCCTCCTCCTCCTCCTCCTCCGCGTCCCTTAACTTATTTGGGTTTTCGGTTAGCTGCCATGAGGGTTTCGCCGCCAAAATGAATTTTCTTGCGGGCGTTTCTTTCGATGGCTAAGACTTTGGGCTTTTTCTTTCTTTTTAGAGAATTTACTTATTGGGCTTGTTAGCTCTGTAGACTTGCATGGTACTAGGCTTTGTCGCTAGGTTTACTGGGCTTCTGCCTTGTTGTGTTTCCTCGTGCCTTGATCGCGGCCTGTCCCTGGCTTCTTGTGCTGGTTTTCCAAGGGCTTTTGTTCATTGGGGTTTTCCAAGTGCTTTTAGCCCTTCTGTTGGCCGTTTGTGTTCCTTCCGCCTCACTGACTCTTTATATGGGCCGCTAGCCCTTGTTGCTGTGATTTTGGTTCTTGAGATGTTTTTTGGGCCTAGGGCTTGTTTCAGTTCAAGTTTAGATTGCGGCAAAAACCCCCTCTGGTCCGGTAGGCTGTATACTATTTTAGTTGCTAAAATTGTAAATCTGATCCTATATGCTTTATGTTTTCCTCACAACTATTTAAATTTTAATTTTAAAATAAATTTCAGATTTTCATGCAATTACTTGTAATAACTATAACTATTAAATTATATCATTAAGTTGTGTAGTTAAAGGGTTGTGCATATAGTGAAACTGAAATAAAATAACTCGTGGCTTGATACGGAGTTTGACACATGATATATATTGAAACCAAGAACTGGAACTTGATTTGCTACTTTGAAATCCTTAACTGTGTAATTTAAGATAGTATAAAACATAGACACTTTCTGAGAATTAAGATAATAGCCTAACATTGACACTGTTGACATGCAAACCTAAAGAACTAGACAACTAAATAACAATTTGCATTACATGGACATTATACATGACTCGCACACCGACAATAAACAATCTTACACATGACTCTTTGTGGTTTGAAAAACTCATAACAGAGAGTGCGAGAGTGACTGGAGCCATACTTACGATCCGTGACTGATAGGATCACATTCCTATTTTTTGTTTCAACCGGGCTTTTTCAGAGACTCTGACCAGTTATGTCGAATGGATCTCGAGTCCCTTCATGTTTTCTGTTTTTGGACTCAGCTCGGGATATCTCCATGTGATACAAGGTGGTCTTCGGTTGCATATCGTATTATATATTATGAGTCAGTTTAGAAAGGATTTAGCTAAACTCTTAACAATACTCTAGAAAATTAATGACAATGAAACATACATAACATGTTACTTTACAGTTCAATAATTTAATTTACTTGTCTTTTAAATGTTTAAATTATTTATAACCTAACACACGCATGGCCTGTTACACTGTTGTATCATGGTTTACTTTTACATGCTTTGTACTATTATATTCTTGCTTCTTACATAAACCGTATGCTTGGATTAAATACAATCTACTTCTAAACTAGTTGTACCTTTATTGTTGTTTCCGTTAGGTAAGAACAGGAGTAGACGGAGGTACCTGAATACGAGGATTCGGACTTTCCTGTGTAGGACGCTGAGTTTTGAGCTTTAGGTTTAGTAATGAGAGTAATATGTAGTTTTTTTATTTTATTTTAGTTTAGTTGAGAGATTGTAGTTTCTTTTCATGCATTCCTCGACTTTGAAAGATATTGGATAAAATGAGTATTTTTATTTTAGTTTATTTCATGCTTTTCTCCATTTACTTTCACTGGTATCTGCAGGACATGCCTAACATGAAAAACTGTCATGGCATCCGAGAAGCGGGGCGTGACAAAACATATCGGCTTATCATGTGACATTGTATGTTACTTCAGTATTTTGCATATGACAACATCTCGATGGTGCGTGATAGCTTGGACACGTCGATCATGGAGCTGTGTCAAGTTGAAAATGTGTCGGATATGAGCTTCAAACACATGTATTATGCAGGAAACTTCTTTTTGGTATATTTTTTTAAATTTTTCTTAAGTATCATCATGTCATGTTGTCCTCATGTCAGCATGTCCGTGGTGCGATTTGCAAGAGCAATAATGGTAAATTTTGGGTTTTTTAAAAGATTTAGAAAAAAAGATGAGATTTTTAATTGATTTGGGAATATAAATAACAAGATAGTGGGCATCTTTCGAGAGGAGGCCGCTCTATTAGCTTTAGATTCGTCTAAATCTCTCAAGACTAAAGTTCTAATCAACTCTTACACAGTTTCTTTCACAAGGTTCTAATCAACTCCTACAAAGTTTCTTTCACAATCATCCACATAAAACCTTAACCCTAGCTGTCATCCCATATTAATCCCTTTTTTCAAAACTACAGAAATTACAAAACTGCCACTCAAACCCAAAATTACTAAAATGCCCTAGTTCAGCCACAATCATCCCCTTGCTTTGCTGTCACTCCCTCGAGCCTTATCCCCTCCTTTGTTAAGTCCTGATCGCATCATTACTTCTCCTAAAAAGAGCTATATTGTCCTCAAGGTGAAAATCTGGAAACTGTTGATATATAAGTCCATAAGGCTCCCAAGTGACATCATGGTCAGGGAGTCCCTTCCAACGGATCAATACCTCTCTGACACATGCATTCCCTCGACAGACCTCCTTTACCTCCAATGGCTCCAGAATTACCTCCATATCCTCAGTCAGAGTAGGTGGTAGCATAGATGAAGGTGTGTGATCTCAATGGCTTAATGCAGCTGTGATACATGAAAAACTGGGTGTATAGTATATGATGGTAGTTTTAACTTGTAAGCAACCTCTCCAATCCTGGCATCTACCTCATTGGACCCAAATTAGCAGGTTGCGAGCTTCTCATTATGCCTATAGGCCAAGGATCTCTGGTGGTATGGCTCGGTTTCAAATAAACCAGGTCTCCCACTGCGAACTAGACTTCCCTTCGATGCTTATCCACCTCACCAAGTGCCTCTTCAACTCCTCAAGAACCTTGTCACTTTCCTTTGAGTATTGCTCGACCTATGACATTGGCGTCGAGCTGTGGTTGTAGTATATCAAGTGTGGGGGATCACGGTCATACAAAATCCTGAAAGGTGTGATCTGTGCAAATATGTAATATGACGTGTTGTACCAATATTACGTACATGCCAGCCACCTAGCCCATTGTTTGGGTGTCTCCGACATGAAACATCATAGATATGTCTCGACGCTCCTGCTGACAACCTCTGTCTATCCGTCGGCCTGTGGATGGTAGGCCGTGCTACTCGTAAGGACAATACCATACATCTTGAAAAGTTCTCCACTATCTCTCTTATGAAAGCCGTCGTCATTGTCACCGCGATATAGGGATGTCAAAAAGCCACAAAATGAGCATACTTGCTAAGGCGATCAACTACAACAAGTATAACTGAAAACCCCTCTGATCTCGGCAGCCCTTCGATGAAGTCTATGGAATCTCCTCCCAGACCCTGTCAGGCAAAGAAAGTATATGTAGAAATCCTATCGGAGCCATTGCCAAATATTTGTGAAACTGACAAACATCGTAACTAACCACCATTTGAGCTACATCTCGTTTCATCCCTGCCCAATACAGCTCACTAGCCATCCGTCGATAAGTCTGGTACGCCCCAGAATGTCCTCCAATAGCATTGTCATGGAACAATTGAAAGATAGTCTGAATATGAGTGGAAGTACTAGGCAGCACCAGCCGCCCTTGGTACAACAGCATCTGCCCCTCCAAAGAATAGTCGACCCCTATAACAAAGCGGCATGTATCTTCCTTTGCCCTTAATCCGCCTCAGTCTCATGCAATAAAGTCTCCCAGATAAGCATCACTGGCATAGATAAAGCTGCCAGATGTACCTCCTCACCTCAACACGAAAGAGCGTCTGACGCCCTGTTCTCCAGACCCGGCATGTACTAGATCTCGAAATCATACCTCAAAAGTTTGGATAACCATCTCAGATGCTCTTACCGCCATGCGTTACTCCAACAAGTCTTTTAGGCTTTGTTGATCTATGCGCACAATGGATCTCCCGCTAAGCAAGTATGGTCGTCACTTTTGTATTGCTAACACGATGGCCATCAACTCCCGCTCATACACAGATTTGAGACAGGCTCGTGCCATCAAATCCTGGCTAAGGTAAGCCACAGGCCTCTGGTCTTGCATCAATACTACACCTAACCCATAACCACAGGCATCCGTCTCCACTACAAACGATCTGTTGAAATCCGAAAGAACAAACACTGGCACACTAGACATGACCCGTTTCAAGGCCTCAAAAGCTTAGGCCGTTTCCTCTCCTTACTGAAAGCTATCTTAAGTGGCCAGGTGATGGTGTTGTATCCCCGACAAACTTCCTATAATACCATGTTTGCCCTAAGAAACCTTGTAAAGCACGCAAGATGATTGGTCGTGGCCAATCTAACATAGCTGATATCATCGATCTGTCCGTTGCCACCCCCTTTGCAGAGACCACATGCCCCAATATTTCACCCTCCACTGTGCAAATAAACACTTCTTGTTAGCAAACAGATAGTGGTCTTGCAGCTACTGAAAGACTATCTCCAAGTGTCACACATGATCCTCCATTGATCGGCTATATATCAGAATGTCGTCGAAGAACACCCAGACAAAGCTCCTCGAGTAAGTACGAAAGACCTTGTTCATAATGGCCTGGAAGGTGGCTGGAACAGTAGTCAAGCCAAAAGGCATACGAAGAACTCGTAGTGACCATCATGTGTCCTGAAAGCTGTCATAGAGACATTTACAGCTCGCATCCTGATTTATGATATCCTGATTTCAAGTCGATCTTGGAGAAGATCGATACTCCATGTAGCTCATCTAAGAGTTCATCAATCATTGGGGTAGGAAATTTATCAGATATTGTCTCTTTGTTTAATGACATGTAATCCATGCAGAATCTCCAGATGCCCTCCTTTTGCACCAGCAAGACCAGGCTAGAGAAGGGCTCACGATGGGATGTATCACATCGGCCTGGATCATCTCCACTATCATCCTTTCGATCTCATCTTTTTGTACCTCCGTTGATGGATGAGACTCCATCTTGCAGGACAATGTCATACTCGTGGTCCACTGGGTGTAAAAGGCCACAAGGCATCTACAACACCCACTCGAAACATATCAAAATCGGATGTACCTCCGTTGGAATTTCCTGCTCAATCTCCTTATCCTCAACTACTAATCCCTACAGCTCCACTAGAAAGCCTCATCCCTCTTACTGGATGGCCTTAGTCATGGTGTTCAAGGAAACTATAGATTGACACAAGCTCGGGTCACCCTAGAGAATAATTGTCTTTCCTATTTCTGAAACTTCATCCGTGGCAATTTCCAATTGATTCTGGTCTCCCCTAAAGACTGTAGCCACCTCATGACCAAGATAATATTTGTACTTCTCAAATCCAATGGTAAGAAGTCATCAACCATATGCACCCCCTAGAGAGTCAAAATAAGCCCACGGCACATCCCTCTGCTGCGCTCCACATGTCTCGTCCTCATCGTCGCTCCAAAACTCCATGTGTCAACCAGCTGGAGCTGCAAATCCACCGCCAAGTTGGAGATAAAATTATGAGTTGTCCCACTGTCAATCAGTACTGTAATCTCCTGATCTGATATCCTCTGCACCAACTTCATGGTGTGGTTCGGAATGAACCCCACCACAGAGTTTAATGGAACCTCCATGACGTCAAGGTGGGTATACTCCTAGTCTACTATCTCCTCAGCCTCAGCCTCCACAGCCGCATCATCCCCATCATTCACTATAAGCAACTGTAGTGTGTAATCTTCACATCGGTGACCCAGTGTAAACTTCTCATCGCATTTAAAGCATATGTCATTCGCTCGTTTATCTCGCATCTCTGCCTCTGTAAAGCACTTGAATTGCCCCATAGTCGTGCATCACTGCTTTTCTCTCTGTTGATGGGTGTCCCTCCTGGTGGTGCCTTTTTTGCCCTACTGACGGTACCTGACTACGGAAAGAAGATCCGCTTCATGCTCCCTTGGCTCGTCGCTCTTCTGTGGGTCTATCCTCCACATAGCCAACTCCATTGTGTCCAGCAACCCTGTCTCTGCATGCGTAGCCCAACCCATATATTAACCTTTAGATCTTTCATGAAATCCCCTCCAAAGACTCCTCTGACAATCCCCGAACGCGGCCTAATAGCATCTCAAATTTCTTGATGTACTCCCCAACGGTCCTCTCCTATATAAGGACAAAAAGCTGCTCAGAAAGGTCTCTCCTTAGATGTCGTGAAATTTGTGTAGTAGGTAGCCCTTAAACTCCTCTCATGAGTGCACTCGCCATCGCTGCTCTCTCCATCAATATGCCAAGGCAAGGCCTCTCCTTCCAAACAAGAAAATCCCAACCGCTGCCAGTTTTTCTGCTTCCGAAAGGCGATTCACCTCAAAGTACATGTATGCCCTTCAAATATGGACATTTTCAATTTTCTGACTCGGCTATCGATGTTGAAACCCCCTGCTCTACTCTCCCCTGAAACTGACCGTAGTATAGCTGCCGGTGCGGGCCATATGGCGCCTCCAAGTCTCCAATTCGGCCTCCCTCGGCTCCATCAATGTCATTCCAACAATCATCTCCCCAATTGGACCCTCCATCATCTGCATACTCTGAAACATCATCACGGTATCTGTCAAGCTCTTCATATTCTATAGGATGTCGTTGGTGTCTCAATCCTACAAAACCCAGGCCACGGCACCCCCCAAAAGTCTTCCAGATCATCGTCGATGTTCTGAGGAGTCCGCATGTGCTACCCAACTCCCGACGGGCCGCCACAGGGTCCTGTGTTCCTTGGCGGCTCAATTGCACGTGGCTGAGACCCTGGCAAATCGTTAGGTATGAATATGCCAGATACTTGTGACTCGATTAATGAAAGTCTCTCCAAAAACTATGTTTTTACCGACGCACAAAGAAAATCTTTTGTTGTGAATGAACAAGATATTGAGGAATTGTCCATATGTAAGATCATCATTATGGATACGAGTCGTTTCCACATAAAAGGGAAATCTTTTGTTAAAATAGAACCAGAAGTGATGTGGATCATTCGAGAATCGAAGTCGGTTTGCTTTATAAAAAGAAGCTATCAATGAACTTCTATGAAATGGTTTCGAGAGACCCCTATAGGCCCAGCCAGGGTTCAACTGGGCCCTAGCAGCCTCGTCGGACCTCCTCTTCCTCCGACGCGGCTTCCCTAATGTTGATACGGCCTGCCGCCACCCCTTGATATCATCCTCCGCTTCCTCGGACTCCAAATCCGCATCGAAGAGAAGCATTTCTCTTAATTCCTCAATCTTTTCCTTTTTCTTCAAAATTTTTGCCTTTTGCCCTAAATCTGGTTTGTCGTCTAGATCTGAGTTCTTCGCTGCTTTTAAATCCAATAATATTTGAAATAGTTGTTGTGTTAGGCTTTGTATGAAAGCTTCCAACTTTGCATCCATCATCGCCTCCGACGCCATGCGTTTCGCCTCGAGCCCGGATTCGAGTGAGACCATTGATGATTCTAGCTTTTCCACGGATTTCTTTAACTCTCCCACTTCTGCGTCGAGTTTCTCCTCCAAAGCTTCAATTTTTTTCGTTGTCGTCGCCGCCATTGATGCCGGGATCGATGCTCTAATACCAATTTGGTGTGATCTGCAAGAGAAATAAAAATAAAATGAGGGTTTTTAGAAGATTTGGGGGAAATGTGAGATTTGTATTGGATTTGGAAATATAAATAACAAAATAGTGGATCTCTTTCGAGAGAAGGCCGCTCTCCTAACTTTAGATTCAAGATCAAAGCCTAAATCTCCAAGGACTAGAGTTTTAATCAACTCCTAGAAGATTTCTTTCACAATAATATGTTGAATATTGAGTACCACAACTATAGTTTTGATGATGATTAAACAAATGAAGGTACTAATCTTGAATATTTAAAGTGTAGATTATAAAGATTGTTTTTATAAGATGAGTTCAAGAAGATTTTTGGTGCATGCTCGAAGCAATGAAGACATCAAATTGGAGCATGATGTTAAGATAGAATGTGAAGGAGACTCGCTCAAGGCAACAAGAGCTTAAGATCCTAAGGCATTGAGACAAAGGACTTCAAACTACGTCAAGTCAAGATGGTATATCTTTGATATTTTTTTGTATTTTAGTCATGTCCTTAAAATTGATGTAGGCCTTTAAGATTGAAGCTCCACACACACTTAAGAAATGTTTTTAAAGTCACAAAATTATTTTGAAAACATTACGAGTCCATGTAGATAGTGTATCATACTCGCCTATGATACATATTCATGTATCAGAGGAGGAGTCGACTCACTATCCTATAAGAGTCGACTCCTGAAGCTTAACAACTTCTGAGTAAGTTCGGCCACTGTCGAGAGCAATCGACTCTTGTAGCCAGGTAGTCGACTCATAAGGTAGTAGTCAACTCTCTGGTATGCATGTGTCGACTTCCAGGCCCCAACAGTCGAAAATTGACTGCTTCCTTAATTGACGCGATTGTGTCGATTTTTATCCGTTGGGAAATGATTTTATGGATCTGTTTTTGTGCGAAAATTATCTTTATAAATAGATAGCCTCAGTAAGAGTTTTATAACATCAAGCAAATATTTTAAAGCAACTTTCAAGGATATTTTCTCAAGTGATTTTCAAAGCACTTAATCTTTCTCTTACCCTCTAATTTTCAAGACTATTGATTTTAGTTTTTCTTAGAAGCTTTTAAGGGATTTTTCTGGCCTTCTCTAATCTAAATCTCTAGAGATTTACCTTTATCTTTTTGAGATTAGATCGATTTGATTTTGATACTCAAGTGGTTTATAATTTTCTATTTCTTCTTGAGATCAAAATATTTTCTATAGCTACTATAGACACGAGCTTCAATCAATCGGCTATAGAAGTATTGTAATCTCTTCAAAAGTGTAAGTAAACCACAAGGGTGGTTAGTAAGTGATGAATTGTATCGCTTGTTGTAATTATGGAAACCCCCTCACTTGTTCGATGTCCTCTTGGTAAAGAGGTTATTTGGTTGTAGAAGCACTCTCATTGGAAAAGAGGCAATGGTTAACGGTTTTAAGAAGCCCTCGCTTTGAGGCAAGGTTGCTCTCATTTGAGAGTTGGTTAGTGAAAAATCCAAGTTGCGCTTAGGACTAGACAGCACACTGGAGGGTGACCCGGGATAAAATTTGTCTGTGTTTGTGATTGTCGTTATGTCTTGATCTTATTACATTATTTACTTGCATCGTTGTTTATTTCCGATGTGCATCTTATTTACTCTGATTGCAAGTATTTGGATATAGTTGATTAAATACCTAGTGAATTAACATTCTTAGGAGACTTAGGCATTGCTAAAAGGTTAAATTTTTAATCGGTTATTATTTTACACAAACACTATTTTACCACCCCTTCTAGTGTTGCTTGCCATCTACAGGATCCCAACATAATCCACATAAAACCCTAACACTAGATGTCATCCCATATTAATCCCTAATTTTCCCAAAATTACACAAATTACAAAACTACCCCCCTCAACACAAAATTATTAAAACACCCACGGGTCCCATATTAATCCCTAATTTTTCCGAAATTACAAAAATTACAAAACCACCCCCTCAAACACAAAATTATTTAAACGCCCCTCGATCAGCCCCTTGCTTTGCCGCCACTCCCTCGAACCTTCTCCCCCTCATTTGATAAGTCCGGATAGCATCAGTCCGTGTTTGTGTGATGAATGTTTACAGGCATAGTTAACAGTCAGTTTGCTAGCAAAATTAAAATTAAATGCAGATTTGATATTAATAGAGTTAATGATGGACAAACAGCAGTGCCAATTTATTATAGGTTTCTTCAAGCGGGATTCTGAAATTCATTCAATTCCATATCCAGGCTGAATCATATAAGGACACAACAAGTTTCCAATGGAGGGTCAATCATCTTTCCAATTTTTCAGTTTTCAGAACAGATACAAGTCACAAGTTTTAATAAAAATGTTGGCAATGGATGTCAAGCACATCTTGTAAGCTTGGTCTTGCTTCAAGTCTGCTCCCATGTACTAGATATGCTTGACCATAAGCTCCACCTTAATTCCACGAGTACTAGTGCTCTTAGCAGCATTATGCTGACAACTCAGTTATTGTCAAAGCATTGCAACTGCATTTTAGCAAAATTTATAATTTATTATGTAAACTGTAGTTGCAAAACATTGTATCTATCTTACCATATGCAAGCTACAGCCATTTTCCAGCCAACAAGCAACCCAATTCTATGGCTCAAGCCTAAGATTTGGATATTTAATTTCATGTATACCCAGACAATCCAACTCCACAGATCTTCAGCCATCAAGCATGTCTCAGCTATCAAGCATGTCGAGGGCTTCTGTGTGACTAGCCTTTACCATTTTCATACTTGGTCGCAAGTCGCAACACACTAATATGCAAGAGTCATAGCCATTCAGCCAGAAACAGAATCCGACGCAAATAAGCTTAGCATGTTGCTAACCAACGCATACAACCAAAAAATGCCCCTCTGAAGAATAGCACCCATGATGCCCCAATCCTCACAGCATAGGAAGCACCAATGAAGCTTGTACCAAGTCAAACACAGATCCAACACAATGTATGTAAAAAGCATAGAACCACAATTACGCTAGTTCAACACAATAGAAACCAGATTTATGCTAGTTCAGACAGATTCTCCCAGATGAAGTGTAATTCAGGTTCACAGATACCTCGTATGCCCTTGATATAGAAATTTCCCAGAACCTGGTAAATTTAGAATGAGGCATTAAACCATTCTATAAAAGGCCTAGGTCGCAGTCTTGGTGCCGTGGAGAGCCTAGTTTGCAAATTTCGCTTTAAGAGTACAGACCTTCATTATCTACGTGGCACAATCCCTTTTTTGACAGAAAAACATATGTAAGCTCAAATACTATCAAATATATTGCACAGATAAGGACGTGCCGATAGGGTGATGACACGACATAACACGGCAACAGTTAAGCAAATTCTTAAAAGTATACTTAAAATAGAATTATCATGTTTACATGTATCTAACATGCGAATCTGACAAATATCTGATACAATATGATTGATGACTGAAGCATCGGTACTTCATAGACCATCATACTTGGTTTTTTAAATCTGAACAAAACTTTCTTAAAACATTTTTTTTGTCTTCAAAGTAAAAATTTCAACGGCATCTCAGAAAGACCAAAACCCCCAATAATTTATTTGATTAAGAATGAATAAATTAGGAAATACCAAATAACTTATATGATAGGGACCTAGCTTGAAATTGAAATAGAATCTCTTTTTATTTTATATTTGAGATTGGGATAGATATGGATAGAGATTGTGTACTTTTGAGTCTTTTATTTATTTTTGAGTGGTTTAGTCATTTTAAAATTTTAGTCACACATTGTATGTGATTTCTGAAACTCAAGTTGTAAGCCTATATAAAGATCACAAACTTATTTATTTCAATGAAGAGTTGAATAGAAATTTTGATATAAACTTTCAGTTTCTTAAAAAAATTAAATCTATTGCACTTAAGTATGAGAGTGGATTTGGTTGCTTTGGCGAGAGGCCCGAATTCTTCATGTGCAAGTCATGTGAGTCGGTGAACTTTAGATCTCTGGGATGTGAGGCCAGAAAAGTTATCAAATTCTCAACTTTCTTCTTCCCCTAATCCCCACCACATCCATTACTGCTTCCGTTCTGCGTCATTATAACTTAGCTTGGACCAAGTTGAAACAATTTCTTATGCTTGACTGCGTCGTGATCTGTGCATCAACGTTTAGGTTTGGCTTGAAGACTTAAACATTGGCCCCAATAACCAACTACGTAGGTAGATAATTTTTACTTATTAACATTTATACATGTGCAATTATTAGCTCTCTAGATCAACAGGTCATTACTTATTATCCCACATTTCCCCAGCACAAGGAAATTAACTAATGCAATTTTTTATTGCTCTGGGAGCTTTCCTGCCTCGGGGAAATTAGAAAATTATATCTCCGCCCAAACTATACTATTAGAATTTTCCATCTGATGCCTGATAGCAGGAAATTAGATGATTATATCTCTCCCCGAACTACACTATTAGACTATTCCATTGGTATGTCTGAGTCAAGCATGTTACAGTTGGTTCATGGCACATCATGCTTGTAAGGTAAATTGAAGTCAAGAAGAACATAAGATACCAACAGAAATATGCACAAAATAAATTAACGGAATAACTATAACAATAAATATAAGATAAAAATATTGAAAATCCATAATAGTTGAAATTAGAATTACCTTCAGAATATTTTGCAAGAATGTTCAAGATTTTCACCCCTTTACCAGCCTGTAGTTCACACAATATCAGAAAATGGATTATAATAATCACAAGACTACTAAAGAGGTATTATACAGAGAAAGCAGGAATTAACAGGAATTTTCGACTTTAAACTAAAAAGATTACATGTTTGAAGGACATGGTTCACATGAAAATAAACAAATAAATACATAGTTAAAGCATTTCAGAATAATCAGCAGTTGTACACAGAAGACTATATTGAGGTATGAAATCCACATGTTTTTTAGTTTGC
The DNA here is from genome assembly GCA_030789695.1 of Scilla litardierei. Taxonomy (NCBI): domain Eukaryota; kingdom Viridiplantae; phylum Streptophyta; class Magnoliopsida; order Asparagales; family Asparagaceae; genus Scilla; species Scilla litardierei. Next base: position 75,508,892 of record CM061138.1, on the reverse strand, counting down.
CTCCCTGTATCCAGGATATCTCATAAAGTGCAAACATAGAAAAACATAAGAAATAATATCAATTAAAAGGGTACCTCTCCCTTAGGTTTTCAAGGCACCATGAAGTTTCTCACCTCATCAGCAAGGTTCTATGATCTTTCAACACTAAAGGCATCAAAGAAACTTCTTGATGTATAGACAACTATGTGAATCATGTAGAAATCATTACATGCATTTTCCCATTCAGGCCAGTACCGCTTATTTCAATCTCAAAATGCATATATCGATTAACATGAATATGAAAGCATTGTTAAAGACACATCCTCCAACTAATCACATCCACATAAATTGACTTTATGCTCAAATGGCTTAATTCAAAACCTCCAAATTGTTCCAGAAACTGTCAACTTAAACAAATTTGTAGTAACTCATGTGAAAGAAAGATTCATTATGAGAATTTCTGCCAGCATTCTAGGGGGAAAACACATAGGCAGACTCTGTAACAACAAAATCATATAATTCTTGAACCAGTTGACAGTTTTGTCTTGGAAGACGTGTCTTGAATCAGTTTGATAGAGTAGATTTACTTACCAAATGCACATCAAAAGAATGGGGAAAAAGTATGATCTCATAATATTTATAAGGAAGCACCAGAGAGGGAAGGGTCCTTAAACAGTGTAATAAATAAGTAGGTATTCCCATCTGCCAACCGGTCTCTCTAGGTGTTATATGCCATCTCTTGATTTCCTCAGCAATAAATTTGGCACCAAGTGTATGTCAGATCGGCAGTTAATTTTAAACGTTCAGATATCATTTTTTTACACCTCTATTGGCTTAAAATCATCCTCCATTGCAATTCCCATTTTACAAAACTAGATGGGAAAAAGGAATCTTTTTATCCTTTTGATAGTTTTCCTACATGGGTTCGTATTTTGCCGTTTTTGTCGAAGATCTAGACACCGATTCTTTTTGTCCAATAAGCAAGTAATTTCATTCGTTTTGCCTTACTTTGTATAATGTATGTGTTACAATAATAATATACTTTGCTATTTCCTACATGGGTTCATACTTTGCCATTTCCTGTACATTTCTTACCCTTGGTTGTTCCCCATGCATTAAATTTGCATTGTCTTGCTTGGTGCAATGCATGTGTCATCAAGATGCTTTTGCACTCTGATGCCTCTCAGAGGAGTTCTCTAATTTTCTTCCTCTTTCCACAAGTGCAACTAATGTTGCAATGTGTTCCTTGGTGGCATCCATGCATCATTATCACCATTTTTGAAACTGTTCCTCTATTATCCTTGCACCCAGACTGCATATTAATTTTTAAATGCTTCAATGTGGGGTGAATTTTGACCTTCATACGAGGTATAAATTGCTACAGATGTTAATTGCCATTTTGTTCAGGATTTATGGAAAATTTTCAAGATTGTCCTTAGAAGCAATGGATACAGAAGTGGTGGGTGGGTCAGAAATATGATTTGCTACCCGGAGCGTAGGAGTGATGGAACTATTGTGGATGGCGTTGAATTTAAAGTGTTAGCAATTTGATTTGTTACTCTAATTTATTCACACCATTATTCATTTGATTATCTATAGCATTATAGTCATAATCTGAACAGTGAGTACAAAAATTAATGTTGCCAAAGAATCAACAATACTTTCTTAGGATTTACTTAGCAAGTGCTGAATAGTTCCCATTTTCCAAATAGTGTCATGCCCGCACATTGCAGCAAGTATTTATACCCAAGTCTGATGCCATGGCTTGTATGACGATAAACGGATAACATAAATCGTGCAAGGCAAAATAAAAAAGGTTGAGAAAAAATTTTTGGAGCCCTTTGACCATGTTAAGACTATAGACACAAGATTTGAAGCCTTTTAGTCATTTAGATTATTTTGTTTCAACTAGATAAAAAGGTTTGGAAGGATATTATATAATCGTAATGTTGAAGCGAACGGTAATGTCGTACATATATATATTGACATGAATAATAATCCTAAGTTACTGACATGAATGTCTCCTCAGGGTCCCTTGAATCTCCAGATTATGTTTGATAGTTTCCACCTATTACTTGAGCAATTAATTTCTCTATTAGATCTGGGACTTGGATCAGGTAAGAGCGAATATTTTACACCATTGGGGTCGTTTTGCATCAGCATACCTTCTTCTTTGAAATCTTTTGTGTGTGTGTGTGTTTTTTTTTTTTTGGGGGGGGGGGGGGACAAGTATATTTCTCTTCATTTAGATGGCCCAATGTGCAATCAAAAAGAATCATGTTCCTCCCCAAACCAAAACCAAAATACTAATCACATGATGAAACCCCTCGCTCTTGGCATTTGTCAGGCCCAAAGACATTTTCACAGTACCTTTTGTGCCTCCTCGATATATCCTTCTGGATTCATTCACATCAAGATAAGATATATCATTCTATATTCATTCACAATGAATATAGATGTGCCCTGATTTCATGTGATAAATCCAAGCAAAAAGGCACATTTGTGTTACACATTTTCACACTGATTGTTCTTCATTTTTTTCGTACTTGAATATCATAGAGAGAAGAATAAGAGATCCCAAAAATTGCCAAAAAATTCAGTTAACTGCCTCTATAGCCCAAAAACCTTCAGAAGAATCCTACGACAACACTTCCATTCCTGATGTAATCCAAAATTATTATGGCAAACAATGAATATGGTCATTGAAATGGAAAACTTATACAGTGATTAAGTGCTATTTTTAGTGCAGTTGATCATTTTCTCAAGGAAGTGAGCTTTGTAGTGTTATACATTGGAAGGTTAATTGCAAAATCTAAAGATCAATGGAGTTAATCTTTCATGCTTTTGTTTTGATCTAAATTGTGGGTCCCACATCCTGAAATTTCAGTCTTATGTTCCCACCTCTATCTAAATGGTGTGCAAGAAATTTTATGGGGTGTGATTTTCGTAATTATATGTTTAACTTTCACCGGTTTCAATTTTCAGCAAACTAAAAAAAACTGTTTGTGCAATATACTAGTTCCCAGTACAAACATCTAAGCAAACTAAAATTTTAGGACAGATTGCTACAATTGCTTTAAGCCCTTGGCCATAAATATGCTGGAGTTATTACGGTCCTAACAAACCATGACGGTAAAGACTACCTGGCTGATACAGTTCGCTGGGAAAATTTTATCATTGAAGTTCTGCTTTCACTGAGAAAAGCTGGAAATGTAACAGTTTAAAATTGCTTGAAAATACCGCAGCAGACCTACTTTCTAGAAGTGACTTTCGTGCTTCGTCGTGTTGGCGTGCTTCATTTTAGTCCCTTGATAAAACATCCATTGTTGTTTGTCGGGTGCGATAGAAGGGAAAGTGTTGTGGAATGCAAGAGAATAAAATGTCAATAAAATTTAAAACAAACCAACCAGTTTACTGAATAAACAATAATAAGATGAGTTGCACCAAGTAACTTCTCAACTTATCAATTAGGTATGAAGTCAGATTGCAGGTTTTACCAGACAAAGCTAATATAAGTGTCCGCACTGGAACTTAAGTCCGGTTCCGCCTGGTGGGAACCAGACAGAAATGCCAGATCTTGGCACTTACATTGAGCATCGTGGCATTCACCTGCAATTGTGCACATGATACAAGGGAAGATTTACTTACTCTTTAAAGTTATCTTAACAGTAGAAATAGCATAATGGCCTGCATAATTCATTGCTTGATTGCGATATGGACATGAGAGCAAAATGTCACACAGCAAAAAAAAACAGAAAAAAATGCATTTTCCAGTTGACTCCGAATTTGAGATGTTACTCACATATCCACCCTTCAATTGATCGCAATGTAGCATGGACGCTGTTATCATACAGCCATATCATGTTGGGCGCACGTGTGTAGTACATGTGCCCTATGTATTTTTTGGGAATTTGCCGTGTGTCAACATACAGTGTTCATGTTGTCATGGCCATGTACGTGCAACAAAGGTTGATAGTATGAGGTAAAATGATTGCATCTCATGTAGGCTTGTGCAAAAGAGCAAGAAATCTGATGTGAAATCATGAATATTTCTAGTGGTTCACTCTGCAGCCTTAGATTACTTGGGTATTCTAAATTCAAATTTTGAATTTTACATACCCTAGTTGGATATTCTAAATACAAATTTGCATTTTACATAACCTTGACAGTATGAAACCGATTAGTTATTTCATGTATTTTTTACTTGTCTGATTACGGGCTCTCGTGCAGATTTTCATGTAAACATAGGAGCAATGGATCTTTCCAAAGATAGGAAGATACAGTTCTGGCCAAGTCTATGTTATGCGTCAAAAAACATGATCAGTTGTTCACAAATAAAAGTTATAGTTTCCAATTATAACATCTTCACGAATAGGAATTATAGTTCCCAACTATTATTAGATTATAAATGAAAACTAGATAACGAGTAGAGCTAGAAATTAGAATAAGAATTGTAATTGTAATTGTATAGTAATTATAATTAGACAATATTCTGGTTACTGGTGATGATCATCAACGCATGTGTAAATTGAATATCTATTTGAGCTCTCAGTTCTATATGAAAGTTCTATATGAAAGATCTTTGGTTCTTGCATTATTTCCTCTAGATAAGGTTGCTCGATCTGTCAAAGAGTTTATCATTGTCTTAATTAAAGTATCTTACTAATTTTCTTGAGGAGACCAGAATGCTTGGTGCTAAGTCAATTAACCATCTAATGGATCCTAATGCTTGTTTTGAATAGAACCTGACAACTTCTCTTGTTGATCCTAGTCTACTTCGATGACTTATTAGAAAGTTTATTTACCAAATTATTACTCATACAGACATCACTTTGTTGTTGAGTTGTTGAGGCAGTTCATGCAAACTCCACATTAATTACATTGAGATGTTGTGTGTTGTATCTTAAAATACCTTTACTGAGCTTTGATAAAGAATTATATTTTCTACCATTTTCCAATTTAGATATTATTGGATGTTCTGATGTTGATTGGGTGCCTTGGGTTAGTGATCCTCTTGACCAAACTGTATTTTCATTGGACATAATCTAGTATCATGAAGAAGTAAAAAAATGTGGTTTCCAAATCAAGTGTTGTAGCACAATCCAGATATATGGCACATATGGCTTGCATGATGATATGTGTATAATCTCTACTACGCTACAGGATACCAGATATCATAGGTCCAAAAATGTGTCGTGTAATCAATTTGATAAATACATCACCAACAATCCCATCCTTCATGAGTGCAACAAACATACTAAGGTGCTACCACTTTACAGTGTATGATTACCACCAAGAAGAAAATAATTGCTCCTGATATTTGCTTTGGGAATCATATTGATTCACCAAAGAATTATCATGTAAAAGTTTTTCTTCACTTCATAACAAGCTATGCATGATTAATATCCATGCTCCAAGTTGAGGAGATGTTCATATGAATAGGAATTATAGTTTTCAATCATAATATATTTAGGAAAAGGAATTGTAGTTTCCAATTATACTTAGATTTCAATGAAACTAGAGTTTGAGTAAAACTATTATACTTAGATTTCAATGAAACTAGAGTTTGAGTAAAACTAAGGTATAAGAAGAATCGTTACTGTATTGTATTTACTTGGCTATATGAATAGCACCTATATGCAGTTTATGGCCTTTTTTTATTTCAACATACCCAAAGAAGTTCAGTTTTCTCATGCATATAAAACTAAGAACCGTGCTCTATAATAGTTTTCATACAAGTCTATATGAGAGAAGGTTTCGACACTCCAGCATAATAAAATGTTAGAGATACATTAAGTTGCCATAAACGACACAGATGTAGCCAAAATGTTATAGCTAATAAACCAATGAGGGCTAGTTTTATCAAGATGTGTTAAGTTACTCAAAAGGTGTAAATTGGATATAAGACACATTAAGGTTTGAGATTGTGTCTTGAACCATAAGCTAAAGGAACCTCTATCACAAGCATGACTAGGAAGTCGAAACAGAAAAACAAACTTGTTTCAGCTTTGAATATTAACAGAATGGTCAGACCTAAAAGGCACTATTCCAACAATGGCACCCCAAAAGCTATTAAAGACGTCCAAATGTGAGACTATCATCATGGCTCCACAGAAATAGAATAAAGTGATAATTGTACTCCTAAGAGTATAACACATACCGTTGATTCTGCAACATCACCAAATGCAGCATGTTCTTTTGCTACAGAGACTAGTTGAGCATTTATGCGAGATTTTAATCCGGGAAGAACCGCCTTGATATGTTGCACTAAAATCTGCAAAGAAATACTAGCACTATAAAAAAGTAGCAAGGGAATCAATGTTACATTTTGACTGTATAGCTGTATACAGCCTTATCGAGTTTCCAGGTTGGTTCCCAGATGCGACTGCAAAAATGTAACAAAATCTAGAGTATCCAACACCAGATTGGTAGGAAAAGATGTTCAGTGAAGATTCGTGCATCCAATGCAAACAAACTCAATAGTCTCTTACCTGATTTAGTTTCTTGGCTAACTGAGGAACACCACAACAATGGGAGAGGCCATGGTAAACCTATAAGCAGCAGAATGTATAATTATGAACTTGTAAGCACTGTAAAAAATCATTTAAATGCAGTTATCTCACGTATGCATAATGTCCGTATATTCAATGTTTTTGTAGGCTCCGTTCAAGTATAGACAAAAGCATAATTTACCGGATTTCGACGGAAAAAACTCTCTTCAGAGGCAAGTGCATCTTTGATAGATCGGTTGATATTAATATCCTGCATTATACCACCACAATACAAAACATTCAGACCAAATACAAGTAAATGCTGCCTACTAATATTAATCATTCGTCGGTTGATTGAATTTCTATATTTGCTATGTTTATCACCACATCAATCAGAGGATGTAACTCACAACCAGGGTTACACTACCAAACCAGATTCATGAAAATTTTGATATAGTCAAGAAAGATCGTAGTCCATGGCATCAATTTCCAATAGATTTAATATATTTCAATTATAAATGTTAAAACTGATTAAACCATGCGTGTACTCTTTAATTTTGAAATTTTTACTGATGTAATAAACATTTTAAAGAAATTAAAGGGAAACAGATACACTCCTTCCTTTTAATGTGGGGTTCCTATTTTAATTGGAGAAGGCCGACGTCCAGCTTGCACCATCCTGCACATTACAGCTTCTGCGTTATTAGTAAAGACGGCAAATCTAATTTTTCTTTCACCCTCAAAATGGATATGTAGTGCATGCATGTGCATAAGTCTTTCTAGTGTCCTTCATAAAGATGCTGATGGGTATGGATTTAGGCCCAGCATGGGCATTTTCAGAAATTTCAGATCTTAGGGGAGGTTCGTAAAATCTGCGATTTCTGTAACTTTTCTTTTATTTAAGCTAGGGCCGGCTGGGGGATCATGCTTGATTATTTTGTAAAAAAACCTTTTGCTAGGTGTCCATGAACCCTAGCCCCTAGCCGGAGATCTTGGTCTGTCATCTCGAATAGAAAGCTAAGAGAGCGGCCTCCTCTCAAGTTGTGGCTAATTATTTCTTTTATTTTCAGATCTACTTCTATAAAATCCCATATTTTTTCCTTTCCAATCGTAAAAATCACATTTTTATCACTACAAAAGACCTAGATCGCATCAAATTGGTATCAGAGCAAAAAGATCACATGGCATACACCAGATCCAAGGAGAAGCACGAGGCATTGGAGGAGAAAATCGAAAGCAAAGTGTGGCATGGAGGAGGCGATTGAGGAACTCAAATCAGTTTTGAAAGCGTCGAACGATCGATTTACGTAACAATTTAATCAACATCAACAAGTCCTCAAAGCCCTCGTCCAAATCACCCAACAGTTAACAAAAACCGGCAGCTTCAAAAGCAGAAAAAGCAGATCTGGTGGAAACCCTAGATCTGGAGCAAAGGAGGAAGAACGCAACCAAAGGGAAGGAGAAGCTCGCTGATCTGTGTGAGGGCTTCACTCCGACGCAGATCTGGCCTCAGAAGACGACGACGAAAACCTCCCGACAGATATGCGCCCCATAAGCTCTGGGAAGTGGCAGCAGAAGTCAACGAAGGCCAGCGAAGTCGCCAGGAGCTTCGCTGCTCCCTGGCGGTTCGTCGGCCCCCTGCCGACCCTCTGGCGGGCCGACAAGGTTCCGACGAGGCCCTGACGAGTCGCCAGGGCATCGACGGTAGCCTGGCAGACCGCCAGGGCTTCGACGAGGCCCTGGAGACTCGCTAGGGCCTCGCCGGGGCCGGGCGACCCCGCCAGGGGGCTCGTCGGCCTGTGTCGGTCTTTCTGGCCACCATCGACCACCGGTGGGACCGCCAGGGCCTCCATGGACCTCAGGCGGCCCCCCGGATCCAGATATGTAGCGAGCAACCGTCGGGCCCATTTTGAGCTTCTGGCATCCCCAAGGAGAGGGATCGGGCCGTGCAGCAGCGTCGCAATGTCGGCGAGGGGTTTGAGTAGCCCTGGAAGGATTTTGGCGCTTATTTCTAAGGATGAAGACCCCAAAACTTGATGAAAACTACAATCGATACCATGAGAATGACCGAGAGAACTTCGCTGATGGATAAGGAGTTGATTAGGGGGAAGCTGTGTGGGAGGGTGCGGATGGAGACGATCGGGACCCGAAGAGAGACTATTATGATGTACCTGATCCTCTTTCGCCACGACACCATGATTACCATCAGGGGAGAGGTGCGTTTGGGGGTTACCGCGGAGAGCAGAGTCACGAAGCTGAAGATGCCTATCTTTGAAGGGGATGACATAGATGGGTGCATCTACAGGGTTGAGCGGTATTTTAACGTGTCGCAGGTGTAGCAAACTGAGTGGCTTAGGGTCGTAAATGTCTGTTTGGAGGGGGAGGCGCTATCATGGTACTGTTGGATACGACGACGGCGGCCTTTCCACTCGTGGAGGTGTTCATGACAGGCCTCCAAGATCGGTTTGGAGAGATTCAATTAAATAACGCAAAAGAGAAGTTGTACGCATTGATGCAGGAGGAGACAGTGAATATATCAAGAAGTTCGAGATGTTGGTTGGATGTGTACATGGTGTTTCAAGAGAGTCCTTAGAGAGGTGCTTTATGAAGGGCCTGAAACCTACCATCAGGACGGAGTTGAGGATCCAGAGGTCCCTGGGGCTGTTAGATTGGATGCGACTGGCTAGGATGGTGGAGGAGAGGCTGGCAGAAAAATGACGGGGCAGGAAAACGTGGAGCGGATCCACTTCTCGAAGTCAAATAGTAATGGGAGAAGAGAAGACGGCATCAGGAGGGCTCCAGTCCAATCACGAGAAAATCACCGATCTTCGATCGGACAGTAGGTGTAAGCGACTCACAAAGAAAATCCAGGAAAGGCACACCAAGTGACTCAGTTTCCGCTGCAGTGAGAAGTACGGACCAGGACACCGTTGCAAGGATCAAGCTCTCCAAATGCTGATCATGGAAAGATGAAGATGGCTAACTGGTGGATCATGAAGAGCAAGGGGGACGAGAACCTCCATCTGGACTAATGAGCCTGTGAGCATTTCATGACACCAGCTTGAGGACAATGTGGTTCTTCGGTGGCAGAATAATTATGCATTTGGAGTTAGGCCCAGCAGTGGCATTTTTGGAAATTTTAGATCATAGGAGGGGTTTTCGTAAATTTTGCAATTTCTGTAACTTTTGTTTTACTTAAGCTAGGGCCGGCTAGGGTGATCATGCTTGATTATTTTGTAAAACCCCTTGTTATAGGTGTCCATGAACCCTAACATGAGATCTTAGGCTCTCATCTCGAATAGAAAGCTAGGAGACCTGCCTCCTCTCAAATTGTGGCCAATTGTCCCTTTTATTTTCAGATCTACTTCTATAAAAATCCCATTTTTTTTCCTTTCCACTCATAAAAATCACATTTTTATCTCTACAAAAGCCCTAGATCGCATCGAATTTGGTATCAGAGCGACCTAATAATGGACGACCTAGTAAAAGGCCAGAGTGTGCCACTTGGAGTGGGCACCCCAGAGTGGGACGTCATGGATGACGGTTGTCGAAAGCGTGGTGGTATATTACGATCTCAATTAGTCCTCTATCAAAAAAGAACAAAGGAAATGAAAGGTTTAAGTATTAGATAGCATCTCCACCTAATACCAATTGGTTTTGGGTTAAATGCTAGCTAATACTTAACAATTGGGGTGTGAGCCCAATGTTAGGAGCCTATTATGGGATGGGCCCTTAGCAAGACTAGTGTTAGAGGCCTGGTATGGGCTAGGTCTCTAACAAATGAACTAGTGTTAGGGGCCTAGTATGGGCTGGGTCCCTAACAAATGGACTAGTGTTAGGGGCCTAGTATGGGCTGGTCCCTAACAGATGCCACCATTTGACAGGACCAATAGAGTGCATATTAAGAACTTCAATCCAGATTGTTTTGGCATATTCATGCGACGTAGATTAATATGGTCCATCATATTATCTTACCTTGATCACCTAGACTCTTCCATGATCGGGGAGGTGAAGCTAGTTCCTCGGTTGTGCAATTTTAAATACCAAGTGTAGATTTACCTACGTGCCAATGGGCCATCAAGTGTCCTCATCTTCCCTTGTACTTAGCTTGGTTAGGAACTGCAGAAAAAGGGTATTTTGATGTGTTCTGCAATTTTGGCCCATCAAGGGCGTTTTCGTAATTTCTGGTTTTCGTACTTCCTCTTTTCCACTATAAATCTCATCTTTCCACCAAAAAGCCTAACTTTATCCATCGAACCCATAGCGGATCCTATCATATTTCTGAAATAATAAAATATTTATATGTATATATACGTAAAACTGTGAGATCGCCAAGTGCACGTGGGATGAAAGAAGATTAAGTATCTATATTTTTATCATGTAGAAATTTTATTATATCATTACAAAAAAATTAATGTATTCGCTTGCATGCCTAAAATTCCGATATTTGTTAAGTTAGAAAAATCCTATTATTCTATATTTACCTACAATTATGTTATTTCTCAAGTAAGTTACCATGTCTTCTTTCATAGTGTACTGAATTTAAGTGTGTTCCTGACTTTATAAAATCATAAAAACCAAAATTACATAATGAGTAATTAGTTTTGTGGCAAAAGATGGGAGCATTTCACAAAACCCTCCCAAAGTTATTTTAATCTTAATAAGGTCCCCTACGTTATAAATTTACTTGAAAGACCTCACCAGCTAGACCTAACCAGCTACAAAATAAATTTTTTAATAAACTAATTTTGCAAAGTGATTGCCACCAAAAAAATAAACATAGACTTAAATTAATGAAATTTAAAAAACACAAACCGGTCAAGTTAAACACAAGGTCAGAGAACAAAGCCCATACATGTTGACTGCGATTCACCACACCGACATAGCCAAGTTTAAGCGGGATCACATTTCCCAATAGTAGTTTGCGAGCATCGGTGCCTTTATCCATGATATCCAACTGAAGCCAAAGAGAAGCATGTTATCATGTCACATCAGCAATCATTAAAGGCATGTCCTTACCAGAGAAAACACAATTATATATGTCAAGGAAACAGACCTTTGTGATAACACCAATGGTCCTAGAACCTGCAAAAGAGAGTAGAAAATCAGACCCAGACCTCAATAGCTATATAATTATCTAATTTCCCCTCATCAGTCTGCCAATATGAACAGGCATTCATTTTCTAATCACCAAGAAATATATGAACTCAGATAAGAAATTACCATCTGGATCAACAATTCTGGCCATCTGAAGTGCATCAGAATTCGCTAGGTCTGCATTTCCTGGTGAAACTGCTAATATTATGCAAGTTTCGTGTTTGATGTATGATAAGATCATGTTTCTAATTTTTGTCTCTATGTCACTTGGTTGATCGCCAACTGGCACTTTTGTTATTCCTGGTAAATCAACAAGAGTGATATTTAAAACAGTTGGTGAAAAGATCTTCAAACGAATCTGTTTGTCCGAAACACCCTTGTTCCCTCCAGCTTCCCGGTCCGTCTCAGCCTGCAAGTAACAGTTACCAAGTTTGAAAGTTTAGTCATTTCAGTGCAAGTAGTGAATTGCATAGATAAGAGGGAAAAAATTGCAGCTGACAGCATGCCTCAAACAGATATGCACAAACATTCATTTCTTGTTGCATCTGGAAAAAACAATAGCTGAGTGATTTTGACAAAATTGGGATTTTAGGGTAAATTTTTACGAGATCAAATCATAGTGGATCCAATCCAGTATGAATCATACTTATGATGGGGAGACACTTCTTTATTTGAGCTCAATAATTACCAATAATTTGACCAATGATATAAAACACAGCAATAATGCAGAATTGTATTATAGTAACAGCCATCACGATGGGAATCCAACTTGGATTAAAATTGACCTTTTAGTGTTTGAGTCAATTTAGTTTTATGGCCTTTGAGTCATTTTAGAATTTGTTATTTGAATCTTTTTAGATTTTCTTTTTCGAAAAAAATATGAGTCTTTTTGAGTTTCATATTGTAAGAAACTTTTTTATTTTATTTAAAAGTATAATTTGAGTCTATTTAAGAGTTTAAATACAAGTCAAATTAGTCTTTGTTTTGCTTTTAAATATAACCTTGTGATCACATTTTTATATCATTAAGTCATAGAATAAAAAATGAAGTAGTGTAAATCTTGTTTGCCATGGGAAAAATCTTTTGGGAGTTCATTTGTACACCCACCGTTTAACTCCGTGCACATACCACTTATTTACAAGTTTTGTCATTCCTCTCTTTCACAGCCCCTCTAGCCCACGCCCCTCATTTACCCTCCCCAGCCCACATCCCCTCCTATTAAAATTGATGATGACTATTATCAAGAAGCTCACGCACACGATCTCAACCGTGAACGAACGGATCGAGTGCGGATTCGACGACAGCGAGCTTGAGACGTTGAGATCGGACGACGTAGCTTCAGGAATCAAGATCGGATCTTCAGGATCTTGAGGATGGATCCTTCTGAATTCGTCCTCGTCCCAGAAGTCGAGGGTGGAGGAAGAATCTTTAGGCGACGTCGGTTGATCGGACGACGGAGATGGATTTGGGGGGCCGTGATGAGATTCAGGGGTAGAAGAAGATTGGGTCATGGTTGAGATTGCAGGATTTGACGAGTGATTTGAAGGGATGTGAAAAGATTCGTCGTCCTCTTAGAATTCTTTGGCGTCGAACCCTTCAAATTTGGCAACAAGAGCATAGCAACGAGGAAGCTCGTGAGTGAAGATAGAGAATATGAAGATTAGTGTGAGGACGAAGAGGAAGGATTCGTCGTGGATAGATGCAGACAGGCTTCAAGACCAAAGAATTGCCTAGCTAGCCACCGCCTTGCGCACATGCGACTTTTTTCTCCATTCCACAGTCCCCCTCCACCGCTCCCCCGCGCACAGACTTAGGCAATTCTTAATGGCAAACTTGTAAATAAGTGGTATGTGCGCGGAGTAAAAAGATGCATGCGCAAATGAACTCCTAAATCTTTTACATAAGAGTGCGAGAGTGAACAAGGTTGTCTGTGTATGAGATTCAAAAGAACTTCACGAGCGATGTGTTTTAAGTCGGTAATCAGTGAAAAGCTTAAAATATTTATCCCTTTTATTTTTAAATTCCTAATTGGTTCTTCTTAAATTCTCACCACATCTTTCCTTGCGTTCCGTATCAACTTGGTATCAAAGTTAAAATCCTAATTTTTCACATAGATTTTGTATCATCTCCATCTTCTCTTTAAAGTAGGTTTAAGATAAAAAAACTAGCCATTGATCTGTTGCAAAAGAGTGAAAACAAGAAAAAAAATCATCATACTTTACTTCCTCATCCCCGCTTCAGTCGTGCCCTCCTCAAAAACCTAACCATATCCCTCGTCCTATATCACTCGACCCCTAATTTCTCACCGACTTACCCTTTTACTCATGACAATGAGATCATCACCGATCAATGCCACCACCGATATTCCTAGCATCGTCGTCGTCGTCAACTTTGATAGCAAAACTCAATTCCCTTACACCGACATATTATTACAACATCATCGCCTACATCTTCTACCACATCACCATCGTTGATCAGCCACACCACTAACTACCATAGTGTCATTGATCGAGACTACCATCACAGCAGTTGATATCTCTATCATCATCCTCACGTCTCCAAGTAGCTATGACGAGATCTAATGCCCGCTCCAATATCGTCAGCCTCCAACTCATCCAACTCTTTCAACGTTCTTTAAATTTGTTAACATCAAAGTTCGAAGTCACCGACAATCTTGTAGTCATTGCAACCGTTAAGGTCCGTTGTTGTCGCTGCCATCAAGATCATTTGCCATCATCACCATCATGGTAATTAGTCGATGATGCTAACAATGCAGCACTGCCCCAATTGATGCTTTGGATAAAGATCCAAGCTCAATCAAATTGGTCTTTTAAGTCCATAAGTTTGGATACAAATCTAACCCAATCAAATCAGACCCAAATCACCCAAATCCAAATTGATAGCAACAAGTTTTGACGAGCATCATGTGTGTAACGTAATCTGAATCCCCAATAAAAGGTCAAATTCATATTTACAGACCTCGCTTTTCAATTGGTCTAATGATTGTATTACGTTATTTCGCTTTATTTGCAAATAGAAATGAGTGACTTTTTCAGTGATGGTACATCATCAATTTATCCTAAGTAATTACATATTTTCACTGCATGTGAAAAATATGGACTATTATCTTGTAGTTAGTTATTTGCAATATGTGCTGTCATGTGTAATACAATATGCAAGTCGCTACTGCTTCTCGTATTTAATTTACGACATTGGCATCATAGTCCTGCCATTATTTAGCATACATGTTCTAATAGAAATAAAGTGAACAACAATAAGTCATACTGGAAAAAAAAATTCGCTGTATATTTTGTTCCGTGTGTATTCATGCTGTATATTTTGTTCCGTGTGTATTCATACTGTGTTCTATGCTAGTCTATCAATACTGAATCACTGAGTGTATCATCTGCCACCAATCAATCCTATATCGTCTATCTTTATGGCAAGTCCTCCTTCAACAGTAGCCCCAGCTAGCAATCACCACCAGTTCAATTAAGCCAATGCTAGACTATCATTCACAAGCGTTACAAATTTGGTCAATCCTGCCACTGAGCTTTGTCGCCTAATGTAAGTCTTAAGATATAAATAACGTAAAACCTAATTCCATAATTCCCTATGTGGGATGTAAATGGAAATTTTAGAAGGACAAATTCAACATCACTTAATTTTAAGGTTTCAAATACAATATATAAAAATTTGCAAAAAGGAGTTTAAATGCATTAAAATTTTACTTATCAAGCACTCTAATTCTTCACCTGGATCTCCTTTCGAATCTGGTTGAAGTCGTAGAACCTCTTGCCTGGCAAGTGCAAGAACTCCCCCCACTCGTCCCCTCCTCCCTCGCCGCCGCTGTCCTTCTTGGGGGAGTGGACGAGCTGCAGCACAAGAGGCCTGCGGGTGCAGATGTCACTGCCACGTGGCAGGAAGTCCCTGCCAACGAGAGCTTCCAGAACGCTGGACTTGCCGCTGCTCTGGCTGCCGACCACCGCCACCTGCGGCAAGTCCACCGTCGACGAGCTCCCCAGCTGCGCGAAGATATCCTGCAGCTTGTTGACGATGGGGATCACAGACTGGCCGATGGATGCCGCAGACGACGGGGAGGGCGCGGAGGCGGTGACCTGATCCTCCACCATTGAGTGCTCTCTAGGGTTTCTCCTTTTGTTTTAAAAAAATGATTTTGATGGATTGAGGCTAGAGATGTGCGGCGGCGGTTTTTTATACGGTGCTGTGGCAGTTGCAGAGTCTTGATGGAGAAGCATACGGATTGGAATGTGTTTCTTCAGGAACAAGACGGTGGTGTGGTTGGTTCCTCTCGCTTGTGTATTTGGGTTCCGTTTTTGCGGTGTCGTGGGCTTGACAGCAATATTTCCTTTTATTCCCCTCTGTATTTTTCCCTGTTTTGTTTTTTTGGAAAGCTACATAGCTTCCATTTACACTGAAAATGGAGTGATGCCATGCTAGTCACATTACGCATTTTGCTGCAGATAATACATTTCCTTGCTAGTTTTTCATTAGCTAATATATATTTTATTCTTAAGTAAAATTTCAATTTTATCGTTTTCCGTTTTGCCGTGCTACACCTCTCCTCTCGTCATTCCCGTCACTTCCATGATAGTGACATTGCTTGAGTTTTCAAAAAATTCAAGTTTTTTGTTCATGTTCGCAAAACCTCATAATTAATATGGTGTTTGGGACTAGCATATAGGCTCATGCATCATATTGGTTGTTTATTATTGAGAACCCAATCAATGAGTTTAAATTTTTTTAAAGTAATAATTTGTGACTCGGGGACGATCTTGGAGCATCACGTATAGTGCTTGAGGGTATAGACCCCGAGCACCAAATGTTACGCTCATCCTTAAAAGTCCGATAGCATTGATTTTGCATGTTTGATTGATTTTTGTTGAATTTAAAGTTTCTTAGTGTTTAGTTGTTTTTAATAGATTTTTTGAATTGAATTAAACATGTAGTGTTTAAATGATTTTTTTTAAGAATTTAGTTGGTTTAATTTTGATATGATGTGATGGAAGATGCGGAAGATAAGTTGTTGTTGGTGGGGTTTGTGGTTGCGATGGTGGCGTTGGATGAGAAGGTAGTCGATGAATATGCAGATGAAGCATTTAAGGATGAGGAACAGTGTGTGGTGAAGGCGGTGATTGTGGTTGTTAAAGGAATTGAGAAGTCAAGTAAGAAAGTCACGGTGATTTTTGAAAGAAAATGTTATAAGAAGCAATTTTTAAAAAGGTGTAATGTGCTTAGCAATGTAATCTCTTCATTAAAATGTGTAATTTTGTTGCGAAGTGCTTTTTGGTGAAGACCCCTGTTACGCCCTGCTTCCCATTATACTAGAGGCGAGGACGCAAGCAGGTCCGCATGGGCTGAAGCGGTGAAGCTCAAACCCAATAAGCGTCTGTGAATAAAACTATACGCAGGATCTTGCATGCATTTCAGAAATAACAGAAATAACTATGAATTCAAAGTCAACATTCAGACAAAAGTACACAAAGTAATAAGGCCCCAAGCATGGCCAATAACAACAGAGTTACAAAGGGGATACACACCCTACAAAAGTGCAATAAACGGAATTCTAAGCAGCAGCAGACAATGTTCATCAACTAGTTCTCAGTGGGGAGAACTTCTGGATCAACGTACTCTTGGTCCAGTGGGTCAGTTCCCACAATCTGCTCGTCCTCAATGTAACATGACTCGTGTTCTGACATACATTCCAAACAACAAAGAAATGTATGTGAGCAAGGTCCTTGGCAAGCAATAATATGATTAAGACACTTGGCAAGGTTTTCAAAATAGTTTACATGGCAGTTAAGCATTTATGAATAAACGAACAATTGCAATTTCTAAGCAGTTCAAGCAGAGATTACATTAGCATGGCAGTTCTATTTCTAAGCAGTAAGAACAGGGATTATACTTGCATGGCAGTTCTATTTCTAAGCAGTAAGAACAGGGATTATACTTGCATGGCAGTTCTACTATAAGTGAAAACATGGCAATCCTATTTAAGTGGAAGCAGAAACAATTCTACATGTCGTACATTTTCGGTATAGCATTTTCAAGATGTTCAAGAGTGTGTTCAATTTAGTGCATTAAGGTTCACGTCTTTAGCCGGCAAGCAAGTGAATCCGCCTTTAAGTGCACCCGAAGGTGACCCGTTTACCTCTGACTAGTGCCCGCGAATCCAACCCCATCCATGTGTACTTTCTGGACCACGAGCCGGAATCAACCAAACTGGCCATCAAAAGTTGTAATACCGGAACACGATCCAGACTAGCCAAACCGGCACACTGAAATAGCCAAATCTTGGCATGCAATATATATGATTAGCCAAACCGACCCGCATGTATATGATTTTCGAGTAGTTCAAGTAATTCATATAAGTCCAGAAATGTTGCAATTCACTAGGCATATTCAATTAACTTATTAAAGTGTCCACACGCACGCTCACGGGTTTTTATCTTGCAATACACAACAGGTGATATGTGAAGTTTGGTGTCGCATTAAATTAAACGGTATTTAAAAACATGGAGAAAATACATGCTTGCATGTTTGGTGATTTGGGTGTCGCTGTGTTTATCTCGTCAAATGTGATAAAGTGGGTTTTCTGTTTCGTTCAACATGATCAAATGGTTAACACGTTACAATTAAAATAACATTCATATAATACTGATAGTATAAAAATTATACTATTACTAACTCATATAACTAACTTGTATAACTGAAAATAAATTATAATAACTTAATAAAACTAACGAAATATAACTTAACATATATCTAACTCTTTAAAACATATAATTTAAAACATATACCTTGAAATGTAATTTAGATAACTTAATTAACTTGAACTAACTTATTAACTTAAAATAAATTATATAAATATTTAGTATGAAAACCCTTTATTCAAACTAATTTATACATACTAATATATAACCTCAAAACTTAAGTTATAAATTATAACCTAAATTAGTTGATATAATTTTTGCAACTTAATAACTTATATATTTACTTCAAATAACTTAATAACTCCTAACTTAATAACTTTAACAACTTTAAAACTTAATAATTTTAACAACCCAAAATCATTCAATTAACTAAAAAAATAACCCAATAACTCACTTACTAACCCAATAAACCCAATAACTTTAATAATTTTACAAACCCAATAAGCAAAATAAACCATACCCAATAAGTTACTAATTCAATAGACCGAAACTCCAATAACCAATAGCTCAATTAAACTCATACCCAATAACTCACTAACTTAATTAAAACCCAATAAAACCCATACCCAATAAGCAACTTAAACCCAAAACCCAATAGGTTTAATCAAACTCAAATAAACCCAAAAACCCCATACCCAACAAAATTCTGCCTTCTCTTCTTCCTCCTCTTCTATTCTCTTCTTCTCCTTTTTTCTATCTTCTTCCTTCATTCCTTTGTTTCTTGTTATGTCTCTTGCAAGGAGAAGAGATGATGGCAGGTAGGGGCAGCTGGCACAGCAAGGGGGCGGCGGATGGGCGGCAGGCGGGCTGCGGGAGGAGGAGGAGGAGGGTGAGGGATGAGGAATAGGAGGGGATGTGAAAATTTGATTCCAATTTCAGATCGGATTTCAGATTTGGATCTGAACTCAAATCTGTTTTGATTTGATTTCTCCCCTCTCAATTCTCTGATTTGATTTCAGATTTGGGTTTGATTTGGTTGTGTCTGAATGTTGAATATGGGGTAACGATGCTGTTGGGATTGGTTGATTGAGAACTGGAGGGAAAAGGGAAGAACAGAGAGGGGGAGGATGAAGATGCTGACGTTGGTCGTTGTTGTTTGCTGTAGATTTAAGAACAATGAAGAAGGGTTGCATGTTGATGAGGGTGAGTTGGCTGTGGGGGACGAGTAAAGCATGCATGTTGGATCTCACCGAATTATTTTAGTGGGATTAATGGTGTAGGGTTAGTGGTTAAAAGTAATTAGTTAGGGATAAAAGTTAATTAATAACAATACGGTAAACATTCTAACAACAGAGACGCGCTCGCGTCGACGCGTAGAAAAAGTACATACGGACGACTGAAATAAAATACAGGCACACACGAACTCAAACACGCCTAAATATACAGGCTGTTACAACCCTGGTCCTTTATTTACAGTGGAATAGGGAAGAGTTCATACAATAGTGGGATACAATGTTTATGTATGAAACAAATTCCTAATCTGCTACATGATAGGTTATGCCCTACATAGGCCTATTATGGGCCTACATAACAACATTCATTGCACTTCCTCTTATCTAGCCATAAGTATGAACTCATACTCAGGAATACTTCGAGATTCTGAGTATTGTTTGAGTATCACTATGGGTAGCTACTTTGTGATCTAGAGTTAATGAGATTTGACTCGTTAAAATCTTTGGCTATGAAAAATCCAATGGGAAAAACCACAGCTAAGAAAAAGTGTACAAATTCTCTTTTAACTCCCCTTGATCTGGATAAACTCTTATGCTTTTAGATCTCTTAGGAGTTTTAAATCAATCATTTTTACAACATTCCAAAAAATATGTACAAATCACACATATCACCAATCTTTGGCAGCTGTTGAATCCAAAAGAGCTCTGGAGATGTGTGTTTTGTCTTATTACCTCCGATGTGATCTCCGCATAGTTAGGATGAGCATGTGACATGGTCTTCAAACTATGTGGTCAGCTCCAAATCACCATTCTTTAACCCAGTCATCATTGGGATGTGACGTACCACTGGGCACAACCAAACACACTCTCGGCTTGATTCTGGAATGGCGAGGGCCTCAGAATGCTAGGATGATGTTGCCTTCATAGTTTGCTTAATAGATCTATGGGAAACTGATGTCCCATCGTAGGTAAACATATACCCAGATTGTTACTTCTCATTATAGGGGTCGGACCTATAACCTGGATACGCAAAACCAATCAAAGTGGATGATGATCATTTCTTATAATATAATCCAAAATATATCAACCATTGGAGATAGCACAGAAGATGCTTAACTCTGGTTCGGTGGTGCTTTGCAGGCGCAGCACTATATTTGGCTAGTATATTTACTGTAAATGCTATATCGGGACATGTGCAGTTAGCTATATAGAGAAAATCTCAAACTGCACTTAGATAAAGGATGTCATGACCTAAAATATAAATCATCTTTAGCTGATGGAAGGTGTCTTTTTGTACATCCAGGGAACGTACAACCATATGTGTACTCAGTGGATAACAAAATTCTTCAACACACTCTGGATGTATGAAATCTAATGTAACAGTATGTTATCTTTTAGATAATAAATCCGTGAGCCATGACATATCTATATTTTGATATGTCTTTCATATCATATTTGATAGTCAGGCTAAATATTTTGGTTTTCTCTTCAGGAGATCTGATGAGATTTAATGCGTTTACAACTATAATCTTAAATCATGTATTTTGCTCTTATAAAGATGCAATGACAACCTTTAGTAGGAATATTTGCTTTGTCAATGGACTCAATTGGTTGTACAACATTTCATCATCGCTTTAATAGAATAGTCGTCTCGAAGTCTATTCAGACATTTAAGGAAATAAGGAATGTATCTTTATCAAGATATCAGTATAGGTATGCTAATGTTGGATATTGAGTCTCCATCGATGGTTATTTTGATGATGAGCAACATATAATGGTACTAATGCTTTTATTGAGTTTGTGTGTCGGAAGTGTATCTTGAATATATGTGATGAAGCATATGATAGAGAAGCTTAATAAAAAGGCAGACAAGCATTGAGCAGGGATCTAAGAGATGAAAGCTAAGATCACGTGTTGAAAAGCATTCTCAAAGGCGTTGAAGAACAAAAGCTCAAGAAAGCTAAGACAAATGGCCAAAACATTGAAGAAATGATCACAAAGTTAAAATGTCAAGAATTAGAACTTTGGCCTAGTGTAAGGTCTTAGAATGTCAAAACTCTTGATAAAGCCCACACACACACACATAGGATATCCTAAAAATGATTTTGAAATGATTTTAAAATTTGTTAAAATGTTTTATATTAATATATATTTTTTACCAATTTTTTTCAACGTAATTTTATGTAGAAAAACTCAAGTATCGGGAAATAGCTTACTATCTGAAACAAATAGCACACTAGTGTCCCAAGATTTTTATCCAGAACTCCCTGATTTTCAGAATAGCTGACTATCAAAATGGATAGCCTACTATCTAAAAAATATAGCCGACTATCCAAATGGATAGTCTATTATCTAGGTCAAAAGGCAGCTTTTAAAGGAAAACGTAATTTTCGTTTTTTTAACCGTTACTAGCCGTTGGATGAGAGATTTTTAACACAATTTGAATTTTATTCTCATATATAAATGCGAGAGACCTCGGATCTTTTTCCAATGAATTATTAAGCATTTTCTATTATTTTCAAGTAAAATCTCAAAGTTCTCTTTTTCAAAAGCTCTCAATTTTTTGCCATAGTTTCTAAAATTCTTGTGATTATTTTCTCAAATCTTCTGATGAATTTTATTGGCCTTAAATATTGGTTTTAATCTCTGTTTTAAAGTTATATCTTTAAGAGATTTAAATCAAGTTTGTTTTTTGATCTCCCAAGTTTTTAAAGTTCTACATTTTTGAGATCAAATCCACTCACATAGCAATCAAATACACAAGGGCTTCATCAAGTGGCCATAGGTATTTGTAAAAGTTTCAAAAGTTGTAAATATCTCTTACTTGGGTTTTAGTACGAAGGATTTCCTCATTGTAGGTGAGGGTTTGTAAATCCTAGTTGGTGCTAGGTGGCGAGTGAACTCTTGTTGTAGGCAATGTGTTTGTAAAAGACATCGGTTTGTGAGTCAAGGGAAAATCCTCATTGGACATGAGGTGGTTTGTACTATTTATCGAAAATAATGGATTAAAGCCCGAGAGAGTTTGGGGACTGGACGTACTCAGGTTGTGGGGAACCAAGATAAAAATTGTGTGTTTGCGATTTGTTCTATATTTCTCTTACTTGCATTTATTTTTTATATGCATATTTATTATTGCAAGTATTTTGTGGTTATTATGATCAATATTAGGAAACTCTTTGTTAATCTTAGAGAGATTTCTAGAGGTAAAGTTTTATTTGCCGAAACACTATTCACCCCATATAGTGTTCTCTTTGCCATCGCAGGTCCAAACACTTGGTATCGGAGTGTAATACCATGTATTCACGTATATGGGTATTATATATGTATTCTTGATCGTATTTATACGAGTTTTATTGTTGTGTATTTTCAAGAATTTTTCTTTATTTTAAAATGATAAAATTATTTTAAAATTATTTTGAAAACATCATTTGATTATAAAGGATTAAGTATAGGATGAAATACATTGTATAACATAAGGTATTTGGTATTGATTAGGTATTTCTATTTTCCCAAGTTATTAACTTACAAAAATTTTCCATGTTGACACATTAGGTGCTAATGTGTCATTACCCCACGAACCCCCACCTACCCTTGGGACACTTGGCTTAATTAGAGGAAAAGGGTGGATGATGAGGATTTAATGAAGATTAAAAAGGAAAATAAAACAGGGGGGAAATGAAAAGGAAAGGAAAAAAGAAAAAGAAATGTAAATTCCACTGCTGTCCTCTCACTCTCATTCATGCACCAGGCCAGCCATTACCACCATCTCCATCACCATCACAACCCCATTTTCCCCATAGAGATAGCTTGAGGCATGAGAATTTGGAGGTGTCTTCAAGGAGAAGAAGGGCCAGAGACTATAGGATGAAGGACTTACAGAGGTAGGAGTTCTATTACTCTAATTAGGGTTAATTCTCAAGAATTGCGTAGAGTTAGGTGTGTGATTTTCGTAAGAAAATCGACAGCGTTCGATCGACACAACCGTAACACTGTCGTCTCGATCGACCGTAGATCCCAAAGCCAATGGTAGCACTTCTACACAACCGTGTTGACTTAGACATGGCTGTGTCGCTGACCGAGTAGGAGTACGGCCGTGTCGACTTAGACTAGGACGAGTTGCAGTAGAACGACCCAAGATTTAATGACACGGTCATGTCATTCTCGGAACGACCGTGTCAATTTGGGCTAGGAACCCTCCACACGGTCATATGGCTTGACCAAACGACCGTGTAGTCGCCCTTTTCTATATTGCTAATTATTATTCCACACAGTCGTGTGGAAGCCACCAAACGACCGTGTGGTTATGTTTTGCTGAGCTTACGGTCGTGTGGATTTGCCCAAATGACCGTGTATGTTATTTCCATCTTATGATTCATGTTCTAAGATTGATTTAGATGTTGCAAAACACATATTAATCTTTTTACTTCATGTCTAAGCTATATGCGCCAATGATCATGCCATGAGTTGTTCAAAGTTCATGTTAACTACGTATGCCATGACTCCCACGTTGCACCTATGTTTTCATATACATAAAAAGAGGACTTCATGTTGTTAATTTGATGTTTCATTATGTTCTATGCTATACTTATCCTCTATGCACTTAACCATGTTAATCTTGATATGCTTATAATTTGCAAACGTACAAGTATTCATGTTAGCTATGCCATGTCCTCGTATGTCTTTGTTAATTTCTTTTAAGATATTTCTTTAATCATGTGATAATCTAATGTGGTACAAAGATAGATATTGCTATGAAAGTGGCATTGTAATACACTGTATTCACATGTACGGGTATTATATACGTATTCTTAATTGTATTTATATGAATATTGTTGTTGTGTAATTTCTAGAATTTTTCCTTAAACTTTTAAATGGTAGAATTATTTTTAATAATTTTTAAAACATTATTGGATTATAAAATACAATGTATTGGATGAAATACATAGTATGTGATGGGGTATATAATATCTTGGGGATACACATGGGGATCCACATAGAATGTATAAGGTGAAGATGTGGGTGATGAGGATTTAGGGTGACTTAGCGATAAAAATAAAAAGGGAAGGAAATAGAAAAGAAAAAAGAGAAACCCCAAAACCCAGCTCTCCCTTCTCCTTCCCACGCACGCTTGAACCCAGCTCTTCTCCTCTTCTCTATCTCACGTAATCCGTAGCTTCACTTATTGCTGCTCCTTTCTCCTCTCTAGCCAAACCCCCAACAACTCCCTACAACCCCCTCCTCCTCCACTAGTGCAGCCACCATCTTCTCCACTAGAATTACAAACCCTGATTGCTCCGCCATGGAGGAAGCTTGAATTGGGAGAGAAGCTTGAGAATTTGATGGGGCCTTCAAGGAGAAGAAGGGCCAAAGACTCCAAGAGAAGTACACGATGAGGTAGGAATTCTAACTAGATTAGTTAGAGTTTAGTTTTAGAATCACGTAGGAGTTGGTGCTAAATTCTGTAGAAATCAACAGTTTATGGAACGAATTAGTGGTCGTGTCATAGACGACACAGTCGTGCCTAGACCGCGTCGTGGTCGTTCGACCAACATCTGCGTCACACGGTCGTTCTTCGACCGTGTCACTGTCAGCGTTAAACTTTGGCTCCACACGACCGTGTCGACTTAGACACGGTCGTGTTCCTTATGGTGTGGACCCCCTTTCGTAATGGTTGCGTCGACGTAGATGTGACTAAATGACAGATCGACACAGTCGTGTTGTTCGTAGAAACGACTGTGTTGAATATAGTTTAGACTAGCGCTAGTTTCCCCCACATGGTCGTATGTGTTGTCAAACAATCATGTGGGTATGCCTTTTGGACCTTCTAAGATTATGCTCCACATGGGCGTGTGGTGCGGCCAAACCACCGTGTGGACAGTCTTCCTGAGCCCCGAGAGTTGAGCCCCGAGAGTTAAGCTCCGACAGTTGGTGTTCCACACGATCGTGTGGATTGCCCCAAACGACCATATGGACTGATTTTCTCGGCCTTAACTGCTAGAGTCTAGTTTTCCATCTTGAGCTTTAACTGATTTGCTTCACACGACCGTGTGAGTAGACCACACGGCCGTGCGTCCCAGTTAACCAACTTTGTTGACAGCTTTGTGGATCATTTCATTGTTATGATTTATATTTCATTGTTATGATTTATGTTTCCTTGTTATTCAATTTCCATGCTAATGATGATGATTCAAGTAGTATGTTAGAAATCCATGAATGATGATCCCATGCTATTGCACCATGTCTCTTGTGTTGCGCATGCAAGAAGAAGCATTTCATGTTCCTTTATACGTGAAGATTCATGTAGAAATTGATTATGAAAGAAATATATGACTTGAAATGATTAGTGAACATAATGAAATGTCCACATGTTAATTGCAAATGTGTATGTGGTAACAAAACCGTCAAAAATGAAATGTAATGAAAGATTGATAATTTCATGGAATTGACACCACATAGACCAAACTGCCACATGGACCATCGTACCACGACAATGCCGGGGCCACCTCCTGAATCTATAGGAGCCACCGCTTGAATCTATGTGTTGTATGATAGACGGTATAGACCTACATGCTACATGAACCAGCGTGACACGGAAATGCCGGGGCCACCTCCTGAATCCATGGGAGCCACATCTAGAATCCATGAGACCGTGTAAATAAAGTGAGTGTGGAAAGTGCGGTTCTCTATTAACCAATTGTGATTGTGTACTTACGTTCCTGCTTGTGTTTACTTTTATGCACACCGTTTACTAATTGCTGCCACACATTTAGTTCCTGTTGAATTTCCTGTTGTAGTGTAGTACTTTCTTTTTGTACTCATTTACATATATATGATGTTCTATTTTACTTTATGCACCAGACTTGTTGTTATTCCCTAGTATACAAACCTTAGTAGGTAGACCGGTTCTGAGAATGGACCATACCTAGTTTTGTTAGACTTTCCTACTTGGTCACGTGTTGACGTGTCCCATTTACTTTTTCCAGGTTTAGGAGCATGGCAGACATCATAGAATTTGGCCCAGGAGTTGACTCAGATATGGAACCCTCAGAGGGTGACCTTGTACAGTTAGACTTCTCAGTGGTAGTTTAGGGAGTGAGTTGTACTGGGTGTGGACATCTTTGTCCTTTGTGGTTTCTCTGGGATTTCTCCCTTGGTCCCTTTGTACCCCCGCTACCGGTGATGATGTATGATGTACTCTTCGTGATGTTCTTTGGTATTAATAATAAAAGAAGTTTGAACTTTGGACTTTTGTTTAGTTCTCTGTGTTATTTTCTATGGTGGAGCTTTACTTGTACTTCACAGCACGTGTGCAATGACATGCATATTCTTTTTATACTCGCTCGTTCTCTCTCTTTCTTTGTAATACTCACTGCTCTGGGAATACCTTGGACGGATTCATACTTCCTGGGTATCCTGGGAAACGGGGCGTTACAGGCATGGGCACGTGCAATGGCAAATGAAAGAAATGAGAAAGTGATATGTGACATATGAGATATGATATATGAAAACTAAGACATGGATGGCACTACACATAATGTAGCAAAGTGCCACGGTAGGAGTCGGGAGAAATCGTCGGGGGCCGCCTCTTGAATCCGTCGTAGTGCCACAATTGGCGATGTGCATGTTGTAGTCATGTTGGCATAGATGGGATCCCTTAAGTGTTGCATATGCATTCATAATCCTATCATGTGCATCATGTGCATATGTGTGGGTTGTCAGCCTTTACTTTATGGTTATTTAACTCTGCAGTTTTTACCTTTCAATGCATGCCTGTGATGTTTACTTTTCTTTATGCATATCAATTCAGTAATCTTTCTTTTCAATACTTGTCCGAATACTTTGTTCATTTTTGCATTAATAGACTGATATGTATACAGTCGATGACCAGACCTTAGTTAAGTAGAACAATTCTGAGACTGACCCTACCTAGCGTAGTTAGATTGTCCTACTGGGTCACATGTTGATGTGTCCCATTTACTTCTTCCAGGATTAAAGGCAGTGCAAATAAAGCAGGACTTGACTCAGGAGATTACTTATAGATGGAGCCCATAGAGGGTGAAATTGTACAGTTGGATTCACATGGATAGTCTATGGAGTAGGTTGTACCAGGTGTGGACATTTTTGGCCTTTTGTGGGGTTTTCTAGGATTTCTCATTTGTTTTCCTTTTGTACCCTCTGTACAATGGATGTATATGTAATGTACTTTTTGATATAATGTAAATGTTGTCTGCTCTGTGTTGAGTTCCTTGATATGTATGTTCTGTATTATTTCTGTTGGAGCATTACTTGTACTTCCTAGCACATGCGCAAATGCCTGCTGGTTTTTGTTCTTTCTTGTACTCTCGCTCTCTCCTAATTCTCTTTCTTTACACACTCGCTGCTTTGGAAATACTTGGGACGGATTCATACTTCTCGGGTATCATGGGAAGCAGAGCATTACATGGAGCGAGGTTGCAAGATTGCATTTGTTATCGTCTTATAATTTATAACCGCAATCGCATGGCGTCGTCGTAGCGCTTTACGGGTCATCCGCAAGGAGGCAGATTGATGGAGTATTAGCTTGATTTGGGGTTATATGCTAGCAACGTTAATCAGATTGGATATGGATATAAGGACTACGTAGTTAATGAGGAATACGAAGTGAGAGCAGGCGCAAATGGGAATAACAACGATGAGACATCAATCAAAAGAGGGGAAGATTAACGAAACAACAATGGAAAATGAATAAATAACAAAACAGCACAAAGTAAACAGAAGAAATACTTATCTCATCGATTTATAGAGAGGAGTTGTCAGATCCCGATACAAATCCAAGAAAAGAGCACTAAAAACTGATCTAAGAACTGATCTAAAACTTAATCTACTCCTAAATATCAATGGAACAGTAAAAGAGAAGCAAAGTCGAGCCTACTGCTCGGCTCTCCCGAAATGATGGCACCCACGTTCTATTTATACAAACCCTAAGCTTAACGAGCTGTGGCCAAACCCGTTTTCAAACGGCCGTGTGGTTAAAACCACACGGCCACGTCGTTCTCGGATCGTTGCCCCTTAGTTGGTTTAACTCGACACGGCCGTTTGGAAATCCAAATGGCCGTGTCGTTTTGCTGCAATGTTACTGCCTTGGGTTGGAGAAGAAATGCCACGGCCGTATGAATTAGATTCATACGTCTGTATGAAATCTGCTGCCTGCTACTGCCGTTTGGATGAAGAGTAGATGATACAGCCGTATGGGATCAAACCATACAGCCGCGTGGATGCTTTGGCTACACTTATCCAGCTCCCGACTCATATGCTTCAGCTCCCAAGCTCTATCAATCATCCTCTTACCTCAATGCTCCAGCTCTTCAGTGCTTTAGCTTCAATCTTCAGGTGCCCACTGATCCATGCTCCCAATACTCCAAGTTTGTTTCAAATGTTATCCCTTTCAGCTCACCCCTACAGTTTTCATTCTAGCTCTACACCATCTTCAATTTTAGCTCAAATTCTCCATCAGCAACTCAACAAACATCCCATGCAATCTCCAGCAGCAAGCTCAGCATTAGCTCTTCCATTCATCCCCATCTACATGAAGTCAAGCTCCATTCCCTGCTCTAATTTTCCTTCAACACCAGCTTGCTCTTCATGCCCATCCTCCTATCCACCACTCCTCAGATCTCCACCAAGCTCCAGCTGCATGAAGTCCTACCAAGCTCCAGCCTCAACTTCAAGTGCTTCAGCTACACAACCCAGCTACAAATAGGGATGGCAAAACGGGTGGGCGGGTATGGATATGCACTATCCATACCCGTACCCGCTCAATTTACCCGTACCCATACCCATACCTGTGATGGTTAAATTTTTGTACCCATATCCATACCCATACCCATCGGGTATACGGATACCCGTGGGTACTTGTGTACCCGATGGGTATGGGTATGGATATCCATACCCATCGTATGGGCATCCATATACCCAATGGGCATGGATATCCATACCCATTACCTGTAAAAAGATTGACAAACATCCACATCAGTATCCATACTGCAAGCTTTTTGAGTGACATGTAAACAATTATTGAAAATTATATTTTTTTTTCAAACATCAAAGTAGTAAAAATGCACATGTATGCAAAAGACTATATAACAATCGAGTTCAAATTTGAAACCCGTGGCTGTGGTGTTAAGTTAACTCTAGGTTTGTTAATTGTTATGCATAGTTTTATATTTTTATTCATTGTATTTACATATATTAATTTAGTTATTATTTGTGAAAAATATTTAATTGGGGTTTATATGAAATTTACTTTATAGGAATAATATATTAATATTAAAATGACCGGGTACGGGTACCCGTATGTATGTATATATAATATCCATACCCGTCCAATTTTACCCGTGGGTAAAACATGGGTATCCATACCCGTACCCATAGGTACAAAAGTCTACCCATACCCGTACCCAAACGTGCGGGTATCCACGGGCATCCGTACCCACGGGTAGAATTTCCATCCCTAGCTACAAAGCTCTAGCCTCCCAACATAAATTCAAGCACGATATTACTCCACAAAAGCCCAAAAATGCTCCAAAAAGCCAATGTTCTTGGTCGTCAGCTCCAAACTCCTCCCAATTCACCTGAAAAAGCACCGGGGAGGCAAAAAGCGTAAAAGGAACAAAAGTGGTAGAAATTCCACAGAAAACGAGGAGAAGTGGAATAAAACGTGAGTGAAAAGAAGGTTAAAACTATACATAAAAACAATCTATCAAAATCCCTCAAGCTAAACTATTCCTCATCCTCGAGGAAGACGAAGAGAGAGTGAAGAATGGGGTATGCAATTAAGCATGCAAATGATGATATGAGTTTCGAGAAATTTATAAAATCGAGCATATATACATGGACAAATAGGAGTTTCAAATTCAAGGAAATCTAAAACGCCAACTCCTCTCTATCGATAAGAATATAAC
The DNA here is from genome assembly GCA_030789695.1 of Scilla litardierei. Classification (NCBI taxonomy): domain Eukaryota; kingdom Viridiplantae; phylum Streptophyta; class Magnoliopsida; order Asparagales; family Asparagaceae; genus Scilla; species Scilla litardierei. The sequence continues at coordinate 75,478,479 of CM061138.1, read as the reverse complement.
CCTTGGTCATGATTTTTAGCTCAAATCGTCAAATAATATACTACGCCTTGGTCAAGCCCAAAACAAAGGATAATTCCTCTAACCCGTCCTTGGGCCAAAAACAAAGGAATCAAATCTATGCAATGGTCGAGAAAGTGATAAAAATGAGTTAACAGGTTATTGGTCCATCAAAGAAGTGGATCTCACAACACCTCAACTTTCCACGATTCATGAACTCAACAATCTTCATGCTCCCAAACCTTTTCTCTTTTTCTCTTTTTCTTTTTTTTGTTCATTTGGATTCTAATTGGTTCATGTAAGGAGCGTTGGGTCGATGACTCCCAGGTCAGACGACCATATGGCATCATGCTAAGAAGGACCCCTTAGACCTACTTGCTCAAACCAATCATCATCCTTATTCTCAAGCACTCTCCCAAGCTAAACCTTTTGACTCGAGGCCCCGACAGTTTCTATCACGTGGATCCGGTTACTCAGTTTCGATGGGGGAACGATGCATGCTTTATTCTTTTTCTCATATATACAATTTTTTGAATTGGAAAGCGTGAATAAGTAAGGTGATGTCACTCCTCAGTACTCGTTAATATGTTTTAATCCAAATTTCAATAGGTTATAAACCATTATACTCGACTATCAATTCTACGGGCCATGCATAAAGTGGATCTCTAAGGGACCTAGGTCGGTTATAAGTACTACTATCCAAGAGAATATGAGAATGATCATAACAGGCATATTAAATGTGATCTGAGACTAAAAACCTATCCTAGTCTTATAGGCAAACCGATATCGAGGAAATCGAGCGTAAAAGATAGAAAGTGAAGTTTTATTTGAAAACCACGCATATATAGCTCGACTTCAGAAATTTCTCGAAAGATGTATATACGTATGATGCATGGATAATGAAGAATGCATGATGGATGCAAATATTTTTGGTTTTTTTTTGATTTTGATGCTGATTTTTTTTGTATGCATATAGGAGGGTAACATGATGCATCAACATGGAATAAAAAGAAAAATAAAAGAAGATGAAATATGACGTATGATGCATGGAAAAGAAAGAAAACATAAAGGAAAACACGATATATACAAATGGATATAAACACAGAAGTGGAGGTGGATTTGGAAAACAAAAATAAAAAATAAAAAGTGTAAACGCTACTCCCCAAGCTAATATCTGCAGTGTCCTCAATGCAAGATAATCGATGAAGTATGAGGATATAAAAAGTGTGGGGGAGTGAAAAAGGTGGTGGTCTCCCCCAAGCTATCGTGGAGCTAGGTTGCAGGCTCGGTGAGTGCAGAGGAAGGTGTAAGGGAACTAGAAGTGCCAGCCTCAGGGGGGTGGTGGTGGTGGAAAAAGTGCTGATGGATGTCGAATATGTATCTCAAGATTTGGATCCATGTCGCCTCAAATGCATCCATACGACGCTCGAAAACCCAAGCTATCCCTTCTAAAATAGCTATACGTGTATGATCATCAAGAGGAGGTGGAACCTGAGGGTCCAGAGCCGTCTGTGAGAAGTGGAATCTGTGTGGCTCTGGGCTTCCTTGTGGTCGTGGGAATGGTGGTGTGTGGGGGTGAAGGTGGATGACTGAGGCTATGACTGAGGCTGAGGCTGTGGTTCAGTCTGCTGGGGTTGCGTAGGGATATGAAAGATAGGATCAGCTGGAAATGTCCACTACGTAAGACGGATGACCTCTGTGTGCAATGGGTTTGATAAGTTAGTATATGGAGCACACTTTGGCCCATAAAGCCATACAATCTGACCTCTCAAGTTTACCTTGATCATATGCATGTGGGCTAAAACTAAGAGATCCAAAGAGGTAGGGCCAGGGATGGGGTCAATGCAATCACCCAACTCAATGGAGAGGGAATACTGGTAGGCTATAAGTGTGATGAGACCACCACAAAAAATCTTGCCCGTGAAGGACGTGCTGATTCTTATAAGTCTATGTAGTAACCATAAGTCTGCATGGAAAAGACTTTTCGGGGCCCGGTATGCTACATTAGCCTCCGTGGTGCAGTAGACCACAGGCTGGGTCATGGCCCACAAAAAGAGAGCTCAGGTCGTGTGACCATCCCAGTCTCTTCCCTGCAGAAGAGGGTGCTCGTCGGGATACGGTGGGCAAGGCGTAAAGATGGGTGAATGATGCAAGACGTCGTTCCCATCATGCGATGGAAGGGACTTAACCCAGTAATCAATTTCCAAAATGGGAGGCTTTAAAGGAAGATGGGCGAGTGCAGCTATGATAGGTGAGGGCATCTGACGTGGCGGCATGCCAATGGAAAATAGAGTTCAGGTTGTCAAATGAGAGAGTATAATCAGTATCAAAGATCCTGAACTCCATACTAGAACTCTCGACCTTCAGGGATGTAAGAAACTCAAGTGTGATTCGCTGATAGGTCGAGGCTTTGAAGCCGAGGAAATCTTGCCACCCTAGATTGGTATATAAATGTCTAACACCCTCGACGACTCCTAAAGTGTCGAGAGAAGGAATGCTCGTGAACTTCGTGGTGAGCAAGGTCCGTCGAGAGAGGGTGGCAAAACGGCCTCTCTAGGCCTCAGAAGTGAATGTGATCCCTAGGGTATCTATCTGTGGTGGGGTCACAGGAGGTGGTGAGGGAGGCTGTGCAGACATAGAAGGTTGGTCTAAAGTGTACTGCCGTGAAGATCTCCCTAGTTGGGAGTCGTGGGGTGGAGGGTGTGCACGTTTCATGTGGGGAGGCATGATGTGTGTGTAGCATGAAATGTGAGTGTAGGTGAGATGTAAGTGTGTGAGTGTGTGAGTGTGTTGGTGAGTGAAGGTGAGGAGGCTGATGAAGGTATGTGTGTATGAGTGTGGGAATGAGGTGCATTGGGTGTGATGATGTGTGTGAAGTGTGAAGTGTGCTAGGGGTTGAAGTGTAGGAGTGTGTGTATGTGTAGTGGAGGTGTGCGTGAGGTGAATGTGATGTATATGTTAGGGTTTGTGGTGTGTGATGGTGGTAGTGATGGTGATGGCAGTGGGGTGGTGCATGACAACAACTCAACAACGAGACCCAACAAGTATGCACAACAACCTAAATTAGAAATTTTTTGAAGCAGAGTGAAGAGATTACCCAAGCTTTCTATAGTCGCTGTGAATCCAAGAGAATTGAGCCATCAATCCTCTCAATAGCAGCGAAGTTGGATGAAATTGAGCAGAAGCTGTCGATCGTCGTTAAATCGTGCCCTATCTCCTGAGTTGCATTAATGAGCTCTTCCTTTTAGGGTTGGCAAGATGGAGAATGGAGGTGATGGGTGTTCTTGATGGTGGAGGATGAAGATCGAAGTGGCATTATGGGTCAAGAGGAGTTATGGCCTTGAGGATCGCCAAGCGGGACTTGTCGAGTGGGAAGGAGAGAATGTGAATTGAAACGGTTAGAAAAACTCAAGCTATTCGACTGTATGATGGGTGGTCTATTTATAGGGGGAGAAGCGGGGCGAGTGATAAGGCCGTATGAAATTAATTCATACGGTCGTGTGAAATTTATTTGAGAAAGGGGCTGCAAAGTTGATGACGCGGCCGTTTGGAAAAATTCCAAACGGTCGCGTGAAAGTTGATTTTGATGGAAATTGGCTCGACCGTTTCGATAAATCGAAACGGCCATGTAAACCCTGCAGAACCCTCTTCATTTCTTCAAAAATTCCCGAGAGATGCGTGGTCGTTTCGAGAAATCGAAACGGTCACGTGGATTTGATTTCAAATGCTGAAATTTTAAACGGCCATATGGGGTGAAACCATACGGCCACGTGGATTTTGAACTCGCTCCTCCTTTCCTTAGCTGCTCCTCCTTCACAAGATTCCTCCTTTGTCCCCTTGGTTGCTCCTCTAGCTCCTTGCTCCTCTCAAGATGTTAATCAAATTTCCTCCTACGATTCATGCTCCCCCTCATTGCTCCTTCAGCCCTTTTGCTTCTAGCTGCTCTCCCCTTTTCCTCATGAGTCCCCTTGCTCCTCTTGAGCTACATCAAAGGAGAAAACCAACAAAATTGCGAGTGATAGAGAATGGGTTAATTAGAATCCATTAAGTTAAGCTCAAAAATTAGATAGGGATTTTCAAAATTTTGAAAATTTTGAGCTTAAGGCTCTTAAGCTTTGGATTTTTGGAGCCAATGGAATTCTAAAGATTGGGACTTAGGGTTTCAAAAATTTTGGGGCACGCCAAACGAGGGATGCGTGATTATTCAGTTGAAAGGGAAAAGCTATAAAACCATGGGAGAATCCTAAGATAAATACGCTTCTCTCGCTATTGAGAGGAGGTGGGTTTATTGAGATCCTAGAAAAAACATAAAATTTCCTAAACTACTGGGTTGAGTACACATGTTTTCAAAAGGTAGATCCAACACTTTTATTAGAGCAGTTAGTTTCTCACTCAGCTCCTTTCGTGGCTCTGCCAATGCTGTGGTGCCACGGATACCAGCGGACCCTAGCAATGCTCCCCAGCTTCTTTCGAGGACAAACACCTATGTCCTGCAAAAGAAAAGACGAATCAGTTCGTGGTGACAAAATTTTTCCCGAAATGAATGTATTCTAGAGATAATCGTCAATATATAATGAAATGCATCAAAATGGGTTGATGAAAACTCCCTTGAAATGATTTGCAATCTCTTGACGATGATGCTATCGTCGCTTCGCTAATCCCGTATACATACTCCTCATGTGTAGTCATGGACCAACACACCTCCGTTGAATGCAAATCTTTATCCTGCGGGGGACATGTCAAGTCAATAGTATCTGAATCATAAGAGTTAAGAAATAGAATAGCTGATTCAGAAGTGGAGTTTAAAATACTTTCCTGAACGGGAGCGGTAAGCTCCAGTGGGTTCAATGTCTCTGGTGGAGTTGGAGTGTCTTGTAGAGGTGATGATGGAGGTAAGGATGCGTCAGACTCGCCGAAATGAGGCATGGTCTCACTATCATCATCCTCGTCAATGTGGACCTCATCCAGGATCTCCTCGATGCTCTCACCTGGTACGACGTGGGGGATGCGATCAAACGAGAATGGTGACTTGGGTTCTTCGATGTCCGAGATCATGCTTTCACCCAAGTACACCTCACTCCCGTCTTCTGCGGTGGAATAGTACGTGCAAAGGTCCCATAATCCATATCACCATCATCCGCGAGGTCAACGGTGGTCTAGTGTGGTCCTTGCTCGCTGCCAACCTCTCCAAGGAAAATCGTGTCCATCCATGGGCCAAAGTGTGACTCATCATCATTCTAAGGTACATCGTCTGGATTGTGGCGATGGATGTGGGCCTCGATGGTGGCATCTGTAGTGCCCTGGGAAGCTACTGCACATGTACTAGAGGGGGGGTGAATAGTACTTTTAAATAATAAGGAGTGTTATTCCTAATTATCGTGCAATTAACAAACAACGATGCGGAATAACTATAATCAAGAAATAATGCAAACGCAAACACAATGGTTTAATGGGTTCGGATCCACCCAAGTCTCCCCGACTTGTTCCCGGTGATCCTACGTCCCAACCACCCGGATCCCTTCCGGATACTTGAGTTAGAAACCCTAACTCAAGATTTCCACTATGCACACTTGCGAAAACCTCACAAGTGCAATCGACCTACAATCGATGACCGTGACTCCCACAACCCGGGATCACGCAAAACTCTCACAACCGAGAGTATACAATTCAAATATAACTGAAATGAAATGCTTACCAACAAAATACCTATGCCTTGAGATTTCTTACCAAATTAGGGCAAAGAGGATTTTGATGGAGGAAGATGGCACCAAACCCTAGCTTCAAGAAGATGACCAGCAATGGAAGCCTAGGGTGGAGATGGTGACCTAGAATCAAGCTTCTAGCTTGAATGGCTCACAATGGAGAGAATCTCTCTTGAGGATTTAGGACTCAAGAACTTGAGGGAGAGATTCTTGTGAGAAGAGAGAGCTTGGAAATAGAGTTGATAGCTCTTCTCTTTTGATCTGAAAATATCTCCAATATGTTGCTTAACCCCTTCAAGAAATGAATCAGGATTCTATATATAGGGGCAAGGAAAAACGAGTTCAAAAAGATCCCAACGGCTCTTTTCTGAACCAGACTAGTCGGTCAAAGAAGGATCACTGACCGACTAGTTCATCAACTAGTCGGTCGGTGATACAACGTAGACCGACTAAGAGGTGAACAGCCAAAAGGTGAAGTTCCAGGCAAAGACAACTAGTCGGTCTAAGAAGACTTGCCGACCGACTAGTTTCACAACTAGTCGGTCGGTGAATGATCTTTGACCGACTAACGTCGAAATAGAATAGGTTGACTTCAATATGACTTAGTCGGTTTAAGAACAAATGCTGACCGACTAGTTTCTCAACTAGTCGGTCGGTAAACGTTCTTTGACCGACTAACTCGAAACAGTAGCTCAGGCTGAAAATGAGTGAACACAACTAGTCGGTCTAAGAAGGATTACTGACCGACTAGATCGTCATCTAGTCGGTCGGTGACTCTTCTTTGACCGACTAACTGTAGACAAAGAAAGAGCTGAATTAGAGAATGCAAACTAGTCGGTTTAAGTAGAGTTTCCGACCGACTAGATCGTCATCTAGTCGGTTGGTGACTCTTCATGAACCAACTAACATGCACTAGAAGCCGAGGGAAAGAGCGTTAGGCTTCGGGAAAGTTTCTAATGGCTTCTATGATAATCCTAGCTCTAAGATATGAGCGAAATGAAGTTTATAAGGTAAGTCCTACTCAAGGCTTAACATTCTAATCTATGAAGCTAGAAGACTATAAAATAAACCTTACGAGCCGTCTTCAAAGCTTCAATCTTCATTCCTCTTGACTTCAATATTGCTCCTTGAGCTTCAACGAAGCTCCAGGCACACGATCACGCATATTGAGAAGTCTTGAGACGTCGCTTATGTTGTACGTGGTATTTTGGTGACGATCTCCATAACTGCGCTCATAAACTGTTAGTTCACGATTTATTTATGTTTGCTCATCATCCAAAACCAAATCCGAGGAGTCCAATACTCAACATTCTCCCCCTTTTTGGTGATGACAAACCAACATAAATAATAATCAGAAATAATGAACTAAATGAAATATACTTACTCCCCCTGCATTGATGACACATTAGTTCCATATGAAATAATATGCACATGCATCAAGCAGACGAGGAAAGTAAAAAATTCAAATCTAATATTTGAGAATTTTTATATCTTAACTCCCCCTGAATCTAACATATCAAATTAGATTCATGGTAAATTATCATTTAGCACATGCCATTATTATGCCATTATTATATCTCTCCCCCTTTGGCATAATCCAAAAAGAGCGGGAGGAAGCCAATGACAATAATTCATGTCCAAATAATTCATTAAGCATGAGAGTCTAAGAATACGACCACGTTTCATATGACACCAAAATAAAATTCGAATAATATCAAAGCGTGTCAATGAGACCATAGTCGAGAATCGAAAACTTAAATCATCAAAATATCAAATGTAAATTCACTTATTGATGAAATGAATTTACTCTCCAATATCAACATTTATAGCTATTTTAGTGCATGGAAAACAATTCTATGTTTTCATACAACTAAAGCTATTGAATCAAACTAAATCGTCGAGCGACGAAATCAATATCAGAGACATACATAAAATGTGCACAAAGGAATGAACCATCAGAAGAGTGGTGCACATCAAAGAATATCAAATGTCACAATATCGATCGAAAATGAACATAAAGTAAGAGCACATCAAAACTAAGTGAAGTGCGCGATGAGAAGTGACAAGGTGATAAAAGTAATACGAAAAACATCATAATAACTTTTAAAAAACATGTCACGCCAAAAATAGATATGAATTTCAAAGTATTTATGGCATTCACAATTCTATCATGCTAGGAGAAACAAAATGATACCAATGTAAAGAAATAGATTTTAACCAAGCATGCATTCAACCCTCATGGATACCAAATGTAATATCATACTTACAACATTAAGCTCCCCCTACATTGGTGCATTACCTAAGCACCATCAACTCCGTTTGAATGAAAGTCTTCGCAAATCGAGGAGTTGGTAGGGTTGGTATCCCACGGTGGATTGAACCTAGAAAACTTCATTTTGGTATCCAAAAATCCTTTTGGATCCAATGGGTTAGAAAACAAATTTGAAATACGAAATTAAAATAATTGTAACCCATGAGTTAGTGAAATCAAAATCAATTTTATAATCAAATGCCTTGGTACCCATAACATGATCATAAACTCATGGTACCAAGCATTGAAGAGTTAAAGGAACTAACCCTTCGGAAACCAAGTCCAAGAGGAACTTGACTTTCCAACATAATCATCATTCAAAATAACATCATTAATATAGGATTGCACATAAACATTCATAGCATCATCGCTAGTGTTCTTGGGACCCCAAATAGTGTACATTTTGGGAACCCTCTTCCTAGTGGTTGCATGCACAAAAGGTTGATTTCTATGTGGTGCATGTGGCCTAGGAGCATGAGATCTAGCAATAACATTATGATGAGCATGAGAATGATTATGAGAGAAGGCATTCACATGAGGATTAGATGTGTGAACATAAGCATTAGGATGTGCATGAGCATGATTACGTGCATGTGGGTGTCTCATATGAGTGTTCGCACGTGCTCGTGGATACGGAGCATAAAAATCATCATTAATATTAGCATGCACCGGTGGAGTAGGATGTGTGTTCCTACGTGGCATAGCATGTGAGTACAAAAAAGCATGACCCCTCTTTGGAGGTCTACCCAAAGTGGGTTTCTTTTCAATCGGGGGTGTGTACGAAGTGGAAGCACTATTGGTAGGAGAACTACCAATGGGGAGTTTGCTCCCACTCGTCAAGGCATCGGATGTCGGCCTAACAAAGGTGGTAGGCGATTTGGATGAGTCTCCCATATTATACCCCAAGCCAATGTGGTGTTTGGCCGGAAGTAAGTCATTTAGGATATTATCCAAATGGCCCTTACCTTTATTGAAATCATTGATACGGCCTAACGTGCACTCATACTTCTCTTTGAGAGAATGCATCGAAGCATCCAAAGTGGATACTTGCGATGTGAGTGCATAAACACGAGATTTGAGATTCTTATTCTCAAAACTCAAGGTTGAGTTTTGAGACTTCAAATCCGCCATCTTGTGTTCATCCGATTTCTCAAAATGAACATGCTCAAGTTGAGATTTGAGGTTCTTCACCTCATTTCTCAACAAGCCATTATGAGTAAGTAAACTTGCTTTCTCATTGGCGAGTGTCTCAACAATGGTGTCATTGTTGGTGATGGTAGACTTAGGAGAGGTTTGGAGGCTAACAAGTTCACCTTTGGTGTTATTATATCTATATACTAATTTAGTAAATTTAGACCAAATTTCTTGGTTTGCTAACCTCATTTCATCAATAGTAGGTTCTCCGCTTTCATCCTCGCTACCATCCTCGCTTTCATCCTCGCTATCATCGAAGGAGGACTTTCGATCTTTTGCCTCATTTGCCATGAAGCAAAGTTTTGCTTTCTCCACTCTTCCATCATCCGACTCTCCACTTGAGGAATCCTCTTCGGAGTCGGTGAATGTGCCAACAAGTCCTTTCTTGTACTTTCTCGACTTGTCGTACTTCGATGCTTTCCCCTTCTCCTTGTGTTTGTAGAGAGGACAATCCGGTTTGATGTGTCCTGGCTTGTTGCATTTATAACACACGGGAGTGGAAGCATTAGTCGAACTAACTTTAGATTTATTCAAAGATATACCTTCTCGGAGGAATCGATCGAACTTCCTTGCCATACGGGCAATGGATTCCATGTCCAATTCGTCTTCCGATTCTTCATCATCGGTAGATGGAGCGGCCTTGAATGCAATTCCCTTTTTCTTTGGCTCGTCTTGCTTCAAGTACGCCTTCATCTTTTCCCTCATCCGGATCTTACTATCCTTGCGTACCTCATAAGACAACAAGGTACCCATTAGTTGTACGACGGTATATTTATTCATGTCATTACCTTCCTCGATGGCGTAGGTACGCTTTTCCCAACATGATGGAAGACCGTCGATAATCTTCGCGACTTTCTCCTTTTGGGTATAGACCTTCCCAAGAGCTTCCAAGTCGTTTGATATATCCACGAAGCGAGCGTAATATTCCTTCATGGTTTCGCCCTGCTCCATATGAAACAACTCAAATTCTTTATTAGCAACGACGAGTTTAGAATCTTTTACCGTACTCGATCCTTCGTGCAATATGAGGAGTTGATTCCATATTTGATATGCACTCTTACATGTGCATATCTTGTTGAAGCCCTCGGGCTCCAACGCACAATTCAAGGCATTCATGGCCTTGGCATTTGCTACTTCCGCGGCGACCTCCGCGGGAGTCCACTTCGCGAAATTTTCTTCGGAAGGCTCGACATACTCCGTCATGGTGGCTCTCCATAGTGAAGCGCTCCGGAGGAAAATTTGCATCCGGCATTTCCAGTACCCGTAGTTGGTACCGTTGAAGTGAGGAGGCCTGACGGAGGATAGTCCTTCCATAACTGAAGAAGCTCCATCGCGGTTCCTGAAGACGTTGTAGTCGTTGTTCGTCATAGCTTTGAACTTTGGCTATGTGTAGCTTTGAACTTGGCTCTGATACCAATTGTAGTGCCCTGGGAAGCTACTGCACATGTACTAGAGGGGGGGTGAATAGTACTTTTAAATAATAAGGAGTGTTATTCCTAATTATCGTGCAATTAACAAACAACGATGCGGAATAACTATAATCAAGAAATAATGCAAACGCAAACACAATGGTTTAATGGGTTCGGATCCACCCAAGTCTCCCCGACTTGTTCCCGGTGATCCTACGTCCCAACCACCCGGATCCCTTCCGGATACTTGAGTTAGAAACCCTAACTCAAGATTTCCACTATGCACACTTGCGAAAACCTCACAAGTGCAATCGACCTACAATCGATGACCGTGACTCCCACAACCCGGGATCACGCAAAACTCTCACAACCGAGAGTATACAATTCAAATATAACTGAAATGAAATGCTTACCAACAAAATACCTATGCCTTGAGATTTCTTACCAAATTAGGGCAAAGAGGATTTTGATGGAGGAAGATGGCACCAAACCCTAGCTTCAAGAAGATGACCAGCAATGGAAGCCTAGGGTGGAGATGGTGACCTAGAATCAAGCTTCTAGCTTGAATGGCTCACAATGGAGAGAATCTCTCTTGAGGATTTAGGACTCAAGAACTTGAGGGAGAGATTCTTGTGAGAAGAGAGAGCTTGGAAATAGAGTTGATAGCTCTTCTCTTTTGATCTGAAAATATCTCCAATATGTTGCTTAACCCCTTCAAGAAATGAATCAGGATTCTATATATAGGGGCAAGGAAAAACGAGTTCAAAAAGATCCCAACGGCTCTTTTCTGAACCAGACTAGTCGGTCAAAGAAGGATCACTGACCGACTAGTTCATCAACTAGTCGGTCGGTGATACAACGTAGACCGACTAAGAGGTGAACAGCCAAAAGGTGAAGTTCCAGGCAAAGACAACTAGTCGGTCTAAGAAGACTTGCCGACCGACTAGTTTCACAACTAGTCGGTCGGTGAATGATCTTTGACCGACTAACGTCGAAATAGAATAGGTTGACTTCAATATGACTTAGTCGGTTTAAGAACAAATGCTGACCGACTAGTTTCTCAACTAGTCGGTCGGTAAACGTTCTTTGACCGACTAACTCGAAACAGTAGCTCAGGCTGAAAATGAGTGAACACAACTAGTCGGTCTAAGAAGGATTACTGACCGACTAGATCGTCATCTAGTCGGTCGGTGACTCTTCTTTGACCGACTAACTGTAGACAAAGAAAGAGCTGAATTAGAGAATGTAAACTAGTCGGTTTAAGTAGAGTTTCCGACCGACTAGATCGTCATCTAGTCGGTTGGTGACTCTTCATGAACCAACTAACATGCACTAGAAGCCGAGGGAAAGAGCGTTAGGCTTCGGGAAAGTTTCTAATGGCTTCTATGATAATCCTAGCTCTAAGATATGAGCGAAATGAAGTTTATAAGGTAAGTCCTACTCAAGGCTTAACATTCTAATCTATGAAGCTAGAAGACTATAAAATAAACCTTACGAGCCGTCTTCAAAGCTTCAATCTTCATTCCTCTTGACTTCAATATTGCTCCTTGAGCTTCAACGAAGCTCCAGGCACACGATCACGCATATTGAGAAGTCTTGAGACGTCGCTTATGTTGTACGTGGTATTTTGGTGACGATCTCCATAACTGCGCTCACAAACTGTTAGTTCACGATTTATTTATGTTTGCTCATCATCCAAAACCAAATCCGAGGAGTCCAATACTCAACAGTATCTGCATGTGTAAACAAACTCATATCAAAATTCTTAAAATTGAAATCATATGAGTTACCTTTCATCGATACGTGAGATACGATTGTAATCTCTATATAATCACATGCATCCTTAGGCGGCATATCAAAGAATCGACATCCATTCATCTTCATCTTGGAGTCATGCAGATCAAAGTGCAGTCCTCCACTGAAGAAGCAAAGGAGGTCGTGCACGCTCATCCCATGCTTCGGCAATCCATCCACTAATATGATGAATCTCCCACAAGCTTGCCAAAGAGTCTATTCGATGAGCTGCGAGAAGGTAGAAATCTGATCCCATAGTGTGTGGTGTTGCCTTGTTTGAATCTCGATGGTGGAGGTGGCTCCTCCATCAAGATTATCCCATCCCAACGATGTTTGTAAGACAATCAAATCCCTACAAAGCAACTGTGATTGTCCTTGTGATATGACCAATTGGTTCACACTTTGGGTAAGTTCATGGAGTTGGGCTTGGGAAATGGGTTGGGTTTCTAGCCATTGTGCTTCGTCTCGGAGTTGGTCTTCTAAAAGCAACACTAGATGGGATTTTCGTGGTGGTGGTGGTAGAGGGTTAAGGAAGGAGGGTCCATGAGATAGATTATGGATATATGATGGTGGGTTGTAGGGGTATGTATACTTTTGGCATTGGGTGAAGACATGCCCCTTCATCCCACATCTTATACAAAGCGTTGCAACCTGTGGAACATGATTGTAACCTCCTATCTGAGCATCTCGTGAGAATAAATCACTAAAACTCTCCACATAGGATTCATCGGGCATCCACATATTCTCCAAATACCACCTTAAATATAGAAGATGAAGCTAAAACAGATGCATCAGTGATATAAGAGAATAGCAAACAAATGAATGCCGATGGTGGGAAAAATTTCGTTATTAAGATTTTTATAATTTTTATGAATAAATGTAGTCCAACAAACCCTAATCTAACTAATATCAATTAAATCGTGCATCCCTGGCAACGACGCCAAAAACTTTTTATTGTCTTACAATTTATGACCACAAGCGCACAGCGTCGTCGTAGCGCTTTACGGGTCGTTCGTAGGGAAGCGGATTGATCGAGTACTAGCTCGATTTGGGGTTATAGGCTAGCTACGTTAATCAGATGGGAAAGGGATACATGGACTACGAGGTTAACGAGGAATACGAAGTGAGAGCATGCAGAAATGGGAATAACAACGATGAGACAACAATCAAAAGAGGGGAAGATTAACTAAACAGCAATGAAAAATGAATAAATAACAAAACAGCACAAAGTAAACAGAAGAAATACTTATCCCATCGATGTTTAAAGAGTAGTTGTCAGTTTCCAATACAAATCCAAGAGAAGAGCATCAAAAACTGATCTAAAAACTAATCAAAAACTTAATCTACTCCTAAATATCAATGGAACAGTAAAAGAGAAGCAAAACGAGCCTAATGCTCGGCTCCCCCGAAACGATGGTGCCCCGCTCTATTTATACAAACCCTAAGCTTAACAGGTTATGTCCAAACCCATTTTCAAACGGCCATGTAATTTATGGCCGCGTCGTTCTCGGATCGTTGCGCCCTTAGTTGGTTTAACTCGACACGTCCGTTTGGAAATCCAAACGGCCGTGTCATTTTGCTGCAATCGATGCTGTCTTAGGTTGGAGAATAAACACCATGGCCGTATGAATTAGATTCATACGGCCGTATGAAATCTTATGAATGCTGCTGCCGTTTGGTTGAAGAGGAGATGATACGGCCGTGTAGATGCCTTGGCTGCACTTCTCCAGCTCCAGACTCATATGCTTCAACTCCCAAGCTCTGTCAATCATCCTCTAAGCTCAATGCTCCAGCTCTTAGGTGCTTCAACTTCACTCTTCAGGTACCCACTAATCCATGCTCCAAGTTCTGCTTCAGATGTTATCCTTTTCAGCTCACCCCTTCAGTTTTCATTCCTGCCCTACTCCATCTTCAATTTCAGCTCAAATTGTCCATCAGCAACTCAACCAACAGCCCATGCAATCTCTAGCAGCAAGCTCAACATTAGCTCTTCCCTTCATCCCCATCTACATGAAGTCAAGCTCCATTTCCAGCTCCAATTTTCCTTCAACTCTAGCTTGCTCGTCATGCCCATCCTCCTATTCATCACTCCTCAGATCTCCACCAAGCTCCAGCTGCATGAAGTCCTACCAAGTTCCAGCCTCAACTTCAAGTGCTTCAGCTACATAACCCAGCTACAAAGCTCTAGCCTCCCAACATAAATTCAAGCACAATATTACTCCACAAAAGCCCAAAATGCTCCAAAAGGCCAATGTTCTTGCTCTTCAGCTCCAAACTCCGCCCAGTTCACCTGAAAAAGCACCGGGGAGGCAAAAAGCGTAAAAAGGAACAAAAGTGGTAGAAACGACACATAAAACTAGGCGAAGTAGAATAAAACGAGAGTGAAAAGAAGGTGAAAACTATACCAAAAAACAACCTATCAGCGTCAACCGATCATTTTCCCGAAGGCCAATCAAACACTCAACCACCATTTCTCATCAAATCAAATTATGGAGCTTGGAAGAATCAGATGCAAATGTACATTATCTCTATCTCATATAAGATATGGAAGATGGTGGAGATTCCTTATGAAGCACCCACTCCTGAGGGAAAAAAGTGACTAAGAAGGAGACGGAAGCAGTGTCACTCAATGCCAAGGCGATGTCCATTCTATATTGTGGCCTTGACACAACGGAATACAACTGCATCTCTATGGCTACATCTACACATCAAATCTGGAAAATCCTCGAGGTAACACATGAAGTAAATCAAAACGTTAAAACTTCTAAATCTTCTTTGTATGCCTCCATGTATGAACAATTTATGACGGAGAAAGGATAAACAATCTCAGAGATGTACTTGCGGTTCACCGAGATTATCAACACCTTTACCGGCCTAGGAAAAAAGTACACCCAAGAGGATCATGTGTGCAAGATCATGTGATCCCTTCTACCCGAATAGCGATCAAAGGTATCAGCCATTGAAGAAGGAAATGACATCTCCAAGCCATCCATGGAGGAGCTCATCAGCAACCTAATGGATATGAGCTGCAAATACAAGAAAATGCAACAAAAGAAAAAGAATAAGACCATCACATTTAAAGCCACATCGGATATGGAGGGGTCCGATGATGAAGTCAACGATGAAATAGAGAAACAAATGGCACTCATCTCCACAAGATTCAAGAAAATCCTCAAAGCACGCAAGTCTCAAAACCAAAATTTTAATTCTACTAACGAACCTATTTGCTATGAATGTAATAGGTCCGGTCACATGAAGAAGGAGTGTCCACTAAAGAAAAACAGAGACAAGATAATGAAGTCTTACAAGGGCAAAAGGCCAAAGAGAATAGCTCTTGCAGCTTGGGATAGAAGCGATAAAGAAGAAGATTTCGACAGTTCATGTAATACATCGTTTCTGCATATACGTGTATAATGTTCGTATTATCTTGGATTATGCAGCGTATAAATTTCTGGGTATTTCTATGAACTTTTCCTAATTTTTGTAATGATAAAATTATTTTTAAATAGTTTTTAAACACCATTTGGATTTAAATGGATAAGTATTTGGATGAAATACCATGTATTTGGAATAGTATAATGTATTAATTAAGTATTTCTAGTTTTCCATAAAAAAAATTTTTGAAAAATTATTAGGATGACACATAATATGGTTATGTGTCATTATGCATGCCATGGTAATTACACGTGTCATTTGGGTTGACTAAAATACGTGTAGGAGATTAAAAGATGGAAAATACAAAAGGGAAAAGAAAAAAAAGTGAAATTTTTTCTCTTTTGCTCATCCCCTCCCTTGGCCTCCCTTCTCCTCCCTTTTCTCCACCACTCCATCACCACTCCACCACCATCTCGTCCCCTTTCACTACCAAATCCAATCTCCATTAAAATTCCACATACAAACTTCAATCCACTACAAAATCTCTCATTCACCAAGGCCAAAATAATCAACATTCTCTAATTGCTTGAAAAAGGAGGAGCCTGAAGAGTATGAGCTTAAGGTCTTCAAGGAATAAGAAGGGCCAAAGGAATAGAAAGAAGGACACTTTGAGGTAGGATTCTTTAGCTTCTCTAGTTAGGATCTTAGTTTTAGGATTGGTGTTTAGTTAGGATTACTAATTTTTGTGCATAGTTGAAGTGTAGAATGATGTTGATTCTAGGTTCATTTTTCCTGCTGTTTTGAAGTAACTTCATTCATGCATAAATATCACTGCAGATGGAATTAAATTCTGAAAAAATATATCTGGAAAGCTTGTAAAATTCGTGACATCTTTCATGTTTTCATTGTTGCTAAATTTAACTGCAATTAGGCTTAAAGGGTCGAAGACTGCATGATAGCAATTCTGTAAGCTTTTACACCCCTTCACTATTTTAGCTCTAACTGGTAATGTAGATGTGCAAACCTTGTGGCTTGGATGGTTCGTATATATACATTTCATGAGTTATAATTTTCATGTTGTGCACTTGTTATAAATCTATAGGAATTGGTTGTAATTCATTGTTCTTTATGCATGATAATTTTGTTTCTGCACAGATTGTGTATCTTCTACGTTACGACTTTTAATAATTCACCGAGACATGCCAATTTTCTGATATTTGGTGTTTGGAAGTAGAATTTGATGATGACCAAGCTTCATTCAGAAAGTTTTGTCAAATTCTATCTGGAATTTCTGATGTGTTGCTGTAAAAAGAAAGAAAGAAATGAAAGACAAAAAATATAGGGAAATGAGAAAGTTGCCATGTCTTGGTTCATGCCATGTCACACTATGCTCTTGTTCTATTTGGAGGTCATTATGTTTAATGAAGTATTGGAATGCTATAATGTCACATTATGCTAACTATGACATGATGATTATGCATATAATGCTTTATGTCCTAATTTTATGCTTCATGTCCTTATTGTTGTATTTCATGTCCATAGTACCAATGATGGAATCATGTACTTATGTATTAATTGAGACATGTGATGTTATAATGTATAGGGATGTGATGCTCGTTGTTTGAAACACGATATTGGTAAATTCATGGAAGAAAGAAATTGTGAAGCGGTAATAGAGACCGTTAAATCCTGAACTGATATGAATAATGAAACTGAGAATGAGGCAGAGTGATAATTACCTGGAATTCTCGAATCCATCCTAAGATGGGTGAGACACCAGATATGGGTTTGGGGGGGACACGTGTAAAAAGTAGACATTAAGGAGTGAACATGATTTGTAGTTTCACTCGCACTCCCGACAGCCGGCAGGGGGAATGGGCAGAGTTAGAGAGGCCCATGAGTGTACTCGTGATGCAATATGATGTATTTTTCGGTTTCCTATGTTTTGGCCAAAAAATTGAGGATTGTCTCACTCACGAAAGGGGGAGTTACGAGAGGCCCCTACAATGCTCATGTTGTTGTTTGAGGTACCACTATTTCATCTACCCTGGGTGAAGTCCAGCCCTTTAGTGTCCTACGATTTACTTGGGTTTTCAAATAATAACGAAATGTCTAACTTTAGGAGTAATTTAATTTGTAATTATGGTCATGTAATTTCTGTTACTTAGGTTTTACTTTCAGCACCTGTGTGATTGTTTAATTTTATGCATTGTTTCTGTGGATATTGTATCACCAGTAGATAGAGTATTAGTTAGGTGGGCCAGTTCTAAGACTGGATTCTACATAGCGTAGCTAGAGTTTCCTATTGGGTCACGCATTGATGTATCCCAATTACTTTTTCCAGGTTTAGGAGCAGTACAACCAGAGTAGACTTGATTCAGGAGTTAGCTCCCAGTTCATGGCAGAGATGAAGTCCTCAGAAGGCATCCTCTTCAGTTGATTCTCAATATAGACTAGAGAGTGAGTTGTACCAGTGTGGACCTTTTTGTCTTTTGGGGGGTTTCTTGGATTTCTTCGGTTTTCCGCTTTTGTACTTGATGTTGAGATGATGTAAACAAAGATGTACTTTTACTATAATAAAAGAATGTTGGACTTGTACATTATTGTCTGTTATCTTCTGTGTTGGTGTATTACTTGTACTTCCTAGCATGTACGCATTGATCTGTATATTATTCTTGTACTCTCTCTTTCTTTATCTTTCTTATTAACACTTGCTGCTCTGGGAATACTCAAGACCTATGAAATAGGTTTAAAGACTTAGAAAAGAACATAACCACTGTTAAGGCAATTCGAGAGGCGGTCCCACAATTCAGGATTGCCGATTCACCCTTTTCCACATGGAAAGTGGGTCGATAGAGCTCTTCTTCGAAACATTCAACCGGAATTTGGGGCGACCTCTCCTCCAGAAAGATCGACCTAAACTCCAGAGGAACGTCCTATGCCAACAGATCTTGGGGAAGCAGACCACCCAGTGGCCACAAATCCTTATGGATGAGTGGTTCTTGAGATGGAGATGAGCCCTCCACAGGTTTCCTCGGAGATGAGGTCCAAGGTTGTTCAAGGATCATAGCTGAAACAAATCCAATGTTTGTTTCGAATGAATACGAGTTTACGACAACGAGTTCTCCTTTTCTTCTTTTTCTTGGTCTTGATTTTCTTAACCTCGATCGTAGGTTGTTTCCTTCTCCATTTCAACGGTTGGCTCTATTGTTCTGCGAGGATGCACACCTCCAAAAAGGTGATGCACACACTCACCCCCCCCAGTGCAAGGGTGTTAGAGCAATATATTTCCGATGAGTTCGAGATCAAATCCACAGGGAGGTGTTGCTTATACTACCTATCGATTCCTAGGTTGATTAAACTTCGAATTTATGGTGGAGATGGATTACGAAGGAGGTCATAATGGTGACGGAGGTGAAATGAGAAGGTGTCACGATCAGCAAGGTACAAACGAAAACTCCACACAAAAAAGAAAACAAATAAAACAAATAAAACGATTGAGAGAAAGATTGCTAGGGCATCGGGAATCCCCGCTAGGATTTTCAGGATTGGAAATCGGGTAGTGACCCTTTTGTTGAACGACGAATGTGGGTAGGAGCATCACATCTGGAGATGGGAATGAGAACTTGACTTTCTTCGTCCTACTCGTCTAACGTATCCCTATGTTCATTCGCTTTCGCTATGCACTTCACACATGGATACATGCATTATGCTCAACACTGGTTCCCGTATCACAAGTCCGTATCCACTCTCATGATCTACGGACTGTGTTACTATACCACGGTTGGTTCTAGCAGTCAGCTACTCTCGTAGTCACCAACTAGCGAATCAGAGGTTAGTAATCATCCCTAGAGCACAAGTCACTCTCATGATCACGAGCCCTAGAAGATGACGCTAATCCCTAATCGGATTCGTGGGGATCTTCCCTTGAACACGGAGTTACTTTCTCAATCCTCCAATTCTAGGGCTAATCCACCAAAATCCTTGTTCAAACTACCATAGAGTAACCCTAGATTTGTTCGACTAAGGTTAACTTAACATCCAATCCCAAGGATTCTAGGGTTCAACCCTAACCATACCAATAGATCTACTCAATGATGTCAAAAGATATATAAACAAGAGAAATCAACATCAAAAGCAAATAAAAAAAAGCAAATAAGGAAGATTCAATAAGAAAATACTTAGCTTAATGGAGATCCAATACAGAAATTACCAAGGAGGGTGCCGATGGCGTAGCCTAACCTCCAAAAAAGTCTCCAAACCCTAAAAACGAGATCCCCCAACCAAAGATGAGATCCCCCATTGATGGCTGCCCAACACATATATATATCCCCAAGAAAACCCTCAAAACAACCCTTAGTTGACTTGGGCTTGCACTTGACGCTTGCTGCCCATTTAGCTCGGTCAAGTAGTGTAGAGGCGCTTGGTCGAGCATAATTTCCAGCCTGCCCGAGCACAGTTTCTAGCACAGATTTACCAATTTACAGAAATTCCCTAAGAGACATACGACCTCTGATTGGCATGTTCTTAGTGGCGTTGGAATCTACATGAAGTCTACTATCTGGAAAAAAAGAGAAAAATACTGAAAAATTCCGGATGATAGCAGATCTTAAAAGAGTGAAGGACTGTCCAGCATCCCGCGCTTTCTACTTTGCTCAGTCGAGCGGCCTTGGTCGCTCGGTCGTGCGTGCCCTAGCGCTTGGTCGTGCGTGCCATAGCGCTCGGTCGAGTACCTCTTGGATGCTTCATATTCGAGTCTGGGTAGAAGGAGGCCGCTTAGTCGAGCAGGGTAGCCGCTCGACCGAGCTAATTCGACAGAGATTTCCAAGGCAAATCTGGGGGTCGTCTGTAGAGGGCCGCTTGATAGAGCAAGGTGGGTCGCTCAGTCGAGCGGCCTGATGCTGGAAGCTCTTCTTGGCCCTCTCTTTGCTCATCTCTTTTGCGACATCAGCTCGGCCGAGTGGGGTAGCCGCTCGGTCGAGCGACCTGGAATTCAATCATGGTCCTCTCCTTCTTTCCTTCCTCCTCTTTCTTTCTTATTTCCTTTCTTTTCTTGCTCCTCTCCAGCAACATGAACTCCTCAAATACGATGCCGCTAATACTCCAGTATCGACGATTGTATCCTCCTCTCCAGTATGCTCTGAATTGCTCGATATTCCTTGAAATGTAACCAAACATTCTCGAAGTCAAATAGTTCCAATCATCAACATAAAAACATATAAAATCGGGATTTAAGCAATCAATTTGACGTGTAAACATATAGATAAAATGTGGAATATTATGAACATCAGGCACGACGGAGGGATTTCTTGAATTTCCAAGGGTAATTCATCAGTAGCTTCGGTTGGTTCATCCTCCAAATAAATCACCTGATGAGGCGACGAGTTTTCTTCAACCTCTTTAAGGAAGGCTTTGAGCGCCTCTAATACATCTGGTTTGGCTTGATACTCTTGTCCAACCATGCCTGCAAAGGAGAAAGAAATTTCAAGGAGAAGAAGATCAAGCTAGAAGCAGATAAAGTATTCGACCTTTTGCCCATATGATTTTAGACAGCATCAAATTGGATAAGAGGTTCTTCGTTAATCTACTTCCTTCTGACAATTTTAACAGAAGAGCCGCATCCTTTTCTCGTTCTTCAGAAAGGGATTTTTCCTTACTAGTGACAAACTCCGGATTCCTCCACAGAGTAATAAAACTTGCTTCGCCGTGGAATACAACAAATGCAAATTGTTCCTTCCACTTCGGATTGGAGCTTGGAAGATCTTTAAACAATTTTCTATCCCTTCGAGTGGTGATCATGAACCACCCGAGGACATGGAAGGCAACAATTTGAAGAAGAAATTGAACAACCACATGGATGCATCAAAGCCATTCAACTTACACAATACGATGAAGCTGAGCAGGATGCACACGGAGTTCGGTACTAACTGACAAAGAGAAATGCCAAGTGTGTAACCACACAGAGTATGAAGGGATGCATGGGAAATCATAGCCCATGGTGAATAGCTTTGACATATACACCCACTTCACAATCACCAGGATAGCAAATCGCATCCTCCATTCGCGATAATTAAATCTGATAAGTACGACTTACATATTTCTTTTGGAATTCGGGGATTTGGTTAGCTGCCACTTGAGAGGCTTGGTTGGAGATTATATCAGGAATGTCGGATTTCCCATTGCCACCCTGAGGAGTAGGGACCGAGGGCCCAGCCGAGGTACGAGCCATCGAAGAAAAAGCCATGGCCAGAATCTTTCAGGAGATCGAGGAAAGGCGAAGAGTTTTAATTCTATAAACTCGAAACAATAAAGATCGCCATTTATCATTTCCTTATTTAAATAAAGGAATACCCCAGGAGGATCCAGACTGACCCTTTTATCGAGGGACGCGTGTCGATGATTCATATGTGTCCATATCCAGACATTTGCACTGACGCAACAGCCAAATTAAAAGAAGGAAGAGTTTTGGTGCTTAAACTCAAAAAAACCTCGCCTTGACTGTCGTGCCCAATTAATGAGGTAAACATCACTTGATCTCAACCGACAAAATGTTTAAAACCAAGCGATGGGGGCCATTGTTGAGTCCTTGGACCGGCCCTCGAGGAAAAAATATTTTCTCATTGAGGTTATAAAGCCCAAAGGAGGGATATCCTGGCCCCATAGGCTCGCGAAGCTCATAAAAGAGGTCAATCGCTAGCCTGGTCAAAGCCCACACCGAATTTGCCTATTGAGCTTGCTTGGCTTATGGAAGTGGTTGATTATTGGCTCATTAACAGCGGAGGAGTGGACATCGGTTATACCTATCTTTTAGGAACGATCGTGACGACATAATGGGTGACCATTATGCACCAACGACGCTGAAGGGACACCCTGATTCGGAGTGAAAAGTGTATATTTATACCCCCTAACTACCCCCATTTTGTGCTAAAGATTATACTTAATCGTGCTCTTTTGGGTATATTTTCGCTTTATGTCGTTTTTAGGGCTTATTCTCATTATTAGCACAAAGTATGGATTTTATCGTCTTTTTTGGCTTCTTATTATTTTTCCTATGCTCCTGCCATTATTTTGATCCTATCTCCATTTTTTGGGAATTATTTGAGCATTGGAATATTTTATATGAATTTTGGAAGTCAATATTGTATTTTTATATTGATTTTCTCATCAAACGGACTAATTTCTCCTTCTCCTATTTTTCAGGTACCTCTAGGAGTCTTGGGGATTTTCCAGAATTTTCTGGGATTTTTCTGGGATTTCTAGGTATTTATGGTGATTTAAATGGAGGAGATATGGGGTTTAAATCAGAAAAGGAATTTTCTTATTGGGCGCCACGTGGCCCAACCAGATGGCGCCACGTGGCACCAAGCTGCTCATTTCTGCACAGGCCGAATCAGTGTTAAAACAAAATAAAAATTAAAAAAAATCTGCTTGCGGGCCGGCCGCTGGCCGGCCTGCTGCGGGCGCAAAACGTTGTTAATAAAAAAACATTCGTTTTGACGGGCCGGCCCAGCGGCCGGCCCGCCGCGCAAAGGGCGAGATGCGGAGGGGGGGCACGCGAGCAGTGCGTGCCTCCCAAATGAATTGCGGCTGGAGTTTTTTTGGCGGGTCGGGCGCGATTTCGCCCGACCCGCAGCCCACTAGAGGGGCCTGTGCGAAATAATTGAACGGAAGTTTTAGTTTTTTAAGGATCTCTCGGCCCGTGCTGGTTTTTTTTTGATTTTTTTTAGGGTTTAGAGAGCTTGGATGGGGGAGGAGGCCATGGGAGCTTGAGGAAGCTTAGTGGAGCTTGGAGAAGCTTGGAGGAAGGCAAATTGGAAGAGGCTAGGGCTCATTTGGGTGAAAGCTTGGGTGAAATTTTTCCTCTTTCTCTTTGTATTTTGACATCTCATTTTGTATTGAACTTGGGTTAATTTTGAATGCAATTTTCCTATTGTTTGCTATGATTGTGTAGTGTTGATTTGGTGTGGGTTGTGATTCTTGATGTGGGTTGTTAATCTTAGCCCTAATTGCCTCTTGCTCATTTTGAATGTTAATCTTGGATGTGTAATTAAGGCACACTTTTATTGGCTAAGTCCTGAGAGGGCAATTCCATGTTCTTAATTTGATTAGTGCCATGATAATATATCCATGCTTATTGCTAATTGTCGTGTTCTTGAATGCTAAATATTCCGATTGAGTTTCCTTAACCGGTAAATCAATTGAGTTATATGTGGGTGATTTG
Organism: Scilla litardierei; assembly: GCA_030789695.1. Taxonomy (NCBI): domain Eukaryota; kingdom Viridiplantae; phylum Streptophyta; class Magnoliopsida; order Asparagales; family Asparagaceae; genus Scilla; species Scilla litardierei. The sequence goes on along the minus strand of CM061138.1, from coordinate 75,454,476 downwards.
GGCTCGATTAACTCCATTATTAGTGAACCCGCAACCCATGCTCTTCTCCTAGCCATCCTAACTCCTACTTTGGTTCTCTAACCCTACCCATTTAGATTAGGATTTTGGTTTCATCACACTTTCCACCCACTCATCCACCGTTAAGCGAGGTGGTTGTAAAACACTTTATTTTTCTTTATCGATCAGTTTTGTGAATATAGAACGACTTGTCCCTGTGATCCGACCCGGTACTTAACGGTTATTTATAAATATATTGCATTGACACTCCTACGCTTGGGAGTGGAAGGCGTGCTCCATGCGCGTCCTTCCGCAGTCAACCAATTGGCGTCGTAGCCGGGGACAACGGTTTCTATTATTAGCTATTTTTGATTGATTTTGAAAGTTTTAGTGTGATACTTCTATCTCTTAGTGTTGTGTCTTTTCATTTTATTTATTTTCCACCTATTGAGTCTTTTGGTTGTTTATTCTCATTTTCTTGAGAAATTTTTTTTACAACATCATGGCATCATCTTCAGATTTTTTGGACACTGATTTGGAGGATGTCACACTTCCGCCATTCTTTCATGGCTCGGAGTGGGAGTACCCTCATTTACATATTAAAAAATTTGAAGAATGGATGTATTCATGTCTTGGTGGGAACATTAGCGATGATTGCATATACTTCAGATTTTTTCCCTCTTCTTTGCAAGATGATGCTAGACTTTGGTTTGATTCGTTGTCTCTCGACTCACATTTTACTTGGTTGTCGTTTCAGGCTGAATTTCTCCGAGTGTTTTTGCCTATCTTTTTGGAGCAAGTACAGGGGCGGCAGGCCATAGAGCATATAGCGAGTTTTATCCAGGCTGAGTGGGAGGCCTACCATCAGGCTTGGCAGAGGTTCATTGATTTGGTGCTTGCGTGCCCACACCAGAGCTTTCACGAGATTCATCTTCTGCAAATCTTCTACACAGGATTATCGCCATCTGGACGGGATTTTGTGCAGATGAGTTGCGGTGGGGAGTTCTTTGATTATTCGACCGAGGATTAATAGTTGTACCTGAGGGACCTTGCAGAGTGGGAGCAGACTGCGCCATCTAGAGAGCCGTCACTTGGATATGACGATGATGGCCAGTCCTTGGTTCCATTTCAGGATGCAGAGCAGCAGGTCTAGTGTCAGTTTGAGGAGCCACCTTTGGGCTCTTTTTCTTGCGACCCCATGGGATACAGAGTAGAGCAGGAGGATGGGTTGCATGAGAGCCAGGTAGAGGATATTGACAGATTATATTTTGAGGAGTCGGAGGAGACAGATGATGGAGAGCATGTCGACCATGACAGTGACACGATGCATTTTCACTTTGAGGTTGAGGATGAAGCGGATGTGCATGATGGCCGAGAGCAGATCGAGGACACCACGGGGCCTGAACCATAATCCACTTCAGAGTTAGCTTCACAGGTTGAGGCGATTGAGTACTTAGGGAGGACGACTGAGATGAACTATTTCCGGGATGACGAGGATGATGCGTGCTTGGATTTGCCTGAGACGAGTCTACCTCCAGTCCTGTCACTGATGTCACTTCTCTTGCCTCAGGATGCACACTCGCCAGTCATCGAGGAGGTTTGTCAGGAGCAATTACCATTTGTGGGGAGTGCCGCAGAGATAGTTGTTATTGATGTCGAGGAAGAGGATAGCGACGGGGATTGCGACATGGTATATATTGAGCCCAAGCTCCCTCCTACTCCAGTTCTCTCTCTGCATCCACTTCCCCCTCCTCCTTAGGCAGCGTATCATGCCACACCTAGCACCACATTTCAGGGAAGTTTCCACCATCTCATGCCTTGCATTTCTGAAACCAAATTTCCACTTCCATATACATTTGTTTCAGATTGTCGTCCATTGCATTTAAATTCTTTTATTTGTTTTGATGACCCGTTTTGGAATGCTTTTGCAGGGCATGAGGACATGACTTGGATTGATGCATCTTGTCTCCCACATGACATATATTATCCCAAGGGGACGCTGGGAGTTGCATTGCTGGAATCCAAGGAGGGCGGTGGAGGCCTTGCTCCAAAGATGCTCGCAGAGGAGCGTAAGGATATGATCGAGCAGTTGCCACCACCATTACACGTTTTGGATCCGCCTTTTGCTAAGGTGTATTCTTTCCTTTACGTAGTGTAAATAAATAAAAAGTTAGTTAGTTTGCTTTTGCACGTTTGCTTTCGTTGTTTTTTTCTTTTCTAGGAACTTTTGTGAGATCTAATACTCTTCCAACATTGCGGACAATGTTTACTTTAAGTTGGGGGGAGAGTGTTAGAATCTTTAGAATTGTTAGGATTTTGGTGTAAATTTTTTTGAGATACCTCCATGTTTTGCCTCATCCCATGATTTTCATTGCATATCATATTTTGGCCTCCGTGTCCATACGCCGCTTGCTTTGTGCTTAGTCCCTACATGCTTTAATGCCATGAAATTTTTTCGGATTATCATTTTGGTATCAACTTCTTCGATGTTTGATTGGCACGTTTTCATTTCTTTTCCAATTTGGATTCAAATGCTAATATGCCATGTATGAGACTATTTCATATGTCGTGATGCTCTTTTTGAAACAATTCGGAAATAGTTTGGTGTAAGTAATTGCATGACTTGGGATGAATGCTATAGTTTTTAATTGGATTGGATTTGGCCAATTGTGCATGCTTTGTTTTCTTCTTAGAAGTGGGTGGATGAGTTGATAATTCATGTTGGAGAATGGAAAAGAAAGTTAGTATAAGTGAATGTTTCTTTCTAATCAAATCGAGTAGCAGGTGCCCCACGAAACATTGGGGAGGATGCCAAAGATGAGATTTAGGGGATCATTCCATCCCTTTGCCTATATAGCGTTATCGCGTGTATGCAAGGGTGGCGTGTTTGCATTTATGGCGTTATCGCGTGAATGCAAAACAAAAACAAAAACATCAAAAAAAGAAGGAAAAAGAAAAGAAAAAGAAAAAAATGAATGAATAATGAAAGAATAAGCAACATGAGTGACACAATCTCATCTTCCACTACTTAGAAGAATTTCTTTTGTTTTGGCCATTTTCATGAAAGTAGGAAAATTTGCCAATCGTGATATATCCTGATGAATGTGATACAGTGCTTATTTCCTTACATTTATTTGAATTGGATTGAGGGGAGTTTCATTTGTTGTTTACTTTCATACATTTGGTATATTGGCTTTGAAATCAATTTGAAATACTATTTTGTGGATGCCATGCAGATATCTTGAGTTGGTGCATGTTTTCCCATTTAATCCGAATTTATCGCATATTTTGCTAGGGACTAGCAAAAAGCTAGTTGGGGGGTGTGATTCGGAGTGAAAAGTGTATATTTATACCCCCTAACTATCCCCATTTTATGCTAAATATTATACTTAATCGTGCTCTTTTGGGTATATTTTCGCTTTATGTCGTTTTTAGGGCTTATTCTCATTATTAGCACAAAGTATGGATTTTATTGTCTTTTTTGGCTTCTTATTATTTTTCCTATGCTCCTTCCATTATTTTGATCATATCTCCATTTTTTGGGAATTATTTGAGCATTGGAATATTTTATATGAATTTTGGAAGTCAATATTTTATTTTTAATAGTCATTATATTAATTTTCTCATCAAACAGACTAATTTCTCCTTCTCCTATTTTTCAGGTACCCCTTGGAGTCTTGGGGATTTTCCAAAATTTTCTGGGATTTTTATGGGATTTCTAGGTATTTTTGGTGATTTAAATAGAGGAGATATGGGGTTTAAATCAGAAAAGAAATTTTCTTATTGGGTGCCACGTGGCCCAACCAAATGGCGCCACATGGTGCCAAGCTGCTCATTTCTGCACAGGCCGCAACAGTGTTAAAACAAAAAAAAACAAAAAAAACATCTGCTTACGGGCTGGCCGCTGGGCCGGCCCGCTGCGTGCGTAAAACGTTGTTAGTAAAAAAACATTCGTTTTGGTAGGACGGCCCAGCGGCCGGCCCGCCGCGCAAAGGGCAAGATGCGAAGGGGGGGCACGCGAGCAGCGCGTGCCCCCCAAATGAATTGCGGCTGGAGTTTTTTTTGGCGGGTCGGGCGCGATTTCGCCCGACCCGCAGCCCACTAGAGGAGCCTGTGCGAAATAATTGAAAGGAAGTTATAGTTTTTTGAGGAGCTCACAGCCTGTGCTTGGTTTTTTTGATTTTTTTAGGGTTTAGAGAGCTTGGATGGGGGAGGAGGCCATGGGAGCTTGAGGAAGCTTGGTGGAGCTTGGAGAAGCTTGGAGGAAGGCAAATTGGAAGAGGCTAGGGCTTATTTGGGTGAAAGCTTGGGTGAAGTTTTTCCTCTTTCTCTTTGTATTTTGACATCTCACTTTGTATTGAACTTGGGTTAATTTTGAATGCAATTTTCCTATTGTTTGCTACGATTGTGTAGTGTTGATTTGGTGTGGGTTGTGATTCTTGATGTGGGTTGTTAATCTTAGCCCTAATTGCCTCTTGCTCATTTTGAATGTTAATCTTGGATGTGTAATTAGGGCACACTTTTATTGGCTAAGTCCCGAGAGGGCAATTTGAGAAAATCCATGTTCTTAATTTGATTAGTGCCATGATAATATATCAATGCTTATTGCTAATTGTCGTGTTCTTGAATGCTAAATATTCCGATTGAGTTTCCTTAGCCGGTAAATCAATTGAGTTATATGTAGGTGATTTGGGCTCGATTAACTCCATCATCAGTGAACCCGCAACCCATGCTCTTCTCCTAGCCATCCTAACTCCTACTTTGGTTCTCTAACCCTACCCATTTAGATTAGGATTTTGGTTTCATCACACTTTCCACCCACTCATCCACCGTTAAGCGAGGTGGTGTATAACACTTTATTTTTCTTTATCGATCAGTTTTGTGAATATAGAACGACTTGTACCTGTGATTCGACCCAGTACTCATCAGTTATTTATAAATATATTGCATTGACACTCCTATGCTTGGGAGTGGAAGGCGTGCTCCGTGCGCGTCCTTCCGCAGTCAACCACACCCATGTTTATTAATAAGAGAAAGACAAACAAGACAAGACAGATTCCAGAGGTACATAATTCTAGGTACTCTGACTATCTAATTCTTTACTTTTCACTCTCATATTTCTTCCCCCAAACACTCGACGCGACTTTATCAAGACGATCTCCATTGTGTCGATCTTGACGTCCCCGAGCCATTGTAAACCATCACTAACTTAAGCATCAGAGGGGATTTGAGTCGGAATCCAGATTCGACCCCTTAACGAGTGTCTGTGGTGCAGGTCGATCGAGGCACGATCCAGCAGAAAGGTCGAAGGGTTGTAACCTACGACAATGAGATTGGTCAAGTTCCTGTAACGTAACTCGAAGCCTAGCCATCTTCGACCAGTGTTCCATCTACCTCGGGACCTATTCATCGGCTGAGTGGACTCCAAGTCATCAAACGCATCCATGCCAGCCCAATTTACTATTGGTCAGAACCTAGCCGTCAACACTTCCCATCAATATGACTCCTTTTTCTCATCTACTAATCATTGTCTTTTCATTTCCCATTATCTTTGTTATTTTTCAATGTGCAATCTCTTCTCACGTGCCTTGGCTTATTCATCCAAAACAATTGATCTCATTAGTTAAACGAGATTTTCATTTTGAATACTTACCTCTACGGAATCTCTTGAAGTTTCTTGTGTTGGATCCTGTGGATGGCCAACAACACTAGAAGGGGGGTTGAATAGTGTTGTATGAATTATGAAACTTTTTCGTTGATTAGTACAACATAATAATTCCATTCCAATGTTGCTTAAGAAACCAAGTAAAGTGATCTACGCTTGGTTCTTAATCAACAAAACAAGATAGTGCAATTTACAAAGGAATAATTACAAACTGATAAATATTATAAACAAAGAGATATTAATAAAGTGGAATAAAGGAAAAAAACTTTGCAATATATTAACAAATGATTACAAAGATGATATATTAACAACAAAGAAATATCTTGCACAAATAAATAAACAAAGACAGAAAGCACGCAAAGACGAGATTTTTATCCTGGTTCCCCACAACCTGGGTACGTCCAGTCCCCGACCAATCCGATACGAGATTCAATCCACTATTGCCTTAGCAATACAATTTCCTAGCTTCACTCGCTAGGATTTCCAACGACCTAGTATCCCTACCAGGATTTCCAGTCACCTAGACTTGTCTAGGATTTTCACAACCCTTATCACAAAGGGAATCCCAACTACAAACAAAGATCTAATTCTCCACAATATTTGATGGATATTGGTTTACACCCAACATGAATTCTATAGCCGAGATAATATTGCAATTGTGCTTATGTGGCTTAAAGAATTCAAAGTGATCGTAGATCACATAAAGAACATATTTTGATTCAATGTGATCTAGATCCTTTTGTTTTTCAAAAAATCCTTCAAAGAATATTAAATCAAGAAAGAGGGATTTTGAAAAAAAAATTAATAGCCAAAATAAAATAGATCTCAAAAAAGAATTTCAGAGAGAAAATATGAGATCGGAAATTTAAAATCAGAATCTGGCTATAATGATGAGAGCGATTTGAGAGCAACTTGAGAATTTCAGAAATATAACTTCTAGCTCAAAAGATGATAATGAAATTTTTTTTGGTTCTTTGAAATGTTCTCAAGGGGGCTCTATTTATAGAGTTTCTAAGATGATTTTGAAATTCAAAATACATTTGACTTTGGCCCATAAATCAAGGAGATGAGAGAATTGATGGAGCAAAGTCAAATGACAGAAACGTAGCTGGTAGTCGACTCCCATTATGAGGTAGTCGACTCCCAGAGAGATTTCATTGAAAATCTGCTCATAGCTGGTAGTCGACTCCCTCCTTTGGTAGTCGACTCCCAGAGCACTTTTTCACTGAAACTCAGCTAGAATATGCATAATCAACTCCCAGGTGTTTGAGGTTGACTATGAAGATTAAATCAAATAGCTAATGCTCTTAACGAGTTTTAAAAGGGTTTTCAAAAAAACTTTGTTTCGAAAACGTTTTGTGTGTATGCAATTTAAACTTGGCTTTAACATAATCCTAAAAGTCCAACTCACACACTAGACTTAAATGAAGATGTTTGAAGACGATCAGATGTTGATGCGTGCTTTCACTTTGAATTTGAGCTCCTCTTTCATGAGGCTTGAGCACATTCCATGAGCTTCACTTGTGCTTGATTTAGAGCTACCAAAGTCGTCTCCATCCTCTTAGTGTGGTTAAGCTTCATCGGAGTATGTGTAAAGCTATTGATCGCACAACCTGCACACTTTAAATAGTGTTTATAAGTATACTAACATCATTTGGTGTGCTCATCATCAAAACTACTTAAGGGTGGAATTTGATTTCCCGTCACCTTGATATGAGACATATCTCCTTATTTTCATGTTCAGAATATTTGGATTCTGATTCACTGACTTTAGCTTTAAAAGCTATGCTCTTCTTCTTTGGTTGAGCCTCTTCCATCTTATCTTCCTCTAGCTCAATCTCCTATGCCATGAGATTTCATGTGAGCACTTCCAACGTGATCTTTTGAATGTCATGGGTTTCACGTATTGCCATGGTCTTTGACTTCCACTCGGGCCTTAATGAATGGATCATCTTCATAACATATTCATACATAGAGATTTTCTTCCCAAACCCTGCAAGATCATTGATTATCTTCGAAAATCTAGTGTTCACTTGAGAAACAACTCACTTTCCATCATTTTGAAAGATTCAAATTTAGCATTAAGCATATTAATACGTGACTCTTTTACTTTATCCGTCACTTCATGTGTTACCTCTAGGATGTGCCATATTTACTATGTCGTCTCACATTGTGACATCCGATTGAATTCGTTACCTACAAGACAATTCATTCATAGCTTTAGCATGTAAATTACCTTTCTTTTTTACATTATTTTCCCATGTCCATTGGAGTGTGTGGATGCACGTAGGGGTTCTTAGTGATTTTCCAAATGTCCAAGTCCATTGAGTGGTGATGTATCATCATACGGATCTTCCAACTAGGATGGTTGGTTTCATTAAAGAGAGGTGGTCTAGTGGTGGAAAATCCTTCTCCATGGTTTGATGTTGACACCATCTTTACAATCGTCGCTCTGATACCACATGGTTGGGATCCTGACAATGACAAACAAACATGGGGGGTGGTGATTAGTGTTGCTTAAAATTAATGCTTAACTAAACATCTAAACCATATAGTATTGCTTAAGACTCATAAGGAAGTTACTCATCTAGGTACTTAATCAACAATCTCTAATACAAGCTACAAAATAAGATGCACAACGGAATAAACAAGCACAAGCAAGTAATTTCTAAGCACCTACCATCTAGCTTGGGTTTCCAATACAAAACCAACCTCTTCTCCAAAGAGGACATCCCTTGAGTATTTTTACAAACTAATACAATCAACCAACACTTACCACCACACCTAGTGTGGGTTTACAAACCTTTGTAGATGGTGTTGATGTTTACAACTTCCTATAGCCAAGAGAATTGGAGTTTTGAGTGTAATGTGGCTATAAGAAAATCCTTCCTTTAATCTTTAAGAAAATGAAAATTTAACCACAAAAGATCAAAGAAAACTACTGGAATCACACTCTGGAAATATCAAGTTAAAACTTCGAGAGAGAGATGATTTCAAGTGATGTCCAATAGAATGTTTAAAAGCTTTTTTTAAAGGGAAATTAAATTGGCTAAAGAAGGTTGGAGAAAATGGCCTTGAATGCTCTTAAAACTCAAGAAAGTTAATCATTAATGTTTTGAATAAGTGCAGCCATCTCCAGCCTTCAATAGGGCTTCAAACCGTTGGGCTTCAAACATGGCCATGTATCCCACATGCTTCACAAACTGCTGCAACCTACAAAAAGTCAGCATAACCTCAAATATGAGCACCATCTTGCATTGAAGTATTAAAATTTTCAGTGTAGAATCCGTTGGGCATCCTAGTCTCCAAAATGTAAAAGCAAAACAAATAGAAAATAGGAGGAGAAAGGTGTGTCAGTGGTACAAAAGAACAACGCAAATATAAATGCGGTGGTGGGAGAAAAATTTTGTTTATTGTTTTTATATTTTTTAATATACACGTAGACTAACTAACCTAGAATTAAAATAATATCAATCAAGTGCAACCTCCCCAGCAACGACGCCAAAAACTTGTTCGTAAGATTTAATATTTATAACCGCGAGCATACAGCTGTCGTCGTAGCGCTAACGGGTCGTCTCTAGGGAGGTTGGGTAATTGAGTACTAGCTTAATCCTAGGTCATGGTTAGCTACGTGAGGATATGTGAAATATGTATAAAATAGGGAGAAACATATAGAATGAATGGCTCTAGGGCTAGGAATCACCCTAATGTGGATTGAACACGGGTATGAACTTGTGTGGCTATCGAATCATCATATGGTGAGGTTGTCTGGCCTAAAGGAAATCACCTATCCCTCACTTCCCTGATGCTATGATATGGTCATCGCTCATGCTATCTCATGCCCCCCACCCTCGTGATGCCATGACACGATTATCCCTTATGTTACTAAACATACTCTCGTACTGTGTACCCACATGATGGATGCATTAAGCGAACAATCTTCCTCAACCACTGTTTAGCCATATTTCAGGGACAGAAACTCGGTCAATGCTAGGAGGGCTCTCATTACACCCCAACTCCCGTTGGCGACGTAAGTAGTATAAATAACACATAGGGATTGAAACCACAGAGTAATCCCAATTCTTGTTGGCCATCAATCTAAGATATCAATATACATGGATAACAATCGTCCTTAACATAACCATAATTAATCATTCAATAGCCAACAACAAGATCAATCCATGCACAAACCCACAATTAGAGATCAACCATGCCCTATATTAAAACCTACTCACAAAGCATATTGAAGCACAGAGAATCACAAAGAATCAATAAGAAACACGGAGAACAAATATGAAACACAAGATATAGAATGAAATACGTAGCTCCACGAAGTTACGATACAAATTGTCCAAGATTACATATGCATACACGAAGGAAAGCCAAGCAAAAACCTAATATAACATATTCCTATTCCTAAAACTAAGAAAAGATATGCAAAAAGGAAGAAAAACGAGTCTAATAGCCGATCCTCCCTCAAAACAACGATCCCAATTCTTAAATACATCTTGAAAACCCTAGTGGGTTCACAGAAAATCCGACCCTAAACGACCGTGTGGAAGATCCACGCGGTCGTGTCAATTCTACCTCAAAAACACCCCAAAACCCTTCAAAAACTCCAATTCCACGCGGCCACGTCAAGCACCAAACGACTGCATCACCACAGAGCTCCAAAACAGCTTTTTACGCACTTTTAGCCTCTGTATTGACACGGTCACGTCGATTTCATACTGTCGCATGGTTTAGTCGCGCCGTTTATTCTGCACGGCAGCCTCGTCTTCCAGAAAATGTATAAAATCACTCCGATTTCCGAAAAATACAAATAAATATGGGTTGGAAGCATAATGAGACACTCTTCAATGAAAAAATAAGATGGAGTAAAGATAACTACAGAGTTGTGAGCAGATATCCAGTCTTTGCAAGGCTTGTGCATTTTCTTATGGCATCTCCTCCACGTGATCGCGTGGGGTCCCCAAGTGACCATGTGGATCCTCTTCTCTTTGGCTTGGTTTGAGCCCATCTATGCGGTCGTGTTGGGATCCATGCGATCATGTCGATATTGTCTGTAGAATTTCAGAGAGTTGACCATTCTTAAATGAGTCATTTTGGCCAAACGTTCGCATCATTTTGGCTTCTCTCTTGAACATTTTCTCCATCCTTTTGCTTCGTTCGACGCTGTCGCGTCGAATACTTCCACGTGATTGTGTCGAATGCTCTTGCTGTTGCTTTGGGCTGCTTCTTGGCTCCCTTCCATGCGGTTGAGTGGAGCTGGTTTTCTCCAGATTCTTTTTCTTTTGATTCTCTCTCCTCACCTTGCTTACTCCTTCCACTTCTTTAACTCTTTTTGGTACCTTTTCGCCTTTTTCCCACTCTAGGGCCCCGAATTCATTTTCTTTTACCTGAAATGCAAATAATGGACCCAAAAAGTAAAAAGGAAACAAAAGCGGGAAAAATGGAGTGGAATGTTGGATAAAATTAGGCAAAATGCACATGACATCAGCGTTACACACACACACACATATCACTCATCACCCTTACAATGGAAATATCGACACACTTCCGAAAAATGCGAAACTATGTTTTTTCTACATGTTACTACAAAGCAGTCGACTACAATTCAGCTAGTAGTCGACTCCCAGAACAACGGTAGTTGACTACTAACATAACTATAACCGACTCAAAAAGAGAACCAAGAGAAATCACCATTTTTTTCCATACGAAGTAGTTGGCTATTATATAAAAAGTAGATGGCTTTTTTTATGATGCATGAGAAAATAGCTCAAAATAGTTCAGGAAATCATTTTAAATTCAAAAAATTTTCAAAACAATTCTGTGAGTTTAAATGTTATTTTAAAAACATTCCTAAGTGTGTGAAGCTCTAAATCTAAGGCCAACATAAAATCTATGGACATGAATAAAATTACATCAATATTACTCAATAAATGGCTTCTTAATGCACTTTTATTCTTTTAACTTCATGTCTAAGTCTCTTTGCTCCTTTGGCCTTGGATGAGCTCTCACACTTTTCTTGATCATTCACTTGAATGTCTTTGACTTTGAGTAGCATTTGATCAAACTTTAATGTTTCATTTTTGTTCCTTCATGGCATGTTGATATTTATTCTCTTATTTGACTTTGAACATTATTTCTTTGACTTTGAACTTCAGATTTGATGTGACATTTAAATTCTTACACACTTAGTAATAATCATTAGTGCCTATCATTTGCATGATCATCATAAAACTCAATTAGAGGTGTCTCAATATCCAACAAGCATGACATTGAATTGCATCGTTAAGGTCATGAAACTTCATAATGTCCTTGTATCGATGCATATGATGTATATAATCTTCCCCCATCGTACTGTTTGAGCTTCTGACTGTGCAAGTCTTTTAACAAGGGGGCTTCTAGTGTATCCCATGTGAATGATGTTTCACAGAGATATACAAGGATATATCTTGACTTCTCATTTTTTCACTTCTCCAAATCGTACAATTAGTCATAGAGTAAGTTCATCATTGCATCATACCTCTCCACATCTCTGATGTTGTTAGGTGAGTAATTGGTGACTATGTGTTGACTTAAAAGATGAAAGGGATGACTACATATAGGAATATAGTATGAGTCTGCATCCTGCTTGACAAAGCCATGACTCTGTTGTTGCTGAGTAACGTGTTCAATATCACAATTCGCTTATTGATGTAACACATGGGTGAGCTACGTGTGTAGAGCGGTAAATTGCCCTTGTAACCGACATTGTATGGTTTTGAATGCCTCCAATATCACGTACCCGGGGGAGTCGACGGATGTGTTCAAGGAGCATCATGTTCACCACCACTCTCCTGCATTACATGCTTGTGGTTGGAGTGCTGATAGGTTGTTTTTATATATAGTTTCACGTTCATTTCATTCACGTTTTATTCCAATTCGTCTTGTTTTCGTGCCACTTTTACCCGCTTTTGTTCCTTTTTACGCTTTTGGTCTCCCGGTGCTTTTCAGGTGAAAATGGAGAATTTTGGAGCGTGATTGGCACATGGGAGCTTGTAGATGGAGACTTCATCTGTGGAGCATTGTAAAGCTTGAGAGTGTTGGAGCATTGAGTCTTGGAGGGGATTTACACTTGGATGCCAGAGCTTGGAGATGTTAGAACACTGATATATTGAGAGCATCTAAGAGCATTTGAGCTGGAGCACTTGATGCTGGAGTGTTGAACCAAGAGTGAGGGTGGAGCTTTGAGCCTTGAAATATGTACATGGGGCAATGAGCTTTGAAGAGTGAAAGCTTGGAGAGAAGCTGCATTCAATTGAAGACGACTTGGAGAGATGGAGTTATAGAGCTAGTTGATGGAGTTTAAAGTCTGGGAGATGAAGTTGAGCTGAAGAGCTAGATCTAACAAATTGCTAAGGATTGATGTGGATTGATGCTGGAGCATTTCAAAGACTATACGGCCATATGGAACCCCCCTATACAACCGTATCACTCTTACACCCCAACAACACGAAGCAAGAGGAGCACAACCATCTACACGGCCGTGTGGATCAGGACCATACGGTCGTGTCACCAACCAAGTAGCAGCATCGCAATTTGATGCGGCCGTATGAACCAACTTTATACGGCAGCGTGGTTTTCTCTTCTCACCAAGCAAGAGCAAACATGGAAGCACGCGGCCGGGTGGTTTCAAACCACGCGGCCGTGTCATCTCACCTCAATCCAAAGCGCAAGCACGGCAGCAGCATGAATGTGACGTGGCCGCGTGGTTCAAGTACGCGGCCGTGTGAAAGTGGGCCGAGAGCCGAACCTGACAGCTTGAGGGTTCCTATTTAAACGAAGGGGCACCACCGAGGGGAGAGCCAAGTCTTAGGCTTGTTTTAGCCCTATTTTACTGTTCCATTGCTTAATTAGGAGTCGTTTTAGTTTTAGATTGGTTTTATACAGGATTTTGGATGTTTTTCCTCAGATTTTGTAATGGATTGACAACCATAGTATGCTATTTGGGAGATAAGTATTCCTTGCTTCTCTTTTTCTTTATATTGTTGTTGTTTTGTTATTGTTGCTGTTGTTATTTGTTGTTGATGCTATTGTGTTGTTTTTGCTGTTGTGTTTCCTGGCCCCCTTATTCTCTATCTGGTTTGTTAGTATTCTTTCTTTGTCTTGCTTACCATTCTTCACATCTCCATGTTACTTCTTCTGTTAAACTCTGTAACCCATACATCCACATCTAATCGATTGCGTAGCTAGCTATATAACCCCAAATCGAGCTAGTGCGCGATCAAATTCGCCTCCCTGCGGATGACCCGTAATGCGCTACGACGACACCGTGCATTTGCGGTTATAAATTGTAAAGCTCTATTAAGTTTTTGGCGCCGTTGCCGGGGACGTGCGATTTGATTGATATTAGTTAGCTTAGTGTTTGCTAGACTACATTCTATTCATAAAAATTTATAAAAATCTCAATAAACCAAATTTTTCCCACCACCGGCATTCATTTAATTGCAATTCTCTTGTACCACTGGCGCGCTTATCTTAGCTTCATTTTTCAATTTTCAGGTGCTATTCAGAGAATATGTGGATGCCCGATGGTTACTATGTGGAGAGTTTCAGCGATTTATTTTCGCTAGATGCTCAAATTGGAGGTTACAATCATATTCCAGAGGTTGCAGTGCTTTATGTAAGATGAGGGATGCGGGGGCATGTCTTCACCCAATGCCAAAATTTTACATACCCATACGACCCACCATCATATACCCACAACCTATCTCATGAACCCTCCTACCATAACCCACCACCACCACCACAAAAATCCCATCTAGAGTTGCTTTTAGAAGACCAACTCCGAGATGAAGCTCAATGGATCGAAACCAAAACCAATGCCCAAGACCAACTCCATGAGCTTACCCAAAGTGTGAACCAATTGGTCATATCACAAGGGCAGTCAGATTTGCTTGGTAGGGATTCGATTGTTCTGCAAACACCGTCAGGACGTGATAACCTTGATAGAGGAGCCACCTCCACCATCGAGACTCAGGCAAGGCAACACCACACACCACGGGATCGGATTTCCACGTTCACCCAACTCGTTGAAGAGACGCTTTGGCAAGCTTGTGGGAGATTCATCAAAATAGTGCATGGTTTGCCGAAGCATGGGATAAACTCACATGAGCTTCTATGCATCTTTAATGGAGGATTGCACTTTGACATGCAGGAATCCATGGTGAAGATGAACATATGGCAATTCTTTGACATGCCGCCTAAGGATGCATGGGAGTATATGGAGATTGCAGTCGCATCTCCCGTATCGATGAAAGGTAACTCATACGATTCGAATTTGAAATTTTTTGATATGAGTTTATTTTTCCATGCAGATAACACCTCCAAGGCCCACGTCCATCACCACACTCAAAACGATACATCTCAGTTGGATGATGAATCATGCATTGGCCCATGGGTGGACACGATTTTTCTTGAAGAGGTTGGTGGTGAGCGAGGACCACACCAAAACGTCATCGACCTCACGAAAGATGACGATATAGATGATGGGACCTTTGTACGAATTGAGGGGAATGCCATTCATCATTACTCCGCCACGGAAGACAGGAGTGAGGTGTACTTGGGTGAATGTGGGATCTCAGACCTCGAAGAACCTAAGTCACTCTTCCCATATGACAGCATCCCCCACTTCGTACCACGTGAGAGTATCGAGGAAACCGTGGAAGAGGTCCACATTGTCGAGGAGGATGAGAGTGAGAGCACTCCAGCACCACCTCCACAAGACACCCCCACTCCACCAGAGACATACCGCTCCTGTTCAGGGAAGTATCTTAAACTTCACTTTTGAATCATCCATTCCATTCCATAACTCTTTTGATTCGGACGCTATTGACCTAACATACACTCGCATGATACAAATTTTCATTCAACGGAGGTGTGTTGGTCCATGGAAGCACCTAAAGAGTATGTCTATGGAATTAGCGAGGCGACGGTCGTGTCATCGTCGAGTGATTGCATTATAATTCTAGGGAGTTTTCGTCACTCCATTTCATACATTTCATCATAGTTTGATGACTATCTCGAGAATACATTCATATTGGGAAAAATTTCAACGCCACAGGCTGATGCTCCCTTTCTTTTGCAGGGCACAGGTGGACACCCTCGAGAGAAGCTAGGGAGAGCATTGCTGTGGTTCATTGGTGTACATGGCACAACGACATTGACAGAGCCACAGAAGGTGCAATTTGAGCAGCTGCCTGCTCCAAATAAAGTGTTGGATCCACCTTTTGAAAACATGTGTACTCAACCCAGTACCATAGGAAATTTTACGTTTTTCTAGGATCCCAATAACCTCGCCCCCTCTCATTAGCGAGCAGAGCATAATTATTTTAGGATTTTCTTATATTTCCATATCTTTTCTTTTCATTAAATAATAACTCTCTTCCTCGATTGGCATGCCCCAATAATTTTTGAAACCCTAAATCCCATGCACACTAACTCCATCTACTCTATTGGCTCCTAAATCCACAACTCACTAGGCCTTAAGCTTAGATTTTTCAATTTCCTGAAGCCTCCGTCTAATTTTGAGCTTAACACTTGGTTTTCCTTTTTGAGCTATAGCTTAAAGTGGAGCAAGAGGCTTATGAGGAGCAATGAAGGGAGCCATGGAGAGAGCAGCCTAGGCAAATCTCAAGGGTAAAGAAGAAGAAGAGCTTGAGGAGAGCAGCTTGGAGCAAGGGAGAAGAGAGAGTAAGAGGAGCAAGGGGAATGATCAAGGAGAACTAAACCTGTAGAAGAGAAACAAAAGGGGGGCAAGCTAAATCCACGCGGCCACTTGGATTAACTCCATACGGCCGTACCAAAAACCCAGATCTTCTCTCAAAGATCAATCAACACGACCGTTTGGAAAAATCCATACGACCGCGTATATTTCTATAAAATTGAAGAAAATGAGGATTTTTGCAGACGTTTACACGGTGCATCGATTTATCGATGCGGTCGCGTCAATCCGCTTAGAAACTAATTCTCACACGGCCGTTCAAATTTTTTTTGTACGGTCGCGTCGTCGATATTTCACCAAGTCCCTTCCTTCTCTCGCTTTACCGCGACCATATGAACTGCTTTCATACGGCCGCGTCGCGTCATGTTCCTCTTCTTCCTCTTTAACTATAAATACACCCTCCTCATACGGTGAAACAAATATCCCAAATTCTCGACTCTACTTCAAACATCACCTCCTCCTTCCTCCTCGACCCAACCCCCTGTCGGCGCTCCTATATCACAAACATCACCCCCTCCTCCTCGATCACTGTCACGACCCGCTTCCCAAAAAAAATGCGGAGGCGAGACGTGAGAAGGTCCGCACAAACTTGAAGCCGTGAAGCTCCAAGTCTGATAAGCGTAAAAAACACTTATTATGGCAAGTCCTTGCAAAACGAAACGAAACAACAATGATAATAAGGAAATGAGACGACCTTTTTATTGAATCTCCAAATGTCCATAAACAAATTACAATATCGCAGAAAAGCCACCAGGCTAAAGAAAAGGGGTCTAAGGCCTAAACATGGCCAACAAGGAATAACATACATACAAGGGTGCCACGCACCGACAACTAACAAGGATCCTAAAACATAAAAGAAAACTCAACAAGTCACCGGTGTCTACAAGACTCCTCCTCAGCAAACACAACGTCCTCTGCAACAAGCTCTGGCCTGGCAACTAACATGCGACACCCAAAGAGAAAGGGGCACATGTCAGCAAGTCTGGAAAGACTTGAGCAAGGAAACTGAAAGGAAGGTAAACTAGCAACCTAGCAGTTATAGTATGCATGACATGGCATTTATAACATGAGTGCACAATAAAGACATGGTGAGCAGTAAGTACAATAGAACAAGTATCGGGACAAGACAAGAGTAGCCAAGCTACTAACATTCTCAATCATTTCACTATGTTTGTAGGTGTTTACGCCCTTCAGCTGAATGGTACATCATTCACGCCGATCGGCACTAAACACAAAATTCACGTTTCACTATTGTTTGTAGATGTTTACGCCCTTCAGCTGAATGGTTCATCATTCACACCGATCGTCACTAAACACTACCCCACCCCAGAGTTTACGCCTTACAACTGCAGTTGTTGATCAAACAGACCCCCAGTTGCCTGGCCGCTTAACCCTTACCCCATCCCACACGTAAACAAGCCAGGGTCCCTGCACATGAGCCCAGCAAGTGAGCCAGGGTTGCCCCACACGGGAGCTTGTTTTCCAAGTTCACAATTCAATATCGAGCGTTGGGGTTAGCAACTCATTATGCTCGCTTCTGGTCACGAGCCAGGAAACACAAGTATGGCGTAGGGGACACCTAGCCTCAATATCGAGCGTTGGGGTTAGCAACTCATTATGCTCGCTTCTGGTCACGAGCCAGGAAACACAAGTATGGCGTAGGGGACACCTAGCCTCAATATCGAGCGTTGGGGTTAGCAACTCATTATGCTCGCTTCTAGTCACGAGCCAGGAACTATCAGTTTTGTAGCGTGAGCTACACATTCACGATGAACAATCGATGTATGCAATGTCATGAACAGATATTCGCATACCGTTAATTGTATTTAAACGTGACAGGCAAAATGCAATGACATGAACAATATTCGCGTACCGTTAATTGCATTTAAACATGACATACAAGCATGATAAGGGTGACGGACCAAGCTTCGTTGTCAAGCTAGGTCAATGGCGTCTAGACGGCTATCCTTTCACCGTCTAGTCTCTTTTACGCTAAAACAAGGAAATGGCCTAAGACATGGCCCAAATCAAGAGATGCAAGTTTCACTTGCCTAGCACCGGGGATGACGATCACGAAGGTTCGTCTCGCGGATGCTAATCTACGGGGAAAATCGCTGTTATGGGGAAACAATCATCAAACAACATGAAATTTCATTTAGGTTTCATAAAAATATAAATAGGTTATGAAAACAACGGTAGATCGATTTCTTACCGAGAGGAGGCGGATGGAACACTCCGGGGAATCCTAGGATCAGATCTGGGAACCAATGGAGAAGTTTGGAGAGTTAGGGTTTTTGGGGGATTTTGGGGATTTGATGGAGATTTGGGGAAAAAGAGAGGTGGAATGAGTGGATGGAGGGTTTAGATGATGAATCTAGGGCTTGGAATGAAGGGTTGAAGCTTGGAGGAAGATGGGGGCTCAAAGGGGGAGATTTGGGGAAGGAGGAGGTTCAGGAGAAGAGAGGGAAGAGAAGAAAACGATTGGGGGTTTATATAGAAAATCGTGTGGCGGCTAGGGCAAACTAGGGTTTCCTGGGCTGATTAGTCGGTCAAAGAAGGATTGGTGACCGACTAGTTTGGGAACTAGTCGGTCGGTTGATCAACGCAGACCGACTAAGAGTAAACAGTAGCTCGCTCAGGAAAACTGGACTATGAGTTAGTCGGTCTGTGAAGGCTTGTCAACCGACTAGTTTAAGAACTAGTCGGTCGGTGAGTGTTCATAGACCGACTAAGGCTGGATTCTGAGAGAGATCATGGAAATGAGAGTTGGTCGGTCTGAGAAGGATTCCTGACCGACTAGTTTAGCATCTAGTCGGTCGAAAGATGTTCTTAGACCGACTAAAGATAAACAGTAACTCCTGAATTATAATCAAAGCCCATTAGTCGGTCCATTAAGGATTGCCGACCGACTAGATTGAAATCTAGTCGGTTGGTTCTCCTTCTTGAAACAACTAACATGCACGAAAAGCGTCGATTCGAAGCACGAAGCTTCGGGAAGATTTCTATGGCTTCTAGGATCGATTTATACTCTAAGATATGATCGATATGAAGCTCGTCACGAGTGACTTACTCTGAAATCGACGATCGAAGGAAGAAGCTAGAAAATCACGACGAAACGATCGAAAGTGAAAGCTATGGCGACGAAACCACACATCCAAGGAGAAAATCCACCAAGCATATATTTTAATATAGATAATCCAATTACACGAAAACCAGTCGTTACAATCACCCTCCTCCATCATTCGATCAGCACCAACTCCCTACCCCTCATCTCCAAGCCCTAATTCCCATCGTAGAAGACCTCGACTGGCGCGGATGGAGGCTAGGGCTGGAAACGAAGAAAAATAGCAGCTCGTGGGGTTGAAACGAAGCAAAATTGCATGAATTCACAGCGAATATTGGCAATGCTTCTTGGGTAATCTCTTCACTCTCTTTCAATTCTGATTTTTGCTCGTTAGTTGTGCATGAATTTGGGTCTTGTCGTGTGATTGTTGTCGTGTTCCCACTTCTTCACTGCACACACCTACACATTCACCTCTCCCAAACCCTAGTTCCTCCTCTCTCCACACACACTACACATATTGCATTACACATTTTTCACGTCCATTCTCACTCACATTCACACACCAACACACACACACACACACACGCATTGCACTACACATCACTCAGTATCCCCACTGCATTGCACATTCCACATACCCAACTCCACACATCACCCATATTCACACACACTACACACACTTAACTCACCTTCAGTTCACACATTTACCAATATCCTCACTTCACACATTTACTCGCCTGGCTGGTGCAGTGGGGCCCATATGGTGGGCCCTAGATCTTGGTTCTGAACCCTAGGCTGGGTGCAGTTTTTGGCGGCTGTTTTTGCACGAAAATCAGGTTTGGCTAATCTTTGGACCTTTGTTTGATAGGTCAAACGGACTCGGAATGACTCGCCGTTTTTTCCTACACATTCACCGTTCAGCGCTCTTCGATTTGATTGGTTGTATCAAGATCAAAGCTCAACACTGAGGGAGTTAAAATTCATAGAAGTTTGGACTTTCTTTAAGACAAACTAACTTGATTTAATTACTCCAAGTTTATTAGTCCCACATCGGAAGTTGAGTAAAAGGGAGGAGTCGGCAGCTTATATAAATTTGGGCATACCCCCTCCTCATAACTCGTCCCAAGCTCTAGATCTGAGCGGCTCTCAAAAGTTTGGAGCACACTCGGATCTAAGCTTAAAATAAATATTTTCTCTTCTCCCTATATTTCTATCTTGCTCCTGAAGGGCTCTAGCAAAGCCACGAAGGGTCCCAGATTTGATCCGGAATCTTGGCGAAGGATCCACTCAAGTGAAACTTTCTTTGGCGCATGGTTGGCTTAGCGACAAGGGGGTTGCTTGCCTTAGGATGCAGTGCGGTTTGGGAAGCAGTTCGGCTCGGGACCAGGAGCGGCTCGGGAAGCGGTTCAGCTCGGGACGGGGAGCGGCTCGGTACGCGGTTCGGTACACATTGCCGGTGCAAGTAAGGTTTCGGGTTTGATTTTATTGAGCATAGTATTTATAATATTGTAGTAGCTTAGATCTATTTTGGGGGTGGTCAGACCCACCTCACAATAGTAGGGATCCTGGCTAGGTCTTGAAACACTTAGGGCTTGCATGTTAAATAGTTTAACATTTTCTCTTCCGTTGCTTTTCTTTTTGCCTCTATCATCTGTCCAACATAGGACGGGCATAGAAATGTGCCCTATGGGTCCCTCAAAACCCAACATTGGTATCAAAGCCTTGGGTCTACATCTGATCTGAGGACTGCAATTATTGTAAATCCATGTATGCTTTTTAAATACATAGAAGATCTGCTTTTAACTTTATGTGATAATTGTTAAAAATGGAACAAACAAGATTTTAGATGCTTTAAATTTTATGGGATAAAAATTTCTTAGCTTGCTAATTTTAATTTGATAATTCTTAACATTTGTTCATGCAATAAAATTATATGATAATTTTTGAACATGAAAGCTGTAGAATTTTATTAGATAAAATTTTGTATGTTTTGAATCGTGCTTAAAATTTATGTGATACATTTTAAAGTTGCATGTTATGTTTGATTGAAACATAAAATAATTATGTGATAACTATTGATTATTGCCGACACTTAATTTCATATGATTTAATTAAGTTGTTAGTGTTAATAGTTATGTTATTCTTATCCCTTATTTGATAACACAAGAAAACCCTTTTAGGTTAGCCATTAAAAGACATCTAATAATTATAAGATAGTTTTTAGATTGCTTCTGCTATGATTTAAAATTGTTTTAAATGCCTAATACACGATTAGGATAGCACCCTAAAAATCATTCCTTATAGTTGATAAGGACTTAATAAAATATATTAACAAATCCATAAAATTTTGAATTTTAAGGATTCACTAGTTGATTGGATTAACTAGTTTCTAATAAAAGACTTTTAGTCTATGGCACGCATATAAAAATGACAAGTTTCATTCAATGGACCATGATCCTGTCAATTGGCTTGGCTAAGTTTGTTGGATCACCCTAGCTATACTGTGGATAAGTGATCCTGGTTTAGTAAATTACCTGGCTGTGTCCGTTGGACCATAATGACGCGAATCATGATTATATAACGCCTGGATTATATCTAAGTTAATTACGTTAATAATCTTTTTCTAGGTTAGTCGTAGCCCTCTTTACTTTTGGAATTTGGAAACCAGGGATTTTATGTTATAGTTTTTGAGTCAACTCAAGCTGTAACATGAATATCTTTTGGGAACCAATTCCATTAAACATGTGATGTAGTTCGACTTAACCCAAACCGTCGCGTCGTGAATCAACTGAGTGCCAGTGTAAGTTAGGATTGGACACGAAAATAAGGGTCTGACTAAACTAGTCTTTATGATTTGTTGAGACAACTCAAGGTCATAAGTGACTAGGGGTAAAACCTACAAGGGAATCACATTCGATGTGATTGATGAAGAGTTGTCTACCGATCGCAGAGTTAAGCAACTTGTTGAGTCAACTCAAGGTTGTGAGACTTAGGGTGGTCGGGTCCCTTTCCCACAAAATATTATTATTCGTTCACCTTTATGGCTTAAGATGATCGCAAAAATAGTGGGAGGATATAGTTGAATAAAAATCCATTTTAATAATATTTAAAAATCATTGAACATACGCTAAACTAAGGAAATTCTATGTTATACATGATGGGACCCATTAATAATATCCTAATAGAATAAGTTAACTGGTCCAAATAGTTGATTAATGGAATATCAACTCAAATTCTAATTGATAGACTAAACTATGTTCTCGTTGACATTAAATGACCTTCTTAAAGCACAGGCTTAATGACAATGATTTCCTTAAGTTCTGGGTCCAACAAATAAATGCACGCTACCTGTCACTCGCCTCTATAAAAGGCAGCTTGAACATACTAATGTTCAAAGCATGTTTCTCCATACAATTTGTTGAGTCAACTCAAGGTTGTATGGAAAACAGTTTTGATCTGCAAGGTTCGAAACTTCGATCAAACTGTTTGATTCGAAGATGAGTGCACGAGCGGTACAAGACCATATCCAAATCAGATCTTGAGTCAAGCAACTTGTTGAGTCAACTCAAGGTTGTGAAGCTCAAGTGTTTAGGATACGTTAGGTGCTTGCACAACTAATAATTTGTTGGGTCGTATAATATCTACATGAGATTTGGAAAAGGAAGAAGGCACTAAGGAAAGGCAATTGAGAAAGATAGTTTCATTTATCATTAGTAAAGGTATAAGTAGGAGGAACTAAAAATGTGATATATTTGATGTCACAGTTTCAGGAGGACCGTTATACAAAAGAAATAGATTGTCTACGTGTTGGAAAAAGGAACATGTGTTGTTTCTTGGACTATGTTGGACGTCAAACACATTTTTGACGAATGTCGTCACCTTGCTTCTGAAGCAATGTTTTATGTGAGTAATTTGTATAATGATAATGTATTAAATGTTAATACATGAATACGCAAGATAATAACAAAACTTACATGGCAAAATAGACTATGCCGTACAAAGAGACTAAGTTTCACAAGTCACATAAAGAGGGGTCTGACCTCTCGTATTATGAAGTCTACATACACTTGTGAATCTTGTCGCAAATGTATGATAGCCCAACACCTTCTGTGAAACAGTGGGAGAATTAGTTGGAGAACTCACGGTCTTGTACATATGGATGTATTCAGACCTAAGTCTAAATTAGCCTAGATAAGTTATACTTATTTTATTACGACACGTGTTCTTGATGAAACACAAGTCTGATAAAATAAAGAACAAAATGACAGAAGTATTTGAACTTCTTCGATCAGATCGAAGAGTCGAATACTTAGCTGTATAAACTTGTGTAAATTAAAAGAAAATGTAATTTTCTTTCAGGTCAAGTCTCTTAACACATCGGTGTGTTAGAGAGCATGAATCGCACTTTGTTAGACATAGTGCGGTGCATGGTAAGTGACTCTGAGTTACAATCCTCCCTCTGGGTTAAGTCCCAGATAGTAATGCCTAGGTTTGGATAAGGTTCTATGAGTACCTTATCCATAAGATATTCATTAAATCAATCGTTAGGAAGTTAAAGGATTACTCAAGTCTCGTGAGACGAAGAGTCGAGTTAGACATCATATTCGATGATGACCTAAACAACTTCCAGGATGAAATTCGGAGTGTGGACTCTGACTAACAACTTGATGCAATCAAAAAAGGGACTATGCACGTAAATAAAGTATGGACTTTAGTTTATGTGCCCAAAAAATGTTTCTTATTGTCTGCAAGTAAATCTTCAAGTTAGAAGATTGGTGCAGAAAGAAAATGGTGAAGTACAAATTATGTTGGTTGAGAACGGTTTTCATCCTAACTCCTATAAACAGATTATGATGAAACTGTCTCGCCAACAAATTTGTACATATATACTCGGACCGAACTCGATGTAAATGCTCATGATGACCATGAAAACTGGAGCATTCATTTATAGTTCATTTTCTAAATATGATTTAGAAGAACAAACTTATATGAATTGGCCAGAGGGTTTTCAAGGTCAGTAGGAGCGAATAAAATTCATGCGAGCTTCAAAAGGCTAGACATATGTTTTGACAAAGTGGTCAAAGAGTGTGACACTTTATCAGAAATGATTATGAACCGTCTAAATGGCCAGTAACTATTTTAAAATTATTGTCATAAGATACGATGAGCTGGATGAGATCTAAGGAAATTAAATATTATGGATTCCAAGGGACCAAGTAAATTATTTGGATGAGATTCAAATATGTGGTCTAAGATAAACATAGAAAACACTTTAAGTCTATACAGTAGACGTTCTAGCAGATCCACTCACGAAGGCTCTACCACGTGAAGTCTGGAAAGACTTATGTGTAAATGCGGTATGAGATACATGGATAAATGGACCCGAGTGCAAGTGGAAGATGTTGGGAGATGGGTATGCCCTCGAGGAAAATTCATCCCAGTGTATTTATACATACATCTTGTTCAAAATAACAGTAAGCTGTTTGGTAAGTATTTATCTAAGTTAATAGAAATGTTGTAATCATTAGACACGTAGGTAAAGTCCCGAGACTTAATGCAAGGTCAAACATGTATTGAGATGAGGATCTCGATCATGAAGAAGTGCTTGACCGTTAGTAGTATAAGTCTTAAAAGGTTCGTGGTCGTAGATGTTTCGAGAAAAAGATATCGAAACATCGGATAGACCATTGTGTCTTAGTCTTCACCGTGTAGCGGTGACGATGATCTCATGATTGTTTGACTTGACAAAGTCGAAGACGAGACACATATGCTCATTAGAGAATGAGTCCGATGAACGACCCAACAAGAGTTATCATATGATTATGATTGACCAATCTGTCAATGATAACTCTTAGAGCAACTCCAAACCAAATCTCTTAAAACCCCCCTTCAAAATGGAATATCTCTAAAAGATGCCATTTTGGAGGATGGGAAACTCCAACCCACCATCTTCAAATCTTATTTTCTCTTTGTTTAAGCTTTACTAATGAAAAATATTTACATTAAAATGAGTTAATCTAATACATTATTTCTACATGAAAGAAAATTATAAATAATATCATTCTTCAATGTTCATTTTTTTAATTTTTAAGTATTTAGTATTTCTTGGTATATTGTAAATATTTTAAATTTGCTCGAAAAATATCCAATATTGGTCTCATTTTGTAGGTATAATTGAGATATTTCCGACGGTACTAAAATTATTAAATTTGGTCATGTGATTTGTAAAATACATTAGTTATAAATAATCATAAGTATTTTAATTATCGGCTAAGTTGTCATTAATGAGAGGTTTAGAGATTTGGAGGGGTGAATAGTGCACCTTTAAATATGGAGGGGTACTGTAGAAAATCTCTGTCCCTATCTCTATTTTGAAGATGGGTTGGAGCAACTTCAATCTCCATTTTGAAGTTATAGAGAAGGGTTGGAGTTGCTCTTAGTGATGATAGGCAAGTTGGTCTTTTGACTTGAGGCCATTGTAAGAACATGTATGTGAACGGTGTCACTTAGATCCCTGACCTAGCTTCGAGGCAAGGCTTGTCGAAAGGTCTTTGGTTGGGTTACATTTGAAGCGTGCGAGGAAAGTAATGACCAAGATATGATTTGTCCCTCCTGGTCAATAGGAGTTAGTGTCGTAGTGTTAGGTCGATCTTTAATGAAAACTTTGGCCAGAGTATGTTAGAAGAAGTCCAACATTATTTGATTAAAGATCGATAGAGACTAACTAGTTTCGAGATATTGGAGTTGACAATTTGACCATACCCTAGGCTTGAATTAAACGGCATAATTTTGACGAAGAGACTATATCTGCGGAATTAATCACAAACACAGTCAGGGTGATCCCTACAATACTTATTTTAATGAGTTAACCACATAATTATGATACTGAAACAGGGACGACAACTGCTGCTCGTGGTCACTGCCGTCTGGGGCTTCGAGCCCCACCTGTAGTGGGGTATGGCTGTAGGGTCTCACACAGAATGCGACCTTCACCTAGTAATAGATAGAAATTAGGGAGAATAAGCATTCGATGCAAGTGATAGAAAACTGCAAAGAGTTTGCAGTTAGCCTCTGCATTCAGGATAAATGATCCTGAGTGCAAGTGGGAGATTTTAAGCTTAGATAGGGACTATTTTGCATATGATGCAAATAGAGTTAAATGTGTCGTAAATTTTTTACGACCATATTTAATGAAATAAACGCGAGGAAAAGTTTATCTGTAAGACGAAAATGTCCCTGTCTAAACACAGGTTCGATCGACGTCCAAATCGAACGCCAAATGCACGAGATATGCCCAAAACCGTCAAGAAGCACAATAGGCCTTACCCATGCCCAAACTAGGTATGGGACAGCCCAGGCTGAACTGGCCCTGGGCGCCCAGGCCCAGCCTAGGGTGCCCTGGCCTTGGGTGCCAGGCTAGGCCTGGGGGCACCCTGGGCGCCAAGCCCAGGGCCATGGGCCAGGCGCCTGGCACCTGGTTGCCCTCGGCGCCTGGCCCATGCCTGGGCACCAGCCCCCAGGCTGGGTGCCAGGCGCCCAGCCTACCTGGCTAGTGCAATGGGGCCCACACGGTGGGCCCTACATCTGGGTTCTGAACCCTAGGCTGGGTGCAGTTTTGGCGGCTGTTTTATGTACGAAAATTAGGTTTGGGCTAATCTTTGGACCCTTGTTTAAAGGGTCAAACAGACTCGGAATGACTCGCCGTTTTTTCCTACGCTTCAGCGCTCTTCGATTTGATAAGTTGTATCAAGATCGAAGCTCAACGGTGAGGGAGTTAAAATTCATAGAATTTTGGACTTTCTTTAAGACAAACTAACTTGATTTAATTACTCCAAGTTTATTAGTCCCACATCGGAAGTGGAGTAAAGGGGAGGGGTCAGCCGCCTATATAAATAGAGGCCTACCCTCCTCCTCATTACTTGTCCCAAGCTCTAGATCTGAGTGGCTCTCAAAAGTTTGGAGCACGCTCGGAGCTAAGCTTAAAATAAATATTTTCTCTTCTACTTATATTTCTATCTGGCTCCTGAAGGGCTCTAGCAAAGCCACGAAGGGTCTCAGATTCGATCTGGAGTCTTGGCAAAGGATCCACTCAAGTGAACTTTTCTTCGGCGCGTGGTTGGCTTGGCGACAAGGGGGTTGCTCGCCTCGGGACGCGGTGTGGTTCGGGAAGCGATTCGGCTCGGGACCAGGAGCGATTAGGAAGCGGTTCAGCTCGGGACGGGGAGCGGCACAGGATGCGGTTTGGTACACATTGCCGGTGCAAGCAAGGTTCCAGGTATGTAGTTTATTAAGCATATCATTTATAATATTGCAGTAGCTTAGATCTATCTTGGGGTGGTCAGACCCACCTCAAGATAGAAGAGATCCTGGCTATGGTCTTGAAACACTTAAGGCTTGCATGTTAAATAGTTTAACATTTTGTCTTCTGCTGCTTTTCTTTTTGCCTCTATCATCCATCCGACGTTGGACGGGCATAGAAATGTGCCCTAAGGGTTCCTCAAAACCCAACATGGCTTGTAGCCATGGCAGATGCCATCACACACCGTAGTAGCACCCACCCATCTTCCTTTCTAGCCTCCCAGTTTTGGGACTTGATTACTGGGTTGGGTCCCTTTCCTCGCACGGGGGAAAGGCATCATGCATCATTCACCCATCCCTATGCCTTGCCCACTGATCCTTACGAGCACTCTCTTTTGTAGGGAGGAGACTGGTACGATTACACGACCTAAGCTCCTATTTTTGTGGGCTATGACACAGCCGATAGTCTTCCGTACCACGGGGACTGGTGCTGTGATCAGGACCCCAAAGAGACTTATCCATACATGCTCATGGTTAGCACATAGACTCCTGAAGATCGCCAAGTCCCCCATGGAAAGTGTAATACCCCGTTTCCATATGTACGCGTATTTATACGTATTTTGGCGTAAATGCATACGTATAATTTTGGGAGTAACCTCGTATTTTTCTTTAAATATTTTGGTGTATGAATTATTTTTAAAAGATTTTAAACTTATCATTTGATATTATATAAATGAAGTATTTGGATGAAATACCATGTATTTGAAATGGTATGATGTATTAGTCATGTATTTCTATTTTCTATAAAATTAAATTTTGGAAAAATTATTAGGATGACACATCAAGGCTTTGGTGTCATCTTGCATGGTAAAAGAATAACACTTGGCTCTTGGCTTTGACTAATGTGTGGATGAGGATTTTTGGGGGGAAATCAAAATATCAAAAAAGGAAAAATTAAAAGGCATGAGAATGATGAGATGGTTTGAAAGGAAATATATTTGGCAACTTTGATGAGGTAGGATCTTCTAACATCCTAGATTGGATTTAGTTTTAGGAATGTGTTAAGTAGAAATTCTTGGTATACATGTTTCATGTTATAATTTATTTGGATTTTAGCATGATTAATTTGCATACTACTGGCCATGTTAAATAGATTCATTATTGTGCCATGATGTTGTAATATTAATTATTAGAGCTTTCATTCTAGGTTGTGGTAACAAGTAGTAACTTCATGAATTGGTAGTTTTGTAGTGGGATTTGTTTAGTAACAATGTGATTTTCTCTACAAAATTTGTCATGCTTTAGTAAAGATAATTACTTTCTGAAATTAGTTACTTATTAGCATGCTATGTCTTGTTATGGTTCATTCTTGTGTTATTGCTAGCATGTAAAAAGAGCTAGATTTGGTTAGAAAACCATGTGCTGGAATTTTCTTAGCACATGATAGAAACTTAGAAAATTCGTAGAAAATAGTAGAAAAATCCAAAAAACACAATCTAGGACATACGGAAATCAGAAGAAAATTTTCTACAACTTTCGTGTTGGGACCAGAGGCTAAATATGACTGTAGATAGGTCTAAAGCACCATTCTTTCTGCTATGATAGTTTAGCCAGATTCATGTATTAATCTTACATAGAAATTGTCATGTTGTATTTTTGTCTCAAGTTAAATTTGTTCATATTTATGCCCTAGTAAACCATGTGGTAGTATTAATAATCATACATGATCATGCTATGCTAGTATAGTTGCACATTCATATGTCTTAAAAATTGTTGAGGGAAAAAGGGTTGTAATTATGATGGTACTATGTTTCATTTGGTATGCTTCTAATACCATGATGGTGTCATGACTCATTTAGTATGCTTCCAATGACATATGTGTATTATGCTAAGTAGTAGTTTTATTAATAGACATCTTTTTGTTAATCGACATGTCATGATTAAGCTGAATGTTAAATGCTAAGTTTCATGCCCATATTGTATGTTACATGTCTATATCGGAAATGATGGAATCATGTACTCAAGGTGTTAATGGGAAAGTATGGAATCATGTAATGTTGCTTTGAAATGAATACGATTGTCGTTGTTGAATCGCGACATCGGTGAAATTATGAAAGAAATGGAAAGATGTAAAAGCTGTAGTCGAGACAGCTAGATGATTTAATGATGAATTATTCCGTTAACTGAGAATGAGGCAGAGTGATGACATCAAGGGTGCTCGATCCATTCTAAAAATGGGTGAGACTCTAGATGTGGGTTTTGGGGGGAACACGGGTAAACTATAGGAGTTAAGGAGTGGACAGTAGTACGATTATCTTACCCGATGTGTCACTCCTAGAAGGGGGAGTTTGAGAGGGTTAGAGAGGCCGGTGGTGTGCTCGTGTCACACCATGTCTGGTAAATGATGGGTTTCTCTATTTATCCCAAGAAAAACTGAGATGAGTCTCACTCCTGTACCTTGCCAGTCGGACAAAGTTACGAGAGGCCCTTTTGGTGCCTGTGTTACTGGTTGTGGTACCATTTTTCACCCACCTTGGGTGAAGTCCAACTCCTTAGCGTCCTACGGTTTACACGGGTTTCCAAACATGAGAATCAATAACTTAAAGTAATTGTCTTTTAATTATAAATATTGTTATCCCATGCTTACTTGTTTCTCTGTTAAGTTAATGTTGTTAACTCATGTTGATCCATTCCATTGTTTATTATAAATGTCCAGTACTTGCATGTTAATATGTTCTCCTACTTACCTCCAGCACTTGCATGTTATAACATGGTTACTTATGCATGTTCACAGGTTCTTCCTTTATGCTTACACATCGTGTTGTGATTACTTTTATGCTCTGAGACCATTACTTGTTAGACCACCCTCCTTAGATAGGTAGACCAGTTCTAAAACAGGGTCATACTAGAGTGTTAGGAGTTCCTACTGGGTCACGCATTGACGTGTCCTCGTTGACTTTTCAGGTTGGGGATAGCGGCTAGAGCCTTGGAGTTAGTGATCGGTTGTATGATTGGGTGGTGAAGGGTATGATGAGAGACTTGTACTTTTGGTGTTTCTTTTTCGGGTAGACCTTTGTACCCAGAGTTGTGAGGATGAAAATGTTAGTATTGTATCAGTTGGAACTGGACTTGGAGTTGTATAAGATTATCGTTGTCTCAGTGTAGCTTCCCTCTTTTGTACCCCTTGAACAGATGGCGTATGTAAAAGAATGTATCAATGTATTAAATAAATGAAATATTGTACTTTTGTTAATTTCTCAGTGTTATATCTGTGATGGAGTTTTACTTGTACTTCCCAGCACGTGCGTGGTGACCTGCAGTGTTCTTTTTGCTCTCTTCCTTTCTCTCTCTCTCTCTCTCTCTCTCTCTCTCTCTCTCTCTCTCTCTCTCTCTCTCTCTCTCTCTACGTAACACGCGTTGATCTAGAAATACTTGGGACAGATTCGCACTTCCTGGGTATCCTGGAGAATGGGTCGTTACAGAAAGGATCTGTTGTGGCAGTCTCATCACCCTTATAGCCTGCCAGCCTCCTCTCTCCATTGATTTAAATGATTGCACCGACCCCATCTCTGGCCCTATCACTTTGGACCTCTCAGTTTTAGCTCACATGCATATGATTAAGAAACAATTGATGGGTCGGATCGTTTGGATTTATGGGCCAGAGTGCGCTCCATACACTACCTTACCAAACCAATTGCACACAGAGGCCATTGGCCTTACACAGTGGACATTTCCACCTGATCCTATCTTTCATATCCCTGCACAGCCTCAGCAGCCACAGCCCCAGCAGCCTCAGCCTCAGCCTCAGCCATCCACTTCCACCCCACACACCACCACCATTCTCGTGACCACTACGGAGCCCGTCACCACACAGATTCCACTTATCATCGATGGCTCCAGACCGTCTGGTCCCCCTCCTCCTCCTGATGATCACACACATCTCCTTATCATACTGGAGATTGTTCAGGGATTTCAGGGTCGTATGGATACCCTACAGGATATTGTTCGGGGATTCCAGGGACGTATGGTTACATTTCAGGAGACACAGGCCCAGATCATATCTTATGTCTCCAACATCCATCGGCACCTTTTTCCACTACCACCACCACCTGAGGCTGGCACTTCTAGTTCTCCTCCACACTCCTCTGCACCCACCAAGCCTACACACTAGCTTTACGCTAGCTTGGGGGAGACCTTTTCCATTTTGTCACTCCCACCACACATTTTCATCCTCACACTTCATTGATCATCTTGCATTGAGGACATTACAGATTTTAGCTTGGGAAGTAGCGTTTGCACTTTTGTTTTTGTTTTTTTTCATTCCCACCTCCACTTTTCCATGTTTATATTCATATGTATATATCATATTTTCCTTTATCTTTGCTTTTTTTCCTTGCAACATGCATCATGTTTCATTTCTTTTATTTTATCCTTTTTATTACATGTTCATGCAGCATGTTTCCCTTCTATATGCATACAAAAAAACAAAAATCAAAAATCAAAAATCAAAAATTCCAAAAATATTTGCATCGCATCCTGCATCCTACATCATCCAAGCATCATTTGTATATACTTGTTTCGAGGATTTTCTAAAATCGAGCTATATATGCGTGATTTTCAAGTAGGACTTCATTTTCTATGTTTTACGCTCGATTTCCTCGATATCGGTTTGACTATAACACTATGACATATTTTTAGTCTTAGATCCCATCTAATATGCTCGAAATGATCATTCTCATATTCTCTAGGATAGGAGTACTCAAAACCGACCTAGGTCTCTTAGAGATCCACTTTATGCATGGCCCGTATGATTGATAGTTGAGTATAATGGTTTATAACCCATCGAGACTTGGATAATAACATATTATCGAGTATTGAGGAGTGTCACTACCTTGCTTATTTATGATTTCCATTTTAAAAGGGGGGGATAGAAAAAGAAAAGAAAAATGTGTATATATGAGAAAAAGAATAAAGCATGCACCGTTCCCCCAGCGAAACTAAGTAACCAGATCCCCACGATAGAAACTGTCGGGGCCTCGCATCAAAAGGTCTAGCTTGGGGGAGTGCGTAAGAATAATGATTTTGGTTGGTTCGAGCTAGTAGGTCTGAGGGGTTCTTCTTGGCCTGATGCCCTAAGGTCGTCGACCTGGGAGTCATCGACACAACGCTCCTTATATAAACCAATTAGAATCCAAGTAAAGGAAAAAAAATAGGAAAGAAAAAGATTTGGATGCATGAATAGATTGTTGATCTCATGAGTCATGGAAAGTTAAGGTGTTGTGAGTGCCACTTTTTTGATGGATAAATAACCCGTTATCTCAGATTTATCACCTCTTCGACCCTTGCATAGATTTGATCCCTTTGTTTTTGGCCTAAGGATGGGTTAGAGGAAATATTCTGGGTTTTGAGCCTAATCATGTCGTAGTATATTATTTGACGATTTGAGCCAGAAATCATGTCCGAGGGTTATATTTTTATCGATAGAGAGGAGTCGGCATTTTACATTTCCATGAATTTGAGATTCCTATTTGTCCACGTATATGTGCTCGATTTTTCGAATTCCTCGAAACTCGTATCATCATTTGCATACCCCTTCTTTGCTCTCTCTCTTCGTCTTCCTCGAAGACGAGAAAGAGTTTAGTTTGGGGGATTTTGATAGGTTGTTATATATATAGTTTTCACGTTCATTTCATCCACGTTTTATTCCACTTTGCCTCGTTTTCTGTGCCACTTTTACCCGCTTTTGTTCCTTTTTACACTGTTAGTTTCCTCGGTGCTTTTCAGGTGAAAATAGAGAATTTTGGAGCGTGATTGGCACATGGGAGTTGCAGTTGGAGACTTCATTTGTGGAGCAATGTAAAGCTTGAGAGTGTTGGAGCATTGAGGCTTGGAGGGGATTTACACTTGGATGCCAGAGCTTGGAGATGTTAGAACACTGATGTGCTGAGAGCATTTGAGCTGGAGCACTTGATGCTGGAGTGTTGAACCAAGAGTGAGGGTGGAGCTTTGAGCCTTGAAATCTGTACCTGGGGCAATGAGATTTGAAGAGTGAAAGCTTGGAGAGAAGCTGCATTCAATTGAAGATGTCTTGGAGAGATGGAGTTACGGAGCTAGCTGATGGAGTTTAAAGTCTGGGAGATGAAGTTGAGCTGAAGAGCTAGATCTAACAAATTGCCGAGGATTGAGGTGGATTGATGTTGGAGCATTTCGAAGACTATATAGCCGTATGGAACCCCCTATACGGCCGGCTGTATCACTCTCACACCCCAGAAGCGCGAAGCAAGAGGAGCACAACCATCTACGCGGCCGTATGGCTCAGGACCATACGTCCGTGTCACCAAACAAGGAGCAACAGCGCAATTTGCCGCCGCCGTATGAACCAAGTTCATACGGCCGCATGGTTTTCTCTCCTCAAAAAGCAAGAGCAAACAGGGAAGCACACGACCGTGTGGTTTGAAACCACAAAACCGCACGGCCGTGTCATCTCACCTCAAGCCAAAGCGCAAGCGCGGCAGCAGCATGAAAGCGACGCAGCCGCGTGGTTCAACCCGTG
This sequence comes from Scilla litardierei, assembly GCA_030789695.1. Lineage (NCBI taxonomy): Eukaryota > Viridiplantae > Streptophyta > Magnoliopsida > Asparagales > Asparagaceae > Scilla > Scilla litardierei. The sequence continues at coordinate 75,420,131 of CM061138.1, read as the reverse complement.
GTCGTGTGAAAGCGGGTCGATAGCCGAAATCGACAGCTTGAGAGTTCCTATTTAAACGAAGGGGTGCCGTCATCATGTGGAGAGCCGAGTCTTAGGCTCGTTTTAGCCGTATTTTACTATTCCATTGCATAATTAGGAGTAGTTTTAGTTTTAGATTGGTTTTATATAGGATTTTGGATGTTTTCCCCTCATATTTTGTAATGGATTGACAACCCTATTATGCTATTTGGGAGATAAGTATTCCTTGCTTCTCTTTTTCTTTATATTGTTGTTGTTATTTTGTTATTGTTGCTGTTGTTATTTCTTGTTGATGCTATTGTGTTGTTCTTGCTGTTGTGTTTTCTTGCCCCTTATTCTATCTCTGTTTTGTTATTAGTCTTTCTTTGTCTTGCTTACCATTCTTCACATCCCCATGTTATTTATTCTGTTAAACTCCGTAACCCATACATCCACATCTAATCGATTGCATAGCTAGCTATATAACCCTAAATCAAGCTAGTGCTCGATCAAATCTGCCTCCTTGTGGACAACCCGTAACGCGCTACACGACACCGTGCGCTTGCGGTTATAAATTGTAAAACTCTATCAAGTGCTACTCTCCCTTTGCGTATGTTCTTACTCTGGTATTTCATGTATTGTGCGTTATAATAGTCCCAACCTATTATATTATTTTTCTTAAAAGATTTTTGCTGTATTTTTATTCTCATTATTTTAAATAAATTCTTAAAATTTGTCACATGATTTTGATGTGATTATTCCAAGCCTAATAATTAAAACTCGTTTTATATAAAAGAAGAAGAAATAATAATTGCATTTAATTAAAATCTAAATTAAAAAATTAGGAAGTTACAAATAAAATAATTAAGTAATAGTCCCAAAAAGAAGAATAAGGAGGAGGAGGAGAAGATATCATACCATTCGATGAATCACATCAATCGAAGCATGTTTCCCAATGTTTTCGCCTTTTAATCTTGGTTGAATGTAATTTTTAGTTTTTAGATTTGTAGAAATCTCCATAGATCACGATGTTATGGGAATTTCGATGTCTCGCGTAACTCTTGATGTGTATTTGGATTACTTCTTTGATTCTCACTTATTTTTTGCCATTGTATTCTGTTTTCTCGTACCATGCCTATTGTTCTGTTCATGTGTCTGAGCCGCAGGATGATTGGGCCACACCCCCTTGGATGTGGTGCTGCTGAATCAGCCATGCCCTCTCTCACTGTTGTCAAATTTGATGGCCATTATTTTTTTAATGACCCACAGTTAATGCCCGGATTGCAACCGTAAGGGATGACCCAAGATTTCAGTTCGGACCCTGGTTTCGTGGGGGATGGTTGGTGCCATGGTGGTAAACCGGTGGCTACACCATGAGGACCTACTTTTAGTACATGTTAATAGTTGTTCCAAGTGGACGGAACACCCAAATTGCATATTGTACCCTCAGGCGTGATGCACACGCTTAGACTAGATTTTTATGATATGTTTGACGCCATGGTTTAGAGATATCACTCCACACTTGACATTACAGTTAATGACATTAGAAGATTTGCTTTAGTTAGTGTGTCTATATGTGATTTTTATGTCGTTGTTCAGTTGCAAGATATTTACATTTTTATCTCATGCTATCTTTGGCCTCCTCCTGCATTTCTTTTATCATTATAATTTCGTTTGGTTTTTCCTTGGGAACCTACATAGATTATCTCGTTGACGATATTCATATTCATTTGTGGATGTCAGTCATATTCTGATGATATGTATGTTGAGAGCGAACCATATGATCATGTAAATGGAGACGAGCAGATGTCCTCAGGCTTAGCTTAGATAGTTCTTCATATTTTGGCTAGTAGATTTTGATCATATTTTGTATCAAACTTGTAGTTCTTTTCATTTAAAATTCAAGTTGGAATGCCAATGAGTAATTGCTCCAGCGCCGCCTCTCCCCGCCCCCTCCTAGGAGCCACGTGATCGAGCCCCAACGCGCGCACTTTACCGCTTTCTGCTGAATCAAAAAAAAATCAAGTTGGAATAATGTACTCATAATTTTTGGAAATTTTTTTATTTATTCTGGTTGGGATGTTTTATTTATATCTATTATATGGCTTGTTAAATAATTTGCATGGAGAACCTGTATGATATTATTATTACACTATTAATATTTAAATCAAGGGAAAATTGGGAAAAGTAAAAAAATAATAATAGAAGAAAAAATACATGACATTTTTTCTTTGATTTAAACACGTCCCGGTCATTCCGTTCCGTTCTCCAAATATTTTTGGGTAGCGTAGCGTGACATGCATGGTGATGTCCACATTCCCACATACACGCAAATGATGACGTAATAGGCAGATATACCTGAGAGAGAGAGAGAGAGAGAGAGAGAGAGAGAGAGAGAGAGAGATGTGTGTGTGTGTGTGTGTGTGTGTGTGTGTGTGTGTGTGTGTGTGTGAATGGTAAGCAACTGTATTCATATAACTCAACAAATTACAATATTGGTCTACATAATAGAACCAAACATAAAACGCAAGAGAAACAAAAACATAAATAATCCTACAACTCTAATAGAGCAAGGAACCATAACGATACTTAGGATTCCGAGTATCCCTTGAGCTTTTCCGTCGAGGTGGATCCAACTAAGTCTTTTTGAGTGTCTTTAAGTTTGGAACTAAGTGGCATATTTCATCCTCCCACTCTTGGTTTGTCGTTGTAGCATCTCCATCAAATTCCTCCACCCATTCTTCCTCATATTCATCTTCATCAGCATTTGCATCACCAACATTGTCAAGGTCATCAACACTGTCATTACTAGAAGGGCCCCCAGTTTCCGTAGTATTTGGAATCACATGTACATCTGCTGCCTCACCATTAGTAACCCCTACATTCCTATTAGAAGGACCTCCAGGCTCTATAGTAGCTGAAAAACCTCTACTCGTAACATTCCCTTCATTAATCAACGCACTTCCAATCGCAGACAAAGTAGCCTTACCTTTCTCCACCCAAACCTTCTTAAACAGACATTGGGAGGTTGAATGCATAAAGCACTCACACGTTGGACAGCTTGGATGCAAGTTTTCATATTCCACTCTAATGATCACATTCTCCTCATCCTCCACAGCAATCTCTATTGTTTTTTGCAATTTGGTCTTTGCATCAATTTCAACAAAGCATCTTGCATATGAGTACCTTTTGTAAAGATCGCCTTACCCTTGCAATACTAACGACACACACTAGAGCGGGGGTGAATAGTGTAATGGCAATAAAATTGTCCAATTAAAATTAAACTTGCAAATGCGGAATTATAAATGCAAGAGGAAATAATTGACACAATCAATCCAAACACAAACACAAGATTTTACACTGGTTCCCCCACCTTGGGTACGTCCAGCCACACCAATATTCACTATATTCCCACAAAGAGAAGTGAATACAAATCTCACAAGGAGATACCCCACCAAGAGGATTTATGCCATACACAAGGACCCAACTAACCCTACACGAGGATCAAGACTCCCACCAAGAGAATCACTAACTCCCACTTAGAGAATTAGGATTAGCCCTACACTAGGACACTAAACTCCCACCAAGAGAGTTATTCCCACCAAGAGAATATCCTAATCCCACAAAGAGATAAACTCCTACAAAGAGAGAAAGACTAATTCCCACAAAGAGAATTAGTGTTACAAAATCACCAAGTAAAACAAATACTCTTACCTATGCCTTGAGATGCTTACTCATAGATGAATGGAAGGCATGGAAGAGGATCTCCAAGTGTTGAGATATACTAGAAAGCACTTGGATGATTTCCCTTGAGCTTGACTTCAATGCATGAAGAGGAATGAGAGCTCAAAGAGGGAAATGAGGGAGTTTAAGAGTGGCTTATAGATCTCTTTTGATTTTCAATAGCATCAAGAAGTTCTAGAGATGGCAGCACACCCATATATATAGGAACCCTATATCAAACCCCAAAACCCAAGGAAACAACCAAAGGATCAATTCTGCAACGGCTAGAAACTGGGCGAAAACGACAGCACCAGTCGACTGATGATCAAAAGACAGTCGACTGATCAACGGCTAGAAAATATCCAACGGCTATAATCTGAGCTAGGACAGTCGACTGATGAAGTCGATACAGTCAACTGTAAACAGGACATGCGCCTGTTAATCCTTCAGCAGGCGACTGCTGCAGGGGATGGAATAAAACAGAGAGCTGCACTCTTTCTCCAGATAAGCAGACAGTCGTCTGATGTCAATAATACAGACGACTGTCACATAGTCAGGCGACTGTAATTCCTTCATTAGTCGTCTGCTGTATAAGATGGAGAAAAGACAGAGAGATGCAGAGATTGCACTTACGCTACTCAGACGACTGTTGGCCAATTCACAGGCGACTGTAAATCTACAGGCGACTGTAAACTGAGCAGCAGTCGACTGTGCGTAAAGCTCAAGTTTGAGTCAATTAAATTGTTGACTTGAGCAGTGCATATCGGTCGACTGTAGAAGGAACTACAGGCGACTGGAAATCACCCAATCGACTGTGTATCCTTCAGCAGGCGACTGATGGAAAGCCAGAGACTCCAAATGAGTCTTTGGATAAGATGATCCACTACTAAAAAATGGCTTTTGCCAACGTTTGTTTTAACATTTCCCAGCGTTTTTAAAGCGCTGGCAAATGTTTTCCCAGCGTTTTACCAAACGCTGCAAAAACGTTGGGAAAAGAGGGCGTTGCTAAATGTTTTCTCGGCGTTTTCTTAAAACGTTGGGAAATGCCCACTTTTGCCAGCGTTTTCGTGAAACGTTGGGAAATGCCAAAATATTTCCCGGCGTTTGCTTGAAACGTTGGGAAATGCCTAGACATTCCCCGGCGTTTGCTTGAAACGTTGGGAAATGCCAAGACATTCCCCAGCGTTTTACTGAAACGTTGGAAAATGTCCAAGACATTCCCCGACGTTTGCTTGAAGCGTTGGAAAATGTCAAAGACATTCCCCGGCGTTTTATTGAAACGTTGGAAAATGCGAAGACATTCCCCGTCGTTTTATTGAAACGTTGAGAAATGTCAAGACATTCCCCGGCGTTTTCTTGAAACGTTGGAAAATGCCCAAGACATTTCCCAACGTTTTAGTGAAACGTTGGAAAATGTCTAAAACATTCCCCAACGTTTGCTTGAAACGTTGAAAAATGCCAATACATTCAACGACAATTGCTCGAAACGTTGAGAAATACCAATACATTCCACAGACATTCATCGGCGTTTGCTTGAAACATGGGAAAATGTCCAAGACATTCATCGGCGTTTGCTTGAAACATTGGGAAAAGTTTAATTAAATACAAAAGTATTTTAATAAAAGGTCACTACGCAAAAATCACAGTAGAAATCACACATGCAACAGCTTAGTTTCTGTGTAATTCCATAGTTTTTGATATCAAAATTCATGTTTCAGATCATATTCTTGGAATGAAGAGGACCTAAAAATATATTCTGCAACAATCATAAAACCAACAAAAGCCTCCCATTGTTGTCAGGCAGAAAAGAGATCTCAAACAAAAAAAAGTGTGGCGTTTACATCAAATGAGATTATGCACAAAAAAAGGCAGATCTTTTCACAAGGCTACAACAGGGTTGCCCGTGATCAAATACTGGTTTAGTTCAGAAACCGCCTGCAATTATTCGAATTTCAGTAACACGGGATCTTCTGCCCTTCATCTTCACTGTTGCAATGGTAGTCATAAGCAATCTCTTCTCCAGGATGTATATCCCTCTCCGCAAAGAAAACAACCTGTGGCGATACAAGGTAACCCATCTTAGTGAAAATCCAACAGAAAGTCATCAAACATGGAAAAAGGTTGTGAAAACACAACTATAAGAAACAAGACAATGCAGGAAAGATGAATCCAGAGGACAGTCCATTTCGGACATTTTACCTAAAATTGCATATTTATATGCACAAGATGCAAAAATGCAAATAACTCTCGACAAGATTGTCGGTTTAAAAGGATATGAAGCTGATTATTTTTGAGACTTTTGAAACAAATCATTTGTTTTAAACTCTGTGTTAATACTAATTTAGAAGGAAAATATATCTGATATTTGGATAATGAATGCACTAATCATATGACATGACAAAATACTTTCCCTGCTTCATAATTTGAAGTCGGCAATGCAATATTAGGAAATGCATCATTAAGCAATTCAAGCAACATAGAAAAGTACTTTCCAGGCATTCCACTTAGGCATTTAATATGCAAAAGGTGTAAGAGAAATGATAACTTAGAATATTTCTCACACCCCGGATATAATGGATTTGAGCTATCATTAACCAACTTAAGAAAACTTCTCATATCAGGAATGTGTTCTCTAGAATTTTGTCCGTCATTGACCCCATCTGTTGACTCTGAAACATTTGAATCCATGGGTGCATTGTCCATAGTTTGATTATTATCTGCATTAGACGTATATGTCTCAAATGCATCATTTAGTAACCGCCTCATATCAACATGCTCATTTAGTGATTGCCGGTCATCGACCTCCAAATGTGTAGAAGATTGTTCACGTGACACGTTGGTAGAATCACTCCTGTCACTCGTTACTTTCTCTCCATGATGGTACCAAGTTGTATAATTGGCTAACATCCCTTTTACAATTAAATGCTCATATATGATGGTGTAGTTGTGATGACCTTGAAACACACATTTCTTGCAAGGACATGGAATCTCTGAATCTCTAGACTTGTCTCTAAATGCAAAGTCAAGAAAACTTTTTACACCATCCACATATTCTTTGGTAACTCTAGACTTATTTATCCAACCGCGATCCATTATGAAACTACAAAAAGTTGAGACGATATTACATTATTAAAAATAGATCAAATTTGAATGACGATATATATATCAAATTGGAAATGAAATGGTAGTAAATATTATAGCATACTCTAAAAAAGAGAAAATAAAATTGCAAATCACTAGAAGAAAAAACATCTTTTCAACGATAAAGAGAGGCCAAGGAAGCATGTGGGAAGAGGTCAAGGAAGAGGTGGTTTACATGGTCATTGCAAATTTTACTTGTGAAGAATGCAAAGAAATCATAGAAGAAAAAACATCTTTTCAACTGCAGACAAATCCTATGGCACGCTTCAGTTCAGCTTCATGTCATGGGTTATAATTGAGCATGGGTTATAATTAGGCAGGGGATTTCAAGATATGACATAATTTAGTTTTCAACACAGTATAACTTGATATCAGTTAATCCCGGCATACTCACGATTACCAATATCCACCATGCAACTTGATATATCATGATATTTTAGCTCTATTTATACCTCCAATTAAATGAAAGCCACTGATACAACAACAGAATTTTCATGTTATACCTCTCCCAGTTTCAAAATTCCAATCCTAAAGAAAGGAAGGAATTAAGTTAGTCCAGACCTAAAGAAAGGAAGATAATATAATCATGTACACAGACAAAGAAACAGATATTAAGGGACCATTGACTAACAGGAGGTGATGTAATTTTCAGCGTGAGCTAAAGCCAAATATTCAAAGAAAACAATGGGCTGCCAATAGATTAGTAACCAAACATCTTATCTTATACATGGAGAATCAAGCAAAGTTGGATTGCAAAGGAGAGAAGATCGGCACAATAAGTATGGAGAGAGGAAGTTCCCAAAGATTAAAGAAAATTACGCAGAACTCATGTTATGTTTTGCATGAATGATGAATGCTAATCCGATTTCTGTTCTCTTTGTCCAATCCATTGCCAACCAGATGGTAACAAGAGCCTAATTTTGGTTGATTAATTAAATGAAGATGACCCACCTCAAAGTATTGATTACTAACAGATCAAACTTTAGGGAGATATCAAACTTCCCAGCACACACATCAATATTCAGTTATCAAACATAGTATCTCGAAGAGCAATCATTTATCTAACTAGTATGCTTCATATTAGAGATATACACCCCACTTTTAAATTAAAAATAAAAAATACAACCACATCAAGCTTCCAAATTACATTGATATAAAATTTTGGTTAATATTATTCCATGAACCACTCAAACAGAAACAATATCAATCACCATAATTGGCAATCATATAGCAGCTGAGTTGCTTAATCCAAATGTACACATGATTAAAAAATGGGCAAATTATTCCAATACATTAAATAAAGAACATCAAAATAATGACTAATCATGAATTGCGAATGGACATTGAATGTAGATAAATAGCACATGGATATCATATACCTGGAGGTGTCTTTGATGATGAGGGAGGTGTTGCTGCAAAAATATAGAAAATCTCAGCAAAAACATATTATAGCTAGGTAATAAACAAAACAAACTACGAAGCTAATAACCATAATGACTTCATTCAAGAACAATAGAATGTTAAAGACCATCATTTGAATTACAAATTCCAAGACAATGTCATTATATAAGTGTGGTGGAATGGTCCCTGTTCATATGAAATACTAATGAAGAACACTGTGATCGGCGTTTAAATCATACCAACAACATAACATGGTTTGCAAAAGTTATTTTTGTTTAACCAATATTCTAATTTTGTTATCAATATTGCATTACCATGCAGCCTTGAACCAATTATCTGAGTCCGACTACCCACACATGTATTTTTCATCATTATGCTCACAGTATCACACAAACCTTAAACCATTAATGTGTGTCCAACTACCCACATCGGTATTTTCATTGTCATGATCACATTATCACACAAGCCTTTACCCACTAAACTGATTGTACTATGAAGCTCAACACCAGAGAGGGGTCAATGTGTGTAGAGAAGGCTCCACTAAGGAATTTGTTAAGTTGTCACATATTGCATTATCAGCATAAACATTCCCAATAATTCTACCATTCTGCACTTGAAATCAGATTTCACAAAGATATCAGATTATTGAGACTAAAGCAAATGGATGAAATCGAGCCAACTCCCACATCCTCACAAAAAGAACGATCAGATTACATGGTTGGTTTTACCTGATATTGGAGCAGATTGGTAGCCTATGAAGCTATTAGAAATTAAGGACTTTGCTGCAAAAGGCGAGAAGGGCAGTTTCCAGATATGGCAACTTTGTCATTGGCCAAATTTGGCTCGCGACCCATGAGTAGTTTTACTTGTGCAAAGCACATGGTAGAATGAATCACAGGAAACATCAGCAAACCATATGTGTGCCTTGTGCTCCTATAAATGTCTTTATACTAACGCGCCTGATGCAACCGTAGACCCTGCAACCTTTATATGTAGGGGTACGGGTCTTTACAATGAGATGGGATATTGCAAGCTTGCATCTTTGAATTAGTTCATTCTCTTCACAACCAACTACCTTTATTTTTTCGAGGCATAAGTTTGCAGCCAACTGCTTTAATTTCATACGGATGAGCTGGTACCGAATGCAATCCTTTGCATTCTATTGCATAAAAGATGTATGCTCATTTTTATCGCCAATATTTGTGGTTGCAGGTTCGTGTTAGTGAATCCTACGGGTTGAAGTTTCCGAGGGAGTTTGCACTTCTTATAAAGCAGCTCCTATACTTTGATCGCTACACCCGACTGTTGGCTCCTAGCATGAACATGCTTCAGGACCAGAGGATCAGTGTAGTCTCCAACCGCCGAAGTGTCAGGGGGGTTGAGTAGTTCTAGTGAGACTACGAGCTCTCTACTTAGTGTTTTTAGTTATACCCTTGTAAATAATACACCATTGTAAAGGATGTAGATGCAAAAGCCTTTGATCGCGTTAACACTATTACAAAAAACTATTGTTATCTTGATCAGAATTTTCTCAAGCGCTGAGGATATACTTACTGTCTAAAGTATCTTCTTTAACACTCTTTTTTTTGGGGTTTGTGTGTTTTATGATGTAATGATGCTTACTTTTTTGTTAATGTACCTAGTTTTTTCCTTCGTGTCTGTGTTTCTGCATGTATATAATGAAACTAATATTTCTTCTGTTGGATCTTACATTCGCATTTTTCACGTCTTTATTGCAAAAGAATTTTCTTGCCGGATATTTCGTTTGATTGGTATAAAATTTGTGTCTTAGTAGTAAACCATAGAAATTTCCATAAAGCTGATTCGTTAAGTTGTCTTCAATATCGTAATTTTTCAGATAACATTTTTTAAATAGGTTCATTGGAAACCTGGTAAAGCGGGCGTTGGCGAGCTGGCAGCTCGGGTTTGAAACCCGAGGAGCCCTACACTACTCCTAATGACTTCATTCAAGATATAGTGAAAATCTCAGCAAAAACATATTATAGCTAGGTAATAAACAAAACAAACTACGAAGCTAATAACCATAATGACTTCATTCAAGAACAATAGAATGTTAAAGACCATCATTTGAATTACAAATTCCAAGACGATGTCATTATATATGTGTGGTGGAATGGTCCCTGTTCATATGAAATACTAATGAAGAACATTGTGATCGGCATTTAAATCATACCAACAACATAACATGGTTTGCAAAAGTTAATTCTATTTAACCAATATTCTAATTTTGTTATCAATATTGCATTACCATGCAGCCTTGAACCAATTATCTGAGTCCGACTACCCACACATGTATTTTTCATCATTATGCTCACAGTATCACACAAACCTTAAACCATTAATGTGTGTCCAACTACCCACATCGGTATTTTCATTGTCATGATCACAGTATCACACAAGCCTTTACCCACTAAACTGATTGTACTATGAAGCTCAACACCAGAGAGGGGTCAATGTGTGTAGAGAAGGCTCCACTAAGGAATTTGTTAAGTTGTCACATATTGCATTATCAGCATAAACCTTCCCAATAATTCTACCATTCTGCACTTGAAATCAGATTTCACAAAGATATCAGATTATTGAGACAAAAGCAAATGGATGATCAAACCTAACAGTTTTAGAGAACAATTACAGTAGAAAGCAGCAGAACTTACAAGTTTGCAATCCTATCTTATATTCAAATTAATTAAAAAGGAAATGCATTTACAAATAATAATCAAATTAGAGCATCCTTTCATTAATAAAACAATAATTCTAATGAACCAAGATAAACAAGCCATGTGATAAGAAAGAGCAGATTTTTTAATCAGATGTATCTGAAAACAAATGCTTCAAATTTTTTCCAAAAGGAAACCCTGTTGACAACAATAACGCATGCAAGCAACAACAAAAAAGCATACCCACCATCTAAAACCCAACGGAAAACTCATACAACAGCATGCATAAGAAACTAAAGGATGCAATCTAAGATCAAAATAAGCAATCAAAGGTACAAAGATCGAATTTTTCGATTGTGAGCAAAAACCCTAGAATCCCTTGATTCGGGTATCTCGAGGTTTAATCTACGGCCATCTACGAAATTAGGTTCAATAGAAAGAGCAATCAAAACTGAAAAGCATGCAGGTCGGTGATCGATTACCGGACCAAATTCTCCGATGACGGCGATGCTCTGTTCAACGTGCTGGAGGCGGCTGTAGATGCACACAGACTTTCTTTTAAAAGATCTTGGGGTTTTTTACTTCATCGACGCTGCGGAAATTTTGGGGGGAAACGGAAAAAAATTGGGGGGAATTTTTCGAGCCGCGGCAAACCAATTGGGGAAATCATTTTCACCTTCGGCACCCATCTAAACTTGCATTTCGATCGTTTACTCACAAGTCTATCATTACAATATTTACAAGCATGACATCGAGGCTGGGTTTAAAATCATTTAATTACAAGTTTGCCATTAACAATTCACATGACTGCCACTATAACCTTTTACTTCTTACTAGATTTGCCAACGCTTTACGTTAACGCGCTGGGATAAGTCCAGCATTTGCCAGCATTATTTGGAAAGCGTCGGGAAAAATCAAGTATTTGCCTACGTTTTCGAAAAGCGATGGGAATAGTCTATCATTAGCCGACGTTTGTTGAAAAGCGCCGACAAAATTCACGCATATACCAACGTTATTATAAACGCCGGGAAAAGTCTAGCATTTGCCAGCGTTCTTTTAAACGCCGGCAAATGTCGACATACCAAGAGACATTTGCCAACGTTTCTTTAAAACGCTGGCATAAAAATGTTGGGAAAAGCCATTTTTTTAGTAGTGTGAGCCGATTGGGTTAGATTCTAAGATAATCCTAAGGCTCACTAAGATGGCTAAATGCATATGCATGAATGAGTAGACCATTTATCAAGGCATTACATTAACCTAGACTCAAATGAGAGAGAAAGCAATAAAGTAAAAATTACATGGATTACATAGCTTTCCTTAGAGTCTAAGTCTTCAATCTTGATGCCTTAAAGCTCTCCATCATCTCCAAGCTTTGGCACCCCTTGAGTCCAAGCTTTGGTCCTTCTCCACTTGATGTCCATCCTTGCACCAAGTGTTTAGTCTCCAGAAATGATATTCTAGAAAAGAACTATGAGATTAAAACAAGAGAGTCATTAGCAACAACATAATGTTGTGATCATCATCAAAATAAGATTGGTATGAAACACCAATACTCAACACCTTTCTCCTAAAGCTGTAGCCTTATCAAGGAATAAAGGCTTTCCTATAGAGCTAGCAATTATACTGATGCACTCTGTAGACCAAAATTTCAGTGGCAAGTCAGGAAATCTTACCCATACTAGAATTGATGACAGAAGATCTCTGTCCATTGTAAGGTCTGGGGTCCAGCGTCGTAGCACTATCACCCTCTTATCGAACATCCAAGGCCCTCCCTGGAGTACCTTGCTACAATCTTCCTCCAGCTCAAACACGAAGAAGAAAAAGCTATTTTCTCTAGAATGGACCTGTAAAGTACCCTTTGGCCGCCACAAACGATGGACACATGCACGAAGGTGAGAATAAAAAGGTTTGTCACTCACAACATAACCAGCTAGCGTTCGTCCCCATTTTGCAACATTAGTAGAGATGTGAGGAGAGAGAGAGAGAGAGAGAGAGAGAGAGAGAGAGAGAGAGAGAGAGAGAGAGAGAGAGAGAGAGATACATGTATATGTATATGTATGTATGTATGTATGTATGTATATGTGTGTGTGTGTATACATACATACATACATACATACATACATACATACATACATACATACATCTATATTACAAATGAGGGATGTTATCAAGAGAAATTGGATAAGAGAAATTGGACAAGAGAAATTGGACAAGAGATGAGATTTTGAGGGACAAGAGAGGATGAGGTGATTTTTGCACATACAACCCGGGTATTTGCATTTTTGCCCCTGGACCCTCCATACACCCACAATCACACCTTTTCTTCTTCCTCCTTTTCAGACCGTTTTTCCCGGTCCATGTGCACGTGTGCACGGGTTATTTCCGTGCCGAAGGCGCCCGCGCCAAATTTTTGTTCGTTTAAATTTTGGAGGGGAAAATAATTTTTGTGGAGAACAAAGATTTTGAGGGGATATCTTAAATGAACCGTGCCCGAGGCCACGGTTTCGCATCGAAGGAGCCCGCGCCGAAGCTAGATTTTTATCCGTTTAAATTTTAGAGGGGAAATAATTTTTGGGGAGAACAAAGATTTTGAGGGGATATCTTAAATGAACCATGCCCGAGTGCATGTGTCTGCGATGAAGGCGCCGGCTCGTTAAATTTTTTTACGCTCATTTGTTGTCCATCGTCGAAGGCACCCGCGCCGAATTTGTTGTTCCGTGCTGAATGCGCCCGTGCCACAAAATATTTTTACGCTAATTTGTTCCGCGCAATTTTGGCGGCAGAAATTTTTTTTTGGGGAACAAAGATTTCGCGAGGGAAAATCCTAAATGAACCGTGCCCGCGGGCACGGGTTATGAATAGTATATATACATACGTATATATGTATATATATACATACATATATATGTATATACATACATACATATATATGTATATGTATGTACATGTACATACATATACATATATATGTGGGTAAAGTGTTCCTAGGGTGCATCCTTAATTTCATCTAAGGAGTCGCCCCCATTCTCCTACATATCCCAGATTTTTTTTGCATTTTATTTTTCATGGGGTTCACATCATGGATGATCAACATACCAAAAATCAAGTCATTCCAATACTTTTAGAGCCCACATCTACCCCTTGCAACTTCAACGGTCTGAAAACGTGCTGAAAAACCCATGAAGTTGCAAGGGGTAGATGAGGGCTCAAAAAGTATTGGAATGACTTGATTTTGGTATGTTGATCATCCATAAGGTGAACAACAATTCCAAGAAAAAACATTCGAAAAAATGTGGGATATGAGGTAAAATGGGGGTGACTCCTTAGATGAACCTAGGAATACCTTACCATATATTATTTTTGAAAAGTAAGTGCGTGTGTATATATGTATAAACATGGGACTACATCAGGATGCGAACCAACAAGCAAAGTAGATAATGGAGAGGCTGGAAAGCATTCACCTTACGCTAGATCTACCAGGCAAGCACCAAGAAAGAAAAAAACTGTACTAGGAGGCGAACAAAAAACGACCTAAGAAACCGAAATTGGCGACTCTTTACCACACACACACATCCATACTATTTGTCTTATAGGCATTAGCGAACCATATCCGAAATTGGCGCAATATATAATCTCAAAAGGTAAAAATAAAGAATGCAAATTGTGGAACATATTACCAACCTACTTGTGTGTGTGTGTGTGTGTGGGGGGGGGGGGGGATTTATTATACATACAAATCGAGCACTTATTATACATACAAATTGATCACTTAAACATTCTCATGTTAATTTTGTGGACCATATTAATTTTGTGGACCTTGTTAACGTGGTATAACGCTAGTTTCGAAGTACCCCGCCAGCAACGTGCGAGAGGGCAAGAATTTTCCGAACTCCGTGTGTGTGTGTGTGTTGGGGGGTGGCTTAATCATACGTGTAGAGGGTTTTTTTTTGGAAAACAGTGGAGAGATAGACTGAACAAGGGCTTAAGAATTTAAGACTCAGTTCAGCCCTCCGTACAGCCGCTGACTCAGTAGTTTATCATTTTCAAAATCTGTTAGGATCAAACATCTGGTTGTTACATACCAGACGCATGGTTCGGGCAGTAGTTTATTTCTTAAAAACCATGCCAGGACCAGGCGTTTGGTGATGGGGCACTATGCACCTGATCATACGCGTGGTCGTGGAAGCAAAAAAATAAAAAAAACTACATGCATATCAAACGTCTGGTGCTGAAACATCAGACATCTGATATGCATGTTAAACACAATTGTCTAGTGCACCAATAATAGATCAGATGCCGGTGTGTATTATCCAGGTGTCTGATTTACTTCAGATTTGAAAAAAAATTTATGGCTGAATTAGCAGACGTCTATTGTCGTGATACTAGACGTGTGGTAATCCAGTCGTTAGAGGCTGATGTGACAGCCATTTAGTTTATGTTAAGCCTTCCATTGAAAGCGCACCTAGATTGGAACTGACGTAACAGAAACGTAGCACCTGTTAGGCTCAATGATTTAGCCCTCCACTGCGAGTAAAGCGAGAGAGGAGAATGAGTGAACAGTGACGAAGTGACGCATAAATAGTGTTAAAAAAACACTTTCCACCCCAAAGTCTCCGAAAAGAAGCAGGCACTAAAATTCCAAAGGCCAAGTTCACAAACCGACAACCGATCAGACCGGCTACCTCCCCTTCAACGCTTGTACAGCGCCCTCCACCAGCTTGATATAAATTCCAATGTCGTCTATTTTTATAATTCTGTTTTCCGAGAACTCTTAAAAAACCCTAGCCCCTTCATCTCAATCCGATCAGCCCCAAATATCAGTTTCAAATTTGCAAGGTAAATTACTAGATTCTTTCCATTTCTCCCAAAATTTGCATTTGAAATATCGAATCGAACTAAACGAGTACCCTAGCTCATCTCGATTTTTTCGTTAATCCAACAAAAGCACTAGTTTTTATTACACCGATCTCTCTCACCCCGCTTTGAGGTAGGTTCAAACCCTAAACCTAATAAATTTCCGTCCTTTGTTCTTAAACCATAGATTTTTTTTAAAAATCGAATCAACTACCAAAACCATAGCTTGAAATGATAGCTCCGATCCTCCCTCTCCCGGCCCCACCGGAGGATGGCGACCTGGGCGAACTGCCACCGTCCCAACTCCCCAATGGCGAGCAAAACAACGATGAGCAGAACAATAAGAAGAATGATAAACATCCACAACCAGAACCACCGGTGCCGGTCGCGACCCACACGAGAACAATTGGCATCATCCACCCGCCACCTGATATCCGAACGATCATTGAGAAAACCGCGACCTTTGTCGCGAAGAATGGCCCCGAATTTGAGCGTAGGATTCTCGCCAACAACTCCGGCAATGCCAAGTTCAACTTCTTGATCCCCTCCGACCCTTACCATGCTTATTACCAACATAGAGTTTCGGAGTTCAAAAACCAACTGCAGTCGTCGGCCCAACAAACTGATTCATTGCAGCAGCAGCCTGATTCGGATTCAGCTGTGGCGAAGATGGACACGGGGGAGGCCCAACCGACTACTGATGAGGGCATGAAACTGGATCCTGCAGCGCAGTTTCGCATACAACCGAAGAAAGTTCTAGAGCCGCCTGAAGCGGAGCAATACACTGTTAGACTTCCAGAGGGTATAACCGGAGAAGAGGTGGATATAATTAAGCTTACTGCTCAGTTTGTTGCCAGAAACGGGAAGAATTTTTTGCAGAGCTTGACTGCTAGGGAGGGCAATAACCCACAGTTCCATTTCTTGAAGCCGACCCATAGCATGTTTACTTTTTTTACGACATTGGCAGATGCATACTCAAAGGTTTTGATGCCGCCTCAGGGTCTGACGGAGAAGCTGAGGAATGGGGTGGCAGATATCACTACAGTGCTTGAGAGGTGTTTGCATAGATTGGAGTGGGAGCGGTCACAGGAGCAGGCAAGGCTGAAGGCCGAGGATGAGATTGAGCAGGAGAGGATGCAGATGGCAATGATTGACTGGCATGATTTTGTGGTGGTGGAGACAATTGAGTTTGCGGATGATGAGGACGAGGAGTTGCCAATTCCTATGACATTGGAGGAGGTCATTAGGAGGAGCAAGGTGTCAGCTTTGGAGGAAGAGGATGCAATGGAGGTGGTGGAGACTGGGAAGGAGGTTGAGATGGAGATGGATGAGGAAGAGATGCAGATGGTGGAGGAAGGGATGCGGGCTGCAAGGATCGATGAAAATGGTGGGGTTGAGGAGAAGAAGGGTGAAGCTAAGGTGGCCATGAATGAAGAACCTGAGCCTCCAATGAGGATAGTGAAGAATTGGAAGAGGCCTGAGGATAGGATTCCAGCTGAGAGAGATCCAACCAAGTTTGTGATATCGCCAATCACTGGTGAGTTGATACCAATCAATGAGATGGCGGAGCACATGCGGATTTCACTTATTGATCCAAAATACAAGGAGCAGAAGGAGAGGATGATGGCAAAAATTAGGGAGACTACACTTGCAGCTGACGACGAGATATCGCGGAACATTGTTGGACTTGCTCGAACCCGACCTGATATTTTTGGGACCACAGAGGAAGAGGTTTCAAATGCTGTCAAGGCTGAGATTGAGAAAAAGAAGGATGAACAGCCGAAACAGGTTATATGGGATGGGCATACTGGAAGCATTGGTCGCACTGCTAATCAGGCACTGTCGCAGAACCTTTCAGGTGAGGAGCAAACCGACCCCAATAGTAATGATGGGAGAACTCTTCCTGGGCCTGCTGCGCCCCCACCAAAACCCGGAATTCCTTCGGTTCGTCCGCTCCCACCACCTCCTGGATTGGCTCTCAACATTCCTAGATACCCTCCAAATGCTGTTCCATACTCCACTGCTCCACCGCTAAGGCCAGGCATGATTCCAATGATTCCTTCAGTGAGGCCACAGCCACTACCGAATATGTCCATGGCCCCAGGGCAGCAGCCCATGCTGATGCCTCGACCGCCAATCTCAGTGAACCCACCTAGCATGCCGGTGCCGCCACCCCCTGGTTCTCAGTTCACACATTTGGGAGGGCCACGACCTTTTGTTCCTATGCCCATGCCGCCGCCTAACATGCCTATGATGCCACCACCTCCGCTGCCCCAAGGGATGCCTCCACCGCCACCTCCCGAGGAGGCTCCCCCTCCGCTGCCTGATGAACCGGAGCCAAAAAGACAAAAGAATGATGATACTTCACTTATCCCCGAGGAGCAATTCCTTGCTCAACATCCGGTAACTTCTTCTATCACTTCTATACGTTTAAAATCTGCTGTACTTTCCCATGGCTGGATCTTTATGATGGATCGTTTTCCTGAAATGTTGATGTTTGTTTTCGGTTTGTTTTTCGGCGAGTATCAGATTATGGATCTTTTCTTTTAAATGCGAAACAAGTAGACAAGAACATGTCTTTTGTCTGATCCATAATATAGGATAAATATATTTGTTTGGTTCATAACAGACTGCACAATAAGTATTATAAATGCTTGCAACTATGACAGAACAATTAGCTTCTTTTAAGTCATTGCTAGGTTTGTCGCATCAAATGGGGCCAGCTATGGTCCGTAACGCTCTTAAGAAAAATTTGACCAAAATTTACTAGTTTGCTGACCTGAATCATGTTTGCAAATTGGTGCCTTCTTTATAGCCAAGAAACTGTTGGTTAGGGGAACCTTTTGGTACCTGGATGCAATCTCATCAATACCTGAACTTGTGTTCGTTTGCATGATTTAGATATTCTTTAGGCTTGGTTTATTATACTGGAGCCAAGTTCTTTTTGAACATATTTGTATATTGTTTATCACCAAATGCTGGCAAATTTCCCTATGATAAATTCTTGGGTTTTGTGTATATCCTGGTGTCCTTCATTCATCTATTGTTATCAAACTTTTCTGGTCTGTTCTGTTTCTGAAATCATTTTAGTTTCACCTAACTGTTTGTATTTGTATATACTTTAGAATGGTGAGTTGTTGCTTGTGGTTGAGAATTTGTTTAAGGCTTGGTTCTGAGTTTGCGCTAGTCCCGTGGTTTTGTTTTATTCCCCTTGTCCCCTTCTTTGTTTGGGGTTGTATGCTACCAATAATGATAATTCATTATATTTTCCTTCCGGTTTATAATGGGGGTCTTTATGGTGGGATATTCAGTTGCCTTTATTTTATATTTTAGGTTCTTTTCCATCTCATTTTCTTTTCTCTTCATTTGTCTGTTGGATGATTTGGTAAGAATTTTGTTGGAGTAGATGTTACTGGGGTTTTGTATGGAGACCTTATCGGTTGGATTTACTTGGGAATGAGTATTGATGTTGGACTATTTGGTTTTGGGATACTATAATTTAAACTATGGCTCTATTTGAAATAAGATATCATTTGATTACACTGACCAAACAACCCGAAAAGTACCAAGTGTTATTAGTAATAATGAGATAAACTGATATCTAAAAACAACACAAAACAACCCAAAAGCACCTCTCATGACCACCAATTTGGCTAGATTATAATTCCTCCAATATGGTGGATACTGTCTCTCTCCTCGTCTTATCCTCTACAACACTATTCAAATTTTGTTACTTTTACACTTGTCAATCGACTGTCTCTTACTTGCACATCTATATCGACTCAACACTTCTCTAGAAAATCATAACACCTACTAAACTTTTCTTGCTGACACAGCCATAGTGTCATCTGCAATTACGTTTGTAATTACTAGTATTTGGTCTACTTGCTCCCAATCTTTTACAGTGAGTGGCTGAGTGCATGTGGTTGGCAATTTTTATCCAAGAACCCGATTTTTCATATAATATGGGCCCACTTATTTCTCATCTCCCGTTTGGCCTGTAGCATTTATATTACTCCAGCAAGAGCTTGCAAGTCATTGAGTTTGCTTTTGTCTACCTGGCATCAGGCATCCATTTCTTTAGTTTGGCGTCCCCTCTTTTTAAATAGCTGCCGTGGTGACAACCATTTTAATTAGGTGGTAGGATGGTAGCCAATTTTACGTTTTGGTGAATCTTTGGCCTTCAGAGAACTGACCTGGTTTTGTTGGAGGAACTTTAGATGGACAGTGATAATGTGTTTACTCTGAATTATGCTATAGTAGATCAAACAAGTGGACAATGTCCTTGTCTACTTAGTTTCCTCACAGTAAATGTAGCATCAACGTCTGTTTTTGTGTGATGGATTGGCTGGTTGCTAATGATAAATCTATTTGTTGTGATTTCATAGGGAGCTGCTCGAATCTCTGTATCTGTTCCTAATGTGGATGAAGGCAACTTGAAAGGCCAAAGTCTGGAAATCACAATCCAGTCCTTGTCTGAGACGATCGGAAGTCTTAAAGAGAAGATAGCTGGTGAGGTCCAGCTTCCTGCTAATAAACAGAAACTCAGTGGCCGTGCAGGTTTTCTGAAGGATAACCTGTCACTTGCTTATTATAACATTCTCCCTGGTGAAACTTTGACACTTGCTTTGAGGGAGCGTGGAGGAAGAAAGCGATAAAATTTTCTTTTGAATTCCTCTACGGAACGCTTTTGCAGCTGATGTGGTGCTGACGAGAACTTTGAATTAAAAAATTATATGGTCATGTTTGGCAGAAAATACTTGGACTTAATGTGGATTTCAGAGACTTCTTTTTTGTGTATTTAACTGATGAGATTTGTGGTTTTTAATGCAGATGTGCACTTTGGGTTTATTTCCAGAAGTTCCTGTGTGGAGCAGACCCATTATGGCTTGATCTATTTCTGTTCACATATGTTATTCTCTGTTTTTGTTTAACTTTGCTTTTTATTGCAACTAGTACAATTGCTTCTTTAATGTGTCCATGAACACGGAGATAATTGCAAATTGTTGTTCCTGTACAGAACTCATTTATTTTTTGATGTTATGCTTGGATTTTTATTTTTATTTTCTACTTTCTGGATAACAGATGTTACTTTCAGGAGGCATCTTTCAGAGGTTCGTATTAAAAAAAAAATTTATAAATACATATTTTGCTCAACTTTGTTTAAAGGAGTCATGTGCTTCTTATTTATGAAGTCGCTTTTGCAGTATGTCCTGTCATTTGCATTTAAGGTGGAGCTTGCTGAGTGGAATGTTCATGCAGGCCTGGATTGTTTCAGTGTCTAGGTAGCATTATCAATCTGGTATTTAGTATATATACCTGGTGGAATAGATTTAATAAAGAGTATTTTTGCCAGCTGTTGAGGGAACATTTGGGAAGATTTAAAATTGACCTTTTCTTATGCGTCTTGATTATTTGGTTGGTTGATATTTTTCTTGCACATGGTGCCTCAACCTTCATTTCTGATGTCAAAAAGATGCTGA
Organism: Scilla litardierei; assembly: GCA_030789695.1. Lineage (NCBI taxonomy): Eukaryota > Viridiplantae > Streptophyta > Magnoliopsida > Asparagales > Asparagaceae > Scilla > Scilla litardierei. The sequence continues at coordinate 75,398,854 of CM061138.1, read as the reverse complement.
AGGGAGTTCAAATTTTCTCATTGTAGGAACCTTGATAATGGCTGAGCACATGGTCCATCACTTTTAATGTTTCATTCCTTGGTTGCAGGTATTCTTTCCTTTTGGATTGTTTGGGCTTATGCTGAGTGATATGGCTCTCTTTTTGAATGCTCAATTGTTGATTATTGGTTTAAATAGATTGAGAAGTTAGGTCTTGTGATTAGGGTAAAGTTCTTATATCTCATTCTTACATTAGACCTAGTTTCTACTGATTAGTTAAAGTGCTTTCTTCCCTAATATGTTTCCTTCTACTTGCATTGAGCTTTTCAGAACATATCCATCACACGATAAGGTAAATACTTCTATATTGATCTGACTTTCGATCACTAGTGTTTTAACTTTTGTCATGCTTATTATATATGAGATCTTTTGATCCAACCAAATTTAGCGCGAATGGGATTACTTTAGTAAGTGGACGTAAATGGGTACATGGAACGTTACTGGTCCAAGCATGGTCTGTTGGGGGTAGTATTCATTTGGATGCTTAGTAGCAACAATATAAATGTATTAGGAAGGGTATAAATTTTGCAAAGATGCACCTCATCATATCTTTTGTTTATTCAAAAAAGTTACTAAAAACATGTTGATTTTTATCGTTCCAAATCACTAGTATACTATAATTCAGACAGCGTGATCTGGATCGTCGACTTATTTATTTATTTATTTATTTATTTATTCATGTTTTTTTTTTGGGGGGGGGAGCATTTTCAGGTACTAACTCGCATGTTTGGAACTATATAATGCATATTTGAGTTTGGATTAAGAAAAGTCAAATCTTTCTTTTTTTTGAGTTTTGAAATAGGAGCTTCTACTTAGGGTGGCTGTATCAATTTTAAATCCGTGTGACATACGCATGATGGCAAGCCCCCTGTGAGGGGATTCCAGAAGTAGTGACAGGTCACAAAATTGAGTTGCCTAACAGAAGATACTCGTCTAGATACCTTTATTTGCGACATTAATTTCTTTTCTGGGAGAAAAGCATGAATATTTTTGAATTATAGACGATTGAGCCCTTTTCTTCAGCAAGATGTAGCAGCCCGCAGGTATTGACCTACACAAACGGAATAATACATTTTGTGATAATAAATTGTGCAAAACGTGATTTATTAGACATTTATGATGCTGTATCCATGACTTGAAGTTGCTCTTAGCTTGTTTTGCTGAAGGGGAAAATATATGTAAGCTTCGAAAATCAAAATTTATTATATAAAACATTTAATATGGTAGGTTTGTTTTAGATGCATTATTATGTACCACCGAGAGCAATGCAGCCTAAGTGAATACTTGTATTACCTCGGGGCTATGCAATCTTGGGTTCTTGCAAACTGAAACAGTTGCATCACTTGCCTTGTCGTATGGTGGCAGTAGCCGGCCGTTATCATGCTTGTGGAGTTGGGTGACATACTAAAGCCGATGAGTGAGTTTTTATTAGAGTTGATATAACTAGGAGCGAGCGAGCTATTTGTTGACATGAATTAGATCTTCTGGGAGCAGATGGTACTGAATTTTGCAGTGCAGCCGTTCTATGGTAAATCATTTTTAATCTATTCCTGGGGAGAGGCGATCTGGGCGATCTGGGCGACGAGTACCAAATTAATTTTGAATGCTGCTGGATGGTTTATGTTTCCCGAAGTCTCAACATCTTTGATGACATATTATTACATATTAGTCATGTATATTAAGTGATGCCATTGGAGAAGCTTTTCAGCTTTGAGACTATCATCAGCTTGGAAAACAAAGAGTAATTCTTGTCTTTCTCCAGATGTATAAATATGTTTTAGCTTTTAAAAACTTATAAAAGGTTATATTTATGCTAAAGCATGATCTAAGCCGAGTCCGAGTAAAAATGAAAATATCACTTTAAAGTTTGGGCCTGCTGGAAGGTTTTGGCTCTCACGTAATGGGGATATGGTAAGGATTCCAATTGCTTAGCCATTTTATTCATTTATTGTTGTTGTTGTTGTTATATTTTTTGGGATAAGAGCCGGATTTTTCATTTCCCAACCCAACACCTTTACCACTGGGTTAGGCCTATGTGGCACCTGTCCATGAGTTAATAACGTACATATGAGTTCTGACATTGAACATCCTTTGCATATAGTTGGTGCCATTGTATGATTAAAATGTAACAGGTGATTAATGAAGATTTATAGTTTTGTACATGCCTGACTGTTATATTGGTTTCTATCACTTGTCTGATATTGGGGACATGGTGTAGTAAAAAACAGGAAATCATTCATTATATTGATTTCTATCACTTGTCTGATATTTGGGACATGGCGTAGTAAAATAGTACATGAAATCATTCATTTAAAGGAGCTAGTGGTGATATGAAGAATGAAAAATGTGTTTTAACATTATATGAAAGTATTCATTTAAAAGCATTCATTAAACGACGCTAGTAGTGATCTGTAGAATGAAAAATGTGTATTAACATTTGTCTTTTTTATGCAGTTCAGGGTGCATTGCAAAGCCTATACCAATGCATCTGATCTGTCCAACAGGGAAAAAAAAATTGGGAGGAAGAAAACTCAAGAAAACACTAAGAATAACAAAAAGTGAAGAATAACTTTTGATATTAAATCCGAGTTACCCGCCTAGCAAAACCAATAGAAGAAAAAGGTGTGTTTGACATTGTGAGATTGACCTGTTATAGAATCATGAGGTTGCAGAGTCTACCGTGGTGGTTCAAGGGTGAAAAGTATAGATATGAAGCAAGGAGGGTTGATTTGTTTAGATGTACCAAGGCTGCAGGTTAACTAAATTATTAACAAGCTTTATATTGGAAAGAGACTATTGGAAAAGGGTAGGCATGTATAAAATGGGATGTCTTAGAAATTAATCAATGCTGCTTATCTGGAAGATGGCTAGATAGTCAACAAAAAGTTTTTTAGTTAGCAGTATTTTGATAGCCTCTTTTAAGTAGAATTCTTCATTTTAGTGTAGCTAATTGTCTCTGCGGTTAGAAAGTAAGAAAGTGTCCATTAGTGTGATTAATTGATAAATTATAATCAGAGCAGAATTCTTCATTTTAGGGTCAATGCAATGTCTTGAACAGAATTGTGTAGAGTCTAGTATTATCAGGTAGGTCTATCAAAAGGAAAGGTAGGTCTATCAAAAGGAATTAGGTTCATGAACTTAGATTGACATGGTTAGTATGTTTGGAACACACATTGACTCAAAAGGATTAACCCCCATCAGTCATAAAGCCTAACATATTTAACCATATATCTATCTTTTATTTTAGCTGATATGGAACTAAACACACGCTCTAGTTCCTTAGCCATACCCTCACCGTAACTACTCGGAAGGTGACGAGATACAAATCTTAGCAAATCTCTAACTTTGCTCATATCCATTCAAGCCTAATCGAAAAGATATAGGGTGTTACCAAAACTTTGTAGACTAATCAGGTCGCATCTTGAACCAAAGCATGATGACATGTGAACTTGACAGATGTACACAGTCACACGATCATGTGACGAATTATTCGCTCCTATCGCCAAAGTGTGATAACATGTGTGCCAAACGGTGAGACATGCAAACTTCATCTTAAGCTCAAACAATCATGTGCCAACGTAGGCTCATAGTAAACAGCGAGGCATGCACACTTCACGTCAAACCCAACCAGTTATGTATGCAGACAAAGTCTCAAAAATCAAATAAATATTCTTGGTAAAGGCTCATCGAACCATAGATTCTGATTCCAATTTGTAGGATTGGTTAGGCCCATCAAAAGAAACTAGACCCATGAAATTAGATGATTGTGGTTAATATGCTTGAAACTATATTGATTCAAAAGGATTAATTCTTTTTTGAGTCGTAAGGTTTTAACATATTTAACTTCATGGTCATCTTTTATTTTAACCGATGTGGGATTAAATACACTCTTTACTTCCTTTGACATACCATCATCTTAATTTCTCGGACAGATGCGAGACACAAACCCTAACATTGACAATATTATTTTGGTGACAACCCGACCCTTTAGCAATGGGTTTGGTTATTCATAATTATTTATCAGGTATAGGTGTGCTTTCAGTCTATGATTAAAAAGAAGAATGCTTCCGGAGTCAAAATTGCCATCTAAACAACTTGCAGTATTTGCTTAAAATGACAAACTTAAAAAAATTGCCTAGTAAATAGATGCTGAAGTGGACCATCAGTCTTAAAAACTTGAATGATTCTAATGTGCGGGTATGCCATCTGCTAGTGAAATCTAGAAGGCAAGGAGGAAAAAAACCCCGATAAATTGAAATATTGAATAGTGTGTCTGAATTTGGAATTCAATACACTTATAGAATTGTCGGGATACTTAGGTTGTTGAAAGTCTACTGTAAGAATGTTTGGAACTCAGCTGTTAGCAGTAGTAACTTATAAAATTGTCAGGTAATTATTGTAACATCATTTAATGTAGAAACTATATATATGATGACCTATTATAAAACCAGATACTACTTAGGTTTCATGCTTCCATAAACTTTTGTCACACGATTTAAATAGTTTTCAAAACACAGACACATTGATCATAAGAAAAGCTATGGTTTAGAACTATGTAGTAATGCACATTACGACTATGTAGGATAAATTAGGGTACATGTTACCATAGTTGGAAGTGTGCAGTAAGCCAACAGGGAAGAAAAGGTGAGCAAACAGGCTTAATTTTATAGTTAGGAAGGCAAATAATAGCAATAAAAGAATAAGAATTATGAAATCGATTACTAAAAGGACCTACCAGGAAAGAACAGAAGCATTGAAGTTCCTATGAAATGGAATGTACAAATCTAGAAGTTCTCATTTTTAAATTATTTGTATGCAAGTGATCGTGGCCTATTGGCATGATATAAGGATATGCAGTGTTGGAGGTGCAATCCCGCGGTTATGTGTGGCAATATGTGAATATGACTTCTCAATTACTTGATATGACAGTCACACCAGCACTGTTTCTTTATTGTGTGTATTTGATGGGCTTGTCTTTTTATTTATTTATTGTTATTTTTTGGAGGTGCAAAAGTGAAATCATAATACATTATCATTTATATAAATCATCAGGATGTATACCTTAGTGCTAGACTAATTCAAGACCTGATACTGGCTTTTGTATTGCATTTTTATGCTTATGGTGGAATCGCTCTAACTCTTGTTATCTTTCCTTTGTTTTTTATTGGTGTTTTGCGCTAGATCAAGTTGTTTATCTTCGCTCTTACTGAATACTCATCACGGCATGTGTTCTCTTAACTATGTCAAGCGCCCCCTTCCACCTTACTGAATACACATGCGATTTCTATTTGTAGCACTAACCGGCTTATCTTGGAATTTGTGCGGAATATGCGGTGTAAGAATTTGTGCAGAGCGAGCTTCATAATTACCTGCAGGTGTAGGCGCGACGCATTAGCTTGCTGCTATATGTGGGATTCCTGTCGTGGTAGGGCAGACGGAGTTGGGTATGGTAAGTGTATCATTTTTCGTCATTCAACCATGTCTGTGCAAATGCATTGTCAATAGCTGAACGCTGAACTGTTGAATCCAATTGAATCTAGTTGAATCACTTGTTGAATCCCATTTGAATCTTGCGGAGACGGTGTAAATCAATGATGTGTTGGGATGGCAAAGCTGTGAGGGAATTGTTTGCCGTGAGTATGGTCGTCGTGGTTTTGTTTTACAATTTGCTTGATGGTCGGTCATTGGTAGCTGCTTAGTTGACTGGCGGGGATTTGGAAAGTTTCTGCGATCAATGCTTTTGCATATACCAGTCCTTAACTGATCCAAGGAGGAAAGAGATTGCCACGGGTTTTGTCTCTGTTTTTTTTTTTGGGGAGCCTTTGATCCATTAATAGTAATTTTCAAACAGGAAGCAGGATGACATATATGGGTCGATCCTGGACATATTTGAAGGTGCCTAGACAACTACGTCCATACTTCTCCTTGAGAATTGGATCAATTGTTGGTCCGCAAATCATCCTTCAACAAGGACCCTAGCTATAAACCTGGATCAGCTAGTTGAAGATACTGATAGATGTGGATGGATTCAATGATATCGCTCCTTTATGCAACCCTTGAGAGTCAATAGGGAATGTTCTACAAAGGTATGCATTGGTGTGTTATCATAGAGTTGCATTATCTCAGTTGAAGACATGGTATGTTCCTGAGGGTCTCTCGTCCTATCGTAGAAATCCACAGTGTGTACCTCTTTCTTTTCTATGCAAGTGTTTACTTCAAGACCTCCTTCATTGGAAGACTCCGAATCATTGTCCCCTATCTCTAATCAACCTTGAGTGGCCACAAGGGATCCGTGGCATTTTTGTGACTTTTTTGTAGCCATCCTGATGCTCTTGTTGGCCAATTTCATTCAGGAAAATTTGGCCTCTCCATACCTATGGGGCCATGGGATTGGTTATCCATGTATCACTGGCATTGTTATAGTTGTCTTCCATTCCCTCTCTGAGAAGTTTGCAATGCAGTCTTATGCCTGCATGTTGATTGTATTTGTCCGATATCTCATTGGCCTTGATAACATTTTCTTCTTCGGTTTTCCTATGGTATCCGTAAGGAACTTCTGTTGCTCTATTATAATTTTCATCTGATCATTTGGTAGCACACTTTGGGTTCAGAATGGGTTATGATTGAGTTTCTATACCACAGAGATTATTGTTTCGGGATATATATTTCATATCCCCCCCCCCCCCCCCCCCCCCCCCCCCCCAAAAAAAAATAAAAATAAAAATAAAAATAAAAAATAAAAAATAAAAAATAAAAAATATTCCAATACATGCGTTATTATGATATCATATTCTTTTGGAGCTAACCATTTAGTTATGCACAAAATGTGGTTCCTATGACTTGATCATGCTTAACTTGTTTTGTAGGAATTTTTGGAGAATTTTTGGGATCTCAATTAACACTTCAAGGATCCAAAGAACAAACCACTACACAGTCATGTGTTGTACTCCACATGGTCGTGTGGAGTGTAACACTTGCACCTCATTCAATAAGCAGCTCACACGGCCGTGTGTGCCATCGCACACGACTGTGTGTGTGTGTTGACGAGGCCAAATGACTTCAGTAACAAACACGGTCGTGTATACGATCGTGTGGAAAGGAGGCTCAAGCCATGGAGAAACCCAGATTCTACACGGTCGTGTCAACCAGTGACACGATCGTGCCAGGCCTTGGACAGAAACTATAGTGTCTCGGGATTTTATGCCATACAATTACATAGTCATGTCATATCGACACGACCGTGTTGATCTTGAGAAGAAGCCAACACTGGAGGCTTAGTAGCACGACCATGTCACTCTTCTACATAGTCGTGCCAGTGCTGCAAGCCAACTTGGGCGAATTTGCTTAAGGTTCTTCAATCCGATTTGGATCCGAAATTTAGGGAAAAATATCAAACATTGATCCGATGATGGAGGGCCACGATGGGGACGAGATTTGAGCTAAAACCGTTTAGCTACCCTCTCATTAGGGGATCAACCATAATCTTCTTCTTAATCAGATTATGGTTTTTTCTCTTTTTATTGGGTAAGTTACGACTGAAGTAAGGGGATTAAGGGCAGAGCTTAAGCTTCAATTGGGTGAAAAATTCCTAACTCTTCTCTTGGTTTTGATTGTTTATATCTCTCTTTGTATTGAACTTTAATCATTATCAATGAAGATTTATGTTTTTTAACCCATGTGTAGCTAATCTCTATTGTGTGGTGTTGTGATGTAATTGGGATTCATCCCTATATGATTTCAATCATCATTATGCTATTAAATGTTTATTTCATTTGATCATGAGTTGTTTCTATTCATTTTTGCAATGCATTACCCGTGAGGGGTTCGATGAGGATGGAATGCCGCGAGGCATATCCTACGTGGAGTAGCATTACCCATCGAGAGGTCCCAATAGGATGATGCGTCACGAGGCATCATCTATGTGTGCCTACACTACCCGTCGAGGAATCCGAGAATGGCGTGCCTTGAGGCATAGCCTGTATGCATAAGACCCGTCAAGGGGCCCTAGAATGGTTAGGGTGGCGTGCCACGAGGCATTGCCTAGCAATTAGGATATATAACACATTAATCCAATGACTACTTGATTATTATTGTGCTTAATCCCACCTGGGAATCTTCAAATGATATTTGCCCACTAGGCGCATCATTGAGTTATCTGGATGATTGAAATGCATAGTTGGGTATGACCCTGATGAACTCACAACACTCACACACCCTTATCCCATTGTCTCACCCATACTTCCTCCATCATGTTTTAGTTTAATTCGGATATTCAAACTTTACAGCAATCGCCTTCAAAAGGTGGTTTGATTCTTATTGAATTGTTCACTGGCTTAATTTAGAGTTGTGATTTTGCAGACGAGCATTGTCCATGTGGATATGATACCCGACTCACCGGGTTTTTACATCTTGACCTCCTGCGCTTGGGAGAGCACAATATTTTGAGGCAAGCAAGTTTTTGGCATTGTTGTCAGGGACAACGGTTCTACAAATTTTCAATTCTTAATTATTTTGAAGAATTTGGTGAGATATTTCCACTTTTTGTGTAAATAATCTTTATACATCCATTTCGTTACTTGCAACACTTTGTTTTGATTTTTGTATAGATAAAATTCATTTTATAAAAATTAGATTAGTTAAATAATTTGAGATGTCTAACAATGCAAATTCGAATGGCACCAATGGCACACATGATAATGATAATGATAATGAAAATTGTTCTCTCATTATAGGAGATAAATCTTTAAGAGACATGCTTGTGCTGATTAGATTTTCATCTGGCTCATGCATTGTGCTACCTGCTGATGCGAATTCCTTTAATCCTAAACCTGGCACGATTCAACTTTACCCTACCTTTTATGATTGGAGAGGGAGAATCCGTATTCACATGTTAAGGAATTCGAGGATGTATGCTTAACTTGTATGAATGGAAAACCTAGTTCTGAAACGATATATCTTAAATTATTTCCATTCTCACTAAAAGAAAAGGCAAAAACTTGGTTAAATGCGTTACCTCCAAGCTCTATCATTTCTTGGGTTAATTTGCAAGCTGAGTTTCTTTTAAAAAAAATTTCCATTGCACATGACCTAGAGGTTGGAGAAACAAATGGTGAATTTTTCTTAGAAGCACCATGAGACAGTTGACGCTGCATGGGAGAGATTCAAAGATCTTTTGCTAGCATGCCCTCACCATGGGTTCGACGAGTACTGATTTATAGGATTTTTCTATGACGGACTCCAACCCTCCATGAAGCAATTTGTGGAGATGATGCGCAACAGAAAATTCCTCGACAAGAGACCAGCTGAGGCATGTAGTTATTTGGAGTCCATAGCAGAGAATGCACGGACATGGGAAGTGACTCTAGAGTATGATAGCACATACATGCCTCCATGTTCTTCACGAGAGGACCCACATACTTTGAGATTGGAGGAAACACTAGAATCCAAGATTGAGGCATTCCTCAACAGAAAACTTTGAGGCTTGTATTTAAAGGGAGTGAAAGCCGCGGCAGTGGAAGAATTTTGTGCTCTGTGTAAGAGGAAAAGACATGAAACATTGGAATGTCAAACCATCCCAATGTTCAAGGAAGTGTTAAAGAACCCCCACCGAAGTGAATCACGTCTCAAACACATATCAAGGGCAAGGGTTCAACAAAATGCCATCACCTCCAATTGGCTCAACAATGCTCACCAGAATTGGCACCCCAAGCCACATGCTCCACCATCATTTAGACCACCACCCATGGATAGATATCAGGGTGGAATGCAGAGAAGGAAGGAGGAGTGAAGTATGAAGCCACAACTTCAAACACTTACAGATACGCTCCAACAATTCATGTAAATTCAGTAGGCACAGAATGAGCAATTACAACGGCAACATCAAGTCTAACTCCATCAAATTTAGCAACTGCAGCAAGCTCAACAAATACAAAATCAACATATGACGGAACGCTTAGCTGTAATACCCCGTGTTCATAAATACGAGTATAATGTACGTATTTCTGGACGTATTTGTATGCATGAAATTTATGGATATTTTTATGAATTTTACATAATTTTCTAATGACCAAATTATTTTTAAATTATTTTTAAACATCATTTGAATTATAATAAGTGAAGTATTTGAATGAAATACCTTGTATTTAAAATGGTATGATGTATTATATATGTATTTCTATTTTCAACAAAAATTAAATTTTGAAAAATCTTTGGGATGACACAACCTAGTTATGTGTCATCTTGCATGTAATCCTAATTACATGTGGCTTTAACTTTGACTAAATGTGTGGATGTGATTAAAAGGGGAATAATACAAAAGAGAAAAAGGAAAAAAAAAGAAAAACTTTTTTCGTGCTTTCATTCTCTCTCCCCACATTCTCATCCCTTTGCTCCTCCCACTTCACCACCCTCTCCTCCTCCACCACCACCAATACAACCACTCCCTTATCCACCACCAGGTCACATACTACCATGGCCTAAAATTCCTTCACCATCTTCCTATATTTTGAAGAAGAAAGAAAAGTTGGAAGAAGAAGAAAAGCTAGGAGTTCTTCAAGGAGAAGAAGGGCCAAATAAAATTTTAGAAGGACCTTAAAGGTGGGATTTTCTAACTACACTAGTTAGGGTGTATTCTTAGATTGCTATATGAAATGTTGACACACACTCTAGTCTTAAGTCTTTGCTAAAAATAAAAATTAGATTTCATGTTATCAATTAATGTGGTAGCAAATAAACCATGAATATTTGTGTTCATGTTATAGTTGGAATTTAGTATGGATGTGCATGTTGTAATCTAGTTGTTATTATGTTTCATTCATGTTTGCCATGGCACATATGAGTATAGGAATTGAGTAATGAATCCAACTTTTCTAATATGGGACTATGCTATTGTTTTGCCAATAAGTATTATGTTAGGCTCATGTAACATTAAGCTAAGGCCATGAATGTTAATTTGGTTGGAACTTGAATCTAGTCCAAAAAATGTTGTGCTGTAAAAATTTCAGTTCTGTCATGTATATTGAAAAATTCATATCTGCTACTATAGACCTCCAAATGGGATGATTCAAGATGTTCTGAAAAGGTTATGAAGTTAGAACAACTCTTTAGAAGGAAGCAGAGCCTAGTTTTGAATGTAGGAAGGTGTAATCGGACGTCTTTACTATGGTGTCAGTTTTAGACAGATTCTGTCACATTGTGGGAAAATCGCATATCTCCCTCTACAGACCTCCAAATGACACAATCTTAGATAATTCGGAAACATCACTTAAGCATCTACAACTTTTATGTTCAGTACTAATTCAAATTATGGCCTTAGGTAGCTGTTTTATACTGATACATCCGAGTCCAGTTTCAAAAACAGAATCCCAAATTTGTTATATGAATTTCTTGTTGAAGTTTGTGAAATTATGATACTAGAAATTGTGTCATTCATGTTTATGGGAAGTATGTATGTATTAGCACACATGTTGTAATCCAAGTTGTAGAAATGATGTTCTTAAATGTCCATGTTTAAATGTTCAAGTTTATATTAGTGAATTTGTCACATTCATGTGTTCTAAATTTGTTAGTAAGAAAATTGTGAGCATGTTGGCTTCATTTATAGCATGTTTAGCTTGTTCCTTCCTGAGAATTAATAGCATGACTAAGAGCTAGTTAAGATGAATGAGTTCATCAAGATGTTGTCCTTATACTATGTCACACAAATGCATGTTTTAGTTTAATTCAAGGTTGTGATTAATATGGTAATTAGCATACTTCATATTCAAGATTATATCTGCCATTACCATGCCATAAGTTGATCAAGGTCATCTTGTTAATGTCAATGCTTCATGTTAAGTTTCATTATGTAAGATTATGCTTCAACTATGTTAATGATCCATATGCCCATGCTTGTATGATGTAGTTGCTTGGATGAGATAATTAGCATCATATTTAATTAACTTTGCCTGGATGTGTGTTGAGATGTTATTCTTCCATGGATGGTGTTTAGATTCCATCTTAATATGAGTATCATGTGTGGTGATGAAAGGAATGAGAATTCAATTGAAATTAACACCAAATAAACCGAAGTGCCACATGGACCAGCGTGCCACGGAAATGCCGTGGCCACCTCCTGAATCCACGGGGCCACCTCCTGAATCTATGTGTGGTAACATGACGACATGGACCTACGTGCTACATGGACCAGAGTGCCACGAAAATACCGGGGCCACCTCCTGAATCCATGTGAGCCACCTCTAGAATCCATGCGTCATATTGTAGGCACGCTGGCATAGACGGGATCCCTTAGGTGTTGCATATGCATTCATAATCATTCACGTGCATCATATGCATATGCGTGGATTATCTGCTTTACTTTATGCCATTTAACTCTGCATTTGTTATTATATTCATTATCTGTCTGTAATGTTGTTTCCTTTTATGCACGTTAAATCTGTTGTCTTACCTTCAGTACTTGCCTGCTTACTTGTTTCCTTCATACGTTAATAGTTGACATGTTTATAATATGATACCAGACCTTTGTAGGTAGACATGTTCTAAGACTGGTCCTACCTAGTTTAGTTAGATTATCCTACCGAGTCACGTATTGACGTGCCCTATATATTTTTTCAGGTTTAGAAGCAGTGCAGACTGAGCTGGGCTTGACCAAGAGAACATTCAGAGATGGAACCCTTAGAGGATGACCTTGTGTAGTGGGTTCTAGAGGGTAATCTAGGGAGTGCGGTGTACCAGCGTGTGGATGTCTTTGTCTTTTTGTGGGTTTTCCTTTTGGGGAGTTCTTTTGCTTCACCATTGTATATTGTATAGCTGATGATGATGTATGATGTACTCTTTGTGATGTATCTTTTGTATTAATAATAAAAGAGGCTAGATTTTGTAATTTTGTTTAGTTTTCTGAGTTATTTCTATGATGGAGATTTACTTGTACTTTCCAGTATGTGCATAATGACCTGCATACTCTTTTTGCAATCTCTCTTTCTCTCTCTTTCTTCGTAACACTCGCTGCTCTGGAAATACCTGGGACGGATTCGTACTTCTCGGGTATCCTGGGAAGCAGTGCGTTACATTTGGTGGCCTATGCAGGTCTCCACACTGTGACGTGTGAAAGGATAGTGCGGGTAATGCTCCATAGAGTGTAGTCGTGTCTTAACGTGGGTAGTGATTTTAGAGTCTAGATTGAGTCACCATTAGCATAGAACCCTTGCTTTAGAAGGCCAAGGATGGAACCTGATTCTTGGTGGATAGATTGTCACCCTTGGGTAATACTCTACGGCGTACACTGCTGTGTACATAGGTGCAGTTGGTATGTATTCATGGGTTTGTATGATTGGTTCCATACGTGTGTTATATGATTGTATATGTAAGGTGTATGTTATAAGTAGACATGAGGGTATGTATATGCATAAGTAAGGATGTTAGTATGTATACTTAAATAAATTATATTGATATGTGTGGATGTATCTATGTATGTGTTCAATATGCGTGTCTCTGGTTGTATGTGCCCTTGTTATGACGACATATATGAGTGATACATATACCTAGCCGCGTGAAGGAGTACTTGTATGTATAGCCATATATTTAAGACTACTTATGTGATTTGGTGTTTGTGCTTCTTCAAATGTGTGTATATGTCTATGCGTGTGGTGTGATGGTATGGTGGTATGTATGTAGTAAATGCATGCATGATTGTTGTATGAGTGTGGTATGGTTTGATAAATGAAGTGATAAAAATGTAGGTATGTGTATGTATGAATGTATTGTGGTTCCTTCACCGTGGTGTATATGAACTTGTAAGTAATATTGCTCGTGTTTGATGTGTTAGTGTGTTGCATGTATATGTCATATATGTATATGTTTGTATAATCATGTGAAGTATTTGTATGAAAATGTAGCATATGAATACCAGAGTGTATATGTTTCTCCCTGAGTGTATTGTATGTACTTGTATGTGGTACATATAGCTATGCATTATTGTCTTGTATTTAGTGGGTGGGACGACCCTTAGATTTATTCAGCCCTCAGTTAGACCCTTAACTTTAGAAGGTCCGAGGGCGTACTTTGTTTTCAATTCTAATTCTCTCTCTCCTCTATTTGAGATTTCTTTGTGTTATAGATTCTAATTGGAGCATCAGAAAAATCAAAGACATGATCATCACTAGGGTTAGGCTCACTAAAGCTCTTGATAGTTTTTGATACAAATCATGTGACGATACATGCATAACTTGCATAAGTGCCATACCACCAAGCACAAAAAAATACTCACTGTGCAACCCAACAATAACAAAATCCAATCTTCGTCAAACATAAGTCGCAATCAACTATGCCCGTCCTAACAATCAACCCTCTTACCATCAAAGCTAGCATCCCATCACTAAGCTGGTCTTGAATAACATGGCAATGAGAGGGCCATATATCTCGAATGCCGACGTAAAGCAACATAATGTAGACTTGAAGAAACTCAGGGACATGCTAGATGAGATGGAGAAAGAGACAAAGATGAAGCATGGAGACCTTTGGGATCAAGCTTCACGAGTCCTCCATTTATAAGAGACATAGTGGAGGTTTCCCCAACCGAAAGACTTACATCTTCCAAAACATCGAGAAAATAATGGCACGTGAGATCAAGTGCAGCATACGCATAGACAGTATGATGTGCAACTCATGGTCTTAGTGGTCGTCACGGATAGTAACTCCGAAAACAATGTAGTTTTACCGCAAGCGCACGGTTAAATGGTAAGCAGGTATCGAATCACGGGGAGGAACTATTAGTATCTATATAGATTACTAAGCTATTGTGAACTGGTGGCGAAGAAATGTTGGTGTCACAATCGTTCAAAGTGTTGGTAGTAAATTCAATTTATAAGAATGTCTAGTGCTTGGGAATCCCCACTATAGATTTCAAGCAATCAATGTGAGACACGAATTTCTATATTACTACTCTTGATTTCGGGTGAACTTGTCGCAACTAAATTGTGAACCAACGCACTCTCTTGCGCTATGCAAGTCTATAGTAATTTAAAGTAGAGCCTTGCTCTCGCGCAAGCCTAGTTCAAATTGCTAGCATTAAGATCGACAATAATATTCAATTAGTTTGCTTTCGCACAATTTAAGTTCGAATCTAGATCATGATAATTCGTATCCGTTTTACCGTCGTACAAACGAATATAATTATAGAAATATAATAAAGATGCTAGCTGTGGTTGCTCTCGCGCACCAATTCTAGGGAATCTCGATTATAAATCTAAATCGAATATCTAGGGCTTCCTTAGATCAAGATCCTCTCTCGAGCTCTCAAGATCCAATAGAAATCCCTAGCTATCCGTAGTAAATCAATCACAATCTAACCCTTAACAAGTTTAGCGACATAGCAATTCAATAGATCTCACAAATCATACTTTAAATCTATAGGGTTCGTCCGTCCCTTTGCCCTAGAGCAAAGAGACTACTCACAATTCATCATAGAAATCACAATAGAAACATGATGTGCAATAGAATTCATCACAAAACCCAGATTTAGAGAGAAATATAGCATAAAAATATCAACTTGCAAGAGTTTATACAAACCAATTTTGGAATACAAGCTTCAAGAATAAGAAATTTTGATCCTTCTCTCCAATTCTTTCGCCAAAAGAAAACTAGAACTAAAATTAAAACTAAGAAAATTATTCTAAAGAGTCTCTCCTTAGGCTGCCCACAAAACTGGGTATTTATAGCCGCCCAAAAAGTTCAGAAAATCCTGACAGATTTGCCCCTGAACAGCTGCAAACCCTAGATTTGAGAAACTGGCCGTCGGCGCACTCGACCGAGTGAACTGCTCACTCGGTCGAGTGGGAAATCTGCAGAGAATAGGGATTTACAGTGTTATGGAAGTTCAAACCACTCGGCCGAGTAGTTTCTCACTCAGTCGAGTGAGATTCATACTCGGTCGAGACCCTATCTAAAAACAGAGAAGCGTCGAAGGATTTCTTCACATTTTCTATCTCCACGTGGTCGAGTGGACTTCTCACGCAGTCGAGTGGAAATTTCCACTCGACCGAGTACATTCTGGCTCTTCTTCAGGCTGGATTGGGCGTGTCAGCTTCACTCGGTTGAGTGGGCTGTGTCACTCAGCCGAGTAGCCTGTTTCAGTACTATTCTCTCCTTCTTCTCGCTTCCTCGTCGTTTCTTTTGCCTTCCCTCTTCTACTACTCATCCTCCAGCGCTGTTAGCTCTCTGATCTCATCGTCAATGACTCTCCGACACGCGTGTAAGCGCTCGTGGCTCCAAATTGCTTCCGATTGCTCCATATTTCCTGAAATCGGACGAAACAAAGGAATAGTGAAATATATCGTATAAGCGTCGTATAATCGTTAAAATCACAATATGAGCAATTATTATGTGAAGGAAAAATGCAGAAATAAATTGTAAAATATGAGCATATCAAAATCTCCCAAGCTTACCTTTACTCGTCTTTGAGGAAGATACATAAAAAATGAACTTGGCGAATAAAATAAATAAAAATCAAAAAGATGAAAAAGAAGATGAAGAAGGGAAGTGCTAGATAGTTCTCTCAGAACTCGGGTTTGCTTACTCAAGTAGCACGAGCAATGAATAAGAAACATCACTAAAGCTTTTATTTCGATATCATTTCATATGGGTACACTTAATAGAAAAACTAAGAACAACGTGAATCATATGAAATATGAAATCATTTTAGAATCAGACATCATCCAAGGCATATCAAAACAATATACATAATTATATACAACACACTTTTCAATTGGCTGCTTTTATTTGGAGTATAAGAGATATCACGTAATTCAAATCAATAAGAATAGAAAGAGATGAGTTTCATGAATTTCATGCCAATTTTTCAATTCATAGATGTCGTTATACTCTAGTCATCTCCCTAAGTATCAGAAATTACCTAGTTTAGGTTGTCATGCACATATAAGTAGTCACTCTTACACACATCATTGGATCTTCTCCCCCAAGCTTATCTATAAGCGTGGTGGCATCAAATATGAACCTTTTCCCCCATATTTTTGTAGCTCCATATATAAAAGGAAAACAAGAAAGAAGTAAAGAAGTGGATTGTGTATATACAATGGAACTTCTCTTTTTCTTTTTCTTTTCTCTCTTTTTTTATACACAAGAACAATCCCAAAGAAAGATGCAAAGATATAGATTTTTCTTTTCTTTTGAGTTTTTGGGATTATGGAGCTTATTTATTTTTAGCATGTGGAAGATGCAATAATAAGATTCACTTAAGGGGAGATTCACCATTGATTATATGTATAGAAGTACTTTTCAAGATATGTGGAGGAAGAGTATATGATAACGCTCGGTTCACTCTATTTGTATGTGCACAACAACTCAGCAGGGTGATGTCATCTACTCAGATTAATTTCTAAAAGTAAGCTAATCTATTCATATCAAACGACAATCAATTCATTCAACCTGGAAGTTCAATACACATTTCATGCAATAAGAAGTGATATTAAGATACAAAGCAGTACTCTAAGTAATGGGCAGTCAATGCATGAATCTTGGTGCGTTTTCTATAAAAACTATACAATAATGTAATTCTCAGACGAGTCAATGCTAAAATTCATTCATGGACAAATAATAAACACGTTGGAAGTCCTTTTTCTCAAGTGCATGGCAAATATATCGCAGATGATATCAGAAATAAAAAACAATAGCATGACAAGAGATACGTGCATAAGAGTAAAGCGAAATCCAAGCTATAGTCATCATATGGAATTCATCTCTAGCAAAGAAAGTAAAAGAAGTAAGGATAAAGTAAAATCTAACTATATACATGTAAGCACTCCAAAAAAATGAAGAAAACATGATGCATGGGAAATAATGAAAAAGTGTGTGAAAATAAGTGGAAAAATGAAGAAAAGTGAAAAATAAAGATAAGAGTAAGGAAAATAAAAAAGTGTGTGAGCACACTCACTCCCCCAAGCTAAACATCACATTGTCCTCAATATGCGAAGTGTGGCACAAGGATATATAAGAAAGTGGTGGGTGGGTGTGGATGCAGTATGATGTGAAATAAAGGAAAATAAGGAAAATAAAATATGACATGATGGTATATTCAAAGGATATATGCAAAGCGAGCATGCAAAATGATGTATGGATGGATGATGGTGGCCCAAAAAAATATACATACTCTCCCCCAAACTAAAATATACAGTGCCCTGGAAAAAAGGTGAAGACAGATGGGCATACAAAATAGTGGGGTGAGGTGTGGAGCAAAAAATATGACATGCATCAAGAAGTCATGCCTAAGATGGTGCATCGCCATCACCTCCCTGCTGTGGGGGCAGTGGCGGTAGAGGTGCTAGCTGCTGAGGGGCTGGCTGCTGCTGCTGCATGCGGTGAAGAATCTGGTTCAGCGTGAGCTGAATATCAGGAATCATGTAATACTGGCCTGCTGAGCAGTGACGGCCGTCGTGAGAGCCCAAAGGTCAACTCTAAGTCCACTCACTACCGACTCGACAGCGCTGAGGCGCTGCTCTTTATCGTCAGGAGCAGGGGTAGAGGGACGTGTGGGTGTACAAACAGGGGGTCTCACACAGCCTCCAAATACTAGTGGGGCCACAATTGGGTGTGTGCGGGGAGCAGAGCTCACAACAAGATGCTCAGCCTCCAGGAGAGGCTGAGCCGCATGAATGCTCTCAGAAATATGTGCAACGGAGGAGGAGGTCGGAATATCAACAGAGGACGAGGAAGACAGAGAGGTCGTGGAAACAGCTGTGGTGACAGACACCACGACACTCTCTGTATATACGACGGCGGCAGAGATCGAAGCATTGACAGGTGGGGTGGTTGTGAAATCAGGATATAGTGACACCCCAGGAGTCGAAAAATTAGGTGTGTCTAGGGTCTCTGCGGTCGCGGAGGAAGAAGGGTCGCCTCTCTCAAAAGTGGTGGGGACATCACTCTCAAAGCTCATATAATAAATCGGGTCAACTCTCAGCGGTACGGTGGTGGTGGAATCAGACACAACAGTAGAAGTGGAGCTCTCAGCATGAGCAGAAGTGGAGATAGACATGCTGGGCTCAGAGATCAGATCAGAAGCAAGCTGGGAAATCGGGATCTCAGGGCGAGGAGCTCGACATTGGGATCCTACTGTTCGTCGTCAGGCTCTAGCACATAAATAGGTGGGATCAGGAGGTCCATCGGGAACCTCCACTCCATACCTGATGGTCCAATATGTGTCCGAACGGGGTTCGAAGCACTATATCATCAGCTGAGAAGGGACCATGTAACCAGACCCAATGACACTGTCCGTGGGGACGGATCATGTGCATACGGGCCAAAACATCTAAAGACAAGGAGGTGGGGTCCGTAGCATGGCGCAGGCCAGCGGGAAGCTGGATGTCGAAAATAGGTGCTATAAGGGTGATTAGACCGCCACAATATATCGCCTTGGTGGAGACGACCGAAGAAAAGATGCGGTCAAAATACCATCTAGCAATATCAATAGAAATAACGGGGACTAAGACGTCTCCAGTGCCCGCTAAGGCTCTCTAATCCTCACGACATCATCATCTTTCTCCTCTTCCTCGGTGAGAGGATCCGAGGTATCTCCATTTGGAGCACCATTTTTAGAAATTGGCACTCCGTCAAGACTATCCGCGTGCAAAGCTCTAATGGCATATGACATGGCTTCATCGATGACCTCATCAAGTAGGTCCACATTGTTGGATCCTTTGGATGGCAAACAACACTAGAAGGGGGATTGAATAGTGTTGTGCAAATAGTAAACTTTTTCGGTTGTTAAGATTAGCACAAATAAAATCCTTCTAATGTTGCCTAAGAAGCCAAGTAGAGTGATCTACACTTGGTTCTTAATCAACAAAGTAATCTTACAAATATGATAGAGAAAAGATTACAATCAGATATAAATCTTTACAAAGAGATCTTTTCACAGCGGAATTAAATAAACAATCTTTGCAATAATAAATAAACAATGAATTACAAAGATATAAGATTAACAAATGAAAAATGCTCGTACAATCACAGAAAAACAAACGCAGAGACACGCGATTTTATCCTGGTTCCCCGTAACCCAGGTACGTCCAGTCCCCGACCAATCCAGTACGAGATTTTCCACTATCAGCCTTGGCAAATACAAGTACCTAACTTCACTCGTTAGGATTTCCAACGACCTAGTCTCAACCAGGATTTCCGACTGGCAACACCTAGACTTGTCTAGTGTTCCAACAACAACACAATGAAACTTATATCCAATACACCACAATAAATTGATGGAGATTGGTTTTTACACCCGATTCTATAGCCAATCAATGATAGAAAAAATTGTGTAGTGGCTTGATAGAATAAGAGTCTAGATCACACAAAGATACGAGAGAATTCTTTGTGATCTAGATCTAATGCTTTTCAAAAAATCCTTTAAACAAAAATAAAGAGAATAGCAATAAGGATTTTGAAAAACGTTTAGCCAATAAAACGAGAGTATGATCTTTAAAAAAGTAATAACAGAATTTTGTAAGATCACAATAAAAATAGAATTGGCTAGAGAGAATGAGAGCTTTGAATTAAAGAGCGTTTGCACAAGAAATTTGATTTTCAATAGTTGTTGTGTTTTTCTCAAATGAAATTAGCTCTTATTTATAGGGA
This sequence comes from Scilla litardierei, assembly GCA_030789695.1. Taxonomy (NCBI): domain Eukaryota; kingdom Viridiplantae; phylum Streptophyta; class Magnoliopsida; order Asparagales; family Asparagaceae; genus Scilla; species Scilla litardierei. The sequence continues at coordinate 75,378,178 of CM061138.1, read as the reverse complement.
AAATTCTGAGATTTGAAATTCAATTTTTCTTTGACTTTTGTCCCAAAAATCACGGAGAAAATCACTCAACGAATTTTCAAAATTCAAATCAAAACGTCAGAATTTTACAGCTGGTAGTCGACTCCCTCATGTAGGTAGTCGACTCCCAGAGTGTTTCAGGGAATCTTGAATCCCAGCTGGTAGTCGGCTCCCTACCGTTGGTAGTCGACTCCCAGAGGATTTTTTCCTGCAACACATCTAGTCAGGCAGGTAGCTAACTCCATGGTGTGTGGAGTTTCACTACGGAAGTTATAGAATGACTAGAGAAAGCTCTCTAAAACATTTTTGAAGATAAAAAAGATTTTCAAAAAAAAACTTTTTCAAATTGTTTGTGTGCGTGTGTTTTGTCTATATGATTTGGCTTTAACAAATACCCTAAAGAGACACGACACACTCACTATAGACTTAGGACACGTCTTCGGAAGCTTGATCAATTTGATGAAGTGGATGCGAGCTTCACTTGAGCTTCTTGTTCTATTTGAGCTTGAACTTCATTATTTTATCTTAGCCACGTTCGTCCTTGTCGTTTCTTTGAGTATGAGTAAAGCTTCGCATATTCTGCACACTTAAGTGTAGTGTAGTTAGTACACTAAGCTTTCATTTGGTGTGCTCATCATCAAAATTACTTGGGGTGGAATTCAATTTCCATCACTCTTCCCCTTTTTGATGATGACACCCAAATGAAAAAAATGAAGTAAGTTTGAAATTTGAAAGTACATGAAAGTATACTTACTCCCCCTGCTTTGATGCGGTTCTCCCCCTGCATCGAAGCTGTTAGCAATACAATAGCAATACAATTTATATAATTTCATTTTTGCATTTCATATCTTTTCTCCCCCTTGTCATCAACAAAACAAAAAAAAGCTAGTGACAAAGTATTATAATTGATCATTATTCAATTCCTTTTCACTAACAATACCCAATTCTCTACGAAGTCTAGAGAATGTATCTTTTTGTAGGGGTTTTGTTAGAATATCTGCAACTTGCATTTCAGAGGAGACAAATTTAAGTTCAACATCCTTTTTGATACAATGATCATCGATAAATCTATGTCTGATATCAATATGTTTTGTTCTAGGATGGAGAACGGAATTTTTAGTGAGATTAATCGCGCTTTTATTATCGCAATAAATTATACATGTAGATGTATTAACACCATAATCTACGAGAACTTGTTTCATCCAAAGAATTTGGGCACAGGCAAGTCCAACAGCTATATACTCTGTCTCAGTGGTAGATAGTGAGACTGAACTTTGCTTTTTGCTAAACCACGAGACAAGGGAATGTCCAAGAAAATGACATGTTCCACTTGTGCTTTTTCTTGTGCTTTACAACCAGCATAGTCTGCGTCACTAAACGAAGTTAAATTAAATGTGCCGCTTTTGGGATAAAATAGTCCAAAATCAGAAGTGGTCTTAAGATATCTAAATATGTATTTTACCGTTTTCAGATGTGATTCTCTAGGATCACATTGAAATCTAGCACATGCACAAACACTAAACATAATGTCAGGCCGGCTAGCAGTTAAATAGAGTAAAGAACCGACCATACCTCGATATGTTTTCTGGTCGACTTTTTTACCTGCTTCGTCTTTGTCTAAAGACGTGGATGTTGTCATCGGTATGTTCTTTCCTGATGCGGTTTCCATCCCGAACCTTTTGATTAGGTCTTTGGCATACTTCGTTTGATGAATGAAGGTTCCTTCTTTTCCTTGTTTGATTTGTAAGCCGAGAAAATATGTGAGCTCTCCCATGTGGCTCATTTCAAATTCTTCCTGCATTAGCTTAGCAAACTCTTGACAAAGATCTTCATTAGTAGATCCGAAGATAATGTCGTCTACATAAACTTGAATAAGAATAATATCATCATGAATTTTCTTAACAAATAAGGTTGTGTCTATCTTTCCAATAATGTAACTTGAGTCAATTAAGAATTTTCTTAATCTTTCATACCAAGCTCTTGGAGCTTGTTTTAGACCATACAGGGCTTTATTTAACTTGTAAACAAATCCTGTGTTCTTATCATGTTCAAATCCAGGAGGTTGCTCAACATAGACTTCCTCCTTTATGAATCCATTTAGGAAAGTGCTTTTTACATCCATTTGATATAGTTTAAAATTTTTATATGATGCAAATGCAAGTAACATCCTAATAGATTCTAATCTAGCAACAGGAGCAAAAGTTTCATCGAAATCTATACCTTCTTCTTGTGAGTATCCTTTCGCTACTAACCTTGCTTTATTTCTTACTACATTTCCATCTTCGTCTAGTTTGTTCCGATATACCCATTTGGTGCCGATAACCGGACGGTCTTCCGGTCTAGGTACTAACTCCCATACTTGATTGCGTTCAAATTGCAGATGTTCTTCTTGCATAGCTTCAATCCATGCTTCATCTGCAAGAGCTTCTTCTACCTTTTTCGGCTCAACGTTAGAAACAAATGCAACATGTGTCAAGTGTTCTATTTGAGATCTAGTTCTAATTCCTGCATCAATATCACCTATGACTTGTGTGGGTGGGTGATATGTGACTTCAGGAAATGATTTAGGTAGAGAACTAGAGATGTCATTAGCAGTGATAGATTCATTATTGGGAGTAGATGCAATGATTATGCTATCATCATCATTATGAGCAGTATTATGAGGTAGAGATTCATCAAATGTTACATGTAGAGTTTCAACAATAGTTTCGGAACTTTTATTGTAAACTCTATATGCTTTACTACGTAAAGAGTAACGATAAATATGCCTTCATCTGCTTTGGAGTCAAATTTATCTAAGTTGTCTTTAGTATTCAGAATATAGCACTTACAACCAAAAACTCTGAAGTAAGATACTTTCGGAATTCGTTGGAGCAATAACTCATAAGGGGTCTTTTCAAAAGGGTTTCTTATTAAAACTTTGTTTTGAATATAGCACGCGGTTGCTACAGCTTCCGCCCAAAAACTTTTTGGAAGGTTGCTTTCACACAACATTGTTCGTGCACACTCTTGGAGTGTTCTATTTTTCCTTTCAACTACCCCATTTTGAGGAGCAGCTCTAGGAAAAGCAAAAGTATGAGAAATGCCTCGTTCTTCACAAAACAGTTTAAAATGTTCATTTTCAAATTCACCACCGTGATCACTTCTTAAAGAAATAATTTTCAAAGAGTATAAACGTTCAATTCTTTTGAAAAATATTTCGAATTCACGGAAGGCATCATTCTTATGAGTTAAGAATAACACACACGTATATCGAGTAAAATCATCAACTATGACAAATACGTATCTAGAGTTACATAAGGATGGAGTTCTAGTTGGGCCAAACAAGTCCATATGGAGTAGTTCAAGTGGCACATTAGAACTAAGAGCTCCAATGTTCTTAAATGAACTCTTATGCATTTTGCCAAATTGACATGAATTACATATTTTATCCAATTTAAAACTTATTTTGGGAAGTCCTTGCACCAACTCTTTCCTAGAAATCTTATCCATGTTTTTGATGTTCACATGGCCAAATCGTCTATGCCAGAGCAAAGGATCATTTGTTGAAACAATTAAACATACATTTGATTCATATTCATTTAATTTAAGTACATAAACATTTTCTACTCGCTTGCCTTTAACAAGAATGTTTTTCATATCCTTGTCATAGACTAAGCAGGAATCAAGAGTAAATAGAACTTTCATACCTTTGTTGCACAGTTGACTTATGCTTATCAGATTATGCTTTAATCCTTTCACCAAGCTTACATCTTTGATGAGCAATTTTGAAGGACTGCCGATATTACCTATTCCGACAATTTTACCTTTCTTGTTGTCACCAAATGTCATGGTTCCGCCATCATACATTTTTAGATTGCTAAGTATTCTTGCGTTCCATGTCATGTGTGCGGAGCATCCGCTATCCATTATCCATATGTCCTGAAAAAATAATTTTGACACGTTTGGTACCCACTTATAATTGGGTCCAATTTGTTAGAGAAAAAACAATTTTATTGTTATGAGCGATCTTGAATGTTTGGGTATCAGAAGAATATACATGAAGCATGTGGATACCCTAATGCATGTACAAAATGAAAGAATTACTTATTAGGAACCCAAATTCGATTTGAATTTGATTTCTTATGAACAAAAGAATCATTATAAAATCCATGCATACTTCTAGTCAAATTATGAACATAAACATTTTTATCATGCATACATAAGTGTTTAGGTACCCATATCATGTTAGGTCTAATATTGTGTACATTGTGAGGTTTGTGTACAAAATGTGATCTTTGATACGCATTGTGTATAGCATGTGGTTTATGTGACATGTAGGATGTATTATGTCCAACATTTTTTATGCACAAAAGTATGCTTTCTAACATTTGTTTGCACAACATTTTTACAATTGTTACTAGAGGTAGAGGCGTGAGCATTCTTATTATGTGTTGTGGATACATGCTTTTGTGAATGAGTAGCTTTTGCACTTGAATTTGTCTTAAACTCATCAAGCTTAAGAACTAATTCTTCATGTTTAAGCTTACTCGTGCTCAAAACATTTTCAAGCATCTCAATTCTATCATTTAAACTGGAAACATAAATAGCATGTTCAGTTTTCAGTGCATCGTGATCACAAACTAATTTGTCATGTTCTTTATTCAGAGTCTTGTGTTTCTTGTCTAGTACCTTGTGTTTCTTTGACAAACGTTCATATTCTCTATAGAGGTTTTCATATGCGCTTACAATGTCAAACTCATTTTCCTCATCAGAACTAGAATCACTTACCTCGTCTTTGTCGTTTTGACGTGCCATCATGCATAGTTCTTCATTGTTGACTTGAGGTATCTTCATGGGTGTTTGGATCTCATTTGATCTTGATCCGAATCTTTCGTCCAATATGTTGAGGATTTGGTGCGCGGTATCTGCCTCTTCTACAAGATATAACATCTTATCAGTTAAACCAATATAAATTAGATGCATTACCTTTATGTTTCTGAAGTAGGCTTCTTCTTGATCCGGATTCCATTGCGTTTGCGGCATGGTTGGAATCTCATATGGTTCTGTAACGACCCGCTCCCGGGGGCCCGTTACTTATTTGATATTTGCGCAGGTCCTGCAGGTTACCAGTGAAAACAAAATAGCCTCGATGCAGAGATGTACAAAAATACCCAAATAGTGTCCAATTATTACAACCTGTACTATACAAGATGTCCCAACAATATACATGAAAGAATAAAGTACATAATACTGAAAATAACTCTGTAAGCTGCAGTTGAACTTCTGGCGCTATTAGCTCAGGAGCATCTATCTTCATCTGTACGTCGTCTGCGGTGCCACGGAGATGGAACCGTAGGTAAGTCACAACAATTCTAAATATAGAAAAGAAGCAGTGCACAAGTATGACAAAAGTAACTACGTACAGGTAGACCATAGTGAAAAGTAAAGTACTGAGCAACAACTGTTCACAACTGAAAAGTAAAGGTAAACTGAACTGAAAGGAGAGCACAACTGTACGGTGGTAGTGCAAGTGTAAAGCAGACTGAGCAAGTAAAGCGTACTACTGCTGTAGCAAAAGTACGACAAGTAAAGTACTGTGACTGCACAGGTATAGTAGGTAAAGTGTATGTACTGCGTAAAGTAAAAGTGACTGTAGTGCGTAAAGTAAAGGTGACTGTAGTGCGTAAAGTAAAAGTGACTGTAGTGCGTAAAGTAAAAGTGACTGTGCAAAAGTAACTACACTACGTGACTCAAGTCGGAGAGTACAATATGTGACCATCAAGTCCATCTCTTGTCTGGGCGCGACCCAGACGAATGCCGAAACACAGGCAGCGGGACATGTATTTTACCGAAACACAGGCAGCGGGACGATATGCCGAAACACAGGCAGCGAGACAGGAAGATTGAACTCCAGTCACTCACATACTCTCTCAAACTATGAGTTACCCCAAAACCCCAGTGAAGTGTCAAGTGTTCAGTGTACATTTCCTTTTCATGATGTTCCACGAGATGTTTCACACGATATTCCACAAGATACAAGCTGTTCCACATGTTGCTAGTCAAACCAAGTCAGCTGGTTGACTTTCTTATTGAAAACCAGAAAGCCAGACATTCTTTTCAAAGCAAGCTAGCCAAGCGAAGTAAGGATAAAGACAAGTCCAACATTTCGGGGTGTCTAGTATTGTTTCAAGATGTTATCAATTCCTCGTTCACGATGATAGTTAACCAGGACCACTGGTTTTAAAACCAGAAATTAAAGTAGAGCAGATGCTAAGAAATTTGAGGATAAAAACAAGTCCAACAAACATGGAATACAAAACTGTTGGTTTAAGGGTGGTAGTTTCGGTAGTACACAATTTACCCAAGTTGATGTTTGTGTTTAACAACCACCAAGTTGAAAGTTGGTAAAGTAATCTATAGTTGATTACTTTCCTATTAGATTAGGTTTCTAGTTCGGTTTAAGTCAAGTGGCCGTTCGAAGGCTATAGTGGTGTCCTAAGTTCATACGGGTACACTTATCTAATTTTCTAACATTAGAATTAATCGTGACTTACAGAATTCGAGGCTCTCGTAGCAAGCCGGGACTGGATCTAGGGCATCTACGGACGTTGGTGTACAAGAATTTGTACCTGCAACACAAAAATATTTGGTTAAAGAATACACTCATTTCCTATTTAATAATTTGGCCGTTTTTGATTTTTAAACGGATTGAAACATAGTCAAAAAGCGTTCTAAATTTTTCTATAGCCTAGTTATAAGGAAAATAATTTTTCTGCAAGAGGAAATATTTTTCTGAAGCTTGTAGGAATTTTTATAATTTTTAGAAACTCAAAATAGTTTAAAAACCCAGATTATTTAAGTTATGCGTATCTTCCGTAATTTCTTACAGGAGCAATACAAGTCGGAATGACTTGAGTGAACAGTCAAAATGACCGTCTCGAAGTCTATTATCACATATAATTTTATCAAATATTAGTGTACGTAAAATCAGCGAGTTACGAATTTTAGAATGATTTATACCTATTTAATTTCTAAGTTCAAAAATTTATTCTGGGAAAATTAGGCGTCTGCTCGTAGAGTTTTTGAATTTTATACAACTGGGTTCACCTTCGCTTCGCTCATTGCATGCGAGGGCCTTCGGCGGCGGCGTGCGCCGGCGGTCTGTGCAGACGACAAGGGGCGGCGACGACGTTGGAGCTCATCCGAGCGGAAACAAGGGAGACGCTTCCTCCGGCGACGGCGAAGACGGGTGAGAGAGTGAGGGTGAGTGGGAGAGACGAGAGACAGAGAACGGGAGAGAGAGAGAGAGCTGTGAGAGAGGTGTGCGTGAGTTGGGTTTGTGCGTGATTAAGAGTGGGAAGAAGAGGGATTAAATAGGTGAGTAAACTAATCAAAATTTTAGGTTAGTATTTAATTTTTAGTCAACAAATTTAATTGGGTTAGGCAGGATTAGGTGTTAGCTTTAGACTAGGTGTAGATTTTAGCCAACCCATGAAACACATGGGTTGCTAACGTGTTAGGTAGGTAATTAGGATAGGTTAAAAATTAATTAGTAAAAAGTAAAACCCCCATTAGTGAAAGTAATTAGTAAAATACAAAAACGAAATTACGATTTTGCCCCTACTAGCAAACGTGTCCGAAAAATTACGAAAACATACCCACGGGATCGTATCGTCGCGAGGATGGCGAATACGAAGTCCGTTTCAGGGTTTGGGCTACGGGAATACTAGTTTTTGGCCAAAACGTTTGGAAAGCGGGTTTGCGGGTTCTCTACTGAAATGATATCCGAAAATTACGAAATTAATGTGGGGAGTCCTAAATGATCATAGGAGGCTACTGTAGAAGTTTGACATCGATTTGAAGACGTTTGTATAGAAAATAAATTCGTCGAATCAAAACGGTAATTTTGGAAGATGAATTTTAACAGAAATGTTTTGGGTATTTGAGGAAATCTGAAATTGCTAAAATACAATACGATAAGTCTAGTACTCTAAAATATTTTTATAAGAATTTTTAAAGTCAGTTTTGTTAGAAAATTCTTGACTAACATTTATAATGTAAAATTTATTCTTAAAAATACGTAGAAATATGTAAATTGAACTGTTGAAAATTACTGGTCGTTACAGGTTCTTTAAGAAATCTCGTGTATCTTAGATCTTGTGCCTCCAAGAAGATCTCCATTCTTCTTCTCCATTGGGAATAGAAGTTGCCGTCAAAGATTGGAGGTGTATGAATGCTATAGAACGTTGTTGATGCCATCGCCTTTGACCTTGCTCTGATACCAAGTGTTGGATCCCGTGGATGGCAAACAACACTAGAAAGGGGGTTGAATAGTGTTGTGCAAATAGTAAAATTTTTCGGTTGTTAAGATTAGCACAAATAAAATCCTTCTAATGTTGCCTAAGAAGCCAAGTAGAGTGATCTACGCTTGGTTCTTAATCAACAAAGTAATCTTACAAATATGATAGAGAAAAGATTATAATCAAATATAAATCTTTACAAAGAGATCTTTTCACAGCGGAATTAAATAAACAATCTTTGCAATAATAAATAAACAATGAATTACAAAGATATAAGATTAGCAAATGAAAAATGCTTGTACAAGAAATATAAACAATCACAGAAAAACAAACGCAGAGACAAGCGATTTTATCCTGGTTCCCCGCAACCCGGGTACGTCCAGTCCCCGACCAATCCGGTACGAGATTTTCCACTATCAGCCTTGGCAAATACAAGTACCTAACTTCACTCGGTAGGATTTCCAACGACCTAGTCTCAACCAAGATTTCCGACTGGCAACACCTAGACTTGTCTAGTGTTCCAACAACAACACAATGAAACTTATATCCAATACACCACAATAAATTGATGGAGATTGGTTTTTACACCCGATTCTATAGCCAATCAATGATAGACAAAATTGTGTAGTGGCTTGATAGAATAAGAGTCTGGATCACACAAAGATACGAGAGAATTCTTTGTGATCTAGATCTAATGCTTTTCAAAAAATCCTTTAAACAAAAATAAAGAGAATAGCAATAAGGATTTTGAAAAACGTTTAGCCAATAAAACGAGAGTATGATCTTTAAAAAAGTAATAACAGAATTTTGTAAGATCACAATAAAAATAGAATTGGCTAGAGAGAATGAGAGCTTTGAATTAAAGAGCGTTTGCACAAGAAATTTGATTTTCAATAGTTGTTGTGTTTTTCTCAAATGAAATTAGCTCTTATTTATAGGGAAAATTCTGAGATTTGAAATTCAATTTTTCTTTGACTTTTGTCCCAAAAATCACGGAGAAAATCACTCAACGAATTTTCAAAATTCAAATCAAAACGTCAGAATTTTACAGCTGGTAGTCGACTCCCTCATGTAGGTAGTCGACTCCCAGAGTGTTTCAGGGAATCTTGAATCCCAGCTGGTAGTCGGCTCCCTACTGTTGGTAGTCGACTCCCAGAGGAGTTTTTCCTGCAACACATCTAGTCAGACAGGTAGCTAACTCCAGGGTGTGTGGAGTTTCACTACGGAAGTTATAAGATGACTAGAGAAAGCTCTCTTAAACATTTTTGAAGATAAAAAAGATTTTCAAAAAAAAACTTTTTCAAATTGTTTGTGTGCGTGTGTTTTGTCTACATGATTTGGCTTTAACAAATACCCTAAAGAGACACGACACACTCACTATAGACTTAGGACACGTCTTCGGAAGCTTGATCAATTTGATGAAGTGGATGCGAGCTTCACTTGAGCTTCTTGTTCTATTTGAGCTTGAACTTCATTATTTGATCTTAGCCACGTTCGTCCTTGTCTTTGAGCGTAGATTTGTGTTTCTTTGAGTATGAGTAAAGCTTCGCATATTCTGCACACTTAAGTGTAGTGTAGTTAGTACACTAAGCTTTCATTTGGTGTGCTCATCATCAAAATTACTTGGGGTGGAATTCAATTTCCATCACATATAGTCGCTCTCTTCCAGCGAGGATCTATTCTTCATGGCACGCTGGAGATGGAATTTGACTTCGATATTTCCAACGTTGAGTGACAACGTTCCCTCTCTCATGTCCACGATGACTCCAGCGGTAGCTAAGAAGGGGCGCCCAAGTATAAGAGATGTAAGTCCATCTTCTTTTACGTCCATGATAACGAAGTCACATGGAACGCAAAGTCCTCCCGGTATTTGAAGCAGCACATTTTCAGCGATTTCCACCGGTCTAGCGATACGCCCATCGGTGAGTTGAATCTTCATGTCGGTGGCCTTAAGGTCGGTCCCCATACTGAGCTTCTTGAACATGGTGAGAGGCATGAGGCTCACACTCGCGCCCAAATCTATCAAAGCATTTTGTAGGGGGACTCTGCCAAGTGTGCACGGAATTCTAAAGCTTCAGGGATCCTTTAATTTCTTTGACAACTTGTCTTTGTCAATGAACCAAGTACCTTTTTGGCGAGCATGATCTTCTCCGTTCGTTTCCTTCCCGTAATCAAATCTTTGAGAAACTTCACATATGTCGGGATTTCAATATTGCATCTAGTAACGAGATGTTCAAGCTTATACATCTCAAGTACTCCAAAAATCGAGCAAACTTTTTCTCCAATTTGGCCTTTGCCAACTGTTGTGGGAATGGTACCGGTGGCACATATATCCTCTCCTTCTAGGGCTCATCAACTTCAGATTTTTCCTCATTGTTTGTCGCCACCGTAGAGCTCTCCTCTTCATTTATTCTCTCTTTCTCACCAGAACTTCATCCCTTGGGCTTTTAGTTTGAACCATGGCGGGAGTAGTATCCTTCCCGCCTCTAGTAGTCACTGCCACTACCGCATTGATGTGGTCGGTGTTGCTTCTTGGGTTTGGCTCCGGTTGAGCCGGCAATTGATTTTGGGCCTTGTTTAGCAATGTGATTTGCTCTGCCAATTGCGCCACGATGGTGTTGAGGCTATCTTGGCCTGCCGATAGTTTAGCATTGATCTTCTTCTGCTCGGCCATAAACTCCTCGACTCTAGTCTCATGCTCGGATCTTTGCGGCGCCGGTGGTGGGTTTTGTGGCCTCCATCCTTGATTAAATCCGGGGGTCTATACGGCTCCGCTTGTTGCCTTTGCTGGAATTGTTGTTGTGACGGCCTTTGTTGGTAGGATTGTTGCTGAGGTGGCAAGCGAGCTTGTTGTTTCTGTTGTGGTGGTTGTTGAGGAGGGGTTAAGGCTCCACTGTTGTTTGCATATAAAAATCTGGGGTGAGACTTCCAAGCCAGATTCACCTAAGACCCATTATTTCCTCCACCTGGCTTGTTATTAGAAACATACTGAACCTGCTCAACAGGTTCCTTATGTGCCTCGCCACCAACGTACATGACTTGTCCTTGCCAATCATTTGTGTGCCCATTTGATGTCGACGTGTCAGGCACAATATAAGGCTCAGTCAACTTCTTCTCAAGTCTCTCCACCACTCTAGATAGAGAGTCAAACTTTGTCGTCAATTCTGCCACTGCCTCGGCTTCATATATGCTCGTCGGTTTCACAGATGATGATGTTTGGCCCCTCTCATCAGCCCACTGCTGATTGTTAGAGGCCATCTCCTCTAGTAACGCCGTAGCATCTTCCAGTGTCTTTGACAATATCGCTCCATTAGCGGTGGCGTCAATAATCATCTTCGTATCTGCTTTCAAACCATTGTAGAAGCTGTGCACGAGCTCCCAATCATCTATGTTGTGGTGGGAGCATTGATGTTGTAGATCTTTGAAGCGCTCACATGCCTCATATAACGATCCTTGGGGGTCCTGCCTGAAAGACATCAAAGTATTCTGTATCTTTACGGTCTTCGAAGGCGGATAGAACTTATTGGCGAAGGCACTTGCTAGCTCGTCCCAAGTAGTAAATGTGCCATGTGCTTGCGTCCTCAACCAATATTGAGCTTTATCTTGAAGAGTGACAGGAAAAAGTCGCAGGCAGATGGCATCCTCTGGTACATTAGGGATCTGAAAGGTGGCGCACTTCGCCAAGAACATCTGGATGTGGTAATGCGGATTTTCGTGTGCATTTCCATGTAAGGGATCTTGTTGCATCATCACAACAAGTCCCATTTTCAGCTCAAAATTGTTCTCTGGCAGCAACTCTGGCATAAGTACGGATGAAATAGCCGAGTTGTTTGGAGTAAGCCTATCCCGGATGGAAATAAGCCTAGCAGTTCGTCGTGGAATATTTTCCTCCGCTATTTGATTATCCTCTGAAGTTTGCCTCTTTTCTGCTCTTAATTTCCTCGTGGTACGCTCGATCTCGGGATCAAATAATATATCTTCCTCGGTTGTCCTCGATCGTGTGTTCATGCACAGAAAAAGAGAATCTGCAAAGAAGTGTTAGCACATTAGAGGAATAAAAGGAAAAAGAAATAAAATAAAAAATAGTTAAGTAAAAATATAGAATACCGTCACCTCCCCGGCAACGGCACCAAAAACTTGGTCGTCCCGGATAGTAACTCCAAAAACAATGTAATTTTACCTCAAGCGCACGGTTAAGTGGTAATCGGGTATCGAATCACTGGGAGGAACTATTGGTATCTGTATAGATTACTAAGCTATTGTGAAATGGTGGCGAAAAAATATTGGTGTCACGATCATTCAAAGTGTTGGTTGTAAATTCAATTTATAAGAATGTCTATGGCATGGGAATCCCCACTATAGATTTCAAGCAATCAATGTGAAACACAAATTTCTATATTACTACTCTTGATTTAGGGTGAACTTGTTGCAACTAAATTGTGAACCAACGCACGCTCTCGAGCTACGCAAGTCTATAGTAATCTAAACTAGAACCATACTCTCTCGCAAGCCTAGTTCAAACTGCTATCATTAATATCGACAATAATATTCAATTCCAACTCAAGTTCGCTCTCGCGCAACTTAAGTTCGAATCTAGATCGTGATAATTCGTATCCGTTTTACCGTCGAACAAACGAATATAATTATAGAAATATAATAATGATGCTAGCTTTGGTCGCTCTCGCGCTCCAATTCTAGGGAATCTCGATTATAGATCTAAATCGAATATCTAGGGCCTGCGTCACTCGGCCAAGTAGCCTGTTTCAGTACTCTTCTCTCCTTCTTCTCGCTTTCTCGTCGTTTCTTTCGCCTTCCTTCTTCTTCTACTCATCCTCCAGCGTCGTTAGCTCTCTGATCTCATCGTCAATGACACTTCGACACACGTGTAAGCGCTCGTGGCTCCAAATTGCTCCCGATTGCTCCATATTTCCTGAAATCGGACGAAACAAAGGAATATTGATATATATCGTAAAAGCGTCGTATAATCGTTCAAATCGCGATATGAGCAATCGTTATGGGATGGAAAAATGCAAAAATAAAATGTAAAATATGAGCCTAGGTCTTAGCAATGTCATACAGTACCGAGCATTCTCAAGCGCATTGTACGGCTTTCAACAATGCACTTGAGAATGCTCGGTACTGTAAGACATTGCTAAGACCATGAGTTGCATATCATACCGTCTATGCGTATGCTGCACTTGATCTCATGTGCCATTATTTTCTCGATGTTTTGGAAGATGTAAGTCTTTCGGTTGGGGAAGCCTCCACTATGTCTCTTATAAATGGAGGACTCGTGAAGCTTGATCCCAAAGGTCTCCATGCTTCATCGTTGTCTCTTTCTCCATCTCATCTAGCATGTCCCTGAGTTTCTTCAAGTCTACATTATGTTGCTCTACGTCGGCATTCGAGATATATGGCCCTCTCATTGCCATGTTATTCAAGACCAGCTTAGTGATGGGATGCTAGCTTTGATGGTAAGAGGGTTGATTGTTAGAACGGGCATAGTTGATTGCGACTTATGTTCGACGAGATTGGATTTTGTTATTGTCGGGTTGCACAGTGAGTATTTTTTTGTGCTTGGTGGTATGACACTTAGGCAAGTTATGCATGTATCGTCACATGATTTGTATCAAAAACTGTCAAGAGCATTAGTGAGCCGAACCCTAGTGATGATCATGTCTTTGATTTTTCTGATGCTTCAATTAGAATCTATAACACAAAGAAATCTCAAATAGAGAGGATAGAGAATTAGAATTGAAAACAAAGTACGCCCTTGGACTTTCTAAAGTTAAGGGTCTAACTGAGGGTTGAATAAATCTAAGGGTCGTCCCACCCACTAAATACAAGACAATCATGCACAGCTAACATGTAAAACTTGAACAGGTAGAATTCAAGCTTTCATTATCTATGCTTACATATTTGGATGGCTAAATCAGATGAAGGATCTAAATGGAAAAGGGAAGAAAATCTTAAGCCGATAGAATTCAAGCCTTCATCATCTAGTATGCATATCGTACCATCTGGGTCACATATACATGACTGGTTGTCAATATAATTTCAATAACTGTGTAAAAGCATTCTGCATTTGAATTTTGAATTGATAGGAGGTACATGATCAGCTTTATAACCATGAGAAGATGGAAAATAAAAAAAGTAGGAAAACCTAAGGATGTGTTTGGTTAGTGGGAAAAGGAAAGAAAAGGAAAGAAACTAAGAAGGAAAATAATTTTCCATTGTTTGGCTTAAAAGAAAAGTGAAAAGAAAAAGAAAATAAAGGAAAAGAGTGGAAAATAAATAGTCAAACTTTTCTTTCAAGTTTTCCTCTTCTTGACCCAAGGAAAATAATGGAAAAGAAAGCAAAACTAACTATTCTTACATTCATGCATTTGTGTTTATTAACAAATACAATTGGTTGATATTTTTAATGAATTCATGAATAATTCATGAATTTTTTCAAAAAATTAGGAATGAATTTTTCAAAAAATCTCGAATCATTATCAAAATTTTACACATGAATTATTTAAAATTCGCAAATTTTTCCCGAATTTTTCAAAATAGTATGTGAATAATTCGGAATTTTTTTTGAAAATCATGAATATTTAATATATTTTTATTCATGAACTTGTTCGAAAAATTCGTGTAATTTTTGCGTTTTGCTTGAAAAAATCGCGCATTATGCACGATTTTTTCTAATAGCTTGCAAATTATTTCCAATGTTTTCATATAATTTGTTATGTACTATTTAATATCAAATTATTTAAGAATCATGATATTTGTAGGGTTAGAGAATTATTCGTTACAATTCGTAAATTATTTGCTAACTTTCTGAATTATTCAGAACAACTAACAAAATTTTAATTTATTATGAGACTAAAGTACCTCTTAAATTTTTTTAAGCAAATTATTCATAAAGTTCGCAAATACACATCTTAAATTATTTAGCAAAAACAACTCTTAATTTTTTTTCATTTTGAATTAATAACATAATGGAAGCAATTTCCTTATTTTCCTTTGAACTTTCTTCAAGCAATTTCTTTGACAACCAAACATGAGAAAGAATCTCATTTCATTTTCTTTTTCTTTTTCTTTTTCATTTCATTTTTCTTTCATACATTTTCTCTCGATCCGAAATTAGAATGAAAATGAAAGAAAAGTGAAATGAAATGAAATGAGATTCTTTCTCATGTGTGGTTGCCAAAGAAAATTTTGAAGAAAGTTCAAAGGAAAATAAGGAAATTTCTTCCATTATGTTATTAATTCAAAACGAAAAAAAATTAAGAGGTGTTTTTGCTAAATAATTTAAGAGGTGTATTTGCTACTTTTATAAATAATTTGCTTAAAAAATTTAAGAGGTATTTTAGTCTCATAATAAATTAAAATTTTTTTAGTTGTTCTGAATAATTCAGAAAGTTAGCAAATAAATTACGAATGCTAACAAATAATTCTCTAACCATACAAATATCATGATTCATAAATAATGTGATATTAAATAGTACATAAATAATTTACAAATTATATGAAAACATTGGAAATAATTTGCAAGCTGTCAGAAAAATTCGTGCATAATGCACGAATTTTTCAACCAAAACGCAAAAATTACACGAATTATTCGTGAATTTTTCGAACAAGTTCATGAATAAAAATAATTTAAATATTCATGATTTTCAAAAAAATTCCGAATTATTCAAATACTATTTTGAAAAAATTCGGAAAAAATTCGTAAATTTTGAATAATGTACGAATTTTAAATAATTCATGTGTAAAATTTTGATAATAATTCGTGATTTTTTGAAAAATTCATTCATAATTTTTTGAAAAAAAATTCATGAATTATTCATGAATTCATTAAAAATAGCTACTAATTATATTTGTTAAAAAACACAAATGCATGAATGTGAGAATAGTTAGTTTTACTTTATTTTCCCTCATTTTCCGTGGGTCAAGAGGAGGAAAAGTTGAAAGAAAAGTTTTACTATTTATTTTCCACTCTTTTCCTTCATTTTGTTTTATTTTTCACTTTTCTTTTAAGCCAAACAATGGAAACTCATTTTCCTTCTCATTTTCCTTCCTTTTCTTTCCTTTTCCCACTAACCAAACACACACTGTTCAAATAAAAAAAAAGGATGCATTGCATTTAAGACCCTTTGTTCTATGTGCTACTTGTAACTAAACATGCCGAAACATTCTTACTAACACCAAAACCACCTCAAACTTTTAGTTTCAATAGGTCTTGATGCAACTTAACATTTAGTCAATCTAAATGCACCCGGTATTAATATCAAAGATTGAGAATGCTCCCTTTTATAACTCTCATAGAATATATGGTCAAGTGCAATTTACCCCATGAAAACTGAAAATAGAAACTCAGCTTACCCTAACAGCTCTTTGAAGTTGATTTCCGTATCATAGATAACCCTTGAACATTTTATCCACCAAGAGATAATAATAAACAAGAACAGTTAAAAATGCTTAACAATGAGAAATTTGAAATGTTCACTAGACTAATTCGCTCGCCATAGACATTATGGTATCCCTCTGCATTAAATAACTTAATACACTCTCACAAATAATCTTACTTGAACATCAAAGAGAAATGATACAGTACATCCTCTTTCTGTTTTCTTCTTTCCGCGATCTTCATAAATGACGAAAAATGTAGCTATACTTGCCAATTATGAATCAGAAATAGATCGTTAATCCAAAAATAAAACCAATCGATCTCATGACCATGCCTCGACATGGAATTTACCGGCCTTCTCCTGCATCCTGAGCCACCTAGCAGCCGATTCCTTCGCAATGCCACCTTCTTCTGAGATAATCTCTTCGAGCGTTGATGTAACATCGGCTGGCATTTTAGTAGAAGACCCCGCTATGTATACTGCAGCTCCCTCACTCAGCAGGCTCCAAATTCTTCTACTTTGTTCCTTCATCTTATGCTGCACATACACCTTCTGTGGCTGATCCCTTGAAAAGGCAGCGAAGAAACCCCCACCCTTCTCCGTTGACAACATTCCTCCGTCTTTTGCTTGTGATATCCAAAAGCTCTCATACAGAAAATCACTTTTCTCATTCCTACAACCGAAAAAGAAGAGAATTGGACCTGTTGGCATGTCCAAACTTTGTGCAACCCTTTCCTCTACAAATGCACGGAACGGTGCACAGCCAGTTCCAGGTCCGATCAGAACTAGAGGTTGTTCTGGTGGGGGAGTGGGAAGAGAACCTCGGTGGATCCATGCAGGAATATGCAATCCTGTTGTTAAAGAGAACTTTCATAAAATTTCAATTCGTTTGTATGCGTTCAAAAGATATTAGCTCCAATTACCTCGACTGGCAGAAGGATCAAGTCCAGCTAGCCATGTTGAGCAGAGTCCGTGCCGCTTCCTCTTAAAAGGAGTTGTCCACGATACTTTACTCACCGTCAAGTGCACTTGGTTTGGATGAGCTAAAGGGGAAGAGGAGATCGAAAATGCCCGTGTTTTTAGAGGAGGGACCAACTGCACTAACCATTCAAATGGCATCTGCACAGATGGAAAGTCCTCCAATACCTGTAAAGACAATTGTTCTCTTGTGAACCAAGTACCCTATAAAGAACCCATGTGAAACCCCACATCTCACGAACTTATTGGAATCTTTAACCTGGGAATAGTATAGGGTGGTGGTCCTGGGGAATTTTACATCCTACCTTGTCATTTTCAGCATTACTTCTTGAAAGAATCAGCATAATTGATGACAATGATCAAATTAAAAACACCTTACCTCCAGAACAGTTCTTCGCTCCTTCTGATTATACTGATATTGATCATCCCTTCCTTCAGGAGACGCAAAGTACTGTAGTCTTTCCCTTTCATGTTCTGCTGTAGCGTAAAAGCTCATCACCTGACATGCAGACCAATTTAATACTACTTCATTATATGAAAAACTAATAGTTAATTCAGAGGATATATTACCAGTGCTTTATGCGCAGATTTCTAGAAAAAGTTGTAGTGTTAAATTATCTACCAGGCATTCTGCTTAAACATTTTGATCCATTCTACAGCCTAGAGTTTAAAATTTCTTAGCTTGCAAGTCCTTAAATCTCTCCAAACCGCAAAAAAATTCCCCTATTTCCCTTTTGGGGTTGGTTGGACCATTAATGTTAAACATGCGCATAATTGTAAAATTCAGGAATATAAAACTCTCAGGACTTCAAAATCAGCCTTGTTTCCCTGCATGATCTTTCCTTACAACTATATATGTATTTATTGTTGTATTTATAAGCTCCTGAGTGAGACTAAGACGTAACAAATAGTCCTTTTGAGTTCATTCATAGCATGTTCAGACAGTGCCACAAACACCTAGGTTTCTTATCTGATTGCAAGTACAAGCATCAACCGTCAAGAAGTTTAAACGCGTGTAATCAACCAAGAGACTCCACTAAACCATGTAACAACATGGATGAAGAGCAAAAAAGAAAACATTTTCAATATTAAATTGCATTCATGCCAGAGTCACAAATGAAAAAAGCTGGACAGAATTACACCTGTTTCACGACCTAGGAAAACTGAAAAGAGAAAGAAGAAGAAGAAGAAGAAGAAGAAGAATTGCCTATAACATTTGTGAACCAAAATACAAAAGATGACTGAGAGAATCTTTTACTTTTGTGCACTCATTGAATACCAATATTTGACATGAAGTCGAGTAAAATATGAACTAAAATGAAGAGTTTTTAATTCCAAACATATGTTATGCAACTTCACTGGTCATTCTTAAACAGCAATACAATGATTAATCAATATCTTGCCTCAAAAAAATACCGTCGCGGTGACGCTGATGCTACATCCATCGTGAGCTCCACAAAGGTCTTCAATTTGATAGAATCTACAAAGCCATTTGCATGATGCTCAAAAGATTGCTTCTTGTTAGACCTTGGTTGGACCTGGAAAGAATACCAATTGATGGTTCTTATCAGCATAGGATACCCCAGGCACCGGAAAGATAGCAAATTGCGTTAACATCCTTTTAATATAACAGAGGAGGAAGAAATCTAAACATAAGCACACTAAGAAACAATTACTAACATCACTAAAATACAATTGCTAACAGACGTATTTAATTATAAATTAACGAATAATCATGCACTCATCTTATGTAACCATAATTGTAATATATACAATGAATTCTTTGGCACATAAAATGGGTATCTTACACTATGCTCAGTGGAGATGCTCAACAAATTTATGCTACAATCGGCAGCTAACAAAAGCTTTCAATGCGGAGTTTCATCAATCCATGCAAGACCAATATTGACAAAACATGAAGGCCAAAATTCTGGAATGCTAGGTGTCTGATGTGAGCTAAAGCTGATGCTCTAGTGTTTGATAAGTCAATACTGAGAAGAGCACCATGGCGACTTTTGGATAAGATATGTCAGTTGCTTAATGCGTATGCAAAATGGTTAAGCAGTTGCTTAATGTCTGGAATCTCACCGGAAATAAGAATCAATATCAGTCAATAGTGCAAGAAGTTTCCGCCTGCAGAAAGGGATCTGTCTAAGAAAGGGATCAAACAGGTAAGCCGCTTCGGAAAGTAGCAGTAGGAAAGAAGGTTGAAGAGGCACAACACCTTACTTCATTTTAAGGCTGCTTCGCATAACTGCTTTGCTTCCTAGTTAATTTTGTTGCATTCAGCTGACTACTTCCTTATTCTTAGCACATCTCAAGCGCAATGAAAACCTTTGAGCAAACAACCACACTTGGGTTAAGGCACTATGCAAAATGGTTAAGCAGTTGCTTAATGTCTGAAAAAATGTAGGCTGATGCAATTTAACAAATTGAATCTCACCGGAAATAGCAATAGAATCAATATCAGTCATATAGTGCAAGCAGTTTCATGCCTGCAGAAAGGGGTGCTGTCTAAGAAAGGGATCGGAAACAGGTAAGCCGCTGCAACTCGGAAAGTAGCAGTAGAATTGAAAAGTGAGGTATATTGCCAGCTGAGAAAGAAGGTTGAAGAGTTAAAGCACAAAACCTTACTTCAAGGATTATTTTAAGGCTGCTTCACTTGTTCACATAACTGCTTTGCTTCAATTAATTGATTTGTGTGTTAGTTAATTTTGTTGCTTATTCAGCTGACTACTTCACACTTATTCTTAGCACATCATCTCAAGCACAGAAAAACTCTTTGAGCAAACAAGCAGTGTAAGACGTTTATGCAAAATGGTTGAGGCACTTGGGTCCCTTAAGCTTGGGCCAAAACTAAGAAGAAATTTGAGGAAAGCCAAATGGGTGCTCTGATCCACAAAAACAGCAACATAGGAGTTACCATTGAGACATTTGCGGGTTTCAAAATGCAGGGAAATTGTGTTTCTGAGTATTTAACAAGGATGTTAGCATCTCAACAGGGTTCAATAGGGAAGAGAAAGAAAAGGACGAGAAAAAGAAGATGAACATAAAGGTTTTTTTCACTAATGCATCCAAAGCTTATTGTAGCCTTAGTTATAGGTATTGCAACTAAAGAAGAAAAACCAACCTAACTACATCTATTTGATGCTAATTACCTGATGTCCAACTTAAATAAATGGAGTCTCAGTAGCCAATAACGTTTACATCGCTGCTATTAACTACTATTAACATGAATAGTAACGTCTAGAATAACAGTCATTTTATCTTTTTAATTGTCCAAACAAACTACAAGTTAGACACAAATTGAAGCTACATCCTTGCAAAAAGAACTGATAACTGAAATTAAGGAAACCCCCACTAGATCAAAAATGTTCCAAACTAATTCAGATTGCGATCAAGTCTAAGGCTGCATATTGTATTATTCATAGTGGAAAAATAGTACCCTGGAGAAAATCCAAAAACAGTAACATGTCAAATTAAACAGAAAATCAAAATAGAGATTCATTACATGCAAATATAGCTAGGTCAAGTTAAAACAAAAGGTTAAACCCCTGATGCATGCACTGTGTCTACACATGTGTGCACGCATGCAAGCACACAGACATCACCCGCTGACATGAAGCTACAAAAGTAAGAAAGTAAAATGTTGACTAAAATGAAGAGAGTGCGCCTACTTTGATGTAACAATTTGGGTCTAGGTTACAGCGGCGTATAAATGCATCAACAGCAATGGGATTTTGACTTGGGAGAATCTCAAGAACATCACCTGCTTGATACCTGATGTCCTAAAAACATGTTGCAAACAATGTCATCAAAATCAAAAAAAATGGACATAAGCCCAAATGTGTGCAATAACATATAATATTTAGAACCAAGTGAACTTAAACATTTAACTTACAGATGAAACAGCCTCAAACTCAAAGTGGTGCACATCTCTATCAGCATCTTTGGTCAAGCACTGGTTCGTTATCTAACAATGGAGAAGAATCATTAAATGAAAAAGAACCAAAAACAACATCAAACAACCTTAAGCTATGCAAAATATACATATTTCAAGATTAAATTTGGTGAAAACAGATAATTTCTGAATAAGAGGAATGTGATAACTGATAACCATGCTGTTTGGCTTTATGACGTGTTACAAGTTGAAAGCAACTCATCATAGTAAATATATCACGTTTCTCACAGTCTAGGTCAACTTTGGCTAATTATTCATAAAGAGATTCATATTGTCAAAAGTTGGAACTGTTAACGAAGAAGACGGATCCATATCAAGTTGAAACCCTGGATTTGGAGCGAAAGGCGATATCTATAGCGAAGGAGAAGGAGAAGGTTGATCCCTTTCGCGAGGGACTACTTTCGGATGTGGATTTGGTGACGGGTGATGAAGAACATGTATATGAAGACGAGAGGGCTCAACATGGGTCCTACGATGTCCTGTCGAGCAGGGGAACGAGGGCACATGAGGCATGGGCCGCCAGGGCAGCCGTGCCCCACTGGCGAGCCACCGGGGGGGGGGGGGGGGGGGGCGAGGCCCTGACGAGCTTGCCAGTGCCTGCAAGAGCCCCTGGCGGCCCGCCAGGGTACTTTGGGGGCTCCGACAGGCCGCCAAGGCCATTCTGGCCTCTTGGCGGGTCGCCAGGCCCCCGCGCTGACACACTCCGGCCGCAGTGCTCCTCTGGAGTCTTTGGCGGCCCCGCGACAGGGTTTTTCGGCAGCGAGGGGGCTTTGTCGAAGTTTTTGAGGGCCCCGGTGTACCATTGGAGCTGATTACTATAAAGGAGGGCCCCCAGGACATGAGGTGGAGTTCGACAACTATGACAGGTACCATAAGGATGTTCGGGGGGCTACGAAGGAGGAGCTGATTGGGGAGGCGGCGCGAGGTACGGGAGAGATGGTCATGGGCATGGTGTACCATGCCACCCCTTATTTCAACGACATGATTATCAGCAGGGAGAGGAGCTCCATGTGGATTTTCTGCGAAAAACCGAGTCAGGAAGCTGAAAATGCCCATCTTCGAAGGAGAGGACCTAGATTTGTAGTTGTACATGGTCAAAAGATACGTTGAGGTCTCTATGATACAGGAGGAGTGGCTTAGGGCCGTGGGGGTCTGCCTAGAATGGGAAGCGTTGTCTTGGTATCGATGCACGCAGCAGGACCAGCCTTTCAACACGTAGGAGTTTACTACGCTCTTGTTGGAACGATTCGGGGAGGTACAGGCAGACATGCACTACTTTCGAGAGGTTGTATGTGCTGAGGCATGATGTGACCGTGAGGGATCATATAAAGAAGTTTGAAATGCTGGTTAGTCGGATCAGTGGAGTGTTAGGAGAATCACTGAAGGGAAACTTCATGAAGTGATTGAAACCGACTATCAGATCAGAGGTGGGGTCCTATATGCCGACGAGTCTGTGAAATTGCATGAGCTTGACAAGAATAGTGGAGGACGACTGGACCATAAGCGTAAGGCCTACAGGGTTTGGGAAGGATCCTCTTTTCGGGAACAGTCACCTGTCGGGGGGCCAAAGGCGACCACAGGAGGAGCTTCAACTGTGGGGACAGTGGCTAGCAGGAAGATGGGCTGAGACATGACTAGGAGGGCAGGTACGACAGATGACCGAGGCTAGGATTCGAGAGAAGCGAACCACGGGATTGTGTTTCAAGTGTGACGAGAAGTTTTTCCCTGGGCACCGGTATGACGACGCAGACTGCAGATCCTGATAGCTAATGACGAGGAGGTTGAGGAAGACGAGGTGGAGCTGGAGGCTGACAGTGAGGATCAGGAGCACCCATATTTGACCTGGCAGAGTTTTCTCTCAACTCTGTGGTGTGGTTCACTACGAACCACACCATGAAGTTGCTTGAGCAAATTGCAGAGCTAGAGGTGAAAGTGTTGGTCGATAGTGGGGCTACCCACAATTTCATTTCCTGGCAGCTGATGGAGAGGCTGAGGCTAGAGATCAGCGATATAGTTAGGCTTGGAGGAGTGCTGGGTACAGGACAGGTAGCGTAGAGCTGTGGCATATGTAGAGATGTGCTCCTTACGATCCAGGGGGTTCATATCGTAGCCGACTTCCTACCGTTGGAGTAGGGAAGTACATCCATCATCCTGGGAATGAAGTGGTTGCATACCCTCGACGACACGAAGATCAATTTGGGGCTACTTAGGCTGGAGTATCAGGAGGAGGCGGACCGTAGTCTTGCATGGGGACCCCAGTCTATGTCGTTCCCTAGTTTCTTATAAAACCATGACTAGAGCACTCCATTCGATAGGAGGGTGATTCTTGGTGGAATTTCAGGGTCTGTCGTTAAAGAAGGACGGTGAGCAAGGAGAGCAGGAGTTGGCACCAAAGTTGGAGGAGCTGCTTAGCCAGTTTGAGGGGTTTTCAGACCCCGCATATCTTCCACCGCCACGAAACCACGAGCATGCTATTGTCTTGAGAGAGAGGGTTTTCCCTATCAGTGTGCGACCATACCGATACCCCCATATGCAGAAGGATGAGATTGAGAGGATGGTGGAGGAGATGTTGCAGGCAGGGGTGATCCAGCCAAGCGTGAGTCTATTTTCTAGCCCAGTCCTGCTTGTGAAGAAGAAAGATGGCAGCTGATGTTTCTATGTAGACTACCGGGTCTTAAATAAAGAGACATTGCCAGATAAATTTCCGATCCCGGTGATTGATGAGTTGCTAAATGATCAGCATAGGGCCACTATTTTTTCGAAGATAGTTTTGAAATCGGGATACCATCCGATTCGAATGAGGACGGAGGATGTTCCCAAGATGGCGTTTAGGACGCATGATGGACACTATGAGTTCGGACAGGATCAGGTGGAATATTTGGAACACAGTTTCAGCAAAGGGGGTGGCGGCAGATGGGTCGAATATAGGTGCTATGTTGGAGTGGCCACGCCCCCACGACACTGCGGGGCCTGCAAGGACTCTTAGTCTTGACAGGGTAATATCGAAAGTTTGTCCAGGGATACAGTACGATTGCTTGGCCATTGACTGAACAGCTAAAGGACATTTCCCATTGAGGAGAGGAGACGATCAGAGCATTTGATGCCCTGAAACAGGCTATGACGATCGTGCACGTGCTAGCTTTGTCCGATTTCAACAGACCATTTGTGATGGAGACAGATGCGTCAGGATATGGGTTGGAGGTGGTTCTTATGCAGGATCAGTGACCAGTGGCATACTTTTACCCAGGTGCTGTCAGCCCAAGCACGACTGAAGTCGGTATATGACAGAGAGCTGATGGGGATAGTACTATCTATACAGAAGTGGCGGCCTTATCGGTTGGGGAGGAAGTTTATAGTACGGACCGATTAGCGGAGTCTGAAGCACCTCTTAATGCAGTGCATGTTACAGAGGAGCATCAAATGTGGCTCTCCAAGTTGGTGCACTATCAGTTCGAGATTCAGTACAGAGCAGGCTTGAAGAACAAGGCGGCAGATGCTTTGTCTCGCAGGGAGGAGATAGCAGGGGTGGCGGCGATTTCTGTGCAGGTACTGCTAGACTGAGAGCCTCTGGCGCGTGAGATAGAGGCTGATGAGGGGCTGCCAGTGATACGTGAGGTTTTGTAGCATGGATCTACAGACTATCCAGAGTACACACTGAGTGAGCAGCAGCTGCTATACCATGGGCGGTTGGTACTACCACGGGGATCTTCCAATATACCGATGATTTTTCAGGAGTTTCATGGAGTGGGGGTCACTATGGAGTGCGGCAGATCTACAGGAAGATGGCCAGGGAGTTGTACTGGCCAGGGATGAAGGGAGACATCGCGTGTCTAGTAGCGGAGTGTGACGTTTGCCAACGTCACAAGTATTTGGCGATGGCTCCCCCAGGGCTACTTCAGCCACTAGCCTTGCCAGAGAGGGTCTGGGAGGACATTAGCATGGATTTTATTGAGGGGTTGCCGAGGTCAGAGGGCTTCACTGTCATATTTGCCGTGGTGGACCGCCTTATCAAGTATGCACATTTCATTACCCTATGGCACCCCTACACAGCTGTGATGGTAGATGCAACTTTCATGAAGGAGGTAGTGCGTCTGCATGGGTTCCCTACCTCTATTGTATCAGACCGCGACAAGGTCTTCTTGAGCAGTTTTTGGACAGAACTGTTCAAAGTGCTGGGGACTACTTTGAGAAGGAGCACGGCCTACCACCAACAGATGACCAGATGGAGGTGGTAAATAGGAGTGTAAAGACATATTTGAGATGTTTTGCATCTGAGTAGCCGAAGCAGTGGGCCAGGTGGTTGGTGTGGACAGAATACTGGTACAATACTTTCTACCACTCGGCGGCACGGAGCATCCCTTTTCGCATACTGTACTGGCGCGACCCTCCCCATTTGATACACTACAACCGAGGTACGACCACGTGTCTCAGGTGGATGAGCACTTGAAGGAGAGAGATATCGGAGGAGCTGAAGTGACACTTGTTAAGATCACAACAGATTATGAAGGCCAGGGCAGACGTGCATAGGTGGGATATGCAATTCGAGGTGGGCGACAAGGTGTATTTGAAGCTACGACCGTACAGACAAAATACAATTACGCGTCGGAGTAATGAAAAGCTGGCAGCTCGCTATTATGGTCCCTTTGATGTTGTGTCAGGAATTGGAAAGGTGGCGTATCTTCTACAACTCCCTACTGCGTCCACCATCCATCATGTGTTCCACGTGTCCCAGCTTCGACATGTGATTGGAGACCACACTTTGTCACCTACCATTCCACCCACTCTGACCGAGGACATTGAGGTATTGCTGGAGCCACAGGAGGTCAGATGTGTTCGTTAGAGTACATCAGGAGCCCAAAGGTGAAGAGGTTTATCGGATTACGATGCTACATGGGAGTCCTGGGAGGTAATCAGGCATCAATTTCCAGACTTCCACCTTGAGGAAAAGATGGTTCTTTTGAGTGGAGTAATGATACGATTATCACATACCGAAGGAGGCACGCGAGATCAACTTCTGGTGCAAATTCGCCAATTAGGGGGTTTTATGCAAATCTGTAAATTAGTTGGGCTTTTGTGCAAAACTGCACTTTTATGTGTTATTAGTCTTGGCCGGCCCTAATTGTGTTTCCCATGCTTATTTTGAGATTATAAATCCTAAGGTCAAGGTGCCGACTTTGGAGACTTAGACTTTCTTCTCAAATAGAAAGTTAGGAGATCTCCTCATCTCGAATCGGGGCTTATCTTTGTTTTGTCCAAATTTGAAAGTATTATAAAAATTCCTCTTTTCTCTTGTTTTCTCCACTAAAATCCCTATTTTTCCACAAACAAGCCCTAGGATCTATCATTTTCCCACTGAACCTTGCAGTCCAGACTGAAAAACCGTTTTTATGATAGTAGGCCAAAGATTCAAAAGTCCGCTGAGACCGATATGCATTGGGAATATCATATTACCCGAGATACTATGGCTAATATGACCCACTACAGTATGGCATCTGATATCACTATATAAAGAGCATAAAGAGCATATAAAGAGCATGTTCCAAGTCTGTTTTTTAATTAAAAAACAAAGTAGAACTACAGCACATTCCCTATGTACACACTGACAATTCTTACCGCCCAGACAACAATTGATAGCATCAATCCTTGTACCCCATCAACCATGACATTACAGCAAATTCATAGAAGAATACTATGTTTTTCTACTATATATCACTGATGGGAGGTTTAAATAGCATGTTGACAATGTTGATCTATATTACATTTAGAATACATAAAACCATTTGCATAGATGTACAAAGCCTATGAAGCGTACACTGTAGATTGAGCCCATGTCTATGTAAGACATGTATCAACAATGAAACTTGCATTAAACTTGACCAGCATGTATCACACACTCATGAACCATGACAAATTCTAAGAAACCTAAAAACCCATGGTGGGTCCATCTTGGTTTTTAAAATTACAAAAAAATTATGTTTCAGACACCACAAATTCATGTCTCACTTGTACAAACATATAAAAAGATCCTTTGACATAACACAATTCTTTCTGAAACCCTAGCAAACATCTGTTGGGCTTCATAGACTTGTCTCATGAAGTAAATGATAGGATTTAGTATGTTTTTGCTTGATTTTGTAACTTGATTAGAAACTATGAGTTTAAATTATTAGATTTTATCATATGTTTCTTTCTACTTCTAATAAAACAAGCACTAATCACTACAACTTCCAGGTGTATCATATATAGACATATGCATACATAAACATGGTTACATCATCATATCCTCATTTACGAATTTCATATTTGCATTTATTCGTCCTATGTCTTTTTTCATGCTTCCTAGGATACAATTATATGATACAGACACGACAAATGAGAGTCTCGAAGAACTATGGCACATCATGTCAAGAATACATCAATATATGGTAAATTCATCTAATAAAGTTAATGTTGCATACTTTAAGTCTTAAACTATAGTGTGCAGTATGCATTCTTATTGCAAAATGTAACCATGGAACAAAAACTTCAAAAAAAATCCAACACAAAATA
Organism: Scilla litardierei; assembly: GCA_030789695.1. Classification (NCBI taxonomy): domain Eukaryota; kingdom Viridiplantae; phylum Streptophyta; class Magnoliopsida; order Asparagales; family Asparagaceae; genus Scilla; species Scilla litardierei. The sequence continues at coordinate 75,349,991 of CM061138.1, read as the reverse complement.
GTACATAGCTACATGGAATGTGAACTAGAAAGATGTCTAAAATATAATGGTTCCCTAAAACATAATTGCAGCTAGCGCTTTTGAGGGAGGAATCGTGGTGAAATCTATGAGTTAAGCGTGCTGACATGAGTAATACTAGGATGGTAACCTGAAAAGTCCTATGCACAATGTTATACTAACATTGACGTCGCATGGCCACTATTATCTTTAAGAAATGCCATGTATCCGTGTCAGCGTCTTCATGCGACATAGACTAACAATCAACAAGTCCGTAATTATAGAATGTAAGCAATATATTATGCATGAATATGGAAAAGATGATGTGATATAATATGATGCAGACCTAACCCTACAAGCATTCTTGGGAATCTACAGCACGGTTTACCAAAGGTATGTCAACACATACAGACTCCCATTCTAATATGTTTGTCTTAATCCTAGACACCAAAAAGGAAACATTAAACTCAAATAAGTGAAACATTATAGTACTTGAAGGATCCTTATTCATTAATGCAAATGATCTAAATTGCATCAAAAATGCATCCATAATTCAAATAGATTCATAAATGAATCACCAAGTTAAAATAATCTCCATACTTTTTTGATACTGACAACTACAGCTTTGATACTTAGATTAAATAAAAAAAATATTCATCAAAATGTGTATCTGTGATGTGAACTTGAATAGAAAAGCAACTAAAGACCTGATTTTTATATAAGAGAAAGAAACTTAAAGTGGACAACTATTAGGAAAAACAATAAAGCAAGTAAGATAAAGAATCCTTTAGGAGAGGATCCGCTCCCACTACCTTGTGTTGATGGAACAAGGTATAAATCCCCCAAGAACTATCCCTAAGAGTTTTTCCCAATCATAATAATCATAACCCTAAATATGGCCAGCCGGCCCTAATTGTAGCCTAATCCCATTTGTTCCCAAAATTACCAACATGCCACTCCTTTCACTAAATTACCAACATGCCACCATTTGAGTCCCACTGGCCCCACGCGTGCCCACGGCCTAGCTCGCGTGTGCCTGTCCTCCGCTTTTGATGCCGTGACGCCTCCTTTGATACGTAATGATCGTATCATTACCGGCCCCAAAGTTTCACCTTATCCTCAAGGTGGAAGTCTGGATACTGCTGCTGGATGGTCTCAAATAGCTCCCATTTGGCGTCATGGTCTGGCATGCCCTTCCATTGAATAAGCACCTCCCGAGCACGACCCGGTCCGTGGCGTACTCCTTTAACATCCAAGGGCTCCATAATCAACTCCATGTCCTCCGTCAAAGTGGGTGGAAGAAGTGGGGAAGAACTGTGATCTCCAAGCGCCCGCCGCAACTGTGAAACATGAAACACCGGATATATGACAGATGAAGGAGGAAGCTTCAGCCGGTATGCCATCTGTCCTATCTTGACATCAACCTCATATGGACCGTAGTATCTTGCCATCCATTTCTCATTGCTACGACGAGCCAGGGACGTCTGCCGATATGGACTCAACTTCAAGTATACCTTGTCCCCCACTGCAAACTGCACATCCCATCGGTGGCCATCCGCCCTCGTCTTCATTACCTGCTGGGCTCTAGTCAAGTGTCGCTTCAACTCATTAAGCACCCTGTCGCGCTTGCCCAAATACTCCATGCGTGAGACAGGTGTCGAACTATGGCTGTAGTGTATTATATGTGGAGGATCACTGCTGTACAAAATCCTGAAAGGTGTGGTCTGGACAGATGAATGAAAGGAGGTATTGTACCAATATTCAGCCCATGCCCACCATCTCGACCACAGTTGCAGGGTCTCTGCTGCAAAACAGCGTAAATATGTATCAATGCTTCGGTTGACCACCTCGGTGTGTCCATCCGTCTGAGGGTGGTACGTTGTGCTCCTTTTCAAGGATGTCCCCTGCATTCGAAACAACTCCCTCCAGAATGTACTCATGAATACCTTGTCACTATTCGTAACAATAGCCACTGGGTATCCATGTAGTCGGACCACCTCCTACATGAAGGCCTCTGCCACAGAGACTGCGGTGTTGGGGTGTTTCAATGCCACAAAATGGGCATACTTGCTCAGTCTATCCACCACCACAAAAATAACTGAATACTCTGCCGACCTTGGCAACCCCTCGATGAAGTCAAGCATGATCTCATCCCAATCTCTGTCTGGTAAGGCAAGCGGCTGTAACAGACCTGCGGGTGCCATTGCCAAGTATTCGTAACGCTAATAGACGTCATAATTCGCCATCCGCTGCGCTATGTCTTTCCTCATTCCAACCCAGTACAACTCTCTAGCCATCCTTATATATGTCTGTTGCACGCCTGAATGACCTCACACCGTGCTATTATGAAACTCCTGAAATAAGATAGGAATGTATGTCGAAGATCGGGGCATCACCAACCGCCCATGACATAAAAGACGTCCATCGACCACCGACCACCGCATACCCCTGGTGATCCGTGGATCCGCGCAACACGGCCTCCCAAATGCCTCTAAGCCCCGTGTCCGCCTCTGCTTCCTCCAACAGTGGACGCCAATCCCGTATGATGGAAATGGTCAATGTCGCAGACAACTGCCTTCCTTACGTCGCGACAAGGCATCCGTCGCTTTGTTCTCCGATCCTGGTCTGTACTGAATGTCGAACATGTACCCCACCAGCTTGGACAGCCATCTCTAATGCTCCTCAGTAACCAATCACTGCTCCAACAAGTACTTCAGGCTCTGCTGGTCCGTGCGCACCACGAACTCTCCCCCAGTAAATATGGTCGCCATTTCTGAATAGCAAAGCACAATCGCCATCAACTCTCTCTCTCTCTTAGACCGATTTCAGCCGTGCTTTAGCCGAGAGCACATGGCTGAAATATGCAATTGGTCGTCCCCTCTGCATCAATACTGCCCCCAAGGCCATAACCTGACGCATCCGTCTCCACCACAAACGGTACGCTAAAATCTAGGAGTGCTAGAACTGAAGTCGTGGACATCGTCTTCTTCAATGCCTCGAAAGCCTGGGTCGTTGCTTCACCTCAACTGAACACATCTTTCTTCGGCTGCTCTGTCAATGGCCATGTGACGGTGTTATATCCCCAGATGAACAGCCTATAATATCATGTCAGTCCCAAGAATCCCCGCAAGGCCCTCAGGAATGTGGGAGTGGGCCATTCCAACATCGCGGCAATCTTCGATCTGTCTGCTGCCACTCTTGCTGCCAAGATGATATGGCCCAAGTATTCCACCTGCCGCTGATCAAACAGACACTTCTTTCGGTTGGCATAGAGCTGATGTGCCCGTAACTCCTGTAAAACCAGCTCTAAGTGGCTCATATGATCCTCCAGAGTTCTGTTATATATCAGAATATCGTCAAAGAAAACTAAAATAAAGCTTCGTAGGTGAGAACGGAAAACCTTGTTCATCAAGGCCTGGAAGGTCGTCGGTGCATTGGTCAGCCTGAAAGGCATGACCATGAACTCGTAGTGTCCCTCATGCGTCCTGAACACCGTCTTGAGAACATCCTCTGTCTGCATCAAGATCTGGTGGTACCCCGACTTCAAATCGATCTTAGAAAACATGGTCGCCCCATGAAGCTCGTCCAGCAGCTCATCAATGATCGAAATATGAAACTTGTTAGGCACAGTTTCCTTATTCAAGGTCATATAATTCACACAAATCACCAGCTCCCGTCTTTCTTCTTTACCAACAGCACCGGGCTAGAGAACGGGCTGATACTAGACTGAATCACCTCGGCCTAAAGCACTTCCCCACCATCCTCTCAATCTCGTCCTTCTGCACATGTGGGTAGCGATAGGACCGCACGCTGATGAGTGCCGCCCCTCCCTTAAGACAATAGCGTGTTCATGGTCACGAGGCAGTGGAAGGCCATGTGGTATCTGAAAGACATCGTCGAACTGTCCAAGCAACTCCACCTCCCGTGGGACCTCATCCTTGGTTTCCTCCATGTCCACTGCCAAACCCTGGAACTCCACCAAAATTTCGCCGCCAGTCTTCTGTAGTGCATGTGCCATGGACCTGTGGGCCACCATAGAAAAACACAGGCTGGGCTCCCCATCAACACCACGATACGCTCCTCCTCTTGAAACTCCATCCATAAGCGTTTCCAATTCACATTTACCTTCTCCAATTTCTTCAGCCACTGCACTCCCAAAATTAGATCCAAATTCCACAGCTCCAACGACAAGAAATCCTCTACCACCTGTATGCCCTGTAGTGTCACCAGCAGGCCCTTGCATATGCCCTTACTCTCCTCTTACTTGCCCGTCCCCAATAGCACTGTGAACTTGTCCATGCTACTCAGCTGTAGCCCATAACGCTCTACCACCCTCTAGGATATAAAATTGTGTGTCGCTCCACTGTCTATCAGTACTGTCACGTCCTGCTCTCCCAATCTCCCTACCAACTTCATAGTGTGGTTCGGTATGAACCCAACCACAGAGTTTAATGATACCTCCGCCATGTCTAGATGCGAATGTTCCCCGTCGTCGTCCTCCTCGCCAGCTACTAAATGCACTACCTCCTCCTGGTCTTTCTCATCTGGTACTATCGTCAGCTGTAAAAGCCGGCCCCCACAGTGGTGTCCTGACGTGAATCTCTCATCGCATTTGAAGCAGAGCCCTTTCGCACGCCTCTCTCGCCTCTGCATCCGTCATGCACCTCAACTCCCCCCCAGAACGTGTCTCGCCACTCGTCTCCACAGTCGGAGTTGCTCCTCCAGTGATTGCCTTTTGAGCAGAAGGTGGGATATGGATGTGGCCAGTGGTAGTGCCCCATGTTCCCCAGACTCGCACTCCTCCGTCTACTTCTCCTCTGACATGTGTGCCAGACGCATCCTCTCCAATAGTCCCCTCGGAGTCTGCATCCTCATCTCAGCCCGAATGGATGGCTTCAACCCATTCATGAAAGTCCCCTCCAACGACTCCTTCGACACCCCCGAAACTCATCCCGTCAAGGCCTCGAATTTCTTGATGTACTCCCTCACTGATCCCTCTTGACTAAGTGTATATAACTGCTCGAAAAAATCCCCCTGCACCTCTCGAAAACTTAGCACCATCTCTCTCGTCAACTCCTCCCACGTCTGCATGGGACTCTGCCTCTGCTGCCATCGGTACCATGCCAGTGCCTCCCCCTCAAAATAAATGCCTACTACCCTCAATAATTCGACCTTTGTCAATCTCATCACCTCAAAGTATCTCTCAGCACTATATATCCACCCCTCTAGGTCGGTGCCCTCGAAAATTGGCATCAACTTTTGCAGGCGACGGTTTGCATTTATGTCTCCCTGTATAGCTCCCTCACAATGCATGTTCTGCTGATACCACCATTGACATGCATGTAAATGTCGGTCCTGCATAGTTACAAATCCGCGGTGTCCTCCATCAGTGAATCTAGGTGGGTCTTCATGGTATCGCTCGTAATATTCGTACTCTGTTTGAGGCCACAGAGACCTCTCCTCTGCAAAACGAGCATCCTGAGGCCTACGCCCAAGCTCTGCGTCCTCGTGGAGGGGTCGAAATCTCCTCACATCTCCTGGAAAAACCGGCCAGCCCATCAAAAATCCCCCTCCTCCATGTCGTCCTTGCCAAATAGCCCCTATCACTGCCAAAATCTCGTCCTGGTGTGGGTCGCGCCACTGGCCAAGCCTCGACTGCCACCTGCAGCCGCAGGGTCACCAGAGCCTCTGGAATGCCCGGCGGCCTTGGTTTGCTCTTCCGAACGCATGGAGGGCTGTTGGAATGCCCCCGCTCCACCCGAGCCCCACGCAGAAGCCCACGCACCGGTTGATGGGGCCACCTGGGCCCATGGAGGGCACCGTTGGTCCTGTAAACCTCCGCCAAACCCATGGGGCTGTAGGAAGCCCCCGCCCCTCTGGTGTCTTCTTCCACCGCGAAACCCCCTCCAGTTGGTTTTTCTGGAACCCGGAAACCCCGGATCCCCATGTAGTGGTCTTCCCATGTGTGTCCTCTTCGTTTTTGGATGAAACTTCCATGTCTACAACAAATTCCTCTTTGTGCCCCTCGTCTTTTCCCTTCCCTTTGAATAAAGGTGACCCTTTTAGGCCCTCCACAAGTTGCGCTAGAGTTTGATCCATCCGTTGTTATGATTTGATTAGAGCATCCAGATGTGTTTGTGTCTCTGATTGTAGCGTGGCCATCTCCGTACAAACCTCTTCAATCCTCGTATCAAGCTTCTCCTTGAGCAAGTCAATCTTTTCCTTGGATCTGGTGTTCGTCATGTGGATCTACTGCTCTGATACCAATTGATATGAACTTGAATATAAAAGCAACTAAAGATCTGATTTTTATATAAGGAAAAGAAATTTAAAGTGGACAACGATTAGGAAAAACAATACAGCAAGTAAGATAAAGAATCATTTAAGAGAGGATCCGCTCCTACTACCTTGTGTTGATGGAACAAGGTATAAAACCCCCAAGAACTATCCCTAATAGTTTTTCCCAATCATAATAAGCATAACCCTCAATATGGCCAGCCGGCCCTAATTGTAGCATAATCCCACTTGTTCCCAAAATTACCAACATGCCACTCCTTTCACCAAATTACCAACATGCCACCATTTGAGTCCCACTGGCCCCACGCGTGTCTGTCCTCCGCTTTTGATGCCGCGACACCTCCTTTGATACGTAATGATCGTATCAATCTGACACGTGTCCACAAGCATGTACATCTCATATATACAGAAATGGATGCAACTTCCATTGGAAGTGTTATTCTAGGGAAACAATGAAGCCTTTATGTACGGTACCCACATCATTTATGTCCAGTTCTGTTTAGCAGCACTAATGCTAATTGGACATAGCCAAGCCAACATGTCGGGGAGAGACTAAAATAAAAATTACATATCATGGAGCAAGCAGATATAGAGCCTAATATATAAAACTAACAAATGAATTTGGAATGATTAGATTTACTTAGAATAGTTATGATTCGTGGATACATACACAAGCATTGAATTCTGAGACCAGGATGTGTATAGAACCCTGAATTCTCCTAAATCTTGATATGGGCTATATTGATTAAAGTGTAGGACTTGTATTAATACTCTAATGACACCAAGGACTTTACATAACCATAAGATAGGAGTGAGCCTGGTAAATTGTTAAATACATTGGAAGAACATGGTAGCAAAGCAGTAATTCATACCATCCGTAAGAAGTAATGTGGCTCAATTTCATCATACCGATGTTGTGCAGAGGACATCAAACGAGCTCTCCCAATAATTTTCTGAAGACTATCCAAATCTGATAAGATGTGTGAAGCTGTTGTCAATGGTAACTAATACTGTTAAGCGGTTCCTCAATCTACAAGATGTACAAACCACATCTATAAAAGGATAACCTTATGAGAGAATAACAACAGAAGCATTACAGTCAATTATCTTCACTACATTACATGATTTCCCAGCAATAACCAGGATGACGATATCCCCTTTTGTCAATGCGGAGTAAGAATTCACCAATCTCTAGTGCTTGAGAAGTTCGATCATTTAACAGATCAATAATCAGAAAACCTAACCATTTCTAAATTCCATAATTCAAGGCATATGCTTTTAATGATCTATTTTTGTTCTCTGGTCAACTAATTGGTCAGTTGCTGCCAAGCAGTGGTTCTGCTCGCAAGGAACCAACGTTGATATTGCTTTTGGCAACTTCACCCTAGAGGCTGGTTGAGCTTGCCTGCAATATCAGTTCTTCCCGTTCATAGACTAAATGTTAAAAGGCATTTGCCTTCCAGAATCTTTCATATACTAGAACATAAGGTTCAAAGTTCCAATTTTGAACTCACGTAAATGAAGATTGGGCCCATAAGATGGATGCATAAATGAATATGATCTAGTTCTTACAGGCTTTAGAATGAGTTCAGAAGCATTAACAAATGCAAGCAAAATAATAAATAGAATGCCTAAAAGAATACAAATACACATTTTGCCAATCTTCCAAAAGTCCCTTGTAATGTACAAAATCTCGTTACCAGTATTAATGTCGAATCCCTTTCGGGTATTACATCAGGAAATTCAGCTATCTCAGTAGTTCAGATTACAGTATTGAAATAATGGTATCAGCAGGTTTAAAAAGAAAACATTAACTGAAAATTATCAAACCAACACCAACAGAAACAGTTGCTTGGCATGTTTTTCTTTTTAAATTAAGACTTAGAACAGTAAATGCAATAACAATTTGCAAATGGATAAGTAGCAAAGGTTCTTGAATAGTTGGAATTACTTACCATTGTTATGTTTATCATCAGACACCTTTATAACAAATACTGATGGTATAAATAGTTGCTTTCAGCAAGGGATTATCAGCAAAATATTGAAACCAAGTCAAAAGAAGTAATAATTATTTAATTCCATTAAAACTAAAACCTGATGTTCAGTGTTGTTAAGTCTACTGAGTTCACTACTTTTAGGCTTATGATTTTTTTCGACCTTCAATCTACAAGGATAATTGTTACTTTCTATGAATTTGAATGCTCTTTTGTCCAATCCATTTTTCTTTTGTAACGTTTCTTTGTTCTTCAAAACCATGGCTTTCTCATCAAATCGCAACCAACAAAATCATAAAAATATCCCTGTAATATTGGCTAAGCCTCGAATAAGGGATTATTTGGGACTATGCACATTAAATTATGACAGGAATCTCCCGATATGTATCGATTTCAGATGATTTTTAAAATTTTGTTCCTAAAACTGGAAAAAATGACAGTTTCTTGCCCCAAAAATGAAAATATAAGACAACCACCCTTAAATTGTGTACATGTGAAGGTAAAACTAACCAAATGACCCGCCATAATTGGCAACACTTGGAGTTGCCTAACATAAGTAAAACCCAATCATGTGCACGCCTTTTGATAATTATTCTTAGATATACGTGATAAGAGAAACTACCACTATAAAATTGTTGCAGAGTCAGGCTCCCTTGATCACATGATTGATTAAAGAGAAACTACCTGGCGTAGTTGGAAAGTGCTGTTGTGGCTCATCAACACAGTGATAAGTGATTTGACACATTGGAGCATCCAATGTTTTTATGCGAGCATCCCGAATATCAGACACTCTTGGTAAAATTGCTGGCTTCAACTGATTCAACTTATTCCAAAAAGAGACCAACCAAGGGTCAAAAGCACCTTCGTATCTATGAAAAAGGCAGTTAAAGAGTCATATAAACTTTGACGGAGTGGCATGCTCCAATTTATTACCAAAAAAAGATATCAAGAGCATCAACTAAGACAAACCAGAAATTTTCATTAAATTACAATAAATTCACAAATCATGAAGAAAAAGAAAGAATATCCAAAATAAATATATAAAGGAACTTTGTTGTATCAAGGCCTGGATGTTAACTGTTATAACTTATATCCATCATGCGAGAAAATAAAAAGAAACAAAAAACATATAGTGAAAATAACACAAATAAATAAACAAACAAATAAATAAATAAGATGTGCAACTGATGAGACCACATTTTATTATGAAAAGGATACATCTGGACTTTTTGGAGTCTTAGTGGTTTTTCGTAATTTTCGGATTTCTAGGAGGGTTTTTCGTAATTTTCAGTTTAGGGTTATTTTTGTAATTTTATATTTTCAGTTTAGTTTTTATATGTGGCTAGGAGGATTAGGCTTTGATCGTGTTGAATCTTGAGAAATAGTCTCGTTTGGTCTCGTTTGTGTGAGAGGTTGCGGCTTCGCCTCGAATAGAAGCTTGGTAGAGTGGTCCACCTCTCGAACGTGGTCAAGGAAGAGCGAGTTCCTCTCGAAAGAACTTATCATGTCATTGTATCTTTTTTATTTTCAGTTTATATCAACAAGAATCCTACCTTTCCCACATATCTCTTCTATAAAACCCTAAAAATTCCATCTTTCCATAAAAAATCCCACATTTCCCCAAAAACCTTAACTTTCTACATCAAAGCCCTAGCGGATCTTATCAATTTGGTATCAGAGCAGATTGAGGGGCAAGCAGATCGAGGGAATCATGGGATGGACAGTAGAGTGAGAAAGCTGAATATGCACATATTTGAGGGAGATGATCCTTATGGCTGGATATTGATAGATACTGAATTTTTGGCCCATTAAGAGCGTTTTCATACTTTTGGATTTTTGGGGATTTTTCAAAATTTTCAATTTTAGAGTTCGTTTTGTAATTTCTTATTTTCATTTTATTATTTATAGGGGCTAAGGGTTTGGGGATGTTCATGCTTGATTATTGTGAGAGAAACTTCGTAGAGATTAAGATTTTCCTCGTTATTGGAGAGCAAGGCCCCCTCTCGATTTGGTGACTTGTGGGAGCAGATTCATCTCGAAAGAAACCAACATATTGTGTAATCCTTTTTATTTCTATAAAAATATTATCTTTTATCCAAATCCCTAAATTTCTACCACAAAACACTAGAAAATCCTATCAAGTGGTATCAGAGCCTAGATTGCATGGCGAGAGCAAAAAGGATCGAAGCTTAGGAGGCATCGGCGAACAGAACCATAGCCATAATAAAGGAAATCTTGGAGATCCTTCGCGACAAGGGGGCTACATAGCCATATCTGAAGAAGAACAAGGACCATGGCACAAATCCAGAGCCAAAGGCGATGCCTTTGGACAAGGAGACCCATTCAAAGAATGATCTGGCTTTAGATATGGCCACCAATGACGAGTCCGACACAAATCTAGAACAAAGGTGGCACCTTTGGATCCGGAAGGAGGAAAGGATGTCAACTTGAAAACAGATCTACAATCAGGCGTCGTAGAATTGTTCGTGGAGAAAGGAGCAAGGTCATCGACCCACCTCATGGGCTCACCAGCCCCCGGGGCCTGCTCGCAGACCTGCAAGGCCAGCCGATCACTACAGGCTGCATGCAGGGCCGCCAGCCTGCCTACGGGGCAGGGTAGCCCCTACAGCCAACCTGCAGACCCGGATGGGGCCCTGCTCTTGTCATGCAGGCCCTGTTGGACATGCCCGCAATTCTGCAGGGCCACCAGGGCATATTCGCAGTCCTACTGGGCCCACCATGGCCCGACGACACCCTTCGATGCCCACGAGGCCTAACAATGCTATTAAGTGGCCCCATGGCCCATGGTTTTAGTCGGACAACCTCTCGAGCTTCAACATACGTATTTTGGACATAAAGGACCTTCCGAGGAGTTTGACGACTACCGTGGCTTCCATTTAGAATTTGCAGGGATGATGGAGACCTTCGCTAGCCATACAATGACGAAGGAGGCGCACAATACTATGGCCATTCTGAGAGCAACAACGCTTGCGGTGGAGACTAATCCTTTTCTAACACATGAGGAGGCATGCAACCCACTTGGAGCAGATGGCACACGCACTGCATGCACCACTTTGAGAACAATGTGATTTTTCGACGACAGAGTAATGATGGATCTGGAATTTTGGCCTATCATGAGTGTTTTCGTAATTTTTGGATTTATAGGGTTTTTTCGTAATTTTCGGTTTTAGGGTTCTTTTTGTAATTTCTTATTTTCAGTTTATTATTTATAGGGGCTAGGGATTAGGGATGCACATGCTTGATAATTGTGAAAGAAACTTCATAGAGATTGAGATTTTCCTCAGTTATTGGAGACGTGTGCCCCCTCTCGACTTTGGTGGCTTGGGAGAGCTGTTTCCTATCGAAAGAAACCAACATATCTTGTGTTCCTTTTAATTCCTATAAAAATATTATCTTTTTTCCAAATCCTTAAATTTCTACCCCAAAACATTAGAAAATCCTATCAGATATACAGAGCTGAGAGATTTTTTGTGATGACACGCATAACAGAGTGGCAGAAATTAAAGGTGATCGGCGTCTGTTTTGAAGGGAAAAAGCACTCTCTTGGTTCTTTTGGAGGTAGCAAAGAATACATATACACTAATAGAAGGTGCTCAATGACTGTTTGGTGGACAGGTTTCGAGTTACCCAATGAAAAAACTTGCATGAACAGTTGAAAAATTGATGGCACTCAAGCATGATGGGTCCGCCAGGAAGTATAGAAAGAAGTTTGAGACACTCTCAAAACGAGCCAGAGACATACCGGATGAGACTTCGAGGGTGAGCTTCATGAATGGGCTCAAGCAAAACATCCGCGTAAAACTCCGCAGTCACCAGCCTAGGGGACTGGTGAAGACAATGGACCTAGCACAGTTGGTAGAAGATCGTCTGACTGAGAAGAGGAGGTCTAGAGGGACTGGGGATGGCTCATCTTTTCACAGGCAGCCAGCGATAGGAGGATAGAATACATCAGCAAGGATAGAGCATGCCAGCAGAGAGAAATGCAACGAGTCATAATCGGGTTGGCAGTTCAAGAAGATGACGGAGTCTGAGATGAAGGAGAAGAGCCTGAAGGGGTTGTGTTTCAAGTGCGATAAGAAGTTTACCCCGGACATCGTTGTGAAGTTTGCAAGCTCCAGCTTATGATAATGGACGAGGATGAGGTAGACGATGTCATGGATGGAGAAAAGCCCGAGGAAGACGAGCATCTTCACTTGAAGTAGCATGCCCATGGTTTTCATGCACTACCTTGAGAACAAGGTGGTTTTTCGGGGACGAAATAATGATGTGACTGCATTTTATTATGAAAATGGTCAGGAATTTTTTGAGTTTTAGGGGCATTTTGGTAATTTTCGAATTTCTAGAAGGGTTTTCGTAATTTTCAGTTTTAGGGTTTTTTTGGAGTTGTGTATTTTCATATTAGTATTTATATAGGGCTAGGGGGATTATGGCTTTGATCATGTTGAATCTTGAGAAAAAGGTCACGTTTGTGGTAGGTTGCAGCTTCGTCTTTTAATATAAGCTTGTGAGAGCGGTCCACCTCTCCAACGTGACCAATGAAGAGCGAGTTCTTCTCGAAAAAACTCATCATATCATTGTATCTCTTTTATTTTCAGTTTTTCATCAATAAAAATTTCCCTTTTTCCCCAAATCCTCTCTACCAAACCCTAAAAATCTCGTTTTTCCATTAAAAACCTCACATTTCCACCAAAACCCCTAACTTTATACATCAAAACCTCAGCGGATCCTATCAACAACAGTAAGCATGTTTTGAAAGTTCAAAATATTATATGTCCAAGATAAGGCTTAACGATAACATACCCTGAACGGTGCTGATCATCCCCCAAACCTCTCTCAACAATCGGTTTAGCCCCAAGATCTGAAAGCCTTTTGTCCAGCTTCTTTGCAGCAAACTGCAAAAATAATTCAACTATAAAATTATATGCATAATAAATCAAAAGACTTCAATAAATGTCATGCACATTTCCATAATAGACAAAAAATAGAGAAAAAATTGATGTACCCTGATCCAGCAAGATCTCCTACTTCTACTAGAACTATAGCAACAGATTCCCACCTATTAGACAACATTAAGAATAACCGGTATCAGGTGGCAACTGAGGAAATCTTCCTCAGAAGGTGACCAAAATTTTACCTTCCACTCATTTTTAGCCGATCTGCACGTTCATGTTGATGGCATACCCAAAACGCACACATATAAAAAATTATCGTGTGTTTTTTGCATGCGTTTTACCTTAGGATCTAGGGATGGAAAAAAATTGTTATTTGAAACAATTAAAATTTAGACCACTCAGTGAAAGGGAAAAAAATTATGTGCAAAACATAAGATTATTGGTATATGTGTGCCTTAGGCATGAAAATGAACATAGGATCATCCAAAACAGGAGTGGAGGTTGGACCCTCCAATAAAGAAATCATCCAAAACAGGAGTGGAGGTTGGACCCTCCAATAAAAAAGTGGCAGTCAGACTTTTGGCTGCCACCTGAGGAACAATTTCTCAGTTGCCATCTAATGCCTCTGTGTGTGTGTGTGTGCACTCACTTGCGTGAGTGTACATGCGCACGCTCTCCCACGCGTGAGTGTATACTCTTGAATGAGGTACTCAAATACACGGATGAAGTGAACATATAATATAGGAGGGTAATATAGACTTGTCCATTCCTTGGGAAATATTTGTAATTACTATGGCTTAGCTTTCACTCGGCTTCCAGTTCGGTATATGCTTCAAACCACATTGACTTCTCCATGTCACCATATCTATGGAGTAAATAATTTTATATGGATATTAAGCTCCCTCCATGTAATTCCATGATTAATTCCATTAGGGTTAGCAGTCCATCCGAGATGAAAAATATCAAGAACTCTAAACCCACTAGAGTTCAGAATTTTGCCTAGTATGCAAAGAGCAATCCACCGCTAAAAATAGGAAGGAGATCTTGATTATTACGATAAGCAACTACACTAACAACCATACAGTTACGATTGAGATCTATCGTGATAGCCTAGGGGAGAATAAAGCGCCGACTCTAGAAATGCCCTAAAAGTACGATGTATAACAACCCACAGCAGAATGCCATTGCTATTGTACAATCAGTTAAGCAGTCAGCAAAAGACTGATTAAAAGAAAATCATCTTTATATTATAATCACAATTTACTTTTAAGTTTAAACAAGGAGAGAAGAGAAAAGGGGGATTGTTACACTCTGATAAACATATTTCTACACTTGCAGAATCGAATCCCAAACAGGTTTGAGTCAGTCATCTCTACTCTCATTAATTTATGCTAGAAAGAAATTTTTTAAGCGTTGAACTCATAATTTGGTAATAGAAACAAATTAAGTCAATTACTTCACATGTAATCATTAATTAACAAATGCAGGTCATTTTTCATAATTTGTCACCAGTTCACAAATGATAATGAACGCAAAATGAATCACCCTACATGATCTATAAAGGAAATCATATTGTGAGTACAAAAAAGAAAATTAAAATGATATAATGCTACACTTTTCATTCTTAAAAGCATTAAATGGTTTGACAAAAAAAATTACAATCAATGTATATCCTCTTACTCTTAGTGGAGACTAAAAAATATTCCACTCTGCAATCACATTCAGAAACAAAAACATATTTGGGGTTATTTGACTAAATAATATTCGAAACAATTGCTTTTATTAGTTTTAGAGTAGGATAGAACATGAGCAGGGGGTTTCATGGTGAGTCAAACCAGAGAAGGCATAATCTGGAGTGTGATACTCTAACCCGAGAGCTTAGGCTATTAAGTAGAGGCTCAAATTTCAAAATAAATCCGTCATGTTTTCTTGTGTTTATGATGTGGGACCATGTTTATAATACATGATCTTAACAAGAAGCAATATGCACTTAAACTGTAAGAAATAATTGCATTTTCTAATCGTGATGTTGCATCTTCTCGTTGCATCATAAAAAAATTTAGTATATCCCAGACTTAGTTAACAAGCTTAACCACAAGACTGTTTATATATAAAGTTCAACGTCCAAGTAAGGAACAGGAAATGGGAAACACAGACTGATCGACACATGCAAAGACTTTAAACAGGTTGATACGATCCGGTCGATCGATCAATCAAATCAGTAATTTAAAAGTGGAAAATATGAAAAAGAGGAATTTTTATAGAAATTTCACAAAGAACGAAGAACAATGATAGATAATTCGGATCTCTTTGTAGAGAAGACCCTCTCTCCTAACTTTTAATTGAACAGAATAAAAGCCTAAATCTCCTTCACAAAGACACCTAGTTGTTCTTCACAAATAAGCATAAGAAAATACGAAAGGCAACTAGCCCTAAATAAATAGAAAAGGGGATTTACTAATCTAGTCTGAAAAGACTAGAATACCCCTGAATCCCACTACGCGATGTCCCCACATCTCCTGCGCCGCACGTAAGTCATCAAAGGCGGCAAAGGCGAGCTGACGGCTCGAGGGGGTGCGGGCCCATGTGGTGCATCCGTATCAATACCCCCCCTAAAGTACCACCTTGTCCTCAAGCTGGAAGTCTGGAAACTGTTCCTGGATCACGTTGTATGCCTCCCATGTGGCATCGCAGTCCGACAATCCCGTCCAATGTATCAGCACCTCCTTGCGCCCGCCCGGGTTCTGTCGAAATGCACGAACCTCCAACTGCTCTAGCATCACCTCCAAGTCCTCGTTCAACGTGGGTGGTAGCATGGGCGTTGCTGCCTACTCTCCAATGGCTCTCCGTAGCTGCGACACATGAAACATCGGATGGATCGTCACCGTAGGTGGCAGCCTCAACCTGTAGGCGACGACCTGACCAATCTTGGCTTCTATCTCAAAGGGTCCGTAGAACCCGACCGCTAACTTCTTATTCCTCCTCCTGGCCAAAGACTTCTGCCGACAGGGCCTCAGCTTCAGATATACCATATCCACCTCCTGGAAGTGTATGTCTCGACGATGTCCATCGGCCCTAGTCTTCATCACCTGTTGTGCCCTCAGTAGATGTTTCTTCAGCTCCTACAACAAGCTATCCCTCTCCTCCATAGACTCTTCTACCTGTGACACCGGGGTCTGCCTGTCCCCAAAACGAAGCAGAGAAGGCAGGTCGCGCCCATATAGGACCCAAAACGATGTCGTACCTACTACCGAATGGTACGAGGTATTGTACATGTGCCACTGTCGGGGCGTCTCTGAAGCAAAACACCGCAGATAGGTCTCTATGCTGCAGTTCACCACCTCGGTCTGGCCGTCTGTCTGAGGGTGGTAGGATGTACTCTTCTTCAACACTGTGCCCTGAATCCTGAACAGTTCCTTCCAGAACCCACTCAGGAAGACCTTATCCCTGTCATAAACTATAGGCTTTGGCACTCCATGCAGTCGTATCAGCTCCCGAGTGAAAGCGCTCGCCACCGATACTGCTGTGTAAGGATGCTTCAACGGTATGAAATGAGCATACTTACTCAACCGATCCACCACCACGAATATCACCATAAACACATCTGACCTCGGCAGGCCATCAATGAAATCCATAGTAACCTCCTCCCATACCTGCTCCGGCAAGGCCAGCGGCTGCAACAACCCGATGGTGCCATGACCATGTACTTATGACGATGGCAGACGTCACAAGCAGCTACCAAACGAGCTATCATCTTCCTCATCCCTGGCCAATACACCTCCCGAGCCATCCTCATATAAATCTGTTGCACCCTTGAGTGGCCACCCACCCCGGAACTATGAAACTCCTGAAACAAGACCGATATGAATGTGGACGTCTACGGTAACACCAACCTGCCATAGTACAGTAGCCTCCGTCCCTCCACCGAGTACCCCTCCGGTCCTCCTGCTCTGCTCTGTACTGACTCACGGATCTTCCTCAGCTCGGGGTCTCCCTCTGCCTCATGTATCATCGGCTCCCACCCTAACCATATGAGTAAAGAGAGGGCTCTCACACTGATGTCCTCCCCTCTGCGTGACAAGGCATCGGCAGCCTTATTCTCCAACCCTGACCTGTACTCAATAGTAAACCGGTACCCCCACTAGCTTGGACAACTACCTCTGGTGCTCCTCTGTGACCAACCACTGCTCCAATAAATACTTGAGACTACGATGGTTCGTCCTGACCACGAAGTCCCTCTCCAACAAATATGACTGCCACTTCTGCACTGCCAAGACAATCGCCATAAGTTTCCACTCATACACAGACTTCAGTCGTGCTCTGGCTGATAGCACGTGACTGAAATAAGTCATCGGCCATCCTCCCTGCATTAACACTGCCGCCAAGCCGTATTACGACGCATCTGTCTCCACCACAAATGGTACACTGAAATCCGGTAGAGCCAGAATCGGTGTCGTGGTCATCGCTACCTTCAAGGCCTCAAACGCCTTGGTCGCTTCCTCCCCCAACTGAACACATCCTTCTTCAACTGCTCGGTAAGGGGCCAGGATATAGTGCTATACCCATTCACGAACTTTCTGTAATAACCGGTCAGCCGCAGGAAGCCCCGTAACGCCCTCAACGTCGTAGGTAGGGGCCAGTCTAACATCGCCTCTATCTTCGATCTATCAGCTGTGACCCCTGCCTCAGAAATTACATGTCCTAGATACTCGACATGTCCCTGCCCAAACTTGCACTTCTTCTGGTTCGCATATAGCTGATTTGCCCACTCCTGAAAGGCCAACTCCAAGTGCTCAAGGTGCTCTGTCATAGTCCTGCTGTAGATGAGTATGTCGTCGAAGAACAACAATATGAACCTCTTCAGAAATGGATGGAACACCTTGTTCATCAAGGCCTGAAAGGTGGAGGGAGCATTGGTCATGCCGAAGAGCATAACCCGGAACTCGTAATGCCCCTCGTGTGTGCAGAACGCCGTCTTCGGCACATCCTCTGGCCTCATCAGTATCTGGTGGTATCCCGATCTCAAATCGATCTTCAAAAAGACTGATGCTCCGTGAAGCTCATCCAACATCTCATCGATTACTGGAATAGGAAACTTGTCGGAAACAGTTTCCTTATTCAGTGCTCGGTAGTCAACGCAGAAACGCGAGCTCCCGTCCTTCTTCTTCACTTGTAACACCGGGCTAGAGAATGGGCTAACACTGGGCTGGATCACCCCCCACCTGCATCATCTCCCGCACCATCCGCTTTATCTCGTCCTTCTGCACATGCAGATACTGGCATGGTCGTACACTCACTGGTGCTGCCCCCTCACGCAATACTATTGCGTGCTCGTGCCCCCGTACTGGTGGTAATCCCTGCGGCTCCTGAAAGACCTCCTGATACCGCTCTATCAGCTGCTCCACCTCGGCTGGGGTCTCCTCCTGCTGTGCCTCCCCCTCTGTCTCTGTACCTCGGCACTCCACCAGAAACCCCGCTCCTGATTTTTGCAGGGCACGTGATATGGCTTTGAAAGCCACTAAGGAAAAGCATAGGCTAGGGTCTCCTATCAAAACCACTGTGCGGTCCCCCTCCTGGAACTCCATCCTGAGCTGTTTCCAATTTAATTTGACCTCGCCTAACCCCTTCAGCCACTGTACGTCCAAAATCACATCCACATTGTCCAACTCCATAGGTAAAAAATCCTACATGATCTGCACTCCCTGCAGGGTCAAACACAGTCCCTTGCACATCCCGCTGCTCTCCTCCATCCTTCTTGTACCTAGCAGGACCGTGAACTTCTCCAAGGTGCTCAGCTGCAGCCCATGACGATCCACCAACTGTCTAGAAATGAAGTTGTGGGTGACCCCACTGTCTATAAGTACTGTCACTGTAGAGTCATCCAATCGCCCTGACAACTTCATGGTATGGTTCGGTGTGAACCTTACCACGAAGTTCAGGGATACCTCTGCTACATCCAAATGGGACTTCTCCTCCTCCGCGGCCTCCTCGATCTCATACTCCTCCTCACCCACAAAGCCCTGCTCATCTGGTACAATAGTGATCTGCAACAACCTGCTCGCATAGCGGTGACCAGAGGTAAACCGTTCATCACAGCAAAAGCACGGCCCTTTCGCCGTCTTCTCCCGTACCTCTGCCTCTGTCAACCGCCGCCCCAATGTCGCTGGGTGCACCTCTCCTCTAGCCTCAGGTGCTCCTGCAGGGGCCCTCAGGGTTACTGCTGATGCTGGGCGGGGGTTTTGGGTCCCCAAGTTCCCCGTATCCTCCTCTCATTCGCATGCTTCTCCTCCGCCTTGTGGGCCAGGCGAAGGACATCCTCCAAGGTCCCCAGGCTCTACATCCGCAACTCCGCCCGTATAGAGGGCTTCAACCCCCTCATGAAGTTCCCAATCATGACCTCATCTGTCACCCCTTTCACCCTGCTGTTCAGCATCTTAAACTTCTCCACATAGTCTCTCACTGTCCCCTCCTACCTCAGAGCCGACAGCTGCTCATAGAAGTCTCCCCCGTGGTCTCCTGAAATCGATCAACGATCTGTAATGACAGCTCCTTCCAAGTGCGAAAAGGGGTTCGCGCCACCTTCCATCAGTACCATGCCAGGGCCTTTCCATCAAAATAGATCCAGATGGCTCTCAAGACCTCCTCCTCTGTCAACCTCATCACCTGAAAGTAGTGTTCCGCTCGGTAGATCCAACCGTCAGGATCTGTGCCATCAAACACCGGCATCTTCAGCTTTATCAACTGTCGATCCGCGTTGATGTCACCCTACTGCATCTATCTCTGCCACGGGCACCACCCCACCCCAAACCTCCGCCAAGCGCCTCCACTGGTCCTCCACCATCCTCTCCGTACCGCTTCTCAGGCCAACCAGGCCTCTTCCAAGCCTCAATCTGGTAGTAGTACCCTGTAAACTCCGGTGGTCGCGCCAAAGTGGGCCCTTCGACCCCTCCGTACTGCTGGATAGGCACTGTCTGGTCTCCCAAATAGCCCTCGGGCCTTGCCCACGCCCCGGGAAGCCCTCAAAAGTCTGTCTGGGGTCGACTACTGGTCTCGGCCCCTGTGGAAAAGTCACCAGTCTCCAAAATTGGCCCGCAGGGGCTCCTATGGCAGCGTTCAACCCCCATCCTCCTCCACCGTGCCCTGACGCCCCTCCTGGGTTGGGGCCAAAACCCGCGACACCCCAATTTGGGCTGTGGAACATGCGGCACCCCCGCAGGGGTCCGCCCAGCTCGTCGCACCTCCGAAAGGGGGCACGCCTCCTCCCGTACCCCCGCGAGGGGGTGCAGTCATTGCGGTAAGCCCGGAGGGGCCTGTCGCTGCTGTCTCAGGCCCCAAAGGGCCTGTCGACCCTGCCGCGGGCCCCGGAGGGTCCCGCCGAAGTAGCCCCAGGCCCGCTAGGGCTTGTTGATGAGAACGCAGGCCCTAACGGGCCTGCCGCCTGACGAACAGGGCCGGTCAGCCCTGTTTCATGCTGCGCCAGGCTGAAAAGGGCTGTCGGAGCCACCGTCGCCTTCGGTTGACCTAGTGCCGTTGATTCGAGCGAGGAATCCCCCTGGATCTCCTCCCCTTGGATCTCCTTGCCCCGATCTCCCCCTTGCCGGTCGTTAGGGTTTGTAGCATCGCCATCATCGCAGGAATTGACGTCGTAGTTTCTCTCAAAAATTTCAGATCTGATGTAGCTTCTTTCAATCTCTGGAGATCATGTCCCGTCTGCGCGGCTTCTCTCCTCATGACCTGGAGTTCTATCTGGATGTCTTCTTGTGAATGGGTGTGACCTTTGATAGAATCCCCTATGGTTTTCTTCAACCTCTCGATCTCCCGGGTGAATTCTTCGCGAAGCCCTTGAACCTTTTCTTCCATCGGATCCGTCTTTCTCCTTGTACTCGCCGCCATCAGATCTCACCGCTCTGATACCAATTTGATACGATCCGGTCGATCGATCAATCAAATCAGTAATTTAAAAGTGGAAAATATGAAAAAGAGGAATTTTTATAGAAATTTCACGAAGAACGAAGAACAATGATAAATAATTCGGAACTCTTTGTAGAGGAGACCCTCTCTCCTAGCTTTTAATTGAACGGAATAAAAGCCTAAATCTCCTTCACAAAGATACCTAGTTGTTCTTCACAAATAAGCATAAGAAAATACGAAAGGCGGCTAGCCCTAAATAAATAGAAAAGTGGATTTATTAATCTAGTCTGAAAAGACTAAAATACCCATGAATCCCACTACGCGGTGTCCCCACATCTCCTGCGTCGCACGTAAGTCATCAAAGGCGGCAAAGGCGGGCTGGCGGCTCGGGGGGGGTGCGGGCCCAGGTGGTGCGTCCGCATCACAGGTATATTATGCTAATCAAACTCGAACAAACATGCCACCAATCCAAATCACAAAATGTATGTACTCGAGTTCATTGAAACTTGGTGTTAATTGTTAAATAATGCTCTCCTCAGCAGTCTGATAGAATACAAAATAATACTCATAATAAGCAGAGTTCTACGACATTTATTATATGAAATACTCTAGTTGATAGGAACTCTGATGATTGTGGGGACCCCATCACATTATAAAAATGCTTGGTTCATTGTTAAGATGAAGAAATAATGTGTGAAACTAAAAATAAATATCCATATTATAAACATCATGGATACACTTACATATGAGAACACATAATTTGGCATATAAGCATTACCAAACACATAATTTGGCATAGATGAAGAAATAAATATTACATTACGGGAGGAATGATAATAGGCATATTGTCACAGGCAAAATTGGCTCGAACTATTCTACAGATATAATATATTTATTATTTATGCTTTTGTACTCTCAGATAATGTCAATGAACTTATTTACCATCTAAGAAGATATATAATAACATAGTAATGGAGACATAATTAACAAGCAATCATGGAAGAAAAGAATCGACACGCTAATGCAAATGTTCAATGATCTGTAAATTATTACATTATATTTCTGGTAGGTAGAGTCACCTAATCCAAAAACTGCATACCGGAGCCCTTCTAACCATTGATTGCTTAAATTTCTATTCAAAAGAAACCTCCAAAATGCCTGAAAAAAAATTGATCATTAAATCACAATCACTTAACGAAAAGTTACACAAACTACCATGGAAAAAGATACAAAGAAAACCAACCTTCATAGAATCTGGTGCATCTCCCTGTCCTGTAGTTGAAACAATAAAAATGACCATGTGTTCATCTGGTAAATGACACTGATATTAATCATGTTAGCTTGTAGAATATCTTGATAAAGATTGCATGACAAGATGCAATCGACAGTACAAGTTTACGGTGAAGTTGGAGAAACCATGGCAAGAGGGAGCCTAAAGTAGCATAAAATGTAAAACAGAAGGACTAAGGCGGAAGAAAAATAGATAACCAGTGTTTTTATATTAACAATTTTAAGAAAGAAACGAGATAATTGATGCACATGATTTTGAAATAAGGAAAAAAAAAAGCACATTGCTGGCCTTGTTATATGGCGCATACTGACTTCATTTGTTTCTGCTCAAGATTAAGCTTCAATTTGGAAAATCATCTTGTGCAATGAGACGCACTTGGAAATCACCTCAAGCGCAATTCACCTAATGATCTAAAAGCATCTGGTGCTAGCTTGGATTACAGTGAAAACAGAAGCTACTGATTCCCATACAAAGTTAGTCTGCCAGTATAGAGTTTTGGTTGGCATTTACTTTTCATAGCACCAAGGAACAACATCTTCGCGCACACGCACGCCCACATGGGTATCAACTACTATAAAAGGGAACATCCTCCTATGACGGTCACAAATACACTCCCTAAATTTTGTTTGGATAATCAGCACCATTGATTTTAATCATTATGTTCGAAAACCCAAATACACCAAAGACAAGTGAACCCTAAGCTTTTTGCTTCTAAGCTTTTTGCTTGTTAATCTAGGGGTAAGAAAAGTTATATTATTGTGAAACCGGTGTTTTTCCAACGAGCTGGTGTATGGGTAAACAATATGGAAACCACAAATTCTTTTTACATATATATATATTTTAGAATATGTGTATATGAACATGAATTGGGTGGGGCTGAACAATGAGAAAAGTTGGAAAGTCAATTTTTTTACCACCATGTAGAAAATTCTCCCTTGGGGTAGCTAATACTCATCTCTCTGTATGTATATGTGTGTATATATATAATACAAACACGAATGTTTTTTAATATGGATGCTGATAAAGATAAAAAATAATTAAGGATGGCTAAGATTTCATCTCGAATAACCAATGGCTGTGATGAAAGGATGTGAAATTTTAGGAGGGAACCCTGAAAATTTTGGAGGGAATGCTGAAATTTTCGGAGGGGTTTCAGGCTTATTTTAGTTGAAATTTTGGTTGTGGATAAATGTGATGATTTCTCTCTTCTTCTTCTCTCTCCCATCACCTCATCTATACCATAAACTTCCTTTTTCTACTTCGGATAACCTCTCAAGATCCAGCAATAGTATGTACGCATCTCCGATCTCCTCTCAAGATCCGGCAATGCATGTATCTCTGATCTCCTTATGATTTTTCTTATTTTTAATTCTTTTGGTTGTTTCGAGCTCAATAAACTCAAGAAGGACTTCAAGATTGTCTGTTATGGTCTCTGTGGATCGAGTGGCTGTTCCAGAACAAAGAGTTGGATCTGCTTAAATCTTTGGCCCTTGAACATTATCAAGGATCCGGGCTCTAATCTTTCTCAATAGATCTGAAAAAGATAAGTAATCCCATTTTGCAACTCTTTTGACCAAAACAATGAGTTCTTCTAGCTTCTTTAGTTTTCTCACTCTTTCTTTCTTTCATCATTTAATTTTTTGAATGTCTTTTTTGAACTCCAATATTAACTGCATAGATTTTGTTTTTGGTTTTTTTTCCTTGTCAAAGAAGAGCACAATTGAGTTGATAATTCATTGCCCATGCATATCCATTGTTTGATGGATGTTCTCTGAGAGAACTAACACATCCATGGAAATTGAAGCATATCTTGATAAGCTGACTCCTTGACCCAATTCTTCACCACATCCAATCAGGGTTGATATGCATATAGAATATTTCAGATGTTGGATTGATTATCATATGAAATCTTAAGCTTTCCCAGTGAATTGACAATAAAGTTATGGCTTATAAAGATCCAGATTAATGGGTTAACTATGTAACACCGAAAGAACGATTTGATGTTCGTGACTTAACATGATTTGCCTAGTTGTGAGAAAAGAATTCGATACAATACTACCTCCCTTTCTTATTAGAAATATGGAGGAAAAACTTAGATTAAGAATCAGGTTTGGGCTAAGATGCTCCTTATAAAGTGATAGCATGATCATATCAATTAAGTTTGTAGTCCGATACAACCCAATAATAAAAAATATTGGAAATATTCTATGTATCTATTTGTCTTTCCTACATTCAATAATCTAATTAATTTACTTCAATCTTTGTCTCACTAAAGGGTAATACCACCAACATTCATTTCCTATAAGATTTTATACATCTTGCAATAACAAACTATCCTTCTTGCATCAATGTTCCAATTACTTAATAATGAAGAATGAGTATCCACATTAGCTTTTTTGGTTTAAGCAAATAATTTACGTCATTTACAATAGATATGTCTATTCTATATGATAAGCAAATTTTGAATGAGGATACTGATTAGGTCAAAATGGCTAATAAAAGGATGATTGGAATTTAATCTGGAATCATCAATAGCTGGGATGAAAAATGATGAAACTTTTTAAGGAGAAACCCTTAGGAAATCATGTCATTTTTTTGAAAGAAATCCATTGAGAAAATTTGGTTGTAGGTGAAATTTTTAATGATGAAGATTTTGAATAGGGCGGGCTGCAAATTATTAGGCAAACCCCTAGTGAACTTTTGAAATGGTTTGGAAATTTTTAAGTGGGGAATATATTGAATGGGGTTGAAATTTGTGAGTGAAAAGATTTTGAATGTGGTTCAAATTTTGTGGATAAAAATTATGAATGGGGTGTAAATCTTTACGTGTGAAGATTTTGAATGATATTGTTGAAATTTTTAAGGAAAAAATTTCAAATGTGGTTGCATTTTAAGGAAATATTTTGAATGGGATCGTTTAACTTTTTTAAGGAAAGGTTTTGAAATCATTATGACTAGTGTATATATATTTAGTCTATGGTACACTTAAAAAGATCAAATGTGCAGATGATATCACCTTAGATTTAAAAAAATTAGCAACAAAGCGTTCAACACCAGCAGGCACTCATCTTGGTTCTCTTCCATCGAAGGTATTACCATCGCATAAAAAGCGAAGACCGTCAATGAGATATTTTGGTTGGTGATTTTGGATCCGAGAGAGAAAGAGAGAGCAAAGCAGAGACAATGGGGTTTGGATAAATTGGGGTGAACAATAAAGTATAACGGGTTTTGGGTTGTGTCTGGTCCGGTCAGATAGAGTTGTTGCAAAAGCCCTAACCGGAACGGGGGTTGGACTACAAATGGGCTCTTTGTTGTATTACTAATTAGGAGTTCAAGAGTAAATGGGCCCAAGACGAGGCTGGGAGATGGGGATGAAAATGGGCCGGGTTGTACCAGATCAAGGCTACGTCCCGACCCCAGCTCCAATATACTTCGGGCCAAAAATCCAGCCCCAGCTCCGACCTATATCCTTTTAAATGTTAAGCTTGCTAAGAATACATTAAGATTATGATTTTGGATAATGTGGTTACTTGGCATGGTATCAAATCAAAATGTTTTCAATCAATATGGGTTTAACCCTTATCACAATTTAAAATATTTATTTATCCCCATATATTATGTCTTTCCAAGCAAATTGTGTTCACAATTGAGGTCACTCAATGTGACTCCTTAAGCACCTTGAAGTGTTATTCTGCTAGCCCAAGCATTAAGAACTCAGTTTCAATTTCATTCCTCTAATAAAACTTAATTTCAAACGATTTTGACAGTTTTGTTATCTGTTTTGGTTTTGGTGTGCTTTTATTATAGAGCTATGAGTACATTACTGGATTAAAGAATAAACAAAAAGTTCGTATTTTATATAAATAAAAAATATTTTTCTATATTGATAAGAGTTTGGGAACCTAAAACCATTTGAAGAAGTTATATTGGTTTACACACAACCTGAAAACCAAAGCTTGTACCCACTTAACTAAGTTATACGGATCCAAAACCTAAGGCATATTTGATACTTTTTTAGAATGTAGGTTTCATGGGTCTAGAATTTGACTAAATTTTAAGCTAAACCCAAACCAGATAAACTTAATTACATTCCAAACAGGTTTGGGTTTAAATTAGATTTTAAGTTCAAACACAACCCTATTACTTACTTTACAATGAATCCCTAACCCTAATTGCAACAAAAAGCATGAAGCGTTGCTTCATCTTCCTGATTGTCGCAGCACCCGTATCCCCTTGTCGAAGCGGTGGTTGTCAGATAACTCGATACATGCTTTGGTAAAATCTCTCTTTTCTCTCCTCCTCTCATCTCTTTACTCTTGCTTTTTTGTTTGTTTACAAGGCCTGAAATGGTTTTTAAATTTTTGTTTAATTTGCTTCTGGCTTTTGCTTATATCATCATCTGTAGATTTTATATCCAATTTGGATATTTTTTGTATTTTTAAAGTCTTTTGGTAGCAACCAGCTTTTTGTGCCAATTTCCTACCAATTCTCATTGACATTCATGCGAAATGTTCGAAATTGTACGGGTTTAGCCAAGACCAATATCCTTTGGTTAGCCCACAATCTATAATCTTAAGCTTTTGAATAAAGTGGGTTTTTTACCAGAACATCAAGAAATTTCTTATGTATGACAATTTTTGATAGTGTTGATATACATTGTTAGCCTGCCTATAAACCAATAACTTAAGCTTTTAGATGAAGTGGCTACAAATATGGTATCGGAACAAGTAAGCATGGGTTCAAATCTCATTGTAAACCATAATTAACCCAAAAAATAAAATAAATTACCCCCATATGTTGTACCCCACATGTAACATAGTATCTGCTTTGCCCATTATGGCGAGTGTTGAGAGTGTTGTTATACACTGTTAACCCACAACCCAACAGAGTAAGCTTTCAGACTAGGTGGTTTAACATTTATTCTGCCTTTCCCAGCGAGTTGTGTATACCTTGGACGCATATCCATATAACTCAATGGCACTCACAAGGAGCGTACTATTTGCTTACTTTTCCCAGACCCATAAACTTAAGTTATTGGGTGAAGTGGTGGTTTGACAACACTATCAACAAATTTATCATAATTGATAACATAGCGTAGATAATTAAAAGCTCTTAAGAGAATTGGTTCCACTCTTACAAACTCTTAATTTGTGGCGGGCATGAAATATGCATGCATCATCTCTTTTCCAAATCACAGCTTTTCCTAATTCGTTATACTGCAAGAAGCGGAAAAATAAGTAAGACGAAATATATTACAGGATCGAAGGCGTCCATGGAGAGAACATCAACCGAAGGGCAGCCCCCGCGCAGGGCCTCCCTCCCCACTCGCTCGGCAGCGTCCATGGCGTTCCCCGTCTGCGAAGCGTACAGCACCAGCAGGCGCTCATCTTGGTTCTCTTCCATCGAAGGTATTACCATCGCATAAATAGCGAGGCTAACACACACACACAATTAGGGTTTGGGGTTGGATTCGACCTCGAATCGAAGTCAACCACGATGGGGGTTTGGAGAGAGAGACAGAGAAACTTTGGTCAAGGATTTTGGATTTCGATAGAGAGAGTAGCGGAGACGATGGGGTTTGGAGGAGAAAATTGGCTAAATGCCACCGGTCAAAGGTGGGTTTTAATTTTTACCACTAAGTTTAAAAACTTGGCTAAAATAACACCCTAACGAAAAAAGAGACGAAAATACCCCTTCGTTCCCAAAACAAGTGCAGCTGACGACGTTCTCCCTCCGGCGAGCGAATCCCAGCACCTCGCACCGCCTCGAACTCCCCTCGACAGCCTCGACACCGCTCATCACCGCCATCCCACAACCCAACGCCGACAACACCCCGCATATACGTCTACGTCGACGCCGAACTCCGACCACACCGCTTCGCCGTACTCCGACCACCCTGAATCTACGGAAACGCCTCGCCGTACTCCGACAAAGCCCTATGAGCCAATTTGCGCCAATATGCGCCAATATACGCCAATATACGTCACGATACGTGATGTATATTGGCGTATATTGGCGCATATTGGCGCAAATTGGCGCAAATTGGCTCTTAGAGCTTTGTCGGAGTACGGCGAGGCGTTGCTTTAGATTTAGGGTGGTCGAAGTACGGCGAAGTAGGCTTATAAGAAGGCAGGCGGAGTATTTACATATTTGGGGTTAACGTTGCTGTGGTGGAGATTTTGTGTAAGATTATTCCGTCTTGGGCAGACAACAGAGCAAATCCAATGTAAAGATCCTTTTCCGCATCAGAAACCAAATCTCTGTCCAAAAGGGTGATAAACCAAAAATATATAAAGAAAGGCTCTTGCTTGTTGCAGATTTTAAATTAAAAAAATCCGTCGTATGCATTACTCCAGTAAAACAATCTCGTCTTAAAAGCATGGCCTACACCAATTTTCCATGCTCCAGTTTTCCCATTCACAACCTACTAGCAACCAGAATTACTTCACATTGACCAAAGAAACACCATCTCACTGAGAAATGTATAGCCTATAATCAAAACGCCAGTTCACACCGACTGGTAATGAATGACAACAGATCCACAATGACTAAAGGCATGCAATCTTAACAAGCAAAATCAATATTAACAAACAAATCCCCAGTTCTATATCTAAAATTTACCCGCCAGTTAGCTATCCCCAAGTTCTCATTTCTCACTAACCACGCATTGTTTTACTAACAACAAGTGATGACCTAGGTCTGTGCAATTTGGGATAGTTCCCCAGAATCTACGGAAACGCCTCGTCGTACTCCGCCAAAGCTCTAAGAGCCAATTTGCGCCAATTTGCGCCAATATACGCCAATATACGTCACGATACGTGACGTATATTGGCGTATATTGGCGTATATTGGCGCAAATTGGCGCATATTGGCTCATAGGGCTTTGTCGGAGTACGGCGAGGCGTTTCCGTAGATGTGGGGTGGTCGGAGTACGGCGAAGCGGGGTGGTCGGAACCCAACGCCGACAACACCCCGCATATATGTCTACGTCGACGCCGAACTCCGACCACACCGCTTCGCCCTACTCCGACCACTCCACATCTACGGAAACGCCTCGCCGTACTCCGACAAAGCCCTAAGAGCCAATTTGTGCCAATATGCGCCAATATACGCCAATATACGCCAATATACGTCACGTATATTGGCGTATATTGGCGTATATTGGCGCAAATTGGCTCTTAGGGCTTTGTCGGAGTACGACGAGGCGTTTCCGTAGATTCGGGGTGGTCGGAGTACGGCGAAGCGGTGTGGTCGGAGTTCGGCGTCGACGTAGACGTATATGCGGGGTGTTGTCGGCGTTGGGTTGTGGGATGGCGGTGATGAGCGGTGTCGAGGCTGTCGAGGGGAGTTCGAGGCGGTGCGAGGTGCTGGGATTCGCTCGCCGGAGGGAGAACGTCGTTCACTGCACTTGTTTTCGCAAGGAGATTTGATTTTGTTGGGTTTAAGTGTTTGGGAACGAAGGGGTATTTTTGTCTCTTTTTTTGTTAGGGTGTTATTCTAGCCAAGTTTTTAAACTTAGTGGTAAAAATTAAAACACATCTTTGACCGGTGGCATTTAGCCAATTTTCTCGGGTTTGGAGATACTGGGGGATGACAAAAAAGAACAGGGAGTTGCTATGCGAACAGACCTTTTTGTTCAGTTCACCCACCACTTGGGTTTTCTAAGAATGCCATTTTTACTCTTTATAAAAACCCCGATTATACCCTCAACCTTGTTGGAACACCTATGGAAGACGAACAATTTCGGTGGAAGGAAAGCTTCTAATTTTCTTGTTTATTCTCATAGAGAAATCACATATTAATAGCCATACAGGTTGCATAACAAAATGCTAAACTAAAGGCTACAAATCCTCTAGAGGATATTATGCCATTAACAAAGAAATCAAATTATTCTCCTAATTAAGAGCCATCAATCCTTGACTTATTCTCCTAATTAAGAGCCATCAATCCTTGACTTATTCTCCTAATTAAGAGCCATCAATCCTTGACTTTATTCTCCTAGCAAACAATTAAGTATCCCAACAAACACTCCCTACTTAGGTGTTTGCCATATCTTCACATCCCGCACTCGCAGCTTGTCTCGCATCTCGACGAATTTGACTCTCCCAAGTGCCTTTCAACCTTTGTGAGCATGTCCGCCAATTGTTCACGAGTGTTGACATATTCCACCTCGAGTTTGCCCTTCTCAATGCACTCCCTAATGTAATGATATTTAGTGTCTATATGTTTGCTTCTTCCATGATACACCGGATTTTTGCAAAGAGCTATTGCCGACTTGTTGTCCACTCTAAGTAAGACCTTGCATCTTGAACGCTTCCGTATATCGTCAAGTAATTGAAGTAACCATACTCCTTGACAAGAGGCCGTTGCTGCCGCAATATATTGCGCCTCACAAAAAGATAAAGCCACCGTCGTTTGCTTGTGTGACGCCCAAGTAATGATATTTCCTCCAAGAAAGAAAACAATGCCCGTGGTACTCTTCCTATCATTTACATCACCCGCCATGTCACTATCGCTATAGCCCACCAGTCTTGCTTCACGATCGTTCCGACCATAAGTGATACCGTACCCAATCGTGCCTCGTATGTACCTCAATATTTGTTTCACCACCGCTTGATGTTGGGTGGTGGGCTTCTCCATGAACCGACTTGATATCCCCACCAAGTAGCAAATATCCGGGCGTGTGTTAACCAAATAGCGCAAGCTTCCAACAATGCTTCGATATTCTGTTGCATCCACCAACGGACTTGTATCCTCTTTGCTTAACTTGAGACGTTCCTCCATTGGAGTTTGGCACGGATTGCAATCCGCCAAACCACACCTTTCAAGAATCTTCATGGCATATCCCGCTTGGCACAAGGTAATAGATTGAGATGTTTGACGTACCTCAATGCCCAAATAGTAGGTGAGGAGCCCGAGATCACTCATGCTAAATAACGCCTTCATTTGGTCTTTAAACTTAGCCACCTCCATATCGCACGAACCAGCAATGATCAAATCATCTACATAAACTCCCACAAGTAGATTAGAATCTCCCACGTACCTCTTGTATACGGCATGCTCTTGCGGGCACCTTTCAAAACCAAGTGAGGTGAGACTTTGATCCAGCTTGGAGTTCCATGCTCGTGGCGCTTGACGAAGGCCATAGAGGGCCTTCCTCAACTTCAACACTTTATGTTCATCTCCCGCTTGCACATACCCCGGCGGCTGAGACACATAAACATCTTCACTTAAGTCACCATTCAAGAACGCAGACTTCACGTCCATATGATGGATATCACATCCTTCTTGTGCCGCTAACGCAATCAAAAGACGCACGGTCTCCATTCGAGCCACTGGAGCGAAAACTTCATCAAAGTCCACTCCCGGTTGCTGGATGTATCCCTTCACCACTAGACGAGCTTTGTGCTTAATGATTTCACCTTGCGAGTCTTTCTTCACTTTATAGACCCATTTCAAACCAATGGTCTTGTGGCCACTTGGAAGAGTGTCAATCTCCCAAGTATTGTTCTCAATGATCGAAGTCAGCTCCTCGTTCATCGCCTTTCGCCAACTTGCATGTTTTTCAGCCTCGGCAAAGCTTGATGGCTCTTCGGCTGTCCACATACATAGACCTGCATCCTCCAGCGCTAGATCCACCGGTTGTGACTCACTGTATATGTCTTGAAGTGACCGGAACCGTGTTGGTCCACTCAAGATAGAAGAAGACGGAGAGTCATCTCCAAGAGACCCACCAACAGAGGACCCTTCTCCAATAGATCTCCCCGCCGGTGAGACCCCACCTCCAGCTGGTTGACTTGCAGCGGACCGCAGCGAGGCCCCGCTCGCCGAAGGCAATGGCGAAGCGGCCAGAGTCTCTCTTCATATCAGCTCCCCGTCGCAGGTCCCGCTCGCCGCAGCTTCGAGCCGAAGGACCCCGTTCGCAGCAGCTCCCGGCAGAAGAGCCCGGTCATCCGCAGCTTCCGGTAGAAGAACCCCGCACGGCGAAGCCCCACCTGCGGAGACTCCTGCAGGCCGATCCGCCCCACCTGCGGCAACTACAGTGAGATCCACCCCGCCTGCAGCAGCTTCTGTTTCCGGTACAAGAAATGTTCCGCTAACAGAGAGCCCATCCGAAGCTTCCTTCGTCCACTCCCATTTCTCCGATTCCTTAAAAATAACATCCCGACTCACATGAATCCTTTTGGTAATTGGATCATATAGTCGGTAGGCTTTAGATCCCGTCTCATACCCGAACATCACCATCCTTTCGCTTCGATCGGCCAACTTCGTGAGATGCGGCTTCACAATCTTCGCAAACGCCACACACCCAAACACCCGCAAGTGTTGTACCGTGGGTTTCTTCTTGTGGAATGCTTCGTATGGGGTTTTCCCTTCAACTCCATGAGTGGCCGCTCGGTTGAGCAAGTAGACCGCCGTAGTCATCGCTTCTCCCCAAAACTCATTTGGCACGTTCTTTGACTTGAGTAAGCACCGGGCCATTGAAACCACCGTTTGGTTTCGTCGCTCCACAACGCCGTTTTGTTGCGGTGAATATGGCGCCGTGAGGAACCGCTTGACACCGGCTTCTTCACAATAAGAATTGAAGGCCTTTGAATTGAATTCTCCTCCTCTATCGCTTCGAAGGCCTCTTATCTTGTAATTCACTTCCATCTCAGCACATGCTTTCAATTTGACAAAAGCATCCAAGGCCTCATCCTTGGTTTTAATTAGTGCTATCCACATATATCTACTCAAATCATCGACAAGTAGGAGAAAGTATTGTTTACCTCCTCCCGGAGTTGGTGGTGAGATCGGCCCGCAAAGATCTCCATGAACCAACCCGAGTGGCTCCTTCGCCCGGCCAATAGCTTCTTGTGGGAACGGTGTGCACCGTTGCTTTCCCACAATGCAACCATCACAAAGTTGTTGAACATGCTTGATAGAGGGCATACCCTCTACCATTTCCTTCCGCCCCATGTCATGGAGAGACCGGAAGTTTAGGTGACCGTATCTCGAATGCCAAAGCCACTCTTCTTCGGCGTATTTCTCTGCTAACATAGCCACCGGTCGATCTACGTTTAGACCAAGAGTGTAGAGACGATTTTTGGATCTCTTTACCTTCGCCAACAAGCGTCTCTCTTGGTTAAACAAGAGCATGTAACCTCCTTCCATGACGATCTTACACCCGTTTTCTTCGAGTTGACCCAAGCTCGCTATATTCGTGCGGAGTTTGGGTATGTAGTACACATTTGTGAGCACCATAAGATCTCCCTTCAAAGCTTTGATGACAACTTCTCCACGTCCACAGATTTCTACCGCGGAACCATCACCAAATCTTACTTTTCCACTCACACTTGAGTCAAGTGCGGTGAAAAAATCTTTCGACCCCGTCATGTGGTTAGACGCTCCTGTGTCGAGGTACCACGTGTGATTTTCACAATCACTACGATGTTTTTCATGTCGTACCTTCTCTTCGTTGAGTAGAAGCTCCGTGCACACCAATGATGGGGCAAGATCTCCCTCTCCCTTTGCCATAAGAAGGGCCGGCTCGTACGCTACAAACTCCGCGAAGTTGGCTTTCTCCTCCTTCTTCCTAGAGGGGCACTCAGAGGCGTAGTGGCTGTACCTTTGACAAGTGAAGCACTGGATTTTGGACTTGTCGTAGCCCCCCTCCTTTTGATTCGGATTGGAATATCGTCCTCCACTACGACCGTGTCCTCCACCACGACCGCGTCCCCGGACATAATTTCCGCGGCCACGTCCATGGCCTCCTTCACCGATGGCCTTCTTGCTCCTTGCAGTCCACTCTTCTTGGGTCAAAAGGACTCGGCCATCTTCACTTTCAACACTCCCACGAATACGCTCTTCGTGGGTCTTCAAACGGGCAATTATTTCCTCCACAGTCATCTTCTTAAAGTCTCCAAATTGTTCAATGTTGGAAGCAATTTGGATAAACTTTGATGGCACCGCACGAAGAAATTTCTTCACTACAACCACCTCCTCGAGCTTTTCACCAAGCTCTCGTTGTTTATTGACGTTGGTCGTCAACTTCATGGCAAACTCGTCCACCGAGTCCGCATCCCTCATCTTAAGGGACTCGAACTCGCTCTTTAGCGTCTGTAACTTCGCCTCCTTGAGGTGATCTGCGCCTAGATTCATTGTATTCAGAGTTTCCCATGCCTCCTTCGCCGACTTATCCCCCAACATTAGGAGGATCTCATCGGGGACGGATTGGTAAAGCGCCGTTAGAGCCCTATGGTTCTTCCCGGCGTCAATGACCCCAGCTGGGTCGGATGGGTCGATGGCCTCCCATGCCTCCTGCACAGAGATGAACACCTTCATCTTCATCGACCATACCCCGTAATTGCTCCTCGTGAGCATGGGGTATTGGATGTTTCCTCTGTATGATCCCGTCCTCGGTGGATCCTCTGAACCACCTCCGGACGTCATTTAGAGAAACTCGAAGAAAATAACTCGCCTTTTACTTTGTGGCGTCGTCTTCCTTCTACTAGGGTTCCCAACGATGCTCTGATACCAATTGTTGGAACACCTATGGAAGACGAACAATTTCGGTGGAAGGAAAGCTTCTAATTTTCTTGTTTATTCTCATAGAGAAATCCCATATTAATAGCCATACAGGTTGCATAACAAAATGCTAAACTAAAGGCTACAAATCCTCTAGAGGATATTATGCCATTAACAAAGAAATCAAATTATTCTCCTAATTAAGAGCCATCAATCCTTGACTTATTCTCCTAATTAAGAGCCATCAATTCTTGACTTATTCTCCTAATTAAGAGCCATCAATCCTTGACTTATTCTCCTAATTAAGAACCATCAATCCTTGACTTTATTCTCCTAGCAAACAATTAAGTATCCCAACAAACCTCACCCAGCGTTGTTCGTGTCCGTCTCGTTCCCCTCAACCGACATTAGTGAGAAAGGAGGAGGAAAAAAAGAAGAAAAATGTTGGATTTGTTGTGAATGGGTATTTACTGGGTTGATGAGTTATTGGGCCAACCTAAGTGGTTGGGCCCATACCCACTTGTATTCTCCCCTTTGGCTATAAATATAGACTTGAGGGCTCTCCCCTCAGTAGTTGATTCATAACACGTTATCAGCACGAGTCTCTAAAAATTTTTTTCCACAAATTTTTCCGTTCGTTGCGAAGGCGAAGGCGAAGGCGAGATGGTAGATCCACGAGCGCGGTGCAAGGCTTCCTCCATCAAGGGTCGTCATCCGCGTAGGGCTTCGAGCAACCGTCGCTATATCCGGAGGACGGATATAGAGGTAAAAACTCTAAAAACAAGATTTTTAATCATACGTATGATTACCCCTCCCCTAGATCTCACAAGATCGTCATGGGGATTCATCGTCGCCTTGAAAACGACGGATTTTTCATCCCAAAAACCCAATTTTTAGGGTAAAAACTCAATTTTTAGGGTTAAAACCCTAATTTTGAACCCTCCGGCGGCTACCCGTCACCGGACCCCCCCCCCCCCCAAAACCCTCCCCTCGCCGGAAAACCCCCCCCACCACCATGGCCGCCTCCCCCTGCAGGGGGGCGCCCCCCGCCGCCGCCCCTGCAGGGGGCGGCGGCCCCCATGTCCGCCTCCCCCTGCAGGGGGGGCGGCCCCCTTGGCCGCCTCCCCCTGCAGGGGGGGCGGCGGCCCCCGCGGCCGCCTCCCCCTGCAGGGGGGGCGGCCCCCCCGCCGCCCCTCCTGCAGGGGGTGGCGGCCCCCGAGGCCGCGCCCCCCTGCAGGGGGGCGGCCTTGGCCGCTCCCCCCCTGCAGGGGGGGCGGCCTCCGCGGCCGCGCCCCCCTGCGGGGGGGCGGCCCCCGCCGCCCCCCCGCAGGGGGCGGCGGCGGCGCCGGCCGCGCCCCCACCCGCAGGGGGCGGCGGCGGCGCCCGCCCCCCCAGAAACCCTAGAAACGGAAAGAAAAAAAAAAATTAAAATTTCCAGATCTGTGGGCCTGAAGCCCACAGCAGATCTGTGGGCTTCAGGCCCACAGAATTCAAAAAAAAAAAATTCCAGATCTGTGGGCCTGAAGCCCACAGCAGATCTGTGGGCTTCAGGCCCACAGATTTCAAAAAAAAAAAAAGGAAAGAAGAGAAAGGAAAAAAAAAAGCCTATGGGCCCGAAGCCCACAGGTCGACTGCGGGCTTCAGACCCGCATGTTGTTTTATCTGAAAAAAAAAGGGGGAGGCAAAGGGCTATAAATTTGCCTCAAAAGGCAATTTATTAGCCTAAAAATTAATTTAAAATGGGGATTTAAGGGCAAAATATTCGTGAAAAATCACGGTAAATTACGGGACAAATACCGGGCAGGCGAGGACTTTTTGGGGATTCTTGGAGGGGGCTTTTGGGATGATGAGGAAAACTTTTTCCTCTGACAAAGAAAATGTTTATTTTGGGCTCTTAATCAATTTAATTGATTAAACCCATTCAATTTACAACCTTTGCATTGTAATGATTTTTTTTCTGCAAAAATCATATTTACATGCTTTGCATCTCTGGTATATTCTGTTGGATATTATATGCGTGGTTGTGCATTGTATTTAAAACTTAATAATTAGAAAGATCCTGCGACCGCTCTGCCGTTAGTAACCTAACGGTGTATGACGTTGCCCAGTGGTCCAATAATTATTAAGTGTTTAAATTATCTATCCATCTCTGCGAATATTAAATGCCTGTGATGCCTGTGATGAAAATGTCTGATGAAAATGTTGATGAGCACAATATTTCTGCAAGAATTGCTAAATGTGGTTTTTGGATCGGCCGTTTAGTCCCACAGTTTATTTCCCGCACTTTTCTTTTATTTTTGAGAGAAATTGTAGTGAGGAATTTATGTAAATGTCAAAGAAAGAAGACCAACTTCCACGAAGACGGAGGCCACGCTTGAAGATGGAGATATCATATGGGACCCACGGGGTTTCCAAAGTTGTATTTTCATTTTCTTTAAGCTGCAAATTTGTATAATTTGGACTGTGGACTTTTTTGGACTCTTTCTTGTGGGACTGGCCGATCCACACATTTAGCTTTTCGTTAAATATTGCCTCCACATGAAAATGTTTTCTCTGAATTAATTATTAATTCATGCATAATTGTGCTCTACTAGATAAATGGCTAATATTGCAAGCGTTAATTTCGAAGTACTGGAAGCATCAGAGAGAAACTATCTAAGCTGGAAGCTAGATGTAAAGTTTCACCTGCGGGCAAAGTCCCTCATCGCTGCTGTGACTGAAAAAGAAAATGTTAGCAATATAGAGAAGGCGCAAGCCATCACCTATATTCGCCGCCATGTGGACAAGACCTTAAAGGCTGAATACCTTACGGTCGAAGATCCATTTGAGCTATGGACTGCCCTTGAGGACAGGTATAAACATCAGAAAGATGTTATACTCCCAAGGGCACGATATGAGTGGGAGAACATGAGACTACAGGACTTTAAGTCCATTGCTGAGTACAACTCAGCACTTTTTAGCACCACCGCACGCCTGAAGTTGTGTGGTGAAAAAGTCTCAGAAAATCGCATGCTGGAAAAGACGTATACGTCCTTCCATGAAAAAGATGCGATACTCATGCAGCAATACCGTGAACGCAAGTTCACCAAGTATTCCGAGCTGCTGTCATGTTTACTCATGGCCGAGCAAAACAGAGAGCTTCTTCTCTCCACTCACAATATACGCTCTCCGGCACTGCCCCCCACCAGAAGCTCACTATTCCTCTTCCTTCAAAAAGAAGTGAGATAATAAAAGAAAAGAAAGACCACAAAAGGGGGGTCAACAGAAAAATGTCAAGGGTCATGTACAGCAGCAGCGAAATAATGAAAGTAAGCGGAAGTTCACGAGGCACAAAAAATAGAAATGATATCCCCCCACCCAAGAGGGAATGGGAAGACCAGTGCCAAAATTGTGGCATGAAAGGCCACTGGTCCAGACTGTGCCGAACTCCGCATCTTCTCCAGGATTTGTATAAAGAGAACAAGAAAAATAAAGCTGAAACAAACCTGATGACATCTGATGCTCCAGTTAAGTTTTTCAGCTGACGACTTCGAAAATAATGGCATGCTTAACTAGCCTTTTACTTTTATCTTAGCAAATTGTTATGAGAGCTTTTTGTATTACGCAATCTGTTTTGATTGAAAAATTTTAGTAGACAATAAATGAAAATGTTTATCTAAATATGCATGTGCCGATACGTTTCATCTTTTGAAACTGCTCTCATAAATGCTTAGTAGACAATAAACACGTACGATTTCTATCAATACAAAGCCCAATATCAGGGCTATATTGAAGATCCAGGGAATGCAACACAGTTGCCCCCAAACGACACAAAAATAATGGATGCACTAATCCCTCCGAATTCCAAAAAGAAACTTTCTAAGTTTCAAGGACATCCGTTTCAACGGATCCCATTTGGAAACAGCAAATGTAAAAGAAAAATTACCGTATGCAACGTCTCAAGAAAAAGGAGTAAAATCCACACTTGAACGTTTTGAGAGCCTTATAGGCCTCTATCATACGAAGATTCGGAGAAAGGAAGCAGAATTAAACGGAACACCTGAAGTGCCCTACATCAGCCAAGTTTTCACTCTGGCATGTTGGACTTGGCCACCCTGGATTTGTGATGCACAGCATCTTATCCTATGGGTATGACTTGAAGAACCAGAAGATTCTTCAGAAGGGAAAATTCCCTCGCATCCCTTACTATAAGGGAAGACTAATTGCAAGGCCATCTCCACAATAAGTTGAAAAAGAATCTCCACGCTTCCTCAAAAAAGAATACAAGGAGACAGATGTGGATAAAATCCACCACCCCTAGTGGGCTATTTTGGTACTTCATTGTACTAATAAATGCATCCTCAGAATATTCATACGTATGTCTACTACAAGACCCGCAACTTAGCTTTTCCAAAGCTATTGGCACAAGAATAAAAATGTTGCGGGCACATTTCCCAGACAATAAAATGTTGTAAATAAGTCTGGTTAATGTTGGGAAATATACCTCCCAGTCTTTTCAAGAGTATTGCCAATCAACGGGAATTGAAAATGAACATACAAGTGCCGCATGTTCATACCCAAAATGGGTCGGCAGAGTCACTTAAAAGGAGACTCCAATGGACTGAACGTCCATTAAATCCCGATTGCCTATGGATGCATGGGGACATGCAAACTCTACATGCTGCATCGTAAATGAAAATAAGACCCTCTGGAGGTCAGAGTCTCCAATGCAACTTGCATATGGAATGCCACCGAACATTTCTCATCTGAGAATCTTCGGTCGCGCAGTCTTAAATCCCCATTGCACCACCAAAGAGGACCAAATCGGTACTCAGCGTCGCCTAGGTATCAATGCAGGATTTGACTCACCCTCACTTATAAGATACCTAGAACCCCAAACGGGGGACGCATTTAAGGCACATCTTGAAGACTGTGATCTCGATGAGACGAGTTTTCCCAAAAATAGGCCCAGATACTGGAAAATCTGGCGCGAAGAAAATTATAACGTGGGATACAAACAGCTTGACCCACTATGATCCGGTAACAATACAATGTGTAGATGAGATCCAGAAGATCTTCCACACACAGAACACTGTTCACCAATTACCGGAATCATTTATTGACAACCAGAAGATTGTCAGATCACACATCCCTGCTGCAAAAACTCCAGCTAGGATTGACATCCCCGAGAATGGATGCAATCCACCAGCAGCAGAAGTGGCTGATCCTCAACAGAAAAGAGGCAGACCACCAGGCTCCAAGGACAGAAAC
The DNA here is from genome assembly GCA_030789695.1 of Scilla litardierei. Taxonomy (NCBI): domain Eukaryota; kingdom Viridiplantae; phylum Streptophyta; class Magnoliopsida; order Asparagales; family Asparagaceae; genus Scilla; species Scilla litardierei. The sequence continues at coordinate 75,309,831 of CM061138.1, read as the reverse complement.
TCCTGGAGACCTTAAGACAATACTACCACAGGACAATGAGCTCCTGTCCACACCATCACCCTTCCCGGAATCCACTGCAGAGGAATTGCCGGGAAAAAGTGAAATTAAGTAAATGTTGTACGTACTGGGGAGGTGTTGGACAGATAGAACATAAATTGTCGACAATATATTCACGTATTATATTGCCATATACATCGCAATGGCGATGATGTTTGTAAATTATCGTTCCACACTCCGTTGCTAGAAGGAAAACGTAGAGATTGGCCAAAATGTGGAACGTGGCAATAGAAGATGAGCTGGACTCACTTATGAAACGAGAAATGTTCGGACCTGAAGTCCAGACACCAAAAGGTGTCAAACCTGTGGATAAAACAAAGTATTGCAAACATAAGAAAAATAGATACAAAATCGTATGCTATACGGTACAACCTATAGCCCAAGGAAAATTTCGCTGAAACTAGGGATCGAACAAATTCAAATGAGCATGTCTCATAAATGATGCATCAGTCTCCCTAAGTTATCAAAAGCGGATACCTTACGATTTGGCGAAGGAAAATTTTGGATATGCTGTTATTGGATGTTGTGACGGCATACCTTCGTGGATATCTTGTAAAGATAATTTCCACATTTCCTTAAAATGCCTGAATAGACTTCGGGACGTCTATTCAAATGAAGAAATATAAGTATAACAAATAAATGTACAACCAAGAGAATCACTTGAGAAGTCAATGATTCCTACTGAAGGTTGTTTTTGCATCTATGCAAAGAACAGGATTAGAGATCTTAGTTGTAGACAACTAACATCTCATCGGATCTCCTGAAGAGAAAACCGAAATAAATGTACTAGCCTGACTTTTAAACATGAAATAAAAAAAGACCTAGGCAAATATAAAGTCATGGCTCATAGAATCCTGTTACAAACGCCCAGAAGTGCGTTGGAGATATTAACAGGACCATTGTCATCCAAAGTACACCTACGGTGGTACACTTACTGGATGAACAAAAAGAACCCTTCCGATCGCTGGAAGAGGGGGAGGATATAACTGGTCCTAAAGTCCCTTATCTTAGTGCAATCATGCACTCCTGGCTAACTGCATCTGTCCCGGTATAACAATTGCAGTAAACTCATTAGCCAGAGATAGTTGGCACCTAAAAAGGGCCATTAGACCTGAGTTAAGCCTTCTGCGCTTACTCCAAGGGTCGAAATATTCGGACTTACAAAATGTAGTAGCATCCTCCAATGTTTATGCAAATGCAGGTTTCAGGTCCAGTCCCTATGCTGAGAAATCACAGAACGGGTACCCACAGTGGGATGGCCATCCCCTGCAGATCTGCAAAGCAACTTATGAAGGCAACATCATCCTATCATTCCGAGATCCTCACCATTCCAGAATCACACCAATGGTGTACTTGAGGGCGCCTGGTGATACATCACATCCCAGTGACGACTGGGATAGAGGCTGGTTCTGTGGAGCTAACCATATAGTCTGAAGACCACATCAGAGGCGACAAAACTTAGCAACCTCCTCAGAGTCCCTGGATTCAGCAGCTGCTTGATGGTGACAAAATTTGTAATTTGTGTACATTTTCGGAATATTGTAAATAGGAGTGATGAGATAAGCCTAAGAGATCTGAAAGCCTAAGAGCTTTTACAGATCAGGGGGAGTTGAGGGAATTTGTACTCTTTTCCCTTAGCTATGGTTTTTCCCACTGGGTTTTCCATAGCCAAAGGTTTTAACGAGGCAAATCAAATCAACTCTGGATCCCGAAGTATCCACCCCTCTGTGACGCTCAGAATCCAGAAGTATTCATGAGCAGAGTCACTTGTACAAATCAGGGGGAGTTAAAGAGCGTTTGCACTCTTTTTCCTTAACTATGGTTTTTCCCACTGGGTTTTCCATAGCCAAAGGTTTTAACGAGGCAAATCTCACCAACTCAGGACCCTGAAGTATCCACCCCATGTGAGACCCAAACAGGCTCAGAATCCTGAAGTATTCATGAGCGGGGTCCACAACCATGGCTGGATAAGGGGGAGTGTTGTGAATGGGTATTTACTGGGTTGATGAGTTATTGGGCCAACCTAAGTGGTTGGGCCCATACCCACTTGTATTCTCCCCTTTGGCTATAAATATAGACTTGAGGGCTCTCCCCTCAGTAGTTGATTCATAACAGGATTTTGATATTGTACCGCATATCTTTATGATTTCATCACAACAGGATAGTGATATAAGAATAAAATGGATGATTGATGATTTGAAATTTTAATAAATTAACGGATCCGATCATCGGAAAAAATAACAGGGATGCGATTTTTACCGCTAGCCAAGCAAAAATTTCCTCGTAATGTTCTGAAAAAGACAAAGGAATTAGCCTGTTCATCGTTTAATGAATGGTTTGCACATAAAATCATGAATTTCAAATGGCTCATACATATGTTCATTCATCCTTTGTTCCCCTTTGAATTTCGTAGTCACGATGTCCCAAAGCAGGCCAACGGTGGAAGCCAGCAAATCTACAAGAAAATCTCTATCATATCCATTTAAGGAAAACCACATGAATCATGTGATTATGTACAAGATAGAGAATCCATTTCCATGAATACATTCATATTTCTTAATTAATATTGCAATCTGCACCTAATTGCAATCTGCACCATATTTAGTTGCCCTCCCTCCCTCCCTCTCTCCTCTCTCCTCCAAAATGTCTAATCTAAATGGCCTCAAACCCATCATCCCCTATCTATTGGGAGCAGCCATGGCTACAATTTTTCTCTGCCTGTGTCTATCTGCAGGCAAGATTGGCACAGGAAGTGCATTTGGGGCTGTAAACATTGGATCAAAGATGGCTAATACTCAGCAGGTTAGTGCTTTTTTTTTTTAATTTTTCTTACTTTTAATTTTTATTTTTATTTTTTTTTGGGAAGTTCTGTTAATGCTGATTTATAATGCTATGCATGTTGATGGTGATATAGAAATGTTTATGTTGATGCTGGTTTCATAAGCACCATGAGTACATCTGAATAACATTCAGCTTCTTTCTTGATCACGGTGAACAGGAGATAACCAAAACATTGAAGAGAGCGGCGATGGACGACAGGACGGTCATAATCACGGTGGTGAACGAGGAGTGGGCGTCGCCGGGCTCCATACTCGATCTCTTTCTTGAGAGCTTCCGCGTCGGTCGGAACACCGGACAACTCTTGAGGCATCTGGTGGTCGTGGCGGCGGATCCCGTGGCGTTTGGCCGCTGCAAGGCTTTGCACGGCCATTGCCTCATGGCCTCCGACCATGGGGGCATGATGGGCCATGACCACTTGAAGATGATGTGGTGGAGGCTTGAGTTCCTCAAGTCCGTTTTAGAGCTGGGGTACAACTTCATCTCCACGGTATGTGTCTGAGAGAAGCCCTGATCTCATTCTTTTGTTTATGAGAAAGGTTACCATATAATCAAAGCTTTTCTGATGCAGGACACTGATGTTATGTGGTTCAGAAACCCCTTCTCTCACTTCCCAAATGGCGCACAAATCACCATCAGCGACTACTACCTAAAAAATCCCTCCGATCATCGGCGTAATTTGGCCAACTGCGGATTTATGTACGTGAAGTCCTCCTCTCAATCTATTGAATTCTTCAAGTTCTGGATAATGGCTAGGCTGCTGTACCCCGACAAAAACGAGCAGCAAATATTCAACATCATCAGGCACGACAAGTACGCCACCAGGTTAGCAATTGACGTGGGCTTTCTGGATACAAACTCCTTCGCAAATTTCTGCAACCCAGGCAAGGATCTGAGCAAGGTATGCACGATGCATGCGAACTGCTGCATTGGCCTGGAGAGGAAAATTCACGACCTGAGGGTTGTTCTCGAGGACTGGAAGAACTACACGAGTCGCCCGAGGTCAGAGAGAGCCAAGGGTGGCTTCTCTTGGAGAGCTCCTGATAAGTGTAAGCTGTCGGGATTTGTGGCGTGAAGAAAATTGTGAAGTGGAATACAATATGTGAGCCAACTCCTCGTCACTTCCTCTTCTGCGGCCATAGCATGGCTAGGATATGTAGAAATTTAAGGTAGATAATTAAACACCTCACCTTCAACGCAACTGAATAAGACCGAGAGAGGAATTACAATGCTTTCTGGATCCGATTTGGAATCATGAAGAGAAACCGGAAGCTTTTCATCGCCAAGATTACTTTCCTGTCTTTCTTCTTGAGATGAGTTTTGTGAGAGAAGAAGAACGTAAAATAACAACGTATATCTCATATCCTTCTCACATAGCCTCCAAGGGGTATTCATAGAAATATGGGAGAAATTTATTTAACGACATCTCTTCCCAACGATAGGGTAGTTAGAATTACAAATTTACATTAGGAACCATCAACTTCTCTTAATTTCAATTATCTACCAAGGCTAATCAAAATTGCATATAAGTCCCTCAATCCTATAATATTTACATTCTAAGTACTCCTCGGGTAAAAACACGTCATGGTCGTACCCAATTCCAACATCTCGCACTCGCACATGATGTGCTTGTTGTTACAGAAACAACATGCGAAGAAGACTTTTTCATAATTGGTCATTTGTTCGTGCGACCCATAAGCGAACATATGCAATCTTGCTGTGCACTGATTAGAGATACACAACTGTCCTTTTTAGACTACAATCCTCTAAAAATTCATGTCGCTTATAATTAATACACCATGTCTAGTTTGTTGTATCAGTTTAAGTATTCATGATTCCTTTTTTTAATTATTTACTCTTGAAGACAACACAGATTGGCCGGCCTGTGAGATCATTAAACTTGATATCAATAAAGTTAGTCTTTCCTTTGCACTCAATGCCCTAAGTCTCAACTCAGCTGCTTTCCTAAACAAATTCTTTTAGACTGAATCAATCATGGTCATAAAAAATATGCTAAAGTAGCTATCAACATGATTGAGACTTCGAATAATAGTCAATAGGTCAAAAGGTATTGTGAGGAATCCAATCCTTTAGGAATTCACACAGTGGAGATGCAGTGATCCACTTTCTCACTTCTCATTATGGTCAACTCCAGCAAAAGTGGTATGAATCATATGCAACGGTATATTGCGTATGTCTTAGGAGTAATTCCTCCGACACCATTCAGACTTCAGTTGAATGTATCCATACATTTAACACTAAATTCTACAGTAATTTAATACTCTAAGAATTTGTGTCTGGCTTATGAATATGTTTAGATGAACCTTGGGAAATCAGTTCATTTCGGTCATTATTTGTATATATATATATATATATATGACATCATTTTGAAACTTTATTCAAGGCAACTTTCATAAGAGGATCAAGTCTCATCCATATCCGTTCACCTAAGAACGTCAGAGGTGATTGCGTGTGTGGTTGTTGGGGAATGTATGCCCTTTAGGCAATTATTGTAATTGTAATAAACATCTTGTTTGAAATAATAGTAAGCTATTTGGCATTCTTTATCTTTGTAATAAACATAACAGTTGTGGTTATATGTTATATGATACATGGATAACATCCCATGACTTATGCAAGAAACATTGGGATCATGATGAGATCATGATAACGAGGCCAATGTGTCCGTCGAACATATGTCTAGAAATGTTCATGGTCAGAGAAATATCAAGACTAGACATCGATATTCCAGTTAGACCAATGTGTATTGATCTATATATACCATCGGATTGTAGTAATTGACCTCATAGCCAATCGGTGTGGAGACATTGGTAGATGATGCACATGTGCTTTTTAGAGAACAAGTTCACAGAATGATTCGCTAGAGATGCTTTTGTATGGTTATAATACTTTGACTGTCAACAGAAGATCTTATGTGATAGTAGATGATGTATAGTCCTTATGGCTAGAGATGCGCTAAAAGACCTTGCATGCGGAAGATTATACTTTGACATTTACTGAACATTGGCTTTATAACTGATGTGTAGGTACTTGTTTGGTATAGTCGGAAGCATGTGAAGGGGGTGACCATGCTACCAGGATTCGTCTCCTCCGGTATGTGTGGTTAATGTCACAATAGAGTCAAAGGATCCATAGTAAATCCCTGGCCAGGGTAGTAGATGAACTTGTTAAGAGTTAACAAGTGTCATCAAATTGATAACTATGGAATCACATGCAACTCAAGGGTCTAAGGTGTAGTTGGGGACCATAAGCCGTACACGAAACACCTTAGAGACATATTCTTGATGAAGGGACCAGACTACACAAATCTGTCACTTTAAGATCCATATTATCTCGTAGAGATTCTAGTCTCACAAATCAAATGATGACGGTTCTTAAACAGGGTCGGTACGCGCAACTAGAACCGCTATCGATCAATGACATGATGTGATCATGTCACTACTAAAGTAAGAACCCAGCTATTAAAGTCTCATATTGATGATGAACTCCTCACTAAAAGCGATGGAGGAAACTTTGAGTGTGTATGATATACAAGGGCATAGATCACAAGGAGTTGTGATTTGATGAAAGAAAGAAGAAGGCATAGTCACTTAGTAATGACTAGTCGACTAGTGCTTTGTCATTAGTCGACTAGCCAACAACTAGTCAACTTGTGTTTCAGCACAAGTCGACTAGTGTAACGCCACATATACGGGTATCATTACAGAATTTATAATTGTGCAGGTCCTACCGGTACCAGTGAAAATAGAATAGGAACAAACACTTGAAATGTTATAAAAGAAATACATACTCAATGTACATCCTTCAAGAGTGTACAAAAACATATGCCAAAACAGTAAAATACTAACTTCTCGCTCTCAAACATGAATATAATAACTTGCTAGACAAAATAAAACACATCTCCTCAGTAAGTCCGACCTCAAAAGTCTGTAGTCTCTACGAGAAACTCAGTCTCTTCATAAGTCCATACCTCCTCATAGGTCGGTTCGTCACCTGTGGAAAACCACTGTATAGACACAATGAAGTAGACGATATTTACAATAGTCATTCAATTATGTCATTAACATGTATACCTAACAGAGCATTTATAGTGTCACGCCCTACTTCCCATTCTACTAGGAGCGAGGATGCGAGCGGGTCCGCGATGTGCTTAAAACAAGGAGGAGTACTTTTTCTTCTTCTTTTCTTTTCTTCCTCCTTGGCTTAAACACACTAAGCGTCTGTGTAAAAATTGTAGGTCCGTGCATGCAAATTTAAGAAGCAGTCCAAACAACATTATTACATATCCGGCGTACAATAATTAAGATACATCTTGGACCTAGCATGGCCAATACAAAGAAAGTACACAAATTACATTATTTCAAATATTTAAAGGTGCAGTCGCGAAGGTAAACATCTAGTCTTCTGCGGGTAGATACTCCACGTACTCGTCAAGCACTGGTTCGACTTCTGCGATAGTGTCTTCAGATAACTCACTATCGACACCTGACAAACATTTCGTAAAACAAGAAAGTGAAATGTCCGTATGCGAGGTTTACTCGATAAGATAATCTCCAAAACAAAACGTTAGATATTTAAAATTGAACCAAGTTGAACTTTAAAGACAAGTAATAAGTTTAATTTAAAAGAGTTAAAGACAATCAATAAGTTTAATTTTGAAAGAGTTATAGCAGTTAAACATTCACAGCAATTCGCAACCTGCAACAATTTAATCATTCGATAGCAATTTGCAATATTAATAGCAACCTGTAACAATTTAACATTTAATAACGAAACTGTAACGTTGTCAGCAACCTATAGAAAAAGTGGTTAGAACAATATTTAATAACCAGTCTATTCTAATGATAAGTCCATGTCCAAGAGTACGAGAGATGACCAACATGCGCCCTGTGACGGGAGCCAATCCATGACGCTGCTCACCGACCATATATGCCGACGGTCAAGCTCTAGCCTCCGTAATGTGTTGGAGGTATTCGGTATGGGTGCACCAGCCACTCCGTAACACGTGTGATCATAGACTACCCCGATCCCACGGGTCAAGTCAAGTGTCGGGTCAAAGTACGTGTGCTATCTATTTATATGAATTTCCATCTTTCATACTATATTGAAGTTCTATCTTCCATTCATTATAGTCAGTTCAGTTATAACGTATTAGATGTGTAAGATGTCTCATCAGTCCATTCAATAATCTCAACCAATTTCACAGTTTTGTGATTTAGTTACGCAATTATACGAAGTATAGAATGCACAATAATTTAAAGAAACGAGCATAGAAAACGGTTTTGACTAAGCAATTGAGGATGAATAAGTTCAAAATATTTTTCTAAGGCTAGTAAACATCTTTCAAGATCTTAAAATAATTAATGAGAATTTTTCTCAATTTATACGACCCAAAACCTAATGAAAACGATTTTTCATTACATTTTTCAAAGATTTCTCTAATGCAAACCATACGTCGGAATTCTTCCAACAAGGAGTCAAAACGAACGTATTAACTAGTACTACAACATATATTTTTCTTGTACGTCAGTGTATGTGAAAATCTCATGATACGAATTTTAAAGTGGATTTAAATTATTTAAGTTTTGACTTTGAAACATCATTGTGGGAGGTATACTTGCCTTTTGGCGATAAAACCAGTGCAAATGAGTCCGTTTCGTCGTTTCTGATTTTTTGGGCATGGTCTCGTATTTTTCTGAGGCCTCGAAGCAACAGCGGAGAGATCGAGGGAGTGATGAGCAGAGGCGGCGGAGGTGGCGGGGTCGGTGACAGGCGGCGCAGGCGGCATCAGAGAAGCGGGCGACGCGACGAGCGTGAGTCCAGGTTTGTCGACGATGGGAGAAGGAGGAGAGCGGGCTCGAGGAGGAAGGGCACTTAGTGGTGCTTCATCAATGTTCGGTGGGTCTCAGGCGGTGGCGAGGTGGCATCACAGACGGAGGAGGGCGCTGGGGCACTGGTGGCGGCGTCAGAGAGTGGGGAGGAGAGCAGGGAGATGCTGGGGAGCTGTCGAAGGCGAGGTGGCTTTGCTCGAACGATGGCGAGTAGGCTTTGCTCGAACGATGGAGAGGACATCGTGGCGGCGTTGGTGAAGACATGTTAGAGCTCTGTGAGTCGAGTCGCAGACGGGAGGACGGCAAGATCTTGGAGGGGGCTGCACTCGGTCGTCTTCGTCGGAGGGCGATGGCCTCGCAGGGAGCTACTGTTTAGAGGGAAGAGAGAGAGAGAGAGAGAGAGAGAGAGAGAGAGAGAGAGAGAGACGATGTGTGCGGGGTGCGAGCGAGGGTAGAGGAAAGTGTGGGTGAGTTGGCGGTGTGAACGAAGAGGGGAGGGTGGGGTTTTCGTCGTTGGTGGAGGAGGGTGCAGCGGGCGGTGGTCAGAGCTCGGGGACAGAGGCTGAGGGGGAGGCGGCGGTCGTCAGGCGGAGGGCGAGCTGAGGCAACGGGGAGGTGGAGGCGTTGTGCTGCAGTCGGAGGGAGCGGGCATTGGTGGGATAGGGGAGAATGGTTTCGACGTGGGTTGCTTGCGTGCATGAAAACGGGGTGAGGGTTGTGGCAAGGGCTTGGGTTGGTTCGGGCAAAGTGTGTGAGATGGGTTTGTGTTCGGGCTTGGGGAAGAGACGAAGATGGGGGTTTATATATGGGATTAGTTAAATATATGTAGTTAATAATAATAATAGTAATAATAATAACAATAATAATTGTAATATTAATTAAGATGGTTGGATCTGCCAATTTTCGGGAGGTGGGTTAATGGGGTGGGCTAGGATATTAATTAAGTGGGGTTAGGGGGTAAAAGTAAGAGTAATTAGGTAATTAGTAATAGTAAAAACGTCATTAGCGATTGTAATTAGTAAAAGTGACGTATTACTACGCCGTTTTCGCATACGACTCCAAACATAGCCATGGGTTTGTATCGTCGTGAGGATCGCAAATATGAGGTCCATTTTAGAGTTTGACCTACGGAGATACGAGTTTTGGGTCAAAACGTTTGGGATGCGGGTTTGCAAGTTCTAGGTCGATTTGACTCCAGAAAATTACGAAATTAAAATCGGAGGCACTAAATGATCATAGAATCACACTGTAGAAGTTTGAAATCTTTTTGATAACGTTTATATAGAAAAATAATTGATACTGTTATATCGGTAATAATTAAATATAAATTATTATATAAATTATTTAGGGGTATTGGATGTCACTCGAACTCACTAAAATAGGCTATGTCTATGTTGATACTACAAAATATTTTTATAAATGATTTTGAAACCAATTTGATATTAAACTCTTGACCAACCATTATAAAATACTTTTAATTTATGAAAATACGTAGAATACGAATATACGTGTACTAATAGATACGGGCCGTCACATATAAACTAAGTGGAGAGAGCTACCGAGCTAACATATAAAGGTTGGGTCACATTTCCTTAATTTAAACTTTCAGTTACTAAGGTATGTTTTTATTAACTTATAGTTAAAAGACTATTTGTTAAAAGATCTATTTTGAAATGAACTGTGTAGCTAATTTGTAATTGTCAGCGAAACTATTGTATAATAGAAATTGACCGAACTATTTAAAGTAGAATTCAACTGAACTGCTAAGATTTTGACTAAGTTGTGTAGAAGAGGTCGTGCAGACTGATACTGAACTATTGAACTACTGAACTCATGAAGAGGCCATGCACACTAATTAGTAGACTACAATTGTTCCACTGGTCGACCAATGGGACAACACTGGTCGACTCCCTGGTAGTGCCACAGAATTCCGAGAGAAACCAAGTTCAGTGATCGACCACAGTTTATTGACCGGTAAACCGGTTTTCTGATACGTCGATACGGCTCGGAAAACTCTGGGATTTCTATCCAAATGATTTTAAAACATTTTTAAAACATTTTTTGTATTTATGTGTGTGTGTGTGTGTGTGTGTTTTTTTTATTTTCAATTAAGGTTTTAATATGCTAAGGCAAGGAAAAAGAAAATTACATCAAAACTTAAATATTGCAATTGAGCACTTGATGTATTCTTGGCACTTTGAGCTCATTGTCTTGCTTTCTTTGACTCGTGGGCTTATTGAACTCACATTAGCTGTGAGTACTTCTTGATTTGCTTCATATACATGCACTCAAAGATTAAATGGTATGTTTGCTCATCATCAAACCATGCGGGGTGACTCATTATCCTAACGGAACCTACCAATGCTATTAGGGATCAATGTTCTTTCACGAGATGGTTAAGCAAATGGTAGCATCTATCAATAAACTCACAACCTATTAAATTAAGACATGTATCCTTCAATAAAATTGAAACATGTTATTGTAATTTGTAACTTGTAATTATCGTGAGATGAGATAGCATTTTCAAATGTTCAAAATAAACCTTTGATATGGTTGCTATCTTAAGAGGCTGAGAAATTTGTTGAGGCTTGCTGCTTATGAATTTACAAGCAACTTCTTAGTGCTAAGAACATTTTTCCCTTTTTAATGGTAAAAAAGAATAAATTAGTGCGTGGTAGAAATCACCAAGGAAACCAATATAATTATAGCAAAAATGAGACACTTGCTCATATATTTGGTTCTAAAATTTGAAAGATTTGTATAACCAATATAATTATATCGCAAGTTCTTACACTATAAAAATGTAAATAATGCGGAATCAACATTATAATTTATTGAATGTAGTACAATATGTAACATTAATCATATCCACTTTTTATAGTAGGAAAAATAAATAAAATATGAATTTGAATAAGTGGTAAGCAATTGTGAATCTTGTCAAAATGTATAATTTGTTATAATTGCATAAATATTGATTTTTCACTTTTAAATCCTTTCTTCACTTAGTTGATTTTTAGGGGTTTTCTAATAGTTCCCTGTTGTTATGAATCAACTACTGGGGGAGGAGCCCCCAGCTCTTTATTTATAGGCAATTGGGGGAATACAGATATGGGCTTACAATGATATGGGCCTATCTCTAGGATAGCCCAGAATCTCACCCAACTACGGTTAAATAACCGTTCACAACACTCCCCCTTATCCAGTCATAGGTGTGGACTCTGCTCGTGAATGCTTCAGGATTCTGAGCGTATAAGAGTCTCACATGGGGTGGATACTTCAGGATCCTGAGTTGGTGAGATTTGCCTCGTTAAAACCTCTAGCTATGGAAAACCCAGTGGGAAAAACCATAGTTAAGGAAAAAGAGTGCAAACGCTCTTTAACTCCCCCTGATTTGTACAAGTGACTCTGCTCATGAATACTTCTGGATTCTGAGCGTCAAAGAGGGGTGGATACTTCGGGATCCAGAGTTGATTTGATTTGCCTCGTTAAAACCTTTGGCTATAGAAAACCCAGTGGGAAAAACCATAGCTAAGGGAAAAGAGTACAAATTCCCTCAACTCCCCCTGATCTGTAAAAGCTCTTAGGCTTTCAGATCTCTTAGGCTTATCTCATCACTCCTATTTACAATATTCCGAAAATGTACACAGATTACAAATTTTGTCACTATCAAGCAGTTGCTGAATCCAGAAACTCTGGAGAGGTGTGCTAAGTTTCGTCGCCTCTGATGTGGTCTTCAGACTATATGGTCAGCTCCACAGAACCAGCCTCTATCCCAGTCGTCACTGGGATGTGATGTACCACCAGGCGCCCTTAAATACACCATTGGTGTGATTCTGGAATGGTGAGGATCTCGAAATTATAGGATGATGTTGCCTTCATAAGTTGCTTTGCATATTTGCAGTAGATGGTCATCCCACTGTTGGTACCTGTTCTGTGATTTCTCAGTATATGGACCGGACCTGTAACCTGCATTCGCATAAACATTGGAGGATGCTACTATAATTTGTAAGTCCAAATCTTTCGACCCTTGGAGGAAGCGCAGTAGGCTTGACTCCGGTCTAATGGCCCTTGTTAGGTGTCAACTATCTCTGGCTAATGAGTTTACTGCAATTGCTATACCGGGACACATGCAGTTAGCCAGGAGTGCATGATTGCACTTAGATAAGGGACTTTAGGACCAGTTATATCCTCCCCCTCTTCCAGCGATCGGAAGGGTTCTTTTTATACATCCAGTAAGTGTACCACCGTAGGTGTACTTTGGATGACAATGGTCATTTTAATTTCTCCAATGCACTTCTGGGCGTTTGTAACAGGATTCTGTGAGCCATGACTTTATATTTGCCTAGGTCTTTTTATTTCATGTTTAAAAGTCAGGCTTGTTCATGTAGTTCGGTTTTCTCTTCAGGAGATCCGATGAGATTTTAGTTGTCTCCAACTATGATCTCTAATCATGTTCTTTGCACAGATGCAAAGACAACCTTCAGTAGGAATTATTGACTTGTCAAATGATTCTCTTGGTTGTACATTTATTTGTTATACTTATTGTTTTTCTTCATTTGAATAGACGTCCCGAAGTCTATTCAGGCATTTTAAGAAAATGTGGAAATTATCTTTACCAGATATCCACGAAAGTATGCTGTCACAACATCCAATAACAGCATATCCATAATTTTCCTTCGCCAAATCGTAAGGTATTCGCTTTTGATAACTTAGGGAGATTGATGCATCATTTATGAGACATGCTCATTTGAGTTTGTTCGATCCCTAGTTTCAGCGAAATTGTCCTCGGGCTATAGGTTGTACCTTATAGCATACGATTTTGTATTTATTTTTCTTATGTGTGCAATACTTTGTTTTATCCACAGGTTTGACACCTTTTTAGTGTCAGGACTTCAGGTCCGAACATTTCATGTTTCATAAGTGAGTCCAGCTCATCTTCTATTGCCACGTTCCACATTTTGGCTAATCTCTACGTTTGCCTTCTAGCAACGGAGTGTGGAACGATAATTTACAAACATCATCGCCATTGCGATGTATATGGCAATATGATATGTGAATACATTCTCGACAATTTATGTTCTATCTGTCCAACACCTCCCCAGTACGTACAACATTTACTTAATTTCACTTTTTCCCAGCAATTCCTCTGCAGTGGATTCCGGGAAGGGTGATGGTGTGGACATGAGCTCATTATCCTGTGGTAGTATTGTCTTAAGGTCTCCAGGAGTTTCTTGTCCTAGGAGCCTGGTGGTCTGCCTCTTTTCTGTTGAGGATCAGCCACTTCTGCTGCTGGTGGATTGCATCCATTCTCGGGGATGTCAATCCTAGCTGGAGTTTTTGCAGCAGGGATGTGTGATCTGACAATCTTCTGGTTGTCAATAAATGATTCCGGTAATTGGTAGACAGTGTTCTGTATGTGGAGGATCTTCGGGATCTCATCTACACATTGTATTGTTACCGGATCATAGTGGGTCAAACTTTTTGTATCCCACGTTATAATTTTCTTCGCGCCAGATTTTCTAGTATCTGGGCCTATTTTTGGGAAACTCGTCTCATCGAAATCACAGTCTTCAAGATGTGCCTTAAATGCGTCCCCTGTTTGGGGTTCTAGGTATCTTATAAGTGAGGGTGAGTCAAACCCTGCATGGATACCTAGGCGACGTTGAGTACCGTTTTGGTCCTCTTTGGTGGTGCAATGGGGATTTAAGACTGCGCGACCGAAGATTCTCAGATGAGAAATGTTCGGTGGCATTCCATATGCAAACTGCTTTGGAGACTCTGACCTCCAGAGGGTCTTATTTTCATTTACGATGCAGCATGCAGAGTTTGCATGTCCCCATGCATCCATATGCAATCGGGATTTAATGGACGTTCAGTCCATTGGAGTCTACTTTTCAGTGACTCTGCCGACCCATTTTGGGTATGAACATGCGGCACTTGTATGTTCATTTTCTATTCCCGTTGCTTGGCAGTACTCTTGAAATGACTAGAAGGTATATTTCCCAACATTAACCAGACTTATTTTCTGTATTTTATTGTCTGGGAAATGTGCCCGCAACATTTTTATTTTTGTGCCAATAGCTTTGGAAAAGCTAAGTTGCGGGTCTGTAGTAGGCACATGTACGAATATACTGAGGATGCATTTATCAGTACAATAAAGTACCGAAATAGCCCACTAGGGGTGGTGGATTTTATCCACATCTATCTCCTTGTATTCTTTTTGAGGAAGCGTGGAGATTCTTTTTCAACTTATCGTGGAGATGGCCTTGCAATTAGTTTTCCCTTATAGTAAGGGATGCGAGGGATTTTTTCCCTTCTAAAGAATCTTCTGGTTCTTCAAGTCATACCCATAAGATAAGATGTGATGCATCATCACAAATCCAGGGTGGCCAAGTCCATCATGCCGGAGTAAAAACTCGGCTGATGTCGGGCTCTTTAGGTGCTCCGTTTAATTTTGCTTCCTTTCTCCGAATCTTCGTATGGTGGAGGCCTATAAGGCTCTCGAAACGTTCAAGTGTGGATTTTACTCCTTTTTCTTGAGACGTTGCATACGGTAATAATTTTTTTTTGATTTACATTTGTTGTTTCCAAGTGGAATCCGTTGAAATGGATGTCCTTGAAACTTAGAAAGTTTCTTTTGGAATTCGGAGGGATTAGTGCATCCTTTATTTTTGTGTCGTTTGGGGGCAACAGTGTTGCATTCCCTGGATCTTCAATATAGCCCTGATCTTGGGTTTTGTATTGAAAGAGATCGTACGTGTTTATTGTCTACTAATTATTTATGAGAGCAGTTTCAAAAGATGAAACATAAAGGCACATGCATATTCAGATAGACATATTCATTTATTGTCTACTAAAGTTTTTCAATCAAAACAGATTGCGTAATACAAAAGCTCTCATAACGTGAGATGTTCTAAACAATTTGCTAAGATAAAAGTAAAGGCTAGTCAAGCATGTCATTATTTTCGAAGTCGTCAGTTGAAAAACTTAACTGGAGCATCAGATGTCATCAGGTTTGTTTCAGATTTATTTTTCTTGTTCTCTTTATACAAATCCTGGAGATGATGCGGAGTTCGGCACACTCTGGACCAGTGGCCTTTCATGCCACAATTTTGGCACCGGTCTTCCCATTCCCTCTTGGGTGGGGGTTTATCATTTCTATTTTTGTTATTTCTGTGCCTCGTGAACTTCCGCTTACTTTCATTATTTCGCTGCTGTTGTTCATGGCCCTTGGCTTTTTTCTGTTGACCCCCCTTCTGTGGTCTTTCTTTTCTTTTATTATCCCTCTTCTTTTTGAAGGAAGAGTAATGGTGAGCTTCTGGTAGAGGGGTAGTGCCGGGAGGGCGCATATTGTGAGTGGCGAGGAGAAGCTCTCTGTTTTGCTCGGTCATGAGTAAACATGACAGCAGCTCAGAATACTTGGTGAACTTGCGTTCACGGTATTACTGCATGAGTATCGCATCTTTTTCATGGAAGGACGTATACGTCTATTCCAGCGTGCGATCTTCTGAGACTTTTTCACCACACAACTTCAGGCGTGGGGTGATGCTAAAAAGTGCTGAGTTGTACTCAGCAATGGACTTAAAGTCCTGTAGTCTCAAGTTCTCCCACTCATATTGTGCCCTTGGAGTATAACATCTTTCTGATGTTTATACATGTCCTCAAGGGCAGTCCATAGCTCAAGTGGATCTTCGACCGTAAGGTATTCAGCCTTTAAGGTCTTGTCCACATGGCAGTGAATATAGGTGATGGCTTGCGCCTTCTCTATATCGCTAACATTTTCTTTTTCAGTCACAGCAGCGATGAGGGACTTTGCCCGCAGGTGAAACTTTATATCTAGCTGCCAGCTTAGATAGTTTCTACCTGATGCTTCCAGTACTTCGAAATTAACGCTTGCAATATTAGCCATTTATCTAGCAGAGCACAAACATGCATGAATTAATAATTAATCAGAGAAAACATTTTCATGTGGAGGCAATATTTAACGAAAAACTAAATGTGTGGATCGGCCAATCCCACAAGAAAGAGTCCAAAAAAAGTCCACAGTCCAAATTATACAAATTTGCATCTTAAAGAAAATGAAAATACAACTTTGGAAACCCCGTGGGTCCCATATGATATCTCCATCTTCAAGCGTGGCCTCCGTCACCATGGAAGTTGGTCTTCTTTCTTTAACATTTACATAAATTCCTCACTACAATTTCTCTCAAAAATAAAAGAAAAGTGCGGGAAATAAACTGTGGGACTAAACGGCCGATCCAAAAACCACATTTAGCAATTCATGTAGAAATATTGTGCTCATCAACATTTTCATCAGACATTTTCATCACAGGCATCACATGCATTTAATATTCGCAGAGATGGATAAATAATTTAAACACTTAATAATTATTGGACCACTCGGCAACGTCATACACTGTTAGGTTAGGTTACTAACGGCAGAGCGGTTGCAGGATCTTCCTAATTATTAAGTTTTAAATACAATGCACAACCACGCATATAATATCCAACAGAATATACCAGAGATGCAAAGCATGTAGATATGATTTTTGCAGAAAAAAATCATTACAATGCAAAGGTTGTAATTTGAATGGGTTTAATTAATTAAATTGATTAAGAGCCCAAAATTAACATTTTCTTTGTCAGAGGAAAAAGTTTCCCTCATCATCCCAAAAGCCCCCCCAAAAGATCCCCAAAACGCCCTTGTCTGCCCGATATTTGTCCCGTAATTTACCGTGATTTTTCACGAATATTTTGCCTTTGAATCCCCAATTTAAATTAATTTTTAGGCTAATAAGTTGCCTTTTGAGGCGAGTTTATAGCCCTTTGCCTCCCCCAAAATTTTTTTTCCCAGATAAACCGGCCTGCGGGCCTGAAGCCCGCAGTCGACCTATGGGCTTCAGGCCCATAGGCCCCCGTTTTTTTTGGAAATCTGTGGGCCTGAAGCTCACAGATCTGCAGTGGGCTTCAGGCCCACAGATCTGTTTTTTTTTTTGAAAATCTGTGGGCCTGAAGCCCACAGATCTGCTGTGGGCTTCAGGCCCACAGATCTCTCCGTTTTTTTGAGTTAGGGTTTTGCAGAGGGGGGCGCCGCCGCCCCCCGCTGCGGGGGGGAGCGGCGGGGGCCGCACCCCCCGCAAAGGGGGACGCGGCCAGGCCCCCCCACAGAGGGGGAAGCGGCCAGGGGACCGCCGCCCCCCTCTGCGGGGGGGGACAGCGGGCGCGGGGGCCGCCGCCCCCCCTCTGTGGGGGGGAGCGGCGGGGGCCGCCCCCCCTGCAGAGGGGGGGCGGCGGCCTCGGGGGTCGCTGCCCCCCCCTGCAGGGGGGAGCGGCGGCGGCCGCCCCCCCCCCTGCAGGGGGTGCGGCGGCTGATGCCCCCCTATGGGGGGGACGGCATGGCCGGGGGGGCGGCGAGGCCGCCGGCGGGGTTGATTTAGGGTTTGATTTTTAAAAAAAAATTCCAAAACCCCTAAAAATTGATTTTTTGGGATGAAAAGTCCGTCGTTTTCAAGGCGACGATGAATCCCCATGATGATCTTGCGAGATCTAGGGGAGGGGCAATCATACGTATGATTAAAAACATTGTTTTTAGAGTTTTTACCTCTATATCCGTCCTCCAGATATAGCGACGTTTGCTCGAAGCCCTACGCGGATGACAACGCTCGATTGAGGAAGCCTTGCACCGCGCTCGTGGATCTCCCGCCTTCGCCTTCACAACGAACGGAAAAAAAATTTTGTGGAAAAAGAAAATTTAGAGGCTCGTGCTGATAACGTGTTATGAATCAACTACTGGGGGAGGAGCCCCCAGCTCTTTATTTATAGGCAATTGGGGGAATACAGATATGGGCTTACAATGATATGTGCCTATCTCTAGGATAGCCCAGAATCTCACCCAACTACGGTTAAATAACCATTCACAACACCTGTTACATTTTTCATTTTTTGACATTTGTTTCTCAAACCTTTATATCTAGATATTAGTTCTCGAATTGTTTTAAGTTACATCAAATAAGGATATGTTTGTTATGAATCATCATCTGGTGGAGGAACCCCCAGCTCTTTATTTATAGCAGGTGAAGGACCGTACAGAGATAAGAAACAATAGATAAGGTTTTATCTATAAGATAAGATGTGATCCTAGCTAACTCATCAACATCCGATCACAACACTCCCCCTTATCCAGCCATAAGTGTGAACTCTGCTCATGAATACTCCAGGATTCTGAGTGTAGTAGGAGTCTCACATGGGGTGGATGCTTCAGGATCCTGAGTTAATGAGGTTTACCTCGTTAAAACCTTTAGCTATGGAAAACCTTGTGGGAAACCCCATAGTTAAGGAAAAATAGTACACACACACTCTAACTCCCCCTGATCTGTACAAGCTCTCAGGTTTTCAGATCTCTTAGGTGCATCTCATCACTTCTATTTCCAACATTCCGAAAATATACACAGATTACAAATATCATTACCATTAAGCAGCCGTTGAATCCAAAAACTCTGGAGGGATGTGCTTAGTTTCATCACCTTTGATGTGGTCTCCTCAAAGTGAGGTAAGCTGGTCTTCAGACTATATGTTTAGCTCCACAATATCAGCCTCTATCCCAGTCGTCACTGGGATGTGATGTACCATCAGGTGCCCTCAAAACACCATTGGTGTGTTCCTGGAATGGTGAGGATCTCGGAATGATATGATGATGTTGCCTTCATAATTTTCTTTGCAGACTGCAGTAGATGTCCATCCTACTGTGGATACCCAGTCTATGATTTCTCAGTAGGGATTGGACCTGAAACCTGCATTTGCATAAACATGGAGGATAATACTTTATAATGTAAGCCCAAATCTTTTGACCCTTGGAGGAAGCGCAGAAGATGCTTAACTCCGGTCTAATGACCCTTTTTAGGTGCCTAACTATCTCTGGCTAATGAGTTTACTGCAACTGCCATATCGGGACGCGTACAGTTAGCCAGGAGTGCCTGATTGCACTAGATAAGGGACTTCAGGACCAATTATATCCTCCCCCTCTTCCAGCGATCGGAAGGGGTCTTTTTGTACATCCATAGAGTGTACTACCATATGTGTACTTTGGATGATAATGGTCCTTGTAATTTCTCCAATGCACTTCTGGGCATATGTAACAGGATTCTATTAAGATAATAAATATATGAGCCATAACTTAATTTATTTTTGCCTAAGTCTTTCATTTCATGTTAATAGTCAGGCTTGAACATATATTTCGGGTTTCTCTTCAGGAGATCCGATGAGATTTAAGTTGTTTACAACTATGATATCAAATCATGTCCTTTAGTTAGATGCAAAGGCAATCTTTAGTGGGAATCATTGCTTTGTCAAGTAATTCTCTTGGTTGTACATTATTTGTTATTCTCATTAGTCTTCTTCAATAGAATAGACGTCCCGACGTCTATTCATGCATTAAGGAAATGTGGAATTTATCTTTACCACTATATCCATAAAGGTGTGCCGTCACAACATCCAATAGCGACATATCCAAAATTTCCTTTGCCAAATCATACGGTATTCGCATTGGATAACTTAGAGAATCTGATGCATCATTTGTGAGTCATGCTCATTTTAATTTGTTCATTCCCTAGTTTCAGCAAAAATATCCTTGAGCTATATGTTGTATCTTATAGAATACGATTTTGTATTTATTTTTTCTTATGTGTGCAATACTTATTTTACCCACAGGTTTGACACCTTTTGGTGTCTAGACTTCAGGTCCAAACATTTCATGTTTCATAAGTGAGTCCAGCTCATCTTTTATTGCCTCGTTCCATATTTGGCCAATCTATATATATGTATTTTAACAACAGAGTATGGAACGATATTTTATAAATATAATCGCTTTTGCGATGTATATAGCACTATGATACGTGAATACATTGTCGACAATTATGTTCTTTCTGTCCAACACCTCCCCAGTACGTACAACATTTACTTTCATTTCAGTTTTTCCGACATTTCCTCTGCAGTGGATTCTGGGAAGGGTGAGGGTGTGGACATATCTCATTTTCCTATGGTAGTATTGTCTCAAGGTCTCCAAGAGTTTTTTTCTCTACTTTGTTTTTCTTTCTTGGATTTCTGTCCTTGGAGCCTAGTAGTCTGCCTCTTTTCTGTTGAGAAACAGCCACTTCTGCTGCTGGTGGATTGCATCCAATCTCGGGGATGTCAATCCTTGTAACGGCCGGTATTTTTAGACGTATTTTCGATTATGCATACCAATATTTTTTTCTTCAGTCATCCAGTTAACTTTTCATCCGTACGTGTCGATGCGAGCGCGTCACTGTTCTCGTTCTTAACGTATCGTCATTAATTGATCATCCAGTTTAACTAAAAACTTTAATTAATTATTATTACTAATTACTTTTGTTAAATTAATAATTACATTTAACACTTAAGTAATCTTAATCATTCACCTTTAGAATCTTGTGAAAGGGAGTAAACCCAATTCGTAGGCCGATTCATTTTCCCTTGCTTAGAGTCAACAAACATCATTAAATTTAATCCTAATCCCAAACCTACACACATTTAATTTGTTCTCTGTTTTTCGTTGAATAATGGGGAGAGTAGGGGAGTCTAACACGTTTATAACCATATACATCCTTTAGTCAACACAAACATTAATCGAATCCTAATCACAAACCTACCAACATTAAAGTTGTCTACTGCTCGTTAGCTTATTAAGGCAACATTTTACTTGCAAAATTCATCTTCTCTGCAAACCCTCCATCAACCAGCAAACAAATCAGCCTTCAACACAATCTCCCATCAAATTTAGCCCTCAAACAAAATTCCCCAAAACAATTTCTGATCAAACAATCAACCCAAAATTTTCCACCAAAACAGAACCCAAATCCTCAAACCAGAATCAACAAATCAAACCAGAAATTCTCATCAAATTCTTCCCCAAAAATCAACCCACTTTCCCTACAAAAATTCAAACGGAAAGAGGGGAAAACAACGAAGCTCAGATCTGAAAACTCTCAGACAATTTCAGATTCTTGCAATCAACAAACCCTCAACTGATCTTCCTCCTCTATCCCGATCAGCCATCTCCTTGCGCGCACCACCCTACGCCGTGAACCATCGTCGGAGCACCACCCACACGCCACCGGGGGAGATGCTGCGCCGCCGCCGTGAGGATTCGCCGCCCAGCCCCCTGTTGCGCCGCCGTCCGCCGGAGAAGACCCTGCCGCGCGCCTGGCCGGAGCTGTAATGACCTATAGTGCCATATACACTAGAGCCTATATATAGCATGATACATGGTGTATTTTTGTTTACTCTATAGTGTATGTATGCTTGGATATGTTTGTGGTGTGTATAGAAGTCTTGTAGTGTGTATAGTAACTACTACATTGGTTGCCTATGGATGACTATTGGGGTGTATGTCTAGCTATATGGATGTGTTATGGTATGTCTATGGTTGCATCTCGTATGGTGTGATGATGTGTGTAGGAATTTGGTGATACTGGTCCCTTTTGAAGTGTAGTGCATAAAGTAATGTAGTAGATATAGTAGTGCCTAGTTACATAGTAGTGTAGTGTGGTAATGGTATTATTAGTATTATGATCATTATTATTTCTTAAGTATTATTACCTTTTATGTGTATTAGGAAATGGGTTATGTAAAGAGGCTAGTGTGAAGAGGGTTGTGATTAGGGATGTTTTTGTAAATTAGTGAGGTGTGTGCATAGTAGAAGGGCAAATTTGTAATTAAGTATATGGGTGTGTAATAGGATGACATGGGATGGCAAACTTGTAATTAAAGGTGGGCATTTATAAAAATATCTATCTTTAATTAATTCCCTTCATTCTCCATTCTTCTTCATTCTTCACTACTTTTCTACACTCTTCTACTTATTTCTCCTCTCTTCTTTTCTTTTCATTTGGAAGCTTATCCTCTCTCTCCCTCTCATTTTCCCCCATGGCTGAAATTTTTAGAGGAAAAAAAAGGAGAAAAAGAAAGAAAGAAGAAAGAAAAAGGAAAAAACAAAGAAGAGAGGAAGGAAGAAGAAAGAAGAAGAAAAAGAAGAGGAGGAAGGAGAAGGAAGAAGGAGCCATCCAATTTGATGAGGTAGGAATCCAATTACCTCTAGTGTGTTATTGGGTTGTCATTTTAAAATTGGTTCATGTTTAATCTTGAGCTAAATACATCATTAATTTCATGAAACCCCTTTTGTTCTTGATGCTGAAAGTTTATCCTGCAAATCTGAAACTTTAACTAAGTGCTGGGATTAATTGGCTACTAGGAATGCTCTGAAAATTGATATTTATCTCGTAGTTATGAGAAACTTTCATGTTCATCACTTTTTCTGATTCGAACTGAAAGTTGGGGTAAAAATTCGAATTGTGCAACATGCCAGGAATTCTGTCAAACTGTACACATTTCAGTAAAACAAGCACCACTACCTTCACACATCTTGGATTTTGTTGATTTTGGTCTTGTTGGAAAGCTAACAAGTTTTTCCCAAAGTCCATCGCGACTCTTATGTCGAAATTCTGGCTAGAACATGCCCAAACTTGGCTTTGAACACAAACCCAAGAATCTGTCTGAAAAACAGATTAGACATACTTCACCAATTAATTCACCATAAATCACACACTTAATATTTTCCCATGAAAGTTCATCTGTAGATCCATAACTGATATATCTTCAACTTTCATTTATAAAGTTTTGTCAAATTCACAAGAGAAATGGACTAAAAATGCTATCTTTCTAGCTATTTTTGCAATTTCAGTATGCTGGATGGTGTTGAGTGAAGTTGGAAATGTTGAATTAGTTTCATGTTGCTATTCGTTCATGTTGCTATTAGTCTCATGTTGTTTTTAGTTCCATGCTACTGATTTCATACTATCATTTTCATGTTGCTAGAAGAGGATGTCATCTTGCTTTTTGTTTAACTAATTTCCTGTTGAATTAAGGGATATTGGCATATGTTTTGTTGGCTCTTGCTTAATTAATGTAATGTTGTAATCAATGGTGAAGTTGTATAATTACATGTGTTGGGATCGTATGTGTTGGAAATGAGAACTATGTGGCGAACGTTGTGGTTGGAAAGATTATATGTGTTGGAATGAAAGTAGGTGAAAATGGCGAATGTTATATGATTCCTTTTGTTACATGATACTTTTGATTGAAATGCTAATAAATGGCTAAGTCCTCTTAAAGGAGGGTCACACGGGGATTGGGGGACACTAAGTTGTGGGGAAAACATGAGGGGCTGGACTAGTGGTTGGTGGCCCTCCTGTTCTTGCCCGAGTGGCGGGGAGTGGCAGAAATGGGGAGAATTGGAGAAATGTGAAGGGAAAATAAGGGGAAAACATGGCTCCTTTAGTAAGAGAATGTCTCGGTGAGTTTGCTTGTTCCACCCCCAACTGGGGGTGAGGTCCAGTCCCAAAAGGTCTACCCACTACTTAGGGTCCAAATCACTAACAAATAACTTTCGTTACTTTGTAGCATTATTAAATGTTGCTTACTTGACATTCTTTACTTGTAGATTCCATGTTGTATACCCTTGTTATATGCATCACCTATTATAGTTCATGTCCCTTGCGTTTATTTTACTTATGTTGTTGCACTCTTTAGTTGTTATACTTTCGTATGGTATGCATTCAATGCTTTAAGTCATTCACATGTTTCCTTTAGCTCATTCCATGCTTCACATTTGCACCTCGCTAAGAATGCATGAAAAATAGTTGCTTTTTCATAATAGCATACTAGAGGTAGTTGGCATTCCTACTGGGCCACGCGTTGACGTGCCCCCGTTGACTTTTCAGGTGAGGTCTTGGAGATGGCAGATGAAGTTGGAGGTTGAGTTGGAGTTCTGTTGTTGGCAGTTGGAGCTTAGGTTGGGTGGTGAGGGGTGATGAGAGAGCTAAGTGTACTTTGGGTTTTCTTTTGGGATGAGAGGTGTTTGTACTATATGAATTGATGCACCATGATGCTCTGAGATGTATGTGAAATTGTACAGCGTTAGTTCTATTTTTAAAATTTCTCTGTGGCTTTGTGTCGTTCTGTGCTCTTTGGTTGGTTGGTTGTTGAACGCTACTTGTACTATTCCCAGCAATGCGCAGTGGACCTGCAGATACGTTTAGTTCTCGTCGCGTACCCTGCCTCCCTGCGTATCCCGGGATGGGGGTCGTGACAGGAGCCGCTGTCGCGCTTCCGCCTGGCCGGAGCGCCACCTCGCCAGAGTCGCCCCGCCGTGCGCCGTGCCTTCCTCGCCATCCGCGCGTGCGTGAGTTCTCCTTCCCCATTGTGTGAGTTCTTGCTGCCAAGTTTTGAAACAAATAAAAAAACGAAATGAAAGAACAGGAGAAACGAAATGAAGGTAGGGGAGAAAGTGACAGCCTGTGGGTTAATAAAGGGGAGGTTTAAAATAAAAGAAATAGAGGAAATGTGTGCCTTGGTTTTAGATGTTAAAAGCATTGACAGAGAAGAGGTACTAATAGAAGTTATTAAAGATATGAGTGTAATAAAGTGATGTAAGGTAGTGCCTTGTTTATTAAAGGATGAATAAAAATATGTTAGGAGGAGCAAGTGACAGTCTTACTTTTATGATATCAATAAAGAATGAAGGGTATGGTATTATATTTGTTTAAGGGGGAGGGTGACTGCCATGTGAATGTTAAAGGACGAGGACAGTATTTGTTAGGGTTATATTAAAAGAATTGAATGAATAAAGAAAGCAGGGGCAGCCTTATTAATATAAGAGGGAGTATGTGAAGTTTTTATATAATCGTATC
Source organism: Scilla litardierei (assembly GCA_030789695.1). Taxonomy (NCBI): domain Eukaryota; kingdom Viridiplantae; phylum Streptophyta; class Magnoliopsida; order Asparagales; family Asparagaceae; genus Scilla; species Scilla litardierei. The sequence goes on along the minus strand of CM061138.1, from coordinate 75,284,321 downwards.
CTTATGTTGACATGGTAATTAGTTTAATAATGTTAATTAGAAGTTTAATTAGTAGGTTAGTTGTGTTAGTATAATCCAAGTGTTAAACTGTTATGTATGATTTAAATCAGCATTTTATTAATTGTTACATGATGTTAGGTTAATTAAATAGGTTATTAGTGAATGATCTAATATCTGTTAGTTAGCTTTAATTCAGCATGTTATTACTTGTTTAATGATGATAGGATCATAATATTAGTATAAAAATAAAGTGTATCAGGTTAATTTAACATGATATAAACATCATCCTAACCAGAGAACCCAATAAAATTAGACGAACCCAAATTAGGAATTATTTTAATAGTGTGTTTATCTCACGAAAAATCTAATTCGGTGAATTGTTTAAATCAAAACAGAGAACCAGTCGTTTTATAGCGTAACACTCATCGAGGCGAACCCACGACAACCGATATCACCAGAAACAGGCAAGTGATACTTGCCAGTAAATGTTTAGGCCACGTTTTTAGGCCAATTTATTTGTTTGCGTAAAAGAGACTAGGCAGTGAAATGATAGCTGCCTAGACGCCTTTTGATCTAGTTTGACAACGAAACTAGATCCGACACTTTACCTGCTTTCATTCATGCTGCCATGCCATGTTTAATTTTCAATTAACGGTACGCACTTTAACTGCTCATCTCATGTCATGTCATGCATCATGTGTTCTTCGTGATTGAGTAGCACACACTACAAATGTTATTGCTATTGAGGCTAGACACCTGCTTTTGCAGGCACAACCCTATGCCATATTGAAAAACACTTCCTGGCTCGTGATCCAGAAGCGAGCACAGTGTTGTTGGAAAACCAACGCTCGATACACGTGGAGGGGTAGGGTTAAGCGATCACTTGAGCGTAGAAGTGTGCCCGTACAGCCACTTCAGCCAAAAGGCGTAAACCCTGTGCACAAAGTGAATGGATAATGTTTCGTGTTTCTGTTACTTGTATTGCGTGCTTCATGTCATATTAAAATTGCTGCATCCTTAAAATGTCATATCACCTCATTATATTAGAATTGTTAGCAATTTCAGTTTATTATATCCTTGCACAAAAGTTCTCCGCTTCCCTTGGGAGACTTTTGCTGACATGTGTCCTTTTCTCTTTGGGTGTCACATGTCAGACTTTGAGACAGAGCAGGTAGCAGAGGACGAGCAGTTTGTTGACGCTGAGTTTGAGGTCCCTGCAGAGACCGAGTTCGAGGACACTGGTGACCAGTCCTAGACTCGTTTGGAGTTTCCCCTTAGTTGTTACCTTTCCTTAGTTACTGTTAAGTTTCGGTGCGTAGCACCTATCTCTCTCTGTTTTTGTTTGGCCATGCTTTAGGCCTATTGTTCAGACTTGTACTTTTGTGACTATTCTATGATGTTGTAATATTTGTTGGATGTTGTTGGTGGATGTTCTTTTATCTGCTTTATTATTATTGTTGTTGTTTCATCGCAATGCAAGGACTTGCTACATTTCGAAATTTTTACAGATGCTTATCAGACTGCTGCTTCACAGCTCCACGTCTGAGCGGACCTCCTCACGTCTCGCCTTCCATATTAGGGAAGCAGGGCGTGACAATCCTAGTTGGAGTATTTGCAGTAGGGATTTGTGATCTGACAATTATTTTGGTTGTCAATAAATGAGTAGTAATTGGTGAACAGTGTTCTATTTATGGAGGATCTTTAAGATCTCATCTTTACATTGTTTGTTACCGGATCATAGTGGGTCAAACTTTTTGTATCCCACATTATAATTTGCTTTATGCCAGATTTTCCAGTATCTAGGCCCATTTTGGGGAAACTCGTCTCATCAAAATCACAGTCTTCAAGATGTGCCTTAAATGTGTCCTCGTTCGGGGTTCTCGGTATCTGATAATTGAGGATGAGTCAAACCCTTCATAGATACCTAGGCGATGTTGAGGACCTATTTTTGTCCTCTGTGGTGGTGCAGTGGGGATGTAAACTCCGCGAACGAAAATTCTCAAGTGAGAAATGTTCAGTGCCATTCCATAAGCAAGTTGCATTGGAGATGGACTCTGACCTCCAGAGGGTCTTATTTTCATTTACGATGCAGCATGCAGAATTGCACGTCCCCATGCATCCACCGACAACTGGGATTTTATTAACAATGGACGTACAATCCATTGGAGTCTTTTTTCAATGACTCTGCCAACCCGTTTTGGGTATGAACATGCGGCACTGGATGTTCATTTTCTATTCATGTTGCTTGGCAGTACTCTTGAAATGACCAGGAGGTAAATTTTCCAACATTTACTAGACTTATTTTCTTTATTTGATTGTCTGAAAAATGTGCCCGCAAACATTATTAACTGTGCCAATAGCTATGGAAAAGCTAAGTTTCGGGTCGATAGTAGACACACATACGAATATTTTGAGGGTGCAACTATCAGTACAATAAAGTACCGAAATAGCCCACTAAGGGGGGTGGATTTGTCCACATCTATCTCCTTATATTCTTTTGAGGAAGCATGTAAATTCTTTGTCAACGTTTAGTAGAGATGCCCTTGTAATTAGTTTTCCCTTATAGCAAGGGATGCGAGGGAATTCTCCCTTCTGAAGAATCTTCGGGTTCTTCAAGTCATACCCATAGGATGAGATAGGATGCATCATCACTGATCCAGGGGGACCAAGTCTATCATGCCAAAGTAAAAACTTGGCTGATGTCGGGCACTTCAGGTGCTCCGTTAAATTCAATTCCTCTCTCCGAATCTTTGTATGGTAGAGGCCTGATGAAAGGCTATCAGAACGTTCAATGATGGATTTTACTCCTTTTCTTGAGACGTTACATATAGTAATTCTTTTTCTTTTACATTTAATGTTTCCAAATGGAATCCATTTAGACGGATGTCCTTGAAACTTAGAAAGTTTCTATTGGAATTCGGAGAGAATAGTGCATCCTTTATTTTTATTTCTGTGTCAATTGGGAGAAATAGTGTTGCGCTCCCAGAACCTTCAATGTGGCCTTGATATTGGGCTTTGCATTGAAGGATCGTATGTGTTTATGGTATACTAATCAGTCATGAAAGTAGTTCATCTATTAAAAGATGAATCATATAAGCACATTTTCAGAAAAACATTTTCATTCAAAACAAATTCATTAATCCAAATTGCTCTCATGAAATAAATTATTCTAAACAAATACAAAGATAAATGGCTAATCTAGCGGGTCATCTCTTTCGAAGTCGTCAGTTGTGAACTAGACTGGAGCATTTGTGATCACCAGGTTTATTTCAGCTTTTTTTCTTGTTTTCTTATACAGTTCCTGGAGATGCTGCAGAGTTCGGCACACTCTAGACCAGTGGCCTTTTCATGCCACAGCTATGGCACTGGTCTTCCTATTCCCTCTTGGGTGGGGTGCATCATTTCTATTGTTGTCATTTCTGTGCCAAGTGAACTTTCGCCTCCCTTCATTTCTTTGTTGTTGGACTTGGCCTCTGGCCTTTTTGTTCCGTCCCCCTTTCTGTGGTCTTTCTTTTCTTTTGTTGTCTCTCTTCTTTTTGGAAAAAGAAGATGCATTATGATCTTCTGGTAGGGGCAATGCCAGGGGGCGCATGTTGTGAGTGGCGAGGAGAAGCTCTCTGTTTTGTTCAGCCATGAGTAAACATGACAGCAGCTCAGAATACTTGGTGAATTTGCGTTCACGGTATTGATGCATTAGTATCGCATCTTTTTCATGGAAAGACGTGTACGTCTTTTCCAGCATGCGATCTTCTGTGACATTTTCACCATACAACTTCAGGTGTGAGGTAATGTTAAAAAGAGCTGAGTTGTATTCAGTTATGGAGTTAAAGTCATGCAGTCTCAGGTTCTTCCACTCATATCGTGCCCTTGGTAGTATAACATCTTTCTGATGTTTATATCTATCCTCAAGGGCAGTCAAAAGCTCAAGTGGATCTTCGACAGTAAGGTATTCAGCCTTTAGGGTCTTGTCCACATGGCAACGAATATAGATAATGGCTTGCACCTTTTCTATATTGCTTACATTTTCATCTTTAGTCACAACAGAAATGAGGGACTTAGCACGCAGGTGAAATTTCACATCGAGCTGCCACCTCAGATAATTTCTTCTTGATGCATCCAGCACTTTGAAATCGACACTTGCGATTTGGCCATTTTATCTAGCAAAGCATACATTTGCATGAATTAATAATTTATACAATAAACATTTTCATACGAATGCAATTTTAAATGAAAAGCTAATTGCGTGGATTGGCCAGTCCCACATAAAAAATAGTCCAAAGTCCAATTACAGTCCATATTACACAAATGGAAGCGAAAAAAGAAATTACAACTTTGGAAACCCCGTGGGTCCCATATAAAATCTTCATCTTCAAGTGTGGTCTCCGTCTCCATGGAAAGTAGTCGTCGGTCTTGGACATTACATTATTTCCTCACTACAATTTCTCTCGAAAAGAAAAAAGTGCAGGAAAAGTAAAATGTGGGACTTAAACAGCCGATCCAAAACCACAATTATCCATCCATGCAAAAATTTGTGCTCATCAAACATTTTCATCAGACATTTTCAGCAGACATTTTCATCACAGGCATCATATTCACAGAAGGATAAACAATTTGAATACTTAATAATTATTGGACTACTGGGCAACGTCATACACCGTTAGGTTAGGTGACTAACATTGGAGCGGTCGCGGGATCTTCCTAATTATTAAGTTAATATTGCACAACAGAATATCAGTTTATCCCCAGAATAAGCCATTAAAGGTGATACAAAGCATATAATTATGATCCTAAAAAGGCATCATATAATGCAAAAAGTTGTGCTAGTTGGGATTATTCAAAAGAGTTTGAAAAGAGCCCAAATTGTCATGTTCTTTATGAAAAGGAAGAAGTTTTCCTTTTATTTACCTCTAATGAACCCCCCAATCCCCAAATGTCCCTTTTAAGTTCCATATTTTATCATGATTTTCTGTAATTTTTACGCCCCCAAAAGCCTTTTTAATCTTTATCATAGCCCCCTCCCCCTTTTATTTCTGTTCTATGTTTTTTCTCAAGAGAATTTCGGCCTACGGGCTTCAGGCCGCGGTCCCATTTATTCTTTTTTTAAGAAAAGCTTTTGACCTGCAGGCCTCTTCAGGCCCGCAATGCATTGTGTTTTTAGTGGGCTTGCGGGCCGCTACCCCAGCGAGAGGAAATGAGGGGCGGCGGCGGCTAGGGCTTGCTCCCAAGTTGACTCCTCGGAGACTCTTGTTGCTACATGACTCGCACTAAATCAATGGTCTTCTTCTTCAGCGTCTTCTGTCTCCGGTCCAAAATAGCTACTGGCTGCTGCTTATAGGTGAGATCCGGTCGTACCTCTATCTCTGAGAAATCTACGATATGACTGGGATCCCCCACATATCCTCTGAGCTGGGATACATGAAAAACATTATGCACGCCTTTGAGTGATGACGGCAACACTAGCCGATATGCAACTGAAGGGAAATTGGCGGTCCCTTAGGGCACAAAAACTCTAGTCCCGTCCTAAGTCGGACGGAACATAGACACAAAAAGAATTTTTGCAGCGGAAGAAAAACTGGTTAATCTAAATTAACATACAGTTAAAACAATTTTTTTAACTTAGCCCTAAGGTCCAAGACCCTATGCCAAGATCTATGCCGACTTGGGATGGATCTGACCATCCCAAGAAGGATCTAGCCTACTGCGATTAAACTAAACTAATGCTAATAAAATACTTTAACCACATACCCGGAATCTCAGCCCTAGGGCAGGCGAGATGTTCCGCGCCATCTTCCGAGCTGCTCCCGTCCCACGCCGAGCCGCTCCTCGAACCGCTCCTCGAACCGCTCCGCATCCCGAGGCGATCAATTCCCTTGCCACCGAGCCAACCACGCGCCGAAGAAAGTTTCACGCGAGTGAAACCTCCGCCTAGATTTCGGATCCAGAATCCGAACTCCTTCGTGGCTTTGCTAGAGCCCTCAGGAGTAAGGAAGAAATTTAGGGAGATGAGAAATATTAATTTAAACCTAGATCCGAGCGTGCTCCAACATTTACGAGAGCCGCTCAGATCTAGAGCTTGGGACGAGTTTTGAGAAAGGGGGGAGACCCCTATTTATATAGGCGGCGGACTCTCCCCTTTTCTCAAAATCCGATGTGGGACTAAATAATGGGTTAATTAAAATCAAGTTAGCTTGCACTTCACAAAGTGCAAACTTCCGTGAATTTTAACTCACTCACCGTTGAGCTTCAGGATTGATACAACTTATCAATACGACGAGCGTTCAACGGTGAACGCATAGGAAAAAACCGTTCGTCAATCGGAGTTCGTTTGACCCTCCAATTGAGTGTCCAAAGATCAGCCCTAGGCTAGTTTTTCGCAAAAACTGAGCCGTCATTTGATTCAGCACACTTAGGGTTCAAAACCCTATAGGTGGGGCCCACAGGTGGGCCCCACGCATCCTGGCGCGCGCAAAATCGCCTGGGCAGAGACCAGGCCGTGCCTGGGCGCGCCCACGCCCGGGCCTGGGCTTTGCCCAGGCTTGCGCCTGGGCTTGCCCAGGCCGAGCCTGGGCTAAGCCCAGGCTTGTGCCTGGCTATCCCAGGTCGAGCCTGGGCTTAGCCCAGGTCGAGCCTGGGCTAGCCCAGGCAGCCTGTTCTGCCTTGCATTTACTGGGCCTGGCCTGGTCTGATCCTTTGGGCTGTTTTAGCTCTAACTTGAGCATTTGGTGTCCGATTTGGACGCCGTTCGAACCTGGGTCTAGACCGGAATATTTCCGTCTTACCCGTGAACTTTTCCTTGCGTTTATATTATTAAATATTGTATTAAACAATTTAATACACATTTAATCGCTTTTGCATCAAATGCAAAATAGTCCCTATCTAGGCTTAAATTACCATATTGCATCAAATGCAATTATTCCATCCCTTGCATCAAAAATGCAATTATTCTCCCTAACTAATTTCTACCTATTACTAGATGAAGAATCGCACTCTGTGTGAGACCCTACAGCCGGACCCTTACAACAGGTTGGGCTCGAAGCCCTATACGGCAGTGACCACGAGCAGTGGTTGCCGTCCCTGCTTCAGGAATCATCATTATGTGGTTGACTCATTGACATGAGTATTGTCGGGACCACCCTGACTGTTTCCGTGATGAATTCCGCAGTTATAGTCTTTTCGTCTTAATTATGTCGTGTAGATCAAGTCTGGGGTACGGTTAAATGGTCACCCCAATAACTTGACTCCGGTTAGTTTCGATCAATCTTTAGTCAATAAATGTTGGACTTCTTCCAACATTCTCTGCGCAGAGTTTTTACTAAAGACCGAACTAACTCTACGACACTAACTCCCATTGACCGGGAGAGACGAATCCTCTCTTGGTCATTACTCGCCTCGTACGTTTCAAGTGACATCCAATCAAAAGACCTTTCGACAGGCATTGCCTCGAAGCTAGGTCAGTTGATATAAGTGGCACCGTTCATGCACAGGTTTGTCAAAATGACCTCAAGTCAAAAGACCAACTATCCTATCATCACTCAGAGTTATCACTGACAGATTGGTCAATATAACCATATGATAACTCTAGTGGATCGTTCAGTGAACTCATTCTAATGAGCACCTATGTCTCGTCTTCGACTTCGCCAAGTCAAACAATCATAAGATCATTGCCACCGCTAAACGGTGAAGACTAAGACACAATGGTCTATCCGATGTTTTGATATCCTTGTCTCGGAACATCTACGACCACGAACCATTTTAGACTTATGCTACAGACGGTCAAACGTTTCTCCATGATCGAGATACTCATCTCGATACCCGTTTGACCTTGCATAAAGTCTCAGGACTATACCTAAGTCGATATCTAATTATAATATAACTTAGATAATTCATTACCAAACAGATTACTGTTATTTCGAACAAGATGTTTGTGCTATTCACACAGGAATAAATGGCCTCGAGGGCATAATATTCCTACAGCAACTTCACCGACCTTAGCAGAAATCTCAAACGGACCAATGTATCTAGGACTCAGCTTCCCACGCCTGCCAAATCGGATAGTTCCACGAATCGGTGAGATTTTTAGGAACACATAATTCCCTGGCTGAAATTCCAAGGGTCGCCGCTTTGTATCGGCCCAATGCTTAAATCGGTCCTGCGCGATGCGCAGATTCTCTCTGACAGTCCGTACCACATCTGTTGTTGCTGCTACCAAGTCAGGTCCCAGAAACTCTCTATCTCCAACATCATCCCAACTTAAGGGGGACCTACATTGCCTTCCATACAGAGCTGCGAAGGGAGCCATACCGATACTCGCTTGATAACCGTTATTGTATGCAAACTCAACTAAATGCAGGTGGTCCTCCCACGACCCCTTGAAATCAAGCATACATGCTCGCAGCATATCTTCAAGAATCTGAATGGTCCTTTCCGACTGTTCATCAGTCTGAGGATGATACACAGTACTAAAATTCAAACGCGTCCCCAGACTAGCCTATAAGCTCTTCCAAAAATGAGAAGTGAATCTGCTATCTCTATCGGATACCATACTCACATGGACTCCATGCAGTCTCACAATCTCCTCCATGTATCTCTTAGCCAGGATTTCTGTGGACTGTCTAACTCGAAACGAAATAAAATGTGCCGACTTGGTCAATCGGTCAATGATGACCCAAATCGCATCATTACCTCTAGGGGTCTGAGGTAGACCGGTCACAAAGTCCATGGTCACATGTTCCCACTTCCATTCTGGAATGGGAAGAGGCTGTAACAATCCTGCAGTTCTATGGTGCTCAGCCTTCACCTGCTTGCAAACCAGGCAGGACGCCACACTCTTGGCTACACTCTTCTTCATTCCAGACCACCAATAATATTGCTTCAGATCACGATACATTTTGGTCCCTCCAAGATGGATAGAATATGAGGAACTATGTGCCTCCTTCAATAATTCTTCCCGAAACTCGCCACTTTGAACACAAACCCAGCTCCCAACCCTTAGCGATCCATCTTCATGAACACGGAAATCGGATCGAAGTCCAGCCTCTACCTGCTCTCGAATCCTCTTCAACTTGGCATCCCCTGACTGGGCCTCCTTGATCCTATTCACCAAATCAGACTGAATCTGCAGTCCCATCATAACAGTCTCCTCCCCTGGAAGTACAACTTCTATTCCCATCTGTCGGATTGCCCATCGAAGTTACGGCTGAGAGGTTAACCTCATCATAGCGGGTAATCGACTAAGAGCGTCTGGCACCACGTTCACCTTCCCAGGGTGGTATCACAGATCGATGTCATATTCGGCCATTAATTCCAACCATCGATGTTGCCTCATATTAAGCTCCTTCTGAGTGAACACGTACTTCAGACTCTTATGTTCGGTGTATATCTTCACATGCTCACCTAGCAGGAAATGTCTCCACAATTTCAAAGACAAAATTACCGCCGCCAATTCCAGGTCATGGGTGGGATAATTCAGCTCATGTTCCTTCAATAATCTGGAAGCATATGCTACAACTTGCCCTTGCTAATGAAAGGACACAGCCTAGCCCTCTCCCTGATGCATCGCAGAAAACTTCAAAACCACCTGAACGGTCAGGGATAGTTAAGATAGGAGCAGTGGTCAACCGATGCTTCAACTCATCAAACGCGTGCTAGCAATCTTCCGACATGAGATTACGGTGCCGCGTACGCAAGCATAAGTCTCGACTTCATTTATCGATCCTAACGTTGTTTTGACAGGATCCTACACTTCGTGTATCTCATAGAGGACCTCCTCCACTCTTCTTGGCCCAAGGCATTTCAAATAGGGCAAGACGGCGTACCTCGCACGGTGCTTTTGTTAGAGCACGTCGCCAAATATCACGAACGTCAAGGCCTGTCTTTCAATCTTTCGCACCTCCAGCCTGTCTTCTGGTAGGGCTCCGGTCTCCAGGTAGGCGATGATCGGGCTCATCTATGATTGCTCCAAGTCAACACACAACATCTTGCCCTCCTCTATGCTTGGCTTCAGCAGGTTCTCGATGTAGATAGATTTCCCAATCTCAGCCGAAGAAGAGGATGCCAACTTTGAGATGGCATCGGCCCGGAGGTTGTTTGACCTTGGCAGATGCTGGACCGTTGCTTTTCTGAATTTGAGAAGCTCGGGCCGGGTGCACTTCATGTATCACTTTATCAGTTCCTCCCTTGCTTCGAAGCTGCCTTCAATTTGTTGGATGATGAGCCTTGACTCGCTGATCAATAGCACATTTGTCGCCTCCAGCACCTGGCAAAACTTTAGCCCGTTGAGGATGGCCTCGTACTCTACCACATTGTTGATCGTTGAGAAATTGAAGCAGAGTGCATATTCCAGTAGGCTTCTCTCTGGGGTCTCTATCACAATGCTGGCTTTGCTTCCTGACCCCGTAGCCGATCCAGTGACATGGACGACCCATAGCTCGCCTTTGCACTCGGTGGATGTTGATGGAGGGTTCTCATTGGCGAGCTGTTACTATTGTGTGTCCAGCAGATCGTCGGGCGTTGCTTCACCAATCTCTTCGACAGTGCACTCCGCCACGAAGTCCGCCAATGCCTGACCCTTGATCACTGCACTGGGCTTGTAGATGATGTCGAACTCGCTGAGCTCGATGCTCCAATTCAGGATTCGGTCCGATCTTTACAACCTTCTCAGATTCTTTTCAAGTGGCGAGTTGGTGTAGACGACAATGGAGTGCACCTGGAAGTAGGGCCGGAGCTTCCTCATTGTCAGAGTCGGGCAGTAGGCGAACTTCTCGATGGGTCTATAGCGGGTCTCTGCCTCCCAAAGCACCCGATTTGCATAGTAGATCGGCCTCTGGATGTCCCGTCCTCTTTAACCATGACCGAGCCGACGGCTTCTTCGGTGGTGACGAGGTAGAGGCTGAGCCGTTCTCCTTCCCCCGGCTTTGCGAGCAGCGACGGGCTCTGTAGATAGGCTTTCAGTTCGCCAAAGGCTTGGGCACAGGAGTCGTCCCACTCGACCACCTTCCATAGTCCCTTCCTCTCACCGAGGGCCTTCCGTAGAATTTTGAAGAATGGGAGGGACCTCTCGGCAGACTTCAACAGGAATCTCCCCAGTGCAACGGTCCGACCGTTTAGCTTCTGCAAGTCTCTGATAGTCCTTGGCTCGCCCATGTTGGTGAGAGTAGATATCTTGTCGGGGTTGGCCTCGATTCCTCGCTTGGTGATCATGAAGCTGAGGAACTTCCCAGACTGGACGCCGAATATGCACTTCGCTGGGTTGAACCTTAGGTTGTAGCACCGTACTTTTTGAAGGTCTCCTCAAGGTCGACGAGGTGATCCTCGGCCTTCTTTGATTTGATTAGCATGTCATCGATGTAGACTTCGAAATTCTGGTCGACCTGGGGTGAAATATTTTGTTTACCATCTGTTGATAGGTTACTCCCGTGTTCTTGAGTCCGAATGGTATCTTTGTGTAGCAGAACATCCCCCGGTCGGTGATGAACGACATCTTCTCCTTGTCGTGGGTCACCATCTGGATTTGATTGTAGCCTGAGATGGCATCCATGAACATCAGCAGCTCGTACCCAAAGGCGTTGTTCACCAGGTGGTCGATCCTTTGCAGCGGGGAGCTATCTTTTGGGCAGACTTTATTGAGGTCGGTGAAGTCCATGCACATCTGCCATTTGCCACTGGGCTTCTTCACCATCACCACATCAGTGATCCAATCTGGGTAGCTCACCTCTCTAATAAATTCGGCCTCGAGGAGCCACTTCACCTCCTCGCCTGCTGCCCGCATCTTCTCTCCCCCCACGCTTCGCTTCTTCTACCGGACTGGGTGAGCTTCCGGGTCGATGTGTAGCTCATGGACAATCACCGCAGTGTCGACTCCAGGCATGTCCAAGGGTGACCATGCAAAAATATCCGCATTCGCCTTATGGAGGTTGACTAGCCCTGACTTCAGCTCCGCAAGCAGCTTCGTGCCAATAGACACAGTCTTGTCTGCTTCCTCCGCCACCGGCACCTCCTCCACGACGTCCACTGGTGTTGGTCGTTGATGAGCAAAGTCCTCCCGACCGTCGAGGAGGTCGATCGACAGGGCTTGCTTGGACTTCTTGTGTTTGGTAGAGCCAATGTAGCAGCTTCATGAGAGCTTCTAGCATCACCGCACCTGCCCCACCCTGTGCAGAGTCTGGAATTTCACCATTTGATGCAGTAGCGAGGGGAGAGCTTCGACGGAGGTCATATAAGGCTCCCGATGATGTCGTTGTATACTGAGGCGACGACGACGAACTGCGTCATTCGAGTAACGACCTTCGGCCTCTCCCCCAGGGTGACGGGCAATGTGATCACTCCGACAATAGGCACCGAATGGCCGGTGAAGCCGATAATCGGGCCCAAGAACGGCTTTAGCTCCGCCTTATTCACCATCTTCTGGATCGTGGACAAGAACAGGATGTTGCACGAGCTGCCTGTGTTGACCAGGAGTCTGCTCATGATAGCTGGTCCTATGAGAGCTTCGATGATGATGACGTCTTTATGTGGCAGCTCGACCCCCTCCAGGTCGTCATTAGAGAAGGAGATGGGGGACGAGCTACTTTTCTCTGCTTTGCCACTGTGTCGGTGCCCATCGTCATAACCTATCGGGCATATGTCTTCCTTACCGATGCTGATGTGCCGCCCTGGCCCGGCCCATCGCAGATTACATTCGCTCGCATGATCGTCTCAGGCACACGGTGGGCCACTTGTTTAGCATCGTGAGTCGGCCGGTCAGCTCCTGAGGTCGCTCCTCCATTGCAGCCTGGTCTTCCCTAGTCGACGAATCTCCGGGGATGCCTGACCTGGATCAGCCGCTTTATATCCTTCTTCAGTGTGTAGCACTCATCGGTATCATGGCCATGGTGGCAGTGATATCGACAGTACGTTTGCAAATTTCTCGCTGTGGGCTTTGACCTCATCTCCAGGGGCACGTCTCTGAGAAGCACGTTCGCCATATCTGTCGTCATCATCTCCGTCGGGGGGGGCGTTGAGCCTTGTGTAGTGCGCCACCTCCTATGCTCTTTCAGGCCCGCCTCTCAGAGCATGGTTCCGGGGGGCGAGGAACCCCCTCACTGGGCCGGTGCAATCCTGACCTCGAGGGCATCCTTAATCGTGCCTTCGGGGGTGGTCTTAATCACGCCCTCTGGGGCGGTCCTGGTCACGCCCTTGGGGACGCTCATCCTACCTCGACCGTTGACTAGGCCTCGCCTCAACACGGGGGGCTTTGGCTGGTGCGGCCTCCTTCATCGTCCCCAAATCCTCCTCGCTTAGCATATACTTCTCTACCCTGGCGAAGAGGACGTCGAGGTTGGCAGGCGGATCGTGGAGCAGCGACTTGAGTAGAATCCTATTGCCAGCCCCTTCTTGAAGGCCGTCATGACGTGCTCATCTCTGTAGCTCGTCACATTAAGTCTCTCCTTGTTGAAGCGCTGCAAGAATTTGCGGATGGTCTCCCCCTTCTTTTGGACCACCATGAATAGATAGTTCGACGCATTCCTTCTTCTTCGCCCCGCCAAGAACTGCTGACAGAACTTGTGGGAAAGGTTGTCGAATGAATCAATGGAGCGGTCGAACATGCCATTCTACCACTCCACCACCGACTTTTTCTGGGTCGTCTGGAAAGCTCGGCAGAGGAGGGCATCGTCTGCTCCGTGGATCTGCATCACTCCCCGGTATCGCTGCATATGCTCCAGGGGATTGCCCGAACAATCATACAGTTCAAACTGTGGTAGTTTGAACCTATGGGGTACCGGGGTTGAGATCACCCTTCGGGTCAGCGGCTTGGCTTCTTCAGAGTTGGGGGGGGCATTGGCGACCTTCGGGAGACGTCCCTGCCAGCTCAGTAATCTCGTCGCTGATTGGAATCATCGGATGAGCCACCTCGATGCTCAGAGGCATTCCTCACTCGTCCCCAGGGGGTCAGGCTTCGGTTGCGGTTCCCTCTTCGCCGGCCGTTACGCCTAGGAGAGTGGCACCACGACCGGGGGGGACTTCAGCTACGGTGGGCGCACCCTTCCTGTCTTGGGCTCAGCGACCTCCCGCGACGGCGGCTTTCAACAGCATGATCCAGTCTAGGGTGCTCTCATATTACCAAGGCTGACACCTGGGGGACTCCTTGGCTCCCCTCCTGAGGCCTCTCCCTCGCGACATCGATGAGTCGACGCTGTCAGACGGCTGCTTCTTCATCTAGTCGCCTTTGATAAGCACCCTCCTCCTCGTCATTGAACTGCTTCTATAGAGCGATGGCTTCGCCTTCGTCAAACCACCTTCGCTGTGCGACTGTTTCATCTTCAAATTGGGGAGGAGGTCCCGCCTCATATTGCGGGGTCTGGAGGGGCCTTCTGATGGATGCGGCCTGGCCTGCCTGGCAGCGGCCTAGTCCTCCATCATTTTTGTGAAATCCTCGAAGCTTTTGTAGACTCGAGGACCGCGTCCTGGATGACAGCGGCCGACCCCTCAAGGGGTAGATCCATAGGAGGAGTTCTCCTGGGAGAGCGATTCTCTTCGATCATCGGTATCTTGCCACGACGGTCGCTGCGGTGAGTGCGTGCGGTATCTGACATGGGTGTAACCCTATTTCCCACAGACAGTGCCAATTGTTGCGGGTCAAGTCCACCCAACAATAGAATTTGTGTTTAATGGGAATCATGGGTATAATGATTACAAGTTTGGGGCTATCCATGAGGTTAGAGCGACTAGGAATGTACTTCGTAAGCAAAGGATCCAAGGTTACCCAATAGTCACCGAAGGTCGCCGACTCCCAGCAGCTGAGGCGAGCTTCCTACAAGAATAACAACTCATCAGAAAGGCTAGGTTGGCTGTCAACCCATAGCCTCTCTGATGCTCAAGTCAGTGAATGACTTTTAAGGAGTATGTCGGACACACTTGACGATCTTAAGGCAGATCGGCGTTGCGTGTCAAGCTTATGAGGATGACACAGATATATGGGGGATATCTGACCTTGAATAATAGATAGGAGTTAAGATTTCAACTAACCAACCCCATCATTGGTGGCTTGGGGAGTATTTACAGGGTTGAGAGTCGGTTGTTCGCCATCCAATCACCTGTCGAGTCTGCTCGGCTGTAGCACAAGTGGAGACGCGATAGATCGACGAGGGTGTCAAAGATATTTACGCATTAATGGGTGTCAGATGGTGTCAAAAACATTAATGCATTAATGGAAGACGCGATGGGCGACCATCAGTTCTTGTTCTTAATCTCTAACATTAATGGGGGAGTAGGTGACCCTACGTCACCCTGTCAGAGATATTTGTGTTAGGCCGCCCTTAGGAAGAGCCAAGCTCGGCGTCTGAGCTTGGTGTCTTCAGACTTCCTGGCTGTGCTTCTTGTTCGAAGAGTAGGCGAGCTTCTCCTATGCTAGGACAGCGAGCTTCCTGCTTGATCGGCTGACGAGCCATTTTCTTGATTCTGATGACGTCGAGCTTCTCGGTGTGGGTGCGATCTTCCGTTTGGGCTTGTTTCCTTCGGGATGGTCAGAGGGCTGTCCACTTGGGATTCCAATACATATGGGCCTTCATTATTTGGGCCAGCCTTAAGGCCATAACAGGGTGGTATGTAAATATCTTCAGGCATCACATTCAACTGATCGGGCATCGATTCTGGTACACATGGGCCTTTCATGTATGTTGCGTATATTGCTTGCCCTCCATATTCAGGAATTTGAATGCACTGCCCTGCAACATTCCACCTGTTATGGAAAACAAGTAATTTTTAGAAAATCACATTTATATTTTGATGATATCATATAAAATTTTGCAATACTTAACGATTTCGATACGTACGTGATGAGTGGTTATTTTGTATATTTTTAGTGGGGTTTATCCATGCATAACGTTATACAAATCCTCACTTTTGTTGCCACTTTATCATATTATTGTTCAGTTTTGATACAACCCTCCCAGGATCGGCCAAGACCAAATGGCCCAAGCCTGTGTCGCGAGCCTACGGGCCTGGGGAGAACGAGGCCCCCACGAAGACTCGGAGTCGGGCCGGCCTCGGACCGAAGCGGACGCAATCGCTGATCACGCCAGCAGAAGTTAACCACTTCCCTTAAAACACGCCCCCTTAATCACCATTAAGGAGCCCCATTACGTCCACCTTCATGACCTATGAAGGCGCCATCAAAGTGGCGGATCACCGGGGAAAAATAGGGGGACGTGGTCGGAGAAGACTCCAATAAAGCAACTCGAAGAACAACGTGAAAGGGACCACTCTCTGGATATCAAAAACCCCGAGGTATTCTTCCTGAACGACCTTATCTCCCACCTCATAAATCTCCTCCACAGCTCAGCCCGAGGACTCGCGTATCGGCCTCCACATGAGCCATAATGATCCCACCGAGCATCCCTCAGACCCATTAATTAGGCATCAGAGGGGACTTGGTCGGAACCAAGGTCCGACCCCCTGACGAGCTTTCTTGTCTGTTCAGGTCAAGGAGATCCAGCTGCGTCGAGGCTACCCTTCGCCACCCAATCAACCGAGAGCCGAATGCACTTGTCCCCGAGCCTGTTCATCTCCACCCATACAGAGGACATCGCATCGCTGAGGATTCCATTCGGCACGCCGACGCTCGGACCGACACGCTCTTTGCTTGGTCAAACGAGCTGTATCCCACTCCTGGAGGCCACACGTGTCCCGTGTGATCGTGTTGACCTCCAGCCCTCCAGTCAACCAACCTGCGGTGAGAAAACACCCTGAAACATCTGGCGTCGTCTTTGGGAACGAAGAAGCACCCACGTCAAACAACCACATCCGAGATGATGCAGCCATGCACCTCCAGACACAGGAGTGCGATAACGACAACGTCAACACCGGGGCCAACCAACGATCGCCTGAGCAAAGCCGCGAATACCCAGCGCTCGTCCTGACCCGAGGGGCCAGGCACGTCGTGGGCAGAGATAATGGAGATAGATCGTGAAGGAGCCAAGGGCTGCCCCAACCCATCTATTTCTCCGAAGAGGACCTGAAGGAGGCAAAGCCACTGCGAGAGAGGCACTAGTCATCTCGGTTGTCATTGACACCACCTTGTTCCGACGACTACTCATCGACACCGAAAGCTCATGCGACATCCTATTCATGTCAACTCTGGAGAGGATGGGGCTACGAGCCGAACACCTGGAGCCTTGCTCCAAACCCGTGATAGGCTTCACAGGCCACTCCACACCCATCGTAAGGATAGTCCACCTCCCTGTCACGCTCGGGGAGCCGTCCAACCTGACCACCCTGACGATAGAGTTTGTGGCGCTAAGGATCGGGTCAGCGTACAATGGGATCATCGGTCGACTGCTCCTCAACGCGGCCGGGGCCGCGGTCTCAACCCTCCACCAAATGGTCAAGTTCCGAACCCTAGAGGAATCAGAAAGATTAGAGGCAACCCGGTAAAGCCTAATATATGCTACCAGTTGACTGGCACGGAGCACAATGTGAAGCGTTGCAACCCGATGGACCTTCTCGACCAGAGATACGGCCCATGAAAGAGCCGAAAGTCATTCTCGTCACGGACATAGGCGGTAGGTTCATCTCCATTGGATCAGAACTCGACCCGATCCTGAGGGGCGAGTTGATCGGATGCTTTGAAGCCAACCTGGACATCTTTGCTTGGTCGCCTGATGACATGTCGGGCGTGGACCCCCAAGTAATCACCCACCAATTATGCGCCGACCCCAATTTTAAGACGGTCAGGCAAAAGAAGAGAAACTTGGGTGGCGAGAAGAGGAGGGCTGCATCTGAGGAAGTGGAGTGCCTGCTCGAAGCATGCTTCATCTGAGAGGTCTGGTACCCGGAATGGCTGGCCAACGTCGTGATGGTGAAAAATTCTAGCGGCAAGTGGCGAATGTGCGTTGACTTCACCGATCTCAACAAGGCCTGCCCCAAAGACAGCTACCCACTGCCCCGCATTGACCACCTCGTGGGCAACGCCTCAGGCTACGAGATGCTCAGCTTCATGGACACTTATTCTGGATACAACCAGGTTCAAATGGACCCAGAGAATGAAGAGAAGACGACATTCATCACCGACCGGGGACCTTCTGCTACAAGAAGATGCCTTTCGTCCTGAAGAATGTGGGGGCGACCTACCAAAGGATGGTCAACAAGGTTTTCGGTTCCCAGATAGGAAGGAACGTCGAGGTCTACGTGGACGACATGCTGGTCAAGTCCAGGGACCCCGCTGACCATATTGCCAACCTTAGAGAGACTTTCGAGCAGCTACGAGGGCACAACCTCAGACTCAACCCCACTAAATGCACATTCAGTGGTGAGGTCCGCAAAATTCCTGGGCTTCATGATCACCAAATGTGGCATTGAAGCCAACCCCGACAAGATCAAGGCTCTGGTCAACATGAGGGAGCCGATGACGATCAAGGAGTTGGAGAGGCTGAATTGGCAGGTCACTGCCCTAGGGTGCTTCCTGTCCAAATCCGCGGAGAGATCTCTCCCCTTCTTCAGGACCCTGGGAAAGGCTCTCGCTGAACCTGCCGAGAAGAGGAGGGCGTCCAAGCGTTTGCCGAGCTGAAAGAATACCTCCACAGTCCCCCACTCCTCTCCAAACCCAGGGAAGGAGAACCACTGAGCCTTTACTTAGCCAGCACTGGAGAAGCGGTGAGCTCGGTGCTGATCAGGAAAGATGACGGGTGCAAAAACCGGTGTACTATACTAGCCAAATCCTGAGGGATGCGGAGGGGCGATACAACCCCATGGAGAAACTGTCATATGCCCTTGTGCTCTCGGTACGATGACTCCACCCCGACTTCCAAGCCCACATGAACCTGGTCCTAACCGACTCCCAGCTCGAGCAGAAACTTAAGCGGTTCGATCGGATGGGGAGGATGTTGAATTGGGGAGTAGAGCTGAGCGAGTTTGACCTCTGATATAAGCCACAGACAGCCATCAAGGGGCAGGCACTGGCAGACTTCATCGCCGAATGTACCGTTGATGGAGAAATGCCCCCCGAGGAGACGAGACCGAACATGGTAACACCTCAACCTTTGTCTTTCCTTTTGGCTGTCATCGTTCTTGCCGATCAATCAGGGGACAAAGATGCATGTGTGATCCACGTAGATGGTTCGATGACCCAAGCGAGGGGGCAGGGCCGACATCGTCATCCGGTCCCCCGACAGAAACACCATCGAATATGCACTTCGATTCAAATTCCCGGCCACCAACAATGTGGTCGAGTACGAGGCCGCCATCAATGGCCCAAAACTAGCCCAAGCGCTGGGGCGGACTCTGTATGCCTCTTTAGCGATTCCAAACTCATCATCAACCAGCTGCAAGGAGATTATGTGGCTCGAGAAGAGGCGATGCAACGCTACCTAGCCTCAGCCAAGACCGATCTGTCCAGATTCAGACACATTGAGACCATCCACCTGCTGCGATCGGAGAATACACGCACAGACGCCATGTCGAAGCTAGCTTCCTCTTCTCTTAAGGAGTTGGGTCGCACCATCTACGTCGAGAGCCTCTGTACCCCTAGTACGGAGATAAAGGAGCTGATGGTCATCGATGCAGAGCCAGCCTGGATGGGTCCAATCGTGCGGTATCTATCCACTGGAGAAGTCCCAACGATCCAAGATGAGCGTCAGACGCTGGAACGAAAAGCCATATGGTACGTTCTCCACTAGGGAGTGGTATACAGAAGGCGTTGGATGAAAACAGATGTCCTCCCCTACCCCTGGTGCCTCTGGCCACAGGAAGCCGACTACGTCAACCGGGAGGTCCACGAAGGGATCTGCAGAAATCACCAACGGGGCAAGATGGTCGCCATGAAGATCTTAAGGCAAGGATACTATTGGCCGACCTTGGTCAACGACTCGACCGAGTATGTTCAGAAGTGTCTAGAATGCCAACGGTTCGCCAAGCCCCACTCGTCTCCCCCATTAGAACTCGTCCTAATAATCAGTCCCATCCCCTTCACCAAGTGGGGACTAGACATCCTCTGTCCCTTCACCTTCGGGAAAGGACAGAGGAAATTCCTGATTGTGGCAGTGGACTACTTCACCAAATGGATCGAGGCCGAGCCGCTGGCCAGCATCAACTGGAAGAAGGTAAAGAGCTTCGTATGGAACTCCATCATCACCAGATTCGGGATACCTCGATCCATCGTCACTGACAACTGGAAGCAGTTCGATTCCACGGGGTTCAAAGATTTCTGTGCACAGTGGAAGATCAAGCTTTTGTTTGCCTCTGTGGCACACCCCCAGACTAATAGGATGGCCGAAGCGCTAACAAATGCATCATCGAACCACTTCGCAAGAAAGTGACAAAAGCACAGGGAAAATGGCTGGAGGAACTTCCAGGGATACTTTGGTCATACCGGACAACCCATAAGGAGGCCATGGGAGAGACCCCCTTCATGATTGCCTACGGTGCCTAAGTAGTTGTGCCCGTTGAGGTGGGAGAGGAGTCCCTCCGCCTCAGACATTTAGACGAAGAGAGAAACTCGGCAGGCTTGGAGCTCAACTTAGAGCTTGTGGACGAACGACGAGGCCAAGCCTTGGCCTCGATCAGCTGACAAAAACAACGGGTGGCCCGCTACTACAACTCCCGGGTCAAAGGAAGAAGTTTCCACCAAGGAGATCTGGTCCTCAGGAAAGCAATCTTTAACCTGGAGGTCGCCCGCAGAGGGAAGATCGTTGCTAAATGGGAAGGGCCCTATAAGGTCACTGAGGTCCTCGACCCTGCCACATACCGGCTCTCAACTCTAGGAGGGAAGGCGCTAACTCACACCTAGAATGCAGAGCACCTCCGCAAGTACTATCAGTGAACGTGTGCAACACTTTCCCCTCCCCCAATCTACGTGAATGTACTGAAAAGAGAAAACGATTGTGAATGAAGATCTCTCTCTGCATCTAGTCGTTCCTCAGGTCAAGCTGGGGACAACTCCCCAGCAGGCATATCACTGGTTTAACCATAAGGCTGGGGACAACTCTCCCAGCAGGACGATCACCCGATCAACCGTACGGCTGGGGGCAACTCCCCCAGCAAGCCGATCACTGGCTCGGCTATAAGGCTGGGGAAACTCTCCCAGCAGGCCGATCCGTCGATCAACCGTAAGGCTGGGGACAACTCCCCCAACAGGCCGATAACCGGCTCGACCATAAGGCTATGGGCAACTCCCTCAATAGGCCGATCCATCGATCGACTGTAAGCCTGGGGGTAGCTCCCCCAGCTGGCCGGCCGACCCATTCAACCATAAGGCTGGGACACCTCCCCCAGCAGGCCGATCACCGGCTCGACCATAAGGATGCGGACAACTCCCCCAGCAGGCCAATCCGTCGATCGACCGTAAGCCTGTGGGTAGCTCCCCCAGTTGGCCGACCGACCTGTTTGACCATAAGGCTGGGGAAAACTCTCCCAGCGAGCCGAACACCCGATCGACCATAAGGCTGGGGCAAGTCTCTCAGTAGGCCGATCACCCGTTCGATCGTAAGGCTGAGGGCAACACCTCAGCGGACCGAACACTCGTTCGACCGTAAGCCCGGGGGCTTCTCCTTGGCACTGGCCCAGCGACCCAATTGACCATGAAGAAGGGGCAACTCCCCTTGCTCACCAGCAGACCAATCATCAAACCAGTCGGCACGATTCACCCAAGCCCGTCTACTCAAACATCCCGATCGGGATTGCGGGAGGGGGCATATCACCACAACGCAAAAAAGGGGGTTTCTTAAAACAAACTCATATGCGTAAACCAATATATTACAGAAACCTCGGTGAAATGCCAAAGGTCATGTACAAAATGACAAAAAAAAGAGGAAAATCTAATGGGCTATGCCCCTACTCCCTCTCGGGTGGCCGTGGCATCCGTAGGAGCGTCATCTGGCTGATCGACACCCTCAGGGTAGTTGACGTCAACCTCCTCCTCGCCCTCAGAATCCATCTGAAGCTCCTCAAATGAGATCCCTGAATGCAAGAATCTCTGCTGGATCTCGCTCCGGCAACTGGCAAACCCCCTCTCAAACGCCTCGGACATCCCCACAGCGACAAAGGTCATGGCATACTTGATCGCACCCGGATATACACCCGAAAAATGACTGTAGTTTTACCGCAAGCGCACGGTGTAGTGGCGAGCGGGTATCAAACTCAGGGAGGACAATTGATCTTACTTTAATCACATAGCTATTGATGGAATAAGAATAGTTTTGATGGTAATGTCACAATCGTTCAAATAGCAAATAGATATCAATATAATAAAGCGTCTAGGGATAGGAAATCCTCACTACAGACCGTCACTTATCCTTGTGAATTATGAATATCAATGTTGCTGATCGCGTCCGGATGTATACCTGAAAAACGACTTGTAGTTTTACCGCAAGCGCACGGGGTAGGGGCGAGCGGGTATCAAACTCAGGGAGGACGAATGACCGTGTCTTACTCAAATTACCTAGCTATCGAGAGAACAAGAATAGTTGGGTGTAATAGTCACAATCGTTCAAGTATCAAGAAAATATCAATATAATAAAAAGCGTCTAGGGATAGGAAATCCCCACTACGGACCGTCTGTCATCTTCTGATTCATAAATTTCATTGTTGCTAAGCTTGAATATAGGTGAACTAGTCGCAACTTAATTGTAGAACCAAGCTCACGCTCTCACGCTATTGTCGGTTTATAGCAAACCTAGGATTGGGCCCACTCTCGTGCAAACCATAGCCTAAGCCGCTAGCGTGAAGAACGACATCATTGTTCAATCGTATCTCGAGCCCACTCTCGTGCAAAATCGAGGTACGACCTAGGTTATGATAGGTCTTATTCGTCCAATCTCTTGCAAACGAATATTAGTAAAGATTCACAATTAAAAATCCTAGCTTTGGTCCAATCTCTTGCAAAACCAAATCTAGAGAAATCCAATTGTCAATCTAAATCGAATATCTAGGTCTTCCTACCAATTGGGATCCAATCTCTTGCAAATCCCAATCGATATGAATTCCTAGCTATCCGTAATCAATCAATCATAACCTAACCCTAATCAATTCTAGCAACAAATCAACAAATTCATCACAATTCAGAGATATGGTCCATAGGGTTCATCCACATGCCCTAGAATGACGGCACTACTCACTAAGCATCAGGAAAATCTCAGAAATAATGACAATAATCGCTGCACAATTCATTGCAAAAGAGAAATAATGCATAAAAATTGAGTTTTTAATAAGAATAGACAAACCAATGTCGATGCCAACGATCTCCAGCTGAGAATTCACAAAAGAGTAGCCGTCAAAATCCTAAAAGAAAGTCTTTAAAATATATTTCAAGTCTCTCCTAAACTAGGGCAAAAACTGTGTTTAAATACCCTTTAAATCGTCCAGAAAATCGTGACCAAACAACCCATGCGCAGCCCAGAAATCGCAACCCTAACAGCAGGCGGAGAGAGTCACTCGGCCGAGTGACCCTGACAAACCCTGTAGAAAAACAGTAACTTCGGGGGTTTTCAGGGTCTGTCTTCGGGGGTGGCTTGGCCGAGTGGACTTCTTTATTCGGCCGAGTGAGCATTCATGCTCGGCCGAGTGGGCCTCCTCAGGATCTCTAAAAATTCCAGTAACTTGGGCCTTTCTCTGGACGAATTCCCTGTACCACTCGGGCGAGTGAACTCTCTCACTCGGCCGAGTGGGCTTCCTTTGTTCGGCCGAGTATACGCTAAAAACATCGTGTGCGTATCCATTCCGTTTGGCCAAGTAGGGCTTCTTACTTGGCCGATTGGGTGGTTTACTCGGCCGAGTGGTGTGCTGTTGAGCTTATTTCTTATTCTTCTCGCCTCCTCGTCGCTCCTATTGATTTCCTTCTTCTTCCGCTCATCCTCCATCACTGATAAATCCTCGAATGAGCTGTGGGCGAGACTCCTAACAGCGTGCAAATCCCTTGATCTCAAATTTGCTCCAGATCGCTTCATATTTTCTGAAATACGACAAAAACAAGAAATAGTGAAATCATCGTAATATTGTCGAATAATCGTGAAAAATGCGATATGATCGATCAAAACGACATGCAAACATGCAGAAAAAAGATGTAAAATATGGAGTGATCAGTTGCAAGGTTTGAATGTAGGTGAACTAGTCACAACTTAATGTAGAACCAAGTTCACGCTCTCGCGCTATTGCCGGTCTATAGCAACCTAGATTAGGGCCCACTCTCGTACAAACCCTAAACTAAGCACTAGCGTGAAGATCGACATCATCGTCCAATCGCAACTCGAGCCCACTCTCATGCAAACTCGAGCTACGACCTAGGTTATGATAGTTCGTATTTGTCCAATCTCTTGCAAACGAATATTAGTTTAGATTTATAATAAAAATCCTAGCTTTGGTCCAATCTCTTGCAACCCAAATCTAGAGAATTTTGATTATAAACCTAAGTCGAATATCTAGGCCTTCCCATCAATTGGGATCCAATCTCTAGCTTTGGTCGTTACTCGGCCGAGTGAACTCTCTGTTCGGCCGAGTAAGCTGCTTCTGGGCTCTTTTCTTCTCCTCCTCGCCTCTTCGTCGATTCTATTGAATTTCTTCCTCTTCCGCTCATCCTCTAGCACTATTAACTCCTCCAATAAGCTGTGGGCGACGCTTCGGTGTGCGTAAATGTCCTTTGATCTCATTTTGGCTCCAAATCGATCCATATTTCCTGAAATACAACAAAAACAAGAAATAGTGAAAAGCAACGCGATATCGTCGAATAATCGTGGAAAATGCAATATGGGTGATCGAGATGACATGAAAACATGCAGAAAAAAGGTGTAAAATAAGGAGCGATCAAAATCCCCCAAGCTTACCTCTTACTCATCCTCAAGGAAGATGAGTAAAAGGCGAACCCGGCGGGTAAAAATAAGGAAAAAGGAAAAAGAAGATTAAAAAAACAAAGAGGGAGGTGCTAGATCATTTTCTCAGGACGTGGAATTGCTTACTCAAATAGCATACTGCGAATAAAAACATGCCAAAGATTTTTATCCCGATATCATGATCGTATAGGGATGTATTCAATATAGAAACCCAAGAATATCAAAACGATATGAAATATGAAATCATTCTAGAATTAACATCATCTGAAGCATCTAAAGTAATATACATAATCATAGACCACACACTTTTCAATTGATCGCTTTCTATTTGGAGTATAAGAGGTATCACACAATATGAAGCAATAAGAATAGAAAGGAGTGGTTTTCATGAAATGCATGCTAAGTTTCAATTCCTGGACTTCGAAAAACTTTTAGTAATCTCACCAAGTATAGAAAATTACCTAGCTTAGGTTGTCATGCACAGACAAGTAGTCACTCTCTCACACATCATTGGATCCCTCCAAGCTTATCTATAAGCATGGTGGCAGCAAATAAATCAATAATACCTTCCCCATTTTTGAAGCTCCAAGAAATAAAAAGAATAAAGAAGGAATGAAAGAGACAAATAATATGAAGTGGGATCATGTATGAACTTCTTTTCTCTTTTCTTTTTTTTTCTTTTTTTCTTTTCTTTTTTTGTATCAATATATACAGCTGTGATCCCAAATCAAAAGATAGAGAGATATACAGGAATATTCTTTTCTTTTTGATTTTGGGGTGTTGGAGCATGGACTTTTGTAACGGGGGAATATGCCAATATAATATTCGCCTAAGGGAGATTCACTAATGATTTTAAGTATAGAAATAATGCTCAAGATACGTGGAGAAATAAGAATATGTAGCACTCGGTTCACTCTATAGAATGTGCACGACAACTTTCAGCAGGGTAATGTAATCTACTCAGTTTGATCTCAAAAAGTAAACTAATCCTGTCATATCAACATAGCATTCATCCAATCAACCTGAGAGTGAAGCGTACAATTTTCATGCAATAAGAAGTGATATAAGACAACAAAGCAGTACTCCAAATATAGGCAATCAATGCGTGAAGCTTGGTGTGTTTTCTATGAAGAGTATACAATATAAATCATCGGACTCAGCTAATAAAAGAATTTCATTCACATTCATATAACAAAGGTGTGGGTTACTATCTCGAATGCATAGCAAGCATGGCATATGATATCTGAAATAAAAACGATGGCATGACAAGATATGCATATAGAGATAAGCTAATACCACGTTGTCGTCATCACAGAAAATTCATCTCTAGCAAAAAGGCTAAAAGAACTAAGGATAAAAGAAAAATCAGAACTACTATACATATGCAGCACACAAAAAGTAAGAAAACGTGATGCATGAGAAAAAAATAAAAAAGTGGGTGAAAAATAAGTGTAAAATAAAGAAAGGTGGGAAAATAAAAGAAAAAGTGAAGAAATTGAAAAGTGCGTGAGACACTCACTCCCCCAAGCTAAACTGTACATTGTCCTCAATGTGCAAAGTGTGGCACACGGAGAAGAAAGATATGGGTGGGAGGGTGAGGATGCATGCATGATGGAAATAAAAGAAAATGAGATGGGTATGCAAATGATGTATGCAGAGATGCAAGTGGTGCATGCAGAGATCAATGTGGCGCAATATAAGTGTCCCCAAAAAATACCTCCTCTCTCCCAAAATGATATAGACAAGTATGAGCAAAATGTGACCAAAACGTGTGTGGAGGAGGGGTGCAAAATCAGCAGGCAGAAAATATCTAGAATAGCAGCAGTAAAAGTATGAGAGGCATCCAGTGTGTGCCTAAGTGGGTGGTGGTGCACCAGCACCGTCCTATGGGGGAGGAGGCGGTGGTGGCTGCTGGATAGTGGTACAGGTGGTGGTAGGTGGCGGCTGTGACAGATGCGCAAGAATCTGGTTCAGGCTAGCCTGAATACCAGGAAGTAAAGCGACGTGCCTCTGTACTGCAGTGACGGTAGCGGAGAGAGCCTGGAAATCTCCTTTGAGCCCACTAACTGCCCCCTCTAGAGCACGGACGTGCTGATCTAGGGTGTCAGGGGGAGGTGGGGCAGAGGGTCGAACAGGTGAGGAACGGGGCTGCCTCGCACAGCTACTATAAATGACAGGTGCAACTACCGGGTGGGGCTGTGGTGCTGTGCTCACAAAAAGACGCTCAGCCTCTGTGGGAGGCTGAGACGCAGGAATGGTCGAAGAGGAAGGAGCAGCAGTAGATGCTGAAACGGTGGCAGAGGGCAAGTAGGACAGAGAGGTCGGTGACACAGAAATGGGGACAGACGTCACGACACTCTTAGAGAAGACAGCGGCAGTGGAGACAGTAAGATCGACGACTGGGGAGGCCGTGAAGTGTGAAGGAAATGACTCCCCAGGGGTTGAGAATAAGAAAGTGGATAGGGTCTCCACTGAGGAGGCAAAAGAGGGCTCGCCGCTCTCAATAATGGTGGCAAGACGCTCAGGGCTCACAGCAGAAATGGGGTGGATGGACATCGGCACAGAGGTGGTGGTGGTGGACTCAGCAAGTGTACTCCCGACACAGACAGAAGTGTGGACAGAGATGTCAGGAGGTGCAGACGAAGTAGGTGCAGGCTGATTTATCTCAGAGTCCAGGGGTGGAAGGAGGGGCCCCTCCTGAGCACCCTCAGGCTTTAGCACGTACGTAGCTGGGATGAGAAGATCCATCGCTGGAATCCATTCCCTACCTGCGGGTCCAATATGGGTCCGAGCGGGGCTTGGGAGAACCATGTAATCAGCGCCAAAAGGACCGTGCAGCCACACCCAGTGGTGCTGACCATGAGGACGTAGCATCCTCATCCGGGCCATAATGTCAATCGAAAGGGAAGTGGGGGCCCGGTGGTCTAAGCAAGCCAGCAGGGAGGTCTACTCTGCACAAAGGAGCGAGGAGGGTAATCAGACCGCCGCAACAGATAGGCGTCCTAGCGCCAACAGAGATAATGATGCGGTCTAAGTACCAACTGGCTATATCAATCTCAATGGCAGGGAGTAAAACATCCTCACCCCTCTCGAAGGCCCTCGATCGAGTCATCGTATTGAGCATGTAGAGCTCCGGCGTCGACATCGTCCCCGGCTCATACCTTGCTAAGAAAGTGGTCGCCATAAGGCGCTGTGCAATGCGGAGGCATGGGTGGAGGATTGCGGAGGCCTTGGCCTGGCTAGGGTCAAAGGCGAGGGATGATCCTGTGATACGTGTCCAAAATGCGTGTATGTCGAATTACGGTGGTGGGATGTGCATGGGATTATAGGCTCGGTCTGGGTCCGGAACTGGAGGCCACTGAAAGTAGGCTCGGAGTATGTCGAGAGTGACCTCGCACTCACGATCCATCAGTCAGAAAGAGCAACCCCTGGGAGTCCTGGCAATAGAACTCAGGACCTCTAGTGTTGGACGGATATAGGTGTCCGCCGACACCGACAAAAAGTCACGCCACCCCACGTTATCATACAACTGGAGCAGCCCCGCGAATACCCCTAGGCGCTCAAATTCTGCAATGTGCACGAACCTAGAGTGTACGATCGAGCGATGTGAGATACGCTCAAATCTGGCATGGTGTGCGTCATCTCTGAACGTAATCTCCAGCGTGTCGAACGCGGGGGCGGGCTGTGCCGGTGGTGGAATCAGTGCGGTAGGAGGCGGAAGTGTGGGTGGTGGTGGGCGAGGTGGAGGGGAGCCTGCCCTAGTGGAAGAGGAGCCAAGATCGCTGGACCTCTTCCACTTGGAAGCGGGCGCCCGCGTGCGTGACCTAGTACGGGGCGGCATGTGAGCCGCGAAAAATGCCTACCCAAAAATGCGAAGTGCTGAAAATATGGAACGAGTATACCTGAACACGACATGAGAGAAAGCAGTCGAAACGTGCAAAGAATCGCCTCCTCCGAGAAGCGCCAAACAACTCATGTATCTCCCCCAAGCTAGCCTGAAACACAAATAGATAAATCAGCAATGAATATCAATATATATGGGAGAAGATTGGAGATAATAGATATATATAGAGATTAATTTCAATTTGGGGCGGGGCTGGGCTTACGGATTGGAGAAATGGAGAAAAATAGGATTTTTGGGAGAAATTGGGGGTGTGCGACAGCGGGGGCGGCGGCGTCGGCGACGGGCGTTGGCGGTCGGCGGTCAGCGACGGTCGGCATGGGTCGCAAGGCAGTGTGGCTCGGCCGAGGGTGAACGCGATTCAGGTGAGGCGAGGAGGAAGATGAAAAGGTTCGGGTGAATTTAGGGGAATTTCAACGTGTGGGGATTTGGGCCGCGGGCGCTGGGTTTATAAATAGCTAAAGTCACTCGGCTAAGTGACGCGTTCACTCGGCCGAATGGCACAGTTTTTAGAAAAGTTTGAAATCTCCCGCTAAAGTTGCGACTCGGGCGAGTACATCTTTCTACTCGGCCGAGTAGACAAAGTTCATTCGGCCGAGTAGCAAGGCCTCTCAGAGCTTTAAAGTGCAAGAAAGTGTCTGATTCCCTCGGGCGAGTGACTAAGTCACTCGGCTGAGTGGCATATAAATTACATAGAGTAGTTTTAGGATCTTCCCTGATTAGTACCCTACTCGGCCGAGTAGGGTCTTTGCTCGGCCGAACGACTAAGTCACTCGGCCGAGTGGCATGCTGTTTTCAGCTCCAACTCTCTGTTTTTACTCCACTTTCTATTTTTCGTCTCCCCGTCAGTTTCTTCCTCCTCCTGAAGCTTGAGAGCATTCCTGGAGCTCTCTCTCTTGCCATGGTTATCCTCCATTCAAATGATTATTCGTTCTCCATCTCCTGTCATAAAAAACAGAGCCCGTTGTCAGGATTTTTATCGACTCTAGACCTTAAACACTAAGAAAGATCTAAAACAAAAACAAAAATGAAAAATTCAACTAAAAATAAGATAAAACCATCGGGTTGTCTCCCGAAAATCGCTCGTTTAAGGTCTTGAGCTCGACCTCTTATGATACTTGTTTAATGCTCGATGTTCGGTGCGTGTGAGAGGCGCGTGTCAAATTTACCGGGAAGGCCACTTGGATTTAATTGTTGTTGTTCGTTGGCGTTCCTCGGCTCCCCCTCATCATGGGTGGTAGTGGGGGATGAGTCCCCCATGATTGAGCTTTTAGCGTTCTTTTTCTTTGCCGGTGGCGCCAATTTCTTGTCCGGTGGAGCTTCCTTCAAATTCTTTGCCATGGAGAGCTTGCATAGCTCCCTAATTCTTGCGACATCAGCGTCGTCCTTGCCATCAACCATAGAATGATCTGATGGGTCTTCCAACTTTTCTCCATCTCTAGAAGATTGGCCTCCTTCGGGGCCGTCATTGTGTAAGGCACCGATGGCATACGTCATATCATCATGAATGACCTCGTCGAGGAGGTCCATGTAATCGACGTCCTCCGTCCAAGGCATGTGATTCATTGCCTTAGGAATGTGAAATTCCACCTCTATGTTTCCAACATTCAAAGACAAGGTTCCCTATCTCACATCAACTATCACGCCGGTGGTGGCCAAGAAGGGGCATACAAGTATTAGCAACGTATCGCCCTCCTCCTTGATATCCATTACTATGAAGTCGCACGGCAAGCAAATTCCTCCCGGTACTTGGAGCGGTATGTTCTCCGCAATTCCCATCAGCCTAGTGACCCGACCATCCGCGAGTTGTATTCTCATATCCGTCGGCTTTAAGTCGGTCCCCGTATTTAATTTCTTAAACATTGTTAGGGGCATTAGGCTCACGCTTGCTCCCAAATCTACTAAAGCTTTTTGTAGCGGGACTCCTCCAAGCGTGCAAGGGATGCAGAAGCTTCCGGGATCTTTAAACTTCGTAGGCTCCTTCTCCTTCCGTGTAAACCAAGTACCTTGCTCGGCGAGCATTATCTTCTCCTTTCGCTTCTTTCATGAAATCAAGTCTTTTAGGAATTTGGCATAAGACGGGATCTCTACAATAGCGTCCAAGAAATGGATATTTAAGCTCACTCCCCGCAAGTACTCAAGAAATTTGGCTAGCCGCTTCTCAATCTTTGCTCTTGCCAACCTTTGTGGGAAGGGTACCGGTGGCATATAGTTGCGCTCCTCACGAGGCTTCATAATTTCAGAATTTCACCACCTTTTGGCTCTTTCAAGCACTACTCCTCATTAGCTGGCTCCTTGTCATCCAAAATTTCTTCCCCCGGCTCCTTGGTTTGAACCATGGTGGGAGTGGTGTCCTTCCCGCCCCTAGTAGTTACCACCACCACCGCATTGATGTGGCCAGTATTGCTCCGTAGGTTTGGCTCCGATTGAGCAGGCAATTGTTGAGTATTTTTATTGAGCAATGCTAGTTACTCCGATAATTATGCTACGACGGTGTTGAGAGAGTCTTGTTGAGCGGTCAATCTAGAATTTATCTTCTTTTTCTCTGCCATGAATTCTTCAACCCTCGCTTCATGGTCAGAGCTCGGTGGTGCTTGTGGTGGATTAGGTGCTCTCCACCCTTGATTATACCCCGTAGGTCTATATGGTCCCGCTTGTTGCCTCGGTTGGAAGTTTTGTCGTTGAGGCCCTCTCGGTTGATATTGTGGTTGTTATGGAGGCCGAGCTTGAGGTTGTTGCGGTGGTGGATTTAAGGCTCCATCATTATTAGCATATGAAAATCCCGGATGGTTTCTCGTGGCCGGGTTTACCCAATTTCCGGTGTTTCCCGCAACATATTGGACTTGCTCTATAGCTCCCTCTCCGTGCTCTCCTCCAACATACATGACATGGGCTTGGTCTTGACAATCGCTCATGCTTCCTCCCGGTGTAGATGTGGTGGGGGTCCTATGCGGATCACTTACCAACTTCTCCAATCTCTCCAGCCTTGTGGAGAGAATCAAACTTCGTAGAGAGCTCCTCTACGGCCTTTGCCTCATAAATGCTTGTTGGCTTCAAGGAGGATGAAGAATGTCCCCTCTCTTCGCCCCATTGTTGGCTATTCGAGGCCATCTCCTCAAGTAGTTTCGTAGCATCATCCGGCGTCTTAGATAATATGGCTCCATTAGCAGTTGCATCGATGTTTTGCTTGGTGCCCGGTTGCAATCCGTTGTAAAAGCTATGCACAAGCTCCCATTCTTCAATACTATGATGGGGGCATTGATGTTGGAGATCTTTAAAGCGCTCACATGCCTCAAATAGGGTTTCCTGTGGTCCTTGCTTGAAGTACATGAGTGCACTCCTTATCTTGACTGTGGATGGTGGGTAGAATTTGTTAACAAATGCGATCGCCAACTCATCCCATGTGGTAAAGATCCCCTCCGCTTGCGTCCTCAACCAATACAATGCCTTGTCCCGAAGGGTAAATGGGAAGAGGCGCAGTCGGATAGCGTCGGCCGGTACACCGGGCATCTGAAAAGTGGCGCATTTGGACAAGAACAACTGTAGATGGTATTGTGGATTCTCGTGGGAGTTCCCATGAAATGGGTCTTGTTGCATCAACACCACAAGCCCCGTTTTAAGCTCGAAGTTCTTGTCCGCCGCCAACTCCGGCATCGCAATAGACGAGGTAGTAGAAGTAGTCTTAGGCCGTAGCCTATCTCTGATAGAAACAAGTCTAGACATGCATGCTGCTGACTCCTCCGATGTTTCTGGTCGGTTCATATGATCATCCTATATAGCAAGTCTCCTTTCGGTCCTAAGCCTCCTTGTCGTACGCTCGATCTCAGGATCAAATAATATATCTTCTTGATGCGCCTTTGATCTCGTGTACATGCACAGAAAAAGAGAGTCTTGGTGGAATCGTTAGCACAATAGAGGAATAAAGAGATAAAAATACTAAAAAGAAAAAGAAAAAGAAATAACTAAGTAAAGAAAATAAAATACTGTCACCTCCCCGGCAACGGCGCCAAAAACTTGACGCGCCCGGATATACACCCGGAAAACGACTGTAGTTTTACCGCAAGCGCACGGCGTAGTGGCGAGCGGGTATCAAACTCAGGGAGGACAAGTGACAGTATCTTACTTTGATCACCTAGCTATTGATGGAATAAGAATAGTTTTGATGGTAATGTCACAATCATTCAAATAACAAATAGATATCAATATAATAAAATGTCTAGGGATAGGAAATCCCCACTACGGACCGTCACTTATCCTTGTGAATTATGAATATCAATGTTGCAAGGTTTGAATGTAGGTGAACTAGTCGCAACTTAATGTAGAACCAAGCTCACGCTCTCGCGCTATTGCCGGTCTATTGCAACCTATATTAGGGCTCACTCTCGTGCAAACCCTAAACTAAGCCACTAGCGTGAAGATCGACATCATCGTCCAATTGCAACTCGAACACACTCTCGTGCAAACTCTAGCTACGACCTAGGTTATGATAGTTTGTATTCGTCCAATCTCTTGCAAATGAATATTAGTATAGATTTATAATAAAAATCATAGATTTGGTCCAATCTCTTGCAAACCAAATCTAGAGAATTTCGATTATAAACCTAAGTCGAATATCTAGGCCTTCCCATCAATTGGGATCCAATCTCTTGCAAATCCCAATCGATGGAAATTCCTAGCTACTCGCAATAAATCAATCAAAACCTTCTTCAATCATAGCAACAATTCTATTCATTCATTACAATTCAAAAGATCTGGTCCATAGGGTTCATCCACATGCCCTAGAACGATGAAACTACTCACAAATCATCATGGAAATCTCAGAAATAAAGCAATAGATCATATCACAATTCATTGCAAAGAAGAGACAATTCATAAAAATAAGAGTTTTAGCAAAGAAAGAACAAACCAAAATTGTCGCCTATGATCTCCAGCCGAGATTTCACAAAAGAATAGCCGTCAAAAAATAATAGAAGTCTCCCCTAAAACTAGGGATAAAACTAGTTTTAAATACAAGCCAAAATCGTCCAAAAAATCCTGACAGAATTGCCCCTGCGCAGCCCAGAAATCGCAATCTGTGTAGCAGTCGGAATGCGTCACTCGGGCGAGTAACAATGTCACTCGGCCGAGTGACGGACCCAATAATAAACAGAGAATCTGGGGGTTTCGGGGGTCTGTCTCTCTGACTGACTCGGACGAGTAGGCTTCTTTACTCAGCCGAGTAAGCAATCATGCTCGGCCGAGTAGGCTTCTCAAAATTTCCAGTAACTTGGCCGCTTCTCGGAAGAAAACCCTGTTCTACTTGGGCGAGTGAGCTTTCTGACTCGGCTGAGTAGACTTTCTTGCTCGACCGAGGAAACTCTGAAATTTTGCTGTGCGTATCCGTTTCACTCGGCTGAACGCAGCTCATTACTCAGCCGAGTGAACTCTCTGTTCGGCCGAGTAAGCTGCTTCTGGGCTCTTTTCTTCTCCTCCTCACCTCCTCGTCGATTCTATTGAATTTCTTCCCATTCCGCTCATCCTCTAGCACTGCTAACTCCTAAAAATAAGCTATAGGCGACACTCTGGTGTGCGCGAAAGTCCTTTGATCTCATTTTCGCTCAAAATCGCTCCATATTTTCTGAAATACGACAAAAACAAGCAATAGTAAAAAGCAACGCAATATCTTCGAATAATCGTGGAAAATGCAATATGGGCGATCGAAATGATATGAAAACATGCAGAAAAAGGTGTAAAATAAGGAGCGATCAATACTCATCCACGGACTCCTTGGTGATTTGTGCAGGGTCCACCGCCTCCAGCTCCTTGATGCGGGCCTCAAGAGCGGTAGGGATGGCAGTAATGACCTGACCCGGCCTGCCCAACCCGCCACGGTTTTGACCCGACCCGTCCCGGCCCGCAGACGGGTCGGGGCAAGCTTGGGCTTTGTATGCAACCCTCCCCGGCCCGGCCCGCCCCGATAAACTATAGAGTTTCAAAAAAACCTTACTATTTTGATGCGAACCATACGGTCTGCCCATATCATATAACTCATACGATGTTCCATTGTTCTCCCAATTAGGCCAATTCCCAATTCCAAATTACCAATAAATCACAATTCTCTCAAATCCCAAATAAAACTTTTATTTGGTATTCATATGGATGGTAGTAATGACCTGACCCGACTGACCCGACCCGGCCCGACCCGGTTTTGGTAAGAATTGGCCCGACCCGCCCCGCCCCGGCCTGTAGACGGGACGAGGCAAGCTTGGGTAGTTAAATACCTGCCCCGCCCCGCTGTAATTTTAGCCTGTATGGATCAATACACTAGAGGTGGGGTGAATAGTGTATATATATAAATGTTGCAAATAAAACGTTACTAATATTTGCAAAGATGGCACAGAAATAAAATGACAATTGCTGAAAATTAAACCAATCGCAAACACAGAGATTTATCCTGGTTCGGATCCTGTTGATCCTACTCCAGTCCTCTACTCCCCGTAGAGATTTTCAATCCACTATAATCACTTGCCCCGTAAGCACAAACTTACAAAAATGGCGACACTCCCCGTGTCCCAAACTTTGTACAATCTCTAAACAGAGATTCAAACCTGTTAAATAAGAAATAGAAAAACACATATAGCCTTGGTATAAATTTCAGAGAATGAATTCAAGGATGGTGTTAAAAAGATGAACTTCAAGATGTATAAGATATGTAATGAAGAACAATACTTGAAGTTCTCTGGTTCATAAAAGAAGAGAGAGATCTATTGATTTCTTCTTGCAATTATGAACACAAACAACTTTCCAAAATGATGTTGAAAATCCAAGTTCTTCCGTTCTTAAACGAAGAAGGAAATCTAATGATTTCTTCTTACAAATAAGAAAAGAACAACTAATGGCTGAATTGCTTAAGAAAATTAATGGCTTGCTTTCAACAAAATCAGAATTTTAGAGAAGGAAAGTGTGTAGAAAATGAGAGGGGGGTATCCCTCCTTTTATAGGTTTTAGAAACGGTTATGAACGGCTCTAAAAGAGACGTTGCACAACGTTCAGAAACTAAAAGGAACGTTGGAGAACGGTCAGAAACTGTTCTGGAAAATCTCAGTCCAAAAAACGGTTTGGCAGGCTAGGAAAATTCGTAGCTTTCTAATTTTGAAACGGTAACAAACGGTCACAAATTCTTGATGAAGTGGACTAGACAACGGATAGATCCTTGTCTGAAAGTATTAAGTTAAAATATAGTTGTTTTGGTAGGCTAGGAAAAATCCTAGTAGGCTAATTCTGAAAAATAGGAATTTTTGACTTAGGGTCAAATGGGTTAGGAGATGATGTGGATTTGAGCTTTAGGGATATACGATATGATATAACCAAGGCCCTGAAGCTATCTAAAAAGTAAAAATTACATCATTTTGTAGATACGTGTTTCACACGTAATTTTGAGTAGCAATACTATTTTTGCAGAGGATCCTTGTACTTTGATCAAATGTGTGATGTGAAATGAATTAGCGTTGTAGCTGTACATCTGCATAGATAGAGTTAGTAACATGAAATATCTTGATTTGTCACATCAAAACCTTATGGAAGAGATGATGAAAATACCAAGTTCCAACATTCTCCCCCTTTTTGATGATGACAAATAATGTAGTATAAAATGTGAATTAACAAGTGTTAATAAGTTTTAATGAGTTTATTAACATGATATGTAATGTGATGTTATTGATGTTACTCCCCCTGAGTATATGAATATAGACTCCCCCTGAATATATGCGCATTTCTCCCCCTTTGTCATCCACAAAAAGTGGAAAAGAAAAAGTGGTAGGCTATGATGTTGTGTAGCAGGCCAAATGAGAAAAATGAGGCAATGTGAAAAATAACAGAGATGGAGTATTAATAAGAACACAGAAGTAACAAAAGGAACTAATATTCATTTAAACAGCGAATATAGAGGTGGAGTACATTAGATAGTCATCATACATAACCAAAACATCCGAGAAAGGATCATACAACAACTGTCAAGTACATAAACAACGATAAAACCAGAAGTAAAGGAACCAACATACTAAAGAACCTAGGCAACATATAACCAGCGAGATATCCAACAAGGACCATAGTGAAATCAACCAGTAATCACGGAAACCAACCAAACAACACAAGATGAGGCAAAGTCACAAGTGATGGAAAGCAACTAAGAAGAGCCGAAATGCAAAGGAAGTAACAAGTTAGGCAGGGATATGATGCGACAAAACGAAACAGAGAACCAAAGAGCAGTAGCATGCGAGAGCAAGGGAGTTAAGGATGATAGGATGACGAGCCGGGGGAGGAACGTCGAGTGCGGGTGCGACGGGTAGGGAGGATATTCTCGGATTCCAGGGAAGAACGAAGGGAAGACTATTCAACTTGGATCTGTTCGAGTACTTCGGAGTGATGGCGGAGGATTTGGTCATAATTACTCATTTTTATCTGGATTCCAGCGAAGCCCTCGGCGACCTGGGTAGAGAGACGATGAAGGAGGACGGCATTGGTCTCGCGGGATGGAGAAATGCTATCCTTTGAAGCGAGGACCTTTTTGCCGCACCGGGATCGGGAAGAGCCTGGGAAAGAGGCTTGGCTGCGAGATTGAGCAGTCGGGGCAGTATGGAGGGAAGAGTCATCATCGGAATCAGAGTGGTCGTCGTCGGAGGAGGAGGAGGTAGAGTCACCATCGGGAAGGCCCATACTGTGGATAATAGCTTCATCAATATGGACATCATGTTGCAGCAACAGTTCTCCGTCCGTAAGAACACCAAATGCCCGAAGAATTAACGTGATGAGACTGGGCAAGTAAAAGTGAGTGGAAACAGGTTTCATGAGGGTTCGAAGGAACAAATGGCCCCAATGAATGGGAAAACCGGCCATAATGGCATATAAGCAATACCGGTGGGCGTTGCTAAGGTAGTTCATGGAGCCGGCCTTGGGCATCAAGTTGTGGATGATGATCTTATGAATGAGATGAGCCTCGGTACAAAGCTTGGCTGTGGACATATGGGGTGTATATTTTGGGGCGAGTCTGGCGAGGACAACGGGATCATCCATAGCAAAGGAAAGGAGGCCAAGAAAATCCGGAGATTGGTTGATAATGGCGGCAAGTTTGTTGTTATTGACCGTAAAAGAGACTCCCCGAACCATGGTGGAGAAGAACTTTTGGCCACGGTGAACGGTAGACTCGAGATTGGCATAGAACTCTCTGACAAGAGTAGGATAATAGGGTACTTTGTTCGCAAGGGACCAAAGCTGATGAAGGCCGACCACCGCTAAGTTCTCCTTGACATGCATCATGGAGGGTGTGCCATAGTCCAGGTAGCTCTCAGGATGAAATCGGGTCGCTTCGAAGGCAAGATAACGATCTTTGGCCGCCTGCGAATAAAAGCGGTCGGTGGTGGAAGGTTCGGCAATGGTGGATTGGAGAGAAGAAAAACTATTGAAGGAAGAAACTTAAACAGAGAATGGGAAAAAGAAAAGAGAAGGTGAAAGAAATAAATAGAAGGAATGAAAGACTGATCGGTTTCCATGAAAGAAGTGGGAGTGGTTGTTAAAACTGAAGAAGTTAGAACAACTGAAAAATTTCAAAAGACAGAAACTGAACAGACAGGAAGAGGAAGAGTAGGCGGCGGTTGCACTAATCGCGTACCCGTTGGTTTAAAAAAACCCGTTGGATATAAAACCGTATATAAAAAATAATATAAGAAGAATCAACATTTAAGAGGTGACCTAGAAGTCTTAAAAATAAAGATTAAAAAATATAGTAGAGAGTCCCTAGGCGCATTGGGAAGGAGGGAGAGTAATACATGTCAGGCCGAAATAAATACATGGCAAGGTTTTAACAAAAATATTAAATAATGGCTATAAGGGAATGAAATAATGTTGAGTTCCCCATGTCAAGCCGTAATAATGAAAGGAGAATACAAGTAGCATGCCAAATTGATAGGGAGAGGACGGGTTGGTGTCTTGGAACAAGTTACAAGAAAAGAAATTAAATGTTGAGTTGTCATTCAAATGAAATAAAATAAGGAAGAGTGTTTATTTAAAAAATTGATGAAAGCAACCACTAAGAAACAGAACGGGTGGTGCATTTGTGAATAGAGATAAAAACTTGTGTTGTCAGAAAATCATTCTAATAGAAGAAAGAGATAGGCAAAATCCTTTGTCAGAATGCAAACCCAAAAAAATAAATGTAAGGGCATATTCCAAGACAAGGAGAGTTTAAAAAAATATTGTTGACTTGTGCAAAGAAACAGAGCGGGTAAGGGAAGTGACGTGTCCCTATAAAAAAATGAAAGCAAAGGACGGTTGGTGGTCTTCAAAAATGTAGAGGCCCAATGTAGAATTAATAAAATAAGTAGAGGGAATTGTAGAAGTTTTCAGTTCCAAAACAATGCAATATCTTTTCAATGTCAGAAGAAAACAAATAAGAACCTGTAGTGTTCATAAAGGTGAGAATCTGTAGGGTTCTTGTGAAGTCTTACTCCAAGTCAACATGAAGTACAGTTTTTGGAAGAAGTGAGTGCAAGTGGAAAGTTCGAAGACGAAAACGAATGTCAGTGCCTTGTCCAACGTGAAAATCAGGGGATATTGGGAAAGACAAATGAGAAGTATCCATGTGGCAGGAGAGAGATCAAAGAGATCAACAGGAATCAAAAAGAGAGAGACAAAGTGGAAGACACCGGGTAAGAATTTGATACGAGATTTGATTTTGAGAATAAAATATATGAGAAGTGTTATTTAAAAAAATAAATCCGAAAACCAGGGGTCAAATTAGGCATGATACGGAGGAGATAGAAGAAATTTTTAAAATTGGCATGCTACAAAATTTTGTAGCATGCTAAGAATAAATAGGAATCAGAAAATTATAGAAAAATTCATAAAAATAAAAAATACATATACATTTTTATAAATCAAATTCTAATTCACTAATAATGCCCAGATTTCTTCTAAGCTTAATGAAAGATGTAATGCCCTACAAGCTACTGCACAAGTACTAGAGGGGGGTGAATAGTACTTTAAAAATAACAAGGAGTATAATTCCAAATTATAGTGCAAACAACTACCAAAACAATTTGCGGAAGCTTAAATTGAATGACAACAACAAAATTAACAATGCTAACAAATGATGTTAATGGGTTCGGATCCACCCAAGTCTCCCCGACTTGTTCCCGGTGATCCTACGTCCCAACCACCCGGATCCCCTCCGGATACTTAGGTTAGAAACCCTAACCCAAGATTTCCACTATGAATATCTTGTGAAAAACCTTCACAAGATCAAATCATACATGCAATGGCAATAGTGAATCCCACAACCCGGGATCACAACCTTCTCTCACAACCGAGAGAATCAACAAGCAATATAAACAAGTTTATAATGAAATAAACAATCTTACCACAAATTCCTATACCTTGAGTTTTCTTACCAAATAGGTGCAAGGAGGGATTTGAGGAAGATGAAGTCACCAAGACCTAGCACCAAGGAAATGACCGGCAATAGGTGCCTAGGAGTGATTTGGAGACTTGATTCAAGCAAGAGCTTGAAGGGCTCACCAAGAACAAGCTTCTCTCAAGATGGATTCTAGATCTAGAAAGTGAGAGAATGGATTTCTTGTGAGGAAGAGAGCTTTAGAAATGAGTGAGAATGGCTATCTCTTTCTATCTCAATGAATCTCTTAATGGCAGCTCTAACCTAGAGAGAAATGACCTAGGTTCGTATTTATAGGGTCCCATAAAAACAAGTTAGGTCAATTCCCAACGGATAGAAATCTGAGGCAACTAGTCGGTCAAATAACAACCACTGACCGACTAGTTCATCAACTAGTCGGTCAGTCAAACAACATGGACTGACTAAGAGAGGAACTGAGAAGAGATAGAAATTCAGACCTAGAAATCTAGTCGGTCCAAGAAGACATTCTGACCGACTAGTTTCACAACTAGTCGGTCAGTCAGTGAACGTAGACCGACTAAGAGGCATAATGAAATAGTCTGAATACAAATTGACATAGTCGGTCCAAGAACAAAAGTTGACCGACTAGATTATCAACTAGTCGGTCACCAAACCTTCTTAGACCGACTAACGATAAACAGTAGCTTAGGAGAAATTTAGTATGAACAGTAAGTCACAACTAGTCGGTCAAAGAAGCATCACTGACCGACTAGTTCACAAACTAGTCGGTCGGTGAGTCAACGTAGACCGACTAACTGTAAACAGTAAGGTGCAAGAAATTAAGGAAGCAAACTAGTCGGTCCAAGAAGCTTTGCTGACCGACTAGATTACAATCTAGTCGGTCAGTACATCTTCTTGTACCAACTAACATGCACAAACAAGTCCGAATCGAAGCGCGACGCTTCGAGGAAGTTAGAATGAACTTGTACTAAGATCCTAGAGCTACGATATGAGCGTTATGAAGATAGAATCGTAATATATACTCAAGGCTTAACATTCTATAGATCGAAGCTAAAAGACTATAAATAAAACCTTAATAAACGGTCTTCGAGAGCTTCGATTAATTCTTCATGACTTCCAAAACGGCGCAAGAGCTTCAACGAAGCTTTAGGCATGAATACGAGCTTTGAGAAGTGTTGAGATGTCGCTTTGATTGTTCTCGTGAATTTGGCGACGATCTCCAATACTGCGCTCACAAATTGTTAGTTCATGGATTATTTATGTTTGCTCATCATCAAAACCAAATCCGGGGAGTCCAATATTCAACATTCTCCCCCTTTTTGGTGATGACAAACCAACATAAATAATAATCAAAAATAATGATTCAAATGTAAAATACTTACTCCCCCTGCATTGATGACACGTTAATTCCAAAATGAATATATATAAATTGCATCAATCAGACGAGTAAGATATATAATGAGAATTGATTTTTGAAATATCGGATTTTGAAAAATCCTTATATATATCTTAACTCCCCCTGAATCTAACATATCAAACTAGATTCTTGGAATTTGAGTTAAATTTTCATTTGCCCTATTTATTATCATTATCTCTCCCCCTTTGGCATTATCCCAAAAATGGGGGGCATACAACGACACCAACTAGAGAAATTAAAATCCAACATCAAGGTGTGCCAAATTGTCCATCATCTAAAAGCGAAAATTAAAATCATCAAAAACACCAAATATTACTTCATTTATTGAGTAAAGGAACATACTCTCCAATATTCAATATTCTTGGTTAAATTTGTGCATGGAAAACAATTCTATACAATCATAGAAATATAATCTATTTAACCAAAATTTCAAGCATCGAGCGACGAATTCACATATCATATGCGTTGAACGAATAGTAAAAGTGCACGACGAATAAAATAAGGAGAACATCGATGTATATACATATAAAAACATCATGAGTACATCCAAAAAGATATCACATCGAGTACATCAAAATACAAACGACCATGGATATCAACCAAAAATGTAAATAC
The DNA here is from genome assembly GCA_030789695.1 of Scilla litardierei. NCBI lineage: Eukaryota > Viridiplantae > Streptophyta > Magnoliopsida > Asparagales > Asparagaceae > Scilla > Scilla litardierei. Next base: position 75,242,190 of record CM061138.1, on the reverse strand, counting down.
ATCATACATCAACTAACCATCAGCATCATCCAAAGTACATCAAAATACAACACCGACATCCATAAAAATCAAAATACATCAAAATAACCCTCAAACTCCATCCTAACCCAAAATACTCTCAATAAGATGCATCATCCAATGAGCAGTGGAGAGTCCTCGATACTGACGATCACAAGGGAGTGGCTGGATCAGCAGTCTCCATGGGTCCAGTCGATGGAGTGGACTCAGGCTCTGCTGGGAGGAGAGGCGTGTCAACAGACGGGATCGTCGGGGCAGGAGTGGAAACGACGACGTCGGGCTCAACAGCTGGGGTCTCAACAGGAGTAGCAGCAGGCATGACAGGAGCAGGGTCGTCAACAGGAGCAGCAGCAGCCTCAGAAGGCTGATCCACTGGTGCAGAAGTCTCTGGAGCACCGGAAGAGGTGCCATCTCCAGGAGCAGATGTGGTAGCAGCAGCAGCAGCAGTGACCTGATCGCCACGAGCCAAGGAAGTGACAAGATCGTCAATATCCTCATCGTCCATCTCCTCGTCCTCAGACACGAAAGGAGGAAGCTCAATGCCCATCATACGAGCCATACGGAAAACTACCTCCTCGGTACGAGCCAAACGCGACTCGTGCCGACGAAGTAGGCGTACGACATCATCTAATGTGGCAATAGGAGTGGGGGCTGCAGCAGCTGAGGTAGGAGGAACTGAAGCAGCTGAAGGAGGGGCCTGAGATGCAGAAGGTGTCGACCGCTGCATGTGACGGAGTGCCGCAAGAGATTTCTTAACGGCCATCGCGTTCAGAGGAGGACCAAGGGGACGCTCATCATCAGGGGGCAAGGGGACACCGAATCGACGAAATACCAAGGTCAGGAGACATGGATATGGGATATGCGCAGATTTAGTGGTCTTGCGAATACACTCGAAAGAATCCATCTTATCGAGTATAATGCGAGCCCAATTAATCTCGCTACCCATAAACAGAGCATAAATCAATTTCAAAAACGGCTGAGATGGAAGAGATGAAGATCCATACTTGGGAAGAAGGAATGACTTCAAGATAAGGTTAAGCACCCAAGCATTTGATTTGAAAGATTTGGAAGGGACTCCTATAAAAGCTGGGGGGATAACCTGGAAGATTTTGCCTAGGGTCCGCTGATCGAGGGAAGAGATATCATCGATAGAGATGTCAGAAGGGAGGAGGCCACACGACGAGCAACCTATCAACTCCCCCAAGATTTCTACCGTGAGGACTATCGAAGTCCCCAAAACAGAAGTCTCAATGGAGTGGGTCTCACCGTACTGACCCCGGACACGGTTGGCATAAAATAGCTTGACCAGGCGAGGATAGGGTCGGGGGTTTGCCGTAGGGTCGAAGCGAAGGTAGTCCAATAGGCCACTATAGGAGAGAAGATCAGCAAGGCCAAGGAAATCAGAAAACTGAACGTAATGCTCTAACAGCAGTGGGCAGTGCTCTATACGGTTGTACGCTGCGAGACACTGAGGGTCGTCGCGGCACAACGATATATCTACACCGCTGACTAGCATAGGAGCTTTACCCTTAGCCTTACGGGTCTTCGGAGGAGGTGGAGGAGGGGGTGGAGTAGGAGCTTTCTCGGGATGTTCAGGAGTGTATTCCTCATCGATATCATCCTCGGAATCACTATTTGAACGCTCACCGGGAGGAGTGGGTGCGCGAAACTTTTTAGGTTTAGGTTTGGGCTTGGACGTTTGGCCCGCAGGTTTAGGCTTGGATGTCCTCTTCCTCTTCAACGGAGTTGAAGAAGAAGAGTGGGGTCGAGTGGTCTTGGTCCTACGCTTGGGAGGGGTCGAAGCGGTAGCACCCTCTACGGTCATAGGGGATGCCCCAGATGATGTAATCGGGATTCTCGTTCGTGCCATGATCGCGGCACAACGAGCACAACCAAATGACGAAGATAAGATCAAACACACCCTAAGCGTAAGCCTAAGACTGAAATCAAACAAGCACAAAGCCCTAAAACTAGAACTTAGAAACCCTAGAACACCTAGAAGTGAAATCGGCCAAGATTAAACCCTAGAATAGGAAAACGACCTAGGAGGAGAAGGGAGATACCTAGGGGAGCGATCGGCGGCGGCGGATGGACGGAAAACTGGCCGGAGATCGAGGGAAGACGAAGAGACACGATCGGGTTTAGGGGATTTTCGGGCTGGAGTTGAGAAGAAGACCGACTAAAATGAAAAGAAGTCGGATAAACTGCGATTAAGTCGGTCGGGAAAGCGAAAAGACACGTTTGCCCTAACACACTTAGTCGGTCACAGTTCAAGCACTGACCGACTAGATTACGATCTAGTCGGTTGGTCAATGAGCTTGAACCGACTAAGTCGAAACAGAGGCAAACAGAAATTTTTAGGGCTAGAGTTAGTCGGTCACAGTATAATCACTGACCGACTAGTTTTCAATCTAGTCGGTCGGTAAGAGTACTATGACCGACTAAAAGAAGTCAATGACAGGAGAAAGTTAAAAGCTTGAACTAGTCGGTCTGAGTTCACTAGCTGACCGACTAGATGAGCATCTAGTCGGTTGGCTGATGAACTGAAACCGACTAGAAGAGTTCAAAAATTGATAAATGAGTTCTCTTCATAAACCACTTGGATGAAACATCTTAACCCGCTCATTAGTCATCTAAACTACCTCATAAAACATCGAAATCTTAAATATGACGTTCAAATAAGAATTCGAGCAAAAATTCAAACATATCACATAAAATCCCCAAAAATTCAATAAATCTAGCATGAACGAAATATCGCGAAATATAAAAGCATGCAAGATAATTGAATGAAACATGAATCCTATATCTCGGATTCACACATAATCCCCAATTCTCGACGCAACCGCACAAAGGAGTCCTCCTTTAGGGGTTTCATGAAAATATCGGCGATTTGCTTTTGGGTTTCAACGTACACTAAAATGATGTCCTTTTTAGCAACATGATCATCTAAAAATGGTGTCGGACATCTATGTGTTTTGATCGGGAATGGTGCACCGGATTCTTTGAAAGACAGATAGCACTTTGGTTATCCACCATGATAGGGCTAGTATCACAGTGAATACCAAAATCCTTCAGTGTGTGTCTCATCCAAAGAACCTGGGCACAAGCGACACCAGCGGCAATATATTCCGCCTCGGTGGTTGAAAGTGATACGGAATTTTGCTTCTTGAAAAACCAAGAGACAAGAGAATTTCCTAGAAAATGGCAAGTGCCACTAGTACTTTTCCTGTCGGATTTGCATCCCGCATAATCAGCATCACTATATGAGACTAACTCATACGTGCTAGATTTTGGATAAAGTAATCCAAAATCAAGTGTATAACTTAGATAACGGAAAATACGTTTTACCGTTACTAAGTGAGACTCCTTAGGTTGAGACTGATAATGAGCACATACGCATACGGCAAACATAATATCGGGCCTACTTGCGGTAAGATAAAGTAAACTACCTATCATACCTCGATATAGACGAATGTCTACATCCTTACCGCCCGTATCCTTGTCAAGATGCGTAGTCGTGCTCATTGAGTCTTTTTCCCGGAAGCACTCTCCATTCCAAATCGCTTAAGCAACTCCACCGTATTCCACCGTATACTTCGTTTGGTGGATGAAGATTGCATCGTTCAATTGGCGAATTTGGAGACCTAAGAAATATTTGAGTTCGCCCATGTGGCTCATCTCAAATTGTTCCTTCATAACATTAGAAAACTCTTCGCAAAGAGTGAAGTTAGTAGCACCGAAAATGATATCATCAACATAAATTTGAACTATTAAAATATCACTATTCGCATGCTTTACAAAAAGTGTAGAATCGGCTTCGCCCATTTTAAAATTCAAATCCAAAAGAAAATTCTTTAGGCGATCATACCAAGCTCGAGGAGCTTGTCTCAAACCATAAAGAGCTTTCTTTAGTTTAAAAACATGATTTGGAAATTTTTCATTTATGAAGCCCGGAGGTTGAGAAACGTAAACTTCCTCAACAACATCTCCGTTTAAAAATGCACTTTTAACATCCATTTGAAATAATTTAAAATTTTTATGGCATGCATAAGACAATAAAAGTCTAATTGATTCTAATCTAGCTACCGGAGCGAAGGATTCTTCGAAATCGATACCTTCCTCTTGGCGATAGCCTTGAGCAACTAACCGAGCTTTGTTCCGGACGACGACTTGGTTTTCGTCGGTTTTGTTCTTGAAGATCCACTTTGTCCCTATGACGGTGTGGTTCTTCGATGGCAAAGGAACAAGCTCCCATACCTCATTCCTCTCGAATTGAACGAGTTCCTCCTCCATGGCAAGGATCCAAGCACCATCTTCGCACGCTTCAACTATATTCTTTGGCTCTATCGATGAGGCAAAGGCACAATTGGCGAAGTGGTGGACTTGCGATCTCGTCTTGTCACTATCATGAATATTGCCAATGACTTGCTCATGGGGATGATCGCGAACGGTATGAAGCCGCTTGGGAATACCTTGATCACTAGGCACATTCTCAACAACTTCATTAGTCGGGTTAGTATCAATAGAATCAATTGAATCAATAGACTTAGAATTTTCAAACGAATCACATAAAACATCCATAGAATCATTATCATTTGAAATTCTAGAAGTAGTAAAATTCTCATCAAAAGAGACATGTAATGATTCCTCGATCGTAGAGGATCTTTTGTTGTATATCCGGTAGGCTTTGCTACGTGAGGAATACCCAACAAATATCCCCTCATCCGATCTCGGATCAAACTTGTCCAAATTATCATATGTGTTTTTAATAAAACATTTTGCGCCGAAAACACGAAAATGTTTAACTTGAGGCAATCTACCAAACAACAATTCATAGCAAGTTTGTTTGGTGCCGGGCCTCAAAAGTATTCTATTAAACACATAACAAGCGGTGTGTACCGCTTCCGCCCAAAATTGATAACCAAGTTGACTATCTTCGAGCATAGTGCGAGCACACTCCACAAGTGTTCTATTCTTCCTCTCAACAACACCATTTTGAGGAGGTGCGCGAGGGAAAGAAAACGTGTGAGTAATTCCAAGATCATCACAAAAATTTGAGAAAGACTCATTCTCAAATTCACCCCCATGATCACTACGAATAGTGACAATGGTGGTTCCGATGAGATTTTGTACTTTCTTCACAAATATTGTGAAGTTTTCAAAAGCTTCATTTTTATTACATAAGAAAAATACCCATGTAAATCTAGAATAATCATCGACGATGACAAGTCCATATCTTGCATTTCCTAAGGAAGCAACTCTAGTTGGCCCAAATAAATCTAGATGTAATAGCTCTAGTGGCCGTTTAGTAGAAATGCTTTTCTTAGGTTTAAATGAAGATTTAGGAAGCTTACCACGTTGACAAGAATCACAAAAACTTTTCTTTTCAAAAACGAGCTTCGGAAAACCTTTAATGGAATTTAATTTTGAAAGCTTATAAAGTGTTCCAAAGTTCACATGTCCAAATCGTCGATGCCATAAGTGTTGTTCACTTGTGTTGGCAACGAGACATTGTTCATATGACTTAGGAAGATCCAAAATATAAATATCTTTATGGCGTGTGCCGGAAAATAATAACTTATTATTATCATTTGAAATATGACATAATCCTTTCGCAAATCTAACTGTGTAACCTTTGTCACAAAGTTGGCTTATTGAAATAAGATTATGATTTAAACCATTAACTAGATAAACATCACTAATTAAGGGTTTAGAAGGGTCACCCACTTTACCAACACCGACGATGGTTCCGCTCTCGTTGCCTCCAAATACGACGCAGTTTCCATTTGCAATGGGAACTACTCCGGAGAGCAATTGAGCGTCACCCGTCATGTGTTTTGAACACCCGCTATCGAGTATCCAATTCCCTTTGGAGCTAAATTTAAATTTGTTGCTCCTTTTCTTTTTCTTTTCCTTGAGTACCTAAAGATAGAAACTTTCATATCATGGTACCCAAGGTCATTGGGTCCTCAAAGGTTAGACCTTTGGAAGCCAAGTCCAATTGGACTTAGACTTCCCCACATAATTTCTACTATGCACAACATCCGAAAAATAAGCATTCATATACACTTGTTTTTCATCCATGCTTGTGTCCTTTGGGCTCCATATAGTGAAAATCTTGGGAGCCCTCATCCTATTGGGTGCATGCATGCGATGTTGATTTCTACGTGATGCATGTTGTGGATAGGCATAAGGAACATGATGGAATGGTGCACGACGAGAATTATTCATATGATGAGCTGGGTGAACATATGCATGTGTGGGAACACGTGCGTGAGGGTGTCTCACATGGTGTGCACGTGCCCGAGAATGTGTTGCATAAAATCATCATATGTGTGAGACGGTGGAGTAGGACGTGTGTTCCTACGTGGCATGGTATTGGTGTACATATAAGCATGCCCCTTCTTTGGAGGTCCACCCAAAGTGGGTTTCTTTCCGAAAGAGGGTGTGGACGAGGTGGAAGCACCATTGGTAGTTGAACTACCAATAGAGTGTTTGCTACCACTCATAGAGTCACCGGAAGTTGGCCTAACTAAAGTAGTGACCAACTTGGATCACTTTCCCAAAGTATACCCCAAACCAACATGGTGTTTGGCCGGGAGTAAGACACTTAGGATATTATCCAAATGGCCCTTACCCTTATTGAATTCATTGATTCGGCCTAATGTGTTCTCATATTTCTCGGTGAGAGAACGAAAAGAAGTATCTAAAGTGGATACTTGCGATGTGAGCATATAAATACGAGATTTAAGATTCTCGTTCTCAATACTCAAAGTCGAGTTTTGAGAAGTTAAATCCGCTATCCTATGTTCTTCCGGATCATCAATGCTAACATGTTCAAGTTTAGATTTGAGATTGACAATCTCATTTCTTAACTCTTCAACAACGGTGTCGTTGTTGGTGATGATAGTCTTAGGCGAGGTTTGAATGCTAGCTAGGTCATCTTTTACTTTAGTATATCTATTTACTAATTTAGTGTATTTAGACCATAAATGAGAGTTAGCATCCCTAAGATCATCCATAGTTACCTCATCACCTTCGTCGTCGCTATCATCGGAGGAGGAAGATCCTTGATCATGCTCCTCTCTTGCCATGAAGCACGTGTGCGCTTGCTCCACTTTCTCATCGTCCGACCCTCCGCTTGAGGAATCCTCGGAGTCGGTGAATGTTGCTCCGACAAGTCCCTTTTGTACCCCTTTTTGTACTTCTTCGACTTGTCGAACTTCGGCGCCTTCCACTTCTCCTTTTGCTTGTTTTGAGGACAATCCGCTTTGATGTGTCCTGGCTTATTGCATTTAAAGCACAAAGGTGGAGAGGCGTTAGAAGAAGTAAATTTAGATTTTTGTTTGAAGTTACCCTTTCGGAAGAAGCGATTAAACTTCTTTGCCATGAGTGCAACGGATTCCATGTCCATTTCTTCTTCCGAGTCCTCATCATCGGTAGAGGTGGATGAAGCCGTCTTGAATGCAATCGCCTTTTTCTTAGGCACGTCTTGGTTCAAATAGGACTTCATCTTTTCTTGTAACTTCACCTTGCTATCTTTGCGTACCTCGTATGACATCAAAGTACCCATCAATTGAACTACGGTATACTTATTCATGTCATTACCTTCCTCGATGGCGAAGGTACGTTTCTCCCAAGAAGAAGGAAGTCCTTCGATAAGCTTCGAGCACTTCTCCTTTTGGGTGTAGGATTTGCCGAGGGCCTCTAACTCGTTTATTATGTCAACGAAGCGAGCGTAATATTCCTTCATCTTCTCGCCCTGTTGCATATGAAACATTTCGTAATCTTTGTTTACGACTACGAGTTTAGAGTCTCTTACCCTACTCGTCCCTTCGTGAAGAATGAGGAGGGAGTTCCAAATTTGATATGCACTCTTACATGTGCATATCTTATTGAAGTCCTCGAGCTCCAATGCGCATTGCAAGGCGTTCATTGCCTTGGCATTGCTTACCTCCGCGGCGACCTCCGCGGTAGTCCATTTCTCAAAGTCTTCTTCTTCGGGCTCGATGTATTCCTTCATTGTGGTCCTCCATAAAGATGCACTCCAGAGGAAGGTTTCCATCCGGCATTTCCAGTACCCGTAATTGGTACCGTTGAAGAATGGAGGCCTCGTAGAGGAATGTCCTTCCATCACCGAAGATGCTACTTCACGGTTCCTGAAGGTGTCATAGTTGGAAGGTGGACGCAAGGTCTTGTTGTCGTTGGCAGACATAGCTAAGTATCTGGCTCTGATACCAAATGTAATGCCCTACAAGCTACTGCACAAGTACTAGATGGGGGGTGAATAGTACTTTAAAAATAACAAGGAGTATAATTCCAAATTATAGTGCAAACAACTACCAAAACAATTTGCGGAAGCTTAAATTGAATGACAACAACAAAATTAACAATGCTAACAATTGATGTTAATGTGTTCGGATCCACCCAAGTCTCCCCGACTTGTTCCCGGTGATCCTACGTCCCAACCACCCGGATCCCCTCCGGATACTTAGGTTAGAAACCCTAACCCAAGATTTCCACTATGAATATCTTGTGAAAAACCTTCACAAGATCAAATCATACATGCAATGGCAATAGTGAATCCCACAAACCGGGATCAAAACCTTCTCTCACAACCGAGAGAATCAACAAGCAATATAAACAAGTTTATAATGAAATAAACAATCTTACCACAAATTCCTATACCTTGAATTTTCTTACCAAATAGGTGCAAGGAGGGATTTGAGGAAGATGAAGTCACCAAGACCTAGCACCAAGGAAATGACCAGCAATAGGTGCCTAGGAGTGATTTGGAGACTTGATTCAAGCAAGAGCTTGAAGGGCTCACCAAGAACAAGCTTCTCTCAAGATGGATTCTAGATCTAGAAAGTGAGAGAATGGATTTCTTGTGAGGAAGAGAGCTTTAGAAATGAGTGAGAATGACTATCTCTTTCTATCTCAATGAATCTCTTAATGGCAGCTCTAACCTAGAGAGAAATGACCTAGGTTCGTATTTATAGGGTCCCATAAAAACAAGTTAGGTCAATTCCCAACGGATAGAAATCTGAGGCAACTAGTCGGTCAAAGAACAATCACTGACCGACTAGTTCATCAACTAGTCGGTCAGTCAAACAACATGGACTGACTAAGAGAGGAACTGAGAAGAGATAGAAATTCAGACCTAGAAATCTAGTCGGTCCAAGAAGACATTCTGACCGACTAGTTTCACAACTAGTCGGTCAGTCAGTGAACGTAGACCGACTAAGAGGCATAATGAAATAGTCTGAATACAAATTGACATAGTCGGTCCAAGAACAAAAGTTGACCGACTAGATTATCAACTAGTTGGTCACCAAACGTTCTTAGACCGACTAACGATAAACAGTAGCTTAGGAGAAATTTAGTATGAACAGTAAGTCACAACTAGTCGGTCAAAGAAGCATCACTGACCGACTAGTTCACAAACTAGTCGGTCGGCGAGTCAACGTAGACCGACTAACTGTAAACAGTAAGGTGCAAGAAATTAAGGAAGCAAACTAGTCGGTCCAAGAAGCTTTGCTGACCGACTAGATCACAATCTAGTCGGTCAGTACATCTTCTTGTACCAACTAACATGCACAAACAAGTCCGAATCGAAGCGCAACGCTTCGAGGAAGTTAGAATGAACTTGTACTAAGATCCTAGAGCTACGATATGAGCGTTATGAAGATAGAATCGTAAGATATACTCAAGGCTTAACATTCTATAGATCGAAGCTAAAAGACTATAAATAAAACCTTAATAAACGGTCTTCGAGAGCTTCGATTAATTCTTCATGACTACCAAAACGGCGCAAGAGCTTCAACGAAGCTTTAGGCATGAATACGAGCTTTGAGAAGTGTTGAGATGTCGCTTTGATTGTTCTCGTGAATTTGACGACGATCTCCAATACTGCGCTCACAAATTGTTAGTTCATGGATTATTTATGTTTGCTAATCATCAAAACCAAATCCGGGGAGTCCAATATTCAACAAAAGATTCCTCCTTCAAAGGCTTAGTTAAAATATCGACAACTTGATGTTCAGTTGAAATAAATTTCAAAATAATATCTCCTTTCTGCTCATGATCATCTAAAAATGATGACGTACATCAATATGTTTTGTACGTGAATGATGCACATGATTTTTAGATAAATTAATAGCACTGGTATTATCACACATAATAGGGCATGTGGAACAATTAATACCATAGTCTGAAATAGATTGTTTCATCCATAAAATTTGAGCACATGCTAAACTGGCGGCAATATATTCTGCCTAGGTTGTAGATAGTGAAAGAGAGTTTTGCTTTTTGCTAAACCAATAAACTAAAGCATGTCCTAAAAAGTGACATGTACCACTAGTACTTTTACGATCTGATTTGCAACCAGCAAAATCTGCATCACTATATGATAATAAATCAAATGTGTTTGTTTTAAGATAAAATAAACCAAAATCAGAAGTATACTTGACATATCTAATAATCCGTTTTACGGCAGTTAAATGTGAAACTTTAGGATCTGCCTGAAATCGTGCACATAAACATACTGAAAACATAATGTCTGGTCTACTTGCAGTTAAATAAAGTAAGGAGCCAATCATACCTCTATAAAGACGTTGATCAACACTCTTACCATTTAAATCTTTGTCGAGGGAAGTAGATGTACTCATTGGAGTGTGTTTTTCTACAGAACTTTCTAATCTAAAACGCTTGATGAGTTCTTTTGAATACTTGCTTTGGTGGATGAATATTCCTTCCTTCATTTGTTTGATTTGAAGACCGAGGAAGTAATTGAGTTCACCTATGTGACTCATCTCAAATTCTTTCTGCATAATCTTAGAAAAATCTTGACAAAGAGATTCGTTAGTAGAACCAAAAATAATATCATCAACATATATTTGAATAATGATAACGTCGGAATTAATGTTTTTAATAAACAAAGTGGAATCTATTTTGCCGATTGAATATCCTGAATTTAAAAGATAACTTTTAAGTCTTTCATACCAGGCACGAGGTGCTTGTTTGAGACCATATAAAGCTTTTTTCAATTTGAAAACATGATTTTCAAAATTTTTATGTATAAAACCAGGAGGTTGCTCTACATAGACTTCTTCTTTAAGAAAACCATTTAGAAAAGCACTTTTCACATCCATTTGAAAAAGTTTAAAATCATTAAAACATGCGAATGATAATAGCATCCTAATAGATTCAAGACGTGCAACTGGTGCATAGGTTTCATCATAATCAATACATTCTTCTTGATTATAACTTTGTGCAACCAATCGTGCCTTGTTTCTAATTACCTGACCAGATTCATCCAATTTATTTTTGAATACCCACTTGGTACCAATAATTGAATGATCTGATGGTCTGGGAACTAATTCCCAAACATCATTCCGTTGAAATTGGTTGAGTTCTTCCTGCATAGCCATAATCCATGAACTGTCTTCACATGCATCTTTGATGTTCTTTGGTTCAATAGTTGAGAGAAATGCACAATGTGCCATTTGCTCTATTTGGCGACGAGTTCTTACTCCATATGTAATATCTCCAATGATTAACTCTGATGGATGAATTGGAACTTGTGTAAATTCCTTAGGAAGATCTGTATTATCTGAAATAGACTCAACAGAATGTTTAGTAGCATCAATTTCATCAAGTTTCATATTATCTAAAGAATTAGAAAGAGGTAATATATTCTCTTCATCATCAATGATAGGAGAATTAGATGAGGTATTCTCATCAAATGTGACATGAAGTGACTATTCAACTGTTAAAGTTCTTTTGTTATATACTCTGTAGGCTTTGCTACGTGTTGAGTATCCAACAAAAATACCTTCATCAGATTTAGAATCAAATTTATCAAGTGCATCTTTAGTATTAAGAATGAAACATTTACACCCAAACACTTTAAAATATGATACACGAGAAATGCGATTAAAGAATAATTCAAAACAAGTTTTATTAAGCAATGGCATTATAAGAACTTTATTCATAATGTAACAAGCAGTTGCAACAGCTTCTGCCCAAAAAAATTAGGAAGATTACTATCACAAAGCATTGTTCTTGCACATTCTTGTAAAGTTCTATTTTTCCTTTCTACTACTCCATTCTGAGGAGGAGCGCGAGGAAAAGAAAATTTGTGAGTAATGCCATTTTCATTACAAAACTTGGTAAATGATTCATTTTCAAATTCTCCCCCATGATCACTACGAGTAGTGATAATGTTAGAGGATTTGATCTTTTGTATCTTTTTACAAAAATACTGAAAACTCTTCAAAAGCATCATTCTTGTTTTGCAAAAATATAACCCAAGTGTATCTAGAATAATCATCAACAATGACAAATGCATATCTACTTCTATTCAAAGAAGCTACTCTTGAAGGACCAAACAAATCTAAATGAAGAAGTTCTAATGGTCTCATTGTTGAGATAACATCCTTTGATTTAAAAGAAGATTTATGCATTTTTTCTTGTTGACAAGCATCACAAAAATGGTTGTGTTTGAAAGAAATATTTGGCATTTCATTAACTAATTTGTGTTTTGAAATACGTGCTAGGTTTTTGAAATTTGTGTGTCCAAAGCGTTTATGCCATAAAAGAGTATCATATGATGTAATCATTAATCAATGATTATGAGTGGTAACAGACATGCATAAAAGTTATATGTTATTCTTACGCTTACCACGAAATAAGATAGATGACATATCAGAATCATAAATGATGCAATCATTTTGTTCAAAAACTATTTTGTAATTTTTATCACATAATTGACTAATGGAAAGTAAGTTGTGTTTCAAACCGTCAACCAGGTGAACATTCTTAATGATAGGCTGATTTGTATTATCAACTGTTCCCGTGCCTATGATTTTTCCTTTCTTGTTGTCACCAAAGGTAACTGTGCCTCCATCTTTATATTTAATGTTTGATAGCAAGTTGACATTTCCTGTCATATGTTTTGAACATCCACTGTCCAAAATCCATCTTTCTTTCCTAGGTACCTGAAAGATAAAACATTAAGCATTGGTACCCTTTGTTTGAGGGTCCTTGGGATTATATTTTAGGAAGCCAAACCCAAGTGGAATTTGGCTTTCTAATGTAATCACTAGAATGAACAATAGAATGTATAAAATGAGAAATATAACTATTTCTATTATTTAAACATGAATCCTTAGGAACCCATATACTAATTGTAGTAGGTTTCCTAGAAAATGTTTTTGAAATGTTAGTAACCTTTCTTTGTGAGGAAGAAGTAGAAGTGTTTACTTTCTTCGTATAAATGAATGCATGATTCTTCTTTTGTGGTTTAACAAAAGTTGTTTTTCCACAAGAGGAAGAAGTGTTACAAGACTTGGGCACATCCTTATGAGAATATCCCAGTCCTTGTCTATGATTTGCTGGATATTGAATTTTAAGCAAATCATCAAGATTAGTCTTTCCTTTGTTAAATTTATTAACATTGGATGACATCTCGTCATATTTCATCTTTAGTGATGAAATACTTTTATCCATTTCGGATATTTGTGTATGTAGTTCTAGATTCTTAGTTTTGAGAATATTATTCTCTTTACTAAGATCCAAATTTTGAGAAGATGTATTCTCAATATGTATGAAATTTGGTGTATTGTTTTTAGTAGAAGATAATTCTTGATATTTAATAAAGAGATCGTCATTATTCTGTTTCAAAGATTTATGTTGACTATTTAATTTTTTGAAACGAGAATAGAGATCTTTCAATGCATCTAATAATTCTTCATTATTAAAAACACTTACCTCATCTTCATTATCTTGTGCCATAAAGCACATATTAGCACTTTCATCATGGTCATCTTCATCATCTGAAGATTCATCCCAAGTTGCTGCAAAAGCTTTCTTCATCTTGTCAAACTTCCTTTCTCTTCTGGATTGATCGTTGTTGTTGGAAGTTTTGAACTTTGCTGTGAGAAGTGGACAATCTTTCTTCATATGTCCTGGCCTATTACAATTGAAGCAAAGAGAAGAATCAGTATTTTTAGTTTTATTATTATACTTACCTTTTTGAACGAACTTTCTGAAGTTCTTGGCAAAGAATGCCATGTCATCATCTAAATCTTCATTATCTGATGTTGTGTTGAAGGCGAGTACTTTCTTCTTTTGATCTGATTCCTCTTTTGCATCTTGTAATGTGACTTCATGTGCCATTAAGTTACCAATTAGATTTTCTATGGATAATGTGGAAAGATCATTGGCTTCCTCAATAGTAGTGATCTTTAGGCGCCATTCTGGGGAGAGTACCTTAAGAATCTTGCATACCTGATCAAGAGAAGAATACACTTTTCCAATAGCATTAAGAGAATTAATAATATTAGTGAACCTGGTGTTCATTTCTCCAATCGTCTCTTTGTCTCGCATCTTGAACAACTCATACTTATGAACCAAAGAGGCAATCTTAGTTTCCTTTACTTTATTGGTTCCTTCATGAGTTACCTCGAGTATGTGCCAAATCTCCTTTGCACTTTTGGCCTGAGATACTCGATTAAACTCATGTTTATCCATGGCACAGAATAAAACATTCATGGCCTTTGGGTTGTTGGTTTTTACAGCTTTGTCGTTGGCGGTCCATTCAGCAACAGGAGTTGTTGGCTTTGTGTATCTTGTCTCTATGATGTCCCAAATCTCATAATGCATACTTTGGAGATAAATTTCCATTCGTATTTTCCAATATGAGTAGTTAGAACCATCAAATAGAGGAGGACGAACTTGAGAGTGCCCTTCAGGATGTTGATTTGAGTTGTAGTTGTGTGGAACAACGTTCATGCTTGATTCTGCCATCTTAACCTTGCTCTGATACCAAATGTAATTTTAGCCTGTATGGATCAATACACTAGAAGGGGGTGAATATTGTATATATAAAAAATGTTGCAAATAAAACGTTACTAATATTTGCAAAGATGGCACAGAAATAAAATGACAAGTGCTGAAAATTAAACCAATCACAAACACAGAGATTTATCCTGGTTCGGATCCTGTTGATCCTACTCCAGTCCTCTACTCCCCATAGAGATTTTCAATCCACTATAATCACTTGCCCCGCAAGCACAAACTTACAAAAATGGCGACACTCCCCGTGTCCCAAACTTTGTACAATCTCTAAACAGAGATTCAAACCTGTTAAATAAGAAATAGAAAAACACATATAGCCTTGGTATAAATTTCAGAGAGTGAATTCAAGGATGGTGTTAAAAAGATGAACTTCAAGATGTATAAGATATGTAATGAAGAACAATACTTGAAGTTTCTGGTTCATAAAAGAAGAGAGAGATCTATTGATTTCTTCTTGCAATTATGAACACAAACAACTTTCCAAAATGATGTTGAAAATCCAAGTTCTTCCGTTCTTAAGCGAAGAAGGAAATCTAATGATTTCTTCTTACAAATAAGAAAAGAACAACTAATGGCTGAATTGCTTAAGAAAATTAATGGCTTGCTTTCAACAAAATCAGAATTTTAGAGAAGAAAAGTGTGTAGAAAATGAGATGGGGTACCCCTCCTTTTATAGGTTTTAGAAACGGTTATGAACGGCTCTAAAAGAGACGTTGCACAATGTTCAGAAACTGAAAGGAACGTTGGAGAACGGTCAGAAACTGTTCTGGAAAATTTCAGTCCAAAAAACGGTTTGGCAGGCTAGGAAAATTCGTAGACTGCTAATTTTGAAACGGTCACAAATTTTTGATGTCATGGACTAGACAACGGATAGATCCTTGTCTGAAAGTATCAAGGTAAAATATAGTTGTTTTGGTATGCTAGGAAAAATCCTAATAGGCTAATTCTGAAAATAGGAATTTTTGACTTAGGGTCAAATGAGTTAGGAGATGATGTAGATTTGAGCTTTAGGGATATACAATATGATATAACCAAGGCCCTGAAGCTATCTAAAAAGTAAAAATTACATCATTCCGTAGATACGTGTTTCACACGTAATTTTGAGTAGCAATACTGTTTTTGCAGAGGATCCTTGTACTTTGATCAAATGCGTGATGTGAAATGAATTAGCGCTGTAGCTGTACATCTGCATAGATAGAGTTAGTAACATGAAATATATTGATTTGTCACATCAAAACCTTATGGTAGAGATGATGAAAATACCAAGTTCCAACACCCGCAATATTGCCATTCCTAGAGAGCGGCGATCTGGCGCAGGTGCCCTGCCCTCTCTTTCTCACTCTCCCGGGAGCGTTTGTCAAGCTTGGCCAAGAGGACGTGCTCCCTCTCATCCACCTTCTCTAGTAGCTCTTTGAGCTCCTTTGCCTTGGTCCACTCCACCGGACCCCCAAACTTTCTTACCTTAGCGGCCTTCTCTAACTCGGCGACCCTTTCCTCGGCCTTCGATCTCGCGGCCAGCGCTAAAGCCCTCCCCACGTCCAACCTCTCCAAGTCGGCCGAGAGCTTGGCAATTCGGGTCTCTAATAACCTGACATGTGTCTCGGCCTCCAGGGCTGCCTCGTCAGCATCCTCCCCCGCCGTCGGCTTCTGGGCGAGACCTGACCTTGCATCCGAAAGCGCCACGAATTGGCGCCTCATCGAAAGGCCGACCGAGGACAACTGAGACAAAGGAAAAACACAAATTAGAGGCACCTACAATGGGTGAAGTGTGCTGCCACAAAAGACCTTACCTACTGGCCAGCCTATATCACGAAGGCCGCAAGTCTGTCGCCTCTCATCCCATCCAGCACGGATTGATCCCGGGGCATGCTACAGTTCTCAGCCAGCCGAGCCACGACCCCGTAATCCAAGAAGACGGACTCCTTCAGTCACATAGGAAAACGAGGACTGAGTTACCCCTCCCCTGATCGCAGAAGGTTGGCCTCGGCCAGCCTAAAAACGCACAAGGACCGCTCGTAGTCTTCTGGGAGCGGCCCCGAGCGGGAAGGCGAGGGGCCGCCCCAGGCTGGGTAGGAGCATCAAGGAGGGGAGCGTCCCTGACAGCAACACAGACCCGAGTTTTCTTCCGCTTGCCCCCTCCCTGAACCAGCGGCACCTGCTCCCTCATCCGCTTCACACCCCTCCGGAAGACCCAGCGTGCGGCTTCCTTCGAACCTCCAAAACATGATCCCCCTCCGCGGGCTGGGATCTGGCACGGAGACCGGAATGGAGGACTGAGAAGGGCCCTGGCCGAACCCGCCTATAAAAAGGACAAGTTAAAGAGACGATCTTACTTGGACGAGATCCGTCCGATAAACTCTCACGGCTGCGCCCCAGGGTTCTGAAAGGGCTCACCGATAGGCCACATGGTCTTTCTCAAGAAGTGATCCGAGAAGAGGACATCGATCTTCCGCTCGACAAGAGGGACAACCAACAAAGTGTCGACCGCCTTGGCCTCTGCATCGGCGAGACCCCCTAACTCAGGGGTCAGCAAGCTCGTTCCCCCCCTCAGACCGAAAAATCCATCTCTGTAGAGAATCCCACGAAGACGTACTCCCCTTCCAATGCTTCACGGATGTTAGCAGCCCCAACACCAAGCTCTTCTTCGGGCGGGCGCTGATGTAAAGCCAGGCACCCGACTTATGATGGCTCATATGGAAGAATTGGGCGAAAAGACGAAGGGTCAGCTCTATCCCATTGAGAAAATAAAACACGATGAACCCCACCAAAGACCCGACGGCGTTGGGGAAAAACTGGCATAGGGCAAGCCCGTAGGCCCTCAGGAGCACGACGACGAAGGGGTGGAGAGGGAATCGAAGCCCGAACCTGAAGCTCTGTTCATACACCCTGACTTCATGACTGCCTGGGAAGAAGACACTCTCGTCCTTCTCAGGGGCTCGGGCGTAACATGGGGGAAGGAGATATCTGGAACGTATCGGTCCGATCGAGTAGTGCAAACAGCCGACGACCACCCCATCACCGTAGAAGGCACCCTGGAAAGGTCACCACCGTGGCAGAGGATCTCTGTAACTGACCCTGGCGGGCTGGATGGGTGCGGCGACAGCGGCCAACCGACCTGCCCCAGAAGCAGAAGAGGAAGACGACAAGAGACACATAATGCAGCAGAGAGAAAATCCGAGGCAGACGGGGGAATTAGGAAGGAGAAGGCAGCATTGTAAGGACAGAACCTTCATCCGCAAGACAACCACCTCCCATTATATCGCTCCCTCGAAACCCTCCGCTCCATCGCAAGCCGTCCACCTATGCACATGCTTCAGCATCCTGTAAGGCGCATCACTTCGAATTTTGCTCCCAGCGGCGGGAGAATTTCAACATGGCAGCGTCATGATGGCCCTCATTCAATGCCACTGCCTCGACTGATGCACCTGTCAACTCCACATGGATCACATCCCTCAGACCGAACCGT
Organism: Scilla litardierei; assembly: GCA_030789695.1. Classification (NCBI taxonomy): domain Eukaryota; kingdom Viridiplantae; phylum Streptophyta; class Magnoliopsida; order Asparagales; family Asparagaceae; genus Scilla; species Scilla litardierei. The sequence goes on along the minus strand of CM061138.1, from coordinate 75,223,844 downwards.
CAAAATCTGAACGGCCCGAGCGATGGGTGCAATTGATACGACCCTCCCAAGATGGGCCAAGACTGAATGGCCCAAGCCCGTGTTGCGAGCATACGTGCCAAGGGAGAACGAGGCCCCCACGAAGACTTGGAGTCAAACTGGCCTTGGACCGAAGCGGATGCGACCGCTGACCACGCCAGTGGGAGTTAACCACTCTCCTTAAAACACGCCCCCTTAATCACCATTAAGGAGCCCCATTACGCCCACCTTCATGACCCATGAAGGTGCCATCAACGTGGCAGATTACCGGGGCAAACTAGGGGGACGTCGAAGGGACGTGGTCGTGGAAGACTCCTATAAAGCAACTTAAAGAACAACGTGAAAGGGACCACTCTCTGGATACCAAAAAGCCTGAGGTATTCTTCCTGAACGACCTTATCTCCCACCTCATAATTCTCCTCCATAGCTCGGCCCTAGGACTTGCGTATCGGCCTTCCCGTGAGCCATACCGATCCCACTGAGCATCCCTCAGACAGTTCTGACTTAGGCATCAGATGGGACTTGGTCGGAACCAAGGTCTGACCCCTTGACGAGCTTTCTCGTCTGTTCAGGTCAAGGCAATCCAGCTGCGCCGAGGCTACCCTTCGGTGCCCAATCAACCCGAAGCCGAACACGCTTACCCCCGAGCCCGTTCATCTCCACCCCTGCGGAGGACGTCACATCACCGCGGACTCCCTTCGACACGTCGACGCTCGGACCCACACGTTCTTCGCCAAGCTGAACGAGCTGCATCCCACTCCTGGAGGCCACACGTGTCCCGCGTGATCGCGTTGAACTCTGGCCCTCCAGTCAACCAACCTACGGTGAGAAAACACCCTGAAACAAGTTTTCTTCCTTGGGTGTTCGTGTGCGTTTCAGGATGAAATCAAGCTTAGAGGAGCTAAATGGAGTCAAATTATCGAAAGGAACAAACAAGGCAAAGAATCGGATTCAAAAGAAGAAGGAGCTAAAGGAAACAAGCTCCATGCGACTGCGTGAGACACCTCACATGACCACGTGGAGGAGAGAAAAGAAGGGGCCAAAGCATGCAAGAAAGGGCATTCGACACGATCGTGTGGGCATGTCCCATACGACCGCGTCACAAGGGGCAAATCTGGAAGTAATGAACGAGGAACGATGCAACCGCGTAGGACGAACAACGCGACCGCGTCGAGGAGGTCAACTTACTGGAATTCTGTAAACAATATCGAAGCAATAGTGTGGATCTCGATGCGACTGTGTAGAAGGGCTCATCCCAAGCCAAATAGAAGAGGAGCCACGCGGTTGCGTGAGAACTCCACACGACCGCGTGAGAATATACCATATGAAGTGCACAATCTGTGCAAATACTGAAGATCTGCTCACTACGTTGTGATTATCTTCTCTTCATTTTATTTTTCCATCAAAGAGCGTCTCGTTATGATTTCAGCGCATATTTATTTGTATTTTTACGAGATCGGATCGATTTTATACATTTTCTGGAAAACGAAGCTACACTGCAGAATTGCAGCGACGCGACTGCGTCGCTGCAGATGAGTAAAACAGCTAGTTTGAGTGTAGAATTGATGCTACCGCGTGGAGTAACCCACGTGGCCGCGTTGGGTAGGGTTTTGCTCGACCCATTAGGGTTTCTATGGGTTTATTTAAGGGTTTTGTGCACGGTTTGAGGGGGGAGTCGACCCTTGGAGGTGTTTTCTTCGACTTTTTCATACTTCTTCCTAGGTTTATGTTAGGAGTAGGTTAGATTAGGGTTTTACTTGGTTTTTCTCCATTGGAGATCATGTAACTATGGATATCTTGTATTACAATGATTGAGAGCTAAGTATTTCTTTCTTTATTTTGCGTTTTTATAATTGTTCTATGTTCTCTTTATTAACTCTCTGTTATTCTCTGCGTTTCTATATGATTTCTAAGTAGATTTTCATATAGGGTTTGGTGGATCTCTATTTGTGGATTTGGGCATGAATTATTGCGTTGTTTGGTTATTAAATGATTGTTAGGGTAATGTTAGGATGTTTATTATCTATATATATTGATTGCCTAGATTGATCGTCAATGGGAGTTGGAGTTACTCTATGGTTTCAATCCATATATGTGATCTATACTAATTACATCACTAACGGGAGTTGGGGCGTAATGAGAGTCCTCTTAACATTGACCGAATTCTTGTTCCTGAAATATGGCTGAACAGTGGTTGGTGAATATCGTCCGCTTAATGCATCCGTTGTATGGCTACACGCTACAGAAGTAGATTTAATCACACGAGGGATAATCGTGTCATGGCATCACGGAAGTGAGTGTGTGTGATTTTCTCTAGGCCAGCAACCTCACTATAAGATGGTTCGATAGCCTTGCAATGAGTTCTCATTCCCGTGCTCAATCTACATTAGAGTGAAAACCTAGCCTTGGAGCACTTTCATTCTATTTGTTTCTCCATATTCTATACATATTCCATATATCCTTCACATAGCTAACCACGACCTAGGATAGAGCTTGTATTCAATTACCCAAACTCTCTGCGAATGATCCGTTAGCGCTACGACGACAGCTGTGTAAGGATCTCCTTACCCTTGCAATACTAACAACAACACACTAGGGGGTGAATAGTGTAATGGCAATAAATTGTCCAATTAAAATTAAACTTGCAAATGCGGAATAATAAATGCAAGAGGAAATAATTGACACAATTAATCCAAACGCAAACACAAGATTTTACCCTGGTTCCCCAAAACTTAGGTACGTCCAGCCACACCAATATTCACTATATTCCCACAAAGAGAAGTGAATACAAATCCCACAAAGAGATACCTCACCAAGAGGATTTTGCCCTACACAAGGACCCAACCAATCCTACACAGGGGTCAAACTCCCACCAAGAGAATTACTAACTCCCACTCAGAGAATTAGGGTTAGCCCTACACTAGGACACTAAACTCCCACTCAGAGAATTAGGGTTAGCCCTACACTAGGACACTAAACTCCCACTAAGAGAGTTACTCGCACAAAGAGAGTTACTCACACAAAGAGAATATCATAATCCCACAAAGAAATAAACTCCCACAAAGAGAGAAAGACTAATTCCCACAAAGAGAATTAGAGTTACAAGAATCACCAAGTAAAATAAATACTCTTACATATGCCTTGAGGTGCTTACTCATAGATGAATGCAAGGCATGGAAGAGGATCTCCAAGTGTTGAGATTTGCTTGAAAGCACTTGGATGATTTCCCTTGAGCTGGACTTCAATGCGTGAAGAGGAATGAGAGCTCAAAGAGGGAAATTGAGAGAGTTTGAGAGTGGCTTATAAAACTCTTATGATTTGCAATTGTATCAAGAAGCTCTAATGAACTCAGCATACCCATATATATAGAAGCCATATATCAACCCTCAAAACCCAAGAAAACAGCCAAAAGCACAAGGCAGCAACAGTTAGAAACTGGGCGAAAACGACATCGACAGTCGACTGATGATCAAAAGATAGTCGACTGATCAACGGCTAGAAAATATCCAACGGCTATAATCTGAGCCAAGACAGTCGACTGATGAAGTCGATACAGTCGACTGAGAACAGGACATGCGCCTGTAAAACCTTCGGCAGGCGATTACTGCAGGGGATGGAATAAAACAGAGAGCTGCACTCTTTCTCAAGATACGCATACAGGCGACTGATGTCAATAATACAGTTGACTGTCAAATATTCAGGCGACTGTAAAACCTTCATCAGTCGTCTGCTGCAGAAGATGGAGAAAAACAGAAAGAGGCAGAGATTGCACTTACGCTTCTCAGACGACTGTTGACCAATCCACAGGCGACTGTAAATATAGAGGCGACTGTAAACTGAGCATCAGTCGACTGTTGTATAAAGCTCAAGTAGAGTCAATAGAAATGTTGACTTGAGCAGTGCATATCAGTCGACTGTAGAAGGATCGACAGGCGACTGGAAATCACCCAGTCGACTGTGAATCTGTAACGGCCAGTATTTTTAGGCGTGTTTTCAATTTCCGTGCCTGTATTTTTCTTCAGACATCGGGTTAACTTTTCGTCCGTACGAGTTGACGCGAGCGCGTCACTATTTTCATTTTACCGTGTCGTCAATATTTACCGTCAAGTTTAACTAAATTATCCCGCTAATTACTTTCACTAATTACCTTATTAATTACATCTAAAAATTTACTAATTTCAAATTCTTAATTACGTTTAACATTTACTTAATTACGTTAATTACGTAATTACCTTAACCCTACCTAAAACGACAACCTACACGTTTGGCTTTCTGTTCTTTCGTTTGAGAAAAGTTGTACGCCTCTCCTTTCCCTTTAGTCTTCAGATCTCATTAAACACACATCTTAATCGAATTAATATGGTTTTGACAAAATGGTTAGCACGTTTCCTCTGCTCTTCTTCTTAAGCCAGAAACCTCTCCTCTGCAAGGGAAGCAACCCCAAATCAGTGTTTCCAAACAAACCTCTTCCCAAAAATCTGTTCGTCAATTCTTCCCAATAATCTTCCCCAAAAAAACAAATCCTCAAACAAATCCATCCCATCATCATATCCTAAAATCTGTTCTTCATCATCCAAATTCTTCCCAACAATCCACTGCCAAAAAAAATAACCCAAATTTCCCTCAAACCCTCAAAAAAAATCAGCCCCAAATCAATTCTTTCCAATTCATTCCCAAACCCAATTATAGACCAGAGATTAAGAGGGGAGAAACAAAATCCAGATCTCTAATCAAACCAAATCTGAAATTGAAATTTCAGATTCAAGAACATCAAGAAAACCCAACTTCCTTCTCTTCTTCTTCCTCCTCCCTCTCTCCTAGGCCAACCCCCACCTCCACACGCGCGAGCCGCCAGAGGGGAGCCCGCCACGCACAGCAGCTGCGCGCGCCGCCGTCGGAGTGCCGCGCCGTCGGAGCCGCCACCCACGCACCGCCGACCCCGCCAGCCGTCGTCGCGCGAAGGTAAGCCTCCTCCCCTGCGTTATTTCGTGTGATACCCTTGCGTTGCTGGCCTGCAAACATTGAAGCATAAAAAAAGAAGGGAAAGAAAGAGCAAAAGACAGAAGAAGAAAGGAGATCTGAGAGTGAGAGATGAGAGAAGGGTTATTAGAAATAATGAGCCAACAGCCTAGCTATTAAAAAGGACAAAGATGACAGCCTATTAGGAGAGAGAAAGGGTATTGGTTTAATAATAAGCTAAGGAGATTCATGTTGGCAGCCTGTACAACGAAAATAAAGGAAGTAAGAAAGAAAGTTAAGAGTTTTATTAAATTATTTGTATAGAGGGTAGGTTGACAGCATATAGGATAGAAAACATGTTACTTGTTACCCATAGGACAAAAATTAGTATGTGAATTATTTAATGCCATGTCTAACTATATGATTAGCTTAAGTTATTGTTAAATTATTATTAGCTTGTTAATGTTAATAATTACTTCACAACTTTGTAAATGATGATTAGTGTAATAAAACCCAGTATAAAATAAGGCGCACCATGTTAGTATAACCCCGTATAAACGCCACACTAGCCGGACAACCCGATAATTAAACGAACTCGTTTTTGAGATTATTACGATAATATGTTTATTCACGAAAAATCTAATTCGGTGAATTCTTTAACCGAAACAGAGAACCAGAAGTACCGACACGTAATACACGTCGAGACGAACCCAACGACACCATCACCAAAATCAGGCAAGTATACAATTTATAGTGTATTTTTGAAGTGGGATGCTCTTTCGGTCTTTTAAGGAAAAACTAACTTTCTGTTCAATTTTCGTTAAAATCGCATGCTCACCCTTTCTGCTAAATTATTGTAAATGTTGTTTCGATACTCTTGTAATGTGAAAATTGCTGCATGTAAGTAAAAGATCATGTTATTTAATTGCTGCATGCCTTGAAATAATTAACTAGCGTGTGACATCGTGAATTCGTGCGCCTCGAAGGCGAAATCGTGATTTTCGTGATGTCATGTAAGTTGACAAATTCGTGCTTGTAATTCGTGAATTAGGCTGGCTCGTGTTCCAGCACAAATCTTGGGTGGGGTAAGGGTTGAGCGGCTGCTAGGCGTATGAACGAGTACTCTCTTCAAGGGCACCACCCGTAGGCGGTGGGTTAGCGCCAATCACGGTAAGCCCCCGTGAGAAGAAGGACTCACTCATCACGTCCTAAGGGCGAGAACCCTATTGTAGAATTGACAATGCTAACAATCGTGAAATGCTAACATCGTGAAACTTGCAACTTGAAATTATTGTCTCAGTTGAATTGACATGTTAATGAAACAAAGAAAAGATCTACACTGCTTAGAACTGCATGTTAGGATGTCTTTACTTTAAATCATTTTATAATCATTTTGTTTAATCCTTTCGTCGTTATCTCATTTAAATGATTGATGTCTCTTAAATGCAGTATAAATTTGTATATTTCTTGCCTTGGGTTCTAACCTGTACTTGCAGACCCTTGCTGACATACATTCATGTTTTTGGATGTATGTCAGATCCCGAGCTTGAGTATCAGGAGGTTCCTTACGAGACACCTGACTTGGAGAGTCAGGAGTTCGCTGTAGACGCCGAATCTCTCCCTGCGGAGAACTAGTGGTCGATTCCGTTGCTGCTTGCCGTAGTTGTTTTCTATTATTGTTGAGTGTACGTTATTATTGTTGTATTTCGGCCCAGCTGAGGCTTGTAGTTTTATTTCGTGTGCGGACGCTTATTATTTCTGGATATGGCTTGTAATGTATGAATAATTCTGGTTGTTCTGAAAAGCGTGCGAAGGACCTGCCCTTGCGTTTTACCACAGACGCTTCATGAACCTGAGTTTCACAGCTCTGGTTCAAGCGGACCCAGTAACACTCTCGCTTCCGACATTTTTGGGAAGCGGGGCGTTACAGGTTTTAGTGGTGGCCCATGCAGGTCCTACATTTACGAATTCAGAACAATGCGAATATTTTCATCGGCCAAACATCTAGAAAGATCACATGCGCGAGTTTGACTTGGGATTTTCTTATCTCAGAATGGCTGGGAGACGAAACGCCCGAAATGGACCCAGAGCTGCTGGAGGCGGAGAGGACGACATCCGCCAGATGCTTAGTGTTATGAGAGAAATGCTGGAGGTTCAGCACCATTTGGTCCAAGAAGGACGTCAAGCTGCACCAGTTGCTCCACCGCCTCGCTATGAGCCTGGAGCCAAACAGTTCCGAGAGATGCATCCGACGAACTTCTCTGGACGAGAGGGCCCACTAGCGGCCGAGGAATGGCTTCGCAACACTACGGATAACTTGGGTCTTGCCTGAGTCAATCCAAACGAGTGGGTGGAACTCGCCAAGAAACAGCTGACCGATAATGCCCGTCACTGGTGGGATGCTGAAGAGGCTAGGCTGACCAAGCCGATTCCTTGGGCTACCTTTCATAAGAGGTTTGACGCCCAGTACTTCCCGAAGGCTGCAAAGAGGGAGATGCAGCAGCGCTTCATCAACCTGGAGCAGGGCACCAGGACAGTCGACGAGTATGAGGCGGAATTTACCATGCTGAGTCGATTCGCCCCTACACTGGTAGCAGATGAGGAGGACTGTGCACACCGCTTTCTACAGGGCTTAGATCTGGACATACAGGGTGTGTTGTCCGGGCACACCTTTACCACTCATGAGCAAGTCCTAGTAGCTGCGAAGAAGCACGAGCAGGTAGCTCATCAGAAGAGGGCACGTCAGACGGGCAAGCGCCCGATGGAGCTACAGAGGAGTGCACCTAGGCCCGGTTTTCGTCCCATTCAGACCACCCAGTTCAAAAGGCCAGCTGCACCTGTCCCTAACCGAGCTGAGCTGACTTGCCACTTCTGCGGCAAGCTTGGTCATATGAAGAAAGACTATAGGAGGATGCTGAATCAGTGTTTGATCTGTGGATCTCCTACTCATGCTGCAAAGGATTGTACCCACGGTTCTCGACCACCTGGACCTGCACAGCGAACCGCACCTGCACCTGGACAGCGTGGACCACCTCTGGTTCCACAGGAACGAGCTTTCCAACAGGTCAATCCGCCTAAGCGTCGTGCATTCAATATGACAGCCGTTGAGGCTGAAGCCGAGGACGACGTGATTGCAGGTAACCTCTAGACTAGTCTATCTTATTTATGCGTTATATTTGATTAGTTAGATCCATGTTAATTTAGTCGTATATTACCCTTAGGTGTCATTTTAGTTTCATCTCAACCGGCCTTGACCCTGTTCGATTCTGGAGCTTCCATGTGCATTCTATCTCGGAAGTTCGTAGTCGAACACTCGATACCCACCTATACACTTCCTAAGTGTTGGAATATTACAACTGGGAATGGCGTGGTGAAGGTTGCACTAGGATGTAGACCATGCCCGTTGGTGGTTAGTGGACACGAACTATATGCTAATTTCATTGTCCACGACCTATCCAATTTCGATGCTATACTCGGCATTGACTGGTTAGGAACTTTTTATGCCACGATCGACTGTCACCGGAAGAAAGTGGTATTTGAAATTCCCGACCACCCAGTGTTCGAGTTTGTCAGCGGAGGACATTCGCTTGGACCTGTCAAATTCCGGGCCCAGCCGTACAGTTTGACTTTTGCATCCATGATAGCCGAGCCAGAGAAGCCTGCAGTAGTGAGAGACTTCGAAGACGTCTTCCCTGAAGACATTTCTGGACTGCCGCCCGATCGAGCGTTAGAGTTCGGCATCGACCTCATGCCAGGGGCTCAACCAATTTCGAAGGCACCGTACCGTATGGCTCCTGCGGAGTTGGAAGAGCTGAGGAAGCAGTTGGACGAGCTACTACAGAAGGGTTTCATTCATCCCAGCGTATCTCCCTGGGGTGCACCCGTTTTACTGGTGAAGAAGAAGGATGGCTCGAGGAGGATGTGTGTGGATTATCGGGAGCTGAACAATGTCACAGTGAAGAATAAGTACCCACTGTCCCGTATTGATGATATCTTCGATCAGCTTGGTGGATCGAGGGTATTTTCGAAGTTGGATCTCCGGAGCGGATACCATCAAGTCAGAGTCAAGAAGGAAGATGTACTCAAGACCGCTTTTCGGACTAAGTACGGGCATTATGAGTTCGTTGTCATGCCATTCGGTGTGACCAACGCCCCTGCTGTGTTCATGAATCTCATGAACCTTATCTTTTACGAATTCCTCGACAAGTTCGTAGTGATCTTCATCGACGACATCCTGGTGTACTCGAAGAGCGAGGAAGAGCATATAGAACATTTGAAGATAGTATTGGAGACGCTCCGTCATCATAGACTATATGCCAAGTACAGCAAATGTGAATTCTGGCTAGATAGAATTGCATTTCTTGGGCATGTGGTATCTGGAGCTGGTATCTCAGTGGATCCGGAGAAGGTCAAAGCAGTCAGCGAATGGCCTACACCTCGATCGGCATCAGACATCAGGAGTTTCCTTGGATTGGCTGGATACTACCGCAGATTTATCAAGGATTTCTCGAGGATAGCTGAGCCGATGACGAGATTGACAAGGAAGGATGTTAAGTTCAATTGGTCAGATTCTTGTGAGCAGGCTTTTAGCACTCTGAAGGAGAGGCTGACTACCGCACCAGTCTTGGCTATTCCAGATAGAAGCGGAGGCTTCGAAATATTCTGCGACGCATCAGGCAAGGGGCTTGGATGTGTTCTGCACCAACACAATCATGTGGTCGCATATGCTTCACGACAGTTGAAGGTCCATGAGAAGAATTATCCGACCCACGATTTGGAGCTAGCCGCTGTCATCTTTGCACTGAAGATTTGGCGACATTTCTTACTAAGTGAGAAAGTGAAAATTTTCACTGATCACAAAAGTTTGAAATATATATTCACTCAGAAGGAGCTGAATATGAGACAACGCAGATGGTTGGAATTGATGGCAGACTATGACATCGACCTTCAGTATCATCCAGGGAAAGTGAATGTTGTACCGGATGCCTTGAGTCGATTGCCCGAAGTGATGACTCTCACAGCTCAGTGGAGATTGCAACAGGATCTACGAAGGATGAATGTTGAAGCTGTTCTGCCGGGAATCACATCGTCGTTGATGAACATGCAAATTCAATCGACGATTGTGGATCGGATCAAGACTGCTCAAGCTGGAGATGCTAAATTGAAGAAGATCAGAGAACAAATCGAAGCAGGACTTCGGACAGATTTTCTGATTCACGCGGATGGATCTTTGAGATATGGTAGTAGGATCTGCGTGCCTGCAGGAGATATCAGAGAGGAGTTAATGAATGAGGCTCACAGTTCACCTTATTCTATTCATCCTGGGGGTACTAAGATGTACAAGGATCTTCGTCAGAATTTCTGGTGGCATGGGATGAAGAGAAGTGTGGCGCGTAGCGTTGCCAAGTGTCTCGTGTGTCAGCAAGTGAAGGCTGAACATCATCGCACTGCTGGACTACTTCAACCTCTGCCGATTCCCGAATGGAAGTGGCAGCACATCACAATGGACTTCGTGACTGGCTTACCTCGGAGCACCAAGCAGAACGACGCGATCTGGGTCATCGTCGATCGATTGACCAAGTCTGCGCATTTTATACCTTTCCGAGTTGGGCAATCCACGGAGATATTAGCAAGGAAGTATATGGAGGTAATGACTTAACTCGTACCTTTATAATTTCCTTCTGGTACAAGTCGTGATATGGATTATGTCGTGTAGGAGATCGTGCGTCTGCATGGAGTCCCTGTGAGCATCGTATCAGATCGTGATACGAGATTCACGTCTCAATTCTGGAAGAGTTTGCAGACGAATCTGGGTACCAGTCTAAAGTTCAGTACTGCGTATCACCCGCAAACTGATGGACAGTCAGAGCGCACTATCCAGATTCTGGAGGATATGTTGAGAGCTTGCATGTTGGATCTCAAGGGTTCGTGGGAAGATCATTTACACCTGGTGGAGTTTTCTTACAACAACAGCTATCAGGCGAGCATTGGCATGGCGCCATTTGCTGCTCTCTACGGGAGGAAATGTCGATCACCACTAAGTTGGGATGACGTAGGTGATAGAGAGCTCTTGGGGCCGGAGATGATAGTGGAAGCCGTTGATGTGGTACGAGATATCAGAGATAAGATTCGGATTGCCCAGGACCGTTATAAGCATTGGGCTGATGCTAAACGACGTCCTCTGGAGTTTCAGCCAGGAGATCATGTGTTTCTGAAGATTTCACCAAATCGAGGAGTGATTCGATTTGGGAAGAGAGGCAAGCTTAGTCCGAGATATATTGGACCCTTCGATGTACTAGAGCGAGTTGGAGAAGTAGCTTATCGCTTAGCTTTGCCACCGTCTTTGGAGGGAGTTCATGATGTCTTCCATGTGTCCCAGCTCCGTCGTTATATCAGCGACCCTTCTCATGCTGTGGACTACTCGGAGATTACAATTCGACCAGATCTGACATACGAACAACAACCAGTGGAGATCCTAGATCGACGTCAGAAAGTGTTCAGGAACAAGACAGTTGATCTAGTCAGAGTGATGTGGCGCCGCGACTCGCCAGGAGAATCTACCTGGGAGCGGGAAGATGAGATACGAGAACGGTATCCGTATTTGTTATCTACTCCTTAGTTGATGAGAATTCCGAGGACGGAATTTTTCCTAAGGTGGGTAGAATGTAACGGCCAGTATTTTTAGGCGTGTTTTCAATTTCCGTGCCTGTATTTTTCTTCAGACATCGGGTTAACTTTTCGTCCGTACGAGTTGACGCGAGCGCGTCACTATTTTCATTTTACCGTGTCGTCAATATTTACCGTCAAGTTTAACTAAATTATCCCGCTAATTACTTTCACTAATTACCTTATTAATTACATCTAAAAATTTACTAATTTCAAATTCTTAATTACGTTTAACATTTACTTAATTACGTTAATTACGTAATTACCTTAACCCTACCTAAAACGACAACCTACACGTTTGGCTTTCTGTTCTTTCGTTTGAGAAAAGTTGTACGCCTCTCCTTTCCCTTTAGTCTTCAGATCTCATTAAACACATCTTAATCGAATTAATATGGTTTTGACAAAATGGTTAGCACGTTTCCTCTGCTCTTCTTCTTAAGCCAGAAACCTCTCCTCTGCAAGGGAAGCAACCCCAAATCAGTGTTTCCAAACAAACCTCTTCCCAAAAATCTGTTCGTCAATTCTTCCCAATAATCTTCCCCAAAAAAACAAATCCTCAAACAAATCCATCCCATCATCATATCCTAAAATCTGTTCTTCATCATCCAAATTCTTCCCAACAATCCACTGCCAAAAAAAAATAACCCAAATTTCCCTCAAACCCTCAAACAAAATCAGCCCCAAATCAATTCTTTCCAATTCATTCCCAAACCCAATTATAGACCAGAGATTAAGAGGGGAGAAACAAAATCCAGATCTCTAATCAAACCAAATCTGAAATTGAAATTTCAGATTCAAGAACATCAAGAAAACCCAACTTCCTTCTCTTCTTCTTCCTCCTCCCTCTCTCCTAGGCCAACCCCCACCTCCACACACGCGAGCCGCCAGAGGGGAGCCCGCCACGCACAGCAGCTGCGCGCGCCGCCGTCGGAGTGCCGCGCCGCCGGAGCCGCCACCCACGCACCGCCGACCCCGCCAGCCGTCGTCGCGCGAAGGTAAGCCTCCTCCCCTGCGTTATTTCGTGTGATACCCTTGCGTTGCTGGCCTGCAAACATTGAAGCATAAAAAAAGAAGGGAAAGAAAGAGCAAAAGACAGAAGAAGAAAGGAGATCTGAGAGTGAGAGATGAGAGAAGGGTTATTAGAAATAATGAGCCAACAGCCTAGCTATTAAAAAGGACAAAGATGACAGCCTATTAGGAGAGAGAAAGGGTATTGATTTAATAATAAGCTAAGGAGATTCATGTTGGCAGCCTGTACAACGAAAATAAAGGAAGTAAGAAAGAAAGTTAAGAGTTTTATTAAATTATTTGTATAGAGGGTAGGTTGACAGCATATAGGATAGAAAACATGTTACTTGTTACCCATAGGACAAAAATTAGTATGTGAATTATTTAATGCCATGTCTAACTATATGATTAGCTTAAGTTATTGTTAAATTATTATTAGCTTGTTAATGTTAATAATTACTTCACAACTTTGTAAATGATGATTAGTGTAATAAAACCCAGTATAAAATAAGGCGCACCATGTTAGTATAACCCCGTATAAACGCCACACTAGCCGGACAACCCGATAATTAAACGAACTCGTTTTTGAGATTATTACGATAATATGTTTATTCACGAAAAATCTAATTCGGTGAATTCTTTAACCGAAACAGAGAACCAGAAGTACCGACACGTAATACACGTCGAGACGAACCCAACGACACCATCACCAAAATCAGGCAAGTATACAATTTATAGTGTATTTTTGAAGTGGGATGCTCTTTCGGTCTTTTAAGGAAAAACTAACTTTCTGTTCAATTTTCGTTAAAATCGCATGCTCACCCTTTCTGCTAAATTATTGTAAATGTTGTTTCGATACTCTTGTAATGTGAAAATTGTTGCATGTAAGTAAAAGATCATGTTATTTAATTGCTGCATGCCTTGAAATAATTAACTAGCGTGTGACATCGTGAATTCGTGCGCCTCGAAGGCGAAATCGTGATTTTCGTGATGTCATGTAAGTTGACAAATTCGTGCTTGTAATTCGTGAATTAGGCTGGCTCGTGTTCCAGCACAAATCTTGGGTGGGGTAAGGGTTGAGCGGCTGCTAGGCGTATGAACGAGTACTCTCTTCAAGGGCACCACCCGTAGGCGGTGGGTTAGCGCCAATCACGGTAAGCCCCCGTGAGAAGAAGGACTCACTCATCACGTCCTAAGGGCGAGAACCCTATTGTAGAATTGACAATGCTAACAATCGTGAAATGCTAACATCGTGAAACTTGCAACTTGAAATTATTGTCTCAGTTGAATTGACATGTTAATGAAACAAAGAAAAGATCTACACTGCTTAGAACTGCATGTTAGGATGTCTTTACTTTAAATCATTTTATAATCATTTTGTTTAATCCTTTCGTCGTTATCTCATTTAAATGATTGATGTCTCTTAAATGCAGTATAAATTTGTATATTTCTTGCCTTGGGTTCTAACCTGTACTTGCAGACCCTTGCTGACATACATTCATGTTTTTGGATGTATGTCAGATCCCGAGCTTGAGTATCAGGAGGTTCCTTACGAGACACCTGACTTGGAGAGTCAGGAGTTCGCTGTAGACGCCGAATCTCTCCCTGCGGAGAACTAGTGGTCGATTCCGTTGCTGCTTGCCGTAGTTGTTTTCTATTATTGTTGAGTGTACGTTATTATTGTTGTATTTCGGCCCAGCTGAGGCTTGTAGTTTTATTTCGTGTGCGGACGCTTATTATTTCTGGATATGGCTTGTAATGTATGAATAATTCTGGTTGTTCTGAAAAGCGTGCGAAGGACCTGCCCTTGTGTTTTACCACAGACGCTTCATGAACCTGAGTTTCACAGCTCTGGTTCAAGCGGACCCAGTAACACTCTCGCTTCCGACATTTTTGGGAAGCGGGGCGTTACAGAATCCTTCAGGAGGCGACTGATAGAAAGCCAAAGACTCCAAGTGAGTCTTTGGTCAAGATGAACCTATTAGGTTGGACTCTATGATAATCCTAAGGCTCACTAAGATGGCTAAATGCATATGCATGAATGAGTAGACCATCTATCAAGGCATTACATTAACCTAGACTCAAATGAGAGAGAAAGCAATAAATTAAATATTACATGGATTACGTTGCTTTCCTTAGAGTCTAAGTCTTTCATCTTGATGCCTTGATGCTCTCCATCATCTCCACGCTTTGGCACTCCTTAAGTCCAAGCTTTGGCCCTTCTTCACTTGATGTCCTTCCTTGCACCAAGTGTTTAGTCTCCAAGAAAGATATTCTAGAACTGAAACTGTGAGACTAAAACATGAGAGTCATTAGCAACAACATAATGTTGTGATCATCATCAAAATAAGATTGGTATGAAGCACCAATACTCAACAAGCCGTGTGCTTGCGGTTATAAATATTAAAGCTCATATCCGTACGCATCCATATTCTCATCATCTCGTGGGTATTACAAACACCCTTCTTCCGTCACACTGATGAAACTCTTGGGTTGGAGAAGAAGACACAGATCCTGCTCAGGTGTTCTCCAAATCAAGCATGCGAGCGAATGTTCTGTGTGCTTCAGTCAATTGGGTATTGATAATTGCATCAATCTCCACGTAAATTCCGACTGACCGTTGATTTGACCTCAAGCTAAATTGCCCATCCATATCGCCATCATCAGAGATCATCACAGCTGTAGTCCTACCCTCCATTACCGGCCATTTGCACACCAATTTCAAAGCATATTCGTGACGTCTGATCTTTGTGGCCGCGTATATTCAATCTACTAGCTTGGTATACGTTGACGATCTCCTCAGTATAATAGATTTAACTTTTACCCGACATATCTCGATTCATGATTGTCAGCAGTAATTAAATTTCCAACATAATAGCATGTGATAAAAGTCTAAGCACTTGCCATTGTTATCACCATGCACAAAAATCCCAATAAAGTTTTTACCTCCCCAAAAATTCATATGTGTGTTTCAAATAATGTAGAATCTTGGAAGATGAATCAAAATCATGTAACCTATTTCATAAAAATATTTCTAATTTAGAGGGATGGAAAAATCTTACAATGTGAGAAATTGATTAAAATTGGGCTAAATCCGGTTGTCTTTTGCCTTATTCTTCCCCCGATTTTGTCGGATCCGACAATTTTTGACTAAATTAGGTTGATTTTAGATTTTCTTTTTGCTTCCAAGCTGTCGTCAGCTTTGGGTCGTTTTTGCGAGATGCTGATTTGCAAAATGGGAAGAAGAGGGCTCAAGGTCGTAACCCTTTAGTTTTAACTTTCAAACTGGCGGCACTTGGCAATTGCGACCAGTAAAGAGGACCGTGACTCGAGTCACGTGCCCTACTAATGAAGAAACAAAGTAGCCGCACTTGACAAGTGCGACAAAACCCAAAATTGCCCCGACAACAACGAGGGGCGTCTAGTCAACGCCCTGACCCCTAACGTGGCAAAAATTGTTAATTTTGATAGTTATTTTTTGGTCGAATTTCCAAATTAGTTAAAATTTTTGTTTTAAACCCAAAAATTTTCATGTCAGAATTTACGAATCCCTCGTTGTCGTCGTCTTCATCTCTTTCGGCAGCTGCTCGTCGGATCTCGGTGTTCGGAGAGGCGGAGGATGCCGAAGCGGACGACGCACACGTATTCAAGCGAGGATGCGGCGCCCGTTGGACCCGAATCCGATCTGTTCGTCTACTACTGCAAGCACTGCGGCTCACACGTTCTCATCACCGGTCTGTAACACTCAAATCCCCAATTTTATAATTTTAATTTTATTTCTGATATCAACTTGTAAAACAGTAGGATCGCAACTTCCCCCCCCGGTACAATGGGGATTAGGTCAAAGTCGAAATGGTTGAAATGGATTAAGGCCCCGTTTGGGAACGGAGGTGGAAAAATCATTTTTTGATCTTTACAACCTTCATTTTAGGCCAATATTTTCAATTTCATAGGTAAGTTACCTCTAAAATTTGGACGAATGGTGACTAACCTCCGTTCCCAAATGGGGCCTAAATAGTATTTCTTGCTGGAACTAGGGTTTTAAGGGTTTTAAGTTGTTTTCTTTCGTGCAGTCAAAATCTCATTTATATAATGTGAAATATCTTAGTAAACTTTATAGGATGTCAAGACAACAGAAAATGATTCCCGGACATGTTGCATTTGGCATCAAGGGTTAGCTCGGGCAAAGCTCCTCACCCCATTTAATCCCAGCCGAACAACCGAGACCTTGTATGGCAATTGGAGTTGGAGTTAGGACGCGTGAGAATTTTGGAATTGGGCTGGGAGGAGTTGGGAGTTTGTTCTTTTTCACTTATTTGGTACGTCAATTGGGGTTGAGTGGGTGTTGGGTTTAACCTTTATTAACCCAAGCCAAAAAACCATATTTGGGGCGGGGTTGAGTGAGGATGTGGTTATCTCAAAAAGTTGCAAAAAGCCTCCCATTTTCAGTGGTTGGCAACCCCAACCAAGATATGGGTTAGAATTGATAAAATTAGTTGCAAGCTTATTTTTGTTTACGCTTCCATCCCTTTTAACTTCTTAATTGCTCTCTTTTATCAAACACAGAAGGAACAACCCCTCTAAAAATCAACAAAAAATTACTAAATTATAGTACGGTTGATGAATGAGATTAAGCTTTTAAATCCACTGCTTCTAGTGAGAAAAGTTGAATCTTTGGCCATTTAAAGCATAAAGACTAATGAAATGACTTGTTTGTTTCAAGGGCAATGTAAACTTTGAGATCTCAAGTACTACCGAGCAAATACGTTTTTAATGTTTTTGCATTATAGTTTATTCATTGGTGGACCAACTTTGAAGACTGTTCGTGAAAAGTTAACCCTCTATCCCATGATCCTATTATCACTATCTTTAAAAATATTTAAGCGAGCAAATTGCACACCATTCTTTGACTAAATCCAATGCAATGGCTTGAGTAAGAGCTACTACCTCTATTTTCAAAATTAAAACAGCATGAAATAAACATTATTTAATAGTCTGGTCTGAGTGTGATCTCAATTATACAATTTATTCCCATCTACAGTTTATAAGTATATAATGAGCACACCTATAAAAATGGATAATAACAAAAAGACCAAAAAAAATACAAAAATCATTTTGACAAAAAATAACAATAAATGGAATAATAAGAATATACAAAATCAAATTTAATCAGAGCATTTTGTTAGTTGGTTGAAGTCTTGTTATTGTATATCTTTTAAATATGAGCAAAAGCTTGACAAAATGATATTTTCATTAGATCTAACATTTTAAGTCTCTCAACATCATTGAGGAAACTCGGAATTTGCCAATTCAGCTATTTTAAGGTTAAATTGTCTAAAAAAGTAGTCTTGCAACAGTAATTTAAAGAAACCAGAAATGTAGGATAGTTAATTTTCATGGTATTCTAAGCTAGTTCATCAAAGATCTAAACATAAATGTTCTCAAAAGCATTAACTTTACTCCTAATACTTGAGCTCTCAAAGTTTACCCGGCACGTGTGAGAAAGAAACTTTTTTTGTAGTCGTTGAGCTTGAAAATGGTAGAAGATCCCTCCTTTCTTCCGTCAAGTAGTTGACCTGATAATTAATCTCGCTTATCGATCATAGGTTGGCAATTTTTGGTTGATTTTATGGAATTTTCTTTTTGTGTGCTGGTGTAAAACTTCTTCCTGTTTGATAAAAGAGAACAAGAAGAAGAATGGAAGGGCAAATGTGAGGGCAAATAAGAAAAAGGAGCTTGTAATTTATTTGATCAACTTTAAAATGGCTATTGGCTAAGGTTACTAATCGCTATAAACAAATGTCTTTTTGCCACATATCGAGGTAATTCCATCCACGCGTAGCCCTATCTAAAAATGGTTGGCTAGGGTCTAGCCCCCTTAACCCAAATCGCCAAACAAAACCCAAAGGTTGGCCGAATTAATGGGTCAGGGTAGGAACGGGTGAAAAATGTGTGAAAACATTCCGTATTGAGGGGGCGTGGTTTCCCATAATATTTACACTTATCAAACAACCTAGAAGCACTAATCACTACTACTCCTTAACCCAACTTTTGAAATCTATTAACACATACACCGTAAATCCTATTGCCAAACAAATTGAACAACTAAAAACGATAAAGGAAAATGAAGTATTAAAATAAGCAATAACCATATATACTGACATTATGAAGATGATTTCTTTATTATTGTGTGTTTTGGTCTTTTATTTGGGGGTATGTCATGGGGGTGAGGGGATCACGAGGATTACACCCAATGAAAAGTTGTGTTATATTGGACTCATTTTGTGAAATTTTTTTAATTTTTGGGAGGCCATGGCCCCCTGCAAATCTCGCTGGCTCTATCCATGATTACATTCTTACTTCTACAGAAAATTCTCTTTACATGTAAAGCCTAAGCTACAAAAATATTTATCATTGAAAACATGTGATCAACAAATGTAAAGTAGAAAGAAAGTGATGAGAAAGCGATAAATGAGATTTGGGGGGGGGAGTGGTGTTTGTTGAGAATAATAGTCCCATATACCATTATAGGGCCATAACCCTTTGGCTTAAGCTTTTTGGTTATATAAGATTTTAAATTATTGATATGTGACTTCACCTATGCCATTATTAGTGGGACCCATCTCAATCTTGTCTTATTCTAAGAAGTGCCAACACGAATAGTGGGAGGTTAGAGTATCGTTCTCATATCATGTCGGACATGCCAACTTACATGACACTTGGCCTGATCGCATCAAACATGACCATATGAATGTGCATCACATCTCAATAAACTAATAAATCACGTTGTAGAGCATGCTGGCTTTAACAAAGTTCCACAAGGGATCACCTTGGTTCTCTGATATGGTTTGAATGGTATTTATGTCAAGAAATACAATATTTACTCATCGTTCCTTTTGAGGACAAATGGTTTGAGAGAAGGAAATGAACTGTGAGCAGGTTAGGAAATAAGCGAGGCCGGTTTTGGCAAGATACTTGTGTACATATTGGAGTGCGGGGAGGGTGCTGGTTATCTCTTTAAGGGTGAGGATATGACGTGTAGATTGAGGTGGACATGGCCAAGGTAGACATGTGAAAGGATTATGAAGCTTCAAGGAAAGGTAGCAACACAGCACTGAGAATTGTATCAAAGTTTGCGGTCCTAAATCTTATTAGTCTAGTCCTAAATCTTATTAGTCTAGTCTTATGTAAGACCTACTTGTATAGATAGAGTTAGGTGCAGATAGAGATTTACTTTATTAACTGAAAAGAAAATTTTAATAAAATCCAATTGTTAGAATAGATGAATGACATTGTGATCCTTAGACAGAAGTACACATCTAAATGGGGTTGCTTGCAAATTGCTAGGTCCACTCTCCCAACAAAGTTCAAACAAGATCCAATAGGAAATCATAGATCATGCTCTTTTGAGTGACAACCTTGTTGAAATCTTGTGGCTTGGAATATCATATTCAAAATCCCAAATGGTGAGTGGACATCCTTGCTAATTATAGCTCAGCTGGTTGAAGTGGTAACCGTTGGAAAATTCATTAAGGATGTCTGGTGATACGGTTACCAGGACCATGAATCATTTTGATATGTGAAATGAACTTGAACACGTAAGCTGCAATTGTTCCAAATCATTGTACGTTAGGAGTAGTCTTCATGGGATGCTTTGTAGGATCAAGATACATTTAACAAGGAAGAGAAATAATTTTTACAAGATTGTTAAATATTTATATATTTATATGCATATATTTGAGTATGTATATGTACATAATAGTTTGTATTATAAAACTTAACAAAAGTGCATCTTAACTTGGTAACAATAATATTTTATTTATTCTAAAAAGTTTTTAAAAATTTTAAATGTTGATTTTAATGTTTCAAATCGTTAATGTATCGAAATTCGAAATGTGTGATTTGGAACATGGATCATTTGGGGGGGGGGGGTTAAGCGTTTTTGATAACACTTGCTCTAGTTCATTGTCATGCATGCAAGTCAAAATGATGTAGGTAATCAACAAGAATATTGACATCACAGAAGTGTGATCTGAGTGAGGTTACATGTTTACACTTATCTTAGGATAGTTTTGGGGGGGGGGGGGGGGGGGGGGGGGGGGGGGGGGCTCATCGTTTGTGCAACTTGAATCTGCATTGACATACTCATCAAATACTCTAGATAATTTTTCGAGTCACATGATGGTTATGGGGACGCTGATGTTGACTACTGGTTCGAGGCCGTAGAAAAAGTTGTCGATTTTGGCAATACGTGCCAATTTAGAATTGCAAGATGTTGAATTGTAAATTAGAATGGTGAAAGAGAATAAAGGGACGAAGGGGGAGTCAATGGATGTTATGATAGGATATTTATGGAATGGAGGGAAATTTGAATCTATCTTAAATTTCAAAATATGAATGCACAACCTTTAGTCCTAATGCTTTCTTATGCTTGTTTTGAATGTTTCAATGTACTTGTGTGTGTGTGTGTGTGTATATATATGAGAGAGAGAGAGAGAGAGAGAGAGAGAGAGAGAGAGAGAGAGAGAGAGAGAGAGAGAGAATGCCGTCAGCGTCGGAATCCTGCATCTCAGCACTAATTCAGTAGGGTTTTCACACTTTTATGGGTTGATGCTATGGGAGTGATCTACACGAGCCAAAACTTCATCACACCAAACATCAAATGAATTGTAGCGTATTTACTTGTCGATTAGATAGTTAGAAATTTAACAGTTTAATGATAAGTAAACTTTTTTAAAGATCAGATCAACAAGTAAATAGGCTAGATTTCACTTGGTTTTTGGTATGTTCGGCCTGAAAACTTGAAAAAAAGATGTGAGACCCTATTGAATGTTGTGCTGCATCACATGAATTTTCCAATGTTGACAACACATATTCGGTTTTCTCTCTCTGTATACATACATACATTATACATGCTTATGAAATCTACTCTATTTTGTATATGACATCCGTAATATAAAACAAGTGGTTTTATATGGGCATATGTGAAAGGTGTATCTTAAAACTTAGATATACTTATTGTTTAACAGAATCGGTGTTCTATACCTTAACTTGAGGGTGCAGCCGTACAGGTGCAGTCGTACCTTTTTGGTTGTCATTGAGCACTAGTCTAAATTATATAAAGGCACATTTATCAATATTTCACATGTCTGCCCCATGCCAGATTATTCAACTACGATCTACTTTATCCTTAACTACTATCATGTATCAGATTATTCAGCTTTAGTACTTTCTGCCATTATGCTGTAACGGTTTTATCACACGCATTTTATGTAACATTTTTATGGCTTCTATACCATTGAAGCAGTTTGTTAATCCACTAATGTACTAGCCACGTACATAGTCACTAGTTTGGGATTCACTAATAATTTGGCAAGAGTGAAGATTTGGATTCGGAATATGTGGTAATGGTTCCACGGAAGTTTGGGACCAATATGTGCGCAATTGGTCATATGATTCTTATGTGTAACTGAAGGGACCTTACTTTTAATAGTTAACCAATTGTTAGAGTGTCATCTTTCTTGTAGAAAACCCAGTTTCAAATTGGAGAGGTCACAACTATCTTTTTACAGGGAAAATAGTAAAAATTTGCAAAAAATTCTTACGAATTAATTGTGTTTTCTATGTGAATTATATTGTCGAAGGACCAAACTGAATTAGTTACTGTATGCTTGGTTCTGACAGGTCACGAACTACTCACAATTTTTTTTTGAATAATTCACATATTCTGTTACTATGGTCATATATTCCAATAAGTCCTTTATGGTATAAAATGTATTTGGTGGCAAACTGGCAGCACACAATAGTTAAATAAGGGGCAGCTAGTATTTTGAATCATCGGTCAAAGATTTCGTTTGTTATCTATATCTGAGCCTAGCTCACAAAGTTAAAGGAACTTCCTACCGAAGCAAAAAAAAAACTCAGGATGAACTTATATTCGGGGTGATTTGGATATGGATGTGGACTGTGGAGCATATTTGGAGTTGTAGCTTATTGGTAGTTTCGGTTTGTTGTTCTTTATGTCTTTACTAATGGGTGCACACATTCACAAGCACATTTTTGATATTTTACATCATGTTTATATGTTTAGTATCTTAATAGTTCTTTCGTTTGAACCTGCCAAAAGATCTACATATTCAATGATGAGCTCCTCTTGTCCATTGTTCCCTGTTGGCAAATTTGTGCTCCGTTCAATCCCGAAAGGCATAGAATAGGATGAAAATATGAATGGTTTAGTATCAGTCTCGGTTGTGACTTAGGAATCAGACTACATCCCATGTTTAACTATTTAACTATCCAACGACCTCCAGCATTGGTCTCAGGCATATTGTTGGCCATTTCAGAACATTAATGTAAACCTACAATGTACTGGGTTGCAAAATTTTTGACAAGACTGTTGCTATAATGACGTCCCCCTTCCTTTTGTTGTAATTCACATGTGGATTTTAGCGAGAACCAGTTTTTTTGCTGATGTTAAAATTCAACAGACTATTTTAGTTGCTATTCATTTCTTTTTTGACCAATGCCTAAATTTGAATTACCAGTAAGTGATGGGTGATGCTAATGTTGTTATCTAAAGATACCCAATTGCAGAAGATGCCAAAACGGAAGACTGATAAAGCACATGTACTTGATAAGAACAAACATCTCGCACGGCTGAATGTTAAGGAGGCGGGAAAAGTTCTTCTAAAGCGGTGTGTTTTTCCTTTATTTCGTAATTTGATCTCCATTTCATCAGAGCATCATCATTTTAATATCTTGTAAAATAATCATTCATATTGGCTAAAGTAACCGATTGTTTGCGGAAAGTTAGCAGTTTAGCCTTTTTGCAAATTCCCAAGTAGCATATCAGGCTAAAGAATTTATTGAGCCATACCATGATTGAGTTGTAGAGTGTACGTCACAATTATTAGAAAACTCAATAAATAAAATATTACCTGGCCAATCAAGAAGTTTTGTCAAATTTGTTAGACAGACATCTAACTGGTTACTGACGTTATAAGTATGTATGCCACCTATCAGAGCACTGCTAGTGCTTTATCCAAAAGAAATTTAGGAACTCTAGATCAGTTAATTTATATTGGCACCACGAAGTAAATAGGTATTGGATTCAATTTGTTTAAGGCATAGGTTGTGGTTATATCTGAATCCAAATGCATTGTTTAGAAAATACAATTTAAAGTTCAATTCAACTTGGGATTGCTATATATTTTTACTTATATAGTTTGTTAATTATCCATATCAACTAACATTTTTATGGATGAGTCCCTTTAGGACCAGAAAGGGATTAATAAAATATCTGGATTGTACGTACATACAGCTGAAGTGATCATATCTTCCCTTACAGAACTTGAGCACAAAATGCAAGGGAACCGGCTTCATGGGAGATACAAAAAGTGTTAAATTGGCTCTATGGGAAGGTAAATAGGAAAGTTGAGTAATCTTGAAAGGATAAATCTTTCAATGCATCTCTCTAGAAAAACCAAATTTCCAAATCATCACAATCTTGTATTAAATAATTCAATTAAATTAGGTAAAAACTGCAATAACCATGTGCAACTGGTTCACATGTCAATCTGATTGGGCATGCACTTTGACTTA
This sequence comes from Scilla litardierei, assembly GCA_030789695.1. Lineage (NCBI taxonomy): Eukaryota > Viridiplantae > Streptophyta > Magnoliopsida > Asparagales > Asparagaceae > Scilla > Scilla litardierei. The sequence goes on along the minus strand of CM061138.1, from coordinate 75,199,592 downwards.
ACTCCTTTTGGATTTTTAATGATAAGTATTTCCAATCCATTCATCTTAATCTACATTACTGAGTGCCTAAAACCTGAAATGAAGTGATTGCTAGTTTTTTCCCTTGGCACTTCTTTGGTCATAAAACTGATGGCTGAGGATAACTAGCAGCTTAGATCCATAGGGACATCTAATTTAACATCAATCATGAATTGGATACTTTGGAACCCTTGCATGCCAATTTTTGATCTAGTTGAAGTGAAACATTATGACAGGTGATGAACATGAGCTTCTAGTTTTCGTCTGTATGCTCCCTAACCACTTGAGGGATATGAGAACCACCTCAAATTTTATTTTAGGAACTTAAAATGATTTAAATCAAGATGAATGGATGAATTTGCATTTTGGATACCCTGATGTTGGCTTCAAACGGGAAAGATTTGGCTTGGCTAGATCTCTGTTTATATTGATCCATATGTTCATGTTTAAATCTATGTATGTTTTAAACTAATGATATGTCTCATCACCGTAACTAGTACCAAAATCACCAGTTGAGCACTGATGAGACCGCACAAAAAGGGCGGACCTGTAATTTTGGTCAATCAGGGGGTGTTTTCATAATTTTTAGTTTTCTATTGACTTTTTTTTTGGTAAATTTCAGTTTTAGGGATCTTTTGTAATTTGTTATTTTCAGTTTGTTATTTAAAGGGGGCTAGGAGGTTAGGGATCCTCATGCTTGGTTTGGTAAAGAAACTTATGAGAGGTTGAGAGAATTCCCTCTTTGTTGGAGAGTGTGGCCGTTCTCTATAGTTGGCGGTTTGGGAGAGCTATCTACCTTTAGAATTGTGGCCATTATCTTTATTTTTTCAGTTTATCTAAATAAAAATCCTTATTTTTTCAAGTTCTTCTCATCAAAACCCTAAAAATCCCACAGTTCTCATAAAAATCCTACATTTATTATAAAAACCCTATTTGTACTCATCAAAATCTAACGGTTCTTATCAGTTTGGTATTGGTATCAAATCAGTAAGATCCATGGCGGCGACAAGATCGAAAGACAAGTTCGACTCTTTCGAGGAATAATACAACGACGAGATTGAAGGGTTGAAGAAATCCTTGGAAGAACTTAAGGCATTGGGCGAAGAAAGGTCCAATGAGATTGCTTTGAAGGTGGATTTCCTTGCGCAAAACCCAGCACAATATGTAGACATCTTGCAAGCCTTAAAGCAATAACTTTTGAGTCCCACGGTGGCAAAGCACTTCGACATGTGTGAAAACCTTACTCTAGGGCAAAATGCGACAACTTTGGTGAAAAATTCAGATTTGAACAAAAACACAAATTTAGGGCAAAAGTCGATAACTTTGATGAAGGGAGATGCGAACGAAGATTCCGGTGAAGAACCCCTTCCCGACGCGGAGGAGTGTTCCGAAGAAGACAAAGATGACACCATGAGGGACGGTGATCCACCCTCATCGGGGCCCGCGCCTCGCTGCAGTGCCGCCAGGGCATGCCCTTGTCTTGTGGGCACACTCAGGCCTACCCGTAGTTCTGCGGGCCCGTCAGAGCTTGATCGTGACTTGTTGGGGCCTATTATGGCCCGATGACGCTTGTTGGGGCCCGTCTTGGCCCGACGATGCTACTCGGGGTTTTCCATGGCGCGACGACATTCCTCAGAGCCCACTATGACCCGACGACACTTTTCAGAGACTACGTGGCCCATGGTTTTCAATCGGACGACCTTCTGAGCTTCGACATTTGAATTTTAGGCACGGAGGACCTTTTGATGAGCTTGACGATTACTATGGCTTCCTTTCGGACGTCGTTAAAGGCAGTGGAGACCAATCATATCCTTTTGACCTAAGAGGAGACACGCATCATTAGTCGGAGAGGATTGGCCACGCACTTCATGCACCACCTTAAGAACCAGGCGGATTTTCGGGGACGGAGTAATGATGAGACCATACAGAAATCGTAGATCTGCAATTTTGGCCCATCAAGGGTGTTTTAGTAATTTTCGGATTTCTAGGGGGGTTTCTCGTAAATTTCAATTTTATTAGGGGTCTTTTTTGTAATTTGTTATTTTCAGTTTGTTATTTAAAGGGGGCTAGGGGGATGCTTGTTTTGGTGAAGAAACTTGTGAGAGGTTAAGAGAATTCCCTTTGTTGGAGACTGCGGCCGGCCTATATAATTGGCGAATTGGAAGAGTGGTCCACCTCTAGAATTGTGGCCATTATCTTTTGTTATTTTTGTTTATCTCAATAAAAATCCTTATTTTCCCAAGTTCTTCTCATCAAAATTCTAAAAATCGAACCTTTCTCATAAAAATCATACATTTCCTATAAAAGCGTATTTTACCCATCAAAATCTAGCGGTTCCTATCAAGCACACATTGACTATCATGCACATCATAGTGGTTGACACAAACCTTTTTTAATTATTGAATTTCTATCTTAGGCAACCATCATACCATAAGATCTAGAGGGTTAGATGACAATTGGTCTTCCATGTTATTAGGAGACAGAATTTTTGAATCCATTGAACAAGTTACAAATCTTCGAGATTTTGGATTCTGTCGGTGTCGCATTCTCTCGTTCTATATGGAAGTGATTCTGTCCCTGATTGGTAGAACTCCAACACTTCCACTTGTAATAATTTTTTTTTTCAAGAATCATACTTTTCTTGACCTTTTATTTATCTTACTTTTTTGCCATGGAATTTGCTTCAATTGTTGTACCACCATAACCACTGCTGCTGTCATCGTCAATGATAATGTTGTCACCGCCAATGATGGTGCAGCTAGGCTTGGCCATCATGGCTGTCAAACCTAGAGCTTTTGCCAGCCATACTGCTTGCACTAGCGTCACTGCAGGCACCATCATTGATTATACCAATGATGTTGTAGTTGCTGTCAGCAGTGGCTTGTCATGACACTTATCACTACAGTCATCAACACCATCACCAGGGCATTGCCGTTGCCATTATCGACATCACCTACTGAACTAGCATGAAAGTCTTATTTATTTGGACTGCAGCGTAACTTTTAGGAACTTTTAATGTACCAATCACGGCAATACTACCGGGAATGTTCAAATTATATCAATCATGGGAATGATGCATTCTGCATGCCCAATGCAACCATAGACTTCATAGAAATATTGAAGAACATGAAAAATGTAAGTAATGTTTTTAGTCTTTTATGTTGAAATAAGCCAGAAAGGCAGATAGAGTTCATCTTCATTCCTGATCTTGTACAAATACGACAATAAATTTAGTTTTCAAGTTGGGAATTTTTTTGGTATTATGGTCCTTTTTTTCTATTATGGATTTCTAGATTGTCCGTCACCCATTTTTGATATTTTCAAGTATCATCATGTGGCATTCATCTAGCTTACTGGTCATAAAGTGATCTATTCTTGGGCCTGTATTCTAGAAGCATTACACTGTAGAAATCTGCCTTGTCTTTTTTTCCTCTTCTTGGTTTACACTTGCCGCATCTTGGAGCCCATTGCAATAATAGAACTATTACAAAATTATGTAATCAAGGTTAATTATCTAATGGTATTGTTGGAGCTTATGGTCTAATATGTGAATCGGTGTTTTTTCAGTGGCGAGGGAAAACTGGAAAAACAATTCCGCATGAGTTGTATGGGTTGTGAGCTATTTGTTTGTTACCGCTCAGAAGAGGAGTTGGAACCTGCCCCTTATATATATGTTGTTGATGGTGCACTGAGCTCAGTCGCAGCTGATACGAACCCACAGGTACAAGACATTGATAATTTTTCAGCAAGAACATGTTTCTTTATTTCATGCTTCTTCATGTCTTACCTACATTCTATAAGGCATTGAATCCCCCCATCCCTCCGCATCCTTCTGTATGTGCGTGTGTGGGTGTGGAAAAATGGGAATGCGCGGGTAGCACATACCCGTTTTGTGATGTCAAATAGAAAAGGGGAACATGGGCCCCCTATTTTCCTAGTAATGGGGGTCCGCATCCCCCGCTTGTCTCTAGGCAATACAATTCTGGTTATGTGCTGTTGGCACATAATCAGCATCAGCCAGCCAAGAAGAAAATCCTTCTATGGCTCTTGTTAAACAGTCCACTCCTCGTTACTCTTCATTATTTGTTTGACGACCAGAACTAGTCATTTTGATATTTATATTCTAAAACCTTAGAACACTAAACATCTAGTAAACCCAAGCATTATGCTCTTTCCTCTAGTCGTTATAAAAAGTTTTATTATTGTGAAATCGTTAAATTTACGACGAGTGGATGAATAAGCAAAGATCCCTGGGTTCACATTGATGTTTTAGAATATGCCGATCAAAATGAATTATTCTGATCGTTGGAAAAAATAGTTGCAAGTTGATTTTTTTTGACCAAGCCAATGAAGGATTTTCTCCCAAGCTAACTGATGCCCCCATGTGTGTGTGTGTGTAAAAATGATGGGTGATGGAATATGCATTGCTATAAGGATGATAATAGCCAACATAAAATTCCACTGGTTTCTTGATATCATCCACAACTAATATCGAGTAAGATTGCTAATACCTTTGTTACACCCCAAAACAAGTAAATTATTTTTTTTGAAGGGAATTGCTGCAATAGCAAGACCTAATCCGAATTCAGACTATAATATCTATATATCCAAATACAAGAGCAAAACATCAAGATTTCATGTACAGATACAAAAGTCTGAATATCCCAACAACAACGTCAAAATCTTCTATACAATCCAAGGCTCATATAAAGTTGTACCAAAACTAACATATATAATTTCATGCTAGGAGTTAACATCAAGTCTAACAATGCAAAAATGAAAACCTGTAACCAACCACGTAAGCCTACAAGTATTCAGGAGTCCAACAAAATTATAAAAGCAACAAAGCATATTCTGTCCTAGAAAATCCACTCATAGATTAGGACAGAATCTCCAAGGTAGCATCCATTGATCCATAGAAAATCTAGGATTCATTTGGGAATGTGCCTGGAGTGACATCTGCATGTACAAGGAATCATGGGATGAGCTGCAAGGTCAATAAGTAGATAAACCCTACCCACTGATTTATGTAAGAAAGAAAATTAATGATGTGGTGACATGGATAATCAAGAGTAACCGGAACACATTAGCAAGGACGACCAACTAGACAAGATGACACAAGGCTTTATTTTGGTTGGACTTTATGTAATTATGTCGTGCTTGTGTTGCATGCAATGTATGATTTGGACACAATATGAGGATTTCATGTTGCAAAGGGAATCAAGCAGTACTCACAAGTTGCATCCATGGGTTCCCACTATAATATCTGGTTGGGTAGATCTACACTATTGATCCTAGAACATCCAATTTCGTGGAGCCTACTACCGCAGGCCTGATGGCAACATCATTATGGCACTACATAAGATCACACTCAACATCTGCCCTTGGGGTGTAAGTCCTTACTTTTGGAATACATACTAATAGACTAAGAGCATGTGTGGTTGCATGGAAGATCTTGTAAAAGCAACACTTGGAAAACTATTCTAGGGAAAGGGGAGGCAGAATTGTTTAGGGTGTTTCTTATTACTTGGAAAACTTCTCCACGGTTTTTTTGAGAGAAACAATGAGAGCATGCAAATTTGGATTACAAGTTTTACTCATTAAAGATGACTAAAACCTTGGAAGTGCAATGTAGCTAATGCGTAATTAGAGTGCACTTTACAAGGGAAATACTTCCAAGCTTTTCCAAAACTTTTCCTGTCAATATTTTCCATTATGCTTACATGTAATGCAACATGCTCTAATATGGGAAATGCACAGCAGCTAGGCAATGGATGACCAGGTTCTTGATTCTTGTCAACACATTGGTAAATATCAAGACAGTGGAAAGAAATGTCATAAAGCAATTACACTCATGTTTTCTTCATAACTAATTACATGACTCTTAGTAATTAACCCAAATCAATCCAACTCAGGACTCTGTAATGACCAGTTGCAAAATAGTAGATGAGCATTAAATAATATAGAAGAACCGCATAAATCAGAAACTATAAATTGACTTACTTACACATTGGTGCTTAAATTAGATGTGGCCCAATAAGGCTCACCTCAATCCCCAACCTGACATCCTATAATTAGGAATTTAGGAAAAACGATTACATCATGTTAAGCAATGACACCAATTACTCATCCTCGATACAGTTTTAATTACTATGCATACTTCCTAAAAGATCACTTCAAAGCTGGGAAAAACTGCAACCAAATGGCACACTGAAGTTGATGAAAATTTCTAGAACTTTTCAGCTACCTAGAACATATATTAGACGCTAAATATATTGAAATTTGATTACAAAGTTCCATAGCAAATCTGGCCGCAGGTTTAAATCAGCAGGGGCCTGGTAAAATCATAGAACTAACATATTTTGACAATTCATATCTGGACTGAACATTAAATACATGAATTTAAGGAGGAAAACGGTTATTATTGAACCCAACCTGAATTATATCTCAAACCCATGGACTATAACAGTTCAATACCCTTATTTCATAAACATCTGTGCATAAGATCCCTAGGTAATTAATGCTTTATGGTAAATAGTCTTCAAAATTAAAATTTCACAGGAGGAATCTAATATTCAACCATATTGTTTGAATCCACAAATAAATTAACTAAAAACTATCAGTTACCCTAGAAATCAAGCACAAACATTTGTTATGAGCACATAGCCGTGTGCATGTGCGCATGTGCATGCACATCGCGTGTATGTGTGTGTCACAAACTTGTGCATGCGTGCATGGTTAAGACACGTGCATATGTGGGTGTGTTATCTTATATTTTTAAATTGAAACACTTGCTGGGCATATCTTGGATGCATGCACTACATTTCTACCATGCTTATTTGTTTATTTCTTATGTTAAGACGATAGTTTGTGTGTACATGTGCATGATTAAGACGTACACTTGTGTGTATATTGTCTTATATATTTTAGATTAAAACATGTGCTAGGCATTTCTTGGACGCATGTCCTACAATTGAAGAGCAAAGGCATATTCCTTTGCAAAGTTATACAAATCTGTGAAATGTTGTAATGATCTTAATGTTGTTGTATGATTAAAAATTTGTGTTCGACCTCATGGATGCGTGAACCAAGGTTTGAGAACTTGTTTCGGTTTCGGTTTTGACCGTTGAAAAAATTTTAGGTTCCGAACAATTTCGTCTGTTTTGTTTTTGAGTTTCGGTTTCGGATTTATATTTGAGTTTCGGTTTCAGATTTATATGTATTTATATGTATTTATATGTATATATTTCTATATAATAGATTTTTTTAAATAATGAATTTTAAGAATTTTTATAATTTAACTTTTGGAAGTTTAATAAAATTTTAGAGATTTAAATTTTTTTAAAATTGTAATAAATTTTTTATGTACATGGTTCAAATTGTTGGTGTATATAAACTCAAACACATTATTGTAAAGAATGAGGTTTCGACCGAGCGAAACCGGTCGAAACCGAGTTTCAACAATAGGTTTGTCTCATCCCTTTTCGAAACTGAAAAGAAATGATTGGCACCATGTGGATTCGACCGAAACCTCAATGCTTTGGCTTGAACATGTCAATGTACGCATGTATATGTATTGTTGTTGTAAAAAGTGCAATAAAGGCCCGACTAAGCCCCACTTGATGCTTTTTGGAGCATTTAAACCTCACTCCACAAATTCTGAACATATTATATTTTGTGAATTATTTTGTGGAAATATTGATATCAATTTTATAAGTCAATACTATTAATCGTCAAAAAATGTCAAAAAATATTAGTATAATTTATCCTTCGTTTGTTGCTTTTTTTCATTGTTTCTTTGTTGTTATGATTTTTATACCTATTTTTTACTTTATTATTTGCTCTTTTTTCCTCTTTTGCCGCTTAAGCCTTGCTTAAGCGTTGTGGCAAGGTGCCGCTCTTCTCCGCAGCTCTTTCCACAACCTTGATCTGTATGCAGTATATTATCAAGCCACCAAGGTCATGTTTTCCTACTTTTTAAGGAGTTGCAATGTCACATGTTGGTGTCCATGCTTCTTAGTCTCTTGACTTGATTCTGAGATTGACAAGGGTTCCCCTTATTTTCCTTGGATGCCTCTTCTTTTCCCTTTCTTGCTATGAATGTACACCTTCATTCCGTCCTGTTTGAGATTAGTACCACCCTCCCAATTTTATTCCCTTACCGACTTGGCCCATGCCATACTTAGAACACCTCAGGTCCATTCTTAGTTTTCATTTAGAAAGAAGGCAATACTGATGCAATAAACCCAAAAATAAGTTCAGTTCCCCTATGTTTTGGTTAAACTGAAGTCTGAACTAAAACCCCTTTCTTTCAAAAAATTACCTGCCCACCCAAATATCAGAGTACTATAGGTACCATTTGGCATGTAATTCAAGTTGGATAATTAGTAGGGAATGTAATTTAGGTTGTTACAATTTAAATCAAACTGCAATTTAAATCGCATCAATGATATATAAACTTTTTGTTTTTGTCTTTGAAAAATTAGTGAATCGTTTTCACTTAATGTAAGTGTTTGGGTGGGGGGCGTTGCATGTATTTATTGGTGTTAAAGCTGGTGTTTGTGATTGAATCACAAAATTTTGGCTCATAAGCGTCAAAATTTCCTTCATCAGACTAACATTTACGATATTCAAAGAAAAGTATGAGGTCGTGGTTTCAGTTTTAGTATTGAACCCTTCTTATGTTATAGGTTTTTCCATGTTTTGTTAGTCTCGGAAGTTTTGCTTGATTTTGTTTTCGTTTTTTGTATGTACTATTATATGTCTAAGTGTCCATAACCACTCTTCTCAAGTTGTTTGGATATGTAATGCTTAATAAGTATAGTATCTAAACATGTATGCCAAGTGTTAATGAATCAAACAAACTCAACTTATGGTACTCAACCATTAAGCCTAAAATTAATCCAAGTAATGTTAAATTCATCAATTAGAGTTCATTAGAGATCATAATCAAAGCTATACCAAAAATATATTACGTAATGAAAGATTAAGATATATGAATTTTTATAGACAGAAATTTAGACTTGATATTATCTATAATTAATGACATTAGATTTTCCCTATTTCTCTCTTTTTTTGATTTTAAAGGTTTCGGCACGTATAATTCAAAACTACCCAAAATTGACTGATACCAACTTCATTTTGGTCAAAACTTAGCGCAACGGAAATTATATGTTGGCTTCGGATTGGAACTCAATGAAACAGGGACGGAATGGAATTGCGTAATCTTATTCCATGATTTGAAGGACAGCCAGCTTGTAATCATTTACTGATTTCAACAGTGTGTGCCATTACCTATTAGCATGACCCTAATTTAACGGTTTAGAATCTACTCGAGAATCAGCCTATTTTGCTTATTTATTAGACAGTTCAAGTGGTGCAGACATGCACTTTTTAAAGTGATTTTGTGACAACTTGTTTACCTCTGATTCTATCCAGATGATTTGATAAATGACCGACTGATGCCAGTTCCTTTTCACCATTGCATACAACTCTACTAATTCGATTGATTTCACTACAATTTTTTAGGATGCTCCTGTGCCCCCTTGCATATCACAGTTGGAAGGTGGTCTTGTCCAAGTTGCTATTGAAGTTGAAGACCGTGGACAACGTTCCGCAATTACAAGTTAGTATCTGTTTTTATTTTTGACCTTTTTGAGAACATTCTCACATTATCATCGTCATCATCTTAGACTTCATCCTAAAAATTGGGATCGGCTTCATGACTTAAAAGAGAATAATATAATAATACTAAAGCATTAAAGAAGCAATCGTTTGAAAATGGTTCTCAAACTAAGTTTCATGAGAATCCCATGGTGGGACATCTCATAGACAATCCAAAACCATTCATCTTGATCTACACATAGATCAACAAGCAAAAAGCTTTAGGTTCACGTGATTTTTGGTGTGTTTGGATTTTAAAATAAGAGTATCAATGTGAATGGTGTGTTCCTCCAAAAAAAATGGATAGTTGAGTTTAAGGGAGACATTTTAGGCTTTTGCTTATATCATTTGATACATATACACTATAGTGCACTCGGATCAAACATGCAGATCCCACCAATCCAAATTTAAAAGTAGATCATCTAACTTAATAATCTATTCTATAAGATGTGATCTATTACGCTTGAACTACTTATTCAAATGATCTGTGCATGTTTTAGTCGTATAAATGTGCGACAAAATCACGTTTTAGAATGTTATAGTTAAACATTGTTCAAATCATTTGAAATTAGTTTGTAAGTATTTTAGATGTGTTGGATCACATCCAACAGAATGGATTTTTAATTTGGATTGGTTATTTTAAAATTTACTTTGGTAGGATCTTCTTGTTTGATCTTCTAAGGGCATCGTAGTCTATATATATAGACTATGATACATAGTGCGTAGTTTTTTCTTGTTAGACATCCTAATAGTATTTTGAATTCTTGTGCTAGTTTATATGATATTATACATGGTTTAGGCTTTTGTCTCAATGTGCCTTGTAACACTGATATCCCCATTAGGTGGATGTTACTTTGTGGTCTTTGCTGATTTGATTTCTTATGCTCGGGAATTGTATGGAAAAGTTTTGTGTAACTATGGTGGTTGCTGATAGTTACCACAATCGGAGTTTCTCACATTGGTTCCTTTCTAAATGCAGTTACATCAGGTCCTTCCCCCATCTTGGGTATTGGTCACTACGCCTACTATCAATCATATAAAAGTTCTGAAAAACTTTATCCAATATGTTTGATCCCTTTTCAAATCTTTTAAGAATTAGATCAAATGATGCTTTGAAAGATTTATAGAATGTATTTGCTCAAATTAACCTTAGGTCTAACTATTAGTTTCAAAATCTCATTGTAGCTTTTGAACCAATCATTGTTCTGTTGTAAGTATTGCTGAGGATTCTCAGTGCTATTGTGGAACAATGGTAAGTTTCTTTGTAGTTTGCAAGATCTCATATTAAAATCCTGCTTGTTCCAGGCTATGGCCTATTCACCAGAAAATAACTATAAACGATATTTGTGAGGATTGGCCTTATTAGTATGCTAACTTCATCTTTGTCGAGGGGGCCAAGATATGTCAATGATCGTATTAATGCTAGGGTAGATTACTGAAACCATTCGTGTTATTGAGGTCATATGCATCAAACCTCTCTCTATTAGATTTTATTGACATCTCTTCAGTTTTATTAGATTTTTCTAATTACTCCGTGTTAATGATAGTTCAGCAAGTAAAGCCTATGATTTGACTTCAAGTTTGGTGGGTTGTCAGGTATCTTAAATCCCAAGAAAAGATCTATTTTGTACACCTGTTTGTCATCACAAAATTTTACTGATCGGTCGTACTTCTCTTTGCAAGATTCAGTAATTTTCAGTTACAAGTTCAATTCAATTCATTATCCTACATTTTAGGAGTTACTCTTTGTGCTCCTGATACATTTTTTGGTCATTGAGTCCTTTTTTCTTTTGATGTGATACTGAAATGAAATATTTTATTCTCTTCTCTACATTACCTTACTCGTTATGAATGCTCCTGTAAATTGTCCTTGCATAGAAAAGCCGTCAGGGATATGTGAGTTCATGTTCCCTTTCGTATTCCACTGGATGTTGCACTTACCTGAGCTTATTGTGTCTTTTGTGTGCCAGGAGTGAATGCTGATGATGTTCGGGTAACCGTTGCCGCTCCTGCTGCTAGAGGAGAGGCTAACAATGAATTGTTGGAATACCTGGGCAAGGTTTTGTTTCCACAGAAAACGTTTACTCATACCAAGTTGTTAACCCCATGTCCCTGCTCAATCCTCTATTATCTATGTGTAATGATTATGACATTTTTCCCCCTTGTGCAGGTGTTGGGACTAAGGTTGACCCAAATGACCCTTCAGAGAGGATGGAGTAACAAATCAAAGCTTCTTGTGGTGAGATTGTGTATTTGATTTTGACTGCTTTGAACTTCTATTTTGTAGGAAGAACTCCATTAACAAGATATATGAAATGTACCCCAGAACCCGGTCCACAAATACTTTCACAGATACTTTTACAGATACCAACTTACCGATGTCTGAATTTGTGGTTTTGAGACATTATGCACCACTGTTTTTTACTAAAAGGTTCATAAAATCCAGACTCTGGCAAAAATTAGGAGATCGCTTTTGCCCTGAGAAACATCTTTGCCTACGAAAAATAAAGCACCTGGTCTTGACATGCTATCAATCCGAGTAAAATCCATTTTGATATTTCACTAGAGGATGATATGGTCGTTCGCCATGATGCAAGAGCATTATATTTTCATTATTTGATACTATTTTCATTTACATTAATCACGCGGCCACACCCATACTTAGTTTATTAATTCATTGTATATGTGAATTTTTTATAGAGAATAATGGGTATCATACGCCATATGAGAGAGTGCCTCATATGCCTGCTCAGGCGGGTACAACCAAGTACAAGCACACGTGGGTTTGTACTTGGTTGCTTTATGTGTGAGGGCATATGAGGCCCTCTCTCATATGATGTATGATACACATTATTCATACACATTATTCTCTTTTTTATATTGGTGCCCTTTTCTTTATTATTGTATTGATGACTGTTGTCAGGTTCCATTTTGTAGTCGTGTAACATACCAATTGAATGTATTGTCTCTTTATAATATGCATAGTGTCCATAAGCCGCAAGTCTAGTATAAAATCATAAAAGATTCATCTTTTCATCTTTCATGTTGCTTATCCCCCCCCCCCCCCCCCCCCAAAAAAAAAAAAAAAAAAAAAAAAAAAAAAAAAAAAAAAAACACACACACACACACAACAAAAACAAAAACAAAACAAAATCTTCTTGCTTTTCCTCGAATTTCGTCTTTTTGGTGTTATTTATTTTAAGAAACAGCTTGAACAGCTTGTGTCATTTCTGTTGCTAAAGTCCTAGTTGAGACTTTGAAGCCTGATCGTTGTCCGCCTGTTACGCCTTCTTTCCTACCCTTCCCAAATTTCCAAATTTATTATGCTCTAGGGTCTTGAAAACCCTTAAACGTCGTCGGTCAGACTATTTCCTGCCACTATTGGAAACGAAAGCAAAACACTTTTGCTGATGCTGACATTATCTTGTCAGGTTGAAGACATGTCTGCAAGACAAGTTTATGAGAAGCTTTTTGAAGCAGTGCAGCCTTGAAGGTGGCGTGTAACGGGCAAACTTCTGTCCTCCATGTACAGACTTGTGCATGGTTCGTGCCTCGTTAGATTTCTTTGTACTCAGCTACAGCCTGTGTGATCTGCCCTTCACATATTGACCATGATGTCTTCTTTGTTGCGCAACTCTTGTGCTGCGAAATGTTGGTTGAATGGCATTACGTTTCAGTTCCAAATTGAATGTGGAGGAAAAAAGACTTTAACGCATGTAATGTGTACTGTATTGATTAGTTTGATCTGTTTCTCTGTAATAAAACATCTAGCAGATTGCTGCCAATTAAGGAGTGATGTATTTTCTTGTTTATTTCTGGTTCATAGGGTTTAATGGAACGCTTGCTCGAGAGAGATGGCGAGATATTTGGTAATAAAATGGGCTGTTTTGTTCTAATTTATAAGTTGTGGCCTTCGTTACGCAGGCATTATACTTGTATCGTAAAAGAGGCCACATGATTTCTTGATCTGTTGCCAGCTGCTTCAAGCTTGCAGAAGAGATCAGTGGCTTCAAAGCCACAAGCCAGCCGATGCCACGGTCCCACCCCACCATGCCTAACCGACCGGACCGCCCCGCTCCGCACCTCCCACCATCACCGCGCATACGCGCACGTGCACACACACCCCATCCACCCCGACTCATCCACCCACCCCCCAACTCCCCTGCAAACGCGCATGCACACCCACCCCTACCCATCCACCCCCACCCCTCAAAACAAAAAAAAAACAAAAAAAACCCCAAACCCAACATAAAACATCTACCATTCCAAACCCATCCCCATCCATCCACCCCCACCCCTCAAAACAAAAAAAAAACAAAAAAAAACCCCAAACCCAACATAAAACATCTACCATTCCAAAAAGGAAAATGACGATTTTTGATATTAGGCAAAATTTTAAAAAAGATTAAAAACCAAGTTCAAAACATTTTACCAAAACCGACCAAGTATTATCCAGCGCAGCACCAAACGCGCGTGCGCTGACGAGGATGAGCACAACTTTAGCCGAGGTTGGAAATTGCGGCCAAATCGTTCGGCCGCAGTTTCCAACCGCGGCCAAAGCAACTTTACTTGGGGTCTCACGAAAAAACCCGAACCTAGCCCCCTTTCTTCCTATCTCAAGTGCGAAATCCCCAAAAATTCTCCCTACATTCCGCAAAATCCCCAAAAATTCTTCGATTTTCTTGAAGATTGAGGTGAGCAACATTCATATTACTTCAAATCTCTCAAATTTGTATGCAATTCCAATGTTGTTATAAATTTGTTATATTTTTGATAGATTTTTGTTATAATTTTGAAGATGTCATCTCTAAATACATATGTATGAAATTTGTATGCACTCCAAGTTGTATGCACATCTAAATCCATCATATTTGAGTAAAATTGAAAAAAATTCAGAGTATATTAACTTCTTTCATAGTTAGGATTTTTTTATTTAAAAATTTCATCTTACAAATTTTTCTTCAAGCAGATATGGATCCGGGACCCGTATCTGATTCAGTCTTGTATGACCAGGACCGACATCGTTCTGCACATATACAGCCTGGGCAGATAAGAACAACCATCGTGAGTTAGCTTTTTACGTAAGGTAGCCATCTTCGTAATTTTGCATGAAGATATTAACTTTTCGCATTTATTCGTTGCAGGCGGCGATTATATTAGTAGTGGACCATACGCGGAAACATTCCACATGGGATTTAGGTGAGCGTGCGGCGCACTACATGGAAATGGCCATGCCAGACGTATGTGCGAGGTTGAAGTGGATACGGTTGGATTGTGCACTACTTACTACATTGGTGGAGAGATGGTGGTCCGAGACCAATACCTTCCATCTTCGCCAAGGTGAGATGACGATCACGCTGCAGGACGTGGTAGTCATCACATGCCTTCTTGTTGAGGGGATCCCCATATGGAGAACTCCAAGCCGTCCCAATTGGGCGGAGTTGATGGAGCAGCTCCTTGGACAGACATCCACAGAAAACCAAGGAGCCAAGGTAAAACTGATCTGGTTGCGAGATACTTTTATGGAGTTGCCTGTAGAAGCCACCACTGAGGAGATTCAATAATATACTCAGACCTATATTCTGCATATGATAGGCACATTATTGGTGCCAGATCCAAGCAAAGGTTCGGTGCACCACCGATGGTTGGCGAAGATGGAGCACATGGAAACCATTGGAGAGTATTCATGGGGTAGTGTTGTACTTGCTCACCTGTACTCAGAGCTAAGTAAGGTGGCAAGAAGGGAAACAACTGGGTTATACACATGCCCACCTTATTGCAGGTATACAATTTAATACTTAAGTTTTATTGTAATATTTTTATATATTAACAGTCACTGACAAATTCATATTTATAGGTATGGTCATATGAGAGGTTGCATATAGGTAGGCCGACATTCTCCAAACGCATATTGGATGGTACTCTCCCTTTATGGTGCAGGTGGAATGTGCCGAGAACATTCCGAGAAACCCCTCAGTGGCACCTGGATTTTTATAGAAACAAGCTTGACACGTTAGAGCCTACACATGTATGAAGCTGTAAATTTTATACATTGATGTGAATGAATGATGGATTAATATTACGGATTCTGATGAGTTATTTATATTTTTCATTCCCATTATGTGATCTGGGAGCCATATCTTCAGCGATAGTAGCATCCTCCTGATTTATGTGTAGCAGAAACCCAAAGCTGGGGTGCGCGTGTACCGCTAGTTTTCTTCGATACCTTTGGTGATGAATGTCCCCGATCATGTTTTGCGCCAATTTGGTATCCAACAGCATGTCCCATATACTCTCAAATTTTACATTCCCATAAAAATCACATATAAGATACATAAAATTCAAAAAATATGCGACGGTGAATTTCTTCGGTCGGATGCATTATATTGCTTGAGGCATGTGAACCGCCTCCTCGATAAGATGAAGCCCTACAATATTGGATGAAGTTAGTACACAAGTATTTTCACAAGTACTAAACATGAAATGTGAAAAAGAACATACGATGCTGCGCATAGGGGATTTTGGCAACGTGATTTCTTATGACCGAGCTAATGACAGTTGGTGCATCTATTCTGTCTGCTTCCCTCATGTGGAAGATCTATTGCTCCCTGAATTCGGGTCGATCTTGGCCGACCGGGAGGTCTTCTTTTTTAAGAGGAATTAAGCTGGGACCATCCCAATCCTTCTAGTACCTTGCATCAGGTATGAGGCGAAATTCTGGGATATATGAAAGTTGATATTTACTCACACTAGATCATGGCGAACAAAACGGCCAATATGATATGTTGGCACCATATTGATGTCTGGACGTTGCGGCGATCACATGGACACATGGCATATGCTGAAGCTTAGGAATATTGCACGTACATGTGCAACGATCGCCTTCTATCGTCACGGTATATGCGTGGGCATCATTATCCATCACATGCCACTCAAATTCACCAAATCGTGTGATGTAGCAACACCGGGTTGCTTGCACACG
This sequence comes from Scilla litardierei, assembly GCA_030789695.1. Taxonomy (NCBI): domain Eukaryota; kingdom Viridiplantae; phylum Streptophyta; class Magnoliopsida; order Asparagales; family Asparagaceae; genus Scilla; species Scilla litardierei. The sequence goes on along the minus strand of CM061138.1, from coordinate 75,182,929 downwards.
TGCACCAATAATGTTATTAGTTTTTTTGGGGTGAAAGTGGTCGTCTAACGGAGTCCATCAAGCCGCCGATGATAGAAATACATGTTTAACCTATAAAAGGTTCTTGCAATCAACGCTAGTATCGGAAGCGCTCTAGCTCCTTTATGAACCCCACTGAATCTCTTCGAACAATTGGTTGTCATTATACAATAGCGTCTCCCACCATCTTCGTGCATCACCCACCTCCTTGTTTCATCCCCCAAGTCTGCAGTAATCTAATCATCAGCTGCAACAGACTCTGCTCTAATCTTTGCACGAAATGTATTATATGTTAGCAAGTCAAATGCATTGCCAGCTCCCCATAAGTGATTTTCCAATGTAACTGTTCGGTATCCATTCGACTTGAAATTTGCAATAATATGTCGAAGACAATACCTATGGTGTCTAGAACTTGGCCATCTCTCTCGTAGTGCTCTCGGAATACCTTTCATTCTATCGGAAATGAAGGTAATCGTTCGGTTTCTATGAGCACTCGGTATCAACTCATAGATGCAGCATAAAAACCATTCCCAATTTTCTACATATTCAGCAGATACTACTGCAAAGGCTAATGAAAAAAGTCCACCATTTGCATCCACGCCTGTAGCCACCAATAAGCACACTGCAAATTTCCCATACAAATGCATGCCATCAAACTTAGGACTGGCCTGCAGTGTTTGAACCCTTCAATTGATGGTCCAAAAGGCCAAAACACTCCTGTAAACTGTGCCACTCTTGACCCGATAGTTTCATATGTAATCTTAAACACTGTTCCAGGATTTCTTTCCTTGATGGCCTCTAAGTACTGTAGGAGCATCTTGTATGACTAGTCCCAATCACCAAATATCCTCGCTAAAGCCTTCGATCTAGCCATCCATGCTTTGCGATATGATATTCTGATGTGTAACATGGTGTGAATGACGTCCTGCATTTCTGTTGGTGTCATATCAAGATTTGTCTTCACCATTGGCATACTTTTGTAACTTATGAAAGCTGATGTGGCTTGACTATGATCATTATTTAGCGTGGGATTGTTACAGTTATGTTCATCACCTACTTTCGTTATCTTGAACCTCCCAGTTGTTCTTTTTTCCACTGCTGCATAAATCCTCCAACGACAATTCTTACTCGACTCATCTTGAGTATGCGGATTCACCTCATGATTCAAGCCACATATCACTGAATAGCAATTTTTTTGTCTTGATTGGCTAAATGAGACATTGTGCTCGATGCTCAATTCCGTAATTGCTTTTATCAAGTCGGTCTTTGTATCATACAGATCACTGACGTTGAAAACTCTACTACTGCTGAAAAGCCTTGGCTCTAGCATATGCCTTTCTTGGGTATTCCTCATAATTGTAGCGTTTAGACATTATTCCTCATCCTCTCCATTCGGCAACGGCTCTTCAAATAGCACATTTGTATTGTCTGCAACAGATTGATGTATCCAATCTGTATCATCTGCATTCAGATCGGCATCAACTTGCATGCTATCCTCCCTCACAACAGGATGTTCATCGTTATCTGTGCCATCACTTTCTTCCTCCACCTGTCTCGCCATAGACGTCAATGCTACAATATATGTCGATCTGTCAATATCTTCAGGAAGCACATTTGCTTGCGTGGGCAACGTCTCTGGAACAGATGGACCTTGCATATAAGTGGAGTAAGTTGCATGACCTCCTTGTCCCGCAACATTCCAACTGCAAATGTCATATGAAAATGTGAAATGTTTAGAATATCGAATTTACTTCATACAGATATAACATAAACTTATTTATTACTTCAAAAATTTCTATACTTACACATCCTCTTGTGGGTAATACTAACACCCTTCTCCCGTCACATTCTCTATAGGCTGGTACATTTGATTTGGAGAATATGATATAAAGTCAGCCGAGTCATTAACCATATCCAACATACGAGCAAATGTGCCATGTGGTTCACTCACTCTGGTGTTGATTATTGCTTCTTTTTCCACGTATATTTCAACTGACCTGAACTTCACCCAAGCTTACTAGAATCTCCACATCACCGTCATCTGATATCTTCACAGCTGTAAACCTGTGATCCATTATCGGCCATTTGCACACCAGATTCAGTGCATACTCCTACCGGTTTATCATTGTGCCTTGGTATATCCGATCTACTAGCTCAGAATACGTTGACGGTCTTCTCACAGTAATTGGTCTCACGGCCCCCCCGCGACATACCTCGGTTCGTGATTTTCATCAATCACTAAATCTCCATCAAAATAGTATGTGACAAACGTCCTTTCACTGGCCATTACTTTAACCTGACACAAAATCGACATTCAGTGGTTGCCTTAAAACCATCAATATTTAAAACCAACAAGATTTGAAATATTTCAATAACAATATAACTTATTTTCAAGAGATTATAACAAATTTATAAGCTATTATGATGTATATTTCTCATCTCAATCTGCAAGATCAGCCAGGAAAAGTTGGGGGTTTTTGCGGACGTAGGGAAGTTTGGGGGTTTTGGGAAAGATGTTGTAATTTGCGTAAGAGAGTGAAAGTAGGTGCATGGCAGCAAAAGTGGATCCAGATCTGCCGCGGTTACCAACTGCGGCCAATCGAATATGACGTGGTTAATAACCACAGCAAAAAGCACAAAGCGGCCAGTGAACTCCATTTTGGCGGCCAAATGTCAGTCGTCCTAGTCAGCACGCGCACGCGGGACTAACGTGGACCAAAGTTGATCGGTTTTGATAAAATGGTTTGAACTTGATCGATTTTTTTAACAATTTTTTAAGTTTTTGCATAATTTCAAAAATCGTCCTTCCAAAAAACATTGCATTCCGTCCTCATTTTAAAAGCATCAACAAGACCATACAACCATCTACACAGAAATGTTAAGCTTCAAAATACCTATATATTGTCATGTTTGACCAACAGGCCCACGCAAATGTAAAAGCAAGAAACAAGGATGCTGATGCCTCTTTAAGCTAGGGCTTGAGCCACTTGGATAATAAAACAAGGAGAAAAGAAATCTATTGAAAGGCAAACTTTGAATAGCATAAAGGCATTCTTCTAATTTTGATTCATATCTTACCAATAAGAATAGCACAAAATTGTAGCTCTTCAACAAGTATTTTTCCGAAACACACAAAAAATTACACTATGGCAAGCTAAAATTTCTGCAGCATGAAACCGAGCAATTTGAACCATCAGTAGCCGTCGGGTCTTCCTTTGTCCAATTTGCATGCTAGAGGGCCCAATAACCAGATAAATTTCTCTCCTCTGCCAGCTAATTTTCTATTGTCTAAAGCATCTATTTCTTTCTTTTATTAATGTACAAAAAAATGATATACACTAAGTTAAAATTAACATCAAATTACCACTGTGATTCTAGTAAATGTAAGTCGAGAAAAATGTGGAGAAAGCAGTAATATCTGCCCAGCTGGGAAACAAGCTCTTCAACTTCTTTGCGTCGTCAACTAGATATTGGTCCAGTACAGCAAGGTCCACTCTCAAGTCTTGAGAACTGTTGGCCTGTTATGTACACAAGATACTTCGGCTGATAACATTGACAAAGATAATCTAAAAGATCGCTGTTTAATAAATAATCTTACCGATGACAACGTCAACCAAGACATCCATAAGTTTCATGAAAAGTGGTAGGGAGATGTGCAAACATGTGGCGTGTTTTGTTATTTATATCTGATGTGCAAACATGTACCATTAGAGAACAAAGTTTAGTGTGTCTGGTTTGGGGCACGCGGATTTGGCTCCAACAACCAATACCACAAGCACCGACATTAGCAGATAGCTGATAAATGAAATCCAGTTTCAAGTACAAAAAGTTGATTTTGAGGTACTTATCAATGGAATAAAAATAATCACACAACAAATTAAATCTTGCGGCAAACTCTTCTTCCAACAGTAAAAATGATCATTCCTTGAGGTTAAAATTTTAAGAGTAGATGAGAATTTTCTCATATGACATTATAAAATGGACTTTCATCCCCTTTTCTTGTATCCATGTTTTAAGAACATGAAGATCAACATAGATGGTCTCAATTGTCCAACAAATGGGTGGAGTTAAACATTGATACCATATACATTGATATCCATATCCCTGAACATGAACATCAGAAAAAACGTAGGATTTTCTTATTGTTTGACCTTGCATCAGGTGGCTGAAAATTTAAAGGTTTCTCAATAATAAAACAATTTTCACCTTTAAATTCATAACAGATCGTGTGAAAATCCTTTGATACAGTGTATCCAAATTTGAGGACATATAGTTCATCATAATAGCACTGATAGTACAATCAAGTGATATACAGTGGATGCTTTGGCCGCCGTATGCACAATGTCATATGATATATCATCTAATTTAAAATAATATTCAAAATTTTAAATTTTACAATCGGATTTCGCCGAAGTTGAAAATTTTATCCTCTTTATATATTATAAAAAAATCTAATCAATAAGAAATACACTAACAAATACATAAACAAAAGGGTAGTTGACTGGATTACTCTATTATATTTGGTCAAGACCAAAATAATTAACCATACAATAGTTGGTTAAGATCTTTATCTAGATAAGCTCTTTCCATTATGTTGGTTTTTAACACATAACATAGTTAACCGAATTGTCAAATTGAATATTTTCTGATGTGTGTCTATGAGGTTAATGGGAATGTGCAATCAACGCAGGAATTTTCCTATGCTGATAGCACAAAAAACACATCCATTATCCTTATGAAATTCTTTATAGTATTGATTATACATTCTAAAACCCCAAAACCCAAATATAGGTAAACCCTCAAGAGATTTGACCATCGGTTCATTCGTTAAAAAATTCTACTTATCTTAACCCATTGATTTTGTAACAATAGAAGGAGAGTCAAATAGTGTTGGATTCAGTTGATTTTTTGGTATTTTGATCATTTATGATATGTAAAACAATTCTTTAAAAAATAATAATAATAAAAATATATAATGTATATGTGCATCAACTGATAGTGTGTGTGTGTGTGTGTGTATATATATATATATATATATATATATATGAGGAGGGATCAAATGACCCCCAAAAATAACCCCCTAAAATGACCCCCTATCAAAAATCCTATGCCCCCCATTTTTTCGGAAGATCCGAACCGTTCATTTTGATCTCCACCCTCTAAATACCTTACCCACCATTTTTCAACCCGATCACATGTGTTTTACCCCTTCATCAACCATTCACAAAAGTTCTATTCATGCGAAACCGTTAAATTTGGGTCGGATGGATGAACGGGTAAAACACATGGGATCGGGTTGAAAATTGGTGGGTAAGGTATTTAGAGGGTGGAGATCAAGATGAACGGTTCGGATCTTCCGAAAAAATGGGGGCATAAGATTTTTGATAGGGGGTCATTTTAGGGGGTCATTTTTGGGGGTCATTTGATCCCTCCTCTATATATATATATATATATATATATAAAATTCTTGTATGTTTATATATATATTATATGAGGTTAAGACAGATGACAAAATGAGCAACAAGTGTAGGAAATATCATGCCCTGCCATACAAAACTTCACTTCCTTTTTCTTTCTTCGATGATCGGCACCACTAATATTTATATGCTATAACACAAATATACCATCAATTGAGTCAATCTCTAAGTTAATTTTTTTTTCAAATCTAGGTGTAGGAAAAATATATTCCATTATCATAAAACCGTTCAATTTCTAATGATTTGATGAATATTCAAATAATATGAAAACCATAAGATTTTTTATTTACCAATATTTTAATATATGTAGATCAACATGAACCAATGAATGAGGTTCTGGACAAAACCACTAAGTTTCGACCGTTTCATTTTGGTTTCGAAGAGAGATGCGACGAAACCATTTCTGAAACTCGGTTTTGGCCTATTTTGTTCCATTTCAGTCATTTTCGGTCGAAACCAAATGGTTTCGATTTCGCTCGATTTTGACCGAAACCACTTGATTTTAGCCGTCACTTACAATAAAATAGGAGTTAATGTTTAAATAAATAAACTTATTTGAACTATGTAAATAAAAATATTAAAAATTATAAAAAATCTAAATTTTTATTAAAATTTTAAAATTAGATTATAAATTCATTAAAATTCTAAAAAAATTTATTACAAATGCATTGTTATAGATAGAGATATATATCTATATTCATATAAATCCGAAATCGAAACTCAAAACGAAACCTACGAAACAGGTGAAACCGTACGAAACCTAAAAAAATTTCAATGACCGAAACCGAAACCAGAACCGAACTCGAGTTCTCAAATCTTGACATCAACAATGTTGATTATTGGAGAAAGAATTAAATAAGTTTTAAAGACAAGTGTAGGAAATTTCCTACATTGTTGCTCATATACGTTTTGCTGTCTCTCCACACAGTACACACAGGTGTGTGTGTGCACGCACGCGCATGTACACATCTCCACACACATGTATGTATATGTATATATATATGTATATATATATGTAAGTACACATATACACACGTATGTATGTGTGCATGTGTATACAAGTATATGTGTGTGTATATGTATTTATATATGCATATAGAGTTAGGATTGATGGGTTAGTCAGTAGGGGGTGACGGCGCTTGTGCCCTCTCCCCTCTCTGTCACTTTCCCGTTAATTGTATTTTTATGTAACCATCATTTCTCATTTAATAAAGATAGTACACTAACTTTGCAAAAAAATGTATGCATGTATGTACGCACATGCACATGCACATGCACATACACATGAGTTGGACAACAAATTTGTGTTTATGCTTTCAACAAATATGGAACGCTCCAAATAAAAAAATTTGTAAATCCAAATTACAAATTTGTTCCAAATTCCAACAGATATGATCTAATCCATCTAAACAATCTATAAATAAAATTTCAAATGATTTTTGGTATGTTTTATCGATACATAGAGAAGGTGATAAGCTAGTAAATTTTAATAACATTTTTAAAGTTCGAATTTGTCTGTCACTTGATATACATTGGCAAAAACACATCCAAATCATCTGAAATTTTGTTTTTATATAGTTTAGTTGGGTTGGATCACATCCAATGGAAGTGATATATTATTTGAGTTCATAATTGTTTATTTGGAGTGTTAATTTTTTGTTTAAAGGATTAAACAAAATTTTGTAATCCAGCTAATATATAAACGAATTTTTCCACTGCAACTGTTTATAAACAAAATTTCAAATGATTCGAAATTTCTACTCATAAATAAAATGGCGAGAAAATAAATGTTGCAAGATTTTATGAAAAATGATAAATTCATTACCTTCTTGATGCATGGATAAAACATACTTAAATCATTAAATGTTTTTGTAGATAGTTGAAATGAGTCAGATCATATATAACGGAATTGATTTTAGATATGGGTTCACAATTTTTATATTTAGGGTATTATGTTTTCATTCAAAAAGTAAACAAACATTTAGTCATCGAACTCTTTCTATATTTAAATAGAATAATATATCTCAAATGACATATGAGATTTCTCTAATATATGCCGACAATACATGTTTTCCTTCACATAGTACCAAGGTATACCTTTTATCTTTCACGCCTCTTGTGGAAAAGGACATACCACATAGATGTATATAAAGAAGGTACATGACATGTCATATGATGCACATTATTCTCGTATATCGGGGGGGGGGGGGGGTTGGTGTGTGTGCGTATGCTGATTAGGATCCATCGAGTAGACCAAATATGCAAATTCAACATGCTCAAATTTAAAATTAAACAACCTAAATAACAAATTCGTTTGTTGGATGTGATCCAGCTAATCTAAACTCGCTACAAATAAAATTTCAAAAAAGTAGCTACGCAACTTGTGAAGGTTCCTACACCGGTCTCCCAAAACTCTATGTTGCACTTGTTTCTTAAGATCGGAATTGTTCAGGTCGATCTACATATCTTAAAACATACATACACGAGCAATGTAGCAGTTTGCATATTATTTACAAATGCATCGAATCGTAAAAAATTGAATGGTTTAACATTAATAGAATTTTCTCACCTATAGATCTATCAAAAGATAGCCTAAGGTTCACTAAATTTTTTATATGCTTGGATTTTAATATGCAAACATCGACCTGAATAATACTGTTATCAAAAAAAGAGGTGGTATATGTAATTTTTGGGACCAATTTAAGAGATTTCTTACATTGGCACTTAAAAACACCATTATTAATTTATTTTTTGAAGATTAGAATCGTTCATGTCATGTCGATCTACACATCCTAAAATACAGATACCATGTTTGATCTTATGGTTTGCATATTATTTACACATGCATCGCATTGTTAGAAATCGACTGGTTTAATGAGAATAAAACTTTTTCTCACACTTGGATCTATAAGAAAATAGCAAGGTGTATAAGTCCGATCATCCATACACAAATACATAGACATACATAAACGTACACATTTTTTTGAAGGGTTAGCATCTTTATTCATATAACTCAACAGTTACAATATTGGATTATAGAAATGATCCAAGCATAAAAAACTCTAATGAAAACAACCATAAGATATCCAACAACTCAACACGGACATGGAATCTGATACGGCGCGCGGGTCTCAAGGGGCGCACGACGGTAGCGAGCCATCGGGTCGGTTCGGGTTTATCAAAGGAGAAGGCGACTTGGGTCCACCACGGACCCGGTCCCAAACTTGTAATCTCTCAAACACAAGGGAGGGCCGTTTAGTAGTTCCGCATCAACTAATCCCTCCCCTAATAAGGGCCGACCGGCCCTAGCTTGCGGTTTATCGAAGAATTGTGAATGTAATTTCATTTCCCTAGAATCCTAGATTATTTCTCTTTGCTAATTCTATTATTCGTGATTTTAGATCTATTGTTCTAGGTTTAATTATTAATTTCAGATCAGTTCTTCGCCTTTAAACCCTAGAATTAGTAGTCCAAAGCCATAAAAATTTCACCTTTTATCCCCCACAAAAAGCCCTAGACGCATCAATTTGGTATCAGAGCACACGATCCATGACGAGCACGCGATCTATGGAACGGATCGAGACTTTGGAGGAGAGGGTGGAAAGGATTGAAAGCCGGATCAGTGAAGGGTTCCATGAGGCCTGACAAGAGGACACGGAGATGGCAGAAAAGATTAGAGGAGAAATAGCCGCGATATCTGAGAATTCGGCGAAATCTGAAGCACGATTGATGGAGGCAATAGCGGCGTTGTCCAAAAATCTCACCCCAAAGGTAGATCCGAGCAAAAAGGAGCCGCCTTTGACCACAGACAAATGTAAAAATGTGATTTTTAATGAGGAGATGCCGGAAAATGAAGAAGACGGAGGATTTGATCGATACAACCAAGGGTGTGAGACTTCACAGGGCAACCATGCGATGCGGGATGGCGAGAGGAGCATCGGAGGGGGCGGCCGCCCCTCCGACATGGCCTGGGGGGCCCGGTGAACCCGCAGGAGGGGCGACAAGGACCGCCCGCCCCTCCTGGGGGTGCGCCGCCCCTCTGGGGGCTGGGCGGAGCCCCGCCGAACCCCCTAGGGACGGCGACAGGCCCCTGGGGCTTCGGCGGTGCCCCGCCGGCCTAGATTTTGGGCCGGCTGGGCCCGCCGAGCCCCTGGGGAGCAGTAGGGGCAAATTTCGGGGGGCCCCGACCCCCGCGGACGTTCCTATGGGTGCGGCGAGACTTGTGGGAGGCCGACAGCCATTTTCGAGCACTTCCGGGCCCCGGGGCCCAACACGGGTACCAAACTGCACAATTTCCAGGTTTTCAGCTATCTATGGGACCTGGCGGAGGATTTCAGCAGCATGGGGGGCGCCACCAGTTTCCGGGAGGCCCGTCGACTCAGCCCCCACCTTTCGGGGGAGTGACGGGTGATTGGAGAGCATACCAAGGCACTCCTAGGGGACATCAGACTGAGTATGGATACCCACCGGGGATGCGAGAGGTGACTGGCAGGGGGATGGAGCAGATGGAGGAGCCCGAGATCGTGCCGATGCATTTTTTCCAGACAGACCACAGGGGTATCAGCCGAGGGGAGGATTCCATCAACAGGAGAGAGGTGGATTCGCTGGGGAGAGACGGCTGAGGAAGCTCGAGCTGCCTATTTTGAGGGGGAGATCCTAACGACTGGCTGTACCGGGTGGAGAGGTACTTTGAAGTGTCAACAGTACCAGGAGAGGACTGGCTTCGGGTGATAGGGGTCTGTTTGGAGGGAGAGGCTTTGGGCTGGTTTCGGTGGACTGATCAGCAGCATCCATTTCAGACTTGGGAGGAGTTTACATCGCTCTTGATGGAGCGTTTTGGTGCAGGGCTATCTGGCGGAGTGTTTGAGCGGCTTTACTCATTGAAGCAGGAGAGGAGCGTAGGAGATTACATCAAGAAGTTTGAGTCGCTCTGCCACCGAGTCCGAGGAGTATCCGAGGAATCATTGGAGGGCTGCTTTATGAAGGAGCTGAGGCCTACTGTGAGATCTGGACTGAGGCAGCTGCAGCCAGTGGGTCTACGCAGGATGATGACATTGGCAAGAAAGGTGGAGGACCATCAGGAGACGGAGCGGAGAGCCCACGGAGCGTGGGGAGGTACCACTTTTTAAGGACAGGCGTCTGCTACGGGACAGAGGACTGCGCCTACACTAGGGGCCGCGCCTGTTCAGGGAGTTACAGCCGTTACCGGGGGCAACAGAGACAGGAGACATGAGCCCCGAGCAGGAGGACAGGTACGTAGGATGATGGATGCAGAGATGAGGGAGAAGCGAGTGAAAGGATTGTGTTTCAGATGTGATGAGAACTTCACTCCAGGACACCGATGCGCGGATCGGACTATTCAGATACTGTTAGTGAGGAGGACGATGTCGTCATACTAGAGGCATGGTAAGATGAGGAGGAGACAGAGCACCATCAATTGGACTTGACAGAGGTATCCCTCAATTCTGTGGTAGGGTTCACACCGAACCATACCATGAAATTGGTGGAACAGGTGGGCAGTCAGGAGGTGGTAGTATTAGTAGACAGTGGGGCCACCCACAGTTTCATCTCCAGCAGGTTGGTGGGAGAGCAAGGACTACAACTGAGTGGCACGGGGAGGTATGGAGTGATGCTGGGCACTGGGCAGGTAACACACATCACCGGTGTCTGCCGCGGAGTGATCGTGACGCTTCAGGGAATACATATTGTCACAGATTTTCTTCCCTTGGAGTTAGGGAGCATCGATGTTATTCTGAGGATGAAGTGGCTGCAAACACTGGAAGAGACCAAGGCAAACTGTAAGATGCTGAGGATGGAGTACCAGGATGGGGGGATGACAGTGGTTTTGCAGGGGGACCCCAGCCTCTGTCGCTTGTTAGTATCCTATAAGGCCATGTCTAGAGTGATCCATACAGCAGGAGGAGGTTTCTTGGTGGAGCTACAGGTCGTGGCAGCATCAGTACAGAGCGAGGACCAGGCACATGCGATGGCACCGGAGATCGAGCAGCTGCTGGTTCAGTATGAGGTATTTCAGACACCACAGGGGCTGCCACCGCACAGAGACCACGAGCACGCCATCGTCTTACGGGAGGACGTGTCTCCCATTAGTGTGTGGCTCTACAGGTACCCACAGGTGCAGAAGGACGAGATAAAAAGGTTGGTGGAGGACATGCTGCAGGCAGGGGTGATTCAGCCGAGTACTAGCCCGTTCTCCAGCCCGATTTTATTAGTTAAAAAGAAGGATGACAGCTGGAGATTCTGTGTGGACTATAGGGCCCTGAATAAGGAGACTGTTGCAGATAAGTTTCCTATCACGGTGATTGATGAACTACTGGATGAGCTCCACGGAGTAGCTTGCTTTTCGAAGATCGATCTCAAGTCGGGGTATCATCAGATAAGGATGTGGGCGGCTGACGTGCCCAAGACTTCTTTCAGAACTCATGAGGGGTACCATGAGTTCTTGGTCATGCCTTTTGGCCTGAAAAATGCCCCAGCGACTTTTCAGGCCCTGATGAACAAAGTATTCCGACCTTATCTCCGGAGATTTGTGCTGGTATTTTTCGACGACACCTCGTGTACAGTCGCAATGTGGAGGAGCATGTGGGGCACCTGCATGCAGTTTTGCATGAGTTACAGGAGTAGCATCTCTGTGCTAATAAGAAGAAGTGCTTGTTTGGTCAGCTGCACGTGGAGTATTTGGGACACGGTGTGTCGGCTGAGGGGGGTGGCGGCAGATCGGGCCAAGATTGCAGCGATGTTGGATTGGCCGGGTACCTACCACGTTACGGGATTTGTACGGCTTTTGGGCCTGACGAGATACTACAGGAAGTTTGTCCAGGGGTACAGTTCGATTGCTTGGCCACTCACAGAGCAGCTTAAGAAGGACAGATTCCACTGGGGAGAGGAGGTCACCAAGGCGTTTGAGGCCTTGAAGAAGGCAATGACGACGGTGCCCATCTTAGCGCTACCGGATTTCAGCAAGCCATTCGTTATAGATACCGACACATCTGGACACGGGTTGGGAGCAGTGTTGATGCAGGACCAAAGGCACATTACTTATTTTAGCCAGACTCTGTCAGCATGAGCGAGTCTGAAGTCAGTATATGAGCGGGAGTTGATGGCGATCGTTCTGTCCATACAGAAATGTCGGCCTTATTTGTTGGGACGAAGATTCATAGTGAGGACCGACCATAGGAGCTTGAAATATCTACTGGAGCAGCGCATGGTCACAGAGGCGCATCAGAAGTGGCTCTCCAAGCTGGTCCACTACACATTTGAGATACAGTACCGGCCAGGCCTGGAGAACAATGCGGCGAACGCCTTGTCCCGTCGCGAGGAGCTCGTAGAGGTGGCAGCCATTTTCATACCAGTCCTTCTAGACTGGGAGCCTTTGGGCAGGGAGATTGAGGCCGACGTAGATTTGGCAAAGATTCAGGAGGCAATGCAGCAAGGATCAGCAGATTATCCGGGATACACCATGAGCGGGCAGCGACTTCTATATCAGGGGAGACTGGTGATTCCTAGGGGCTCCGCCCAAATTCCGATGATTTTTCAGGAGTTCCACGACAGTGCCATTGGAGGGCATCCGGGTATACAGCAGACCTATCGGAGGATGGCTAGAGAGCTATATTGGCCAGAGATGAAGAAGAACATTGCCCAGAGGATAGCAGAGTGTGACGTGTGTCAACGCCACAAGTATATGGCAATGGCACCCGCAAGACTTTTACTTCCGTTGGCTTTACCGGAGAGAGTCTGGGAGGATATCAGTATGGACTTTATCGATGGGTTTCTGCGGTCAGAGGGCTACAATTTTATATTGGCGGTGGTAGACCGGCTCAGTAAATATGCCCATTTCATACCGCTCATGCATCCTTACACAGCTGTGATAGTGGCTGCAGCGTTTATGCGGGAGGTGGTTCGCTTGCTTGGCTTCTCCGCGTCCATAGTATCGGATCGCGACAAGGTCTTCATGAGCAGTTTTTGGCAGGAGCTTTTCAAGGTGCAGGGAACCAAGCTGAGAAGGAGCACGGCCTATCACCCACAGACAGATGGCCAGAGTGAGGTGATGAATAGGAGCGTGAAGAATTATTTGAGGTGTTTTGCATCAGATGCGGTGAGACAGTTGGCTAGGTGGTTAGCATGGGCAGAATATTGGTACAACACCTCATACCACTCCGTCGCACAGAGCACCCCGTTCCGGATTTTGTATGGTCGGGACCCACCACATTTGATACACCACAGCAGAGGAACCACCCCGGTGTCCCAAGTGGAGGAACATCTTGGAGAGCGGGACCGATATTTGGAGGAGTTGAAGAAGCATCTGTTGCGAGCCCAACAGATTATGAAGACCAAGGCGGATGCGCACCGAAGGGATGAGTAGTTTGCAGTGGGAGACCGGGTTTATCTGAAACTACGACCCTATAGACAGAAGAATTTGGCCCGTCGGAGCAATGAGAAGCTGGCAGCCCGCTACTATGGCACATTCAAAATCACCGCTCAGATAGGGAAGGTGGCGTATCGTCTATAGTTACCGGCAACCTCCACTATTCACCCAGTGTTTCACATTTCACAGTTAAGGAGAGCCATTGGAAATCATACTCTTTCCCCTATTTTGCCACCCACTTTGACTGAGGACATTTAGGTGTTACTTGAGCCTCAAGAGCTGACAGGGGTTAGACAGGCCACGGACGGGACCCAAGAAGTGCTGATCAGATGGAGGGGGCCATCCGGACTATGATGCTACCTGGGAGCCAATGACAGTGATACGCGACCAATTTCCTGAATTCCACCTTGAGGACAAGGTGGCACTTTGGGGGGGAGTAGTGATACGGCGCGTGGGTCTCAAGGGGCGCACGGCCGTAGCGAGCCATCGGGTTCGGTTCGGGTTTATCAAAGGAGGATGCGACTTCGGTCCATCACGGACCCGGTCCCAAACTTGTAATTTCTCAAACACAATGGAGGGTCGTTTAGTAGTTCCGCATCAACTAATCCCTCCCCTAATAAGGGCCGGCCGGTCCTAGCTTGCTGTTTATCGAAGAATTGTGAAGGTAATTTCATTTCCCTAGAACCCTAGATTATTTCTCTTTGGTAATTCTATTATATGTGATTTTAGATCTATTGTTCTAGGTTTAATTATTAATTTCAGATCAGTTCTTCGCCTTTAAACCCTAGAATTAGTAGTCCAAAGTCATAAAAATCCCACCTTTTATTCCCATAAAAAGCCATAGACGCATCAGAATCCTAGACAAAACGTACACATTTACATGTATGCATATCTATATGTTTATGTGCATATCTCTGTATGTGTGTTTGCGCATACACGTGTGCATGCACGTCTTGGGATGAGGGCCCTGGTGGTTAGCAAGCATTAAATATCTTTTGCTTTTTTTGCCATTTTAGGTTGCTTCATCTAATTATTCATGTATACACAAACTGCCCATTTCTTTTATTACACACACTCTTCAACACAAAAAGTTGTTTGGTTCTTTTTTACCAAAGGTCCATAGTCTTCGATATCCTCTAAATTCTCATTTTACTTCATTTACTTGCTAAAGGAAATGGGCACTGGACACTTGAACCCAATGTACCAATAAAAGAATAATGGTAATAAAACTTTTTTATTGTCCATGTAATATATAACTGTGGCATTGGGTCTTCATATTGAGTCTTTTAATTATGAATCTAATCTTTTTGACTTCAAAGAATGGTTCTCACCAGTCTTTCTTTAGTTACTGGATTTTATCATATCAAAGTTTTGAACTGAATATGCTTTTAGGCCTAAGAAACTTGTTAATAAAAATAGTCCCACATAAGAATGAATAGAAAAAGGAAGAACATAAATTGAAAGTTGGCCATCTAGTTTATGGCTTAAGCTTCTGAGTTAAAGTCTCTCAACCTATATTATGATTTTACCAGGTGAGCCCCAAATCACATTTTAATCTACTTTAAAATGGTAATAAAGCCATCCAATTCTACTCGGATTCGTCACCCCTGGTTATTTCCTTCTCTAATCAGTTGCCAACCTCAGAGACATATCCACCTGGAGTTTGAGGAGAAATTTGTGCGCGAGCCGCCGGGCGGGGGGGGGGGGGGGGGGGGGGGGGGGGGGGTTGGGGGGTTGGGGGGGGTGTGTGTCGGACATCACAAAAGAATAGAAGTAAAGAATAATTATTGAAGGTTGGGCTTCTCCTTAATGGCAAAAGCTTTCAGATTAGGATGTCTTAGCCTAGATTATAACGTCACCCATTTAAATCGTTATGAGCCCCCAAATCTTGTTGTTATCGGCGTTAATACAAACAATTTAACAGTTTAGAAGTTCATTTTCCAATTTTTTTCCTTTTCTTTTTTCTGTGACAACTGGGTATACAACCTTGAAACAAGCAAACTGCTCTAAAAGTTTCGGATTGAAGCTAACCTGAGTCTCCAAAGTTTAAGTATTAAATATTGTTAGCCTTGCCAGGGCAGCCATTAGCAAGATCCTACAACCACGTGCATGCATGCATATTAATTTGTACAACATAATAAAATCTATACAATATAGTAAACCCCAAACTGAACTGAATCAAATCATCAAATGGAATTATTTGGCTCATATCTAGAAGCGATAACCACAAAAAGCATTAGGAATCAATCAAATGTCCTATTACCTTAGGAATTTGCAAAATTTAATGAATAATGCATGAAAAGATATTTGGATACCCGTAATTTGAATGTTCTGTAAATTTTCATTAGAAAGTAAGATGAATCTCACTAATAATTACTGACAAGTTCAACATTTCATATAATGTTTTTGCTAAACTCAGAGGTGCAGACGTGCAGTCGTGACATGAAATTTAATGTTAGTGTCAAATATTTTACATGAATATCACTAGATCATAGAAAAGGAGTAAACACTACCTCCAGCCAGAAAGTCCAATTCTCATGGCCACTTCCACTAAGTCTCATAATGTATGAGGGTGGTCCTCCATCAACTGATTCAGGAGCTGCAGAAAACCATACATTATTATGACTGCTAAAGGAAATGATAATATTTTGAAGGCAACATAGAAAAAAGTCCCTGCAAGTAACCTGGAAGCCTGTTGTCCGTAAAAGACCAATTTGACAATGGACCAGTAATGTTGAGTACAGTGACCCATATTTCCCCCAAGGAACTGTGACAGTTAAAACAGAAGCAATACGCTTTTAAGTAAATTGAAATCTTTCAATGAGAATGTTGGTCAAAGAGATAATAAGGAATTAAGAATAGTACCCTAAACAAAGTTCCAGATTTACTCTTCTGATCCCAGATTGAGACAGAGAGTCTAGCCCCTGGAGGGACAATTGAGGCATGCGTTTGTAATGCAGCAAAATATCATCGCTCTGTGCAGGGAACTTCTTGCTCTCTGAGATCAAGAAAGGTATTGGAAATATCACCTAGAAATACAAACAACTTAGGTTCTATACGATCAACTTAAAATGCTCATATCACACTACTTATTTACTCTCTAGATGCAGGTCAAGTGGATGCGACCGTGAGACACCATTATTTTATCCATAGTGTCAGGCAAAATAGCTGTCCATGCAAAAGAAGATTATGCCGATTTATGAATATGTTCTAGCAAAATATACCATATGCCTCTTTACCTCCGCAAGTGTTACATGGACAGATGACAGGAGAGCTAAGTGCCCAGTGTCCATAAACATGTCGCATAGATGGGCATACGTATACAACCGAAGCATGAATATAATGTGACTATTCAGCTAAAGGAAATGGGTTGAGGGGCCAACAAAATAAACTAAGACATATATCTGATACAATCTAGTATTAATATTGTCAAAATTAGAGGGTGAAAACAAGAAGAGCGTAGTCAACCATCCCCCCTATCATTCTTATTTATAGTAGAAAAATTACACTTGTTTTACAAATCTCAGATCACCATGCAAGACACTAATTAAGAATGTCACATGTCCACATATTTAGTATGTGATACATTGTCTCTATATATACATCGAACTCCCTCTTAAGCTGAAACATAGACGCATGCTCTGCTCATTATAAATAATTTGAAATCTCGATCCTTCAAATGATTTTGTTTAATGAATCCTTCGGCTGATTAACATAGAATGCACACATGCCAAGTCTCTAAAAATTCTTTCATCTAGCTTCTCTCAAACAACATAGCAATATAGGTACCTCAATGTGTTCAATTTTCTCAAATCATACAATAGTACGCAGTATTTTCCAGTGAGACCTAATAACAATACAATTTCATACCAATGGCAAAGATCTTTTCTATGATCTATCATATATCTTCCCTTGATATCGAGGAACAAGATAATTCCATGCCAACTTCAAATCTTATCTTGGGATCTACTGTGAATCTTTCATTGAAATCTAGTAAGAGGACTTCGATGGGTTAATGCAAGTGGTCTTCGATGATGAAGACAGTGACGAGACGAAAGGAAGTTGCCAATGGCAACTTGAATTAAAAGGAAGACGAAGATAGCGGGCCTTCTTTGGGTATCATCACTCTAATACCATGTCAACATAAACAGGTAAGAACTAGAAAAGCATACTCAGCCATCTCCCCTTTGAGTCTTATCAGTAGAAAAATTACAATAGTGTTACAGATCTCCAATCCACCGTGTAACTAATTATAGCATAATACATGTTCACATATTTAGCGTGTGATACATTATATCTAGATGTTCTCTACATCTAACAAATATTACCTCTACAAAAGATGCAAATTTACAATGAAATCATGATATTATTGTGAAGAGATCATGTGTTAAAAGGTCAGGCCCACATCGGAAGTTTAAAAAAAAGAAGCAAATGACATAGATTAAAAGTTGGCCTCTATCAAATAACTTTAACTTCTGATCAGTTTCTTAACCAAGATTATATCCTTACCAGTTTAGCTCTATTCTGAGACCCGATTAAATTCTAATATGATATCAGAAACACCCATTCCTTTCTTCCGTTTAAAACAAAATCGACCACTGTAGCACGCTACAGGAATGGTTATAATATCGCTACAGTAATCCCAAGAGATGATTGATTGGATTCCAATATAGGATGACTGTGGTAAGGTAAGTAGATTATGTGGAATAATTTATAGAAGGATCTGATAGTCATAAGAAGGTTTTTAATGCTTACTTTACAAACTCATGGTGAACTGACGTAAAGTTTAAGGGAAGATGTTATGGGATCATGTGTAATAAGAATAGTTCCATATTAGAAATACAAGAAAATAGTGAAAGAGTATATTGAAAGTTTAGCCTTTACCTAATAACTTAAACTTTTAATTTGAAGTGTCACAACCAAGATTATGTCCACACCCCATTTAACTCTCTTTTTGACCTATTTAAAATTTTGCAATTATCATTATTTTATAACTTGAATAGTCCCTCGGAAGGTTCAAGGAGTTCTCTGCACATCAAGTTGTCAGCTAGCCTAAGATTTGAAAAACCCTAATAATAGCTGCCTTCCACTCTCAACTGAAGGAGAATATTGCACAGTTATATATGCTTCCATTTATGAAGCTGTTCATTAACATAGACATGCACGCAATAAGCACATACATGCCATAATAAGATAACACTGAACTATTATATAAGAGGTGATGAAAGTGTAGAAAAGAAGCAAGAAAAATGTGTAGCATGCAAGGGATGTGCCAATCATATCACATCACCCTATAAACTTAAATGCATGCATATAACGTTCTTTCAAGAGAGAATGCAATGAAGGATGAGATTATAAGGACAACATTCCCTTTGTACATATGAAGGATGAGGGCTCCATTGTAATGAAAATGGAATAGAAGGAACAAAACGAACTATGGTCTATCGGGGGTGTCAAATAACGGGTGACAAAAAAGCTCGGGAACAAAAAAACCACTAAGTTAATGCAGTCAGTCACCATAGTGGCTGGCACATTAACAGTGAAAAGAACATATGGTCTAAAGTGTGAAGAACATATGTTTTAAAGATGATTAGTCAAATATCATACCATACACAAGATGTCTAAGTAGATTATGCGACTTAAGTTCCAATAATCCTCTCTCGGACCAAAAAGGATATTATTAGCAGGATGGCAGTGCCATGAGATTCAATGGTGGTATGCATATTTCAGCCTGATTCATAATGGCTAAGGTTAGATATATGTAGATGAGTCAATGAAGGTGTTTTGTCTCCACAAAATGACATAATAGCCACTAAATTAGTGAAGATTGTAGTTGGATCAATAATGGCAGCAGTCCCATCTCAGGGCAGAACTTTTTGTTGGATACTGGATCAACTCAATATACTTTTTGATGATGATTAAACGATATTGTTACACTAACATGTATTATGCAGTTTTAGGGAAATATATGGTGATGCTGAAGGCTCAAGGACTCAATATCTTTGATGAGGCTTGAACGTTATTGGCACATCTTTAAGCTCATATTGTTATAGTTTATATAAATGATGTATTTTTTATTCTTTATCTTAGATATGATGTAAAAGCCAAGACACACTCACACATAATCCTTTATTAGGTTCAAGACTTAAGTATATTTGTACCCTCATATCTTGATCATAACATCTTGAAAGTCTTACTAGTGTTTCCAAATGTTCATCGACCAATAATCCTTATAATCGATTAATATGTAGCTGATACTTGATGTTTAAATTCAACTATTATTAGTTGACTAACCCACTTTCTAGTCAACTAATATAGACTAATAAATCAGTTGTTGATTAATCAAGACTAATACAGAAGTTTATTTTTCATTAGTATATTGATTAGTCAACTAACACATTCTAGTTGACTAAAATTGATTTACATAATTTTGGATTTTTACCGTTGAAGTCTACTAGTCGACTAATACCGACCGAAAATCATTCTTTGTCTTGAACCATTAGTTGACTAATGTTTTTATTCATCGACTAATACCTCTGTTTTATGCTTGTGTTTGTTCATAATATATCCGTTAAATTAGTTACGCGAGCTATTTTTTAATCGTTTATGGACATTATAAATCCTCTCTATTTATAAGGATTTCCCCCAAATGTTCATCAAACTTGGCCTCATGTAAAAATTTGTTTTTCTTCGCTTTTATGCTAAGAACAAGCTAAAATCTTGTCCAATATTCTGTTCTTCCAAATTTCCATCTTTAGAACATAATTCATCTCTTTAGTCATCATTAGATCTACATGCATGTGAATTCAAGAATATAGGAGATTTTGGTCCCTTTTTAGTACATGTTTTTCCTATAATGTTGGATGAAGTAAAGGTGTGCTCTTTGATTTTTGAGAGTATTTCAGTCTCAAAGTGTTGCGACTGGATTGTGTAACTGGCAAAATATTTTTTTTAAACAAATACAGTTTACTCTTACGGATTAGAAAGAGGAAGATAGTGAAATCTCAAACGGTGAAGCTTGAGAACTGGAGTACGTCTGGAGTACCAAATCAGGATAAATTTTCTGTGCACGATTTATCATTTGGCTGGATTAATTGTGTCCATATCTGTTTATATTGTAGTTTCATTTAACTTTTTCCGCTGCCACTATTATATTATTATACTGCTTTGCACTAATCATTAGTGTCTAGTGCATAAGAGTCTATCCATAGGGACCCAACACAAGATTAGTGGAAGCTGCAAATACAAAGGGGAAGCATATAAACCTAAATAGTCCCCATGCTGCAATGACCGGTTTTGCACATCTTAGGAGGTTGGATCATGTTAACCATAAAATTCTTACCAAGACTCCAAATTTGTTGAGACATTTAGTACAATGAAGAGTGGGTTCTGTAATAAATTATTCAAGATAGCAGGACTCCAATTCATAAAAAAAATAATTAGAAATAATTTGCAGCTAATATGGAACAATGCATGCAAATCTGGAATGTTATACAATGTAATCTGATGCTGGCCACTTAATTAAAATTTGATTCGGTATTTGGCAATTTTCATGGAATTTGAGTCAGCATATAGTCCTTTATGTGATCCATACAAGTGTTATATGCTTTGGATATTACTAACTTGATCCACATGCTTTTGTCCTATTTCTTCCAAGGGGAATTCAGTCTGAGGTTGGTTCTCCCAGTTCATTAAAGCAAAACAAGAAATTCAGGATATGCTTGATGCTTCTACCTCATGACCTGAAGAAGTTCCATTCTCCAAATTTTCTTGCCGAATCATTTTTCATGAAGGTGAGTGTAAGAACAAGTCGCTGCATTACACCGTGAGCGGGGTCCCCATCCTTTCTACTTGGGGTCATTTTTTTTCTCCCTGCCTTTTCCTTTATTTTTTTTTGGGTGGGATGTGTGCGCACGTGTGTGGGTGGGGGCTTCCTTCTACGCTTTCTTCTTCGCTTTAAGTTGGCAACTTTTATTTTTGGATATTGTTTTTCAGAAGAGTCATCAAATGCTTCACACAAACCCGTGTGACCTTCCTTATTATGTGTCTTGGAATAATAAAACAAACCCTGAGTGCTTTATCTCAAATTGTCACGTGATATTTTGTGTTGTCGAGCAGAGGTGGAATTCTCCAATCTTATTAAGATGGATACTGAAACAACTCACCAGTGTATCTAAGCAGTCATTGACTGTCTGGCATTACAAAAAGAAGAAAGATTCTACATCAAGCATGCACATGATGCCCATGTTAACTTATTTAAATTGTCACTAGAATACATTAGTAAGTGCAGTATTAAAAGCTATTTTATTTTATCATTACTTTCAAGCATATCTTGAGTATATGTTCTTTGGGTCGGTTTGAATCAGGGAAGTACAGAAACTAAGCTACTGCTGCAATTTCTGCACAAATAACTGTGGGACTAGTTATTATATAGAAACTTATTCTGCTGCTTGAACAGTACTACATAGTGAAATAAACAATTCACTTACCATCCATGAACTTTTATCAGAATGGTAATCTGCTGTAAAAGAAAACTCTGAACCAATTCCTACAGCTTTTGCGGCCTCAGGTGCGTTCTTGAAAAGGAACGTCAATGAGTTGGAATCCACGACAGCGAAATCATAGCTGGAATCAACAATTTTAAATGCATCTGCCAAAGCACACCGAACCAATAATTTCATGGAAGAAAATCAGATTATCTACAGTGGTCAGAGCATCAATAGTTGAGACCATGAACATATCCACATGACAATCAACCTAGGGATGCATGGCGGGAGACAACTGGTGGACATTTTTTGCTCAAATCTTCTTTTTTTTTTGTTCATAGCCTCTTTGCTTATCCAATGCACACATTACAAAATCTATGATTTGCAAATAAGATCGTCTCAGAAAACATACAAAATTTGCTTTACAATGCTGATAAACCTAGTAGCTATTTGGTGTACAACATCAAAATAAACTTAGATAATTATCATATTGTCGCTCAATAATCTTGCTTTATTTACATAATTAAAGGATAAGGATACTTACATATATTATTTAAGAAATTGGATGTACCTCTATTAATTTTTAAAAACTGTATTGACTTTCATAAAAGGAGACAGAAAAGGCAGTAGGCATCACTGGCCATATTATGATCTAACATCAAAAGTTTCACTTAACAAGCTATCAATAAAAATGCAACATTGTAAAATAATAAAAACTTGGCAAAGGTTATTAAGAGACACACACAATGGTATAGTAATATAACAATATCCATAATCATACTCACACTTGACCACATTCTTTAGAAAAGAAAAAGCTCTTCCTATTTCAAGACAAAAAAATCTGTCAACATGATGAAAATATTTATGATTTTTTAACATGCGTACCATCAAATTTGAAAATAAAACCAATACTCCTTATTAGATCTGTTGTTGTGAAAGCCAAAGTCATTTTACATCAATGGCTAATTGCGTTCTATATTAATTTTTGTTCAGAAATAATATAAATTTATATGAGAAATAGAAAAGGGTTAAACTTCTAATTGACTAGTAATATTAACGCTAGTCATTTTTCCATGCTATATTTGTATAGAGACCAAAAGAAGTCCTGGCCATCATTACCTTCTAAAGGTTTAAGATGAAAACCAGCTCAAATAAAAAATTGAGGTATATTTAATAAAAATTTAGCCTTTTCAGATTTGTAATATACTATTTTATGATGGTGGTTAATTGTACATAGAAACCAAATTTCGAATACGATTTGTATTACCAAAGCAATTAATGTTGACTTGAAATCACCAAACATCAACATTTCAACCCCTGTTGCTATCTACATCTACATTTGTAGAGTAATCAAATATTCACCGCCATCATTGCCCTTGACATTCTCTCTAAAGATATCGGCATCAACACAGAAAAATCTACATGTCCATTTAAGCTGTTGCATATCAACTGGCTGTGTTGCATGAATCTGTTAGAGACCCAGCCCATACTAGGTCCCTAACACTAGCCATGCTAAGGTCTCATCTCATACTAGGCCCCCTAACACTGGGCTCACACCCCAATTGTTAAGTATTAGCTAGCGTCCAACCCAAAACCAATTAGTATTATATGAAGAGGCCCTCTAATACTTAAACATTTCTTTTCTTTTGTTCATGTCCGAAGTGGGACTAATGTGATCGTAACATACTACCACGTTTCCGACAACCGCCGTCTACGACGGCCCAATTTAGGGTGCCCACTCTAAGTGGCCCACTCTAGATCTTACCAGGTTGCCCCCTTTTAGGTCACTCCTTCCCCAGGTCGCCCCTTTCGCAACGTAGGTCGTACTATGTGGCTTGCTATGATTCCATTTGTTAGAGACCCAGCCCATACTAGGCCCCTAACCTAGTCCATTTATTAGAGACAGCCTATACTAGGCCCCTAACACTAGCTTTGCTTAGTGCCCATCCCATACTTGGCCCCATCTCATACTATGCCCCTAACACTTGGTTCACACCCCAATTTTTAAGTATTAGCTAGCATCCAACTTAAAACCAATTGGTATTAGGTGGAGATGACATATTGTTCATTTCTGATGTAAAGGCCCAAGTCCACACGTGCCTCTCCCCCTTTTAATTCCCCTCCCCCTCTCTCCCCGCAGAAAACGAAGCCAAAGCCCTTAGGGCTTTATTTTTTTCGTTCGCCTTCTCTCCCTCTCGATGTCGACAGCACACGAAGCCTGGCAGCTTCTCCCTCTCTCCCTCTCGTACACTCTCCCATCCCACTTCCTCTCTCTCTCCCCCACTTGCTCGTAACAGCATCGAGTGGGCCCCTAGGGCTTCGATAGAAACCCGATGGCCCCTTGTCCCCTCGCGCTTCATGTGGGACCCCCGACAAGCTCTTGCCGCCTTCGTCGCTTCGCAGTGACCCCTCACGTCCCCTCCATCCCTCGATTGGACGCAACGAGCTCGCCGCCCCCTTCTCTCGTCCCATCCGTCCCTCCGAGCACGCCCATCCCTTTGTCAGTCTTCTTAGGGTTGATTCGACGGTTATTTAACCCCCTCTCCTTCTTGCTGGATGCACTGTGAGTATCTCTCGTTAATTCTCGAAGAGGATTTCGGCTGATTCCTTGGTTTCTCGGTGATGGTTTTTGGATTCTTAACTTTCTGATTCTTGGCTTCGATTCAGGTAGACCATATCTCGTTGATTTCAATTCTTTCTGGGAGAGGATGAATTGGGGGTAGGATTAGGATTTTATTGTCCTTATTGCTATTTCGTGGGGTCGGACGCCTCGCCTACTTGCGTGGGGCCCCGGGGTTGTCGTTGGGGCTGTTTAAGGGATTTGGTGGCTCCTCCCTCGCTGTTTTGGTTCCGTTGGGGCTTTGCTTGCTGGTCGGGGCTCCTCTACTTGCTGTTTGGGCTTCTCCTTGCTTGCGGCCTAGTTCTTGCTTGCTGACTTGACTTTGTGGGCTGCTGTTGTGCTCGGCTGGTTCCTTCTACATGCTGGTTTGGTTTAGTTGGGTCCCTTGCTCGCTGTTTTGAGTTTCGGTGTGGTATTACTTGGGTTGTGAGCCCCGTTTTCCAACGGTTTTGGTTGTTAGCCCCTATTTCCTTACTAAGAACCCCGTGGACCTTGCCGTAGGTACCGGTACCCCCCACTGTGTGATGAGAAGACCTCCAATCTGATCCCTCTGGCCTAGACTCTCTAGCGCCATCTTGAGTTGACTTTTTGGTCTTTCTTTATTAAGGTGATTGTTATGTTTTTCATTTCTTGGTTCGTTGCAAGATTCAGTAGTATTGTTTCTTTTATATATAAGCACGTTCTTTCTCACTTGTTTGCAGGTTTCTTTTGTCCTTTCTCTAATCAGGTTTTGGGCTTCTTCTTGCTGATGGTTGCAGCGTAGGCTTTCTGCAGATGTTGGGCTTCGGTTCTTAACTATCTTGGTTCTTTGGCTTCGATTTCAGGTAGACTTTATCCCATATACTCCAATTTAGATTCCTTTACTTGTGTTAGGGTTTGGGTTTCCCTTGCTTCCAGGTTTGGTGTTCCTTGCTGTTTTGGTTTTCCTCGCTGGATGATGGAGTTCGGTATCTCCTTCGGCTTGCGGGTTGGAGCTTCCTTGCTGCTTGAGGTTTGGTGGGTTTCCCTTACTCGTGAGTTGAGTTTCTCTTGTTGGTGATCGAGTTGGGTGGCTCCTTTTGATTGTTGTTGGGTTTGATAGCTTCCCTTGATTGCTGTCTTGGATTTCCTTGTTGTTCTTGGGTTGGTGTTGTATCTTTACTGCTCAGTTTGGAATATCTTGACATGAGGAACATTCCTGCTTTTACCTTGTCTCATACCAATTTCGTTATCTTGTTGTCTCCTAAGCTTATTAGTACCTTACTAGTTTATTATTATTAAATTGCGTAGCCTTGGGATGTTCTTATGATGTCACGTTATTATGTTGGTACTGGATGACTAGTGGACTATCCTGAGGTTGGCTCTTGACTTGGCAGGTTACTATTGTAATGCCCTACGAAGCTACTGCACAAGTATTAGAGAGGGGTTAATAGTACTTTAAAATAATTAAGAAGATAATTCCTAATTATCTTGCAAACTCAACCAACAATGCAGAAATGTAAATATTGACAACAAAGAAATGCAATCGCAAACAGACGATATAACGGGTTCGGATCCACCCAAGTCTCCCCGACTTGTTCCCGGTGATCCTACGTCCCAACCACCAGGATCCCCTCCGGATACTTGAGTTAGAAACCTCTAACCCAAATTTGCACTATGAAATACTTGTAGAAACCTCTACAAGATCAAATCATACACAAATGAAATTGTGACTCCTACAACCCGGGATCACAAACAAACTCTCATAACCGAGAGTAAAACACTTACAATATCGAAGTAAATGAAATACGAAATTCTTACCGACAAAATCATATGCCTTGAGTAAACTTACGATTTAGGGCTAAATGGATTTTGGGGAAGATGAAGGCACCAAACCCTAGCTCCAAGATGTAGATCAGCAATGGAGGGTTAGGAAGATGTTGGTGACCTTGGATCAAGCTCTTGGCTTGGAAGGCTCACAATCAATGAATCTCTCTTTTGAAATAAGAGTGAGGGAGAGATTCAAGTGAGAAATGAATGAGCTTTGAATGAGAATTATTTGCTTCTCTTTGATCTCTAAACTTCAATAAATATCAGCCTTGAATGCTATGAAAGCAACACTCCAAGTATATATAGGATAGAGGAAAGAGAGAGCAAAATTCGTGGCATTTAATGCTCCAACGGCTCTATTCTGAAGCAGACTAGTCGGTCAAAGAAGGATCACTGACCGACTAGTTCATCAACTAGTCGGTCGGTGAAACAACATGAACCGACTAAGAGGTGAACAGTCAATAGAGAAGTTCAGATAAGATAGAACTAGTCGGTCCAAGAAGACTTGCCAACCGACTAGTTTCACAACTAGTCGGTCGGTGAGTGTTCTTTGACCGACTAACAGATGAAAACAAATAGCCTGAGTTCAAATACAGCTAGTCGGTTTAAGAACAACTTCTAACCGACTAGTTTCACAACTAGTCGGTCGGTCGTTGTGCTTTGACCGACTAACTGTAAACAGTAAGTTAGGCTGAACAGTGGAAGCTCAACTAGTCGGTCTAAGAAGCATTCCTAACCGACTAGTTTCACAACTAGTCGGTCGGTGAACCTTCTTGGACCAACTAACTGTAAACAGTAAGTGAGCTAGAAATTGAGAAGGCATTCTAGTCGGTTCAAGAAGCTTTGCCGACCGACTAGATTGCCATCTAGTCGGTTGGTTCTTCTTCTTGAACCAACTAACATGCACAAGAAGTCGCAAATCGAAGCGCGAAGCTTCGAAAAAGTTTGTATGGGCTTCTACTAAGATCCTAGCTCTAAGATATGAGCGCTATGAAGATTAAAACGTAAGACCTACTCAAGGCTTAACATTCTACGAAAAGAAGCTAGAAGACTATAAATAAAACTTGACGAACCGTCTTCAAAAGCTTCAATCGAATCTTCTTGACTTCAATAATGGTCCTTGAGCTTCAACGAAGCTTCAAGCACACGATCACGCGCGTTGAGAAGTCTTGAGACGTCGCTTTTGATGTTCATAGAAATTTGGCGACGATCTCCATAACTGCGCTTACAAATAGTTAGTTCACGATATTTATGTTTGTTCATCATCAAAACCAAATCCGGAGAATCAATACTCAACATTCTCCCCCTTTTTGGTGATGACAAACCAACATAAATAATAATAAAAAATAATGATTGAAATGAAATTTACTTACTCCCCCTGCATTGATGACGCGTTAATTCCAAAATATATAATAATCATACGCATGAAGCAGACGAGTAAGGTAAAAAATGAGAATTCAATTATTGAAATATCGGATTTGAAATCCATTTTTATATCTTAACTCCCACTGAATCTAACATATCAAATTAGATTCACGGTAAATTGCTTTAAATTATCATTTAGCACATCGTCATTATTAATTCTCTCCCCCTTTGGCATTAGCAAAAAGAGTGGGAGAAGAACAACGACAACAACAATGACTTCAAATAAAAGCACGGGAGTCGTAGAATACGACCACGGTCCAAATGACACCAAAGGAAAATACGAATTAAATCAAAGCGTGCCAACAAGACCATAGTCGATAATCGAAAAATAAAATCATCAAAACTCAAATTAATTTCACGAATTGAGTTATGGAATATACTCTCCAATATCAACATTCTTGATGAATTAAGTGCATGGAAAACAATTCTATGTTTTCATAGAAATAATTTCTATTAAATCAAATTTAATCGTCGAGCGACGAAGTCAATATCAGAGACAGACAAAATATGTAAAATGTGCACACAGAAGTAAATGTCAACACGATGTATATATATAACAAAATGGATACATCTGACAACATACATAATAACGATCCTCAGACCGGGGCACATCATACAACATATATCACAACATATATCGAAGTATCTCAAAACATACAGACAACCATCCAAAATACATCAAAATACATCAAAATCCAGAACCACCCAAACTATCCTACCCTACTCTCTCACTACAAGATATATCATCCAAAGTGAATGGGGAGAGTCCTCCAAGCAAGCTCAGGAGGCGGAGGGAGGATCTGCAGCAGCAGCAGGCTCTGCAGGAGGAGTGGTGGTCACTGGGTCAGCAGGAGTGTCCACAGACGGTACAGTCGCAGCGGGAGTGGCCTCGGGAGCACCAGACGAAGTATCCACCGAAGGGATGGTGGCAACAGGTGTGCTCTCGGGGGCACCGGCAGAAGTAGCAGTAGCAGCAGACGTACCCTCTGGGACACGAGCAGCAGATCCAACGAGCTCCTGGAGCTCATCCTCATCCATCTCCTCCTCATCAGAAACAGACGAAGGAACCTCTATGCCCAAGCGAGAGCAGATGCGAGCGAGCATCTCCTCAGAGCGAGCACAACGAGACTCCACACGTCTCAATGAACGTGTAAGCTCAGCGAGAGTAGGAGAAGGAGAAGGAGTAGCTGAAGCAGAAGCTGAAGGAGTCGTCTTCTGAACATGACGAAGCGCCGCAAGAGACTTCTTGACGACCGTCGCATTCAGGGGAGGACCAAGGGGACGCTCATCATCGGGAGGGAGAGGGACCTTGAAGTGACGGAAGACAAGGGTCAAAAGGCAAGGGTATGGGATGTGAGCAGATTTTGTAGACTTTCGGATACATTCGAAAGAGTCCATCTTATCAAGAATAATCCTAGCCCAATTGATCTCGCTCCCCATGAAGAGAGCGTAGATCAGCTTAAGGAATGGCTGGGATGGCAAGCTCGATGAGCCGTACTTCGGAAGGAGGCACGACTTCAAGATAAGATTCAAGACCCAAGCGTTGGGCTTGAAAGATTTGGATAGGACGCCAATCATGGCGGGAGGGATCACATGAAACATATCGGAGAGCATGGCCTGATCAAGAGCAGAGATGTCATCGACAGAGATATCAGCTGGAAGAAGGCCAGAAGAGGAGACACCTATCAAATCCCCTAAGATTTCTGCCGTGAGGACAATCGGTGTCCCCAAGACAGTCGTCTCAATGGAACGGGTCTCGTCATACTGACCGCGAACACAGTTCGCATAGAAAAGCTTGACTAGACGGGGTAAGGGTGTGGATTCGCCTTAGGGTCATGGCGAAGATAATCTATGAGACCACTAGACGAAAGAAGATCGGCGAGATGAGGGAAGTCGGAGAACTGAACGAAGTGCTCCAATAACAGCGGACAGTGTTCGATACGATTGTATGCCGCGAGACACAACGGGTCATCACGACATAGCGATATATCGACACCGCCACCTGGCATGTGAGCCTTCCCCTTAGGCTGACGAGTGCTAGATCGAAGTGGAGGAGTAGGATCCTGAGCGGTATGCTCGGTCTCCGGAATATATTCCGTGTCGGAATCAGAATCAGCAGGAGGAGTGGGTGCACGGAATGAAGCTGGCTTGGTTTGAGCAGATCGGGCTCTAGGCTTAGCTATCGCCGTCCTCTTCTTCTTAAGAGGAGGCGAAGAAGACGATGGATGGGTCGTTTTGGATCGGCGTTTAGGTTGCGGGGGTCCGTAGAAAGCGACTCTACAGTCATGGGTGACGGACTAGATGGACGGATGGGTATTCGTGTCTTCGCCATAATCGTGACGAGACAACGCAACCAACGCACGAAATCGAAAAACTGAAACCCTAGCTCAAACCCTAGGAACGGACTGAAATTGAAATCGAGCAGAAACCTAGCCCTAGACGCTGAAATCAAACCCTAAAGAGCTAGAGGAGAGTGATACCTAGGTGGAGAAGAGGGATCGACGGAGAAGATGGCCGGAAAGTGACGCAATCGGCGGTGGGAGAGAGGAAGTCGAGGGGATTTCGGGGTTTGGAGGAGTTTACACCGATTAGAAAGTGATCTAATCGGTGTAGAAGGGAGTATAAGTCGATCGGAATTCGACAAGACACATCAGTCCCTGAGCAGTTAGTCGGTCACAGTTCAAGCGCTGACCAACTAGATGACCATCTAGTCGGTCGGCCAATGAGCTTGAACCGACTAAGTGCAAACAGTAACTGAAGCCAAAATTAGGGTTTGAGTTAGTCGGTCTGCGTTCATTCACTGACCGACTAGAACGCAATCTAGTCGGTCGGTCAATTAACATGAACCGACTAAAAGAGTCCAAAAATTTTAGAATGTGAAATTTTGAGTTTTCTCCTAATCGCACTTGGACGAAACATCGAAATACTCTCATTAATCATTATACTACCCCATTAAACATCGAAAATCTTAAATACGACGTTCATGAATATTTCGAGCATAAATTCCAAAAATTCAACCAAAAATCCAGAAAATCTCAATAATTCTAGCATGAGCATATATAAACGAAATTTAAAAGCATGCAAGATTATTGAACAAAATATGAATCCTAAATCTCGGATTCACCCATAATCCCCAATTCTCGACGCAACCGCACAAAGGAGTCTTCCTTGAGTGGTTTCGTGAAAATATCAGCGATTTGCTTTTGGGTTTCAACGTACACTAATATGATGTCCTTTTTAGCAACATGATCATCTAAGAAATGGTGACAGACATCTATGTGTTTAGAACGGGAATGGTGTACCGGATTCTTAGAGAGACATATTGCACTTTGGTTGTCCACCATGATAGGGCAAGTATCACAGTTTATACCAAAGTCTTTAAGAGTGTGTCTCATTCAAAGAACCTGAGCACACGCGGCACCGGCGGTAATATATTCCGCCTCGGTGGTTGAAAGTGATACAGAATTCTGCTTCTTGGAAAACCAAGAGACAAGAGAATTTTCTATAAAATGGCAAGTGCCACTAGTACTTTTCCTGTCGGATTTGCATCCCGCATAATCTGCGTCACTATATGAGATTAACTCATATGTGCTAGACTTTGGATAAAGTAATCCAAAGTCAAGTGTGTAACTTAAATAACGGAAAATACGTTTTACCGCTACTAAGTGAGATTCCTTAGGTTGAGACTGATAACGAGCACATACACATACAGCAAACATAATATCTGGCATACTTGTGGTAAGATATAGTAAACTACCTATCATACCTCGATATAGACGAATGTCTACATCTTTACCGCCCGTATCTTTATCAAGATGTGTAGTAGTGCTCATTGGAGTCTTCTTCCCAGAGGCATTCTCCATTCCAAATCGCTTTAGCAACTCCACCGTGTACTTGGTTTGGTGGATGAAGATTGAATCGTTCATTTGACGAATATGGAGACCTAAGAAATACTTGAGCTCACCCATGTGGCTCATCTCAAATTGATCCTTCATAACATTAGAAAACTCTTCGCAAAGAGTGAAGTTAGTAGCACCGAAAATGATATCATCAACATAAATTTGAACTAAAATAATATCATTATTCGAATACTTAACAAATAATGTAGAATCAACTTCACCCATTTTAAAACCTAAATCCAAAAGAAAATTCTTTAGACGGTCATACCAAGCTCGAGGAGCTTGTCTCAAACCGTAAAGTGCTTTCTTAAGTTTGAAAATATGATTTGGAAATTTTTCATTTATAAAAGCCGGAGGTTGAGAAACATAAACTTCCTCAACATCTCCGTTTAAAAACGCACTTTTTACATCCATTTGAAAGCGTTTAAAATCTTTATGGCATGCAAAAGATAACAATAATCTAATAGATTCTAATCTAGCTACCGGAGCAAAGGATTCTTCGAAATCAATACATTCCTCTTGCCGATAGCCTTGAGCTACTAACCGAGCTTTGTTCCGGACGACGACTTGGTTCTCGTCGGTCTTGTTCTTGAAAATCCACTTCGTTCATATAACGGTGTGGTTCTTCGATGGGAATGGAACAAGCTCCCAAACCTCATTCCTCTCGAATTGAATGAATTCCTCCTTCATGGCTAGGATCAAAGCACTATCTTCGCATGCTTCGTTAATATTCTTTGGCTCTATCGAGGAGGCAAAGGCACAATGAGCGAAGTAGTTGACTTGAGATCTCGTCTTGACACTATCAAGGATATTGCCAATGACTTGCTCATGGGGATGGTCACGAACGGTATGAAGCCGTTTGGAAATTCCCTGATCACTAGGAACATTCTCAAAAGATTCATTAGTAGGGTTAGTATCAAGAGAATCAATAGAATTAGAATTACCAATAGAATCACATAAGACATCCATGGAGTCATCATCATTAGTAATTCTAGTAGGGACAAAACCTTCATTAAATGAAACATGAAGTGCTTCCTCGATCGTTGAGGTTCGTTTGTTGTATATCCGGTAGGCTTTGCTACGGGAGGAATATCCAACAAATATCCCCTCATTGGATCTTGGATCAAATTTGTCCAAACTACCATACGTGTTTTTAATAAAACATTTTGCGCCGAAAACTCGAAAATGTTTAACTTGAGGCAATCTACCAAACAACAATTCATAACAAGTTTGTTTAGTGCCGGGCCTCAAAAGTATCCTATTAAACACATAGCAAGTGGTATGTACCTCTTCCGCCCAAAATTGATGGCCAAGTTGGCTATCATCAAGCATAGTGCGAGCACATTCCACTAACGTCCTATTCTTTCTCTCAACAACACCATTTTGAGGAGGTGCGCGAGGGAAGGAAAAGGTGTGAGTAATACCAACATCATCACAAAAATTTAAGAAAGACTCATTCTCAAATTCACCTCCATGATCACTACGAATAGTGACAATGGTGGTTCCAATGAGATTTTGTACTTTCTTAACAAATATTGTGAAGTTTTCAAAAGCATCATTTTTATTACTTAAGGAAAATACCCAAGTAAATCTAGAAAAGTCATCAACGATGACAAGTCCATATCGTGCATTTCCTAATGAAGCAACTCCAGTTGGCCCAAATAAATCTAGATGTAATAGCTCTAGAGGC
The DNA here is from genome assembly GCA_030789695.1 of Scilla litardierei. Classification (NCBI taxonomy): domain Eukaryota; kingdom Viridiplantae; phylum Streptophyta; class Magnoliopsida; order Asparagales; family Asparagaceae; genus Scilla; species Scilla litardierei. The sequence goes on along the minus strand of CM061138.1, from coordinate 75,149,143 downwards.
CGCTTAGACGAAATGCTTTTCTTATGTTTAAATGCAGATTTTGGAAGCTTGCCTCGTTGACACGAGTCACAAAAGCTTTTCTTTTGAAAGACTAGCTTAGGGAAGCCTCTAATAGAATTTAACTTGGAAAGCTTAAATAGTGTTCCAAAGTTCACATGACCAAAACGTCGATGCCATAAGTGTTGTTCACTTGTGTTGGCAATGAGACATTGTTCATGTGATTTTGGGAGATCTAGGATATATATATCCTTATGGCGTGTGCCGGAAAATAATAAACCATTTTATCTTTTCTCAAAATATGGCACATTCCTTTCGTAAAGCTAACTTTGTAACCTTTGTCACAAAGTTGGCTTATTGAAATAAGATTGTGGTTTAATCCTTTAACAAGGTAAACATCACTTATAAGTGGTTTAGAAGGATTACCAACTTTTCCAACACCTATGATGGTTCCGCTCTCGTTGCCTCCAAAGACTACCCGGTTCCCATTTGCAATGGGCACCACTCCAGAGAGCAATTGAGCATCACCCGTTATGTGTTTTGAACACCCGCTATCGAGTATCCAATTATTCTTGGAGCCAAATTTGGATTTGTTGCTCCGTTTCTTTTTTTTGAGTACCTAAAGATAAACATATCATTCCATGGTACCCAAGGTCATTGGGTCCTAAAAGATTAGACCTTTGGAAGCCAAGTCCAATTGGCCTTAGACTTCCCCACATAATCATCGTTATGCACTAAATTCATGAAATAAGAATTCATGTAAACTTGTTTTTCATTCATGCTTGTGTCCTTCGGGCTCCAAATAGTGAAGATTTTGGGAGCCCCATTCCTATTGGGAGCATGCATGCGTTGTTGATTTCTACGTGATGCATGTCGTGGATAGGCATATGGCACATGATGAAATGGTGCATGATGATAATTATTCATATGATGATGTGGGTGAACATATGCATGTGGAGGAACACGTGCGTCAGGGTGTCTCACATGGTGTGCACGTGCCCGTGGATGTGGTGCATAGAAATCATCATATGTGTGAACATGTGGAGTATGATGTGTGTTCCTATGTGGCATGGTATTGATGTACATATAAGCATGACCCTTCTTTGGAGGTCCACCCAAAGTGGGTTTCTTTCCAAATGAGGGTGTGTACGAGGTGGAAGCACCATTGGTAGATGAACTACTAATAGAGTGTTTGCTACTACTCGTTGATGCATCGGAAGTTGGCCTAACAAAGGTAGTGGACGACTTGGATGAATCTCCTATCTTATACCCCAAGCCAATGTGGTGATTGGCAGGAAGTAAGTCACTTAGGATTTTGTCCAAATGGTCCTTCCCTTTATTGAATTTATTAATTCGGCCTAATGTGCACTCATACTTCTCGGTGAGAGAATGCATAGAAGCATCCAAGGTGGATACTTGCGATGTGAGCACACAAACACGAGACTTGAGATTCTCATTCTCGATACTCAAAGTTGAGTTTCGAGAAATCAAATCCGCCATCTCATGTTCATCCGATTCCTCAATATGAACATGCTCAAGTTGAGATTTGAGATTTACAATCTCATTTCTCAAATCTTCAACAACGGTGTCGTTGTTGATGATGATAGGTTTAGGCGAGGTTTGGATGCTAGCTAACTCATTTTTTATCTTAGTATATCTATTTACTAATTTAGAATACTTAGACTATATTTGCTCGTTAGCTAATCTAAGGTCATCCATAGTTACCTCATCGTCACCTTCATCCTCGCTATCATCAGAAGAAGATCCTTGATCATGTTCCTCTCTAGCCATGAATCACATGTGTGCTTGCTCCACTTGTTCATCGTCCGACTATCCACTTGAGGAGTCCTCGTCGGAGTCGGTGAATGTCCCGACAAGTCCTTTCTTGTACCCTTTCTTGTACTTCTTTGACTTGTCGAACTTTGGCGCCTTTCACTTCTCCTTGTGTTTGTTTTGAGGACAATCCGCTTTCATGTGTCCTGGCTTGTTGCATTTGAAACACAAAGGAGCGGAGGCGTTAGAAGAACTAAATTTAGATTTGTTCTTGAAATTACCTTTCCGGAAGAACCGGTTGAACTTCTTTGCCATGAGGGCAATGAATTCCAAGTCCAACTCTTCTTCCGATTCTTCATCATCGGTAGATGTAGATGTAGATGGAGCGGCCTTGAACGCAATCGCCTTTTTCTTTGGCTCGTTTTGCTTCAAGTAGGACTTCATCTTGTACTGCAACTTTAGTTTGCTATCCTTGCGTACCTCATAAGACATTAAGGTACCAATTAGTTGAATGACGGTATACTTACTCATATCATTACCTTCCTCGATGGCGAAGGTAAGTTTCTCCCAACAAGAAGGAAGTCCGTCAATGATCTTTAAGACTTTCTCCTTTTGGGTGTAGGTTTTCCCAAGAGCCTCCAACTCGTTGGTGATGTCAACGAAGCGAGCATAGTACTCCTTCATCTTCTCACCCTGTTGCATATGAAATAACTCGTAATCTTTATTTACAACTACGAGTTTAGAGTCTCTTACCCTACTCGTTCCTTCATACAAGATGAGGAGGGAGTTCCAGATTTGATATGCAGTCTTACATGTGCATATCTTGTTGAAGTCCTCGGGCTCCAAAGCACATTGCAAGGCGTTCATTGCCTTGGCATTGCTTACCTCCGCGGCGACCTCCGCGGTAGTCCACTTAGCGAAATCTTCTTCCTCGGGCTTGACGTACTCCGTCAACGTGGCTCTCCATAGTGAAGCACTCCGGAGGAAGGTTTCCATCTTGCATTTTCAGTACCCGTAATTGGTACCGTTGAAGAAGGGAGAACTCGTCGAGGAGTGTCCTTCCATCACCGAAGAAGCTCCTTCACGGTTCCTGAAGGTGCTGTAGTCTGAAGGTGGAGGAACGGTCTTGTTGTCATTGGCAGACATAGCTAGGTACTTGGCTCTGATACCAAATGTAATGCCCTACGAAGCTACTGCACAAGTACTAGAGGGGGGGTGAATAGTACTTTAAAATAATTAAGAAGATAATTCCTAATTATCTTGCAAACTCAACCAACAATACGGAAATGTAAATATTGACAACAAAGAAATGCAATCGCAAACAGACGATGTAACGGATTCGGATCCACCCAAGTCTCTCCGACTTGTTCCCGGTGATCCTACGTCCCAACCACCCGGATCCTCTCCGGATACTTGAGTTAGAAACATCTAACTCAAATTTGCACTATGAAATACTTGTAGAAACCTCTACAAGATCAAATCATACACAAATGAAATTGTGACTCCCACAACCCGGGATCACAAATAAACTCTCACAACCAAGAGTAAAACACTTACAATATCGAAGTAAATGAAATACGAAATTCTTACCGACAAAATCCTATGCCTTGAGTAAACTTACGATTTAGGGCAAAACGGATTTTGGGGAAGATGAAGGCACCAAACCCTAGCTCCAAGATGTAGATCAGCAATGGAGGGCTAGGAAGATGTTGGTGACCTTGGATCAAGCTCTTGGCTTGGAAGGCTCACAATCAATGAATCTCTCTTTTGAAATAAGAGTGAGGGAGAGATTCAAGTGAGAAATGAATGAGCTTTGAATGAGAATTATTTGCTTCTCTTTGATCTCTAAACTTCAATAAATATCAGCCTTGAATGTTATGAAAGCAACACTACAAGTATATATAGGATAGAGGAAAGAGAGAGCAAAATTCGTGGCATTTAATGCTCCAACGGCTCTATTCTGAAGCAGACTAGTCGGTCAAAGAAGGATCACTGACCGACTAGTTCATCAACTAGCCGGTCGGAGAAACAACATGAACCGACTAGGAGGTGAACAGTCAACAGAGAAGTTCAGATAAGATAGAACTAGTCGGTCCAAGAAGACTTGCCAATCGACTAGTTTCACAACTAGTCGGTCGATGAGTGTTCTTTGACCGACTAACAGATGAAAACAAATAGTCTGAGTTCAAATACAGCTAGTCGGTTTAAGAACAACTTCTAACCGACTAGTTTCACAACTAGTCGGTCGGTCGTTGTGCTTTGACCGACTAACTGTAAACAGTAAGTTAGGCCGAACAGTGGAAGCTCAACTAGTCGGTCTAAGAAGCATTCCTAACCGACTAGTTTCACAACTAGTCGGTCGGTGAACCTTCTTGGACCGACTAACTGTAAACAGTAAGTGAGCTAGAAATTGAGAAGGCATTCTAGTCGGTTCAAGAAGCTTTGCCGACCGACTAGATTGCCATCTAGTCGGTTGGTTCTTCTTCTTGAACCAACTAACATGCACAAGAAGTCGCAAATCGAAGCGCGAAGCTTCGGGAAAGTTTGTATGGGCTTCTACTAAGATCCTAGCTTTAAGATATGAGCGTTATGAAGATTAAAACGTAAGACATACTCAAGGCTTAACATTCTACGAAAAGAAGCTAGAAGACTATAAATAAAACTTGACGAACCGTCTTCAAAAGCTTCAATCGAATCTTCTTGACTTCAATAATGGTCCTTGAGCTTCAACGAAGCTTCAAGCATACGATCACGCGCGTTGAGAAGTCTTGAGACGTCGCTTTTGATGTTCATAGAAATTTGGCGACGATCTCCATAACTGCGCTCACAAATAGTTAGTTCACGATATTTATGTTTGCTCATCATCAAAACCAAATCCGGAGAATCAATACTCAACAACTATTACCGGTACGGTAATAGATTCCTCTTGGCTACGTAGTTTAATCAATATTGAACCTCACGACACTAATAACTAATAAAATGATTACTTTCTGCTTGACTCACCGGGTTTGGAGAAACTTATGATTGGGGAGTATGTGGGCGACTGGGACCTGATCTTTAGCAACCAATCATTTTGGTTGTTATTTTCCCCGAGTTAGGAGGGACTCCATCATGCTGATGGGTCCTGAGTCCTAAGGGCAGACAGGGACAGCCATCTTGATGGGTCCTGGAGCCCCACCACAGGCCACAGCTTCACAGTTCTTACAGGTTTTGCAGCTTACAGTACAGTACTTTACACTTTTGGACTTTGTCCGGGGTCGCACACTCGCGGTCAAAGTAGGACCCAGATGCTTATTGTACTCCCCCTCATAAGTCACGGCCTAGAATTAGTTCACTTTAGTTAGTACCCTCTTTACAGTAGTTGTATTCATTTTAACCGTCAGGACATCTCTCTTTTCTGTACCCTTTCTGTTACTATCACATCGTCTTTTGTGCCTCCTTACTCTTCAGTGGCTTGGGTTTGTGGATTACCAGGTCAGGTTACTTCTCTGGTTAGTGCTATTATATTTGTGACCGTCTTGCTTCCTTTTGTGCACTTTTACCTTTCTTGTCTCTTGTTTAGATATTGTCTACTCTATTGAGCACGGTGCGCCCTTTGTTGCCCACCAAGTACGAAGCACATGATCATCCAGAGGCGTCTGAGCACGAGGAGTTAGAGCTTCAGTACAGGACTTGAGAGGAGTCAGAACTTCCAGAGCAGAACAGTTTGAGCCTTGACATAGCGGAGGTACGTGTTCCATTTATTTTCAGCAGTAGTGTAGTTTTACTACCTTTACTTGTTACTGTCTTTTCCTTATTTGGAACTGTTAGCTTGTCAGATCTAGAGTGTCTCCTTACTTTCTGTACTGTTCTATATTGACTTCACTGGCACGTGCGGGACCTGCACACTCGTTTTTCAATTGTAGTGGCACCCGCCGGGAGGCGGGAAGTTACAAAGTGGTGGCCTATGCAGGTCCGCGCAATCGCCTCGTGAACAGTGTAGAGCAAGCAGGAAGTGTAATGCTCGATTGACTCAATCTTGCTTTATGGATGCATGTGTGTATATACGTGAGAGACGTGGACCATCCAGGAAAGCGCTCATGGCTTCGAGATCAGGATCTGGGTCCGGTGGTGCCAAACCTAACACGGTGTATCAGCTTTCAGACCAGGCCTTGCGAGAGTTGATTCAGGCTATACGAGAAGGGCCCAGGCCGGATGGAGGAGTGCATCAGTTTCGATCTCTTCGGCCGCCGATTTTTGATGGACGAGGTGATGCTTTGGCTGCAGAGGGGTGGATGCGCTCGATCACAGTCATGCTGAAGGCAGCAGAGGTACCTCCAGCGTTGTGGATTAGCATGACGAAGCTACAGTTGATTAGAGATGCCAGAGACTGGTGGGCTGCTGCAGAGGACCGATTACTTCAGCCGATCTCTTGTGCTACGTTCAAGGAGGAGTTCAACGGCCAGTACTTCTCACCGGAGGCGCAGATGGAGTTGGAGGCACGGTTCATGGACCTGGAGCAGGGCTCCATGACTATAGAGGAGTACGACGCTGAGTTTTCTAAACTCAGTAGGTATGTAACTTGTTGCAAGATCGCTAACCATACTTTGTGTTTGTGTTTGCTAACAATTGGTGTTTCAGGTTTGCTAAGGACGTAGTGTCTACCCCTCAGGCTTGGGCCAAGAGATTTCGGCAGGGCTTGGACATCGACATCCGCGACAAGCTGATAGGACTCGGGTTGACGACGCATGCTAAGATGCTCTCCACAGCTCGAGAGTACGAGTACTTGTAGCGGGAGCGAATACGACGAGAGCAAGGAGGGGTCCCTTCCAGACGGCCACCATCACCTCAGAGGAGCCAAACTTTCACCATGGAGACGATGGAGACAGACACTCCCGACCTTTAGCTTGTATTATCAGTTGTTGAATTGGTCTTATTTTGTTGTAGCCCGTTGTTGGATATCCTTTGTGTTATATATATATATGTTATCTTGTTCTAGAATTCTGAGGACAGAATTTTTCTAAGGTGGGTAGAATGTAAAGGCCCAAGTCCACACGGGCCCCTCCCCCTTTAATTCCCCTCCCCCTTCTCTCTCCCCGCATAAAACGAAGCCCGATCCCTTAGGGCTTTATTTTTTTTCGTTCGCCTTCTCTCCCTCTCGATGTCGACAGCAGACGAAGCCCGCACGGTTTCTCCCTCTCTCCCTCTCGCGTGCTCGCCCGTCCCACTTCCTCTCTCTCCCCCCACTTGCTCGCAGCAGCATCGAGTGGGCCCATAGGGCTTCGACAGCAACTCGATGGCCCTTGTCCTCTCGCGCTTCATGTGGGACCCTCGACAAGCTCTTGTCGCCTTCGTCGCTTCGTAGCGACCCCTCACGTCCCCTCCATCCCTCGATTGGACGCAGCGAGCCCGCCGCCCCTTCTCTCGTCCCATCCGTCCCTCCGAGCACGCCCATCCCTTTGTCCGTCCTCTTAGGGTTAATTCGACGGCTATTTAACACCATCTCCTCCTCCTTGCTGGATGCACTGTGAGTATCTCTCGTTAATTCTCGAAGAGGATTTCGGCTGATTCCTTGGTTTCTCGGTAATGGTTTTGGATTCTTAACTTTCTGATTCTCGGCTTCGATTCAGGTAGACCATATCTCTTTGATTTCAATTCTTTCTGGGAGAGGATGAATTGGGGGTAGAATTAGGGGTTTATTGTCCCTATTGCTATTTCGTGGGGTCGGACGCCATTGCCTACTTGCGTGGGGTCCCGGGGTTGTCGTTGGGGCTGCTTAGGGGATTCGGTGGCTCCTCCCTCGCTGTTTTGGTTCCGTTGGGGCTTTGCTTGCTGGTCGGGGCGCCTCTACTTCCCCTTGCTTGCAGCCTGGTTCTTGCTTGCTGACTTGCCTTCGTGGGCTGCGGTTGTGCTCGGCTGCTTCCTTCTACATGCTGGTTTGGTTCAGTTGGGTCCCTTGCTCACTGTTTTAAGTTTCTGTGTGGTATTACTTGGGTTGTGAGCCCCGTTCCCCAACGGTTTTAGTTATTAGACCCTAGTTCCTCACTAAGAACACCGTGGACCTTGTCGTAGGTACGTGTATCCCCCACTGTGTGATGAGAAGACCCCCAATCGGATCCCTCTTGCCTAGACTCTCTAGCGCCATCTTGAGTTGACTTTTTGGTCTTTCTTTATTAAAGTGATTGTTATGTTTTCTTATTTCTTGGTTCATCGCAAGATTCAGTAGTATTGTTTCTTTTATATATCAGCACGTTCTTTCTCACTTGCTTGCAGGTTTCTTTCGTCATTTCTCTATTGATTGCAGGTTTTGGGCTTCTTGTTGCTGATGGTTGCGGCGTAGGCTTTCTGCAGATGCTGGGCTTCGGTTCTTAATTATCTTGGTTCTTTGGCTTCGGTTTCAGATAGACTTTATCTCATATACTCCAATTTAGATTCCTTTACTTGTGTTGGGGTTTGGGTTTCCCTTGCTTCCGGGTTTGGTGTTCCTTGCTGTTTTGGTTTTACTCGCTGGATGATGGAGTTCGGTATCTCCTTCGGCTTGCGGGTTGGAGCTTTCTTGTTGCTTGAGGTTTGGTGGGTTTCCCTTACTCGTGGGTTGAGTTTCTCTTGTTGGTGATCGAGTTGGGTGGCTCCTTTTTGCTTGTTGTTGGGTTTGATAGCTTCCCTTGATTGCTGCCTTGGATTTCCTTGTTGTTCTTGGGTTGGTGTTGTATCTCTTCTGCTCAGTTTGGAATATCTTGCCATGAGGAACATTCCTGTTTTTACCTTGTCTCATACCAGTTTCGTTATCTTGTTGTCTCCTAAGCTTATTAGTACCTTGCTAGTTTATTATTATTAAATTGCGTAGCCTTGGGATGTTCTTATGATGGCACGTTACTATGTTGGTACTGGATGACTAGTGGACTATCCTGAGGTTGGCTCTTGACTTGGCATGTTACTATTACCGGTACGGTAATAGATTCCACTTGGCTGCGTAGTTTAATTAATATTGAACCTCACGACACTAATAACTAATAAAATGATTACTTTCTGCTTGACTCACCGGGTTTGGAAAAACTTATGCTTGGGGAGTACGTGGGCGACATAGACCTGATCTTTAGCAACCAATCGTTTTGGTTGTTATTTTCCTCGAGTTAGGGGGACTCCATCATGTTGATGGGTCCTGAGTCCTGGGGGCAGATAGGGACGGCCATCTTGCTGGGTCCTGTAGCCTCACCACATGCCACGTCGCCACAGTTCTTACAGGTTTTGCAGCTTACAGTACAATATTTTACACTTTTGGACTCTGCCCGGGGTCGCACCCTTGCGGTCAAGGTAACTCCCAGATGCTTATTGTACTCCCCTCATAAGTCACGACATAGCATTGGTTCACTTTAGTTAGTACCCTCTTTACAGTAGTTGTATTCATTTTAATCGTCAGAACATCTCTCTTTTCTGTACCCTTTCTGTTGCTATCACATGGTCTTTTGTGCCTCCTTACTCTTCAGTGGCGTGGGTTTGTGGATTACCAGGTCAGTTTACTTCTCTGGTTAGTGCTATCATATCTGTGGCCGTCTTGCTTCCTTTTGTGCACTCTTACCTTCCTTGTCCCTTGTTTAGATATTGTCTACTCTATTGAGCGCGGTGCGCCCTTTGTTGCCCACCAGATACGAAGCACATAATCATCCAGAGGCGTCTGAGCACAAGGAGTTGGAGCTTCAGTACAGGACTTGAGAGGAGTCAGAACTTCCAGAGCAGAACAGTTTGAGCATTGACATAGCGGAGGTACGTGTTCCATTTACTTTCAGCAGTAGTGTAGTTTTACTACCTTTACTTATTACTGTCTTTTCCTTATTTAGAACTGTTAGCTTGTCAGATCTAGTGTGTCTCCTTACTTTCTGCACTGCTTCACACTGACTTCACTGGCACGTACGGGACCTACACACTCGTTTTTCAATTGTAGTGGCACCCGCCGGGAGGTGTGGCTTTACATCCGATGTGGGACTAATGGGATCGTAACAGAATCCCACACAACATGTAGCTTACCAATCTGTTCCACTCATGCATTAAATCTCTCAAAGTTTATTTCCAATGGTTTTGGTTTTATCTTAATCCAAGTTCTATAGCGCGAGATGGAGTTTAAAACATATATTGCCTAGAAATTCCAATTGCTGCATGTTTCTAGAAATTTATAGGAGACATGGTAGTGTCATTTGGAAACTAAAAGTAAAAAACCCAAGGGTAGTTTGAAAACTGGAAAGTAATGGACCCAAATAACAAACTCACTCACTCTAAGCACAGGCAGATGAAGCAAGTAATGAATAACCCATGTTAACATGTTTATATATCTTATTAAAGGAACTATTGCAGAGAAAATTACTTAGCTGGCATCAAAAGGGAGCGGTATTCGAATGATGGGACTTATGTAGACATGCCATATAAACCCAAAAGAATGTTTTCAACGGGTTGTAGATTCACTATATGCATGATTTATAGTAGCAAATCTAGATTGAGTTCATACAGTTTTATGGATAAAAAGAGGTGATTAACATACTTCATGAAGAACCTAGAACTAAGATAAATGTAAACATACGTCTAAACGTAAGGAACAGAGAGTCTTCGAAATCATGAAGTGCTTAGTGCACATAGTACACTTTTAGTTCTCAGAATTAAAGATCTCAGTAAAATTAGTTTATCCCCAATGACACAAGGACACTAGTCAAGAGAACGATTTTTAGTGAAATAATCATCGCATACCAGTAGTCACAAATCTGTGCTGAAGCACAACCCTTTTTGGTGCAGCAACACTGTATGGGAAGAGCTGTGATGACAGAGCCATAGCAAGCACAGTCACTTGCAACAAGATCCGCAAAATGGATGATCTTGCCAACCAACGACCAGCAACAGGTAGTAAAGGACCAAAACACCACCCAGTAACAAGTCCAACTATGGCTGCCACAATTGCATCTGGAATGAAATAACCTGTAACAAGAACCTTTACCGGTTAACATTAAGTGAGCTTTTTTTTCCTTAATGCAATTTCTAATATAAGCTAGCATTAATGGAAGATGCCGTTTAGAATCTGGATGACAGAGCAAGAAGTCAAGTATATTGGCCATCACAAGTGGTTTTTTTCCACCTTTTTTGAATGCTGGGATGGATGACTCCTGCTCTTGCTCCTTACTAGGAGCTTTCCTCCCAAAGTATTGAGGGAAGTATTGAACCAGTGACTCACCAAATCACAGGAAAGCACTTTATCAATTCTCCAACTTCCTCTTACATCAACATGGCAAATATGCTACAGTTATTATCATTTTTCGGCAAGAGCAGTTACATCAAAAAAGAAGCAACAGAAATAACAGATTGATATAACTGAACATAAAGAATACATGAAATTCTTTAATACCATCAGTTCAAATACTTAACTATCACCAAGACATAACTGGGAAACCAGAATATAAAACAGTTAAAGTAATTTTAAAAAAAATCAAAAGAACTAACCATATGGCTGTGGAAGAGAACCCATCATACCCATCTTCTCAATCAAGAATTGGACTAGAAACCCACCAAAGTAGACATTATATGTCAGGCATGGGATTAGAGGGAACAAGTATACTGCCATTGACCTGTAGAATTTCCTCATTGTGATATAAACATTGGAAAATGAAGTAATATATGTGATTGTTTTCACGAACACCATATGTATTCTAAGATTTGGAACAGAAACAAGAGAACCTATGTGAATACTTTGGATAGGCAGCTTAAGCAACATGGCATTGAACCTTCAGTTATGCACAACTAACAGTATCGAATTCCATGGCATCACACAAATTGCTTCTATATTTTACAGAATGAAATTTATCGTGAATTTGGCCATACACAGAAACAGAGAAACAATCCCTACTACTATAAAAGCACCTTAAGCAAATTCGTGTTTCTGTCCAGAGCGAATCCATCATTGGTTCTCTTCAGAAAATAACAGGCATTGCGTCTATATCACCTTAAACTAATGTAAATCAATTCAGATCCAATTTATCATTTATGATGTTTGCCAGCCCTCGGTGGATAATACGTGGATCACTTCTACCTCCTCTTGCAAGTCTAGCTAGTGTCTCTCAATCTCAATACTGTCCTGTCTCTGTTATTACGTAACCCTAGTTTCGCCTCCTCTTCAGAATACTTTAAAGACACCCAAAGTTCTGAAGAGTTCTAGATCTTACAAAAAGACTATATGATCATGGATCCCATTCTTGTTCCGTGAAAATTTGCACATGGATCTTGTCAACCTTCTCATATTTATTGTCCAATTCACAAAATTTAAAACTTAGGGATTAGAGTTGGACCCAGTTTTTATTTGCAGTTAATTGGGGTTTAAGCTCGTATTCTGGGCCAGAATTGGAGAGTCTGTGCTTATATTATCCAAGAGGAATCATGTGGTGCATTATCTTTGGACAATATTATTTAGTTGATGACTCTACAAAAGAAATATTTATAAGGTTCAAACGGAGGGAGTAAAGGACAAAGATTTGGAATGTGTAAAATGAAGATGAAATGCACAATAGTGTAGGTTTAGAAAAAAGACGGAAATGAGCATGTACATTGTTTACTTTGATAACTTCTTGTTCCTTTTTAAGGGAAAGTTGTCATCATTGACTGTTGGGAGGCCTCCAAACATAAATGTCTCAACTTCTGTTTGAATTTGTGAAGAAGATGAGCTGCTCCTCACACATCGCAAAGTTGAGATTTTATCTGTAGAAAGGTTTAAAAAATTGAATCATAAATTCATCGCACAATAAAGCTTACACAGAGTGTACCTCTCCTTTTCTTGAATTCACACGATTCGGTGAACCTACGCAGCCACTCACCACAGTTAGGGATGAGAATGGGCATGCCCAAAGCCCGATTGGGCTTCCAATTGGGCATGCCACATCCTCATCCTTACAAATCCTTCACTAATTCTGAATCCTTCATTAATTCTTCTAGAATTAGTGAAGGATTTGTAGAGATGATGATGTGGCATGCCCAATTGGAAGCCCAATCGGGCTTTGGGCATGCCCATTCGCATCCAGAACCACAGTTCATAATAAGTTCATAATAAGAAAGAAAAGATCTCTCTATTTAGCAAAGCCTAGAATTGTCATGATTGAGCAAATCCAAGAATTGTCATGATTGAGCTAGGATCTGATTTGAACATTGCAAGTCGCGGGCTCAAAGCGTGTTGGCACATAATAGACTCAATTGACTTCAAAGACATCTAAGTTATTTCCTTAATTCAGATATATTGATTTTAGAAACATGATTTTTATGTGGCTTTGCCTTAACCCCTACATCATGTGGCAGAGGTAGGTGGACAAATCTTATGCCAACATGGTTCGACAATTGTACCATGAAAAACTTTAAATTATTGTTTTGTAGTCCACAAATAAGTACTCCGTGAAATATGATCAGTTAGAACTTAAGAGAAATGGCTTATATTATATGATGGCTAATTGTCAAAATAAAAGTTGACCGATAAGCGGTTAAAATCTAAAACAGTAAATAAAGATTGTTACCTTTGTCAAAGATATTTCGAAACTTGGTTTCATTTTGTGTCAAATGTAATATATGGTAGCTTTCTATCTTGCATTTAGTGCTGTCTTTTGTTGTTAACTTGGTGGCTATCTTGTAATATTTGTTATGATACCCAAGTATTCCAATTACCAGAGAGAGAGCTAAGCTGTAGGTCTGACTTGATTCCCGCAAATTAGGTCTGACTTGATTCTCATGTAATTTTTAGTTGGTGATCTTGAAGAGCCATCTTTGCAGACTGCACATAATATCCCAATCAATTTATAAAACTGGGACTCATCATACAGAACAATCACCAAAATGCCCAAATATTGTGGAAATTTTGGGGATTACCGTAGTTCACATGTTTGGATTATAGCTACATTTTCTGACTGTTATTAAGTTAAAAACAGGCTGAAAGGATTATTTTAGTATTACTATACAAAGTCTACATTTATTACAACTTATAGTAAGGCTTTTTTCATCTAATACAATGAGTTGTATTTCTTTAAAACTAATTTCTCATAAACCGTAAATAATTTATAAGTCTGTCAAATTAGTCTAGACATGATATATATTAATTTAATATATCAAATTTAATTGAAATTCAAGTTTGGATGCTGTTTTTGTACAAATGGTAAACATATACGAGTATCACAAATAAATTAATTATTTCTGAACACCGCTATTTCTTTATAGTTTAAGGCATCTCTTCAAAATCTAGACCATTTATTAACAACCCTCATACATAGAGAAAACTTTCAAGTAGATTACATTATACTACAGAAATTATTAATTATACATTAATTATTTGTTTGAAATGAAATGCCTTCCTTTTTTTTCAACATGCACTGGGCGCACATAAATGCTTTAATATTTGTGGTTGTTATAATAATATGCTATCAGGTGCGTTACTGCACTTAGTAACTTAGTAACTGTAATGCCCCTAACCTATCCTCATGGGGTTTTAAGCATTAAAAATAGTTTAGGACACAAATAAAAATTTTATGATTTTTGGTGATTTTTCTTTTTTTTTCATAACTCATTTCTAACACCGACCCTATAACCCGCTACCAAACCCAAACCCGTTCAATCATTAACTCGAACCCCTTTAATTAAACCAGTGACATGGACCTATTACATACCCGACCCGCTTGTCTATTAAAATCCACATACATGTCACACATGCGCATACTCTCATCTCATTCTTCTTCTTTCATTATATTTCTTTCTTATCTCTTATTTTCCCCCCAATCCTTTCCCATTTCCCATTGTGCCTCTGAACACCCACATTTCCCCTTGCGCTCACAGGCAATGCTGCTACACGATGACGTAAGCGACGACAATCCCACGTCGCATCTTACTCATGTCTCCTCCCACCTCTCTTGTATCTCTCTCGGACCTAGTTAACTCTAATGAAACATTAACCCTAACTTCACCGAGGAAATTCTGTGATCTCTTCCCTCTACTGTTTGACGGAGCACTTTCCACTCTCTTCAAGCCCGATCCTTGTCCTCGTGGAGGCAACCGTAGCCTCACAACAATGGCGAGGCGACGAGGCCCCAACGGTGGAAGACGACCCTCTATTCGACTCCGACGATCAGTAGGTTGTTTGGTTTCGTTCTTTCAGCCTCAATAAACTCGGTCATTTGGTTTAATTATCGAATTGAAATTTATGGGGTTTTCTTCCTATTGGTCGTGACTTTGGTTCTTCTTGTCTTGCAATGATAATCGACTGAGCACTTAAAATGATGGTTTCTTTGCTGTTGGTGTGTGAGTGGTTCTTCTTGCCTTGCAATGATAATCGACTGAGCACTTAAAATGATGGTTTTTTTGCTGTTGGTGTGTGAGATTGTGCTTTGTTGCCATGTCTTGTGCTTGGTGTTGGCTTCTATCTGCTAGCGTTCTTTGTGCCTTGCACTTTGTTCCAGGTTGTGTGCTTGTCGGCCAGTGCCTTGTGTTGATGGCTTTGTAGCTGACCCTTGCACATTCCTTCTTGCTGGTTTTGCCTTCCTGTGTCATGTGCCCGGCTTATGTAGTGCTGCTTTTGCGCTAACCTCATGATGCTTGCATGTAACTGCTGGCCTTACGTTGATTATTGGCTCTATACCTTGTGGCTCCTCTTCTGGCCACAACCCCTCTTTGGTCTAAGCTTGTTTCTGTGAGGTTGATCCATGTGTGTAGGCTTGTGCGGGCTTGTGTGGCTGACCCCTCTTGTGGGCATGTATGGTGTTTATGGTTAATGTTTGTGTGGGCTTGAGCATGCGGCTGATCTGTCGGTTTGTCCTTGCGGCTGACCGTAGGGTGGGGCTTGTACCTTGTTGTGGCCGAATCATTGTCTTTGGGTTCCCATTGTTTATGGGCTAGTGTGTGCATTAAAGTTGTTGCGGCCATTCCGTTGTATGACCTTTGCCCAGGTTGCTACTCCGTTTGGGCCCTTTAGTGGATTTTGTGAAGAGAATTTTACCCAGCATGCTTAGTGGGCTTCAGCCCATCTTGAGCATGGTTGGTATCAGATTGTATTGGAGACATATATATATAAATTCGAGAATGACTTTGTTCTAAGAATAATCCAGAATCAATAATCAATAACAATAACCATGACATGAAAATAATGACTTAATAAAAAATGACATGAAAGACTTGGTCATGAAGCTAGATTGAAAACATATTTGTAATTAGTTTTGGGCCATGATATAATTACGTCGTGAATAATATACTACATTGATCTATTGGTTTTGTGCTCTTGGATATTATTCTGCTTGACTTTGGTGAGATTGATATCTTGATATTGTTACTTGGGATTTACATGGAGATCCAGTCCCTGACATATGACAAATGCAAGATAATCAATTGCAACAACCTTTGAGTTGTCTTGATAACGGTAAATGGTTACATTTATTTCTTAATATGAGATTACCCATATTATTATTCATAGTTGCTTTTATTGTTAGGATATGTATTTTATATGATGTTGTGCTTGATACTGTATAATGCTATGCATGTCCACCACTTTCATATTATTCATAGTTGCCTTCATTGTTAGGATACGTATTTTATATGATGTTGTGCTTAATATTGTATACAACTATGCATGTCCACCACTATATATATGATGCATTTGATACAATCCACTATACATGTCCACATTATGCATTGTTTATTTTTTATATTATACACGATATTCCTTGCACTATAGTATATGTCTACAAATATTGTACCTAATATTAATCTCGATTACTGTTCTTGATTACATGTTCCTGATAGTATGCATGTTACTGTTTTCCATCCATACACTTGTTACCTCACTTGATAATGTGCCTAGATAAAACACATTAGGGTATGAAACTCGTTATCTTAGAGGATGCAGGAGCGACGAGGGATCATTCCTGTTTCCATATTTTTCATCTCCCGAGATGGATGTGTTATTACTATATCCAAGCTTCATACTCCCCTCACTGGAATTGGGGTTATATTTTAGAGCACATGTTTCTGGCCTGAGTTGCATATCGTACTCTAGAACATGAGTCACGACACTAAGACTAAGAACACTGATTTCACCTACCCATGCATGTAGACATAGTTAGCACATTTTACAATTACCATATCATACATTGCCATGTCGTATGATCCCACATGGTATTACTCATGTTGCTGTTCTCATGAGATATTATTCATGCACATGCATGTTATTTCATATGCTTATTTTATATGGATTCTCATGCTTTATTTTTATCTTACAGTATTGTTTTATCTTGGGACTTATATATACATACTTACTAATAAATATTCTCTATTTGTTTTATTTAGGAAATATTCATCAGGTGATTGTTAGGGAATATCATCAGGCGATTTTGATAGGACCATTCTGCAAGCTTGGACTTACCTTTGTGCCTACTTGTCTGCACTTCGGTATGCCAGTTTCATCATTTTTTTACATTTACTATCCAATTACATTTTCATCATATCTGTTTGCTGCTTCCTTATTCATTATTTGTTTAGTCGCTTGTTATATATTGTTACTAGAATTATATAAGACATCTTGTTGTCGCTCATTATTAGTTAATAACGAACCTTAAATTTTATCCGGACGTGTTTGAATTTAGGGTAAAAATATGGCTAACTGTGCACATGCTTGTTACCCACTATTTCCTTTAGCATTGTGGGAAGCAAAGCATGACAATAATAATGATTGTAACCTTTCCGCTTCACTTTGCATATCTTTCTCTTCACTATCTTCGATGTATTGCCTGATCATTTAATAAAATATTGGCTTCAATTGCTTTACAGTTGGCCAACCAGTTCGTTGTTTTCTATGTCTGTTTAACTCCGATATTCTCATATTCTATGTAATCTATTGTATCCATGAAAATAGTAAATATCATATCATAAAATATGTTAAATGGTTTGACCAGAATATTTTCTTTTGGAACAAATCTACATGTTTATTTCATCCATGTGTATTTGTTGGTTCACCGGTAATATCATATCTTATCTTATTGAGTTACATGAAGGAATCAGAGTTAGAGTTTAAGAAGAGATTAGGGATAATTAGATCGCCTCTTTCAAATTATCTTATTTATAGGTATCCAGATTTACATAATGATAAATATCACATAGCCAAAATTCCAGAGCCATCTAACCTATATTTCTGTCAGTTCCATGTCTATATCTATCACATCTTAAACATTTTCTTTTAAACTGTAGCATAGATATTATTCATACATAACTTGTTATAGATAAACTTTATTCTTCTTTTTCAAAGACTTAATAAGCATATTTGATAGCTGATTATCAATATAACATGCTGTCTCTATCAACTTCTTATCACATTGATGTCTTGTTGTCTCACTATGGAATAGTTAATCTAATATATTTGATTCTCTCATGAAAGACAAGATTATTAGCAATGTATATAGTAAAATTGTTACCTTAATATAACATCATTGGTATAAGTGTTACGTGTCTTAACTCGCTAAGCAACTGATGAATTCATAACAATTCACATGTATTATTAGCCAAACTCATTACAATGATCCCGTACTAGATCAAAAAAATAATTGTTGTTTCTTACACTTCCACGATACAAACTTCCTCCCATAAAACTATTATAGCCAATTGTTAATCACAAATCGAATGACTGTATTTGAGAAGATCATAATTCTATAATACCTAGAATAACAGTATAAAATATCTTAACCTGATGCATTCTTCAATTATCTCAAGACCCGTACCGAGTATCTTAATGTGTAGTCCTTGAATTAAACATAAACTAATTCAGCACAAAAAGGTAATGGTCATAATAAGATAGTTTAGTTTTCCAATAAATCTCTTGTACAATCATGAATCATGCAATAGCTCTCCTTGATCTAGTACAAGTCTGGAGTTTGGATCCATAGATGATGAGATATACATACATACCAACATTCATGTTTCTAATAACATATCCAAAGCATATTTCTGTTGGGATAAATAGATGTCTTTTTTCCATCAGATGATATTTATCCAGATGAAGTATCTGAATGGTCCAAGATGTCCTAAAACTTTTTCTAGATGAACTACTTTAAATCATGAATCTTAGAAGAATCATCTCCACTGATCATAATTAATATAACTTAGTTCTGAGAAAATTCAAAAATGGAATTTTTATAATGATGGTAGAATGTAATGGTCCTAATTCAAAATGTAATATTTTTATGAATTAATAAAAATATTTCTTTATCAAAAAAATTCAATTTATTTTAAAAATTATGTGTTATTTTTCACAAATTTTTTCATTTTTATTTCTCCATTTTCTTCAATTTTAAGTTAACTCGTTAACCAACAACCATTAACCATTTCATTTAAAACTGAATTTTTTAAAAAAATTTAAAATTAACCTCATTACATCTTTGAATTATCATCTTTAAACCAGGTCTAAACTTTAATTCAACACTTAAAAATTTCTAAGTTATACTCAATTTCTCAAAACCTGACATTACGCCACACTACCCCTACTACCTTAATAACATGAACATACTAACCCCACTTAACCTTATACTACTTAAACACTATAAACTCCCTCACCTAAGCATCTCTCTCTTCCATTCAGCCACCACCCACTCAAACTCTCTTTAGCTCTCCCTAAAAATCCAAATCCCCCTATCAACGCCGTTATCACACCCTGATCTCCCTGAAGAGGTATGTTCCCTCACCTAGAATTTATTTATTTGAGTAAATGAAGTCCAATGTTTTTAAAACAAAGTTTATTCTAATTAATTAAATTGTGCTTACTTTGAATATTAATGTGAATTTAACACCATGAATGGTGTGAACTCTTGATTGGCTAGTGCAATTGTTAATCTAAACTTGATGACAGTTCCTGTAAAAATTGGCGATGTGTTCATGCTAAAATCAATTGTAAACTATGCGTTTGGTTAAATTTGATCTCAGACTATGATGTCTAAACACTGTTTAAAATTTTGTCTAATCTCGACATGCAAAACTATAGTACCATGCTTAATTTTTAGGCTAAATGGGTAATGGGTTTGAGTTCGGCCAATGTAAAGTTGTTAATACTTTGCTTGATTTTTGGCTTAACCCAATTGTGGGAATCTGAAGATCTTCGGCATGTAACATAATTTGAATGTAAAATGACCATGTAGCATAACCTTTGAATTTGAATTTGAACTTGTGACTGTTGAATCTTCGTGTTATTTGAATGCCCCATAACATCGCATTTCATCAATTCCTGCAGCTTTTGAGAAATCCGCTCGAATCAATTTTTGGCAGCAATGTAATTTGATTGTGTATCATGCATCTGCTTGTTTATTTGGCTTGGCATGTAACTTATTCTATAAGGGTCCATTTCTTTTTCCCCCTCTTTCTTTTTTCCTTTTCTTTTTTCATTGGGCCCAACTCAAGGTGTCCAAATGGCCCGCGGGCCCGAGGCCCGGCCCGCCCGGCCCGGTCAACGGGCCGGCCCAGGCCGGGCCCGGTGCCGTTGACCGGGCCACAGGCCTGGCCCGGCCCGGAGCCCGGGCCGGGCTTCCGGGTGCCCAGCCGGCCCGGCCCGGCAGCGGGCCCGGGCCAAGCCCGGGCGATGCTTTCTCCGGGCCGGGCCGGCCCGGCCCGCCTGCAACGGTTTTATGACCGTTGCATTTTTTTTATTTTTTTTTAAAATTTAATTAAAGGGGGCAGATTTTTATGGGGGGCTTTTGGTAATTTCTTTGGCTTTTGACCAAAAATACCCCTCCCAACGGTCATAAATGGCTATTTTGGAGAGGTATTTTGGGTATTTTACACCGAAAAATCCCTATAAATATCACCCCACCCCTCTCATTTTTTTCACAATTCTCATACTCTCAAATTCTCAAACTGTCTCAAACTCTCTTAAACTCTCTCATACGTTCAACTGTTCAAGCAAGCAAGATCAACCTCACTCAAGCAAGATTCGCGGCCCAAATCGTTATTGCGCTCATCTTCCTCCGATGTCAGCATCATCTCAGTTCAATCCGCTGTCAACAAATCAGGTTCCTAAATTTTTAGAATAATGTCGGGACCAAACCGTAGGGGCCGGCCTCATACTTTCTACCTCAACACTGAGGAGGAAGATAACTTTGCCATGATGAGGGATAACATCCCAGAAACCCAAAATTATGACCATTTGGAAATGTCCCAAAATGAACGTACTGAATCGTTTCAGTACCCAAATATGCAACCTGCCTATACCATGTCTGCACAAACCTCTTCTGTACACGCGGCTACACAATCACAACCTACTCCTTCTGCTGGTCCACCTACACAAGTAACACCACCAACCCAACCCAGATCAACAAAATCTGCGGTTTGGGAGCACTTTTCAATTGAAACTGTCCCGGGCAGAGGCACGCGGGCAGTTTGCAAAATATATAGATCGGATTTTACTTGCAAACCTTCTGATGGCACAACCCACCTAAAGAGACACTATGCCTCTCACTTAAAAAAGGACCTTAAACAGACCACACTAAACTTATCTGGCGCTTCTTTCTCTTTATCAAATTTCTCATACTCTACTGAGACTTTGAGAAAAGAGATGGCACGATTTGTAATATGTCAAGAATTACCATTTACTTATGGGGAAAGTTCCGATTTATAAAGATTAAATCAGTTGGCCCTTAACCCTGCCTTTAGAAGAGTGCCTAGAAACACTCTTCGAAGAGATGCTATGGCAGCTTTTGAAGCTAGTAAAGCTAAATTGATTGAAACTTTTGCAGGCCTAAAATCTAGAATAACGCTGACTTCTGATATTTGGACCACAAAATGGGGTGCATCATATCTATGTGTTACATCTCATTATGTAGATAATTCATACTTGCTGAATAAAATGATTATTGGTTTTAGAATGTTAGCGGAATCACATTCTGGTGGTGCTATTGCTAATGTAATAATGGATGTTATTCATGATTTTAATATTGCAGACAAAATTTTTTCAATTACGTTTGATAATGCATCTAATTACACTAGTTCAATTAACGTTTTAAAAAGATCTTTGCCCCTTGATGTGGTCGAGTTGTTCCATCAAAGATGTGCATGTCACGTCTTGAACTTGATAGTTCGTGATGGACTTGCCACTTGTTCACCGTATTACCAAAAAATTAGAAATCTCATGTTGTTTATTTATATTTCTGGCCCTAGACGACTTCAGTACAAACAACTGTGTCGTACTAGACAAAAACCATACCTGTCATTTAAATTTGATGTTGCATCAAGGTTGAACTCAACTTACTTAATGCTGCGATCCATGCTTAAAAATAGAGAGCAAATTACAGATTATGCACTTACATATTTTTCACATGATCCTGCTTTTGACATTACTGATATAGAGTGCTTAACTGTAGAGCATCTGCATGACTTTTTGGAAGCTTTTTTACTGCTTCAAACAAATTTTCTGGGGTTTACTACCCAACATCTTATTTAGGATTAGAACAATTAGTTTTAATTTCTCATCAGATATCTACGCATAGAGAAAGTACACACCCTGCTATAATGCCTATGATAATTGAAATGTCTGCAAAACTTACTAAGTATTGGTATCCGGTTCCTCTTCTTTACTCTTTATCTAAAGTTTTTGATCCTCGTTTTAAGGAGGATGCTGCACTAGGTTTATAAGAACTGTATTCTGAAAACATGGGATTCTCCCATGTTGAATATGTATCTGCTGCTAAAAATAGCTTAAGAACTTTGTATGCATCTTATGAGGCTAAATATGGTAATGTTTCACACCATTCATCTGTCTCTGCTAGTGCTTCTGCTTCGGCGTCTAGTAAGATTCACCAAATGTTAGGAAATAAGAAACAAAAAACCGTTAGTTCGGATTGTTCTACTAGTGAACTATCCAAATATTTAGCTAATCCATTTCCCTTTTCGGAGGAAGCCATGGATGATGAGTATTTTGATCCTCTTGCCTGGTGGAAAGGGTATGAATCTGTTTATCCTATTCTTTCCATTATGGCACGAGATTTGTTATCTGTACCTATTTCTACAGTTGCTTCGGAGTCTGCTTTTAGTGCAGGTGGTCGCGTTCTGAGCAACAAGAGATCGCGGCTGAAGGAAGACATTGTTGAAGTAGCGGTATGCGCGAAGGATTGGTTCCATGCTGAAAGCCGCTCACAGAACAAGGACCTATCTGAAGATTCCGATGAAGAAGCTGAGTCATAAATTTTTATTGTCTAAGTTGTATTTTTTTTCAGTTTTGGCCATTGTATGAAGGGTAAGGTTGGCCGATGTAAGTCACCCCTTCAAAAAAGTTTTTAAGTAATAAAATTTAAAGGTTCAACCCGGGACCTTAGGAAAATTTCGGGCTTAAATATCTACTTCCAAAGAAACTTGAATGTTAGTTATTAGGAAAATTTTTATTACTTAATTATCTACTTGTTCACATTATGACTTATTATTTTAGTATTTAAGGGTTATTTATCTACTTAGGGTAAGTTGTAAATAAGTAGAATATTTTAATATTTTTAAATATTTTTTAGATTTTTTTAACCAAGTTTCAAATTTTTTTTAATTTTTTTAATTTTTTTTTAAAAAAATCTGTTGGCCCGCGGCCCGGCCCGGGCTCGGGCTAGGCCGGGCCGCGGGCCAGGCTTCCGCCCACCCGGCCCCCTCCGGGCCGGGCCGGCCCGGCCCGGCCTCCGCCGGCAGCCGGGCCCGCCCGGCCCGGAGCCCGGCCAAAGCCCGGCCGGGCCCGGGCCGGCCCGTTGGACACCTTGAGGCCCAACCCACTTACCGAAGCCCGCTGAGCTCTCCCCCATTTTCTCCCCCCTCTCATTTCCCGCAACAAGCACGAGCCCCTCGTGGGCTTTTCGACTCGTGCTCTCTCTTTCTCTTGACGCAAGGCCTTGGGGTTTCGATCACGACCCTCTTCTCCTCTCTCACTGTCGCAGCGACAAGAGCCCACACTAAGGCTCTTGATTCGACGCAGCATCCAAGTCCTCTCGCAGCACCCCCCTCACACCTCTGTCCTCGACGACATCGCCATGCTTCCTCGTCCTTCGCTGTAGGTCCTCCGACTGTATAAATCCCATCTCCTCCCCTTTCTTCTTGGTTACGAAGCTCTGTAAGTAATTTTCTATAATTTCGAAGCTTTTCGTCTGATTTCTTTAATCCGTTCCTTGCGGGATTTACTGTGGCTTCGGTTCTTGATTTCTTTGGTTTTTCGACAACGATTTCGGTAGACTATATCCACTTACTTCAGTTTTTAATTTCAATTTTACGCGAGAGAGGATGATTTGGGAGAATAAAGTAGGGTTTGATTTCCTACAATTGTCTCGTGGGGTTGGTTCACTTGCTTACTTGTCGTGGGGTCCCGGGGTTCTTACTTGAGGTTGTTTTAGGTTTGGCTGTCTGCCTTGCTGTTGTTGTTGGGGTTCGGCTCTTCCTTGCATGTTGCCTTACTGTCTTGGTTTGTTGTTGCTTGTGGTCTGGAGTTTTCTTACTTGAGTTGGGTTTGGTGGCTCCCATTGCTTGCGGCTTTGGGCTCCTTAGGTGGTTGTTGCTTGCGGCTTTGGGCTCTCTGCTGGTTGTTGAGTTGTGGCTGGTCCTCCTTGCTTGTTGTGGGTTGTGGCTGGCCCTCCTTGCTTGTTATGGGTTGTGGCTAGCTTTCTTTGTTTGTTGTTTTGGGTTCTTTGCTTATCGTTCGGTTTGGTAGCGTCCCTTGCATACTATCTTGGGTCCTTGAGTTATTGTTGGGCTCGGCTGGTTTCCTCGCTTGTTGTTTTGGGTTTCGATGTGGTTTACTTAGAATCTGATCCTTCTGGCCTAGAACCTCTAGAGCCATCATGAGTTTGACTTTCGGGTTTTTCTTTATCAAGCAAATATTGTGTTTCCATCGTTTCTTGGTTCATTGCATATAAGTTAGTGTTTTGTTTCTTTTAATATACCAGTTCAACTCTGGAATATCTTGAAATGGAAATATCTCTGCTTTACTTTGTCACCATGCCAGCTTTATTACTATGCCATTTAATTATCTCCTTGAATATGCTAATACTAGGAAGTTTAATATTGTGATTAAATTGTGTAGTCCAAGGGATGTTACTTGTGATATCACTGATGCGGAATGGCTGGTAGAATTGAGATTGGCTCTTACATGTCTGGTTGATATTACATTCAATTATTGTCTATGGACTCCCTCTTGGCTACGTAGTTTACATGATATTGAAGTTAGGCTATATCACGACACTTAAAATGTTAATTAATTAATTTAGCTTGACTCGCCGGGTTTTGGAAAAACTTATTATTGCGGGAGTGCGGAAAAACTTATTAGTTGCAGACATTTAATAATCATAACATGTTACATTTCTGTGCAGTACCACCATTATAATTGTTGCTGTCATATCTTTGTTGTGCATCGTTATCATTTCTGTCTCTTGGTTAGATATTGTCTACTCTATTGAGCAGTGGTGCGACTTTTGTTGCCCCACTAGGTGACACACATGATCATCCGAAGGCGCCTGAGCACGAGGAGTCAGAGCTTCCGGTACATGACTTTGAGCCTAGAGGGCTGCAGGTGAGTGTTGTATTTACGTTTCATTCATAGTGTAAGATTGTGTTGTTATTTCTTGTTCAGAACTGTATTAGCATGTTATTGTGAGTATTTCCTTTCTTTCTGCACTGCTCAACATTGACTCTGGCACATGCAGGACATGCATATAACTGTTATAGATTGTGATGGCACCCGAGGAGCATGGCGTTACATATTCACTGCATGCGCTACATATGAAGAGATTCATTGATAAACATTTAAATTGAAATGTTGATTGATTAATATAGAAATCTATGCTTGTTAATGTTCAAAATGGTATATTTATATTACATCTTGCTAAATTGAAATTACCTGACCGAAGGGATTGAAATCTTATGCTTATTGAAAAGGAAGTGTAAACATAAACAATGCTAATTGATTAACCGAACCGAGATGACACATGTCGTATATTGAATGAATACATGCAGATTGAAATGAATCAGATATTATACTTGCTACCGAACAAATAAATATAATAAACTGTAACACTCAATGTTTGGTGATAGTTGATTGTCGCAGAGGATACGGAAGCAACTGCGTTGATCTATTACATATTATCACCATCTTCCAAAAATGGAGATGTGATCTTTATTAATTATCACTGTCGTCCAAACATGAAGGTGACGTAGAGTTGCCCAGGTGAGTGTCCCGAAAGTAGGGTGACACCATAAGTTACAACCCTTGAATATGAACTTAATGTTAGACTAGAATAACAGAATAGGGATGGAAACCATTCAGCTAGTAACGTTAGATTTTCATATTAATTGTCACGTGTTGGCATTACTTGCTTATTTATTAACTTCTTAGAATACTTCTCCTGTTAGATAGAATATGCATATAAACGGTTAATTAAGATATATAATATTTAAATAAATTCCTAGACTGTGACAGTCTGAGCACTCATTGTCGGATATTTGAATATTTTCATATTTGAAATAGCTATTAGATCCAGATGACAGGTACATCGAGGATGCCATCGATGAAGCAGACCTTGCAGCTGAAGACTTCGCGGAGCAAGATTATGCAAAAGACTGGTTTGATTCTTTTTATGTTTTTCTTTATTTTTATTTTTTTGGTAGTTGATAATGCCCATTCGTGTATGAAACAATAGTATTGTGCTGGACCAGTAAGCCTTCTTCTTTAATGTAGTTTTATTTATCTTTGAAACAGATAGATTGTAATAATTAACTGTTTAATTATTCCATGTTGCGTGTATAAGTTATGCATGTAGAACCTATGGTGTAATAGTTCACTTTCATTTTAGCTTATCGTATTTAAGTTAAGAAGAAAAGGAAAAAAATAAGTATTCTCTTTTTGATTTAAATACGTCACGGGCCCATCTTGTTCCGCCTTTTGAAGTATTATATGAATAGGACGTGACATATACGGAAGGTGGTGTATTTTAGTCTAATATCAATCTACATGTGTTAATATGTAATTTTTGTCGAACTGGTGTGAAAAACTCTTGTTTAGAGCATTCACTTGAAGATGACTTCTTTCTATTACCGCCGGTTAAAACTCAAGACCAACAATTCTTTAAAAAGAATAATGCCAAAATTATTTGCTTGATGAATCATGTTTTCTTCAATTCAATCAAGCTGGTAGCTTCAATAATCCAGATTGAAATTTATCAGTTCAATGTGGTTCAAGGGTTTCTAATTTATTCTTGGATTCTTCAAAAATCAAGCAGGTGAGTGACCAATCTGACCAGTAAGTCCGGTCCGGTCTGGTTTGTAAAAACTAAGGAAAAGCTTAGAGTTGTCTATGGCTATAAGAATATACATCATTAATGGAATTTTTAAGTTCTTTAGTTTGGTCATCAGAATGGTACGAGAGTACGGAGTTTGTGTGATTTAATTGCTTGTTGCTATTCACATACTAGTCTAAAAATTTACTCCTTACATTTTTTCTTTTTGCAAGTAAATATATTTTTAATTTGTTAATACAAGGGGGAAACGGATTTAATTTTTCTCTTGATCTTTATATGATTGGGTAACATTTGCAGTATGCTTCCCGCTCCCGCACATAGATACTCACAAAGTTCGTATAAACCAGGGGAAAGAGAGTTAACAAACTATAGCTGTTTAATTGCTTTGGATACATATTATGATGCAATGGATGCTTTGCTGACTATTTTCTAGTGCGTTAAATGAACCACCACATCATGGAACAAAGCAATCATGCCATGGAGCACACACCACAAGCAAACTTGTTAGCCCTCTCTAAACATATATCCAATGTTCTGGTAGAAGTTATTCTCAACTTTCTCTGAAAGTACATTAGTTTTACATCGTAAGTTTCCCCTATATATATTTCAAATCACATGATGGAAGCTCCCAAAGATAGAGATAAATTCATCACCAAACAAATTTAATGGCTTGAAAGTTTCAATATGTTTAGGGTGTAAAACGAGAGATTCTCCCAGAAAAACTCAATACACCTCAACAATCACAATAACCAGAAACAAAGAATCCACTTACTTGAGTGTTTGATGGCCAAAATGGTTGTCCATTTGACAAAAAAGTAGCCATGCAGGGATCATTGATGCCGATATAAAAAATGTCAAGAATCCTCCACCCAGTCCAGCAAATAAATATGCCTGTAAAAGGAGGACATAAGCTATTTATTGTTGCCTAATAAAATATAAAAATCTCTATTGTCTTATAATTCTAATTATTTCATTTAAGGAGTATTGCAATTGCAATTGCAATTACACAGAACGACGTCTGGTGGACCAACACATGTCCATCAGCATACATATGAGTAATCATTTCATTTTTAGAATTTTCTAACTCTAAAATATCGATGAATTGACTTTTAAAAGCCACATCAATCATATCCATTTAAAAAATTGGATTAATTGATTAACTCTCCGGAACATTCTAAATACTCGCATGCAATAAAATAGAGTAAACAAACAAAAGGAATTCCTCTATTTATAAGAAGTGCTTGAAGATAACACCAATTTAATTTTCTTCTAACATGGTAGATCACACCAAAAGATCCATATTTACTTCCTTTAGTCTGATTGGCTAGATGCATGCACACTTCTTGTTATTAGTGAAAGATTAAATGTAATCATTATTCTGTAGGTGGTTTCATGCTAAGATGACTCTTCAATTCAATGAATGGATGGCTGTTAGCGTTTTATGTTTGGAACCATGTGATGAAAATGAACCTGACACAATCGGAATGCAAAGCACCTCCAAAACTCTGCATTATAATTTTCAATTCATTATGTTTAACCTCAATTTATTCTTTTATTTTTCAGTTTTCTTTATAGGAAGACTTTATCATAGGGGCGAATGTTGTTGTTGTTGTTATATATGTTTTTGCTAAATAAGCCCAATGAATTATGCAATATTATTGTATGCTTGAATTAGCAAACCAATTTGTTTCTTAGGAAGAAAAGCTCAATTAATTGTGCATACAAAAAGGTTGTGGGCAGTGCATATTTAGGGTTTCCCATTTCCTCTTCCTAATATTTCTAGTTCCACCGCTAGCTGCATACAGATGATCTGGAGTATTCCAACAGCCAGATTCCAATATCTCCATCAACTCATACACATGCAAGCACACATGCCCATGTACATGAACTTACACAGTTTGTTTACCGGTTTCGAAATGGAAAATGAGCATGTTGCTTAGCCCTAAGTAAATGAGGACCCCTATCATGGCATCAGATGTCATGTGGAACCAATTAACAAGATTGTGGTGTCATAATTTTATGAGTGTAATCACTTAAACTTCGTGAAATTAGTCTTTCAAAACTTTCACTCAGTGTATCATTGATTTCCAGTAATTCTATTAGGAACTCATTAATAGAAGTGGAAACAAAATCGTGATGAATGTTCTTAAAATGCACCTGAACATTGGAGAAGGGTTCCTATACATAAAGATGGACAAAATTGTTGCACAAGTGTTCTAGATTGTCCATTGAATTAGATTGGGAACACTATCTTCTCTAGGAAGCATTTTAGCATGGGTTAAGACACATGGCTGGAATAAGCAATATTGCTATTTGCTACTTAGAAGGAAGTGGAGGCAGTGCAAACTCGGTCAATTTTCATGAAGGTTTTCATATACAAGTACTTTAAGGCATGATAATCATATTAATAGTGTAGATCATCTGTCGGGATGGTCGGGATGGTCAAGCATGCGTGTTTGGGAAGCGTAGTACAAAATCATTTGCCGTTGGACGTATACTGTTTTTCATGGACATGCACATGCACATGCATATCTACATGTCGTTATATTAAAAATCACATAAGTGACTGTCAGTATAAGTTATGATCCTGTAAGTATCATAAATCTGCACAAGTAATGAGCTGCTCAAGTAGGAATCCCATAAAGATTATGTACCACTGTCATTAAAGCATATACTCCAAGAGCTCCCCAAAAACGAGCTTCACCAGATAAAGCCTGAAAAACCAAAAAAAGCTGTAATAACAACATGCTTTGGATTTCCCACACTTCAGAATTAAAACAGCAACTTGTTAAAATAGGAGGACTAGTCTAGAGGGCAACAAAAAAGCTCGTGGTAACATGTTTCATGCCCAGAAAAAGTATGATATTAAAGACAAAATGTAGCTAAAGAAATTAATCTGAATTCTTAACCTAATCTCTGTATGACGGTACTTGTCGGATACCATTGCCTGACTGCTCGTAATAACAGTCCGAAGCATAAAAAAGTTGGCCATGTATAAAAGTATGTTCTTGGATTGCTCACACAAGACATCGCAGACAGAAATAAAGTGTGAGTATATGGATGATGACAGATAGGGTAAAAATAATCTACCCAAGTTCGATAAGACCAATTATGTGGATCTTATTTTAGAATATCTTCTTAAAATAATGTATAGAGTTCACAATTTAACATAATGGGGAATGGAAGCTTATATGGAGTTAAATGCACTTCCCCTACAGCAAATTCACATTTTTTGCTTTGTAGACATTTCCTAGCTCTAGTGGAATTTGGATGATAATTTCTTTGGTGCCACCTTAAATTTTTAATGATAGTACTAGTACCCATGGATATGCATCTGAAAAGTAAGTTGGGACAGCCAGCATTGCCCCCATGTTTCACTATGATGATTATGTGATGATTAACAACTCAATTAATATTACTTGTGCTAACATCTCCATATATGATCATTGTATGCTATGTGTCCCAATATCACATGATACAAATGAACTTCAATCCTACAGAGATGCTCAAGACTAGCTTAAGAAGATGATCAAGAACTTTCAAGCATTTTATGAAGCTAGAGGCAAGTACACAAAGCATCAAGTGTCTTAGACTCTTTTGTAATGTTAAAGTAGATAAAATAATTTAATATTGGCATTGAGGCATACAAAAAATAGACTTCACACATTTTATGCATTTTTAGCAATTACTCCATTTTCAAGTGTTACAAGCCTCATATCATATAGGTTAGGTGTATAAAATTAAATTAATCACCTAATTTGTTCAAGCATTTTCATACATGAGCATTTGAACCTAGTTCACCTGCCATGTGCATTTTATGTGCTCATGTGCATAGACTGGACAAACCATGTTTGAATGTTGCCGTCTTACAAAAAATCATTTTCTTTGTTTGCATAATGTAAACTGCATGATTGAACCACGTTCGACCGCTAACCATTTCCTCACTCTGTGTTCGCACATTGTAAGCAAAATGATCTAACCAAGTTAGATCGCTACTCAGTATCTCTGTTTTTGCTCATTGTAAGCAAAACAGTCGAACTACGTTCAGATGCTAACCAAATTGAAACTTTGTTTGCACTTTGTAAGATGAATAGTCGAACAATGTTTGACCACTCCTTCGAATCTTACTCTCGAGTAGACACACTGCATACATAATGATGGCTGGAACGGCATTCAACTGTTGTCATATTTTGACTTTCCGCCTGCATACAGACCAGTAGATTGCTAGTCTCAAGCGTCATGTGTCGTTTCCTTGATTTTGTGCACCTTCTCTTTACGAAATCCTATCAAGCTACATACCATTGGAAAGCTCATGATGTTTGTCATCGTTTGTTCTTAATTGTCTATATTCCTATTTCATGTTTGTTTTTTTTTGATAAACCTATTTTTAATCTACCCCTTCATGTTTTTGGTTGTACTTGCTTTATATAAAGTCTTTAGCCTGGCATTGACAAGTTCTATTAGGTGTGCATCAAATGGGTCTTTGTTGAATACTTAGGACACCAAAAGGTTATCATTGTTATGATATTATACCGCATATGTATTATGTGTCTACTGATGATGCATTCAATGAGTATATACCAGATTTTTAACTAATTCAGTGATCTTATCTTTCTCTTCATCTATTTCACAATTGGTGTTTAGTAATTGAGTTATATACATGTCTATTGCATTTATACTAGATATCAAGAGATGCTACCATTAGTGTTACCCTCATTAATATACCATGTATAGCTGTAAATCCTGATCAGTTCACTACTAGTTCCACCTGACTCTGCACTATCAGATTTAGATCATCCAATTGTTTTTCGTAAGGGTAAAAGGTTGACCATTTTACATCATTTATCTTATTTTGTCTTTTATGATTGCCTTACATTTCTTTTTAGCATTTTGCAGTTATTAGTTTTTGTTTCTATACTGAAAACTTATCAGGAATCATTGAAAAAATCAGTATTGGAAGCATGCTATGGATGAGAAAATGTATGCATTTTTGTGTGTGGAACATGGAAGTTAGTTTCACCTCCTTATGGAGATGATGTACGGACCAACCAGAGAAGCTTGAAGTATCGGTTAGAGCAGTGCATGGTCACAGATGAGCATCAGAAGTGGCTCTCCAAGCTGGTGCATTACACGTTCGAGATTCAGTATAGGCCAGGCTTGGAGAACAAAGAGGTTGACGCCTTATCCCGCAGAGAGGAGGTGGCAGAGGTGGCAGCGATTTCAGTGCCTGTCTTGTTGGACTGGGAGTTGATAGGGAGGGAGATAGAGACCGATGAGGGACTGGCATTGATACAGGAGGTGCTACATCAGGGGTCTACGAAATATCCTGGATACACACTGAGTGCATAGAGGCTGCTGTACCAGGGGCTGTTGGTGCTACCGCGGACTTCTTCCCCATATACCGATGATCTTTCAGGAGTTCCACGACAGTTCAGTGGGGTGACATTCAGGAGTTCAACTCGCTAGGGAGTTGTACTAGCCAAGGATGAAGAGTGACATCGTAAGGATGGTAGCGGAGTGTGACGACTGCGAGCGTCACAAATATTTAGCGATGACACCCGCAGGATTACCTCAGTCACTAGCTTTGCCAGAGAGGGTTTGTGAGGATATCAGCATGGGTTTCATCAAAAGGCTACCACGATCTGAGGGCTTCACTGTCATATTTGTTGTGGTGGACCGCCTCAGCAAATATGCTCATTTTGTTCCCTTGCGGCATGTGGCGTTCATGAAGGAGATCGTTCGCCTACACGGGTTCCCTACCTCCATTGTTTCCGACCGAGATAAAGTCTTCCTGAGCAGTTTTTTGAAGGACTTGTTCAAGTTGCAGGGGACAAATTCAAGAGAAGCACGACCTATCACCTGCAGACTGACGGCCAGACGGAGGTGGTGAATAGGAGCATTGAGACCTATTTGCGCTGTTTTGCTTCAAAGTCGCCGAAGCAGTGGGCCAAGTGATTGGCTTGGGCGAAATATTGGTATAACACGTCTTACCATTCAGCGACGCAGTGTACACCCTTTTGCTTCCTCTATGTATGGGATCCCCCGCATCTGATTCATTATCGTCGCAGCTCGACCCCAGTGTCTCAGGTGGATGAGTACTTGGAGAAGAGTAATGGAGTGCTAGAGGAGCTGAAGAAGCACTTGTTGAGGGCGCAACAAATCATGAAGGCCAAGTCAGATGAGCACATGAGAGATGTGGAGTATGAGGTGAGGGACATGACTTATCTTAAACCGAGGCCATATAGACATAAGACTTTGGTGCACCTGATCAATGAGAGGCTGGCGGCCCGTTATTATGGTCCATTTGATGTTGTAGCTAAGATTGGGAAGGTGGCGTACCGCTTGAATCTACCGACGACATCCACCATCCATCCAGTGTTCCACGTGTCACAACTATGATGTGCCTTTGGAGACCGCACTCTCTCACCTACCCTTCCACCCACCTTGACCGACAACATAGAGGTATTGCTAGAACCACATGAGGTGTAACGACCCGCTCCCCGGTGCCGTCATAATTGAACCAGTTATTGCAGGTCCTGCAGGTGCCAGTGAAATCAACGTGGAGCAGTGCAGAAAGAAATGAAATATTCAAAACATGACGCAACACAGTGCTGAACATAGAACTAACAATACTATCTACACTACAACTGAAACGTAAATATAATACTCACCTTCAGCCAGCTCAAGTCTTAATGTACTGCACCGGAAGCTCTGACTCCTCGTGCTCAAGCGCCTCCGTTGAACCTGTGCGTCATCTTGTTGGGGCAACAGAAGTCGCACCACAGCTCAATAGAGTAGACAATATCTAAACATACAACAGGAAAGTAATGGTGCACAAAAAGGAGATATGACATCAACAGATATAATGGTACGGTATAGAAAAGTATCGTGGTATGATGCTTAAATGACTACAAACTACTGCAAGATGGTACTCACTAAAGTGAACCAATCCTACGCCGTGAATTATGAGGGAGAGTACAGTGTGCAACACGAAGAGCTTCTTGAGACCGCAAGCGTGCTATCTCGGGCCAAGTAACAGACTACTCAGGATCCATTCAACCGTAAGTCCATGGAAAGTGATAGTGATACGATCTAGAGGATCGATCAATTAATTTCAGATTTAAAGGGTGGAAAAATATAAAAAGAGGGATTTTTATGAAACTTTAGATTGCGAAGAACTAATAATCGATATATAAATGAGTCTCTTTCGAGAGGAGACTCGCTCTCCTAGCTTTTGTTGCACGGAACAAAGCCTAAAACCTTCACACAAGATGCCTACAATTGTTCTTCACAAAATAAGCATAAGAAAATAAAAGACGGCTAGCCCTAATAAATAGAAAAGATGGGATTTACTAATCTAGACTGAAAAGACTAGAATACCCCCTAGACTAACCCCCCTACGTGGTACCACGCCTCCTACGCTGCATGTAAGTCACCAAAGGTGGGTGAGTCTCCCCATGTGGGCCGCCGGCCGTGGAGAGATGCAGGTCCGCATCAATACCCCCCCTAAAAGAGCCACCTTGTCCTCAAGGTGGAAGTCGGGGAACTGCTCCTGGATCACTCGATATGCCTCACATGTCGCATCGCAGTCCGACAACCCCGCCCAGTGTATCAGCACCTCTCTCTGCCCGCGCGGCCCCTGACGAACAGCTCGAACCTCGAGTGGCTCCAGCATCACCTCCATCTCTTCAGTAAGTGTGGGCGGTAGGGTAGAAGACACTGTCTGCTCCCCAATAGCTCGTCGAAGCTGCGAAACATGAAAGACGGGGTGTATCGTCGCAGTCGATGGTAGCCTCAGCCTGTAAGCCACCTGGCCGATCTTGGTAGAAATCTCAAACGGCCCATAGAATCTCGCTGACAGCTTCTCGTTCCGCCTCCTCGCTAGCGATCTCTGTCTGTAAGGCCTCAGCTTCAGATAGACCATGTCGCCCTCCTGAAAGTGCACATCCCGCCGATGCCCATCCGCCCTAGCCTTCATCACCTGCTGAGCCCGTAATAAGTGCTTCTTCAGCTCCTCCAGTATGCTCTTCCGCTCCCTCATATAGTCCTCTATCTGGGAGACCGGTGTCTGTCTCTCCCCAAATTGAAGTAGCTCTGGTGGGTCCCTCCCATATAACACCCGAAAGGGTGTCGTCCCTGCTGCTGAGTGGTACGAAGTATTGTACCAATACTACGCCCATGCCAACCACCGATACCACTGTCGTGGTGTCTCCGACGCAAAGCACCGCGGATACGTCTCTATGCTGCGGTTCACTACCTCCGTCTGTCCGTCGGTCTGAGGGTGATAGGCGGTACTCCTCTTCAACACTGTCCACTGGACACGAAATATCTCCTGCCAGAACCCACTCAGGAACACCTGATCTCTGTCTGTGACGATGGAAGCTGGGATCCCATGTAACCGTATCACCTCTCGAGTGAAGGCTGCAGCCACTGAAACCGTCGTGTACGGATGTTTCAATGGTATGAAGTGGGCGTACTTGCTCAACCTGTCCACCACCACAAAAATCACTGAGTACCCCTCTGACCTGGGAAGCCCGTCGATGAAATCCATCGTCACCTCCTCCCAGACCCGCTCAGGTAGTGCTAAAGGCTGCAAAAGCCCGGCTGGCGCCATGACCATGTACTTGTGACGCTGGCACACGTCACAAGCGGCAACCAAATATGCTATCGCTCTCCGCATACCAGGCCAATAAACCTCCCGGGACATCCTCATATATGTCTGCTGCACCCCAAAATGTCCCCCAACCACCAAACTGTGGAACTCCTGAAATAATGCGGGTATGAATGCGGACGCCCGCGGCAATGCTAACCGCCCCTGGTATAACAGTCTCCGCCCCTCTTGGGAGCATCCCTTCGGGGTCTCCCCGCCTCTCTGCAACTGCTCACGAATCTGTTTCAACTCCGGATCAGCCTCGGCCTCCTGCAGCATGGGCTCCCCATCTATCCACACGGACAATGAGAGTGCCCTCAAGTGCACCCCTCCTCTCTGCGCGATAAGGCGTCTGCCGCCTTATTCTCCAACCCCGGTCTGTACTCAGTGGCGAACCGGTACCCTACCAGCTTGGATAGCCAGCGCTGGTGCTCCTCTGTCACCAGCCTCTGCTCCAGCAAATACTTCAAGCTATGCTGGTCTGTCCTGACCACGAACTCCCTGCCCATCAGATAGGGTCTCCACTTCTGAACTGCCAGCACGATTGACATCAACTCCCTCTCGTACACAGACTTCAGCCGTGCTCTAGCTGAGAGCACCTGGCTGAAGTAGGCTATCGGCCGCCCTAACTGCATCAGGACCGCCCCCAACCCTACGCCCGACGCATCAGTCTCCACAACGAACGTGACGCTGAAGTCGGACAACGCCAAGACTAGTGCTGTGGTCATCGCCTCCTTCAAGGCCTCAAAGGCCTTGGCCGCTTCCTCTCCCCACTGGAGCCCATGTTTCTTCAGCTGATCTGTCAGTGGGCGGGCAATGGTGCTGTATCCCCTCACGAATTTCCGGTAGTAGCCTGTCAGCCCGAGAAATCCTCGCAGTGCCCTCAGAGAGGTGGGTACCGGTCAGTCCAACATCGCCTCTATCTTCGCCCGGTCTGCTGCTACCCATGCGGCATACCACATGCCCCAGATACTCTATCTGCATCTGGCCGAAACTGTACTTCTTTCGGTTGGCATACAGCTGATGCCTCAGTAAGTCCCGAAACACTACCTCCAGATGGCCCACGTGCTCCCCCATGGTCCTGCTGTAGACCAAAATATCGTCAAAGAAGACGAGTATGAACCTCCTCAGGAACGGCCGAAAGACATCGTTCATCAATGCCTGAAATGTAGAAGGAGCATTTGTCAAGCCAAACGGCATGACGAGAAACTCGTAGTGACTCTCGTAGGTGCGAAATGCTGTCTTCGGCACGTCCTCTGGCCTTATCAGGATCTGGTGATACCCCGCCTTTAGGTCAATCTTGGAGAACACCACTGCTCCATGCAGCTCATCTAGCAGCTAGTATATAACAGGGATAGGGAACTTGTCAGCCACTGTCTCCTTGTTCAGCGCCCGGTAATCTACGCAGAAGCGCCAACTCCCGTCCTTCTTCACCAAAAGTACCGGGCTCGAGAACGGGCTAACGCTGGGCTGGATCACCCCAGCCTGCATCATCTCACCGACCATCCGCTCTATCTCATCCTTCTGCACGTGGGGGTAGCGGTAAGGGCGCACACTCACCGGTGCTGCGCCATCCCGCAAAACTATCGCATGCTCGTGCCCTCTCACTGGTGGTAGCCCATGTGGGTCCTGAAAGACCTCCTGGTACTGTCCCAACACCTGCTCCACCTCCTCGGGAACCCCTGTCTGCGGCTCCTGCTCTGCTCCCGCTACACGGCACTCCACCAAGTACCCCTCCCCCTCTCTCCGTAAGGCCCGAGTGATGGCCTTGAAGGCCACCAGCAATAAACATAGGGTCGGGTCTCCTGTGAGCACCACCGTCCGGTCCCCCTCCTCAAAATCCATCCTGAGGCGCTTCCAGTTCAGCCGCATGTCCCCCAGCTTCTTCAGCCATTGTACGCCCAGGATGACGTCAACATTGCCCAACTCCAGGGGCAGGAAATCCTCCATGATCTGCACTCCCTGCAAGGTCAGGCACAAACCCTTGCAGAGCCCCTTACTCTCCTCCATCTTCCCTGTCCCGAGCAGCACGGTAAACTTCTCCTGCGTGCTCAACTGCAGCCTATGTCTCTCCACTATCCGGCTGGAGATGAAGTTGTGGGTGGCCCCACTGTCGATCAGCACTGTCACCGCCGTGTCTCCTAACTGCCCCGACAACTTCATGGTGTGGTTCGGAGTGAACCCCACCACAGAGTTTAGGGACACCTATGCGAAGTCTAGGTGAGACTTCTCCTCCTCCACTGGCGCCTCCTGCTCCACCTCGAACTCCTCCTTATCACCACCGTACCCCTCCTCGTCTGGTACCATAATGATCTGTAGCAGGTGACTAGCACACCGGTGTCCAGGGGTGAACTTCTCGTCGCAACGAAAGCACAACTCCTTGGCACGCTTCTCCCTCACATCCACCTCTGTCATCCGTCGCCCTAGGGTCGCAGGGCGGCTCTCTCCTCTAGCCTCTGGTGCAGCTGTGGGTGCTCTCGGTGCTGCCGCTGAGGGGGTGGGGCGGGACCCCTGGGTCCCCCAAGCTCCACGTATCCTCCTCTCCTCCGCATGCTTCTCCTCCGCCTTGTGGGCCAGGCGAAGGACATCCTCCAGTGTCCCCGGACTCTGCATCCTCAACTCCGCTCGTATAGAGGGCTTCAGCCCCCTCATGAAATTCCCAATCATCACCTCGTCGGTCACCCCCTTCACCCTACTATTCAGCATCTTGAACCTCTCCATATAATCCCTAACCGTCCCCTCCTGCCTCAAAGCAGATAACTGCTCATAGAAATCTCCCATTGGGGTCTTCTGGAACCGGTCTAGTATCAGTGCGAATAGCTCCTCCCAAGTGCGAAAGGGGGTCCGCGCCACCTTCCATCTGTACCAGGCCAACGCCTTGCCCTCGAAATAGATTCCGATGGCCCTCAGAACCTCCTCCTCCGTTAACCTCATCACCTGGAAGTAATGCTCCGCCCGATAGATCCACCCGTCCGGATCTGTGCCGTCAAAAACCGGCATCTTCAGCTTCATAAGGCGGTGATCTGCATTGATGTCCCCATGTGGTCCCCCATCTCTGCCGCGGTCACCCCCACGGCCGAATCCTCCGTCGCCTGCCTCAACTGGTCCTCCCCCGTCCACCCCGTACAACTCCTCGGGCCAAACGGGTCTCTCCCACACCTCAGGCTGGTAATGGTACCCGGGAAACTCCTACTGTCGCGCCAACCTGGGCCCTCCTGGCCCTCTGCGTGGCTGTACTGGTGCTGCCTGGCCCCCAAAATATCCTCCCGGGCCTTGTCCCCGCCCCGGAAAGCCATCAAACGTCTGTCTCGGATCAACCTGCGGCCTCAGTACCTGTGGATGAGCCTCTGGTCTCCAAAATTGGGCTGCTGGAGCCCCAATCGTCGTGTCTCGGGCCCATCCGCCTCCGTCTTGCCCCCAGGGGACTGTCTGCGCTAATGTGGGCCCCTAGGGGGCTGTTTGCGTCGTCACGGGCCCCCAGGGGGCTGCCTGCACTGCGGCAGGCCCCCATGGGTCGACTGCAGGCCGGTTTGGGCCTGCTGGGACAGCGGCAGGCCCGAACAGGCCTGCCGAAGTCACAACAGGCCCGTCCGGGCCTGCAGCTGCTGCGGCAGGCCCACTGGGCCCTGCCGCAGCCTCGTAAGGCCCAATTGGGCCTGTCGCAGGCTGCGCAGGCCCGACATGGCCTGCAAAGTGCGCTGCAGGCCCTGAAGGGCCTGCCGTGCTCGTCGCAGGCTCGGATGGGCCTGCCGAGCTTGCCGTAGGCCCAGGGGGGCCTGCCGCCCTGTTCCAAGGGCCCCCGGCCCCTCCATGCGCCTGTCCGGACCCGCTAGGGTTTGCGGCGGCTGCGATTTGCTACAGATTTGTCGCCGTAGCCGTCGCCCTCTCCGGTTGCTCCCGATTTGCCGATTCAAGCGTCGATTCTCCTTGGTTTTCCTTGAATCTTCTTGCCTCGATCTTCTCCTCTCTCCATCGTTAGGGCTTGAAGCATAGCTTTAATCTCCGGAATCGACGACGTGGCATCCCTCAAAAATTTCAGATCTGAAGTTGCCTCCTTTAACCCTTGGATATCACGTCCCGTTTGCGTGACGTCTCTTCTCATAGCCTGAAGTTCAATTTGGATGTCCTCCTGCGAATGGGCGTGATCTTTGATGGACTCCCCTAGGGTTTTCTTCAATCCCTCAATCTCCCGGTTGAACTCCTCTCGAAGCCCTTGCACCTTCTCATCCACGCCATCCGCCTTTGATCTCATGCTTGTCGCCATCGGATCTCAATGCTCTGATACCAATTTGATACGATCTAGAGGATCGATCAATTAATTTCAGATTTAAATGGTGGAAAAATATAAAAAGAGGGATTTTATGAAACTTTAGATTGCGAAAAACTAATAATCGATAGATAAATGAGTCTCTTTCGAGAGGAGACTCGCTCTCCTAGCTTTTGTTGCACGGAACAAAATCTAAAACCTTCACACAAGATGCCTACAATTGTTCTTCACAAAATAAGCATAAGAAAATAAAAGACGGCTAGCCCTAATAAATAGAAAAGAGGGGATTTACTAATCTAGACTGAAAAGACTAGAATATCCCTAAACTAACCCCCCCTGCGTGGTGCCACGCCTCCTACGCCGCACGTAAGTCACCAAAGGTGGGTGGGTCCCCCCATGTGGGCCGCCGACCGTGGAGAGATGCGGGTCCGCATCAGATAGTATCGTAAACTATCATACCTGATCGTGGGATGAAAATCCTTCCAGACATGGCCAAAAGACAGACCCCAGTTGCTCCCGCACTCTCACAATCATAAGTTTTTCCAAAACCTGACGAGTCAAGCTAGATTAATTAACATTTTATTTTGAGTGTCGTAATGTGAGTTAAGGTTAATATCACGTAAACTACGTAGTCAAGGGGGGTCCATAGAGACTGATCGGATGTAGTAACCGGGCATGTCCAGAGTCAATCTCAATTCCACCAGTCATTCACTATCGTGTCATCACAAGTATCATCCCTTGGACTACGCAATTTAACACAATATTAAAATCATGGTACTAGCAAACTCAAAAGATAATGAAATGACATGATAGTAAAACTGGCATGCGATAAAGCAATGCATGGATATTTCTCATTACATGATATTCCAACCTGAACTGATATTAAAAGAATCAACACCAATTGTTTCATGCAATGAGCCAAGAAATGAAGAAAATATAATAATTGCTTGATAAAGAAAGGCCGAAAGTCAAACTCAAAGTGGCGCTAGATTTTCTAGGCCAGAAGGATCAGATTCCAAGTAAATCACAACGAAACTCAAAACAAGCGAGGAAACCAGCCGAGGCTAACAATAACGTAGGTACCCAAGACAACACGCAAGGGAAGCTACCAAACCTAACAACAAGAAAGAACCCAAAACAACAAGCAACGAAAGCCAGCCACAACCCACAATAGGC
This sequence comes from Scilla litardierei, assembly GCA_030789695.1. Classification (NCBI taxonomy): domain Eukaryota; kingdom Viridiplantae; phylum Streptophyta; class Magnoliopsida; order Asparagales; family Asparagaceae; genus Scilla; species Scilla litardierei. Next base: position 75,108,024 of record CM061138.1, on the reverse strand, counting down.
AAGGCACCCGACGACAAGCAAGGAGGGCCAGCCGCAACCCAACGACAAGCAAGGAGGGCCAGCTGCAACTCGACAACAAGCAAGGATGGCTAAACCGTAAACAAAAAAGCAACCCGAACCCCACAACAGCAATGGAACCCAAACCCGCACGCAATGGAACCCCAAACAACAAGCAAAGCCAACCGAACCCAAACACCAAGTCAGGAACCCCAATAACAATCAAAAAGGTTACCGAACCAAACATAAGCAAGCAGAAAAATCAGCAGCAGCCATCAGTCAGCAAGGAGCCCAAAGCCGCAAGCAAGGAGAGCCACCGAACCCCAATTCAAGGAAGGAAACCACAGACCGCGGGCAAGGGAAAGCCACGAACCCAACACAAGAAAAGAAAGAGCCAGCCGCAAGCAGAACAACAAGCAGAAGACCCAACTGCAACCAACAACAAGCAAGAACCCTCAAACAGTAAGCACAGAAGGAAATTGAAATTAAGGAAGTATAGGGGATAGCGTCTACTTGAAATCGTAGCTGAAAAACCAAGAGAATTAAGAACCGAAGTCCAAAACAACGAACAAAGGATTCAGCCGAACCCAAACATCAGTAGAAAAGGCCAGCTGCAACCATTAGTCAGCAAGGAGCCCAAAGCCGTAAGCAAGGGAAGCCACCGAACCTCAAATTAGCAAGGGATGGACAGACCGTAAGCAAGAAGAGCCACCGCACCTCAAAACAGTAAAGAATGGATAGACCGCAAGCAAGAAGAGCCACGAACCCAACACAAGCAATGAAGGCCAATGCAGCAAGCAAAGAAGAGCCACCACATCCAATCAGCAAGCAAGGAGGGCCTTATTGGAGGCGGATGAGCCCCAGAGGAGGACAAAAGGCATGAGGGGACTGCGAGAGGACGAGAGAGAGGGCGGGGGTGTTGCTGCCACAGGAGAGGGACGGAGGGGGCTATCGCGTCGCTGTCGAGAAGGACGAGGGGATGGGGGCGTGGCGCTGCTCATCGCACGAGAGGGGCTCATCGTACGGGAGAGGACGAGGCGCGTGTTGTGTCGAATTAGCGTCGAAGGCCTGAGCAAGGGCTGGCCTTGCTGCTGCGAATGAGATAGAGGGGGGATGCATTTGAAAGCCCATCGAGGGCTCGGTGTCGTCGCGAGATGAGAGGGTGAGAGCTCGATCGCAATGAAGAAGCCCACGAGGGCTCATTCTCGTGAGAAAAGAGAGAGCGGGGAGGGGAGAAATAAAACGAGCCCAGCGGGCTGAGTGGGTCGGGGAAAAGAAAGAAAAGAAAGGGAAGGGGAAAATAGATATGGGCCACTACACGAGGTCAAGTGGATTCGCCAGAGCGTAGCAGGGACCCAGGATGTGCTTATCAGATGGCAGAGACTACAGATTATGACGCCACATGGGAGTCTCACGAGGTGATCGGACGGCAATTTCTAGACTTCCACCTTGAGGACATAGTGGCTCTTTTGTGGAAGTAATGATATGATCATCACCTATAAAAGGAGGTGGCGCGCTGTAACTTCGGCAACTTCAGGGACTAATTTGTAAATTCTGAACTTTGGGTGTTTTTGTGTATAAAGACCAAATCTGTAATTGAGCCTTTTAATAGTCTAGGGCCGGCCATTAGGGGGTATGCTTGATTTATTTGTGAAACCTATTGTCCAAGGTGTCCGCAGACATTACACCAGAGATCTTAGGCTTTCTTCTCGGATTGAATGCTAGGAGAGAGGCTGCCTCTCGAATTGTGGCCGATTATCTTTTATTTTCCGATTCCCCTTAATAAAAATACTTTCTTTTTCATTGTTCTCCCATAAAAATCCCACCTTTATTCCACAAAAAGCTCTAGACATATCAGAGTATTGTTAGTTTATTAATACTTCTTGTGCACTCATTGGAATGTTTTAGTTTGCTACTTCGATATTTGAAGGTGCTCCTAACAATCTTCAGATTAAGTTCCACAATATTCCAAATTAGGCTGCATTTCCAAATGATGGAGGGTTTATTTCTGGTTATTGTGTTTTTGTTGGATGAAAATTTTGATATCCTAAAATAAGAAGCAACCAGTAATCTTTCGATCAAGTCCAAAAATTAAATACATAGCCACAGCAAATGGCGTGTGACTAAAGTATCCGTTGGAAGAACTTGGTTTTCGGCATCCATGGGATATGATTCTTCAAGCTGACATCTATATTGTAAAGAATCTAATATTTCATGAAAGAACAAAACATAAGAAGATTAATAACCATTTTGTTCCAGAAAAGGTTTTGGATGAGAAGAGTGAAATGACATGTCAAATCAAATGCACGGTTAGCTGACATATTCACCAAATTTTTGGATTGTTCTAGGGTAAAATATATCTATATTAAACTGAGAGCATATGCTATATGTGTTCTAACGTGAAGGTGTGTTGGTCTAGTTTAGAAATACGCACTATCTTTTTCTAGTTTTAGAGTTAGAGTCAAATAATGAGTCAAATACGAATTGTCATTCAGATTGTATTTGTCCTGTATTTTTGGCTATATATTATAAACATCAATTTAGTGTTAAGGGGGTTTTAAATAATCCTTTGCTTTTTCTATTGAGTGGTATGATATCCCAACTTTTAGTATACTTGTAAGTATCAATCTTTACAGGAACCCTATAACCCCCTGAAAGCTAGAATTTGCATTCTATCTTTTGCTCTGCACTCTTTAATGATCATAACGCGAAGTTAGGTTTTATGTTAACTAAGTACCTCAATGTTTTCAATTTCACAGAAGAGGATCGCTATAAGAAGATTTTATCATGCTTATTCAATATGCTTATTTGAAACTTCCTAGTTTCCAGAAATTAAATGTAAATCAGTGGCTACAGCAATATGTATATGGCATCCCTTTTTCAAAATGTAACCATCGAAGATAGAAAATATGCAGGCGATATTTCTTTATGAAAAGATTTTTTTAGACACGAAGATGGATCAAAGCTACGGCCATAACTATATTTACATAGTTATAGATAGATGAAAAACAACCTTTATGAATGGAATATAACCACAATAACTCGCAGATGATGCATATTGTCCAACTTGGGAAAATATTGCTCAAATCAATGTAATGAATATAAAATAACAATTCCAGTCAAGACAACTGTGATTTCTAACATGTAATTTGCTTTTTAACGGAAAACAATGTCACAACAAATAGGCAATCCAAGGCCTTGAACATTTGGATAGCCTAAAGTGTCTAGACTGTTACCTAACTATTTAAACAATTCATAAGAGTATATTATTTTCTACAAAAATCAGTCAACAAGAATGTAATCATGATTAAAAACGAATGAAAGAAAGACGACATACAGTTTGTCATTTACTGGTAAATTTGCGAGGAAGGAACAAAACACTGCTACATGTGTCAATAAAAAAAACTTATATGACATGACATAACAATAGCTTATGTGATGTTATAAGACAAAAAATGTTAAACTGATCAACCTAATATAGCAGTCACCCAAACAGAAGAGTGGACTTTCAACTGTGGCACCTGCCTTGGCAAAGCCAAGTCAGACAGGTGACTACTATTCCATATTGCTAATGTACGAACCACGCCACCATGTGATTAAGTTGCACAGACACCTAGGTGAAACCCTTGAGGCAATTCTGGATGGAACACAGTAGTTCCTATGTAGCACAGATACTCCTATAATGAAACCATGTCATGTCGGATGTGTTGAACACACTTGTCCTATGTAGTGTTAATATATATGGCATGTCAAAGTGTCATGTCCATTTTGGGTTAGCAGTGTCCGTGCAACATATGATAGTACCTCTTTTGACACTTTGCTAAATGCTGCATTCTGAAAGAGTGGAAAGAATCCCCATAAAGTTCTTGGAATCAACAAACCGATTAGTGCACTAGGGACAAACATTGAGAATGCCAAGAAGGGGTGAGCAAACCTGCAGTTATTTCGAAATATCAACATGGTGAAAGCATAAAGGAAAAAAATAAAGAAAAATATTTTCATAGCAACAAGATGGCACCAGCGGTTCCTGCAGGAATATATCTGAATGCCTCAACGAGAGCAGTTTGAGAAAACATGAACATCATCTACTAGAATCTAAATGTATATTAGTTCTAAAATGGGGAGATGTCTGTATTTCCTTTTTCTTCTGATATTGAGGTTATTCAATTGTTACATATGTTCTACCTCTATAATCTCACACTATAATAATGGGATCTCCTCTCTGAAAATACAGCAATTCAAGAGCCATAAAAGTTGCACCCTGATTATTTGACTGTAAATTTGAATTTAATTTTTTAGCGTGACAAGTGGAAGTATACTACAAGCATAAGATAAGAATGGTTGTCACGTAATAAAGAACATCAAGACAACTGGAATTAAATAAACCCTAGAAAAGAAAATTGACCAAGTATTCATGGGCCGAATCAACATGATTCTCTTACAACATAGATTTCTCGTAGATTTCATACCACCAACTCAGAAGAAGATAAGCAAAAGGAAACACTTATATTAAGGGTAACTTGCAATCAAACCCTATGTTTTATAGGATACATGTAACTGAACATCACATATGAACAGCACATATCTTTGATACTAACATGTCTTTAAAATTTCTAGTTTCAAGGGGTTTAAGTGGAATTTTTTTTATTAATCAATCGCGGGGCTCAATATTAGTATCAAATATCGAAAGTGTTTAGTACAGGTACCTTGTAAAATACGGTGGTTTGAGTGCAATTTATTCTTACATTAATAACAGCCGCACTTATTTAAGTGGAAATACATATGAGAAAGGATGAACCATACCAACTCATTGCATGGCTTGAGAAAAGCAATCTTACTATTGCGAACACGACTGGAATAATGACTCCAAGGACAATGCTAATAGCATGGAATAGCATTCCTGTAAAGAAACAGACAAAACAGAACACATCATTGGTACATCAAGACCAATTGTAACTCTGTAGAGATAAACAATATAATATGTGTTCTGAGAAAATGACTATGGATGGCCAACATAATGTAAGGAACTAAAAACAATGAAAGCAATCGGTTTGAGAATGACTTTCTGAGTTATGAAAAACAACTGACATACCATATGCGGAGTATATACATTTTTCATTTTCATCTTCTGATTTTCAGCTTTATGGGAAAATCAAAATAAGGAAATGGCTTCTGAAAGTGGCTGAAAAGTATCACTTCCTTTCTACTCTGTAAATTGGCAAAATAACATTTCGCATTATGTTGGGTGAGAGGACAAAGTCTTGGATTGCTCTTCAGATCACTGGTTAATCCATCAAAGGAACCAGAAACACAAAAAAATGTACGAAGACTATATATATTGCTTCAATGTATTTCCTTGATGCCCAACCAATCCTAAACTCCTATGGTGGACATAAATGTTAGTTTTGAAATATTAAGCCAACTACTCAACCATGAAGAAGGTATACCAAAGACAATAAACTATCAAACCACCACGTAGGACATGCATTGCAGACCATGCTTATTGATAACTAAGTTATATTTGAGACAAAAGATGAATATATTTCCAACAAATTCAGCAATACTCCTTATAATGCTATTGCAAACTAAATGTTTCTCCCAAACAAGAGATGCTTCACTAAAACAAGCTAAAATTCACAAAAATATCAAAACAAATGGACCTCTAAAACAAAGAAAACCATAAATAAAAGATAAACTAGCAGAAAACCAGCACAAAAGGTCCATGCCGTTTCACTAGAACTTGTAACCACATATATTCCATGTGGTCCTCGATAACAAAGATCGGATGATTTAGGTCTGTTGGATGTGTTTCCCTAAAATAGTATTATAGAATAGATATATATCAATAGTGTTTTGATCATGCACAAAACCAATTAAAGGGGCTCTCTTGCTTGTAGTGTAGATATTCTTTCTTCCCAAGTTCCTTCCCTCCTTCCATGATAATACGATGTGTACACAGTGTTTTAACTGTTGTCATACTACATATTTCTTGATCTTGGTCTTCGCACAAGGCTAAATAACAGGAAAGAGTATGAAAGAAAAAATCATAACGAATAAAGAAAGTAGCCAATAACCTTCTTTAACACTGTTGACTGTTCATAACTAAGTGGATATTATGTCAATGAACTAAATCGGGTATCATTTAGAACTAATTTTGAATCTTTTTAATTTGATTTTGTTATACCTGATTAGAAGATGGGTTTTTATCATAGAAATAGTATGTTATTTATTTTTAATAGAATGCTTCCTAACCATTTTGGGTTCTTATATGTATTGCATATAGATACTCATGCCATATAGACACTCATACATACACAGTTTCATTTCCTCGTACCTTTTTATAAGAATTTGATGTTTTGCCATGTCAATGTTTATTCATGTCACGTGTCCATGCCCATGCTTCATAGTGCAACACTTGTTAGAGTATATAAGGTCTTATGTAAGGATCAGCAATATACATAAACTTATAATTGATCGAGGAAATACTGTAAATGGTGTTTAAGAAGTGTATAATTCAAAAAATGAAAGCAACTATACATGTTGTGTCCCCACAATATCGTGTTCCATCAGACACTAAATCCATGGTATCAGATAAAAAACCATCATTGATCTTTTTTTACTTAAAAAACTAAAAAATCCTTTGGTTTCACCTTTCAGATGTAGTTCAGAGAATTCTTGCTGCCAACACTTTAATAATCTCTCTTCACATGGGTTTCCTTTAATTTCAGAGAATTCTTGGGTTAACATCCAAATCACGGGTATGGAACTGGATGGTACAACTTATTTGGAGTTCAGATGTAGTCAGAAAGAAAAGAAAATAGGATGCATCAAATGAGGAAATCAAACGGTCTGATATTGAAGATGAGATACACTAAGTGTGAACAGAAAAACTAATTGTGATCTCTTGCCTTTTGGATTTTCCATATGTACCTGAAGGAGAATTAATGGTTGGCTACAATCACATGAATACTATAAAGCGCAGTCAAAAAGGTTCAGTTAGAATATAAACAAATGAGTTGGTTGCAAAGAGATTTACAATAAAAGGAGGGCTGGGATTATGGGATGTCTCCTTTGGTAGCAAAGATTCCCGCTATTTGTGCACTGTTATTTATTGCAACAAAAGATACCCGTTAAAGAAGTAGAATGTTTTTTAAACTGATCGCCACAAGATGCATATATGCCTCTTTTTCCTCTTCAAAAATATGCACAATAAAAGATCCTATTGAAGAAGGCATCAGATGGGCTAAAACAATCTCCTTGGACTTTCTTGGAAGATTTGTTCAGGTAATTAAAGGCGTGGTCATAAAAGTCATGTGAACCATACTCTCTTTTATGAGAAAAGGTAAATTATAGATAGGTATATAAAAAAGGACGATTTTTGAATTAAATCAACAAATTAAAAAATATTTGAAAATTTGACCAACTAAAAAACTATTTACAAATCTCGACCAAGTTCCCTCCACGTCAGCGCCCAGCGCAAGCGCGTATGCTAAGTAGGTCGCTTGGGATTTTGGCCGCGGTTGCCAACCGTGGCCAAACAATTTGGTCGCGGTTGCCAACCACGGCCAACTTTGCAACAACTCCCATTTGCAAGATGACTTTATTAAATTAATTTGTAGCTTTCCCTCATATGCATAAGCTTTGCTGGGTGGTTAGAGCTATTCATTGCATTCATGAGTGGTGCAAGTTCGAATCATGCTTCCCATTTTATTATTTTTATTTTTTTAAATTAACATAAGTGATAAATATTTTTTTAAATTAATATACAAAATAAATATATATTTAGGTAATATAATTTGTAAATGGATTTTAATTTTTTAACTATAAAATGGGAAAGCAGGAGCATTGATATTGTGTTAAAAATGTGTTCTGTAATCTGTTGTTAAAAAATATGTGTAATGCATTGATATGATATACACTTTCATTGAGGTAAAGCTAGTTTGCTTATCAACAAAGTCGACTCAGATTATGCTAATAATTATCTTTTTAAATTAATATAAGTGGATTTTATTTAGATAATTAATATTAATTTAAAAAAAGAAAAAACAAAATTAAATATACTGGAAGCCGAGAATCGAACTTGCGCCACACCCAAACCCAATGAACAGCTTTAACCACTGTACCAAGCACCCCCTAGGAAAACTACAAGTTAAGTTAATAAAGTAATTACTTTATTAAATTGTAAAGTTGACCGTGGTTGCTAATCACGGCCAAACAATTTGGCCGCGGTTAACAACCGCGGCCGAGAAGAAACTTGCCCATGCACACTCCCTTTTGGCCGCGGTTAACTACCACTGCAAAATCCCAACCGTCCTAGTCAGCACCTGCGCCCACACACGGCGCTGACGTGGAGTGAACTTGGTCGAGATTGCTAAATAGTTTTTTAGTTCGTCGAATTTTCAAATATTTTTTAATTTTTTGATTTAATTCAAAAATCATCCATCAAAAAATGGGTGAATATAATGGCATTTGTCTAAGGTATGAGAGGGTATCGGAGATCAATAGGTAACGTGGATATACTATTTGGCTAGACCATGCATTTCCTGGTATAGAACTTGTTAGCCCATATTCCACTAGTCCTTGCATGGAGGCTTTATAATAATCATTATATATTTGAATGTGCCTTCAAAAAAGGTTTATTATGCACAAAAATAGTTTCATATGGGATTAGAGAGTTACCCAGATTTGCCTACATGTAAGATGTCATTATAATGAATGTCTACTTTTTACAACCCTTCTAGACACTGCAACCTGCTTGGAGGAAATCTAGTGACTTAAAGGAGTAAGAGGCGACTTGGTGCCTGCTTCAAGTTTGGAGTAACAATCGACCTAAGGTGAATGTGCTTTAGAATTAGGATAAAAATTCTTCCAAAGAACAAAATGAATATTGGGATGGCATGAAGTTAGATTGTAACAAGGCTGGTGTTACTAGAAAACTAGAGACATCTTGCTAGAAAATTAGAGACAACTGGAGACATATATGATAAAAGAGCAAGTTGTTTCTAAGGAGAATGTTTGCTTATTTTTCTGCTTATACACAGATGTTTCTAGCCAAAAGGCTGTTTAAGCCATGATTTCTGTTAGAATATACAAATAAACCATCAACCATCATCATAACTCTCTAATTTTGGTGCATTGGAAGGGACTGTGATGGTATCAGAATAACCAATGTTCAAATCTGATAGGATTTTTCTAGGTTTTATTGCATAAAAAGATGGGTTTTGTAGATAGATGAGATTTTTAGTGGAAAGGTTGGATTTTTAGGGTTAGAGAGATTTGGGGGGAAGATATTTATTGATGATAAACTGAAATAAAAAGGATACAAAGATAAAGGTGAGTTCTTTCGAGAGTAACTCTCTTTCAATCTGCCGATTCGAGAGGGGGCCGCGCTCTCTAGTAAAAGAGAGATTTTTATCAACCTCACACAAGATTTCACTCAATATTCGACACATTTCTCTCACTGAAAATACAAAATTGCAAAATAGCCTTAATACTGGAAATTACGAAAAACCTCCTAAAACCGAAAATTATAAAAACGCCATTGATGGGCCAAAATTACAGAACGCATCATTATTTCGTCCTCGAAAACCCACCATGTCCTAAAGGTAGTGCGTGAAATCCATGAGCATGCTACTCCAATGGAGATGCTCGTCTCCTCCTGACTCTTCTCCCACCACCGCCTCATCTTTACCTGCTATCAATGTTGAAGAGTGCGGTTGCGACAATGATGTCCTGAGATGAACTTTTCATCGCTGTTGAAACACAACCCGTTCGCATGCTTTTCTCACATCTCAGCATTTGTCATGAGCATGTACTGTCTGGCATATCGTGCACACTGTTCTTCTCCTTACTGGGCTGGTCTAACCCTGTTGGTGCCATTTGTCCCCCCACCGATTCCTGGTTGCGAAAATTGGCTCCATGTCCTTCTAGACCTCCTCTTCTAAATAAGCCGATCATCTGCCAGGTCCATCGTCTTCACCAGTCCCCTATGCTGATGAATGCGAAGTTCTGTGTGAATATTTGACTTTAGCCCCTTCATGAAGCTCTCCTCCAAAGTCTCCACGGATGTCACTGGCTCGTGATGAGAGTGTCTCAAACCTCTTTCTATACTCCTTGACAAATACATCCTGTGAGTGACATCAATTGGTCATGTAGCTTTTCCCATTAGGTATCTTGAAACTTATCCACCAAAAAGTCCTTGAGCTTCTTCCAATAGTGTATAGGCTCCCTCTTCTTCCTCCAAAGAAACCAAGAGTGCGCCTCTTCTCTGAAACAGACGCTGATAGCTTCCAATTTCTGCCACTCAGTCAGGAGTGTCACCGAAAAGATCTATTAGCTCCGTATATCCAGCCACATGGATCATCCTCTTTGAATATGGGCATCTTCAGCTTTCTCACTCTACTGTTCATCCCGAGATTCTCCTGATCTGCTCGTTCACCAACCTGTCTGTGCTGACGAGGATAATAAGTATCGCATCATCTATCCTGGGATCGCCCATATCCCCTTCTTAGGGCTTCGTCTCTGTCATCATAGCCTCCCCAGTCATCATCACCCCAAACCGAGTCCCGTCTGTCTTCCCCATGGTCCACGACATCATCGCAGTCCTCATGGTCCTCCTCGTATACTGGAAGTGGACGTTGTCTCCTTTCTGTCGTGTACCGAAGGTCGTGGGGAACCCGAAAGTTATCACTGTCGTTGGACTCCGGAAGTATCCTCGGAAGACCGTCGGGGTCTTGGCGGGTCATCGGGGGATGTGGGGTTCCTAGCGGCCTGTCTAAGGTACTGTAGGTCTCTGTCGATCCGACAGGGGGCCACAAGCCCCCGCCTTCGCGACCTTGCAGGGATTCGACAGTCCCCTGCAGGGGCGCCAGAGCGCCTTAAGGCCCCCTGCTGCCCTGCAGGGGCTCGACGAGCCCCTGGCGGATTGCCAGGTGGCCGCGATGCCTCCTGCGGCTTCGCCAAGTTTTGCCAACCCTGGGCGGGGCTGCCCCGGGCTCGATGCCCACTGGGGTTGGGGGTTTGTCTTATCGTGGTCGAGGGTTCCATCTGTCTCTTCCTCAAAATAGTTGTCGGCATCAGAGACCAACCCCTCAACATATTCCTCCGCTTTTGCTTTCTCTTTCTCCAAAGCATTCGCCTTTTGTTCTAGATTGGACTTGTCGTCCAAATCTGAATTCTTCACCGCATTCATATCGAAAAACCTTCGAGTTAGGATTTGTATGAAAGCACTTTGTTGCGCTAGGGCTTCACTTTGTTGCGCTAAGGTTTGCACAGAAGCATCAAACTTTTTCTCCGACGCATTGGATGCTTCTTCGATCGATGTCCTAAACTCATATCTAAGTTCCTTCATATATTTCCTCCTCACATGTTTAATTTCGTCGTATTTTTCCTCCAAAGCTTTGAACTTACCTTTCGATCTTGTTCCCGCCATGGGATCATACCGCTCTGATACAACTTGATATGATTTTTCTAGGTTTTATTGGAAGAGGATTTTTAGTAGAAAGATGAGATTTTTAGTGCAAAGGTGAGATTTTTAGGGTTGGTAAGAGGGATTTGGATGGAAGATAATATTTTTATTGATGATAAACTGAAATAAAAGGAGATGCAGAGATAAAGTTGAGTTATTTCGAGAGAAACACTCGCTCCCAGCCGCCAATTCGAGAAGGGGATGCGCTCTCCAATAAAAGAGGTATTATTATCAACCTGATACAAGATTTCATTCAATATTCGACACATCTCTCTCATCCCCTAGCCCCAGATAAATAATAAACTGAAAATACAAAATTGCAAAAATAACTCTTAAATTGAAAATTTACGAAAAACCCAAAAATTACGAAAACACCCCTGATGGGCCAAAATTGCAGAACGCATCAAAATCCCAATACGCATATGTTTATTAAGAAAAAAAATAAGCATTGCATCAAAGCAGGGATTCCGAAAACAGAAGCTCAATAGGTGGCCCCATGTTAGAATAAAAATCACAACCCTCGACCTGCAACATATTTTGTGAGTTTTTGCATAGGAAAGGACTTCAAGAATTTACATCTATTCTTGTCACATTGAGCTTGATTGATCCTTGCTCCACTTGAGCAAGAATGTCAGAATAAAAGGATTATGAGAAATTGGAGTTATGCGTGAATTTATAATTGAGTCAATGGATAGTTGAAAACGTTATCTAGCAAGTTTCCTATGAAGCAACCAGTGATAACCTGAGTTTAGTTTCAGTTTGGCTTTGGTGTTTTACATTCTTGAAAACATGTTGACATCAACATAATGAACTTCAAGTTGACATTGCTTGATTTACATTATTGACAAGCTACCAACCTACGATTTTGCATAAAGTGATTACCTAACATGCCATTGTAGCATTGAATTTCAAGAGTTACTAAGTTCAAGCTACAACTACAAATTATAAAACTAGCTAAAATACCAGTACCATCTCCATACACCCTCGTCATATTTTGGCAGACTAGGAATAGCTAATTACAAGAATAGAAAGCCATCCAAGTAAATTTACTTAGCCCATTTACATGTCACATATACACAATACTGATCAAGGACACTCTGGAATATCCCATAACAAGAAACTTAGAACCATGATTGCATGGAAAGATGTGAAGGAAAACATATATTAACATCAAATTATATTATAGTAGATTCTCCAAAGGCATTTCATTAGGAAGTTTACAAAATGAGCATACCTTTCATCAAGTTTGAAAAGGTTGCAACCAATGAGTACGCTTCTATATTTCGGTAACAAAGAAAGAGAGGCATGAGGAAAAACAAGATGGCTGGCATACTGTGAAGCACCAGCGCTACCTTCCTTGAATAGAATATCTGGAACATACGAAAGTGATAAAGAAAGTCCCAGTATTATAATCCTCAAACATGGACGGTTATAAGAGTTCCATTTTAACACTTCTCTTTGTTTGTTGAAAAATAGAGGGAACAATGATCTGGGAATAAATATGATATCAAAACATAGAAGAAAAAATAAAATAGATGACAATGATGACAATCTATACCATAAAACAAGACAAGTAATCGAAATAGATAGCCCGATCATATTTGGTTGCATTTGCAGATGCTCCAAGAGATCTTTGTTCAGCACCCAGCAGCATTGGAGAACTTGCAAATGCCTCAATTAAGCCAAATGTATTCTCGCCACGTGCTTGAATGCTTCCAGGCCTGGTATATGCACATACGAAAAATATTGAGTATCTGGGACAACAGTTACACGGCACTCTATATGGATACTGGAAAAGATAAATCATGACAAAATAGTATTCTCAATGCATACAATAGTCTGTCCACTGTATCGTAAGCGGTATGATAGAAATAACCACCGAGAAGAAAAATGATATCCAATCCTGGAATAGTTCCATGATCTTCAGCAAAAATTCTAAAATCTGTATCCCCAGGAATAACGCCAAAGACATCCTGCATAAATTAATTCGGTAACAAGGTCACCAGATATTCATGGACATAAGAGTGCTTTTAAACAACCAAGAAAAAAATGAGTTCTCAACTAATAAATACTCACTCATTCACTGTATCAATTTGAAAGCACCAAGTACAAATAGAAACGTTGCCTTTCTATATTTGGACAAGATGAGCAGACATCTATTTAAGGTAAAGTTAGCACGTACAAATGGATGTGACTATTGGGAGGAACATGAATGTGATTTATGTAGTCACTATGATGACGATGAAATTAAAACGAACTTTCACTAAATTCTGAAGCAACAAATCAAGGCTGTTAACTTACCCGAGAAACAATACTTAACTGTCAATAATGAAAAGGAAAAATACAAGGTAAGCCCAAAATTTTGGGATGAGTATCTTTGTATTTTAACCACTCTTTGCATGCATTATTCTTTTTGTTGTTGTTACTGTTTAAGTTAATATCAGATATTGCATTTCCAAAAAATGATTGTAAAAACCTAGGAAATTAGAGTTAAGGGTTCAATCAGTCTTCACTTCCAAAAGATAAGGCTTTCAATCAATTCAGCGTGTCATACACTGTAATTGCATCATACACTGTAAGTGCATCATATAATAATATCTAAAATCCAAGATTGTAAAGTGGGGGGATTGTTCATGGAAGTGGAAGGAGGGTTCCCATATTGGATCCTAGATGTTACGCAACATGTTGTGACATAAAACAAATTGTGGGAATCACGGTGGCCGTATGTCTCGTATATATTAATGCTGACATATTACCTAAATGGCATATATCCAATATAATAATTTAACCTAAATAGGTAGGTGATAAAGGAATTGCAGACTACATGATGTATCTCGGATATAAAAGTAATGATATATAACCTAAGTGTAACTAAAATAGTTTCCATAATGTCACCTTCTAATAATATAAGGGATTAATGTAGAGCAAGTGGCACCTTATCCAAATGATCAGGTGCAAGACACAAATGGGTGGGCCCCAACGAGTACAAGCCCATGTGGGGGCTTGTACTCTCCACCTTTTTTGTGTCTTGCCACTTGATCCAATGGATCAGGTGGCAGCTTTTCTACATTAAATCCATAATATAATACACCATAAAATTGTATGTATAAAGGGGGAGAGATTCATGTAAAGCAACAAAATGAATAATGCAACAAGTACACACATCACATTGTAACTTACAGGCAATAAATGTGATGAGTAATTAAACAAAGAGAGGAACAACAAGAAAAACTAATATGATTCATGCTATCAATGTTAATCACGTTGCGACATTGACCGAAAATACTAGTGCTATCTAGCCCCAAAGTTGTGGCATTCAATGCTCAAAAAGTAACAACGTAACGACATGAAGAATCATATGAAGACCGACACCAGTGTGGCACAAGGTTTAAAGTAGTATCAAATAATATCTAATATCTATACCTTCAGATCTCATAAAGCCATCAAAGTTTGTTTGCTAGCAAAAACTTGGTTGAGTAAATTCATAATGAGCCTGGACTGACTACAGTGTAGCACAAGGTTTAAAGCAATAAGTGAATCCCTTCCCTCCCTCCCTCTCTTTGTGAGTCATATGTGTATGTGCCCCAAGTCTGATCATTCATAAGCAATAAGTTTGCCAATTGTAAAGAACAGTATATCTAGTAATAAAAAAAAAGAAACTCAGCAAACACCAACATCATCCGAAAATATATGAAAGAGAGAAAAACAAATTAGACACCGACAATGTTAGAAGTATGAACCTGTGCTGCACTATTTGCCATGGGATATTTTGCAGACTGAACGTATACTTCAGAAGGCCAAGACCCAGGTCCAGATTGGACGACCAAATCTGATGATGAAAGGCAAAATTTAGCAAATAATAGATTGCATGAATTCCTATATCACCACAAACATTAATACATCCACCTATAATTACAAGGAAAACTATTAAAACAGTCATGAATTATGTGAAGAGCTGCTCTAAATACAGAAGAAAGATCTCCTATATTTTCACAATTGTCAATCGGCCTAGGATTAGTTTCTACTAATAATAGATAGTGCCTACTTTTTGATCATGTGCAAGGTAATTCTTTGTCAAAATAAAAGCATAAAGTTAGTTCCAAAGCTCACGACAAACATGCACACACACAAATCATAATCATCACTATACATAACTTTTATCTTGAAAATGTGGATCAACCATGATGATTAACCAAAAGTAAAGAAACATCCATTAAAATGGAAAAGTATCACTCTTTTCAACCCCCCTAACCAAGTTCTTGATCAAGGAAGATACAACATCGCCATACAGCAGAGTCAAGTGGATACAACAACTTGCATATACGTTATAATTCCATACGCGGGCAGCTCCTAGTTCGTAGCATCATAATATACTTAAATAGTAACATGTACCTCCAATAAACTCCTCTACTTTTTGGACACCTGATGCAAGAGTAGCTTGAGTTTGGTTTAGGTTGGAAAATTGTTTTTCATTCATTTTGCTATCCTATTTCAAGTAGGATTAAGCCAATTAGATGATGGTAGATTCTTGTGCGAGTATAACTGTCAGTCATGTAGGACATTTTATTTTCAGGAAGATATTTTAGTATTTTCTTTGTATTTGTAATTATTTATAGGTGGTCGTGCCAGGTATGTCCATAGTCCAATTTGGGGTCAAATTAATTTTTCTCCCTTTGGGATCGTATAAGAGACCCACATTGGGATCGTATAAGAGACCCACATATGTATTTATCTTTTCAGTGGACAGTTATTAAGAGAAGGAAGGATAGTTCGCGATATTTCTCCAGATTACCTCTCTGTTTTTTATTCTTCATCAGTTCTTAACTGAAATTCTTCTACTTTTCTCTATCCTTCACTACAGATGTTACCTTTAATTTTCCCTTCATGCTGATGTCTTTCCAGTTAAAAGCATCTTGTTCCATCTGTTTTATCAAGAATTATTGCATGGCTTCTGATTAATGAGGGAAATCTCCCTTATTTTAAAGAAATGTGTAGACTCTGCTTCCATGAGAAATATAGCAGGCCTTCAGTAGAATTCCAATTGAGATCATATACTTTTTTCCATGAATGTAAAGCAGAAAATCAATCTTCATTCATCTGCATTCCTAAAATGATGCAAGGGAAAAGATTAAAAGGTGTTGTCACTAACAGTTCAGACAAATTTGCATGATTCTGAAGGTTTATGAATTTTATCATGCTAAGGTGTATAATGACATCCTGTCATCGAGATAAAATTTTACTCTGATGATATGCAGGCAGTTTTCAAGGAGTAGATTGTTGAGGAATTCTATCTTGTACCATATATTGACGATGAATAATGTGTGAAGTGGATAGAAATATTTTAAATATTAGTGAACAGAATGAAGATGGGAAATTCGTGTGAAAATTATACGGAACATTCCTGATAAATTTACTTCAAAGTTAAAGCTTAAATGTTTAAGTGCCTAAAGAAGTAAACAGAATCATACCAAGACCACCGGTCCCTGATGCTTCTAAGTTAATAAAAGCCCCAACTGTATCTCTCCATTTGTGCGTCTTCACAAAGCCATGAGAACCCTGCATAGTAAAATATACAAAGCCATATAACATGACGAATAAGAAAAATGAATGTAAAGTTTCCAAAAAGAACTTGTACATCAAAATAATCCAAGCAAGCATTAAAAACAAGAGGAAAATGAGTGGCACCGAAAACCAATACAGGGGTTGCATTAACCGATGCACAAGTATACAATTTACTATGAGCAACAGTAATCCATTTATGGAAATGGACAGGCAGTAAAATCAGATACAAGAACCAATGTGATCATTAACTAAATTACGATTGGCTTTGCATATATACAGAGGCAATTCTCCATAAGGTTATCAATATTAGTAGCACAGCAAATGAAAGACGGTATTAACTTTCCATGGATCCGATAATCTGGTTCTTGTCCATGTGCCAAAATAGCAGTGTATGGTCATGCAACCAGATGATTATGGTGGCCCATGTGTGGGAACAAAAATGGTGAGGAATTTGTTACAGTTGGAACCAAAGACACTGGGAAATGATGAGCACAAGTCAATTTATTGACATAAATAAACTGATGTGGTGGTAAATCTAGTAACAGCTCATGCAAGGGTTCACTGATATTAAAGACACTGGGAAATGATGAACACGAGCCACCTAAAATTATTGGAATGAATAAACTGAGATGGTAGTAAATCTAGTAAAGGCGCATGCAAGGGTTCATCACATATTGAACAATTGGCAAGTAAAGCCAGCGTCGTTTCAAGCAATAAATGCCTCGGTCTTGACTTGATAATAGGTAATGACATGTTTAATCTATAGGAGGCAATGAAAAAATTTTAAATGCTTGTGCTGCGCTAAACAACCAAGTTGCATGTATTTTGTAATTAGAAAGTGATGTCTTTTGCATTTAATACAATTATTATCTGTAAGCACCATTGCACTTCTAAACCTCTAATATGGGGTGGAATACCAATAATGAGATTTGGGAAAATGGTGATTAGCTTCTAAATGAGCTAACCCCTCATATATATAACATCCCTTGATTTGCTTTACACACACACCCTACTACAAAATAACACTCAATACTCCCCCTCAAGATGAGCAAAAGATATTTATCATGCCCATCTTGTTACAAGCATCTTCCACCCCTTTAGAGTTCAACCCCTTCGTAAGGCAATCTGCTAGTTGCTGTCCAGAGTTAATGTAGGAGATCTCCAACTGCTTCTTGTCCAGTCTCTCTTTAATGAAGAACCTGTCAATCTCTATGTGCTTCGTTCTATCATGTTGCACTGGGTTGTTGGCAATATTAATTGCAGACTTGTTATCACACAACAACTGCAATGGTCCTTCTCTCAGCAGGCGTAGTTCATGTAGAAGTGATCTCAACCAGATCATCTCACAGGTACTAAGCACCATAGCACGATACTCTGCCTCTGCAGTGGAACGAGCCACCAAATCCTGCTTCTTGCTGCGCCAAGAGACCAAGTTGCCCCCAACAAACACACAGTAGCCCGAGGTCGATCTCCTATCATCCAAGCAACTGGCCCAATCTGCATCACAGTAGCCTGTCACATTCATGTGACCATGACTACCAAATAATATGCCTTTTCCTGGACTATTCTTCAGATACCTCAGTATCCTGAAGACTGCCTCCATATGTCCAGTCCTAGGATCATGCATATACCTACTTACCACACTGATAGCATAGGCAATGTCAGGTCTGGTATGGCATAAGTAAATGAGGCGTCCAACAAGTCTCTAGTACCTCTCTTTGTCCACTGGCTCCCCTGATTGTGAATGCAACCTATGATTCTGATCAATAGGAGTAACTGCTGGACGACACCCCAACATACCAGTCTCAGCCAGGAGATCCAGTGCATACTTTCTCTGTGAGAGAACTATACCCTTCCTGGACCTGGCAATCTCCAATCCAAGGAAGTATCCCAACTGTCCAAGGTCCTTGACCTCAAATTCTCTCGCCAACCTCACCTTCAAGTGAGAGATTCCCTCTTCATCATCTCCAGTGATAATAATATCATCAACATACACAGCCAAAAGAGTGATCCGTTGCCCTGAATGTCTATAGAATACAGTATGATCACCATTACTCTGCTTGTAGCCCATGGTGATGACTGCACGCCTGAACCTGTCGAACCATGCCCTTGAAGATTGCTTCAGCCCATACAAGGACTTGTCCAGTCTACACACCTTTCCCACCGTCTGTTGTGTGCCAAAGCCAGGTGGGACCTCCATGTATACCTCCTCCTGCAAGTCTCCGTGCAAGAAGGCATTCTTTACATCCAACTGATGCAATTTCCATCCAAAATTCGCTGCATAGGATATCAGTACTCTCACAGTACTCATCTTTGCCACTGGGGCAAATGTCTCATCATAATCAATCCCATAAGTCTGGCTGTAGCCCTTGGCAACCAGCCTCGCCTTGTACCTGTCCACCTTCCCTTCTGCAGTTTGCTTTACTGTGAATACCCACTTGCAGCCCACAGCCTTCTTCCCTGCTGGAAGTGAGACAAGTCTCCATGTCTTGTTCTTCTCCAGTGCCTCAAGTTCTTCGAGCATTGCTTTCTTCCACTGGGGATGTTGCTTTGCCACTCGCCAATCACTTGGTATAGGGATAGACTGTAAGGATGCAATGATAGCCCTATATGCAGGTGTAAGAGAGGCATATGAGACATGATTAGCAATATCAGCCTCATATCCATACCGTACAGGAGGCCTGCCGGCATTGATACGAGGCTCCCTACGAGATGCAAGTGGAAGATCTAAACTAGAGGAAGGTGAAGAAAGATTACCATCTGTGGTAGGAGAGGAAGGCAGTGAGGAAGTCGGAACTCGAGCAGGCGTGATAGACTGATCAATCTCAACATGGGGCAGTGAAGCTAGTGGTTCTTCAGTGGAGAAGATGTCTTCTTGTTGTTCTCCATCTGCACGACTATCCTTCTGTCTCCTGCTATATTTCCTGCCGTACAACCTGTCTTCCTCCTCTTCCACCAAGGTCCTTTCTTCCTCCCTGCTATCAGGACCAGCACCAGTAGGCCTGACAGGACACGGTATAAGTCCAACCACTACCCTCCTGTCATCAGTCTCCCCCTCTCGACCAGCTCCTCCTGTGCTTGGAGAGGCCCCAGTATCAAATGCTGATGTAGAATCTGTCAGTCCTCCATAAAAAGGTTCAGTCTCCCTGAACGTCACATCCATGCTCACAAACAGCCTTCTTTCTGAGGGACTCCAACACCTATAACCTTTCTGATTTGAAGGATACCCAACAAATATGCATTTGATTGCCCGAGCATCCAACTTTCCCACAGAAGGTCTATGATCCCTCACAAAGCATGTGCATCCGAACACTTTTGGTGGAACTACAAAAGTGTTCTTTCCCATAAGAATCTCACATGGAGACTTCATCCCAAGGATCCGTGAAGGCATCCTGTTGATAAGATATGTGGCTGTCATCACTGCTTCACTCCACAATATCTTAGGTACATTCATGGTGAGCATGAGTGACCTAGTTACCTCCAACAAGTGTCTATTTTTCCTTTCAGCGACTCCATTCTGTTGGGGGGTGTTGGGGCAAGTGGTCTGATGAGTTATCCCACTCTCAGATAGGTAAGATGCAAACTCCCTGTTTACATACTCTGTCCCATTATCCGTTCTCAAGACACGGATCTTGGCCTCATACATATTCCTGACACTTCTATGGAAATCCTGAAAACACTTCAACGCTTCACCCTTGTTTTTCATCATATAAAGCCATGTCATTCGAGAATGACAATCTATGAAGGTGATAAACCACCTGAACTCACTCACTGAAGTCACTGGGCAGGGCCGCCAAACATCTGAGTGAATAAGATGAAATTTCTCTACACTCCTCATCCCTACACTCGGATATGACGTCCTAGTGTGTTTCCCAAATTCACATGCATCACATGTCAAATTCATTTCATTCACTCCATTCAAAATATCGGGATACATTTTACTCAAAATATCAAAGGGCAAGTGCCCTAACTGACAATGCAACAAAAGTACATCCCTTTCCTTCTCTCCATAAACGACAGCCAGTGCAGCATCTCCACTAGCTCTATCAAGATACCACAGTCCATCACGCCTGACGCCAGTCCCAAGCCTCCTCCCAGTCTTCCTTTTCTGCAACACACAATGAGTAGAGTCAAAAGTAATGCTACAGTCGAGATCATCAACAATAGAGCCAACAGATAAGAGGTTGACTGGAAATGATGGGACGTGAAGGACTGAAGAGAGGCGTATGGAGGGAGTGCACTGAATAGTACCTATCCCTCTAATGGGTTGGGATGTGCCATCAGCTGTCTGAACGGTTTCATGAATGGTATGTGGTTTATATGTGGAAAATTGTCTATATGCTCCTGACACATGACTAGATGCACCTGAGTCAATAATCCACTCTATATGATCCCTACATGAAAGGGCTAATCGGTTACCTGAGTCTGTGTGAGCGAAGTGGGCAAAGTTACCGAATGGCGAGGCAATATCCCCAGTCTGGTCTGCATGACTCTCCGAGCTCTCAGCAATAGACCTGGACTGTCTCCGCTGCTCTAGATCTGACGCCTCAGCTGGCGTGGCCTCGATCATCACTGTCTCCTGTCGTCCGTCAGCTGTGGCAAAGTTGGCCCGTGGGCCACCGCGACCTCGTCCACGGCCTCCACGGCCCCAACGACCTCCTCCTCTGCCTCCTGTGCCACGTCCTCGTCCACTGCCCTTCTGTGGGCAGTTGAAGCTCAGGTGTCCCTTCACCCCACATGTGTAGCACTCTCGATCCTCGCTCACTACTGCCACTGCCGGTACAGCCAGGGCAGCCCGAGTGACCTGAGTACCCTCATCCTTCATAACCCTCAGCCTGGTCTCCTCCTGTGCCATTGCAGCTATGGCCTCCTCCAGGGATGGGATGGAGGATAGGTGGCACATACTCGCCCTCCTGACCTCAAAGTCTCCATTCAGGTTCCTCAGAAAGTGTGTCACACGCCTACGCTCCACCCACTTCCTGTGTATCGCAGCGCTCCTAGGATCGGGCAGATCAATAGGGTCATAGTGATCTAACTCTGACCAAAGCCTTTTCAACTCCGCAGAGTAGGCTAGAATGGTCATCTCCCCCTGCTTCAAGGTGTCCACCTTGCCCTGAACCTCCATCATGAGCATCACATTCCCTGCTCCAGAGTACATTTTCTCCACCATACTCCATATCCCCGCAGCACTCTCTATGGCCTCCACCATCCCAGCGATGGGTGGAACCATCGATGTCATCAACCAAGCAGCCACCGGTGAGTTGGTGGTGCTCCAGATTTTCCAATCATCTCCATCCTTGTCCAGCGGTTCCTTGCATGAACCCAGAACGACGCCTTCTAACCCCTTCGACCTCAGAATGAGAAGCACCCTCCTGGACCAACTGAGGTAATTCTTCGTCCCTTCCAATTTCACATCATTGGGCATCAATTCCAGCTTCTGCACGGGACGGGAAGGCGTCGATCCACTCGAGGAGCCCAACTCCTTCGAAGCAAGCAGCTTCGTTATCTCTCCGATGAAGGCCTTCATGTCAGCGGAGGTAAGATTGTCCCACATCTCTCCTCAGATCCGCAGATCTCTCCTCTCTTCCTCCTTAGATCCGCAGATCTACTTCTCTTCTTCTTCTTCTTCTAGGGCATACCCTAACTGTAAATCTATGGAGTCATCTTCATGGCTCGACCATAGATTTAGGGTTAGGGTTTTTGGATCCTCCTTAAAACAGATGCCCTAGAAGAATCAGCAGCAAATCTTTAGTAGCCGAGAATCAGTGGCAAGCTGCGGAGGCGGACAGCAGAGGCGGCCTGGACAGCAGAGGCGGCTGCGGCCTGTGCAGCCGGTGGCGGAGGCGGCTGCGGCGGCCTACGCCGGCGGCGGCGGCGGCGGCCTGCACTGCCGGCGGCGGCGGCGGCGGCCTGCACTGCCGGCGGCGGCGGCGGCGGCCTGCACTGCAGGCGGCGGCGGCGGCCTACTCGAGCAGCGGCGCGCGCGCAGGCAAGCAGCGGCGGGTGCGGACGCGGGTGAAGATGCAACCGCCGGTGTCGGGGGGGCTTCTGGGGCCTTCGGAAGGTGGAGTGGGGGGCTGACGCGACAGCCGGTGGAGTGGGGGGCTGGCTGTGGGTGGAGGCGCGGTCGGGGTTTAGGGTTAGGATTTTGTTTTGTTTTTTTTCTCTCTAAGGCTCTGATACCATAATGAGATTTGGGAAAATGGTGATTAGCTTCTAAATGAGCTAACCCCTCATATATATAACATCCCTTGATTTGCTTTACACACACACCCTACTACAAAATAACACTCAATAACCAATATACTTAAGACCTCAGAATTTTAATGTTGTTGTCATGCAAACAACAGATTACCTAGAGTTGGGACCTAACTCTACCAACGTAGGTGAGATCAAGTTAGCCCACTGCCAGAATTTAGTTAATGGTACCTTACAGTTAGTAGGGGATAATAGCATCAGTTGCCTGCAGAAATTGTAACTAGACTTGCTTAGCTGGTCTAATTTGGATCAATTTGGGATCTCTCTTTTTCTTTCCTTCAATGTCTGGCTAGAATAAGCCTGTTTGGTTTTGCTTGAGGTAGAAGTTCAGATTTGAAATAAATATTCATATACATCGGGAATCTTTGAGCTGGCAACATCATCCCATTTTGGTGGTTGACCCTTTTATAATTGATTTTGAGAGAAGTTTGAACAAAAAAATTACATCCGTCATGAGGCTTTCCTCTTTTTCCTTCCTTCCTTTTTGCATTTCTCCTTCTTCACTTTAATCACTTCTATCTTTTCTTATCATTGTATCTTTACAAACTTATTCCGAAGAACTTTATGTAATGACTCATTTTAAAAACAAAAAACAAAAAACAAAAAAGACAGGCCCATGTGGGCTTGTCCCCCACTTCCCTCTTTTCATTAAAGCCCCCCCCCCTCTCTCTCCCCCTCTCCCTCTCTCCCTCCCCCCGACAGCCCAACGACCCGTCTCTCTCGCTCTCGCTCTCTCGCAGACGGTGATTGATCGAACAACCGACATCGCTTCGAAATTCATCAACCGCCATTAATTTCGAGCCCTACACATTGTCGGCCGCCCCGATCTCTCATTCTCACACGTGGTTTGATCTCTCTATTTAACTTCCATCATTTGGGGGTTTGGTTTCATGTGAAAAAATTGGGTTTCCTCTCGAAAATCTTCCGATTGATTCTGGATTTTCTTGGGAGCTTTCGGTTTGCCTTCTACGGTGCACGATAGACCATATTTGCTCTAAACTTCGATTATTTTATTTCATGCATTTTATTTGCAAAGATTTAGGGATTGGAAATTATTTGTTGGGTGTTTGTTCAAGGAGATGATGATTCAAATAATATAGAAGGGATTTCTTCCCTCTTGATAAATTCTGACATCCCACGAGCAAGGTGGAAACTTACGCCACAGCCCGTACTAACGATTTGAGGTTTTGGGGATTTTGGGTTGGCTGCCAAGGGGATTCCCTCTTCGGCTGCGTTTTTCCAGCGGCTTTGCTCTATCGGCTATGTTTTTTCCCATCTTCTTGGGTTTGTGCTTGTTGTCCTTCTTTCATATGGGTGATTATTGTTGCAGTCTTTTCATTTTCAGTAAGTTTGTGCATGCGGTCCTTCTTTCCTGTAGGTGATTATTGTATGGTCCCTCATTTCCTATGGGTTTGTGTTGATTATTGTTGTGTCCCCCTCATTCATGTATGTGTTCCTATTGCTGGATTTTTCCTATGGATGCTCTTATTGGCTGGATTTTTCGTGTGAATGTTCAGTCCACTATCTGATGATGATTTTAATGTGGGCTTTTGGTTCAGTGATTTACTATAGCATATGTGACAAATTTGTGGGATTTTAACGAGGTTAATTATTGTCACTATTTTCAGAATCTTGAGGAATTTCTCCTCGAGTATAGTAGACCCTAGAAACCAATTACGGATGCCTAAATATATGGTTCTGATCCTACAGCTGTTCAAATATTTTTTAAAATGACTTAAATTTAATTTTTTAAATGTTCAAAAGATTTGAATGATTTGGAGATGTTTTAGAATATGTTGAATGGAGTTTTCTTTACCATAGAAATTGATCGATAGAATTGTTATAGTGAGAAGATAACTTTTTATATAGAATTGTGCAAATAAAGTTATTGTTGTGAAATATTGATATATTGGACCTACTGCTATAGGCATTACAGTTTGTGCGCAATTCTCTCTACATAATTTCGAAAATATAGAACTAGAAGTTAAATGAAAAGGAAATTGATATAGATAGAATGACACATGGGGCTTGGAAACTCATAATGAAAGATTGAAAGAGTGGTAGAGACCACGCTCATTGACAGAATTGTAATGACATTGACTGAGTCCTCTA
The DNA here is from genome assembly GCA_030789695.1 of Scilla litardierei. Lineage (NCBI taxonomy): Eukaryota > Viridiplantae > Streptophyta > Magnoliopsida > Asparagales > Asparagaceae > Scilla > Scilla litardierei. The sequence continues at coordinate 75,082,628 of CM061138.1, read as the reverse complement.
TTGATCCCTTTGGACCATGGAATTTAGGGCCCAAGTGAGCTCGCCTTTGAACCCGGGGTAGTTCTTTAATTCGCTCTTTCCCTTTACATTGTGAGCATAATAATATTGCAATGATTTAGTTAGATAGACTTAGATTAGTATTTAGTTTGCATGTAAAGTTATAATTGTGAGTTTATTGTAAATATCGTCTACTTCATTATTTCTTTTACATATTTTTCAACAGGTGATCCAGCTTACGAAGAGGCTCCAGTGTACGAGGAGTCAGAATTTCTAGTTGAGCGTGCAGACTTCTAAGCTAGTATCAGTAAGGAGAGTTTTATACTTATTGTTGTTTTATTCTTCAAGCACGTTTTCTTTTATTGACAGTGCGAGAGACTAGTATTTATTTTCAGTATATGCTTTGTACCCTCTCGAAGAATGAATAAAGAATATTTCCATTAATAAAAAATTTCTGTTTAGTCCTATATTGCTTTCACAGTACATTACATGACCTGCATAAATAATGAAAAATGTAACAACACCCGGAAACGGAGCATTACACTTTAATTGCCAGTACAATGAATAGAGAGTTGCATACTTGCATCCACTCAAACATCTCATCTAGTTAGAAAGTAGAGATCCACATTCAGCCAACACCAACTTTCTCCACTTGCTACCCATCCATGTTCATTCAGAAATATTCTTCTCTACTAGCAAGCCATTTCAAATGACAGCTCATCAGACATCCAAGTTAAATCTTGAGCAAGCCTATTTAAACCCGTCTTAATTTATCTTTCTTAGGATTATTTTCATACATTCCAGTATAACTAGCAGTCTTAAAACTGTCCGTGTTAATTCTAACACGGTGTTAATTCTAACACGGTTTCCCTTCTGTGGCCTATACCTCTAGGGTTGATATTACAACGGGGCACTTTCGCCTCGTTAATTCGTTTTAACGAATGCCGATGATCATAATCTGTGTCCTCCATCATGATGTCTAATGAAACTATCCAATGAATCATGTGCCGTGTGAAACATAGGTCATCGCTTGCTTTATAAGCTCATAGCACCGGAGGGCAATCCTCCAAAATTTATCTGGACATGCAGGAAAGTTTTGACGATGGTGAAAGGAGGAATTTTTTGATGTAAAGCTATGCTGCAAAGAGCAATATTATCAGTATCTCTTCAACAGTTATTACATAATTGGACAAGTATCTTAGTTAAGAGCTTAAACTAATTATTGGCAGTACAGAATTTAGCGTAAACACAAGACGGCAGACGCATTTGGTTATAGTATATGCAACCATAATCTTGCAGTTTCAAAAGGTGGTAGCATCGTTATGGATAAGTTATCCCGAGGAAATTTGGCAGCAGCCGACAGTTCGAAGCAAGGTTTAAAGTCTTGATTTCATTCTCAATATCATCACATGGTTTGAAGTATTCGTAATTTGGTATCGACTGTATTGGTAGTAAAAGGCAAAACATATTGAAAGCATCAAACTAGGTATTGATTGCCTTAGCTCAGAATGACTATTTGCACATGGATCTTCATCTTTAACAAGTGTTTCATCCATGCATAGATCAAATCTATCATTCAAAACACTACCATCTCTTTTTTAACTCATTCTATATGTCTATCAATGAATTATCTTCATGACTTATCTAACATGATCAGTACAGCTCCATTTTGTTTTGTTGGAAAGTTCAGTGCATTAACATCATACTATAGTCGAAACAACCCGATAATTATGTGTCTTACCAAGCTCGAAAAGTTTCACATTATGCAAACACGGAGTTGCCTATTTATACCATCATACAAATCCAATCCCAAATAGCCAATATGTATCGCTACTAACCAATTTTTCAAAAACTTGATTTTATTGTTAAAAGATTTTTTCTGAAAATTATATGAAATAAAATAGAATTTCAAATTTTGATTCTCTAAATAGAATTTCAAATTTTGATTTTCTAAATAGAATTTCAAATTTTGATTTTCTGTCTTTTCCTATTTGTTATTAGTTAGTATAAGTGGTAACTGCCAGTTTCAGATAGATCATATTAACGAGCTTAAATTTTGATACAATATGAGCAATATGTACTGGAATTGCCCAAGATTTCAAACCTTGGTTTGAAGCTTTATTCGGATTGCACTGTTACAAACCCTGTTAAGACTTCATCCTTAAGAAATTTAACATGGTGGAGATTGAAGCGAACAGTTGAAAGTGTATGTGGATAATTGTCAGGCAAATGGACATATGGGCTGTTCTGGGGGGGAAAGAACACACAAGTGAGTTGAAGCATGATCTAAGAAAATAAACATAAATGTGAGTTTTGTCAAATTTCTGTAAGCACCAAAACAAAAGAGTATTAATGCAAAGTACTCTGCATGAAGAATTTTTATGATGCTAGCACTAACAAGTGCCAAAATAATCAGCATAAGGGCGTAGATATGAACTGAAAAAAAAGAAAGACAATAGACTCTCACTTCAATATGGCTAATGAGAAATAATTACTCCGGTCATCGAATTCAAGAGAAAGAAAACACTACAACAAGGTAATATCTATAAGACCATAGTGCCAGTGAAGGTAGACCAAATTAGTAAAATACAGCTATGCCGTGGGAAATATGCTTTCATAGGTAATTAATCACATCCTTGGTGGCATCTCCTAGTATACATTAACTTGTGAGCAGCTATTCAATCATCCTTTTGAGCTTGTAAACCAAAAAAGCAAGGGTAGGAATGAGATAAATTGAAAAGAGAGGTGTAGATATCCTGACAGTAATGTCAGAACATACTAATTCCCCTTACGTGATATAAACTGAAGGCGGTTATTGGCAGTTCACTAAAATGAAGCAGATTATGCCATACAGGAAGCATGCATGTTGATGTTGAAGGAACAATATGAAGGTGGAGAGAAAATGTGGTCCTCTTTCAGTTATCAAATCGAGGAGGAAAAGTTTAAGAATTATTATTCATTTGTTTTCTTTTTATTTTTCACTTCTGCTCTAAGTTAAGAAAAGGAAATCAATGTCTTAGCATTAGCCCCTGTCTTTTCTTTCCTTCAGTCAAGAACAACCAAAAGATCTTGGGAGGAAACAAACAGAGTGGCTCAGCTATCTCATCAGGGAAGATATAGAGACAATGGTTTAAGTGGACGGAAGCGCCTATAAATATCACAAGAGTAACCAAATAAATGGATGAAAAATAGCAAAATATCAATAGATACAAAGGTAAGGTGAAGAGTAACTAGAACAATGTTAAATAGAGGGAGAGAGAAGGGAAAGACTCCTTCCAAAGTAGCTTGTTACCAAAAGGAACAGTTCTTCTGCACCATTGAAAAGAAAGATTAAAGGTCGAGGTGGAACCCAGCTTGAATCAACCACAAGCCGTGCTAATTCAAGCATCGATGCTGGAAAAAAAAAGAAACGAAAACAATGGAGAAGCTCAAATGTTCGTTGAAATAAGAAAAATGTATGTGATGGTTAATAATAAAGATCGTGTGAGTATGAGACCACTCACCAACACAAGAACCACAGTCGCCTGCACCAGGAGAACCAAGTGGACTGTCGAAGTGACCGTTCACTAGGATGGATGGATAGTCTTGAGAAGAATTTGAAGAAATCCTGAGATTTAATTGGAATTTATAAAGAAGTCAGAATTTTGAGTTTCCAAAAGCGTGGATCGTTGCAGAATACTACATGAGATGGGCATTAGAAGAGCAAAGTGGTTTATTTTCGAAATTCGGTTCTGGTTGTTCATTTGCTTGCAGACATGTATGATTGTTTTTGGTTAGGTTCAGTTCAACCTGCATAGTCATATCAGCATGCATACACTACATGGAAACAAGTCAACCACACCTAAAGGAGGAAGTATGACAAACTGTAAGTTCTCATTTTACATTACGTGGTCAAACTCAACTTTTGTAAAAGCAGTTGCAACTAAGCTATATCCCGACTCTCCAGAAGTGTCTTGCTTCATCCTTAACACGGACGACCCACACATTTCTATAATCATTCACCCGACTTAGTCATCCTCTCCATAGAATTCCCTCCTAACCATTCATGATACAATATTAAATAATTTGCTCCATATGATTACATAACTTCACTACGTTTTTCCCTTTCCTTTTTTGGTTGATTTCATGTAATTTGATTACAAAACGTAAGCAATAAAAGAAGGTTAAAAATAACAAATTCTACACTTAAATTTCATATGGGAAAACCATCATCTATAACTTTTCCCTCAATGCAGGGAGGCAATGGAGCACTACGATCCATAAAAGGGGCTACCAATCTGACATCAAACTTTAAGGGGGCCTGTCAACTAGACATCAAACTCCAAATGGATGCCAAATTTCTAGGTGAGGAAACAATGAGCATGATATGGGTTTCATGTATCCCAGGTCAGATTCAATTGTGAAACATTGATTATGCGCTTTATGCTCTAGAGCCAAAGAGAATGCTTCCAAATTCCTATAGTCTAGAGAGTGAGAGTGAGATAGATAGAGGGGAAGAAGACAGATTTGTTATAGAAAATTACATACATCAAAGGCATGGATAATGCCAAATGCCAAAGACAACACATTCTCAGAATTTGCACACTTGGTTGGAGTGGCTGCTAATGATAAGGGAGGTAGCAAGGTCAAGGCAAAACCATCCCAGCCTTGATGAATTTTTTCTCTAGTTACGGAGAGGGCTCAAAGCACATTCCAAAGATTAAGGTTCTGCGATCAATGTATATTATTGTCAAAGAAACAAGGTTGAATCTTTTATGTAAAGATTAAACTGAAATAATAACAATGAAAGTTGGAGATATCATTCAAATAAAAACAGAGAAACCCAGGTAGTTCAGGGGGAAATAATACCAATGGAGCTGTAGAATATATTCATATTATGAAAAATATATCTTTCCGTAAAGTTGATAAGTTTATTGCAAAATAGATGTTGATGTTAGAATCAAGGACGTACATGAATTCAAATCGGTTTAAGAAATCCTATGTTTATGTCAATGAATGAAAGAAGCACGCGTGGGACACACGGAGAGAGATAGAGAATTAGACTATAGTACACCAATAAGGATCAAACATGCAAATTCGACAAACCCAGAATTAAAATGAGTAGTCCAAATAAATAATCAATTCTACTGGAAGTGATTCTAACATATTTAAATTTTAAACTACTCACAAAAGCTAAATTTCAAGTGATTACCACAAAATTAACATTTCAAAATGTTATAAAATTAACGCACTTAATGCAAGTGTAAAAAATGTTCAAATCATTTAAAATTTTGTTTGTAAAGTGGTTTTAATGTGTTAGATCACATTGAACGGAATGAATTAATTTGGATTGTCTATTTTAATTTTGGATTGGAAGGATCTACATGTTTGATCCCTATGAATATATCATAGTCCAACTATGCGCGCGCGAATATGAGAAACATGGTCGTCAACTAACCAAGGAGGAATTTTCTCCTATGCGCTTATTAAAAGATCCACTGTTATTTTTAAGATGATCGACACCAATCATTTTAATCTTTATGTTCTAAACATCAATATAATAAAGATCTAGTAAACCAAAAATATTTTGATTGTTGATATGGTTCGCTGGATATTTATTGTATTGGGGTTTTTAATATAAAGATCAAAATAAATGGTATTCATCATCTAAAAACAACAGAGTGGACTTTTTAACGATCCCATAAGCTAGAATTCCTTCTTGAATAGCAAACATCCATATATATATATATATATATATATATATATATATATATATATATATATATATATAATATAAAAGAGTGATGTTATCAAGAGAAATTGGATAAGAGAATTTGGACATGAGAAATTGGATAAGAGAATTTGTATATCTATTATACAAAAGAGGGATGTTATCAAGAGAAATTGGATAAGAGAATTTGGACATGAGAAATTGGATACGAGAATTTGGATATCTATTCTATAAAATAGGGATGGTATCAAGAGAAATTGGATAAGAGAAAATGGACAAGGTGGATAAGAGAATTTGGGTATCTATTATATAAAAGAGGGATGTTATCAAGAGAAATTGGATAAGAGAATTTGGAATGAGAAATTGGTAGGAGAATTTGAATATCTGTTATATAAAAGAGGGATGTTATCAAGAGAAATTGGATAAGTGAATTTGGACATGAGTAATTGGATAGGAGAATTTGGATATCTATTATATAAAAGAGGGGTGTTATCAAGGGAAATTGGATAAGAGAATTTGGACATAAGTAATTGGATAGGAGAATTTGGATATCTGTTATATAAAAGAGGGGTGTTATCAAGAGAAATTGGATAAGAGAATTTGGACATGAGTAATTGGATATGACTTGGATATCTGTTATATAAAAGAGGGGTGTTATCAAGAGAAATTGGATAAGAGAATTTGGACATGAGAAATTGGATACGAGAATTTGGATATCTATTATATCTATTATATAAAAGAGAGATGTTATCAAGAGAAATTGGAGAAGAGAATTTGGGGTTGAGAAATTGGATAAGAAAATTTGGATATCTATTATATAAAAGAGAAATTGGATAAGAGAATTTGGACATGAGAAATTTGGATAAGAGAAAATATAAGAGATGAGATTTTGAGGGATAAGAGAGGAGGCGGGGAATTTTGCACATACAACCCCGGTTTTTACATTTTTGGTCCTGGACCCTCCCCACACACACACCCACACTTTTTATTCTCCCCCCTTTCCGACCATTTTTCCAGTCCTTTGAAGATTTTGGGGGGCAAGTTTATCCTAGGTGGCAATGACAATTTTGGGGGACTTAAATTTTGGGGGAAAACTTAAATTTGGGAGGAAGGCTGGAAGCTTGAAATTTTGTGGGAAAACTTGAAATTTGGGGAAACTTGAAATTTGCGGGGGAAAACTCAGCCATTAAATAAACCGTGCCTTATGGGGCACGGGTAATGACTAGTATATATATATAAGAGGAATATGGGTTTGTGTTATAGGCACATGAAATTTTTCTTGTGATGATAGCGTTTTGGGGCCCAAAAAAGATTATTTTAAAAAAATTTTGCAATATGTTCTACAACTTGTTGGCTGCATCCCCACCAAATTTCAAGTGAATCCAACACTTTTTGAGCCTTCATCCATCCATCCATCCATTTCAAAAAAACCGCTCCGAAATCTGGATCTTTAAACGTAATCTTTTTGAAATGTATAGATGAGGCTCAAAAAGTGTTGGACTCACTTGAAAATTGGTGTGGATGTAGTTAACAAATTGTAGAACACATTGCAAAAAAATAAAAAAATTTTGCCACCAAAGTGTTGTAAGCACAGGAAAACCGAAGCACAACACCAGCCCATATTGTTATATATATATGAGGAAACGGGAAATAGGGTGTCACAGGAGAGAATCCTCTCCTGTGTCGATCAAAAACTCCAATCTCTACATGTTTTTTGGAAGATCCGATCCGTTCATCTCGATCTCCACCCTCTAAAACCCCTACCCACCAATTTTCAGCACAATCCAAAGTGTTTTGCACGTTCATCCATCCGACCCAAATTTAACGGTTTGGCATGAACATAACTTTTGCGAAGGGCGAATGAATGGGCAAAACACCTTGGATTGGGCTGAAAATTGGTGGGTATGAGTTTTAGAGGGTGCAGATCGAGATGATTGGTTCGGATCTTCCAAAAAACATGTGGATATTGGAGGTTTTGATCGACACGGGAGATGATTCTATCATGTGACACCCTATTTCCTGTTTCATATATATATATATTGGTCATAACCCGTGCCCGCGGACACGGTTTATTTTAGATTTTCCCCCACGAAATATTTATTCCCCTAAAAATTATTTCCACGGCCAAAATTTAAAAGAACAACAAATTAGCGTAAAAATATTTAGCGCACGGTTACCTTCGGCGCGGAACAACAAATATAGCGTGAAACAACAAATTCGATGTGGACGCCTTGGTGAGGAACAACGCGTGGGTGCCTTCGGTGGAGAACAACAAATTCGGCATGGGCGCCATCGACGCGGAAAAACAAATTCGTCGTGGACGCCTTCGACGCGGGCGCCTTCAACGCGGAACAACAAATTAGCGTAAAAAATTTAGTGGAACAATAAATTCGGCGTAGAACAACGCGCGAGCGCATTCTTTGTGGAACAACAAATTCGGCACAGATGTCTTTGACGCGGAACAACAAATTAACGTAAAAAAATTTAGTACGGACGCTTTCGGTGCGGAACAACAAAACTCAGGGTATTTTTCGGTGAATGTATTAACTTAAAATTTTTACGCTAGTTTGTGGTTCCGCTGAATTTTTTTCGGCGCGGAACAACAAAACTCAATGTATTTTTCGATGCCTGTATTAACTTAAATTTTTTACGCTAGTTTGTTGTTCTACTGAATTTTTTTACACTAATGTTTTTACTTTATTTAATTTAATGGATCATGTTTCTCCACAATCTTTCCCAAGACACTTATAATTTCAAAGTTTTGGTTTCCAAGATAGTTTTCTTCCCAAAATTTAATCTCCACAATCTTTCCCAATACACTTTTAATTTCAAAGTTTTGGTTCCCAAGACACTTCTCTCCCCATTTAAGTTTTCCCACTAAAAATTTCACAAAATCCAATCTCAACCATTTATTTACCAAGATCAAATCTCAGACACTCTTTATCTTGTCCTAGTTAGCCCTAGAATTCAAAAAGGTTGTCAAATGTATAATAGATATATATATATGAGGATAATGGGAAACATATGACATGTGGCTAAGCCACGAATGTCACACTCTAAAACTTCATCTTCTCATATTTTTCGGAAGATCGAAACCGTTCAGTTTGTTCTTCACATTCTAAAATCCCAAAACACCAAATATCAAGTGAACTCAAGGGTATTTACATGTTCATCTACCCGTCGTAAAAAGGTCTGTTAAATTTGTGACAGGTGTATCAATGGACAAATCCAAGGTTTTAGGTCTCGGTTTCGGTCTCGGTTTCGCTCCTCCTAAAATTTAGGTTTCGATATCGGTATCGCTCGTTTTGGCAGGTTCGGAAGAAAGTTTCGGTTTCGTTCATATCGCTAGTTTCGGCAGTTCCGTTTAGGGTATCGATTTCGGTTTCAAAAATATTTAGATACTAAATTGATAAATAAATGAATCAATTGAAGTTTGCCTTGCGCACCCACCGTTTTACTTTGCGCACATACCACTTAATTACAAGTTTGCCAAAAAAATAGCTGAGTTTCTTTCCGCACCCACCGTTTTGATTTGCGAACATACCGTGTATTTACATGTTTGCCCCAAAAAATCTTTAGGATGCAGCTGTGCCACTTATTTACAAGTTTGCCATTTCATGTTTTTACTTGTTTACAAGTTTGCCATTTGAAAACGAATGCAAGCACTCCCGTGACCTAACTACTCATCTTTCGGGGGCGGTGAGCTCTTCTTCTTCAGGGATGCTGGAGGCGGGAGGGCGGGAGGAAGAAGGGGGCGGGAGGAGGAAGAAGGGGGCGGGAAGGCGGGAGGAGAGGTAAGTCTCTCTCCCCCCTTTTCTCTTCCTCCTTTTTTATTTTTTTACTTCTTTTCTTCTTCTTTTTGATGTTGCTGTAAAACATTGACATTTTTTTTCATTTTTTCCACTTCTTTGATGTTCGTCCTCTGCATGTTCCTCTCTTTTCTTCTTTTTTTTAATTGGTTTCGGCCGGAACGGTTTCGGCCAGAACGGTTTCGACCGGAACGTTGTCGTCCAGTTGGTTTTGGCCGAAACTGGCCGGAACGGCAAGGCTCCGGTCGAAACCGGAACAAACCCCGAGTTTCGGTCTCGGTACCCACTGAGACCGTAACGAAACGAGGTACTGGCCGAAACCTTGAACCATGGAAATATCCCCTTGGGTTGACCCGATATTTGGTGTTTTGGTGTTTTAGAACATGAACATCAAAATGAACAGTTCCGATCATCTAAATATAGTGGAGAATGCACTTTTAAAAGTGAATATGTGGCTTAGCCATATATGTCATATATTTTCCATTATATACACACACGCACACACGTGCTATAAAATAAAGTTGATTTTGAATGAGGAAGTTGACTAGGACAAAAAGGATAATGGAAGGATGGTTCTCATTTAATCTAAAATCATTAATAGCTAGGATGAAAGGTGTTGAAATTTTTTTAGAGGAAACCCCTTAGGAAAATATATCATTTTTGGAGAAGAACCTCTAGGAGACAATTGATTGGGTTTGAAATTTTAGAGTGAAATTTTTGAATGAGGTTGAAATTTTGCAGGGAAAAGATTTTGACTGTGCTATAAAAATTTTAAAAGGATGATTTTTAATGTAATGGTTGAAATTATGGGGTTGAAATTTTTGAAAAAGAATGGCGTGATTAATTTTTGTGGAGAGAATGTTCTGAATGTTCACATGTTATGACTAGTGTGTGCATATAGAATATATGAAAACGATTAGTATCATATGACATATGAGCTCATGTGTCATATGGCATCCCAAAGGTAAATTTTTTTCTTATTTTTAATGATCACACTCATCCATTTTTATCTTCATATTTTAAAACCTAATTACATCAAATATCTAGTGAACTCAAACCTTTTTGCTTTGTTGGTCTAGTAATTAAAAAGTTTCAATATTATTAGCCATTAAATTTTCAACAAGTGATTCAACAATGAAAATGCTTTGGGTCACTACATCTTTGATGCATTTGGGTTCTAGAAATGAAGATTAAAATGCCCAGAGACCATCCAAAAAAATTATGGAGTGTATTTTTACCATCATATGACACACCTGTTCATATGTTGTATGAAACTCATTAATCTCTCTTTTTGCACATTATATATATGGGGATGTTGTGTTATCATGGTTACAATGTATACAATTTGGCTCAAGGTCCGAGTTTCAAATCCCACACCCATAGATTTAAAAATTTTAGATGCCCCTTGGGGTTTTCCCATCAAGACCCTCTTCTTAGCATTAGGTCGAGGAGCTTCCAAATACAAGCTTAATAGGAAATAGGAAATCGGCTATAAAATAATAAGGCCATCAAGATTTGAGATATGTTTGCGTGTGCCTGTTGTTTTGTTGAAATCAATGTTGTGATACCTTTGTCATTGACTGTACCCTTGGAAACAAAAGATGGACAGCCTTAAAGTGCCAATTGAATATAAATGGATCCCCTTACCTATAATAAATGTAAGTGTTTTCTGCATGTTCATGCTTAATGTTTAACAAAGGACGAATGGAAGGAGAAAATGATGGAGCCTTCAAATAAACAAGATATCTGAAGATGGCAATAATAACAAGAAGTTTTGGATGAACAAAGTATGGGTTGTGAGACACATTAACCGTTTTTGGGTGATGTGCACACTTAAATATTGATCACATTGTGCTTATCAAACCCAGGTTGAAAGATAAGTGAGTTGTAGCAACAACCCTCGGAGAAGTGACAATAACAACCACTACAATAACGGGAAAATCCATATCAACGGAATAATTTGCAATGGTAGTAAATCATGTTACATTAGAAATCAAACATTCACTAGAGAATATATGCATGGAGCAAACTTTGGTACAGCGGTTGGTACTGCTTCTGTTGTTGATAATGTAAAAGAAGAGTTTGAATTTCAGTCAAAAATTGCACATACCAGTCATTCTCTGTTAATACCAATCCTCCTACAAGGCCAGGTGAGGTTCTAGTTGAGTTGAAGCCTAATGGTATCCCTCTGTTGATAACCGGGAGTAGGAGCGACAATAGAACAAAGCAAGTGGCGGGGTGTCCTTATGCAGTATAAGGGTAAGCAGCCTGTTTAAGCTTCTTATGATCCTCTACAAAGTAACTTGAGATTTGATTTAAGGACTCTCTTTTGACAGATGTGTTGATGCTTGTATGGAACGCTCGAGGGTTAAAAAAGATGGGTTCGGAGGAAGGATGCCAAGGATCAAATTCGTAAATATCAACCATCCTTTGAAAGATTTGTAAAGACTAAAGTTACAGAAAGTTGGCTGGCAAGGTATCATCTTATATTCCGTTAAACTAGGCTAGCCTAAACAATTAATATGATTCATCAATGGCCATCTTTAGTTATTATGGGACTCTTTAGTATGGATTGCAGTTAGATCACTTCATGCGGCCAACAAATTAACCAAGGTGGTTTTAATGGGGTATCGTTAATCGCCTATGAAGAAAACAAGGCATCGGATGGGTGCAGCTTGCTTCGGGAGATAATACAGGTCCATTGGGCAATCATTAGTGATTTCAACGTGATGCGGCGCTGCAACCTGGGGGGGGACGCAGGAGCAAGGCGCGCGCGGTTCCAGCGGGGGTCCGGTCCAAGTTTACCAAAGGAGGAGACGACTTAGGTCCACCACGGACCCGATGTCAAACTTGTAGTTTCGTAACTACAAGGGGGATCGTTTAGTCGTTTCCTATATCACTAATTCCCCCCCAAGGGAAGGGCTAGCCGGCCCTAAGGAGCTTTATCGAAGAGTTGATCTGAAGGTAATTTTATTTCCTAGAACCCTAGAGCAATTTCCCCTTTAATCTTCTATTGCTAGATTTGCTTTAGATTAATTATTCTGGCATTTAATAGCAATTTCAGATCTGTTCTTCATATCAAAACCCTATTTTTATTAGTCCAAAGCCATAAAAATCTGTTAGGAACCAAGATAAAAAGACAATTTTTATAGATAAAAAGTAGCCAAACACGATATTTGAGCACAAAAGAGGTGTGCTCTCCTCCCAAGACGCCGAAGAGACCGTCCGCACTCGTTTAATCTAAGACCTAAACCTAAGGACGCTCAATAGAAAATATCCAATATCAAGCATGAAATATACTAATGACGGCTAGCCCCTATAAATAGGAGAAACTAGGGTTCCTAGGGCAAAGGGGCACGCACGCGCAAAATAACAAGCGGGGAGGCCGGCGGCTATAAATGGGCCCGGCCCATGTACGGGCGGCCACAGACCTGCGGGTCTATCAATACTCCCCCTCAAAGAACCACCTTGTCCTCAAGGTGGTGTAAGTACCGGCGGTGCTACTCCGAGTGGGAGTCGTCCTCCCCTCCGATGCCTTCGTCCTCCACGTCATTATCCTCGTCTGCTTCCGCTATCAATACTTGCAGCTTCCGATCCACACAGCGGTGTCCCGGAGTGAAGCGTTCGTCACATCGGAAACAGAGCCCTTTTGCCTCTTCTTCCTCATCTCCGCATCGGTCATTCTTCGGAATGGCCCCCCCCGCCGGTGGTGGGTTGCTCTGCTATCCGGTCTTCTCTAGTCCCACCTGAACTGTCTCAGTAGTGGCCCCTGCTCCGCCTGCTCCAGTCGAGGCGACTCGCTGCGACTGCCCACTGTAGCTCCCACCACCTCTCCTATCCTCAGCTCGGGAGTCCTCCACCATCTGTGCCATCTCGATGACCTTTGAGAGTCACGGGGGCTTGTAAGGCCTCACCGCAGCTCGAAGGCTAGGTCGCAGTCCCTTCAAAAAGGTGCCCTTCAGCGACTCATCCGACACCCCATGAACTCGTCCTGCCAGTGTCTCAAATCTCTCGATGTACTCCCGCACCGGCCCCTCCTGCCTGAGGGCAAATAGCTGCTCGTGTAGGTTCCCCAAGCGGGGTCTCGAAACTTCTCCAGCACCAAGTCCTTCAACTCCTCCCAGCTCCGGATCTGCTGCCTCCTCTCCTTCCACTGGAACCACCCCAAAGCTCTCCCCTCCATGCAAATGGCTGCGGCTTCCATCTTTTGTGCCTCAGTCATGTGGTACGCCACGAAATATCTCTCCGCTGTGAATAACCAGGCGTGTGGATCCTCCCCGGAAAATATCGGCATCTTCAGCTTCCGGACCCTGCAATCTCCTCCAAAGTGCCCCTGCTCGGGCCTCCCCTCATCTCTGTGATGCAGCCGATAATGCTGACGCCTCCCGTCCATAGTCTCGTATCGCCTTGGTGGCCCTCCCCCGCGGCCCCCGTAGTCTACACGGTAATCTCCCTGCCGGCCCTCAAAATCGTCACATCCGGCGTCATCTCCGAACTCCGCCTCGTAGCCACCCCTGCCATCGGAATAATAATCTCTCCCGCGTCCGTCGCCGTAGAAGGGATCATCAGCTGCTGGTCGACGCTCCGGAGGGTCACAAAAATCCCCCGAAAACTGCACGTAGCCCTCCTCGTTCGCTGTCCGCCGTCCGGGTGGCTCAAAAAAATCATCCGGGGGCTGTTTGCACGCTCCATGCCCTTCAGGAGGCTGCCAGGGGGTTCCCGCCCCTGGCGGCCCCGGCTGTGGGCTCCGCCGCCCCCTGGCGGCTGTCAGGGGGCCTCCGGCCCCTCACGCTGAGTGAACGGGCCCCTCCGGGGCCCTCGGAGGGGCGACAGGCCCTGCCGGTCCTCTGGCAGGGCCGGCGGGCCCTGCCGGAGGTCCGGCAGGGTCGTCGGACCCTGCCGAGCCCCGACAGGGCCTGGGCCCCTCTGTCGGGGCCCGGCGTAGGCGGGGGAGAGCCCCCTGCCCCTTTCATGTGCCGGCCGACCCCCATGGCTGCTGTGGGGGTCCGGCCGGCTCCCCTCTTGCGCGTGACGTCCCCAATTGAGACGGCTAGGGCCTCCGCCTCCCTTTTGGCTCTCCAACGCTTTCCGCCGTACCTCCTCGCGATAGTCCACCCTCCATGGCTCCTCGTCTTCGTCCTCGTCCACTTCCTCCACCAAAAAGGATTGATTTTGGGTCAAAATCTCCTCTTTTTCCTTCTCTTTCTTCAAAGGTGCCGCCTTTGGTGTCGGATTAGGGTTCACATCCCCTTTGTTGTTCGCCGCCAATTGATTTAGGGTTGCCATCATTTGCGCAAATTGCTCGTCGTGCTTCGCCTGATTTGCCGTCAATTGGTTGATGAAAGTTGTCAATTTTGCCATGGACTCGTCGTTGGCCGCCAATGATTTCTTGATCCCGTCGATTTCGCTCGTGAATTTGGCCTCCAAAGCTTCAATTTTGTCGTGGGATCTTGTCGTAGCAGCCATGGATCGTCACGTACTCTGATATCAAAATGTTAGAAACCAAGATAAAAAGACAATTTTTATAGATAAAAAGTAGCCAAACACGATATTTAAGCACAAAAGAGGTGTGCTCTCCTCCCAAGACGCCGAAGAGGACGTCCGCACTCGTTTAATCTAAGACCTAAACCTAAGGACGCTCAATAGAAAATATCCAATATCAAGCATGAAAAATACTAATGACAGTTAGCCCCTATAAATAGGAGAAACTAGGGTTCCTAGGGCAAAGGGGCACGCACGCGCAAAATAACAAGCGGTGAGGCCGGCGGCTATAAATGGGCCCGGCCCATGTACGGGTGGCCACAGACCTGCGGGTCTATCAAAATCCCACCTTTATCCCCACAAAAGCACTAGGCGCATCAAATTGGTATCAGAGCACTAGATCCATGGCGAGCACACGATCTATGGATCGGATCGAAGCGTTGGAAGAGAAAGTGGAGAAGATGGAGAGTCGAATCACAGAGGGATTTAACGAAGTCAAAAAGGAGACCGCGGAGATCGTCGCAACCGCAGCCGCATCCGAAGCGCGATTGACAGCAACTATGGAGGCGAATAGATCGCAGATGATGAGGGACATAGCGGCGATGATATCAAACATCAACCCTAAAACGGATCCGAGCAAAAAGGAGCCGCCTTTGTCAACAAATAAAGGTAAAAATGTGATTTTTAGCGAAGGGGTTCCGGAAGAAGATGAAGATGAGGGCTTGTATCCGTACGACCAGCGAAACGCAGCAGATCCGAAGGATTGGGAGGCATTTCCAGCCACCTCACCGTCGTGCGGCGGAATTCCGACCACAGGGGGCGCCCACCCTCCCGGCAGCCTTGGGAGGCCCCATCGAACCCCAGGAGGGGCGGCAGGGACCGCCACCCCCTCCTGGGCCCCCAGCGACCTCCTGGGACAGCGACTGGAGGCCGCCGGCCCAAAACTGGGGCCAGCAAGCCCCGCCGCCCCCTTGGCTGGTTCGCCCCCTCCCCGCGGCCCTTTTCGAGGGCCGCCCCATCCTGGGGATCCACCGACTTTCCAGTGTCCCGACAGCCCATCCCAACCTCCACGACACCACAGGGGGCGCAGTTCGGGGCCCAAACAGCTCATACGCCTGGTTTTCAGCAGCATGATACATGTTTTCAGCAACATGGAGGGCGACAACGGCATATTGGGGGCCCGTCGAACCAGGCCCTCACTTTTCGGGGGGAGGTGACAAGAGATTGGAGAGGGATACATGGCACCCCTAGAGACCATCAGGCAGATTACGGACACCCACATGGAGATAAGAGGGGCGACTGGCAGTGGGATGGAACGGACGGAGGAGCACGGGATCAAGCAATGAGGTACATTCCTGACAGACCACCAGTTTTTCAGCAGAGGCGTCAGGATCAGCTGCAAGAAAGAGGGGGTTTTGCGGGGGATAGTCGACTGAGGAAGTTGAAGATGCTCATTTTTAGGCCGAGGACCCTGATGACTGACTGTACCGCGTGGAGATGTATTTTGATGTGTCTGCTGTACCAGTAGAGGATTGGCTACGGGTGATATGAGTTTGCTTGGAGGGAGAGATCTTGGGGTGGTACAGATGGACATATCAGCAGTAGCCGTTCCGGACATGGGAGAAGTTCACGACTCTATTGGTGGAGCGATTTGGCACAGTACAGTCTGGGGGAGTATATGAGGGGTTATATTCACTGAAGCAGGATAGGAGCGTGTGAGAGTACATCGAGAAGTTTGAGTCACTCTGTCACCGAGTTCGAGGAGTCTTGGGTGAGTCTTTGGAAGGCTGCTTTATGAAGGGGCTGAAGCCCACTGTTAGATCCGGGCTAAGACAGCTGCAGCTAGTGCGCCTGCGGGGGATGATGACTTCAGCTAAGATGGTCGAGGACCGTCAGGAGACTGAGAGGAGAGCCCGTGGGGGCGTGGGGAGGCATCGCTTTTCGGGAATAGGCACCAGTTGGAGGACAGAAAGCTGCTCCCACCCATGGGGTACAGCCGTTACCGCGAGCAACAGGGACAGGAGGCCAGAGCCACGACCATGGGGCAAGTATGGAATATGACTAATGCGAAGATTCGGGAGAAGCGGGCGAAGGGACTGTGTTTCAAGTGTGATGAGATGTTTACTCCATGACACCGCTGTGGGGATCAGACTCTTCAGATACTGATAGTGGACGATGAGAAGGAGGACGATGTAGTAGTACTAGAGGCTGGAGAGGACAAGGAGGAGGCTGAGCACCAGCACTTGAATTTGGCAGAGGTATCCCTCAATTCCGTGGTGGGGTTCACACCGAACCACACCATGAAATTGGTGGGACAGATTGGCGGCCAGGAGGTGATCGTGTTGGTAGACAGTGGGGCCACCCATAATTTCATCTCCAGCAGGTTGGTGAGAGAGCAGAGACTGCAGCTGAGTGACACATGGAGGTATGGAGTAGTGCTGGGCACATGTCACGTGACACACAATAGCAGCGTCTGTCGAGGTGTGATCGTGACAATACAGACGGTCAAGATTGTCACGGATTTTCTTTCCTTGGAGTTAGGAAGCACTGATATCATCTTGGGGATGAAGTGGATGCAAACATTAGGAGAAACCAGGACGAATTGGAAAATGCTGAGGATGGAGGGAGAACAGTGGTCTTACAAGGGGATCCCAGCCTCTGTCATTCTTTAGTGTCCTACAAGGCCATGACACGAGCGATACACACGACAGGGGGGATATCTGGTTGAGTTACAGGCGGTGGCGGTAGTAGAGCAGAGTGAGGATCACGCTCAGGCAGTAGCACCAGAGGTAGAGCAGCTATTGAGCCAGTACGAGGATGTGTTTCAGACCCCACGGGGATTACCACCGCACCGAGACCACGAGCACGCCATTGTCTTACGAGAGGGCGTGTCCCCATTAGCGTGCACCCCTACAGGTATCCACAGGTGCAAAAGGACGAGATTGAGAGGTTAGTAGAGGACATGCTGCAAGCAGGGGTAATTCAGCCGAGTACGAGTCCCTTCTCCAGCCCGGTTTTGTTAGTAAAGAAGAAGGATGATAGTTGGAGATTTTGTGTGGAGTACATGGCTTTAAATAAAGAAACAGTTCCAGATAAGTTTCCTATTCCAGTGATCGAAGAGCTTCTTGACGAGCTCTACGGAGCGGCATGTTTTTCTAAAATCGATCTCAAGTCAGGCTATCACCAAATACGGATGCGGACAGATGACGTGCCTAAGACGGCCTTTAGGACTCATGCGGGGCACTATGAGCTCCTCGTCATGCCATTTGGCTTAACGAATGCTTCAGCGACATTCCGGGTATTGATGAACAAGGTGTTCCGGCCCTACCTACGAAGATTTGTCTTGGTATTCTTCGACGACATCTTGATATACAACCGCAGTGTGGAGGAGCATGTTGGGCATCTGCAGGCAGTGTTACATGAGTTGCAGGACCAGCAGCGTGTGCAAATAAGAAGTGCCTGTTTGGTCAGTCACATGCAGAGTATTTGTGGCATATCGTCTCAGCTGAGGGGGTGGCGACAGACTAGGCCAAGATTGCAGCAATGTTAGACTTGCTGTTACATACCACACTACGAGGCCTGTGGGGTTTCTTGTGTCTGACAGGCTACTACAGAAAGTTCGTCCAAGGTTACAGCTCGATAGCATGGCCACTTACAGAGCAGCTAACGGACAGCTTTCACTGGAGTGAGGGGGCCACCGGGGCATTCAAGGCCCTGAAGCAGGCAATGACGACCGTGCCTATCTTGGCACCACCGAATTTCAACAGGCCCTTCGTGATAGACGCTGACGCTTCAGGACATGGGTTGGGAGGCGGTGCTGATGCAGGATCAGCGACCTATTGCATATTTCAACCAGACTCTATCAGCACGAGCGAGGCTGAAATCAGTATATGAGCAGAAGTTGATGGCGATCGTGCTCTCCATCCAGAAATGGTGGCCGTTTTATTGGGGAGAAGGTTTATAGTGAGGACCGACCAGTGTAGTTTGAAGTATTTGTTGGAGCAGCGCATGGTCATAGAAGAACATCAGAAGTGGCTCTCCAAGCTGGTCCATTACACTTTCGAGATTCAGTACCGACCAGGTTTGGAAAACAAGCCGGCAGATGCCATATCCCGCAGAGAGGAGCCAGCAGAGTTTGCAGCCATTTCCGTACCAGTACTCCTGACTGTGAGCCGTTGAGCAGAGAGATTGAGTCCGATCCGGGCTTAGCACAGATACAGAAGGCATTGCAGCAGGGGTCAGCGGAATTTCCGAGGTACACCATGAGTGGCAGCGACTACTTTACCAGGGGAGACTGGTGATTCCCAGGGGTTCCACACACATACCACTGATATTTCAGGAGTTCCACGGCAGCTCCATCGGAGGGCATTCAGTGATACAGCAGACCTACAGAAGGATGTCTATGGAGCTATACTGGCCAGACATGAAGAAAGACATTGCTAAGATGATAGCCAAGTGTAACATCTGCCAGCGTCACAAGTACATGGCAATGGCACCAGTGGGACTTCTACAACCATTGACCCTTCCTAAGAGAGTTTGGGAGGATATAAGCATGGACTTCATTGAGGGGTTACCACGATCAGAGGGCTACAATTCCATATTGCTGATGGTGGATAGACTCAGCAAGTATGTCCATTTCGTGCCATTGAAGCAGCCCTACACGGCCGTGACAGTAGCTACAACCTTTATGCGGGAGGTGGTCCGCCTGCATGGTTTCCCTGCTTCCATAATATCAGATGGCGACAAAGTATTCCTTAGCAGTTTTTGGCGGGAGCTATTCAAGGTTCAGGGGACCAAACTGAGGAGGAGCACACCTTATCACTCACAGACAGATGATCAAACAGAGGTGGTGAATATGAGTGTAGAGACCTATTTAAGGTGTTTTGCTTCAGATTCGCCGAAGTAGTGGGCCAGGTGGTTAGCATGGGCAGAATACTGGTACAACACATCGTACCACTCGGCAGCGCAGAGTACTCCTTTTCGGATTTTGTACGGATGGGACCCACCATAATTGATCCACTACAGTGAGGTACCACCCCTGTGTCACAGGTAGAGGAGCATCTTGGGGAGCGGGACAAGTAATTGGAAGAGCTGAAGAAACATTTGTTGCGGGCTCAACTGATAATGAAGGCTAAAGCGGATGAGCACCGTCGAGATGTGCAGTTTGCCGTGGATGACCGGGTCTACCTTAAGCTACGGCCTTACAGACAGAAGACTTTGGCCCATCGGAGCAACAAGAAGCTAGCAGCCCGCTACTATAGGCCTTTCGAGATTACCGCTCAGATAGGAAAGGTGGCATAGCGCCTGCAGTTGCCTTCTACTTCCACCATTCACCATGTTTTCCATGTCTCACAGCTGCGGCGAGCCATTTGGGGGCCATACTCTTGCGTCTACCCTACCTCCCACCCTGACAGACGACATGGAAGTGCTGCTTGAGCCCCAGGAGCTGACTGGTGTTAGACAAGCAGCAGATGGGACACAGGAGGTGCTGATCAAATGGAGAGGACTGCCGGACTACGATGCCACTTGGGAGCCCCGTGCGGTGATACGCAACCAGTTTCCAGATTTCCACCTTGAGGACAAGGTGGCACTTTGGGGGTAGCGATGTGGCGCGGCAACCTAGGGAGATGCAAAAGCAAGGCACGTGCGGGTCTAGTGGGGGTCCGGTCCAAGTTTACCAAAGGAGGAGACGACTCGGGTCCACCACGGACCCGGTGTCAAACTTGTAGTTTCGTAACTACAAGGGTGGTCGTTTAGTCATTTCCTATATCGCTAATTCCCCCTAAAGAAAGGGCTAGCCGGCCTTAAGGAGCTTTAATTTGAAGGTAATTTTATTTCCTAGAACCCTAGAGCAATTTTCCCTTTAATATTCTATTGCTAGATTTGCTTTAGATTAATTATTCTCGCATTTAATAGCAATTTCAGATCTGTTCTTCATATCAAAACCCTATCTGTATTAGTCCAAAGCCATAAAAATCTCACCTTTATCCCCACAAAAGCCCTAGACGCATCACAACGCCGCTAGATTTACTAATGACAAAATTGGTGGTAGGCGGCTAAGTTTGGATCGGTTAATGATATTCAACGCATGTATTGATTTTTGCTTTCTTTTTTATCTTAGGTGTGTCGACAATATATGGAGTTGAAATAGTAGTTCTGATGTTGTAATGGTGTACCAAGGATTGTTGAACGTTCGAATATGGTTTTATGTAATGAGGCTAGGCTAGACAAATTGCCGATGAGACTAGTGATCATTCTCCGATCGCTGGTTCTTTTGCAATTTGTTGAACTGTGGAGTTCACATCCCAAGCCGTTCCGGGTTTCCAACCACGAACAAAAATTTGATGGCTTTGATGATGTTTTGGGTTCAGTTTGGCAGTGGAAGCCCAGGGTTTGAGAACATTTTTATTTTCGTTGGACAAACCAACCCTTCAACATCCGATTAAACTTCCAGTTATAACATTGAGAAAGCATCAACAGAGGATGGAAAGAGGGAAATTGCATGGTTAAAACACCACATAAGAGGATCAAGAGAGAGAAAAATAAAACAAATAATACTTGTCTCCCCCCCCCCCCCCCCAAAAAAAAAGTTCATGCCTCTGCACATATTGTGCTATAAAACAAGGCAGTAAAAGTTGCACCAATTAATAAGCCTCACAAAAAGCCAAAAGCACATAACTTTTTCATGGAGTCTACTTCCACAGTTGCTTGAGTAACAACCTGCAAAACAAGAGCTCGTGTGGAACCATCAAATTTCTGGCGTACTAGGTGGGGAACTTAACAAACAAAAGATGACGGCCGTGTAGCATAGAGCTGGGGAACTTAACAAACAAAATATGACGGCCGCGTAGCATAGAGGGCATACATCAGGAATAGATTCTATGATTACACAACAAGATTCTAGTTTTTCTCCCAGTTAGCGTTGGCACGCATGCCCCAGTCCTGGGAACATCTATGTGATTAACAGTAACCAGTACACACAATCATATGAGCATTCCATTTGTCAATGTGCAAAACAGAACCATTCTACAACAGCCATGACACCTCCCACTCTGAAATAATATATAGCTGTTTGTACATACAAAACAGAGCGGCCATTGTAAACGGTTCAATTAATCGTTCCTCTATTAAAGTGGCATTACCTATTGTCAAGAATTAGTTAGCGGTAGCACAAGTTCTTCCATATTGCCATCCTGATGATTCGATAAACTGATAACTAAAATGGTGCTTTGAAATCAATTTACATATGTGAAGAAATTTTAATGGGACTCTATCCAATAAAATGCACATTGCTCAACCTTAACAAATTTAGATGCATAAAAACATTTGGAATGTAACATCAGTTTCAAAGAAAGAAGTGTACCTCATGGCAATATTTTTATGGTTCCTGTATCCCAGCGCAATACTATGCTGCAGAAATACCATGCTGAAAGAACCGCTAACAAGTGTTTCATCAATCTCCACTCTGTGACATGGACACAAAATTCAGTGATACAGGATAACCAATTACAAACGGAATAATACAAAAAAACACAATCAGCAGATGTTAAAGGTTTCTTTGCCACCTAGAACAAGATTATGAGTTTCTCGAATCGGCATTTTCATGACACATAGAAATGAAAGGCAAACATACACACAAAAGTCACAATTTTTGCTGATCACTCTTCATGCTAGCTTTGTTAGTTGAAATTGACAATGGCCCCACGCAAGGTTTTAGATGCCTTAGAAAGTTGAGACTACATGTCACTACAATATCCAGCAGTTCCCATAATTTGTATGAAAATGGTTACAAACATATGCTATTGACTCTAATCATTCCTTTAATTTGTTCTTGGATTAGAATGTGAAATATGACATAATTAGATGACATTTCAAATACACTTATAGATATGTTTATAAAGATAAAAAAAAGAGGGAGAAAGAGAGTCACACTGCGGCAAATAAGTTACAAAATAAACTTAACCGTACAGGCCAATATACACCTCTTTTACTGATGCCACCATGTGTGTGTGTGTCTAAAGCAAATCAAGAAGCATGCCATTGTATATCAATCATGTATACATATAAATACAATTACTAGAAAAATTGCAAAATGTAATTTACAATAAATCAATAACTCAGTTTTAAACAGGATTTGACAAATGTAAACAAAAAAATCTGAATGTACAACCAAAAGGAACCCTTGTAGAGACACTAAATAAAGAAGAAAAACTGAAACGTCTTTGTATCTGCTATGCAAGATATTTTCAGCATTGATTTCCCAAACTCGTTTGGTTCTGTTTCGAGTTAGTTTGGCCAACAATTAGAGCATAGCGGGGTAATACTTTCATGGACAAATTGTGATCGTTCTGTGTTTACAAAATTTGTGTCAAGTTAGGAGCAATGTTTGTGTTGGATTCAAGTTAAACGACCTCAAAAATTCATAGAAGTGATCAGCAAAATAATTAGCTACATTCTTTCTCTCTCACTCTCTTGTTTTATTTTAGCTTCACCTAATTTATAGTCTTATGACTGTAATATCTATGTCTTACTTTTTTATCTTGTTGTTTCATGTTTCATGTTTCATGTTTTTCTCTTTTTTTTTCCTTTTTCCTTTTCTTTTTTTGAGTTGTAGGTGCTTGTGCAAAATAGAAAGACAGAAGATCTAGGAAAGAGGTTAGAGCGAATTAATATCTCCTCTCTATCTACTGTTAGTATATAGTCAAGAGAATGGAAACACATTTATAGCTGAAACCGAAGCATCAACAATACCCAGAATACATAAGACCAAACACTCCCCATCAAGCTTTATCTATCATCTCCAGCATGCCACACAAAGATGAGCAAATATTAAGAAAAAAGCATTAGTAAACACATACTGACTGTTTTGATGGAGTGAAGAAAGTGTGAATCAACTTTTGCATGATAGCGTCACAGCCAAAATGACAAGACACTTCTAGCGGTTTGATCCTCTAGGGAAAACCTTGATTGTTAGCTATGTAAGTAGCAGACCGATAGTCATGGTACATAAGTATTGGACCATCTTCATGGATATCTAGTTCTCACATCATGTCTGATATCTTCAACGACATCATCTCACAGGCTGTATAAGCCACGGCTCTATATTCAGAGTTAGCACTTGAACAAGGCAACATATTTTATTATTTTTTACTTCGCCATGTAACAAAATTACCTCCTACATAATTGCAATAGCCGAAGGTAGACTTCATTTCTTTTATCCCCCGCACAACTGGAATCTAAAAGGGATTATATCCTTAGATGTGCATGCTTGTAAAACAAGTATCTACCAAGAGAGCATTTGACGCATGTCAAAATCCTCAAAGCTATCTTTCGGTGAAGCTCTCCTATTTTGTGCATAAACTAGCTCACCAATCTTCAAAGTGGGGGTAATATATGACCTAATAACAAGACCAACTAATCTATATCCAATACTTGGAAACATTCGCGAATAACTATCAAGTCTTGTGTCACAAATCGGCATTAGTATCTATATGAGTACTCATATGTATGCAACCAAGTGATCCAATCTCTTGCAATAAATCCAAAGCATATTTTCGTTGAGATATGAGCAATTTCAATATCTGGTATCAGGCTTTCCTGTGCGTGCATAATATTCTTTAAGATACGCCTTGAACTTCTTAATACCAGTAACCACTCCCAATCATAAAAATGACATCAACATATAGAGCCAGAACTATACACCTAGAATAGCCCTGATGAATAAAGACATAATGATCTAAATACCATCTTTAAACCCTAGTTCCACTGGCTATGCTGCTAAATTTGTCAAACCAAGCATATATACTTTGCTCTGGATCATGTATTGCCTTCTTCAGCTTGCACCCCATGTTATCCTCCTAAGCAATATACCCAGAAGATTGCTCTATATACTCTCAGTAAGATATCTATATAGAAGGCATTCTTTGCATCTAATCAAAACATCAACCATTGTTGGTTACAACAATAAAGAAAATGACATGAATGGAGCTGAGTCTGGCAACAAGCGATGTCTTAATGTAATCAACTCCAAATGCCTGAGTATAATTTTTAGTAACTACACAAGCAATATATCTGTTTACTGTCCTATCCGAATAGTACTTCACTACAAACACCGTACACACATTGATACCATATAACATTTATTCCTCGAGTAGTAAGAATCAAGTTTCATATCTTCCATGAATCAAGTTCATCCATTTTCTCACCCATAAGCCTGCTCCCAATCTTGATGCACTAAGGCTTCATAATAAGATTTGGATAATAAAATTTGGGTACAGACTCGGAGGACAAAGACAATGCAAACTGACAATAAGTAAGGTTAAGACAATCGTAAAAAATGAAATAGGAAATAAGATGCATAATAATAAATCATTTACCCTTATAATATGCAATAAGAATGTCTAAGTTAGATAAAACACGAGATACTAGGATGATATGGACGATTAGAATCATCAACTGTAGAGAATGGATTGGACATCTGGTAAGTAATTGCAATGGATTATGGGGTATGGATACATCTTCAGATTCAAGACTGAACATTGGCTACAAAATAGATGAAGAGAAAGATGAGACTGTTGGAGTGTAAGAACAAAATATGAAATAGACTCAAAAATATCATATCTGTTGAGATATAATACCAATGTTGTAGAAAATCAACACAATAATATCCGTTTTGAGTTTTGGTTGGATATCCAATGGGGACCTATTTAAATTAATATCCCTAGAAGGCAACTTATTAAGAGCATGTTGAAGATTTCAAATAAAACTAGTGCACCCACAACACGAAAGATAGTAGAGAAAATGAATTTGCCATGATATAAAACTGAAAAAGGTATATTCTCATGAAGCACAAATGAAGGTATTGTATTTATGAAATGGTAAGCTCAAGCACATCGTGAGCCTAAAGATATTTAGGACCATGCATTTAAATCATTAAGGTTCTGACCACATCTAATAGATGTCAAAATTTGTGCTAGGCACCCCCATTTTACTGGGAGGCATAATACCAAGTGGTCTGATGTAAAGTACAATTAGATGCATAAAATATAGAACTTCATTCTATAAATATTCAAGTACATTATCTATTATACATTTGATAGTGATTTTTGAATCCTAGGGCTGACTAGGACAAGATAAAAGACGGCTGGGATTAAATCTTAGGGAATAAACGGATGAGATGTATTTTGAGAAGATTTTGGAGGGAAAGTTGGGCCCGCATGTTGACCCTAGGCTGTCAAAAAATTGATTATGGGTCTCCAACAAAACTGATGAACACCAAAAGAGAGGGCCCCGACTCAAGTGACTTCAAGAACGTAAACTTGCAGACTTTCGATCGTGGGGGCCACACTGTTGCAACCGGGTTGATTTGTGTTTGGGGAAAACCCTCTTTCTTTAAAACAGCTGGCAGCAATTACTCTTTCTCGCCTTGGGGTCATTTATTGCGTTCTGGGGAAAACGCAATCTTAAAAACAAAAAATTTCAAAAAATCTTTGGGTTCTGGGAAAACGCAATCCATTAATTATTGAGAGAAAAAGAATTATTTACATGCAAGAGAGAGACGTGTGCCATTCTAATGCGTCTGTTCCCATCAAACTACACAAAAAATTCCAATATGTCCCTGTATTATTTACATTAAGCATTATTTACATAAATTACACAAAAAACTTCTCTGTATAAACCCACTCCATGCGTCCATTCCCATCAAACTCTATCTCTCTAAAGAGGATGGCTCTCCTCTCTCTCTCTCTCTCTCTCTCTCTCTCTCTCTCTGAGATGCCGTTGAAGGGTGGCCGAGGGCGGAAGGCAGACGAGGAGCGACGGCTAAAGGCAACGGGCGGAGGGCGGACGAGGGCGAAGGGCAGACTCCCTGCGTCCTTTCCCATCAAAATCATTTCTCTCTCTCTAAAAGGACGACTCTCATCTCATCTCTCTCTCTCAGATGCCGTTGAAGGGTGGTCGAGGGCGAAGGACGGACGAGGAGCGGCGACTGAAGGCAACGGGCGGAGAGCGGACGAGGACGAAGGGCAGACTCCCTGCGTCCTTTCCCATCAAAATCCTCTCTCTCTCTAAAAGGATGGCTCTCATCTCCTCTCTCTCTCTCTCTCAGATGTCGTTGAAGATAGGCGAGGAGCAGCGGCTAAGGGCGACGGTCGGAGGGCAGACGAGGGCGGAGGGCAGACGAGGGTGAAGGGCGAAGGGTCCTTTTGGTTGGTTTCATTCTATTTTCTACTCTATTTTTTTTAAAAAATTAATTTTGTGTGTAGTAGAGAGCTTCGATGGTGATCCCAGCTTAGGGGTCGACATGCACATGAGGGTCAGGTCTGATGGCATCTTCCTCAACCAATTATTTACTGTGAAAGCTCGAAGTTGGTGATGAAACTTAGAAAAAGTGTTACTTTTAGGCAAATTGGTAAGATCTTAGCTTCTTTTTTTAATCTGATTTTAAAAAAAAAATTTGTCCGATTTGGTCTGATTTCTGTTTATATTATTGGCTAATGAATTATTCTTTCTTGATTTGGTGTTTGCCAAAGGTAGAGTTCTCAGGAGGAAATTTGTTGCGCCGCCAATATCCGGTATGTCTTCGATGGATCTCAGTGGGAGGGTCTCGCATGTGATCTTTGCTCGGCCTCCGCTGGCGTGGCCACCGTCGTCCATTAGAGTGGATTTAATGATTTTTGTGTGTTTTTGTGTTGTTTTTGGGGTTAAAATATTGTGTGCATAAATAATGTAGCGTTGTTTTTGTTTCCTTTTTCGGTGGAGGTTTGTATTATGGTAATAATTCACTTACATATTTGCCGGTGGTTTGCATGATGTAAATAGTTGTGTTGGGGGGGATTGTATGATGTAAATAAGTCACCTGCATGTTTGCTGGTGGTTTGTATGATGTACATAATTGTGTTCTTTTTGGTGAAGGTTTGTATTATGTAAATAATCTCTATTATAATTGAGGGAAGATTTTGAACTTATCATATGTGGCAGTGACATGTCAAATTTTGTGAAAATTGTTTTTGGATTGGATGGGAATTTGTTGGGAGAACACGAAGGTTTTCTTTTTTTTAAATTGACAGCAACAGTCCTTAATTCCTTTTCATTCAAAAGCTGCTACCCATTGCACAAAACCCAAAAAAAAATACAAACAAAATGAAACCCAAAAGCTGCGAGAAACCCAGCGCCTGACCTTTGGGTTGTTTGGGTTTTATGCTACCCATTGTTCGTGTGCAAAAACTGCTACCCAAAATGAAACCCAGCGCCTGAACTTTAGGTTTCAAGCCTATTTTGTCTGACCCAAAAAAAGCTGCTACCGAAAGTGGCGTGTCTTTCAATTCTCGCGGGGCCCACGAACACATCTGCGACCAATTTAGTTATGCCAATAATCAAAACACCATATTTTTTATAAAGTAACTAATCGATCAAAAAATCCAGACTTGCATGTGAATTCAACTAAACACCCTTATTCCACGTGAGTAGGATATTACAAAAGCTTAAGAAATTTGTTAAGTTATCTGCTAACGCCCGCACCAAAGGCACCCGCGAAAATTTTTTATGCTAATTTGTTATTCCGCGCCGAAGACGTGGGCGCCAAATTTGTTGTTTCGCGCCGAAGGCGCGGGCGCCAAATTTGTTGTTCGACTCCGAATTTGTTGTTCCGTGCCGAAGGCGCTCGCGCCGAATTTGTTGTTCCGCACCGAAGGCGCCTGCGCCGAAGGCACCCACGATATTGTTTTATGCTAATTTGTTGTTCCGCGCCGAAGGCGAAATTTTTTTATACTAATTTTTTGCTCGGCGCGGACGCCAAATTTGTTGTTCGACGTCGAATTTGTTATTTCGCGCCGAAGGCGCCTGCGCCGAATTTTGTGTTCCGCGCTGAAGGCGCCTGCGCCGAAATTGGTGTTCCGCGTCGAAGGTGCCCGTGCCGCTAAATATTTTTACGCTAATTTATTGTTCTGTTAAATTTTGGCCGTGGAAATAATTTTTCGGGGAACAAAGATTTCGAGAGAGAAATCTTAAATGAACCGTGCCCGCGGGCACGGGGTTATGACTAGTTAGCATATAAAATACAAAGATAACTAGAAACTTTGATCTTTATTTCAAAAAGGATGAAAGTACATCAATAAGTAAGTACATTAGGTATCACAAGTTGGTTATCTATAAGGATGTGATTATTAAAGAAAATATTGATCATAGAATCAAAACAGGATGGTTGAAGTGAAAAGCTGCAATATGTGTCTTATGCGATCAAAATGTATTGTTACGGTTAAATGGTAAATTTTACTAGATAACAATTAGACCAACTTTGTTAGATGATACTGAGTGTTAGTTTATCATCAAAAAGCATGAACAAAATATGGATGTATCAGAGATACGAATGATGCGGTGGATATATATGGAAATATTAGAAAAGATAATGTAAAAAACACATATATTCAAGCGAAGAAAGGCATGATCATTATATATGATAAGATAAGATAACATCGATTGAGATGCCTTAACCATACACATCGAACACTTATTAATTTGCTCGTTAAAAATACAAAACGTATGAATGTTAAGGTTACAAGAAAGAGATGTAGATCGATGAATATATGGATGAAAGTGATAAAAAGATAGATGATAGATCATGATTTGACAGAAGAGAAAGTTTTAAATTGTAACACGTGAAAATGAATATCTAGCATCACAATATGATGTGATCATGATCCGACATTCTTTCTATTAAATCTATGAAGCTCACCTTTTAGAATGAAGGTTAAGATGATGATGATGATGATGATTTTATGAATGAAATTTTTGATAGCATTACGAACGTGTGCCCTATCTATCAGCAACCCCATCGTAAAAAATGATCCACAAAAACTAAATATACCAAAAACCATAAGCTAAAGTAAAACGGCACAGATCCCAAACAAATGGACCAATTTAAATGAAAATTGACTCCTAATGTTGACACGACTAGGATAGAAAGTACAATGATGCTTTCCTTAGCTATCCTACCTGATATAACTTGCACCCGATAGTAGATGCAGAGAACTCGATAAGCAATACTTGGTGCAATTTCTACAAGGATGGGTGTCTGCAATGAAGAATCAAAAGTAGAGATAACAGCAAAACCATAAGGTGGAGAACCATCATCCAAGTTCCAAGTAATAGAAACTGATTGCTTGACCCAAACCAATTTTCATCGTAGTATGCAGATCCTGGAATATACAACATTCTAATACTCATCTTCCTTGTAACCTTTACCAAGAATCATTAATCATTATTCATTATTTGAGTATGAAATTTGATGTCACCTGCAGGCATCCTTCACGGCTGATTCCACCTTTTTACTTGCAAAATTTTTAATGAAGATGGCAGCCTTGATAAATAGTCCCAGTATTTTCATTGAAATATTAAAACCTTATTATAGTTGATATGCTTTGTTGGTTGCTATTAAGTTACGAAAGAAACTTCCATGTCATTTGGCCTAATTATCTTTTCTGTCAGCCTCACTGTTCCAATAGGACTGTGTATAAAAATAATTTCCATCAAAAGATACTCTGGATAAATATTGCAGTACCGTGAGAAACTGTAAAATCTATGAAATTTGGATGATGCATCACAAAAATGAGGAGACAATACACAATGAGTTAATAGGCATTGGGCAAGAGAAATTAGCATACACTTGCACTACGTTAATGCATGTCAATAACATTCAAGATACATTGTAAAAAGCCAAGTTACAAGACAGGCTTAGATGGTCAGTGACGATAATGGACTATCAAGATTTCTGATTTGGAAGGACATGGCGTCTGAGTGACCTAATTAATGTTCAGCTGAAATTCTAAGCTGAAATTCTGAGCAAACATTGGCGGCTAGAAATTGTTTTATATCAGTAATGGTTAGGTTACGGTTTGCATTTCATATCAAATATGCAATGGCTAATTCTCAAAGTGATGATTTATTTTGGAGTCAGTGTTTAAATCTTATCATCCTGCAATCTTGCTATATCATGTTATCTTAATTTATTAAGAAAGTTTGTGAATAAGCATCACATGATTAAATCTTAAGTAGTTGTAAGTTTGAGTCCTATTTGAACCCTTTCATTTGACCGACATCCTTAAAAGAGATGATAGGCTATCTTATGAGATTTTGTGTGTGTGTTTGTATGTGTACAAATGAAGTTCTGCTTGGAGAAGCTCTTTTCGTCCCATCTCTTCATCTTTTGGCATCTTTCTTGTTCTCCATTTCTTCTATTCTTCATTAGTCCCATCTTTTTCTTCATTTTGCATCTACAAATAGCTTCAGGTATACATAACTTTTGTTTGTTTTATCCCTGATTTCTGCCGAAATTATTCCAAGCGCTTGAATTTCTGCAGTGGACATAGAAAACATATCTCTTCGTCCAAATATTGACACACAATATTTCCAACTTCTTAGACGGAGAAAAAAATCCATTCTACTTCCTTTCCTATTTCTTAACTCCTCCGACCATTGATCTTCATTCATAAATCCTCAAATAGCCTTATGAATTATATCACAGTGCTTTTTGTACTCTCAGACTAGCTTTCATCAGAACATCCTCCTAAAATTAAGTTGAAGTTAAAATTTGTATTAGTTTAATGATTAAGTAGTCTGGTTAACACCTAAACCTCCAGCAGCATATTGCATCCTAAGAAGCAGTGTTTTAAAAAAGCAGTCACTGATGCGCTTAAGCAGTTCAAGGACATTAGCTGTGTCATCAAATCCGCTTAAGCGGACCGCTGTTTCTCATTCTAATTCAACAACTTCGTGTACATAAATGGCTAATCAAAGCATAACATGGATATAATTATCAAATTTTAGTCTCATTTTGGTTATTCATGGTTGTAGAACATAATTTTGCAGGCTATGTTACACAGACACAGTCATGCCATTATGGACATGACCCGTCGATATGTGACAAATTTTGAAAATCACACAATATATTTGTGTTAGACAAGCATTCGAAACGTCAAGACATCACGATACACTTGTCCAGTGACTCAATTTACAATTCTAAGTCCAATTTTAAAACACTTAAGGATCAAATTTATCATACAAATCCTTAATTGAACAAAGAAGCCATTATAGTGGTTGATCACTCCCTCAATCCCTACTTGTAACCCAATCAACCTATCTAGATGGCTTCTGTAAGAATTTTCATAATGAAACGATCTTGATCTTTATTTTTTCTGGTGCTCAAGAGTTTTGTTTTAACATAATTGTTTTTGGCTTTTTCGTCTCTCTTTTTTCTTTCTTCCATTCTTTCTCTAGAGTGTTTATATGTTTTTAAAGGTTTCCTTTAACCTTCTTTCGTTGTTTGTTCATGGTATCTTTTTATTCCGACTTTTTTTTCTCTCCTTTGACTGGTTTGTTCTACATTGTTGTCTTTGTATACAAGGTAGCATGATAAAACTTTCTATGTAAAATTGCTTTATTTTTCATCAGTTATCGATCTTGCATGTGTAGTTTGTTTAGATGTTTACATCTTTAAAGGTTTTCATCAGTCACATTGTGAGGAAAACTAAACATAAGTAATTTTAGATTATACTCTAGTTATCAACAATGACTAGGACCATTGCATAGCCATGATAGTTTACTAGAAGTTGGATTGGACTCCAATCACCGAGCTTTCTATTCAACCTATTGATTCACGAATTTTTTTGGTTTTTAGAGGATTTTTATTTAATTACACATTCTTCTTCCTCCGTCTTCGACCGGTACTGAATGGTATCGGTCAGTTTCGGACGGTATCGATCAGTTTCGGCCGATACTGGCCGATACTGACCGATACCGTTCAGTATCGGCTGATACTGAAACTAACCCTTGGTTTCGGTATCGTCAACTGTCGATACCGATACGATACGACCGATACCTAATGATATCGGCCGATACCTCAAACCCTGATAGAAACACAGAAGCAGAAGTAAGGTTACAAGCATGGGGATGGAACAAATAGTCAAAACTTGTAACCAAGAATACATAGTCGAGTCGCATTTCAACAAAGAAAGTCTTCGCTAATCTATAGTACGATCACCTGTTTAATTAAAATGAAGTGTTAATTGAGATTCATGGTTCTGAAGCAGCAATGTATCGATAGCAAAACTGCTTGCAAAAATTTTCATCTTGCTATGCTTCAAAAGCGCCAAAACTACATTAAATGTTCTCTATTTTACAAAGTTTTGCCGATCCTGTCATCTTCACACAACTCCAAATTTGTCAAGCCTTGAATTTCCTCCCATCAATAATTTACCACACGCAAAGTTTACATTTCAAATCAAGTAGCCAGCAGAAGAGAAAAAATCAATACGATATACATTGATATGGCTGTTGACGAACGAGCTTGAATGAGCTTGAACATGGAGCTTGGTTTTGTTCATGAACAAAATACATGTTCAAGCTCTGTTTGTTTACTAACCGAGCTCTAAAAACATGTTTAAGCATTTTCGTTAAGCTTACCAATCGAACGTAAACAACCGTAAACGAACATATATCGAGCTTGTTCATGAGTAGTCCGAAGTAGTCCATCGAACGTTCTGTTCGTTAACAAGACTTATCGAGCTTATTCATGAACATGTTCCTGAACATGTTCGTGAACACACAATCAATCTTGTTCATGAACAGATTTTCAAACAAACAAACAAACGTTAATTTTTTAATCAGGAATAATAATATTTAACCATAATTACCAATGACTAAATCAATTAAATAAAAGGATTAAATATTTGAAGGACATAAACAAACAAATCCAGCATAATAGCTCCATAAATCCCATTACAAGCATTCATTCCAAGCATAGTAAAAAATATAGTATTTTTCTAAATGCAATACAAGGTAAGAACCCAATATTCCAACAATTCCACCGTCAATGTATTTAATAAACACTTAACGAGCTTGTTCATTCATGAACATCACTCAACGAGCTTGTTCATGAACATAAATGAACGAACACAGTCATGTTCAAACTCTGTTCGTTTACTAACCGGGCTCTAAAAATCTGTTCAAGCTTGTTCATTGAGCTTTCCAAACGAACGTAAACAAACATGTACTGAGTTTGTTCACGAGTAGTTCGTCCAACGTTATGTTCGTCAACAGCCCTATACATTGATTTCAACCAGCAAATGAAATTGAATCAAATCGGAAGTCTAAGAGACTGACCTGAACTCCGACCCGGCGCGATCGGCCAACGCCTGGAGCTGCCCCTTTATGTACTCGGCCGCCTCGTCCAGCCCCGGCTGCCCTTCCTACAAAAGGGAAAAATAAAAAATAAAAAGGAATCATGCACCGTCAGCATCGCACCAAAGAGAAACCCCGCTTAACTTAAACTCACCTGCCGGCTTTTGATGTCGACGGAGAGTTTTCGGAGGTGCTGGAGGGCGCGGGCCTCGGAGAACTCGGTGAGCGGAGCGTCGGGGCCGAGGGGACGGATGTGGTGCATGTGGACCACCGTGTAGGCTGCGTACGCCATGATCGCATACACCAATGAGAGCACGAGGAGCAATTTCAGCGCCGCCGCATCCTCTCGAGATCGGAACGAGAACGAAAAAGACGCCATTAATTTCTCTCTCTCTCGCTTTTTTTTTCACTAGAAGAAAACGACGACGAATAATTTAGAGGGGGCGTGGAGGGAGAGGGAGGATGGATCGTCGATGTGTCTGCGTGCCCCTTCTATGGGCTTGGTGTTTGCGTTTATGAACTTTAGTGGAGTTTTTCGCGTATGTCCCTTGCATTATTCATATTTATGTATTAACCCTTTAAAAATAAATCTGTAAAAAATAATTTAGTGTAACCTAAAAGCGTTTTTTAAAATAAAATTAGAATATTCAGCGATTAATTCACAATACGGTTGTTTTAAAACCCCAAATTTATTTCGGGAGATCTGGCTGCCACCTGTCATGCGAAGAGATAGAGAGAAGCGGAGCCAATGACTACTCTAGTAATATAAACAATATTATTAATTTATTTCAGTAAAAATTAAATAACTGAACTAAATCTCCTGAGAAGATTCCCTCGACCGAGTGCTTTAAGAACTGCGTGAGGCCCCAAAAAAGGTAACGATAATGACAGACATCG
This sequence comes from Scilla litardierei, assembly GCA_030789695.1. Taxonomy (NCBI): domain Eukaryota; kingdom Viridiplantae; phylum Streptophyta; class Magnoliopsida; order Asparagales; family Asparagaceae; genus Scilla; species Scilla litardierei. The sequence continues at coordinate 75,047,561 of CM061138.1, read as the reverse complement.
AGCTGTTAGGATGCCAAATACAATCATAAAAATTAGACGAATCAAAAGGGAAAAGGTTTTCTAAATTATTGGAGAGAAGAACAATCAAAAGAGAAGGATCTTGTTTTTTTCTTCGCGCATGAGAATGAGCACATGCACACTTACAAACATATTCAGAATAATGGAAAATGTGATATCAACGCATAAAATTCATGCGCTCATAGCCATTTCCAATGTTTTTATTGTTTTCTTTGTTTTTTTGGTATTGATATATACATAATGGAAGACCACCAAAGAAACAATCTAAGTTAGTCTCTCTATTTGTCCATTGATATGGCTATTACAAATTCAACAATTTTAGAAAAATAGAACTTTCTCTAATGAACCGCTCGAGAGTTAAATTTTCATAGTGTTCACCTGTTTACGGGTATTTTCTCACCACAATGTCGTTGACCGAAGACTTGACGGTCAACATGGTCAACGTGGTCGGTTGGGATCCCTTGGTTCTTCCGAGCAAGCGTGTCCTTGATGTTGGACGCACGGTTCTGTTGGGATTTGGAGCCTGAACAAATCAGCCGGCCGGAATCAGTTGCGATTTTGGAAGAGTAGGAGTTGCGATCTCGTCTGATCAACAAAAATTTGGTTATGATTTGCATCAATCAGCATCGAGTTGGGTTGAAAGCTTGTTCGGCGGTTTAGGCTGAAAAAAAACAGAATTGCATTAATGGCCTCTCTGCGCGTTAATGCTTGCTCTGTGCATTAAAAAGGTCAAAAGGCTCTGTGCGTAAATTTGTTCTTATTTTGAGTTGAAGGCTCTATGCTTTATAATGCTCCCTGTGTTTAAAGGGGGCTTTATAAAAACTGAAGTTTTCTTTTTTTGAGAAGAAGAGTGATTGTGCGAGAGATATTTATTTTGAGGGTTGCGTCCCTCGTTGAGAGTGTGAGCATTTATTTTTGAGTGTTGCGTCCCTCATAGAAAGAAGATCTGCTCATCCTGTGTAATCTGTAATTCATCTCATCAAGTTAGTGGAGAATTCCCTGGCTTGGCGGCACCCCCAGACGTTGTCTTTGGACGAACTGGGTAAACAATTCTGTGTCTTTCTTTTGTCGTTTTCATTCGATTGTTTTTTATCATCGTATTATTGTGTAACAATTGGTATCAGAGCACCGGGTTAGGTGGAAGCAGATACGATGGGTGGAGAAAAAACAACGATTGAAAAGTTTGACGGATCGGATTATGGGTTTTGGAGGATGCAGATCGAATATTATCTTTATGGTAAAGATTTGTGACAACCTTTGGAGGATAAGCCGAAAGAGATGAAAGACGAAGAATGGAATGTGTTGGACAGGACGGTGATGAGCGTGGTGCGTCTATCTCTTTCACGAAATGTTGCGTTCCATACCACGAAGGAGAAAACCACCAAAGGCATACTAAAGGTTTTAGCAGGCATGTACGAGAAGCCTTCAGCAGCGAACAAGGTTCACCTGATGCGGCGTCTCTTCAACCTAAAGATGATGGAGAACAAAGTTGTTGATGATCACCTAAATGAGTTCAATCTGATAACATCCCAATTAAGCTCAGTTGGGATTGATTTTGATGATGAGGTTAGAGCCTTAATTCTGTTGTCTTCTCTACTAGAAAGTTGGAGCGGTACGGTTACTGATGTTAGTGCTTCAGTATGGAAGGAGAAACTGAAGTTTGACGAAGGAAGAGATCTGATTATAAGTGAAGAAATTCAAGAAAAGAATCGGGTATCACTTTGGGATCAGTTCTGAGTACAGAAAATAGAGGCAGATCAGAATCAAGGAATTGGAATCGAGACAGATCGAAGTCAAGACATAAGAGCAAGTCGAGGAAAGACAAGAGTTCCATTGAATGTTGGAATTGCAAGAAGCTGGGTCATTACTCGAATCAGTGTAAAGCATCGAGGAAGGAAAAGAAGATTGACAACTCAGTAAACGTGACATCAGAGGAGATCAATGATGCATTGATCTTGAGTGTGTGCAGTCCATTAGAATCATGGGTTTTGGATTCTGGAGCATCGTATCATGCATGTCCTGATAGTGATATAATGGAGAATTATACCCCTGGAAATTTTGGAAAGGTTTATCTTGCTGATGATGAGCCTTTGAAGATTGTAGGAAAGGGAGATGTTCGGAATCAAAACACCGAATGGACCTGTGTGGCAGCTGCGTGGCGTGAGACATATTCCTGGTTTGAAGAGGAATTTGATTTCTGTAGGGCAGTTGGATGATGAGGGTTATCATTTATCATTTGGCTCGGGTGCTTGGAAGATAACCAAAGGGGCTATGGTGGTGGCTCGAGGGTCAATGGATGGTACTTTGTATATGACCACTATCAACCATGATAGTATTGATCTTGCAGGTGCAAACAAAGATGCAGACTTGGCCACATGAGTGAGAAGGGGATGAAACAGTTATGTTCAGAAGGTAAACTGTCAGGTCTAAAAACAGTTGACATTTGTTTATGTGAAGGCTGCGTATTTGGAAAACAGAAAAGGGTCAGTTTTTCGAAGGGTGTCAGAACCTTGAAGAAACAGAAGCTGGAGTTGGTACATAGTGATTTATGGTGACCAACGCCTGTAACATCCCTTGGTGGCGCGTCATACTACATGATCTTCATTGATGACTCCACGAGGAAGGTATGGGTTTATTTCTGAAACATAAATCTGATGCTTTTAATGTTTTTAGAAAATGAAAAGCTTTGGTAGAAAATGAAACAGATCTGAAAATGAAGTGTTTAAGATCATATAATGGTGGTGAATATGAGCTTGCTGAATTAAACGAGTAGTGTGCTATGAATGGTATTCGCATGTAGAAGACTTTTAGAGGAACCCCTCAGCAGAATGGGGTTGCAGAACGTATGAATAGAACCTTGAACGAACGTGCTTGGTGCAGGCGACTGAAGTGTGGGTTACCGAAGATGTTCTGGGCAGAAGCAGTTAACACAGCCGCTTTTTTGATTAATAGAGGACCATCAGTTCCTTTGGATAATGGCATACCAGAGGAGGCTTGGACCGGTAAAGAGGTAAACCTATAATTCCTTATAGTTTTTGGTTGTGTTTCTTATGTTCATATTGATGCTACTGCTAGAAGTAAATTGGATGCTAAATCTGTGAAGTCTACGTTTATTGGATATGGTGATGATGAATTTGGCTACAGATTTTGGGATGATCAGAATCGAAAAATAATTCGTAATCAAGATGTCATATTTAATGAACATGTTTTGTACAAAGACATGTTGGGCGCATCAGATATTGAAAGTGCATGTACTCAGGTTGAAAGCCCTCAGGTTGTTGAATTAGATATCTCGAATTCACGTGTGAACAAAGTTGTTCGGAATGATCAAGTTGTTGTTGAAGCAGAACCGAATTCACCAGTATCTCCTTTGAAGAAGCAATTGTTGAGGCAGAACCGAATTCGCCAGTATCTCCTTTGAGGCAAGCGGTTATTGAAGCAGAACCAAGTACGCCTGTAGCTCCTATGAGGAGATCAGAAAGGCAGTATCATGCACCAGAAAGGTATTCCTCCTCTTTACATTATCTTTTGTTAACTGATAGTGGTGAGCCAGAATGTTATGTTGAGGCTATGCAGAGTGAGCATTCGAGCAAGTGGGAGCTTGCAATGGAAGATGAAATGAATTCCTTAATGTCTAATAACACTTGGAAACTAGTGGATCTCCCAAAGGGTAAAAAGGCATTGCATAACAAGTGGGTTTACAGAATTAAAGAAGAGGCCGATGGAAGCAAGCGTTACAAGGCAAGGATGGTCGTGAAGGGTTTTCAGCAGAAACAAGGTATTGATTATACAGATATATTTTTCTCCCGTTATGAAGCTAACTACTATTAGATTAGTTCTGAGTATAGTTACTGTGGAGAATTTATTTTTAGAGCAGATGGACGTGAAAACAGCTTTTCTTCATGGTGATCTTGATGAAGATATATACATGATGCAACCAGAAGGGTACTTGTCCAAAGGTAATAGTGAGCTTGTGTGTAAGCTAAAGAAGAGCTTGTACGGGTTGAAACGGGATCCAAGGCAATGGTACATGAAGTTTGATGGGTTCATGCATGAAATTGATTTTGTTAGATGCAATACAGACCATTGTTGATACTTCAAGAGGTTTGACAATAACTTTATCATTTTGCTATTATATGTTGATGACATGTTGATAGCAGGTTCTTGTGTGCAAGAGGTGAATCAGTTGAAGAAGGAATTGTCCGAACGGTTTGCTATGAAGGATCTTGGAGAGGCTAAACAGATCCTAGGTATGCGGATTAATCGAGATAAGGTGGCAGGTAAGTTATATCTTTCTCAAGCTGAATATATCGAAAGAGTTTTGAAGAGGTTCAGTATGCAAGATGCAAAGCCTGTGAGTACTCCCTTAGGTAGCCAGTTTAGGCTATCTAAAAAGGAGTCGCCTAGTAGTGATTCGGAGCGTGCCTATATGAAGAAGACCCCATATGCCTCAGCAATTGGTAGTATCATGTATGCTATGGTGTGCACTAGACCAGATATTGCGCATGCAGTGGGAGTTGTGAGCAGATATATGAGCAATCTTGGTAAACAACACTGGGAAGCAGTAAAGTGGATCCTTAGGTACTTGCGAGGTACAACAGAGAAGGCATTGTGCTTCGAAGGTAAGAGTATAAAGCTGACTGGATATGTTGATGCAGATTTGGCAGGTGATCTTGATAAGAGAAAGAGTACGACCGGATATGTGTTTACATTGGGTGGTACATCAATTTCTTGGGCTTCTAAGTTTCAAAAGATCGTGGCTTTGTCTACTACAGAAGCGGAGTACGTAGCAGTGACTGAGACTAGTAAAGAATGGTATGGTTGCAGAATTTTTTGAGTGAATTGGGAAAAGAGCAGAAGAATAGTATTCTCTACAGCGATAGTTAGAGTGCTATTTTCTTAGCCAAGAATCCAGCATTTCATTCGAGAACGAGGCATATTGAGTTGAAGTATCATTACATTCGACATCTCTTGAAAGAGAAGATTTTGCAGCTAGTGAAGATTCGAGGAAATGAGAATCATGCTGATCTGCTGACTAAGGCTGTGACCTTAGAAAAGTTGAAGCTATGCATGGCTTCAACTGGCCTTGGAGCTTGAGGAGTTCGAGGCTTGGCACCGTCGTTGTTTTTTGGGGTTACTTATTGATGAGAAGATGAAGAGATGATTACACATGGGTTCAGTCTCCAAGTGGGAGATTGTTGGGATTTGGAGCCTGAATAAATCAGCCGGCCGGAATCAGTTGTGATTTTGGAAGAGTAGGAGTTGCGATCTCCTCTGATCAACAAAAATTTGGTTGTGATTTGCATCAATCAGCATCGAGTTGGGTTGAAAGCTTGTTCAGTGGTTTAGGATGGAAAAAACAGAATTGCGTTAATGGCCTCTCTGCGCGTTAATGCTTGCTCTGTGCATTAAAAAGGTCAAAAGGCTCTGTGCGTTAATTTGTGCTTATTTTGGGTTGAAGGCTCTGTGCTTTATAATGCTCCCTGTGTTTAATAGGGGCTTTATAAAAACTGAAGTTTTCTTTTTTTGAGAAGAAGAGTGCTTTGTGCGAGAGATATTTATTTTGAGGGTTGCGTCCCTCATTGAGAGTGTGAGCATTTATTTTTTAGGGTTGCGTCCCTCATAGAAAGAAGATTTGCTCATCCTGTGTAATTTGTAATTCATCTCATCAAGTTAGTGGAGAACCCCCCGGCTTGGCGGCGCCCCCAGACGTAGTCTTCGAACGAACTGGGTAAACAATTCTGTGTCTTTCTATTTTGTCATTTTCATTCGATTGTTTTTATCATCGTATTATTTCGTAACAGGTTCCCCTCCTCGGCACGTGAAACGGGTCGCTTGTAGGGTGGAGGGCCTCAGTCAACGCGGTGCGGAGGGGGAGCCTCGGCACCCGGGTGGACACTCGACCACGGTCGATCAAGCGCCGAGGGGTAGCCTCGTCGCCTTGATTACTGCTCGGTCTTCGGTCGGTCGCTGCGCTCGCCGATGGCGGGCGGTTTCGTTCTGCGCTGAGGAGTAGCCTCGGCGCCTCGGTCTGCTCCTTCCTAGATAGACGAAGAAACTCGTCAAGGGGACTGGACCTTGGTTCCGGCCAAGGCCCCTCCGATGCTTAAGTCAGAACGGATCTGAGCAATACTCAACGGGATCGGTACGGCTCGAAAGGAGGCCAGCACACGTATCCTCGATCCGAGCTATGGGAGAGGGAAAATGGGAAAGCAAGGTCGGTAAATGGAATACCTCCTTCGTAGGTGTCTAGGATTTGATCACCTTTTCGGTTGCCCCTGTCGTTTCTTTATAGGGTTTGACCCATGATCGCCCTTAATCCACGTCTCCTGACTGCTCCCCACTCACGTCCCCGTGATCTGCCTCCATAGAGGCGCCTACGTGCGTCGTGGAGGAGTCGAGTAATGAGCTCCTTAATGGTTATTAAGGTGCCGCGCTTTCAGGGGAACGGTTATCTCCGGAGAGCGCGAGCTAATCATGCGTCTTCCGGGTCAGGGCCAGTCCGACTTAGAGTCCTTCCGTGGGCCTCATCTGACGGGCCTAATCCCACTCGTGGGATTCCCGTTCTTGGCTTGGGCTTGGGCCTCTCGCTCTTGGGCTTCTCCAAAATAGTCGTATCAATTGCCCCTATCGTCCGGGCCGTTCAGATTCTGTCGGTTCGGTTCGGGCGATGTGACTCTTGAGGATATTGACAGGCGCGTCAATCGAGGCGAATTCATTAAATGGAGGCCATCATGATACGGCTCGTTTGAACTTCTCTTGGTGGGGGATTCGAAGCGCCGTCGGTCGTCAGATGCTGCCACGTGCTCTTCTTCGGACGGTCTTGATTCTGAGATTGCCTTCCATATAAGGGTGTTGGCCTTCCAAGCTTTGATTCTTTCGCGCCTTTCTTCCTGATTCTGGTCTTGCAAGCTCCTTCTCTTCTTCGTGTATCTTCCCTCGGATTCTTTTCAAGGTAACCTTCTTCCTCCTTCATTTTCCCCATGGCTACACTTAGGATAGGTGATTCCAGGCCGGGGTCAGGGGACCCCCCGGCGCTCGAGTCTGGCGACCGCCCACCTTCGAGGCCCGGTGTCCCCTCGGGGACACGTCCCGTACAGGACAAGGGGAAGGGTTTGCTCTTTGTGGACCCTGTCAGGGATGACGTGGCTCGGGCTGCTGAGAGGTTCGACGTTCCCCCGGCTGTCCTTGGGTCGCCGTCTTTGGTTCCCTTCTCGAAGGTTAGGGAGATCCGGGAGAAGTATTTGTACTATCCATACGACGTCCGAATCCCTTTTAGCGACGAGCGGATTTGCTTTTTGCGGAGCCGGGAGGTCGGTGTCTATGTCGAGATGCTCCACCTGGGACTCCGCTTCCCCCTTTATCCTTTCATCATCCAAGTCATGGAATTCTTGATGGTGGCCTTGTGCCAGTTGACCCCGTACTCCATCGTGGTGCTAACCAGGTTCATCATGATCTGCTGCGTCCATGGCCTGGAGCCGTCTCTTCCTCTTCTCTTTCACTACTTCCGGGTCCAGACGGTCGGCCAAGGGTCGTGGCAGCACCTCTGGGCCCGCGCAGGAAGGGAGTGTTTGCTCGGTTTACCCTGCTGGGTGGGGGACTGGAGCTCGAGCTATGTTTTCTTTGTTTTCCCCTGGGATGCTGAGATCTTGACGGGTTGGGGAGGGTTATGTCAATATGACTTGACGTTGACCCTCTCTGAGGCTGACCAGGCCGCTGTCCAGCTTCTGTCGTCTCTGCCCCTAGAGGAGAGGTCTGTCTGGCCTCTGCTGGATGACCTGCTCATTAAGACCGTCCTCTGGTCCCCCGGTATGCGCTTTTTTCTTTCCGCTTTTCCTCTCGCTTACCCTGATCTTCTTTACTTCTGCAGAGATGGCGGGTCGCGAATTTACCCGCAATGTCGACGAGCTCATCCACCAGGGATCCGGTCGAAGCCGTGTGAACCCTTCGGGCCAGGTGCCCCACCGCACAGTTGAGGATGAGGTGCGTCAAGCCAAGCCTGTAGTAGGAAGGCTGGAGCCTATGGTCGCGGCCGCGCCGCTCGTCCCGGCTGCGATGGATCTCCCCGTAGCGGAGGCTACTGGCGCCGAACCTCCCCGTTCCATCCATGCAGAGGGAGGCAACGAGGGCTCAAGTCTGGCCCCTCTCATGCCCACAGGCGGCCGCGACGTGGGGCGTAAGCGTTCCCCACCGAAGTCTGTGGGGCCCCCCGAGAGGAAGAGGAGGAGGGAGAGAGGGGAAGTCCACCCTTCAATGGCTCCCAGTGCGCCGGTCGCCTCGGGTGAAACCCTCCTGTTGGCCCTGGTGGCCACCCCTGTTGACTTAGCCGAGCCGTCCTTGGTGGGAGCCGGTGGCACGCTGGTGAACCTCTCGGTGGGTTTCGAAGTTACGCTCAGGGACTCGGTATTTGTCGACCAAGCCGTGGCCACCCAACTAGCACAGAGCTCCGTCCTCCCGAGGGACCGCTCTCTCCTGGAGAGGACCCCCTCCGACCGGCTGTTAGACTCCTTGGTCTGGTAGCTTCAACAAGTTGGTTGCTCTACTACTTTCAAACCTGCCCCTCGATTAACCGCTCCTTTAGGTCGCGAGGGAGCATCAACCCAACTGAGACGGTTTTTCCTTCCTCGTCGGAGATCTTGATACTATATGTTTCTTCGACCACGGCAGGTCATCGATCCTCGACCCGTGGGTCGACTGGGTCAGTTTGCTCGATCCTTCTCAGGGTGGCGAAGAGTGTATAGCATGATCATGCCTGCTCTTGATTTCCTCTTGCCCTTTCGACCCCCTTAGGGGTCTGGAATTTGATCATCTGGTGGAAGGTCAAGACCACCACTTCTATGACATTCAGCAGCTGTCTTTCAATGATCCCGTTGTATGCCGAGTTGATCTTTACCACCATAAAGTTGGTTAGGAGAGTAATTTGTTGAGGATACGTACCGAGGGTCGCCGATAAGGTGATGGTGCCTACTATCGGGGTGGAGTGCCCGGTGAACCCCACCAAGGGTCATGTGCAAGCCGTCAACTCTTCGGACGATAATTTCATCCTCTCCAATGTTGTGAAGAAGAGTATGTCACACGAGCTTTTGGGGTCAACAAGCAACCTTTTCACGGCGATCTCTCTGATCGTGGCCATGATGACCACGACATCATCGTGTGGTAGCTCCACCCCTTCCATATCTTTGTCCGAGAAGGAGATAGGAGGCATTGAGTATCTGTGGCGCTTTTGCCCCACGGAAACTATCATCAATATCCCAGCGTAGGAACTTTAGAGAGAGGTTGATAGCTCCGGTGCGGGGGACCTCCCATTATCATGTTGGTGATCTCGACACTGGGGGATCCTGCAGCAACCTCGGAGGATGTGGTTGGTGAGTCGGCATACTCGAGTAGTTCGTCGAGGGGGTGTCGACTCGTGGTTTTCCACAGATGCCATCAAACTGTTAAGGCCAAAATTGACCGTCACAGTTGTCAAGCTGACGGAGACTCGAAGCGCTGAGCTGGAGCCTAGTCATCCGTTGGAATGTGACCCTCGGTTGGAGGTACCGGGGTCGGTAGTTGGTATTTAATGATGGTATAGATGTTGATCAACCTAAGAACGACCGTCGGATCGGTCGTTCGAGGTTGAAGAGCCCAATATCGACCTTGGACGTTGTATAGCGATCGTCGATCTGCACCACAGAGAGTCATTAGGGGGGTCGGATCTGGGTTCCGACCCAAATCCCCTCCGATGCTTAAGTTAGTAAGGAACTTAAGGAAGAGAGGGAGCTTGGTGTAGTTGAGATCGACCCACGGAGGTTCGTCCCTAGACTAATGACGCAAGCTCAAATATGGAATAGAGAAGTAAGAAGATATGGTTCTATGTATTAGCACTTGTACCTTGAAGATGGAACCCCCTTACCTTTGTCCGTCGACCTATTTATAGGTAGCTCTTCCTTGATGAGGTGTAACCGTCCCTCATTGATTTGGGAATGATCTTCTCCAGGATTCGAGCTAACGACTGCCCATTTACTTGGCCACATTAACTCCTCCTTGAATGTCGGTGCAGTCCAATGGTCGTCTGATCCGTTCGCCCGACTCAGTCGTAGCTTGTGTAGAGTGTGGGGGCAACGGGTCGCAGGTGATAAACGGGTCGGGTTTGCAGATACCCAAATCGGGTTTGTATCCGTGCACTACCATGTACCTTTGTCGCTTTTGATTCGTCAAATTCTTGGGAACCATATGCTCAAAATTTGGGTTAGCATGATGCATCCTAGTATGCTTAATCCTTTTCTTGGTATGATTAGAATAATAACCAAGTCTGGTTTTGCTAGATGATGCTTTTTGACTATTTATTAAACTATCTTACTTTTCTTTCCCTTTATTGAATTTTTCGACAATCTTCATCGTAGAATCATATTTGTCTTTAATGGACGCGAGAAGATTATCCAAACCCTCAATTTTCACTTTCATGGAATGCATATCTTTTTCTAACTGTTCATTCTTTTCTTTAATGCGATATTTTCATTAAGAAGTTCCTCTTTATCTTTTGCTTTTTTCTTAACCAATCTCAAAGTTTTTTTGTGTTCTTTAATGAGCTTTTGATGCATTGAGCAAAGCTCCTTATATGCTCCTCTATAATCGATGTCTTCATCATCACTTGATGATGAATCATCTTCACTAAATGATGAATCATGCAATGAACTTACTTGTGATGACGTGGAAGCTAGGAAACACATATGAGCAGTTTCTCTTCTCTCTTCTTTGTCATCTGATGATGATTCGTCGGAGGTAGAATCATCGCTTTGGTTGAAGGCTGCATATGCTTCCTTCATTGGTCATAGAAGCTTATTCATTCTATCGTTCCTTCTCTCATTGTTCTCTCTGATTTTGCCACGATCTTTGGTGTCTCGGTTGTTCTTCTCCAAGGGACAGTCTCTTTTTACATGCACTGGTTTGTTCCAACCAAAACAAATAATACTATTAGTAGGACGGAATGATCGTTTACCATACTTACTTGACATGAAGTCTTTGAGTTTTTCGAGACAAAGGCAATATGATCTTCTTTGTCGGTGTAGTCGGAGTCTTCTTCTTGTGCTTTGAACGGTAGGTCCTTTTTCTTCGACTTCTCCTTTATCTTCTTGTCTTTCTCAAGCTCTATCTCGTGTGCCATGATATTTCCCATCAGTTCTTCAACGGTGAGGTCTTTTACGTTGTGAACTTCTCGAATGGCCGTTGTCATGCCCAGTTTTGAAGTATACGTGTATTCTACTGAATACGTGTACTATTTCTATCTACGGTGCGTACGTAGGCATGAGATAAACGAAGATATCGATGTATGTGACGTAGTGAGAGGGGGATTGGGTCGTAATACGTGGCTAAGGAAAGTGAATGTGAAGTGTGAAAGCAGAGAAGCGTGAAAGACGTCATCGGTGCAAAACAACAGGAATATGCTAGACGTGTGTGTGAAGCATGTATGCGTCCACGGATGAGCATGGATGTGTGTAGGGAGAGCCATGGAAGCGTGAAAGGGGTTAGGGGGTCAATGGAAACTTCCGTAAATTTTTAGAAAGGCTAGGGGCAAAACGGTCTTTTGGCCTAAATTTGCTGTGCGTACATACTTAAATGGTGTGTACGTAAAGTAATGGCACACTTGTAAATTATGGACATTTAAGAGGGTATTTAGGTCATTTCAAAATATTCATGGCTTATTCAAGAAGCCATGACATGGATTAACCTTTAAGAAAAGGAGTGTGTAGAAACTCCTTAAGAAAAATCTCTTCTTTTCTTTTCTTTTCTTTCCTCATCTTCCCTTATCCTTATCTCCTCTCCTCCCACTCAACTCCCACCCCTAATTTTTGTGCTCCCCCTCATACCCATCCATGTTGTTCCCAAAAAGAAGAAGAAGAAGAAGAAGAAGAAGAAGAAGAAGAAGGAGAAGAAAGAAGAGAAGGAGAAGAGGAAAATGAAACTTTTGCGGTAGGAATCTCTTGGAGTTGGAATTCCAATCAATTTAATTTTTGTTAATTTATTTTTATAGCATTTTTTATCTAATATGTGATGAAGATAGTCAATTTTTACATGATATTGCTCAATTTCACAACTTTCTCTTTGAAATTCCTAGCAAAGTCATCTCCTTTTGAATTTCAGAATTCTTGATGTCTGTTGTAGCTTCCATTACAGTTACTGTAGCTAGAATCATATTTCGAAAAAAATATGATCATGTAGATCATGAAGGTATACCCCAAAATCATATAAATTTTGATATAGTTTCAATTCATAAATTGGCAGAAATAAATCCATCCTCACAACATGTCTGTTTGATTTTCAGTGTTGACACAGTTTAGTAAATTTGTCCTACAGAGCTGCACACATCTTCGAATTTTATGATTTTGGTCGTGTTGGAAAGATAATAAGTTTTTCTCAAAGTTCATCAGAATGCTCTTATGTCGAAATTCTGGCTAGAAAAATACCCAAAATTGGTGTTGAACACAGACCCTAAAATCTGTCTGAAAAACAGAATTGACACACTTCACTAATTAAATCACCATAAATCGTATATTTCATATTTTTGCATGAAATTTTATCTGTAGATTCATAAATGTTATATATTCAACTTTCATTTATAAATTGTGTCAAATTTTCAAGATAAATAGATGAAATATGTTGATCTTTATGACTCTTCTTGCAATTCCAGCAAGCTGAAACATTAAAGTGATGTTATAAATCGTGTTCTATTGCTATTTCACCCTCTATTGTAAATGATTATTGTTATTACTTATGGCATGGTAGATACATTCATGATACATTTTCCAATTGATTTGCTAATATTCTTATAGACGTGCATGTCACGCTCACCACGTGTTCGATGAAATGCCTCAATGAAGGCAAAATTCAATAAGTTGAGTAACTTGCATGTGTTAGTGTTGGCCTTGTGCCACACTAATAATTGGTAACGTTAGAGGCTTGAATGGCATGGATACATTGAAATTAGGAGTGGACGATGTGTTGTGATTGAGGGCATGTCACGTGAGTGCATGACCCCATGTTTGATGATGAACATCTGAGGTGATGTATGCTTACCCATGCCATCAAGACCCCTAACGTGTCACTTATGATGTTAACTAATAAAATTGAATAAATCTCAGTCCTCTCTAATGAGGGTGAGTAGCAGAACCCGGGTTTTAGGTGGGATTTGAGTAAATTGTGGATATGAGACCTGGACTGAGAAGTTGGGGGAAATGATTATGTGATATGTGATATTTATACCCACTCGCCTTTACCAGGAGTGGAGGGGACATACGGAGGTTGTGTTATTGTGGGAGAGCCTCACTCCTGCCAGGGACGGGGGAGCTGAGAGGCCCGGTGTCGTACAGTGCCCGTGTCCACTGCGCCGTGTGCTATATTCACCCCACATTTGGTGTGAAGTCCAGGTCCTGGTATCACACAGTTTACCCAAGTTCCAATTAACTCAATTATGAAATAATAAAATAAGATTTGTGTGTTACTTCTACTACTGGCAGCACTTCCCCTCCCCTTTGCCCGTAATTTGTGGCTTGGTGTCATGCCTCAGGCACTTGCACTTATCGTATTTGATATTGGTTGCTTGAGCCCTCATGTTATTATTATTGTTACTATTATTATTATTATTTGTGCTAACCCCTTTTCTTGCAGTAACTCGACATGGACCGCAGGTATGATTCCTTTGATTATCTATTTAATTTTCATTATATCACTTAGATTCATGCTCTACTTCTCTTGCTTGCCTTGTGATCTGATAACCCTAAAACGGAGTTCCAAACCCAAGTTGGTTCCTACTGGGCACACATTGATGTGCTCCTTTATATTTTTTCAGGTAGCAGTGTTATCATGGTTGGTGGTGACTTGAAGTTGGGTTCAGGGGTAGCACTTGGTGTGAGCAATATTTGTGGTGTGATATGGTTGGTTGGGAGGTGGAAAATGCTTGTGCATATGTAGTGGTGTACTTGGATTATGTATATAAATGGAAGTTGTTATTTATATGTTATATTGTTGGTGTTCTTTATTATTCATGAGGTTATTTTATTATTATTGTGGAGCTTCTCTTGTACTATCTCAGCATATGCGCAGTGGCCTGCTTATTCAGTTACTCTTCCGCTTTCTTTTCCTCTCATCACCCTCACTCTTCAGGATACTTGAAAAAAAAAATTTAAGTGCCGGGTATTCTGGGAAATGGGGCGTGACAGTTTTTGGTGGCCCATGCAGGTCACCGCACTGCGATGTGCGTAAGGATAGTACAAGTAGTGCTTCAGTTGGTGATTGGGATATATTAGCCCTAAGGTGGGTAGTGACCTTAGAGCCTTAAGTAATCCACCCTTAAACCCCTAACTTAGGAAATCAGGGCCTACAGTGGAGTAGACTAAGGATGTATATTGTTGATATACACGTGTATATGTAGTTGGGTAAACCCGTGGATATAAGTGCATTTGTTGTGCTTAGAGATTTAAATTGCGTATGTTGCTGTATACCCGTATATTTGAATGACCTGAACGTTACATGTATCTTAGATGTTTGTAGTTGTATATAGATAGGTGTGGTCGTATATGCTAGGTGGGCGAATACTCGAGCTACGTATATTACGTTTCTATAGAAATACGTGATGCAGATAAGGAGGCAGGTGAGTGGTATACTTATGTCTCTGAGCCATAGGTGATATATACATGTTATACGTGAATGTATATTAGGGAATACATATAAGTTAGCAGGGACATATACCCTGTAGGGGTGTGAGTGAGGAGATGTACCTATATGATGTGAGTGCATGTAAGCGTCTTCATATCTATTACATTACGGTTGTTTCCATGTGTGAGAAAGTACTAAGATGTGTATATCTATCCCTGAGCAGATAGAGTGATGAGTGTTTATATGGTCCTGTAGATATATGTGGAAAAGTGCGGGTGTGTGAATATATGCGTGCTTGTATAGATAGGTGATGTAGATATATCTGTGGGAAGTTAGTGCATATATATAGCTAGTTTGCATTACTAGGGTAAGAATTCCTAGGGTATTAAAAAGTTTAAATGACTGAGAATATATGTATGTGCTGCTTATGTGCCAATAGAAATTAGTATATTGTTTTACTTAGGTATATGGTTGTGGGTTATATTATTGCGTGAAGATAGGTGTTGTGTCTTGGCCACATATATAGCGTGTATGTAGCGGTATAGATAAGTGGTGAATGCACTGGTAGTAGGAGTAATACTCCAGAGTGTTTGGAGTAGATGTATCCTAAGGTGGGTATGGATTATTTAGACCCGTCCACCTAAGTTGAGGCCCTTAGTTATATCCTGTGCTAATATGGGATATGGATAGAAGTGTAACGTGTAACATATGTAGAATGCGATGAATGTAAAGATTGAGGTTATACAGTGCATGTGTAAGTGGATGGCTATGTGTTTGCACGGTTAGGTAGAGTTATGGTATATGTACATATGAGTGTATACGCTTACCGGTAGAATGGCATCTATTGGACTATTTGGATGTATACGTAATGTATGTGTCCTTCCGTATATAGTGGCTTGAGGAGGATTGTGTATGGGTTATGAGATACTTATACGTATGTAGGTGTATTGTAGAGAGTATGGTATGACTGTGTGTATGAGTTATTGACTGTGTATTGGTGTATGTCTTATGAGTGGTTATATGTCTATGTAGGTGAATGATCTCTAATTTGATATGTATGTATGTGAATGTGTATGTACATGGAGTGTGACTATCTACTGAATGTGTATGAATATTGAAATATACTTATTTTTTGTATGCAAGTATGTTAGTAAAAGTGTGGATATAATGTATGCTCTGTATATAATGGTATGGATGGTTACCGACGACATATTGGTACCCTTGGATAACTTGCTTGTATGAGTATGTGATAGCAGTGTATGTATAACATGTGTACACGGGTGTGTGCCCATACAGGGGAATGTATGTGCCTGGTCGCATATACCCCAATAAGTATATATATATATATATGTATGTTTGTGTACATACCTACCATTATAATGATAAATTGGTCTGTATATATACATAATAAGTAAGTGAATATGAATTAGGTTAAATAGAGTGCTCATGTGGTGTATTGGTTGATGTGTATACGTGAATATGTATCATAGTTGTATGAACTTCCATTATATGTGTGATGTGTATATGTGTATGTGATGTGCATGTGAGTATATGTAATGATGTATATTTTGGATGAATGAATATACATGAATACTTATACTATTTTGTTTGTTTATCCGCCGATCTATCCTATAGGGTTGTTTATCCAGGTGTATCTCGGTGTGCATTGGATAAAGGTATTCTCGTTTGTATGCATGCGTATATGGGTATGTACCAAAGCCTGTGTGTATATATATACATATGCAATGTGAATGTAAATGTGATATATAAGGAGTATGTATATGTGTAATATATTTGATAAATGTAACTAAATGGAACTGTTGATATGTGTGGGTTGGACTGTGTGTAATTGGTTGCACATTTATATGTATACGTGCGTGTGTGGAGTGTGAATGGATATTTATAGTTATTTGACTATTATGGCCGTATGTGCGTAGGATGTGTAAAGGTAGTTATGTATATACATATATTGCGTATGGAGTGGAACGTATTATGTTGTGCACTTTTGTGTGTATCGTGTGTGGTATATGTACCTATCCGTGTGAGGCAGTAGGTGCACTGCTATGGATATGAGGTTATATGTATATTCATTTATAGTTATGATTGTGAATCTTACGTGACTTGATCATGTATGTGTTATTACGTGCACGTGAATGTATGTATGGATGTGAGTAAATATTGTGTGTATATAGGTATTTATGTGCCTGTGAATGTGAGTAAGCCCATGTGACTAAGTATTGGGAGTATAGGAATCCGGGGTACGTACGGTGTGACACCGTGATAGTGACCATGTTATCAAGCAATGGTGTGTAGATTAATGTGTATCGCTAGGTGTTTGTGCATGAATGTAGATGTATATGTAAATATATAAAGAGATAGAATATAAATCGTTTATACTCGAATGTATTGGGATGTATGTGAAAGCATGCCATGTATGAAAACCTTATGTATCATGATATGGATGTGGTGTGATGTCCTATATATATAGATATGAGCAGTGATCTAAATATGTGTAATAAAACGTATAGAGACTTATTTGTGGTGTGTGATGTATATGTAAATGTGTGAATATGTGTGCCGATATGTTTATATGAAGAACACATGTGTGTGCGTATGTGATGATTCATATAGTGATATGGATGTGCTATTAGACGAGTAATAGGATGTACCTATTGCATGTGTGCGATACTGATGTGTATGGATGATAGTGAAGCATATAAAGTACATAAGTGTGGTGTGGATATGTATTCTTATTTGTACTTCCTGGGTAGTAAGATCATCATACCTAGCTGACCTCGACAAGGATCACACCCCTAAGAAGTCCGAGGACGGACTTTATTTTAAGGTGGGTAGGATGTCATGCCCTGTTTTGAAGTATACGTGTATTCTACTGAATACGTGTAGTATTTCTATCTACGGTGCGTACTAGGCATGAGATAAACGAAGATATCGATGTATGTGATGTAGTGAGAGGGGGATTGAGTCGTAATACGTGGCTAAGGGAAGTGAATGTGAAGTGTGAAAGCAGAGAAGCATGAAAGACGTCATCGGTGCAAAACAACAAGAATGTGCTAGACGTGTGTGTGTGAAGCATGTATGCGTCCACGGATGAGCATGGATGTGTGTAGGGAGAGCCATGGAAGTGTGAAAGGGGTTAGGGGGTCAATGGAAACTCCCGTAAATTTTTAGAAAGGCTAGGGGCAAAACGATCTTTTGGCCTAAATTTGTTGTGCGTACATACTTAAATGGTGTGTACGTAAAGTAATGGCACACTTGTAAATTATGGAAATTTAAGAGGGTATTTAGGTCATTTCAAAATATTCATGGCTTATTCAAGAAGCCATGACATGGCTTAACCTTTAAGAAAAGGAGTGTGTAGAAACTCCTTAAGAAAAATCTCTTCTTTTCTTTCCTTTTCTTTCCTCTTCTTCCCTTATCCTTATCTACTCTCCTCCCACTTAACTCCCACCCCTAATTTTCGTGCTCCCCCTCATATCCATCCATGTTGTTCCCAAAAAGAAGAAGAAAAAAAAAGAAGAAGAAGAAGAAGAAGAAGAAGAAGAAGAAGAAGAAGATGGAGAAGAAAGAACAGAAGGAGAAGAGGAAAATGAAACTTTTGAGGTAGGAATCTCTTGGAGTTGGAATTCCAATCAATTTAATTTTTGTTAATTTATTTTTATAGCATGTTTTATCTAATATGTGATGAAGATAGTCAATTTTTACATGATATTGCTCAATTTCACAACTCTCTTTGAAATTCCTAGCAAAGTCATCTCCTTTTGAATTTCAGAATTCTTGATGTCTGTTGTAGCTTCCATTAGAGTTACTGTAGCTCGAATCATGTTTCGAAAAAAAATATGAATATGTAGATCATGAAGTTATACCCCAAAATCACATAAATTTTGGTATAGTTTCAATTCATAAATTGGGAGAAATAAATTCATCTTCACAACATGTCTGTTTAATTTTCAGTGTTGACACAGTTTAGTAAATTTGTCCTACAGAGCTGCACACATCTTTTATGATTTTGGTTGTGTTGGAAAGCTAATAAGAGTTTCTCAAATTTCATCAGTCTTCTCTTATGTCGAAATTCTGGCTAGAACATGCCCAAAATTGGTGTTGAACACAGACCCTAAAATCTGTCTGAAAAACAGAATTGACACACTTCACTAATTAAATCACCATAAATCGTATATTTCATATTTTTGCATGAAATTTTATCTGTAGGTTCATAAATGTTATATATTCAACTTTCATTTATAAAGTTTTGTCAAATTTCCAAGATAAATAGATGAAATATGTTGATCCTTATGACTCTTCTTGCAATTCCAGCAAGCTGAAACATTAAAGTGATGTTACAAATCGTGTTCTATTGCTATTTCACCCTCTATTGTGCATGATTATTGTTATGACATGGTAGATACATTCATGATACATTTTCCAATTGATTTGCTAATATTCTTATAGACGTGCAAGTCACGCTCACCACGTGTTCGATGAAATGCCTCAATGAAGGGCAAAATTCAATAAGTTGAGTAACTTGCATGTGTTAGTGTTGGCCTTGTGCCACACTGATAATTGGTAAAGTTAGAGGCTTGAATGGCATGGATACATTGAAATTAGGAGTGGACGATGTGTTGTGATTGAGGGCATGTCACGTGAGTGCATGACCCCATGTTTGATGATGGACATCTGAGGTGATGTATGCTTATCCATGCCATCAAGACCCTTAACTTGTCACTTATGATGTTAACTAATAAAATTCAATAAATCTCAGTCCTCTCTAATG
The DNA here is from genome assembly GCA_030789695.1 of Scilla litardierei. Lineage (NCBI taxonomy): Eukaryota > Viridiplantae > Streptophyta > Magnoliopsida > Asparagales > Asparagaceae > Scilla > Scilla litardierei. Next base: position 75,028,120 of record CM061138.1, on the reverse strand, counting down.
AGGGTGAGTAGCAGAACCCGGGGTTTAGGTGGGATTTGAGTAAATTGTGGATATGAGACCTGGACTGAGAAGTTGGGGGAAATGATTATGTGATATGTGATATTTATACACACTCGCCTTTACCGGGAGTGGAGGGGACATACAGAGGTTGTGTTATTGTGGGAGAGCCTCACTCCTGCTAGGGACGGGGGAGCTGAAAGGCCCGGTGTCGTACAGTGCCCGTGTCCACTGCGCCGTGTGCTATATTCACCCCACATTTGGGGTGAAGTCCAGGTCCTGGTATCACACAGTTTACCCAAGTTCCAATTAACTCAATTATGAAATAATAAAATAAGATTTGTGTGTTACTTCTACTGCTGGCAGCACTTTCCCTCCCCTTTGCCCGTTATTTGTGGCTTGGTGTCATGCCTCAGGCACTTGCACTTATCGTATTTGATATTGGTTACTTGAGCCCTCATGTTATTATTACTGTTACTATTATTATTATTATTATTATTTGTGCTAACCCCTTTTCTTGCAGTAACTCGACATGGACCGCAGGTATGATTCCTTTGATTATCTATTTAATTTTCATTATATCACTTAGATTCATGCTCTACTTCTCTTGCTTGCCTTGTGATCTGATAACCCTAAAATGGAGTTCCAAACCCAAGTTGGTTCCTACTGGGCACACATTGATGTGCTCCTCTATATTTTTCAGGTAGCAGGGTTATCATGGTTGGTGGTGACTTGAAGTTGGGTTCAGGGGTAGCACTTGGTGTGAGCAATATTTGTGGTGTGATATGGTTGGTTGGGAGGTGGAAAATACTTGTGCATATGTAGTGGTGTACCTGGATTATGTATATAAATGGAAGTTGTTATTTATCTGTTATGTTGTTGGTGTTCTTTATTATTCATGAGGTTATTTTATTATTATTGTGGAGCTTCTCTTGTACTATCTTAGCACGTGCGCAGTGGCCTGCTTATTCAGTTACTCTTCCTCTTTCTTTTCCTCTCATCACCCTCACTCTTCAGGATACTTGAAAAAAAAATTTTTAAGTGCCGGGTATTCTGGGGAATGGGGCGTAACAGCCGTTGTCTTCCCTTTCCATAAGGGACTAAGAGATCTTAATATCTTCATTACCTGATCATATTCAGATAGCTTTTTGCCTAGACCTGCAAGCTCATTTGTGATGTTAGTAAAATGAGTATTTATTTCGGTAATACTCTCTCATTCTTCCATCTTAAAAGATTCAAATTTAGAATGTAAAACGTTAATTCTTTTACCTTCTCAGTTCCTTCGCGACTTACCTGAAGAGTATGCCAGATATGATGCTCCGTCTCACATTAAGAGAGACGATTGAACTCATTACCTGTTACATCACAGAATAATGCGTTCATGACTTTGGCGTTATGGTTGGCTTTCTTCTTTTCGTTGGCAGACCATTTTTCGGTGTCGACTTCAATGGGTGTTTTGTATGGTTCCTTGGTGACGATCCATGCTTCAATGTCTAGTGACTCTAAATGAGTCTTCATGCGTATCTTCCAGCTTGTGTAGTTTGTTCCATTGAACAACGGTGGTCGCATGGTGTTGAGTCCTTCAGAGTGGAAAGATGGTGATGCCGTCTCTTTTAAACCCGCTCTGATATCAAGTGTTGGATCCTGTAGATGGCAAACAACACTACAAGAGGGGTTAAATAGTGGTGTATGAATTATAAAATTTTTCCTTTAACAATTATAACACAATAATTCCCTTCCAATGTTCCCTAAGAAACCAAGTAGAGTGATCTATGCTTGGTTCTTAATCAACAAAGTAATCTTGAATAAATACAAAGATTAATTACAAGCAGACAAAAATTACAATCAGAAAGATATTTATACAGCGGATAAAAAGGATGAACTTTGCAATATATTAATAAAGAGTTACAAAGATAATATATTAACAACAGATAAATTTCTTGCACAAATAAATAAGCAAATGCAGAAAGCACGCAGAGACAAGAGATTTTTATCATGGTTCCCCGCAACTTGGGTACATCCAGTCCTCGACCAATCTGGTATGAGATTCAATCCACTATTGCATTAGCAATACAATTACCTAGCTTCACTCGCTAGATTTCCAACGACCTAGTATCCCTACCAGGATTTTCAACCACCTGGCCCTGACTAGGATTTTCACAACCCTTATTACAAAGGGAATCCAAATAAATCAAGATCCAATTCTCCACAATATTTGGTGGAGATTGGTTTACACCCAACAAAATTCTATAACCAAGATAATATTGCAAATGTGCTTTATATGGCTAAAAGAATTTAAATGATCTTAGATCACACAAAGAATATAATTAAATTCGTTGTGATCTAGATGCTTTTGTTTTCAAAAATCCGTTAGAGAATATTAAATCAAACAAGAAGGATTTTGAAAAACGATTTTCAATAGCCAAAATAAAATAGATCTCAAAAAGAATTTCAAATACAAAAACGAGATCAAAAAATAATACCAGAATTTGGCTACGACGATGAGAGCGATGAGAGCGATGAGAGCGATTGAGAATTTCAAGAGTATAGTTTTAGCTCAAAAATATAATAGAGAATTGATTATTAGAAATGTTCTTAAGAGGCTCTGTTTATAGAGTTTCAAGAATGAATTTGAATTTCAAAAAACATTTGACTTCAGCCCAATAATCAAGGAGATGAGAGAATTGAGGGAGCAAAATTAGGAACTCAAAACACAACTGGTAGTCGACTCCCAAGGGAGGTAGTCTACTCCCAGTGGGGTTTTACTGAAAAATACGGCTCATAGCTGGTAGTCGACTCCCTCATTTGGTAGTCGACTCGCAGAGCATTTTTTTCACTAAAACTCAACCAAAGAATGATGTTTGGAGATTAACTACGAAGTTGAAACACATAGCTATGCTCTCAAAGAGTTTTAAAACGAGTTTAAAGAACTTTTGTTTCGAAAACGTTTTGTGTGTGTGCGCAATTAAACTTGGCTTTAACATATTCCTAAAAGACCAACTCACACACTTAGACTTAAATGAAGACTTCTGAAGCCGATCAGATATTGATGTAAATGTGTGCTTCACTTTGAGTTTGAGCTCGTCTTTGATTAAGCTTGAGCACTTCCATGAGCTTCATCCTTGAGCTTCACTTGTGCTTGGCGTAGAGCTATCAAATTGTCTTCATCTTCTGAGTGTGGTTGAGCTTCTTTGGAGTATGAGTAAAGCTTATATTATTGATCGCACAACCTGCACACTTTAGATAGTGTCATTAGTACACTAACATCATATAGTGTGCTAATCATCAAAACTACTTAGGGGTGAGATTCGATTTCCCGTCAGACCTTACACATCAAAGGCATTGACATATCATTACGAAAAATCATTAGTGCCGACTTCACCTTACACAAAAAACCTACACCTAAGCAGCATAAAAGAGAACGATAGGTTAGAAAACCTTAATGCAAAGTCCATGAGAATATTGTATTGTGGTCTTAACAATATTGAGTATAACCATATTAGTTCATGCACTACTGCTAAACAAATGTGGACTAGGTTTGAAGTCACACACGAGGACACGTCTAAGGTCAAGAAAGCTCGTATTTGCATGTTTACAAAAATATGAAAATTTTGGTATGTTGCCCAATGAAAAGCTCGTATTTGCCTGTTTACAAAAATATGAAAATTTTGGTATGTTGCCTAATGAATCTATTGATGCTATGTTTTCTCGATTTTCAGATATCATTAATCCACTGAAAGCTTTGTGCAAGGATATTCCAGAGGATGAATCGGTTGGAAAGATTCTATATTCATTGTCTGGTGATTGGACCTAAAAGCATACGTCGATTGAGGAGGCCATGACTTGGGTACATAACATCACCTTCAAGCAGCTTATGGAAAAGCTGATGGCGTATGAGATACAATTGAAAATGCTCGTAAAGATGCACCAGAGAAGGAAGAGAAATCTGAAATGAAGGAGAAAAATGAGAAGAACTTGGCTTTCACAGCTTCCAAGTTCAATGCTGAGACACCAAATGATTCTGATGACGAATAAATTGACTCCTTAACAAAAAACTTCAGAACGTTCATACGAAACAACAAAAGAAAGACTGTCAACATACAAGGAACTAGGAAAAAGGAAGAAGATGAAGAAGATGACATTATACTGAGATGCTTTAAATGCAACAAGAAAGGTCATTTGAAAGTTAATTACCCTATTCTCAAGACCAAAGGAAGGGAAAAGAAGTTGATGATGGCAAGAGGACGTCCAATCGAGGAATGCTAGCCACTTGGGAAAATGGCGATGCTGAAGAGCTTTCTGATGACGATGAGTCAGAGGACAATGGCAAAACTTATTAAAATGAAGAAGAGGGATGGTATTTTGCCAAAACATGGAAGGGTAATGGTAACCCTGTAATATGCAAAAAAGGAGGGCCATTTGTGTGGGGGGACATGTGGGGAGGGGGTGTAAGGATCGCCTTACCTTTGCAATACAACACACTAGAGGGGGGTGAATAGTGTAACGGCAAAAAATTATCCAATTAAAATTAAACTTGCAAATGTGGAATAATAAATGCAAGAGGAAATAATTGACACAATCAATCCAAACGCAAATGCAAACACAAGATTTTACCCTGGTTTCCCAAACTTGGGTACGTCTAACCACACCAATATTCACTATATTCCTACAAAGAGAAGTGAATACAAATCCCACAAAGAGATATACTCCCACAAAGAGAGAGACCACACCAAGAGGATTTTGCCCTACACAAGGACCCAACTAACCCTACACATGGGTCAAACTCCCACATAGAGAATTACTAACTCCCACTCAGAGAATTAGGGTTAGCCCTACACTAGGACACCAAACTCCCACTAAGAGAGTTACTCCCACAAAGAGAGTGATTCCCACTGAGAGAATATCCTAATCTCACAAAGAGATAAACTCCCACAAAGAGAGAAAGACTAATTCCCACAAAGAGAATTAGTGTTACAAAGCAACACCAAGTAAAATAAATACTCTTACCTATGCCTTGAGATGCTTACTCATAGATGAATGCAAGGCATGGAAGAGGATCTCCAAGTGTTGAGATTTTCTTGAAAGCACTTGGATGATTTCCCTTGAGCTGGACTTCAATGCATGAAGAGGAATGAGAGCTCAAAGAGGGAAATGAGAGAGTTTGAGAGTGGCTTAATCAATCTCTAATGATTTGCAATAGAATCAAGAAGATCCTATGAACTCAGCCCTCTCATATATATAGGAACCCTATATCAACCCTCAAAACCCATGGAAACAGCTAAAAACAAAAAGCTGCAACGGCTAGTTTCTGGGCAGAAACGTCACTGACAGTCGATTGATGAACAAATGAGAGTCGACTGTCCAACGGCTAGAAAACATCCAATAGCTATAATCTGATCCATGACAGTCGACTGATGAAGACGATGCTGTCGACTGTAAACAGGACATGCACCTGTAAAACCTTCAGCAGGCGACTGCTGCAGGGGATGGAATAAACAGAGAGCTGCACTCTTTCTCCAGATAAGCATACAGGCGACTGATGACAAGAATACAGGTGACTGTAAACCCGTGATCACTCGACTGCTGAAGGAGATGGAGAAAAACAGAGAGAGGTAGACGTTGCGCTTACGCTACGCAGACGACTGTTGACCAATTCACAGGCGACTGTAAATATACAGGGGACTGTAAATTGATCATTAGTCGACTGGTACGAAAAGCTCAAGTAGAGTCAATAGAAATGTTGACTTGAGCCGTGCATCACAGTCGACTGTAGAAGGATCGACAGGCGACTGGAAATCACCTAGTCGACTGTGAATCCTTCAGCAGGCGACTATAGGAGAACCAGAGACTCCAAATGAGTCTTTGGTCTAGATGAGCCTATTGGGTTAGATTATATGATAATCCTAAGGCTCATTAAGATGGTTAAATGCATATGCATGTATGAGTAGACCATCTAACAAGGCATTACATTAACCTAAACTCAAATGAGAGAGAAAGCAATAAATGAAATATTACATGGATTACATTGCTTTCCTTAGAGTCTATGGCTTCAATCTTGATGCCTTGATGCTCTCCATCATCTCCAAGCTTGGGCACCCCTTGAGTCCAAGCTTTGGCCCTTCTCCACTTGATGTCCATCCTTGCACCAAGTGTTTAGTCTCCAAAAGAAGATATTCTTGAAATGAACTATGAGACTAAAACAAGAGAGGAATTATCAACAACATAATGTTGTGATCATCATCAAAATAACATTGGTATGAAACACTAATACTCAACTGGGGAGGGGGGAGGGATTTGGCACCCTCTCATCCCTTTGCCACATGGGACAAAGGGTGGCATATGGGACAAACCCAACAAAGGTGGGGCCCACATGTTTGTCAACATCCCCTATTTGTAATAAGGACTAGTACATGCCTGTGCGCGGAAGGCACGGAGACAGTCAACACCCAGGCGCAAAGTGCAAATCGAGACAGTCGACACCTATGCGCAAAGTGCAAAAAAGGGGAAAACAGTTGTTAAAGTGCAAAAATGCAGGGTGCCAAAGTGAAAAGAGACTGATGACAAACCTGTAAATAAGTGGCACATGGAGGGGCATTTGGCTTTCTTTAAAAAGCAATGTCAAGCTTGCAAATAATGGAAATGAGGGTGGCTTTTTTTGGGCTCTCCACTACCTCACTCCAAACCCAAACCCAAAACCCAAGCCCTTACCCCCAACCAAGCGGGGCCCACCATGCGCATGTGGTAGAACCTAGGCCACCCCTTTGTCCCAGTGGGACAAAGATGGGGCCCGCCTTTTGTCCCATGGGGACATGGATATTTATCTCCCTCCCTCATTTGTATAATAGATGTTCCTATCAGATCCACAGAGTTTTTCTGTTCTCTAAAAGAAGGAAGCAACGCCATTTAGTCAGAATCGTATAAAAACATATCTTTTTAAATACTAACTTAAAATCTTCCATAAGAACTCATGTGGACTTGGTACACTGCACTCCTTTTTTAATACATTGGAATGCAGGAATTGAACCCTCGACTTCTCACAAGGGAAGGAGTGCGAAATACCACTAAGCCAATTGGCTCGGGAGTACACTAAACTTCACATTGTATCTCTCTATCTCTTTCTCTCTCTCAACATTCCTTAAATTATCTTCCTTAGTCTCTAATTTACGAGTTGGGGGAGGTAAAGCCGGGACACCTTATCTTGATTCGATCCGCTAACGTTGTTGACTATTGGGATGTGTAGATGACGTGATCGTCCATTTACATAATGTAATGCGTACATGGTGACATATGTGGTTGCATGTCTTAGGATGGGAGTGCATGTGTGTATGTTTGAAATGTTATACTTGTGTGTAGTTGAACTAGTAAAAGTGTTGGTATATGAATGTGCTTTATCTATATGATGGGGGTAGAGCGACCCTATATATCTCTAGTCACCCTCAGCCATGTCCTAAGTTAGAAAGTTCGGGGACAAACTTTATTTTAAGGTGGGTAGATTGTAATGCCCGTACGTGTAAAATACTATTTGTGGGTGTGCGTGTAGTACTTTTGTTGTGTGTATAGTAATTCCCTACATGTATGGCTATATGGTTGACCAGGACGTGATTTGGATATTAACCAGCCCCCCGGTGGCTGCGCGTCGGATGTGTGCAATGATGAGAATGGGGGCGTGAGATTTAAATATTTGTAACCGCAAGCGCACGGTGTTGTAGTGTGGCTTGGGGGTCAAACTCAGGGAGGCGTGGATGTGCTTGTGTCAAAGAGGATCAAAATCACCCCATGGGCGAGCTAGCCCAGATCGAATGATGGGTTGTCACAGTAAAGGAATGCAAGGTATAGACAATATGAAGGAAAAACCCGGGACTTTGGTTTCCACCCTATCGAGCGACTCTCGCCGATACGGCCTACGGGTAGGATAGCGATCGGAATTAGGGTCTAAAGGTGAGATGTTGCCTCTGAAAGTGGTACCAGCATCCCATGGGCCCGATATTCCGGTCGGTGCCCAGGATGATACGCCGGACTTCCCGGGTTCGATCAGTGGGCACTCCCGTGTCCATTAACACTGATCGACTCCAGGAGCACTAAGCTCGCAACGATAACTCCCAACGTCTCATCCTGCCCCTCCCGCGCGCTAGGATTCGACGTCTACGCTAAGGGCGTGAGCTATGGCTAGGGAGTCAACCGCCAAGTTTATTCCCCCTTGAACCAACGGTCAAAGGCGCTCTTTTTCCCGCCGATGACAATAAAACACCCAGCGTAACCGTTAGATTCCTAATCCCTATCGATTTCCTAGCCCTATGGACGCATCGGGAAGAGCCCACAAAGGGATTTTCGCCAAAATCCCAGATTTGGGAACTACTCACACATATTTAGTAAAAAGCGATCTAAACAGAAATCGACCGTAAAAATCATGATCAGACAATAGAAATGCAATGGTAGTAAAGCAATTAAGATAATACTAAAGTTTGACAAAGATCCAAAAACTTACAAAAACTGGAAAATTACAGCCGTCACAAAATGAAGAAAACAGCAAAATTTAACCAACTCCCGAATCTGGGAAACCTTGGCTTCTATTTATAGAAAACGACATCACCCGATCGGGTGACAAGTCAACCGATCGAGTGAACCGCTTCACAGAATTACAGTGCAATGCGAGATTTCACCCGGTCAGGATGAACCGGTCGGTTGGATCTTGGTGCCGACCGGGTGAGGAGACCGGTTAGATCTTCGTGTCTTGGCTGTTGAAATTCAGCTACAGGTGAACCGATCGGGTGAAGGTCACCCGATCGGTTGGCAATCAGCTTCGATTTTCAGAGAGTTTGAGCTTTTAACCCGGTCACTGAACCGACCGGGTGACTTCTCGTGAGCTCCAAGCTGCGTCCGGGTGGTGCACGCGTGCATCACCCGATCGGTTGAAGATGATCAACCGATCGGGTGAGTGGCTGAAAGATGCAATCTTCGTCGTTTGACCCCCTGGATCACGCGTGACTCCTCCCGTTGCTCCGGGGACACATGATATCATCGTTTTATGCCCCATATGCCAGTAAACTCCTGCAAAATACGGAAAACATGGAAAAGTGAAAGAAAACAAGAAAACACGAGAAAACAAATATAAGACGGCGGTAAAATACAGAAAAACACGGAAGAAAACGTGCGTAAATATATGAAATATAAACGCACGTCAAAATCCCCCAAGCTAAACTCTTCCTCGTCCTCGAGGAAGACGAGTGAGAGTAGGAGCTCGGAGGGGAAAAAATAGAGAGAAAGAGAGAAAAAGAAAACTCTATATCCTAGATCGCCCGTCAGGGCCAACAAAATCGAAAACGACACACCAAGCAAGCAAACGCCAAATCACATCACTAAACCAGGGAGTACGAGTCCAGACAAGTGCCGTGGGCCCACGCGGTGAAGTGCGAGTGAGTGTGCTCGTGCGCTAGCAGTCCGTGTCACTATCTACAATGTGCGATAAAGCTCGATATACGCAAATCAAGGAAATGACCCAAATATCAATTCGAATTGAATAAAGCGGTGAATATATAGTTCAAGCATGCATGGGAATAGAGAGAGAATCGAAACATATCATGCGTCGGGGACTCCACAACTAGGGTTAAGGAAATCACCACACTAAAGCCTAGATAATAGCTAAAAAGTTCCTAAGCCAAGTGTTTTCGAAACCGATGGGGTTGAGATGATGTGGAGAAGAACACTCGGTGCAAATTCTCACGTTCCCTTTATTCTCGGCAAGTATGAAAAGATATTCACACGGGAATTTTTTTGGGTTTTGGGTATTTGTATTTTTTTTGGCTTTTTGGCTATACAATTTTTTTTTCTTTTCTTTTGGGGTTTTTCTTTTCTTTTCTCCTTTTTTTTGGATTTTTGGGATATTGGCTATACACATGTGTACTCTCCCAAGTGGGAGAACGGTACACGACGAGGGGATTTGCACCAAGTAAAACAAAAAGGAAATCAGAATCTAAACACTTGGGCAAAGGCAACTATTCTCGCCAGTTAGAGTATGGGCTAAATGGGTTATCCTAGTCCTTAATTGTGGAATCCCGACACATGCGAAATGAAGCATACGATATGTATATAATCATGCATACAGAAACATGCAAGAGAAGCAAATACCACATTATTCATATCGACTCGTGATAATCTAGGGGTCATTCCTGGACAGGTATATAAAGTAAAATCACAAAGCAGAAGCACACCAAACAGCTAGGCACGACACACGACTCACAAAAAAGCTAAGTGGACCCACGATGCGTGAAATGCAAGAGGACTCGATATCCTACGGTTAGTGAGTGTGATTATCGAAGCTATGCTAGGTGTGTGTGATTTTGTGGCAATTCATCATAGGGTTCATCTCTAGAAGAAAGAGATAAAAAGAAGAAAAGAAAAATTAAAAACACGATGAAAACGACACAAAAATGAAAAGGAAAGACTCAAATGACGCACAAAGTGCGACTCCCCCAAGCGGAAGCTTGCATTGCCCTCAATGCAATAAGAGTGAGTACGGGAGGGCAATGAAAATGGGGGGGAATACGCACTGACACAAAAAGACACGAGAAACAAGAAAAACACAGATACGAAAATGAAAAATAAAGAAAAATCAAAATCAAACCACACGACATAAAGAAAATAGAAAGGAAAGAAAGAAAATGATACGACATGACAAAAATAAAACAAGCACACACAGAAAAACAAAACACGACAACACAACAAAATAGACTTCCCCCAAGCTAGACATGACAATGCTATCAATGAGATATGAACGTGAAAGTGCAGAGATATGCAAGGGGGATGTCAAAAAAACAAAGTGAAATGAAATAGAAATAAAAAGGAAGCGGTTCGACACATGAATGAGTCCTTCCCCTAGCAGTGGTAAAGCAGGGCCCCGCAAAGACATATGGGCACTAGAAATAGGGGGGACAAAAGCGGGATGGGAAAATATCAAGCAGAGGCACCACCCTCTGGGGGTGGTGATGGGGGCCTGTGTAGGGGACTAGTAGTGGTGGGGGGTGGGATGTGAAGCTCGGAGACACCGGGTGGGTCAGTGCGAATGTGGCGAATGAAGCTGTGAAGAAAGGGCAGGTCTCGGTCGACGGACTCCTGAGTTATCCGACCACCATGTCCAGCTAGGAGGATCATGGCAGCGAATCGATCGGATTGGTCGTCGTCTTGGAATGACGCATCACCAATGTAAGCGGGGGAAGTGGTGTGTGGGGTGGTAGATGGATTGGTGGTGGTAGATTGAGCGGGGGGTTATGTGCGACGAGCGCGACGGGTGGGCCTAGGGTTGGAAGAGCTGGCGTCGGTGGGCTTAGCACGGCGAGGAGGCATTGTGTAGGAGTTGTGTGTGTATGTGTATGCAAATTACGATTAATAAACACTTAATAAACACAAACACGGCCAACGAGCAAGATGAAATATTTAGGGCAGAATAAAAATTGAGCTAAGGAGCGAGTTTACCCAAATGAGATGAAGATCGTTGCTCGGAGACGTCCCAATGCTACTCGACAGGAGCACGTGTGAAGCCGTGGCAATCCCTTCAGCAAGTTTCGAAATTGGAGGAAAATGGGTAAAAGTTAGGGTTATGTGTGCGGGCGAAATCGAGGAGGATGGAGAGAAATCGATGGAGAGATGTATAGGGAGAGGGGGTCGATTGGGGTTGATTTAGGGGAAGAACGAGGTCAGGCGCAAGAGGGGGAGTCGAAACGTCGGTCTGGGATTCGAAAATGGGCGAGGGCGGATCGAACGGGTGGGGGCGGCCATTTATAGGGATTTTAAGTCGACCCGGTCGGGTGAGTCGTCACCCGATCGGGTGACTTCGTGGTCGAAGAATTTGGCTGAAGAGTTGCTACAGGTGAACCGGTCGGGTGAGTTGTCACCCGATCGGTTGAGCGCTCCACACATTTTCCCGAGAGTTCAGAGTGTCCCACCCGGTCCCTCAACCGGTCTCGCATCTTGTCACCCGGTCGGTTGACAAATCCCTGAAATTTTCTCGAGAGTTTCCCCAGGTCACCCGGTCTGCTCACCCGGTGTCTTCTTTCTTCACCCGGTCGGTTCATTTAGTTACTGATACGGCTGTTAGCTGATACATCCCAACCGATCGGGTGAGTTATCACCCGATCGGTTGGGGTCTTGTTTTCTGCAAAAACCCAAAAATCGCCTAAGTTCCACGACGGAAGTTCTTGCGGCTGGATTTATTTATAAAAATAGATAAAACAAAGCTAAAAAAAATCCTAAAAATTGAAACAAAATTTTAGAGCATGGGTTGCCTCCCATGAAGCGCTTTTGTTTAACGTCGTTTAGCTCGACGCCCGTTGATGATGTTCATGGTGGGCGATACGGGTGATGCCCAAAATCCGGCATCTCTTCGACTCCAGAGCTTGTGGCTATTGGTGTAGTCGGCGACTGTAAGAAGATTTGCTCAACTACCCTCCCTTTGTCGACAGGATCCGGGGGCTTCTCCCTCAAATTCGACTCTTTCTTGGCCCACATTGAGGGAAAGCTTCCCATTCTTCACGTCTATCAAAACTCCGGCGGTTGCCATAAAGGGCCGTCCAAGAATAATTGGGGTATGCTTGTCTTCCGGCATGTCCATCACCACAAAATCAACCGGTACTTGTACTCCTCTCACATCGACGGGGAGGTCATCCACTACTCCCACCGGGTACTTGCCCGAACGGTCAGCACGTTGTAATGTCATCCCGGTGGGCTCTAAGTCTCTCATCCCTATTCTCTTGTACAACGATAGGGGCATTAAGCTGACGCTCGCTCCTAGATCGACGAGCGCCCTCTGGATTTGCACTTCCCCAATAGAGCAAGGGATGGAGAAACTTCCGGGGTCCTTGAGCTTGGGCGGATTTACGCGCTGAATGAGTGCGCTGCACTCCGCCGTTAACACGACCTTCTCTTTTCTAGATCCCCGTGTCACCAAGTCTTTCTGAAATTTGGCATATGAGGGAATTTTCTCGATGGCCTCGAGAAAGGGGATTTGTAAGCTCAGATCTTTCACCATGGCAAAGAATTTGCCATACTTCTCGTCGATTTTAGCTTTGGCAAGCCGTTGTGGGAAAGGCACAACGGGCTTGAACACTCTTAGGTTCCCTTCCTCATCCTTCTTCTTCTCCTCTCTATGAACTCCCTCCGGAGTAGTTGGCTTTGGTGACGAAGCACCGTCGTCATTTAATTTCTCAGTTGGTCGTTCCACGACCAACGGTGCTTCCGGTCCTTTGGGGGGCTCTCTCGTAGGTATTTGAGTTCCGCTCCTCAAGACGATAGCGGACATGTTCTCATGCTCATGCGTGAGCGCCAAGGTCCGATTTACCCCCTAGGGTTCACCTCAGGCTGTGGCGGTAATAAATTCTGCGGTCTCTGAAGGTTCGTCACTTGCAACCCCAGCTGGGTCACCTGATCAGTGAGGAATCTTTGTCCCATCTCCAGTTTCAGATTTATCTTCTCCTGATTGGCGATGTATTGAGTCAGGAGGGACTCAACCGGAGAAATGGCCCTCTACTGGCCGTATTGCTGCTGGGTGGGCTGCTGATTCCTAGGAGCATACTGTTGATACTGTGGTGGAGGTTGTTGCTGCTGAAATTGTTGCTGCTGAAACTGCTGCTGGGGCCTAGCCGGCTGATATATCTGCTGTTGTTGCTGAGCCGACTGTTGATAAGGTGCTCGGTAGCTAAGGTTGGGAAGATTCCGGTTGTTGGGAGAGTAGGCCGGGTTGGAGTTGGTTCGTGGTGGAAAAGGCGCATTCCCCGTAGGATTGTAAAATAATGCGCTCGCCTGATCCAACGGTGGTGAGATGTCACCACCGTCGAACTCTCCAAAAACTTCGGATTCCTCCGCAGCAATCTGTTGTTTACCGGCGCCACCAGCGCCTACCATCAATGTGGAGATCTGGGTTGACAGCAAGTCAAACTTGCTTGACAATTTGTCGACGTATTCGACTCTATGGATGCCCCCAGATCTTGGTGTGGCTCTCTCGTCACACCATCGCTCGTTGTTAGATGCCATATTTTCCAGAATCTGTCCGGCATCTTCTTCGCTTCTTGACATGAAGGACCCTCCAGCCGCGTCGTCCATGGAAGATTTTAAATCGTCCCTCAACCCATTATAAAACGGATTTATGATCTGTCACTTGGGGAGCTCATGGTGGGGACATCTTCTCTGCATCTCATTGTATCTTGTCCAAGCCTCATGCAAGGACTCGTGGTTAGCCTGGGAGAAGGAGAGATCTCACTCTTTAGCTTCATGGTCTTCCTCAGGGGAAAGAACTTCGTCAGGAAAGCATTTGAGAGCTTCTCCCAGGTGTTGAATGTATTCGGGTCCTTCCACCTAAGCCACAGTTTGGCCTTATCTCTCAAGGAGAAGGGGAACAGCTTCAGTCGAATCGCCTCAGTTGTGACACCGTTTATCCGGAAGGTGTCACATTTCTCCAAGAAGGAGTCTAAATGCTCAATCGGGCTCTCCATGGGTGCATCCGAAAACTGATCCTGTTGGATCCACGTCACCAAAGATGGCTTAAGCTCGAAGCTTTGGGCCGTAATAGCTGGAGGACGGATGGCGGAGGTGGACTCGATGGAAGGCATCAAGTACTCCAACAGGGACTTGTGAGGCGGGGTGTTCTCCCCCATGGCTTCGGGATCCTCTCTTCTTCGCTTCTCGACGGCCAAACGCCTTAGGGTGGCGTTTATCTCTGGATCAACGGGGATCAAGTCGTCAAGACTTCTTGAACTCCTGCGCATGAAAAACAACAAACACCCGTGAAGCGAAAAGTGGGAAAGAAACAGATAAGATAAGAAATAAAAATAAAAATAAAAATAAAAATAAAAGTAAGAAAATAAAAAGGAAAAAGAAGAATGCGAAAATTATCGCGAGGTAGGGATGAGAGCTAGACACAAGGGTTCATGAAATCCAAAAATAACAAGCACGTTGCCTCCCCAGCAACGGCGCCATAAACTTGACCCGCCCCCGGCGGCTGCACACCGGATGTGTGCAATGATGCGAATGGGGGCGTGAGATTTAAATATTTGTAACCGCAAGCGCACGGTATTATAGTGTGGCTTGGGGGTCGAACTCAGGGAGGCGTGGATGTGCTTGTGTCAAAGAAGATCAAAATCACCCCATGGGCGAGCTAGCCCAGATCGAATGATGGGTTGTCACGGTAAAGGAATGCAAGGTATAGACAATATGAAGGAAAAACCCTGGACTTTGGTTTCCACCCTATCAAGCGACTCTCGTCGATACGGCCTACGGGTAGGATAGCGATCGAAATTAGGGTCTAAAGGTGAGACGTTGCCTCTGAAAGTGGTACCTGCATCCTATGGGCCTGATATTCTGGTCGGTGCCCAGGATGATACGCCGGACTTTCCGGGTTCGATCAGTGTGCACTCCCGTGTCCATTAACACTGATCGACTCCGGGAGCACTAAGCTCGCAATGATAACTCCCAACGTCTCATCCTGCCGCTCCCGCGTGCTAGGATTCGACGTCTACGCTAAGGGCGTGAGCTATGGCTAGGGAGTCAACCGCCAAGTTTATTCGACCTTGGCCCAACGGTCAAAGGCGGTCTTTTTCCCACCGATGACAATAAAACACACCGCGTAACCGTTAGATTCCTAATCCCTATCGATTTCCTAGCCCTATGGACGCATCGGGAAGAGCACACGAAGGGGTTTCCGCCAAAATCCCAGATTTGGGAACTACTCACACATATTTAGTAAAAAGCGATCTAAACAGAAATCGACCGTAAAAATCATGATCAGACAATAGAAATGCAATGGTAGTAAAGCAATTAAGATAATACTAAAGTTTGACAAAGATCCGAAAACTTACAAAAATTGGAAAATTACAGCCGTCACAAAATGAAGAAAACAGCAAAAAATAACCAACTCCCAAATCTGGGAAACCTAGGGTTCTATTTATAGAAAACGACATCTCCCGATCGGGTGACAAGTCAACCGATCGGGTGAACCGCTTCACAGAATTACAGCGCAATGCAGGATTTCACCCGGTCAGGATGAACCGGTCGGTTGGATCTTGGATGCGGTCGGTTGGATCTTGGTGCCGACCGGGTGAGGAGACCGGTTGGATCTTCGTGTCTTGGCTGTTGAAATTCAGCTACCGGTGAACCGATCGGGTGAAGGTCACCCGATCGGTTGGCAATCAGCTTCGATTTCCAGAGAGTTTGAGTTTTTGACCCGGTCACTGAACCGACCGGGTGACTTCTCGTGAGCTCCAAGCTGCGTCCGGGTGGTGCACGCGTGCATCACCCGATCGGTTGAAGATGATCAACCGATCGAGTGAGGGGCTGAAAGATGCAATCTTCGTCGTTTGACCCCCTGGATCACGCGTGACTCCTCCCGTTGCTCCGGGGACACATGATATCATCGTTTTATGTCCCATATGTCAGTAAACTCCTGCAAAATACAGAAAACACGAAAAAGTGAAAGAAAACAAGAAAACACGAGAAAACGAATATAAGACGGCGGTAAAATACGGAAAAACACGGAAGAAAACGTGCGTAAATATATGAAATATAAACGTACGTCAGATATATAAGTGAGTGTATGTGGTTGAGTTCTCATGTTAATTATTTTGTTGAAGTTTCATGAAATTATTATTATTATTATTATTATTGGCATTGTTGGGCTTATTATAGTTATCATTTTTGGTTTGGCCTATAGTTAATTTTATTAGCCATAGTTGTTGGGCTAGAGAATGGGCCCTTGGATTTAGAGATGAGAGAAGAGGGATGAGATATGGTTAATAGAATGGCAAACTTGTAAATACCCTCTTCCTTCTCAAAACTTCTCGTCATTCTTTTCTCTTTCCCCTTTTAATTTCCTTCTCCCCGTTTTTCCCCAACCCAGGCCGAATTCCCCAAGCCCCTTGCTGCCGAAATCTAGGGGGAAAATGGAGGAGGAAAGAAGAAGGAATGAAGAGGAAAAGGAGAGATTTGAAGCCCTAATCCTTTCCCCCGTTCATCTCACTCAATTTCTTTCTCTTTCTCTAAGCTCCATGCCCAAAACCCTAGCCCCAAAGCTGTCCATTTCTGGCTGAATTGTTTCATGCCCTTTTTCCTTCAATTTCCATCCCAAATTCCCTTGTTTCATGCTTCTTTTGAGTCCTAATGGTTGCTATATGTATATGGGGTAGTTTGGAGCTAGGAGGAGGTGATTTCAAGGCCTAGGATGATGAATTTTGGAGGGGTGATGCCCAAATACGGGATTCTTGAAGCTTGGAGATGGAGTCATGGGGAATTTCTGGAAATTGGTGAAGGGAAGTGAGTCTCCATGGAGGTAGGGTTCCACTCCCTACTCATAAGTTATTTCCATTTTCATCTTGAGTTCCAAGTTGGCATTTTTATGGATTCATGGAGGGAATTTCGAAATTAGGGCTTGGTGATGGGTTCATAGAGTTTTCATGAGATTGAAGGAGGAGGGTTGGGGATTCATGAAGTTGAAAGCGAAATGTATCAGTGGTTTAATTATATTTCCAGGTTGAGTTGTTGTCCCTTTTGTGTTTCGTGTTGTTATCTGGAATGCTACAGGTACTATCCAGTAGTGCACAGTGGGCCTGCTTGAGTTTTGAAATTTTGCATTTCCTTCGTAACACCCGCCTCTTCGGGATTACCTGATACGGATTCGTACTTATCGGGTATTCTGGGGAGCGGTGCATTACACATAATGACAGACAACGTATACCGTTTGCCTATCCATAACATCAAGAATACAAAACGAGTACAAAATTAAGCAATTACCTGCATAACAAAAAAATATTTTCCCCCTGGCTCTTTTTTGTATGCTGAAAGTCTATGCTTTTGTGTGCGTAGCTCATTTCTTTTATTTTCCACATCTAAAAGAAGGCCATGGTGAGGGGAAGACATGTAATATTAAATTTACATATTGTTGTGAAAGGAAAAGTAGGGAAATAGGTGTAGAGGGTTAAGAGCCACCTACCCTCATATTTATAGCTTTCAATAGTGGGCTGGATACCTAATGGGCCTCATGGGCCTATTCATAACACTTCCCCTTATCCAACCAACATTGAATAAGAGGTGGATTCTTCAGGATCCGAGTTAGGATAACTGCCTTGTTAAATAAAGAACAGTTAATCCATAACTTCCCATGTTTTAGGAATGTGTTTATGGATGGATACTTCAGGAGCCAGAGTCAACGAGGTTGCCTCGTCAAAACCTTGACTACGGAAAACCCTGTGGGAAAAAACCAGTAGCCAAGGGAAACGAGTACAACTCTGTGGTTGACTCCCCCTCATCTGACCAAGCTTCAGGCTTGCAGATTTTCTATGAATCTATACATCAGTCTCCTATGTATCTATGAGTTCATAGTCCTCTCATCCTGACCCAGTTTACATTTCCTCACTCTCCTCATCCCAATCCCATATACAAGTTTTTCAAAGATACTAGTAGGCAAGGATTTGTAAGCAAATCCGCCAAGTTATTACATGATTGGATCTTCTGTACCTCAATCTGTTTCTTCTTCTGAAGGTCGTGCGTCTAGAAGAACTTGGGGGAGATATGCTTCGTCTTGTCGCCTTTTATGTAGCTGTCCTGTAGCTGGACTATACATGCTGCATTGTCTTCATGAAGTGGAGTAGGCGCAAGGACACAGGTCATCAGGCCGGTGGAGGTGAGGATGTGCTGGATCACAGAGCGTAGCCAGAAACTCTCCTTGCTTGCTTCGTGGATCGCTAGGAGCTCTGAGTGAGTGGATGAGACGGTCGTCATGGTCTGCTTTACAGATCTCCTGGATATGGCTGTGCCGCCATAAGTAAACATGTATCCTGTCTAAGACTTATCTGTATGAGGATCGGACCTGTAACCTGCATCAGCATAACCAACTAAACTAGTTGATGCCCCTTTCCTGTAGAATAGACCTAAGTCTATGGATCCTTGGAGGTAGCGCAGAAGATGCTTAACTCCGGCCCAGTGCCGCTGTGTAGGTGCAGCGCTATATCTAGCTAGTAAGTTGACTGCAAATACTATGTCAGGGTGAGTGCAGTTAGCCAGGTAAAGGAGTGCACCGATAGCACTTAGATAAGGCACTTCGAGGCCTAGTACTTTCTCCCCCTCTTCCAGCGGCCGGAAGAGGTCTTTATGTACATCCAATGATCTGACGACCATTGGAGTGCTGAGGGGGTGGCACTTATCCATCTGAAACTTTTTCAATAAGTTCAATGTGTAAGTTGACTGATGTAACAGGATCCCATCGTTAAGATGCTTTATTTGAAGACCTAAACAGAATTTTGACTTTCCGAGGTCTTTCATCTCGAAGGTTTCTGTCAAGCTTCTAGAAATCTCTGCGATCTCTTCAGGAGATCCGATGAGGTTCAAGTCGTCCACATAGACGGCTATGATTACAAATCTTGTTGCCTTTGCTCTTATAAAGATGCAAGGACAGACTGGGTCATTTGTGAATCCTTGTTTTGCAAGGAAATTGCTCAGTCTGTTATACCACATCCTTCCAGATTGTTTTAGACCATATACTGATCTATGCAGTTTCACTGAGTAGATGTCATGTTCTCTATCTTTTAGTGCTGCAGGCAAAGAATAACCGTCAGGCAATCTCATATAGATGTCTCAGTCTAGGTTGCCATATAGGTATGCAGCAACCACGTCCATAAGTTGCATATCTAAACCCTCTTGTGCTGTTAAGCCAATGAGGAATCGGAAGGTGATCGCGTCCATGACCGGGGAGTATGTGGCTTCAAAATCCACCCCTGGACGTTGGGTAAAACCCTACGCTACAAGCCTTACTTTGTAGCAAACGATCTCATTCTGTTCATTTTGTTTTCTAACAAATACCCATTTATAACCCACGGGTTTTACACCTTTTGGTGTCTGGACTATGGGTCCGAAGACCTTGTGTTTGGTGAGTGAATCCAACTCCACTCCTATTGTCGCTTTCCACTTTGGCCAATCATCTCTGCTTTGACATTCTGCCAGAGAGCGTGGTTCAATATCATCGTCGTAGTACGTGACGTTGATGGCAATATTACACGCAAATGTGTCATCTATGGTTGTGCTCTTTCTGTCCCAATACTCCCCAGTTCATACATAGTGTATCGAGACTTCATTTTCTCCC
Organism: Scilla litardierei; assembly: GCA_030789695.1. NCBI lineage: Eukaryota > Viridiplantae > Streptophyta > Magnoliopsida > Asparagales > Asparagaceae > Scilla > Scilla litardierei. Next base: position 75,008,010 of record CM061138.1, on the reverse strand, counting down.
GGTTTTTCCTCTTCATGAGAGTTTGGAAGAGATGGGGTAGCAGGGCTTATAGTAGCATCCTGTGGTGGTATTTGTTTACCATTGCCAAGGGTCCTACTCTTTCGAGGGACTTGGTCCTTGGATCTCGGTGGTCGCCCTCTCTTTTTGAGAGGTCCAACCATTTTTGCTGCAGGCGGATTGCATCCATTTTGCGGTATGTCAATCCTAGCTGGTGTAACAGCCGGTATTTTCTAGACGTATGATTATTGTATGTCCGTGTTTCCACCCGGATATTTTGTGCACAAATTCTTTTGTGCGTCGACGCGAGCGCGTATCCGTTTCGTTTTACCGTACCATCGTTAATTGACTATTAATCTTAATGAATTATCTTAACTTAATTATCTCGCTAATTACAAAATTACTAATCACCTTTTAACTTGCACTAATTACTTTATGTATTTTAATAATTACATTTTTTTTCTTAACAACTTAATTACTTAAATTAAAAGGCTAATCACCAGTTAACTTTAATCTTAATCAAGTTATTAATTAACCTAACCTATTGATTCCACCGTTTGGGGTGGTTCAGATCCGACATTGAATTGAATCTTTCCCCCACCTCCATCCTTTCTTTCCATCAATCTGTTCCCCTTCACTCTCCTTCACTGTTGTATTTCAACAGCAGCATGGAACGTTGCCGACAACAACCTCTCTCTGCAAACCCTCTTCCTCCCTGCAAAATTCCCCAAACCAATTTCAGCCCTCCAACAAATTCAATCAAATCCCAAACTCAAAACAAAGAGGGAAAAATCTGAAATTGTTTCAAATTCATCTCAGATCCAAACCAAACAAATCCAGATTCGAAAATCAACCAAAAACACAAATCTGAAATTGTTTCAGATTCAAACAAATTGTGTTTCAAACCCAAAATCAAAGAAACCCCAAACCCTCCATTCCATCCTCATCTCCTTCTTCCTCCCCCCCTCCCTAGGCCGGCACCTCCTCCCTCACCCTTGGCCGGCCGTCCCCCTCAACCCGTGCGATGCCACTGCCCACCGGAAACGCCCCACGCGCCGCCCTCTGACCAGCCGGAGCCGCCCCCGACGCCGACGCCTGGAGCCCGCGCCGCCGCCATCGCCGGATCCTGCCGTCTCGCCTGCCCGTGCGCCGCCAGGCCGTCGCCGGACCCGCCCAGATCCGCCTGTCGCCTCTCCCCTCCTCCCTTGCGCTGTAAGATCCCGAGCCACTTCCCCTTTGCGTCCTCTTGCCTGCTGCCATCGAAATGAAAAAGGAACAAAAAAAAGATAAAGAAAGAAACAACAGATAGGAGACAGACAAAGAGAAGAGTAGAGAGAGTTAATTATTAAAGAGAGAATAGTAGGTGTCAGCTTTTGTATAAAATTAAAGCAGGAAGGAAAGTTAGAGAGAGGGCGGGATAGAGATAATGTTTTACATTAAGTTGTAACATATGAGTCTTTATTCCCATGGTTTAAGTTGGTAGGAATCAGGTTAGTGATTTTAATTAGCCTAATTAACTAGTTGGTTGTTGATGGTAGTGGTTAATTAGTGTTATCTAAATATTGATATTATTTCAACATGTTATTAATGGTTAATATTAGAGTAATAATATTAGTATAATGTAAAGTGTACCAGAGAGCCCAATAAAATTAGACAAACCCAATTAAATCGGTATTACGATTATCTCACAGTAAATCTAATTCGGTAATTTCTTTAACCAAAACAGAGAACCGGTAGTACTCGTCAAGACGAACCCACGACAACCAATACCACCGGGAACAGGCAAGTGATACTTGCCAGTAATTATTTAGGCCATGTTTTAGGCCAATTTGTGTAGTTGCGTAAAAGAGACTAGGCGGTGAAATGATAGTCGCCTAGACGACCATATTGATCTAGTTTGACAACGAAACTAGATCCGACACTTTTTACCTGTTTGCATTCATGCTGCCATGTCACGTTTACTTTTAATTAAATGTACGCACTTTAACTGCTCATTACATGTCATGCATCAAAATGGTTCTATCGTGATTGCGTAGCACATGCTACAATAATTGTAACTATTGAGGCTAGGCACCTGCTTTTGCGGGCACAACCCTATGCCAATAACACTTCCTGGCTCGTGATCCAGAAGATGGGCGCCAGTCCATATACACGTGGAGGGGTAGGGTTAAGCGATCACTTGAGCGTAGAAGTGTGCCCGTACAGCCACTTCAGCCAAAAGGCGTAAACCCTGTGCACATCGTGAATACAAGTTAATCATGAAATCGTGAAATCGTGAAATATTGGTTTGTAGCTTTCTGCTACGACGTGCTTAATTATTTTTATCTTGTTAATTTAATTGTTGCACTCTTTTAATGTCATGACATATCATCATTGTAGAACTGCTAGTTGCATTATTTTATTTGTATCCTTGCACAAAAGTTCTCCGCTTCCCTTGGGAGACTTTTGCTGACATGTGCCCTTTTCTCTTTGGGTGTCACATGTCAGGATTTGAGACAGAGCAGGTTGTTGAGGACGAGCAGTTCGTTGACGCTGAGTTCGAGGTCCCTGCTGAGACCGAGTTCGAGGACACGGGTGACCAGTCCTAGACTCGTTTGGAGTCTCCCCTTAGTTGTTACCTTTCCTTAGTTGTTGTTAGGTTTCGGTGCGTAGCACCTATCTCTCTTTGTTTTGTTTGGCCATGCTTTAGGCCTATTGTTCAAACTTGTACTTTTGTGACTATTCTGTGATGTAATATTTGTTGGATGTTGTTGGTGGATATTTTCTTATCTGCTTTATTATTGTTGTTGTTTCGTCGCAATGCAAGGACCTGCTACTTTTCAAAAAAAAATTTTACAGACGCTTATCAGACTGCAGCTTCACAGCTCCACGTCTGAGCGGACCTCCTCACGTCTCGCCTTCCATATTAGGGAAGCGGGGCGTGACAGGTTTTAGTGGTGGCCCATGCAGGTCTCTTCTCTTTGCATCTGTGAAATATCGGAACAACAATGATGATAACATCCATTTAAATATTCATAACATTTGAGTCATGATTAAGTCTAAACCGAACATTTCCTTGTCTTAGATTGCCGGTAGACGCATTACCCGAGGAGCTGGTAGTGGACCTGGAGCTGGTGGTGGAGCAGGACGTGTTGCGGATGCTGATAGAGAACCCACCACAGCTGAGATGATGAGGATGATGCATCAGATGATGCAGGTTCAGCAGGGCATGCTTCAGAATGCCCCTCGCTTCGAGCCGGGAGCGAAGCAGTTTCGAGAGCTGGGCCCGTCATATTTCACTGGGTCAGAAGGAGCATTAGCTGCGGATGAATGGATGAAGAACACAGAGGATAATCTGCTTCTCTCGAAGGTTAACCCGGCTGGATGGGTTGACTTGGTAAAGAAGCAACTGAAGGACAATGCCCGCAGTTGGTGGGAGTCAGAAGAGCAGATGTTGGCGAAGCCTATCCCCTGGGACACTTTCAAGGCGAGATTTAATGATGAGTATTTCCCTCGAGCTGCCAAGAGGGAGCTGATGCAGCAGTTTATCAATCTGAAGCAAGGGAATCTGACGGTGGACCAGTACCACCAAGAATTCATGAGACTGAGTCGCTTTGCGCCGAAGATGGTGGAGACTGCTGAGGATCGAGCTCAGAAATTCTTACAAGGTTTATCTTTGGAGCTGCAGAGTCTGATTTCCTCTTCGGACTTGGATTCTTACCAGAAGTTGTTGATAGCTGCCAAGAGGCAGGAGCTGATTGCCAATCAGAGGAGAGGACAGTATTCAGGTGCTGGGAAGAGGCCTATGGAGCAGGCCAGAGCTGTGGTTAGGCCTGGGTTCAAGCCTAATCAGTCCGTGCAGTTTAAGAGGCCAGGTGGGCCTACTCCGAAGTTGTGCCATTTTTGTGGCAAGGCTGGTCATGTGAAGGAGCAGTGTAGGAGATTCTTGGGCCAGTGCTTAGTTTGTGGTGACGCTACGCATGCATTGAAGGACTGTCCGAGAACTAAGCAACTGTGGAAGGCACCAGATGGAGTTCAGCAGCAGAGAGCTCCAGTGGCTGCTGGACGTGGAGCGCCTCTCATTCCCCAGAAGCAGGCTTTCCAGTAGGCTGTTCAGCCTAAGAGGCAAGCCTTCACGATGACTGCAGTGGAGGCAGAAACTGAGGACAGAGTTATTGCAGGTAACTCCTATACTAGTCTTCCTTATTTATCCATTATATTTGATTAGTTATATCCATGTTAATTTAGTTACATATTACCCTTAGGTGTCATCTTAGTTTCATCTCACCCGGCCTTGACCCTGTTCGATTCTGGAGCTTCCATGTGCATCCTATCTCGGAAGTTCGTAGTCGAACACTCGATACCCACCTATACACTTCCCAAGTGTTGGAACATTACAACTGGGAATGGTGTAGTGAAGGTTGCACTGGGATGTAGACCATGCCCGTTGGTGATTAGTGGACACGAATTATATGCTAATTTCATCGTCCATGACCTATCCAACTTTGATGCTATACTCGGCATTGATTGGTTAGGAGCTTTTTATGCCACGATCGACTGTCACCGGAAGAAAGTGGTGTTCGAAATTCCCGACCATCCAGTGTTCGAATTTGTCGGCGGAGGACGTTCGCTTGGACCTGTCAAGTTCCGAGCCCAGCCTTACCGATTGACCGTTGCATCTATGATTGCTGAGCCAGAGAAGCCTGCAGTAGTGCGAGATTTCGAAGACGTCTTCCCTGAAGACATTTCTGGACTACCGCCCGATCGAGCATTGGAGTTTGGCATCGACCTTATGCCAGGAGCTCAACCAATTTCGAAGGCGCCGTACCGTATGGCTCCTGCAGAGTTAGAAGAGTTGAGGAAACAATTGGATGAGCTACTACAGAAGGGTTTCATTCATCCCAGCGTATCTCCCTGGGGTGCACCCGTCTTGCTAGTGAAGAAGAAAGATGGCTCGAGAAGAATGTGCATTGATTATCGAGAGTTGAATCAGATCACAGTGAAGAACAAGTACCCGCTGCCTCGCATTGATGATATCTTCGATCAGCTTGGTGGATCGAGGGTATTTTCGAAGTTAGATCTCCGGAGCGGATACCATCAAGTCAGAGTCAAGAAGGAAGATGTACTCAAGACCGCTTTTCGGACTAAGTACGGGCATTATGAGTTCGTTGTCATGCCGTTCGGTGTGACGAACGCTCCTGCTGCGTTCATGAATCTCATGAACCTTATCTTTTACGAATTCCTTGACAAGTTCGTGGTGATTTTCATAGACGACATCTTGGTGTACTCGAAGAGCGAGGAAGAGCATGCAGAACATCTGAAGATAGTGTTGGAGACGCTCCGTCACCATAGACTGTATGCCAAGTACAGCAAATGCGAATTCTGGCTGGATAGAATTGCATTTCTTGGGCATGTAGTATCGGGAGCTGGAATCTCAGTGGATCCGGAGAAGGTCAAAGCAGTCAGTGAATGGCCTACACCTCGATCGGCAACGGACATCAGGAGTTTCCTTGGATTGGCTGGATACTACCGCAGATTTATCAAGGATTTCTCGAGGATAGCTGAGCCGATGACGAGATTGACGAAGAAGGATGTTAAGTTCAGTTGGTCAGACTCTTGTGAGCAAGCTTTTTCTACCTTGAAGGAGAGACTGACTACTGCACCAGTCTTAGCTATTCCGGACAGAAGCGGAGGCTTCGAGATTTTCTGCGACGCATCGGGAAAGGGACTTGGATGCGTTCTACACCAGCACAATCATGTGGTCGCTTATGCTTCACGACAATTGAAGGTCCACGAGAAGAATTATCCGACTCACGACTTGGAGTTAGCTGCCGTCATCTTTGCTTTGAAGATTTGGAGGCATTTCTTACTGAGTGAGAAAGTGAAAATCTTCACTGATCACAAAAGTTTGAAATATATATTCACCCAGAAGGAACTAAATATGAGACAGCGCAGATGGTTGGAATTGATGGCAGACTACGACATCGATCTTCAGTATCATCCAGGGAAGGTGAATGTCGTACCGGATGCCTTGAGTCGACTGCCCGAAGTGATGATTCTCACAGCTCAGTGGAGATTGCAACAGGATCTGCGAAGGATGAATGTTGAAGCTATTCTACCGGGAGTCACATCGGCGTTGATGAACATGCAGATTCAATCGACGATTGTGGATCGAATCAAGACTGCTCAAGCTGGAGATGCTAAGTTGAAGAAGATCAGAGAGCAAGTCGAAGCAGGACTTCGGACAGATTTTCTGATTCACGCGGATGGGTCTTTGAGATATGGTAGCAGGATCTGCGTACCTGCAGGAGATATCAAAGAGGAGTTGATGAATGAGGCTCACAGTTCGCCTTATTCTATTCATCCTGGAGGTACTAAAATGTACAAGGATCTTCGACAAAATTTCTGGTGGCATGGAATGAAGAGAAGTGTGGCACGTAGCGTTGCCAAGTGCCTCGTGTGTCAGCAAGTGAAGGCTGAACACCATCGCATTGCCGGGTTACTACAACCTCTGCTGATTCCCGAGTGGAAGTGGCAGCACATCACGATGGACTTCGTGACTGGCTTACCTCGGAGCACCAAGCAGAACGACGCGATCTGGGTCATCGTGGATCGATTGACCAAGTCCGCGCACTTTATACCTTTCCGAGTTGGGCAATCCACGGAGATATTAGCAAGGAAGTATATGGAGGTAATGACCTAACTCGTACCTTAATAGTTTCCTTCTAGTACTAGTCGTAACATGAATTATGTCGTGTAGGAGATTGTGCGCTTGCATGGAGTCCCTGTGAGCATTGTATCAGATCGTGATACGAGATTCACATCTCAGTTCTGGAGGAGTCTGCAAACCAATCTGGGTACCAGTCTGAAGTTCAGTACTGCGTATCACCCGCAGACGGATGGACAGTCGGAGCGCACTATTCAGATATTGGAGGATATGTTGAGAGCTTGCATGTTGGACCTCAAGGGTTCGTGGGAGGATCACCTGCACTTGGTGGAGTTCTCCTACAACAATAGCTATCAGGCGAGCATTGGCATGGCGCCATTTGCTGCTCTCTACGGGAGAAAATGTCGATCGCCGTTGAGTTGGGACGACGTTGGTGATAGAGAACTCTTGGGGCCAGAGATGATAGTGGAAGCGGTTGATGTTGTGCGTGATATCAGGGAAAAGCTTCGGATCGCCCAGGACCGTTATAAGCATTGGGCTGATGCTAAACGGCGTCCTCTGGAGTTTCAGCCAGGAGATCATGTGTTCCTGAAGATCTCACCAAATCGAGGAGTGATTCGATTTGGAAAGCGAGGCAAGCTTAGTCCGAGATTTATTGGACCCTTCGATGTGCTAGAGCGAGTTGGAGAAGTAGCTTATCGCTTAGCTTTGCCACCGTCCTTAGAGGGAGTTCACGACGTCTTCCATGTGTCCCAGCTCCGTCGTTATATCAACGACCCTTCTCATGCTGTGGATTACTCAGAGATCACAGTTCGACCAGATCTGACGTACGAACAGCAACCGGTGGAGATCTTAGATCGACGTCAGAAAGTTTTCAGGACCAAGACTGTTGATCTAGTCAGGGTGATGTGACGTCGCGACTCGCCAGGAGAGTCAACCTGGGAGCGGGAAGATGAGATACGGGAGCGTTATCCATATTTGTTCCCTACTCTTTAGTTGATGAGAATTCCGAGGACGGAATTTTTCCTAAGGCGGGTAGAATGTAACGGCCGGTATTTTCTAGACGTATGATTATTGTATGTCCGTGTTTCCACCCGGATATTTTGTGCACGAATTCTTTTGTGCGTCGACGCGAGCGCGTATCCGTTTCGTTTTACCGTACCATCGTTAATTGACTATTAATCTTAATGAATTATCTTAACTTAATTATCTCGCTAATTACAAAATTACTAATCACCTTTTAACTTGCACTAATTACTTTATGTATTTTAATAATTACATTTTTTTTCTTAACAACTTAATTACTTAAATTAAAAGGCTAATCACCAGTTAACTTTAATCTTAATCAAGTTATTAATTAACCTAACCTATTGATTCCACTGTTTGGGGTGGTTCAGATCCGACATTGAATTGAATCTTTCCCCCACCTCCAGCCTTTCTTTCCATCAATCTGTTCCCCTTCACTCCCCTTCACTGTTGTATTTCAACAGCAGCATGGAACGTTGCCGACAACAACCTCTCTCTACAAACCCTCTTCCTCCCTGCAAAATTCCCCAAACCAATTTCAGCCCTCCAACAAATTCAATCAAATCCCAAACTCAAAACAAAGAGGGAAAAATCTGAAATTGTTTCAGATTCATCTCAGATCCAAACCAAACAAATCCAGATTCGAAAATCAACCAAAAACACAAATCTGAAATTGTTTCAGATTCAAACAAATTGTGTTTCAAACCCAAAATCAAAGAAACCCCAAACCCTCCATTCCATCCTCATCTCCTTCTTCCTCCCCCCTCCCTAGGCCGGCACCTCCTCCCTCACCCTTGGCCGGCCGTCCCCCTCAACCCGTGCGATGCCACTGCCCACCGGAAACGCCCCACGCGCCGCCCTCTGACCGGCCGGAGCCGCCCCCGACGCCAACGCCTGGAGCCCGCGCCGCCGCCATCGCCGGATCCCGCCGCCTCGCCTGCCCGTGCGCCGCCAGGCCATCGCCGGACCCGCCCAGATCCGCCTGTCGCCTCTCCCCTCCTCCCTTGCGCTGTAAGATCCCGAGCCACTTCCCCTTTGCGTCCTCTTGCCTGCTGCCATCGAAATGAAAAAGGAACAAAAAAAAGATAAAGAAAGAAACAACAGATAGGAGACAAACAAAGAGAAGAGTAGAGAGATTTAATTATTAAAGAGAGAATAGTAGGTGTCAGCTTTTGTATAAAATTAAAGCAGGAAGGAAAGTTAGAGAGAGGGGGGGATAGAGATAATGTTTTACATTAATTTGTAACATGTGAGTCTTTATTCCCATGGTTTAAGTTGGTAGGAATCAGGTTAGTGATTTTAATTAGCCTAATTAACTAGTTGGTTGTTGATGGTAGTGGTTAATTAGTGTTATCTAAATATTGATATTATTTCAACATGTTATTAATGGTTAATATTAGAGTAATAATATTAGTATAATGTAAAGTGTACCAGAGAGCCCAATAAAATTAGACAAACCCAATTAAATCGGTATTACGATTATCTCACAGTAAATCTAATTCGGTAATTTCTTTAACCAAAACAGAGAACCGGTAGTACTCGTCAAGACGAACCCACGACAACCAATACCACCGGGAACAGGCAAGTGATACTTGCCAGTAATTATTTAGGCCATGTTTTAGGCCAATTTGTGTAGTTGCGTAAAAGAGACTAGGCGGTGAAATGATAGTCGCCTAGACGACCATATTGATCTAGTTTGACAACGAAACTAGATCCGACACTTTTTACCTGTTTGCATTCATGCTGCCATGTCACGTTTACTTTCAATTAAATGTACGCACTTTAACTGGTCATTACATGTCATGCATCAAAATGGTTCTATCGTGATTGCGTAGCACACGCTACAATAATTGTAACTATTGAGGCTAGGCACCTGCTTTTGCGGGCACAACCCTATGCCAATAACACTTCCTGGCTCGTGATCCAGAAGATGGGCGCCAGTCCATATACACGTGGAGGGGTAGGGTTAAGCGATCACTTGAGCGTAGAAGTGTGCCCGTACAGCCACTTCAGCCAAAAGGCGTAAACCCTGTGCACATCGTGAATACAAGTTAATCATGAAATCGTGAAATCGTGAAATATTGGTTTGTAGCTTTCTGCTACGACGTGCTTAATTATTTTTATCTTGTTAATTTAATTGTTGCACTCTTTTAATGTCATGACATATCATCATTGTAGAACTGCTAGTTGCATTATTTTATTTGTATCCTTGCACAAAAGTTCTCCGCTTCCCTTGGGAGACTTTTGCTGACATGTGCCCTTTTCTCTTTGGGTGTCACATGTCAGGATTTGAGACAGAGCAGGTTGTTGAGGACGAGCAGTTCGTTGACGCTGAGTTCGAGGTCCCTGCTGAGACCGAGTTCGAGGACACGAGTGACCAGTCCTAGACTCGTTTGGAGTCTCCCCTTAGTTGTTACCTTTCCTTAGTTGTTGTTAGGTTTCGGTGCGTAGCACCTATCTCTCTTTGTTTTGTTTGGCCATGCTTTAGGCCTATTGTTCAGACTCGTACTTTTGTGACTATTCTGTGATGTAATATTTGTTGGATGTTGTTGGTGGATATTTTCTTATCTGCTTTATTATTGTTGTTGTTTCGTCGCAATGCAAGGACCTGCTACTTTTCAAAAAAAAATTTTACAGACGCTTATCAGACTGCAGCTTCACAGCTCCACGTCTGAGCGGACCTCCTCACGTCTCGCCTTCCATATTAGGGAAGCGGGGCGTGACAGTTGGAGTGTTAGCAGCAGGAACGTGTGATTTGACAATCTTCTGGTTGTTAGTAAATTTGTCCGGCAAGAGATGGACAGTGTTTTGGATGTGGAGAATCTTCAGAACCTCCTCCTCACACTGGCTTGACATAATGTCTTTGTATCCCACGTGATACATTCTGAAGCTTCGAGCTTCTTTGTCTGTGAGCCTAGTCTTGGAAACGATGTTTCATCGAATTCACAGTCTTCTAGACGTGCCTTGAAAACGTCTCCCGTAAGGGGTTCTAGGAATCTAATTATGGAGGGGGTGTCAAATCCAACATAAATGCCTAGGCGACGTTGTGGACCCATCTTTTTCCTTTGTGATGGTGCTATGGGGACGTATACTGCACAACCAAATATTCTCAAGTGTGAGACAATTGGTGGGGCTTCAAGTGCTAGTTGCATTGGAGAAGATGACTGACCTCCAGAAGGTCTTAATTTTATTAAAGATGCAGCATGCAAAATTGCATGACCCCACGCATTCACTGGCATCTGGATTGAAGTAATAATGGACGAGCAATCCATTACAGTCTCTTAATTAGAGATTCTGCTAACCCGTTTTGGGTGTGAACATGCGCTACAGGATGTTCGACTTCAATTCCCTGAGCTTGGCAATAGTCTAGAAAGACTTGTGACGTAAACTCCCCCGCATTGTCCAGACGAAGTTTCTTTATCTGGTAGTCGGGGAAGTGGGCCCGCAACCTGATTATCTGAGCTAAAAACTTAGACAGTGCGAGGTTGCGGGTGGACAGTAGACACACATGTGACCACGTAGTAGATGCGCCTATCAGGACCATAAAGTACCTGAATGGACCACTTGATGGGTGTATCGGCCCACAAATGTCTCCGTGGATTCTTTCCAGAAAGCTTGGAGACTCCACGTCCACTTTCAGTGGAGAGGGTCTCGTAATTAGTTTACCCTTGTAACAGGGTGGACATGGGAATTTGCCTTTTTGAAGAATCTTCAGGTTCTTCAAGTCTATACCCCTGGAGCTTTTTATGATGCGGTACATCATAACAGAGCTAGGGTGTCCCAGTCTACTGTGCCAGAGTTGGAATTCTGGTGTTTGGGGGCACTGCAAGTGCTCCGCCAGGGATGTTTCTAGAGTTTGTATACTTGTTCGGTAGAATCCCGAGGGGAGTCCCTTGAAACGTTCCACAATAGTTTTTGAACCATTTGTAAGAGACGTTACAAGCAAGTATTCCCTTTTATCTTCCTCGACCGTCTCTAAGTGATATCCGTTTTGTCACGCCCCGCTTCCCATTATACTTGGGGCGAGAACGTGAGTGGGTCCGCATGTGCTTAAAGCAAAGAAGAGGTGCTTTTTTTCTTTCTCCTTTGTCTTAAGCACACTAAGCGTGATTTACCGAAGGCAGGTCCCTGCACGCGAATCTTCACAAGCAGCACAATCATTCATTACATTACAATACCAGCGTCTAAAGCAAACACACAGGTAATTTAGGCCTAGCATGGCCGTACAAACTGCTGAAAGCAAACACACCTGAAAATAAAATACAAACAATACTGAAATATAAATGTCCCTCTCTAGTCTTCCGCAGGGATGATCTCAGTGTCCTCGTAACTCTGGTCAGCGGGGTCCACCTCTAAGATGGGATCCTCAAGAGTAGTGTCCTCTGGGTACTCTGTCTCTAAACCCAACATATATTTCAAAACACGTTGAAATATATGTCAGCGATAAGCTCGGCAAGATATTTAAAGTAATTAAACCATGGAACAACTATAAGGAACAAAAAGCGTTAGTACACAGTTATGAATAATAAGTGCAGGAAGTAAAGTGCAAGCATGCATGAGTTTTGCAGTTTTAAAAGTAAAGCAGTTGTAAATTGAGTATTTGTGCTCGTGATAAGTCCATGTCTGAGAAAGTAATGTTCTCGATACACCCTATCATCGGGGGCTTTCCGTGACGCTTCTTGCCATTCCAACCTGGAACATGGTCAAGCTGCTTGCCTCCGTTAGTGTGGGTTTGGAGGTAGCCGTAAAGTGTTCAAGCAACAATTACAGACTCTACTACAAGAACCAACCCCACCCAAGTGTTCTGTTTAGTCATTGACCAAGTTTCACCCCATCTGTATTCGATGGTCTCACCCCCATCTGTATTCGATGGCTATCACATATGCGTTTGCAACACACTTGTTTTTCCCAATTAAATTCGTTTGTTAACATGCAGAAAGTAGAAGCAGTCCAATTAAGTCAAAAAGGCAATAAGTAAAGTGAAACGTGATATTCGGTTCCAGAATTTGACAAACACAACAAATTTAGCAATAAGTTTGAATGGCCAGGTTTGTAGTTCATTTACTCAAAATACTTGCCTTGACGCGGGTGTCCAGGCGGTGGTGACGAATGACACGTTTTATCTGCGTAAATAGATTTGTGGTATCAGTCTAAAGATCATCATCCAGTTAAAATATTTCATTAACTTAAGGGACTAACATTAATTTAATACTAACTTAACTTAGCTACCCCTATAATAATTTAACTTAGTTAACTAACCCCACCCTTTTAAAGAATCATTTACTAACTAAATAGCTTAATAAAAACTTATAACACTTTATAAACTTAAACGTATAACAATTAATAAACTTGGATGATGTAATATTAATAATAATAATAATTAATATTAAAAAAACTTAATTAAATAAAATCCCCCTTCCCCTCTGTCTCTCTCGCTCTCTCCCTTCTTCTTCCTTTTTTTTTCTTTTTTTCTGCGTAGAGACTTACTGCGGCGCGCAAAAGGGGCGGGTGGTCGCTGGGAGATCCGAGCGGCGTGCGACGCGTATCAGCGGGAGCTGGGGTCGGGGCTGTCGGATCGGACGGCGGGTGCGAGGGTTTGGCGCTCCGGACTTGGCGGCTTTAGGATCGGATGGGGTGGCTTCGGGCGGCGCGGATCGGAGCTCGGGGCGACGGCGGCGGCGTGGATCCGAGGCAGCGCGACTCCCTGAGGCTGCGGCGTGCGGATCCGGGCTTGGGGGCGTCGGGTCGGCGATCGGGACAGTGGGTCGAGCGGCGTACGGGCCGGGGATCTGGGTGTCGGCCTCGACGTGGGAACGGCGAATCGAACGGGGGTGATGGCGGCTTTGTGCGAGGAGGCAAGATTGGGGGTTCGGTCTGGGGGTTGATTTGGGTTGTTTTGGGGTTCCAATTTGGGGTTTTGTTGGGTTGATCTATGATTTCAATTTCTGTTTTGGTTTGATTTTTGGGTTGTATGGAGATTGTGGAGGGTGGATGATTGTTGTTTGTATGGTGGAATGGATTGATGGTGTTGCTGGGTTGCTATAGGTGGAGGAGATGGTGCTGTTGGTGGATGGTGGTGGTGGATGGTGTTGGGTTGCTGGTTGTGTTTGTTGACGTTGGTTGTCCTGACTGTTTTCTCTGTAGTCGTTTTAAGAAAGGGAGGATGGGAAGACATGTTGAATAGAGTTGGTTGATGGTCAGGGGAGACAAGTTTAAGGGGATGGTTGTGAGGTAAAAAGACTTGAACGCTAATGTTGGATCTCACCAACATTTGGCAGGAGATGAATGATGTAGGGTTAGTTAGGGAAAGGGTAATTGTTAATAGTAATATAGTAAAGTAATTTAGTGAAAGTAATTTAGTAAAAATGACTTAGAAAAAAAATAATAAGTTAATTACTTAACTTGTAATTGTGATTTAAACATTTAATAGCAATTAGTTTATTAGAGATTAACTCTTAATTAAAGAAAATTAGTAATTTAATGATCGACTTTAAAGATAATTACGATTTGCAGATGAAAATTATGCTACGGCAAACTGAAAACGATGTCGACGCCGTGCGGACGAATATCCACTCGGAAGAAAATGACTGAATCGACAAAGCAAAATATAGGCATACAACAATCAAAATGCGACTAGAAAACAGGCCGTTACACGTTTAAACGGATATCTTTAAAGCTTAGGAGGTTTCGGATAGATTTAGGGGAGTATAACATTTTTAAGTGTGATTTGTATGTTACCGGGGAGCAATATGATTGCTTCCCCTGATCCTTCGATTATGTTAGATGGTCCTGAGATTGTTCTCAGTGGACCAGAGTAGCTACTTATGCTCGTGAAGTAGTCTATGTTTTGAAGGATCGAGTGCGTCGATGCACTGTCCACTAGGCAATTTGATTCCATATCTATATAAAAGAAATACATTCAAGCAATAAATGATAAGAAAAGATCTACTTTCATTTAAAAATGCTCAACAGAAATGTTTTGACATGGAATAAAAACTAGGTACTATGCATAAAAGGAAGATACATTGCTAGCATATATAAAAATGGTCCATAACTAGAGAGTGTCATCGCCCATGAAATCTTCAGGAGTCCATGATGTCTCTGGCAAAGCTACGCTCTCAATCAGGTTTGTCTCAGCTCGAGGCTTAAGGCTTGCCTGGTAGAGGTCATGGAGGTGTTTCTGGGTGCGGCAGATTCTGGACCAGAGGCCCGTCATTCCGCATTTGGAGCACTTATCCTCTCAGTCTTTCTTGGGAGTGCCACCTTTGTTGGACATCCTCTTTTGCTTCTTTTCCATGAACTTCTGCTTCTGAGGAGGAGCTGGGGGAGTGGCATTCTTCCGCTGCTTTTGTTCTTTTCATTTCTGGAATTTTGCCTTTTTGTCCATCTTCTTCTTCTGGGAAGACTGGAAGTGTGCCTCTGCAGGAGGTGGCAGTGGAGCGGAGCCAGGAGGGTGCAGGTTGTGAGTGACAACCAATAGGTCTCTGTTCTGTTCAGCCATAAGCATGCATGAAAGCAGATCAGAGTACTTCGTGAATTTCCTCTCACGGTATTGTTGCATAAGGATCATGTCCTTCTTGCAGGGTTTTCTGGGACCCTTAGGGCACAAAAACTCTAGTCCCGTCCTAAGTCGGACGGAACATAGACAGAAATGCAGCGGAAAAATTTTATGTTAATCTAATTAACATGCAACCCTAAGGAACCAGACCCTATTAGCCAGGAACTCTGCCAACTTGGGGTGGATCTGACCACCCCAAGAGGGATCTAACTACTGCGAATAATTAAATGAAAAGCTTAAACACATACCCGGAATCTCAGCCCTGGGGCAGGCGAGATGTTCCGCACCGTCTTCCGAGCTGCTCCCGTCCCACGCCGAGCCGCTCCTTGAACCGCTCCCCGAACTGCTCCTCGAACCGCTTCGCATCCCGAGGCGATCAATCCCATTTCGCCGAGCCAACCACGCGCCGAAGAAAGTTTCACGCGAGTGAAACCTCCGCCTAGATTTCAGATCTGAATCCGAACTCCTTTGCGGCTTTGCTAGAGCCCTCAGGAGCAAGGCAGAAATTTATAGGGAGAGGAGAAATATTAATTTAGCTTAGATCCGAGCGTGCTCCAACATTTACGAGAGCCGCTCAGATCTAGAGCTTGGGACGAGTTTTGAGGAGGAGAGCAGACCCCTATTTATATAGGCGGCTGACTACTCCCCTTTCTCAAAATCCGATGTGGGACTATTAATTTGAGTTAATCAAAATCAAGTTAGTTTACACTTCACAAAGTGCAAACTTCCGTGAATTTTAACTCACTCACCGTTGAGCTTCATGATTGATACAACCTATCAATTCGAAGGGTGTTCAACGGTGAACGCGTAGGAAAAAACGGCTCGTCAATCCGAGTCCGTTTGACCCTTCAAACAATTGTCCAAAGATAGCCAAAAGTCATGCTTCTCTTAGAAACGTAGCCGTCAAGAAAATCCCAGGTTTCAAAAACCCTAACCAGAAAATTCGGGCTTGGTGGGCCTCCATTTTCGCAGGTTTCAGCCCAACAGTTTGGGCTGACTTGTTTTGGCTATAACTTGTGCATTTGGACTCCGTTTTTGACGCGGTTTGAACTTGCGTTTAGAGCGGGACGATCCCGTCATCTAGGTAACCTTTTCAACGCATTTATATAATTAAATATAGTCTTAAAAAATTTAAGACACGTTTAATCTCTTTTGCATCAAATGCAAAATAGTCTATATCTAAGCTTAAATTATCATTTGCATCAAATACAAATGATCCGAGGGCATATTCCTCTACATCTCCCACTTGCACTCAGGATCATTTATCTCGAATGCAGGAGATGATTGCAAACATCTTTTGCAATATTTTATCCCTTGCATCAAATGCAAATTATTCTCACTAACTAATTTCTATCTATTACTAGACGAAGATCGCACTCTGTGTGAGACCCTACAGCCTGACCCTTACAACAGGTTTGGGCTCGAAGCCCTATACGGCAGTGACCACGAGCAGTGGTTGCCGTCCCTGCTTCAGGAATCATCATTATGTGGTTAACTCATTGACATGAGTATTGTCGGGACCACCCTGACTATTTCCGTGATGAATTCCGCAGTTATAGTCTTTTCGTCTAAACTATGTCGTGTAGATCAAGTCTAGGGTACGGTTAAACTGTCAACCCCAATAACTTGACTCCGGTCAGTTTCTATCGATCTTTTAGTCAAAAAATGTTGGACTTCTTCCAACATACTCTGGCCAGAGTTTTTACTAAAGACCGAACTAACCCTACGACACTAACTCCCATTGACCGGGAGAGACGAATCCTCTCTTGGTCATTACTCTCCTCATACGCTTCAAGTGTCACCCAATCAAAGACCTTTCGACAGGCCTTGCCTCGAAGCTAGGTCATTTGATCTAAGTGGCACCGTTCACGCACAGGTTCGTCAAAATGACCTCAAGTCAAAAGACCAACTAGCCTATCATCACTCAGAGTCATCATTAACAGATTGGTCAATATAACCATATGATAACTCTTGTGGATCGTTCAGTGAACTCATTCTCTAATGAGCACCTGTGTCTCATCTACGACTTCGCCAAGTCAAGCGATCATGAGATCATCGCCACCGCTAAACGGTGAAGACTAAGACACAATGGTCTATCCGATGTTTCGATATCCTTGTCTCGAAACATCTACGACCACGAACCCTTTTAGACTTATGCTACAGACGGTCAAACATTTCTCCATGATCGAGATACTCATCTCGATACCTGTTTGACCTTGCATAAAGTCTTAGGACTTTACCTAAGTTAATATCTAATATTAACAACATTATAAAATAACTTAGATAAATTATTACCAAACAGCTTACTGTTATTTCGAACAAGATGTTTGTGCTATTCACACATGAAGATAGATAGCCTCGAGGGTATCATCTCTCAACATCTCCCACTTGCACTCAGGCCCATTTATCCCGGTATCTTATACCGTTTTTACACATAAGTTTTCTCGACTTCATGTGGTAGAGCCTTCATGAGTAGATCTGCTAAAACCGTCTACACTATAGACTCAAGGGGTTTTTATGTTCATGTTAGACCAACCATTTGAATCTCATTCAAATAATTCACTTGGTCTATCAGAATCTGTAATATTTAATATACTTGGATCTTATCCAGCTCATCGTACATTACGATAATAATTTAAATTTGTTAATGGTCATTTCAAATGGCTCATATCTATTTCTGATAAAGTATCAAACTCTTTGATTACTTAATCAAAATATATGTTCCATCTCTTTGATGCCTTGCATGTAATTTATACGCTCCCACTGACCTTGAAAACTCTCTGGCTAATTCATTTAAGTTGGTCCGTCTAAATCATATTTAGAAAAAAACGAACTTATAAGTGAATGCTCCAATTTTCATGGTCAACATGAGCGTTTTACATCGGATTTGGTCCGAGTAGATCTGTACACATCTGTTGGTGAGACGATTTCAACTAATCCGTTTTAAAGAAATTAGGGTGAAAACCGTTTTCGATCAACAAGATTGTACATTACTATTTTCTTTCTGCACCAATCTTTCAACTTAAAGATTTACTTGCAGAAAGTGAGGAAACATTTTCCTTGGGTACGTAAACTAAATTCTCAAATTTATTTACGCACACGGACCTATTCTGATTGCATCAAGTTTTAAATCGAAGTTACTACTCCGAATTTCATCCCGCAAGTTGACTAAGTCATCATCAGTTATGATGTCTAACTCGACAATTCGTCTCACGAAATTCGAGTAATTATACAACTTCTTTAATGATCGATTTAATGAATATCTTATTGACAATGTCCTCATAGGACATTATCAAAACCTAGGCATTACGATCTGAGACTTAACCCAAAGAGAGGACTTAACTCAGAGTCACTTACTATGTATCGCACCAAGTCTCACTAAGTGTGATTCATACATTTTAACACACGGATGTGTTAACAGACTTGACCTGAGAGAAAATCACATTTTCTTTTAATTACACAAGATTTTATGTAGCTAAGCATTTGACCATTCGATCTAATCGAATCAGTTTAAATACTTTCTACTTTTCGTTCTTTATTTTATCAGACTTGTGTTTCATCAAGAACACGTGTCTTAATAAAATATACGAATAACTTATTTTGGTTAAAATAGACTCGGGTACATCAGTATGTACGAGACTGAGTTTGACAACTCATTCTTCCACTGTCTTACAGATGGTTTTCAGCCATTATATCTGAGAGGATAAGATTCACAAGTGTCCGTAGACTTCATAATACGAGAGGTCAGACCCCTCTTTATGTGACTTGTGAAGCTTAGTCTCTCGACACGGCCTAGTCTATTTTACCATATAAGTTTGCTACTATCTTATGTATTTATATATTAACATTTAATATATATATATAGTTATTACAAATTACTTAACACAAAACATTGCTTCCGAAGCAAGGTGACGACATTCGTCAAAAAATGTGTTAGACGTTTTTGTATAACTATTTATTCTGAAATCGTGACATCAAAATATATCACATTTTCATTTCCTCCTACTTATGCCTTTACTAATGATAAATTAAACTAACTTTCTCAATTGACTTTTCGGAGTGCCTTCTTTCTTTTCTAAATCACATTTAGATATTAATTAACCCAACATAAATAGCTATGCAAGCATCTTATGTATCCAAACGCTTGAGCTTTGCAATCTCGAGTTTAGCTCAAGAAGTTGCTTGTCTCAAGATCCGGTTGGGATACATAGTCTTGCACCGCTCATGCACTCGTATTCGACTCAAACGGTTTGATCGAATTCTCGAACTTTGCGGATCGGAATTGTTTGTCCATACAACCTTGAGGGTAGCTCGACAAGTTGTAGGGAGAAACATACTTTGAATATCCTATATGTTCAAGCTGCCTCATATAGAGAAGAGTGACATGTAGCTTTAATTTATTTGTTGGACTCAGAACTCAATGAAATCATATTTCTTAAGTCTGTTCTTTAGAAGGTCATTTAATGTCAACGAGAATATAGTTTAATTCCATCAATTAGAATTTAACTTGATATTCAATTAATCAACTATTTGACCAGTTAACTTATTCCAATATTATATTTTGATTCCTTCGGTAAACATAGTCTTGCCCTAGTTTTTGCATATGTTCAATATTAAATATAGGTATATTGGCTTTCATCTATCTATATCCTCCCACTATTTTTACGATCGTTTTAAAGCTTAATAACGAACGATTTAATCGAATTTAAAAATTAGTGAAAGAGGGATCCAATCATCCCGAACCTCACAACCTTGAGGAGACTCAACAAGTTGATTGGTTCCATGACTGGTAGACAAACTCTTGGTCAATCACATCACATGTGATTCCCTGTCGATTTTTACCCACAGTCACTTATGATCTTGAGGAGACTCAACAAATCATAATGACTGGTCTAGTCAGACCCTTGATTTCGTGTCCAGATTTGACTTAGATCGATACTCGAGGAGACCCGACGCATCGATTTGGGTCAAGTCTAGACTACATCACATGTATGTTGGAGTTTGTTCCTTAAAGAAAAACAAGTCACAGCTTGAGGATACTCAACAACTATAATTGTCTTCTTTGAGTTACCAAGCTCCAAAATCAAGGAGGGATACGAATTAATCTTTAATAAGATTTATAACGCATTGACTAGATATAGTCCAGGGTGTCATACAATCATGATTCGCGACATTGCGGTCCAGCGGAACACAGCCAGGGAATTGACTAAGCCAGGATCACTGCCCCTTGTACTAGCAAGGGTTGACCCAGAACTCTTAGCCAAGCACATTGACTGGATCATGGTCCATTGAATGAAGCTTGTCATTTTTGTATGTGTGCCATAGACTAAACAACTTTTATTAACAACTAATTAATCATATCAACTAGTTGCATCCTTAAATTCAAAATTTTAGGATTTGTTTAATAACTTTTATTAAGTCCTTATCAACTATAAGGTTCACGTGATATCCTAATCGTTATTAGGATTTTAATAAAATTATTAACCAACGCTAAAAGCGAAGTCCTTTAATGAGAATTAATAATAACAATTAGAATTAAGAAATCATTAAAAGGACTACCCTAATCAGGAATTAGGTCTTAAAGGGTTGTTAATATTTTATTAAAACATAGCATGTCATTAAAATTCAAGTAAATAAATTTTAATCATTTTTAATGGCTAACCTAAAGGGTTGTCTTGTGTTATCAAATAAGGGACAAGAAGACATATCCATTAAAAATTTACACTAATTTTATCGCATAAAAAGTGTACAACTATTTAACAATTAAATAGACTAAAGTTTATCGCATAAACAATTTTTAGCATGCATACTTAAATTTAACATTTAAATTTAAAAATACGATTTTTAAAACATTTTATTTTATCTCATAAAGTAAAAGCTTGTTCAAAAATCATAACATTTGCATGCTTCTTTAAAATATTTATCGCATAAAAATTTTAAACTTTTAAAATCAGTTTTTAAAAATATCTTATAAATTTAAAGCATCATTTAAAAAATTCCTTGTTTAAAATTTATCACATAAAATTTTAAACAACATTTTAAACTTATCGCATAAAGTTTTAAAGCTTTAAAACAATTTTAAAATTTATCACATAAATTAAAAAATTCCATTTTAAAACTTTCATGTTTAAAATTTATCATATAAAATTTTTAAACAAAAAAAAATTTAAATTTATCGCATAAATTTAAAGAAAACATTTTTTCTGTAAAAGCATTCAAATAATAAATTCGCAGTCCTATATCAGCATACAGAGATGGCTTTGATACCAATGCAGGGTATCACTCTGATATCATTGCGACGCTGTTAAGGCCCATCATCCATGGCACCCTAGACCCGTCACAAGATACCTCAGAAACTTGTTTTACGGCATGCCTCTCGACAATGCCCAACCCATTAAAAGATCCCCATCTTATCGGGACTTGGTACGGTAAGAGCGATTACTTCGGGTCAGCTCATAACCCGAGAACCCGTACTCAAGCATCAACAAGCTCTGATGCCAATGCAGGGTTTTCTGGGACCCTTAGGGCACAAAAACTCTAGTCCCGTCCTAAGTCGGACGGAACATAGACAGAAATGCAGCGGAAAATTTTTATGTTAATCTAATTAACATGCAACCCTAAGGAACCAGACCATATTAGCCAGGAACTCTGCCAACTTGGGGTGGATCTGACCACCCCAAGAGGGATCTAACTACTGCGAATAATTAAATGAAAAGCTTAAACACATACCCGGAATCTCAGCCCTGGGGCAGGCGAGATGTTCCGCACCGTCTTCCGAGCTGCTCCCGTCCCACGCCGAGCCGCTCCTTGAACCGCTCCCCGAACTGCTCCTCGAACCGCTCCGCATCCCGAGGCGATCAATCCCATTTCGCTGAGCCAACCACGCGCCGAAGAAAGTTTCACGCGAGTGAAACCTCCGCCTAGATTTCAGATCTGAATCCGAACTCCTTTGCGGCTTTGCTAGAGCCCTCAGGAGCAAGGCAGAAATTTATAGGGAGAGGAGAAATATTAATTTAGCTTAGATCCGAGCGTGCTCCAACATTTACGAGAGCCGCTCAGATCTAGAGCTTGGGACGAGTTTTGAGGAGGAGAGCAGACCCCTATTTATATAGGCGGCTGACTACTCCCCTTTCTCAAAATCCGATGTGGGACTATTAATTTGAGTTAATCAAAATCAAGTTAGTTTGCACTTCACAAAGTGTAAACTTCCGTGAATTTTAACTCACTCACCGTTGAGCTTCATGATTGATACAACCTATCAATTCGAAGAGTGTTCAACGGTGAACGCGTAGGAAAAACGGCTCGTCAATCCGAGTCCGTTTGACCCTTCAAACAATTGTCCAAAGATAGCCAAAAGTCATGCTTCTCTTAGAAACGTAGCCGTCAAGAAAATCCCAGGTTTCAAAAACCCTAACCAGAAAATTCGGGCTTGGTGGGCCTCCATTTTCGCAGGTTTCAGCCCAACAGTTTGGGCTGACTTGTTTTGGCTATAACTTGTGCATTTGGACTCCGTTTTTGACGCGGTTTGAACATGCGTTTAGAGCGGGACGATCCCGTCATCTAGGTAACCTTTTCAACGCATTTATATAATTAAATATAATCTTAAAAAAATTTAAGACACGTTTAATCTCTTTTGCATCAAATGCAAAATAGTCCATATCTAAGCTTAAATTATCATTTGCATCAAATACAAATGATCCGAGGGCATATTCCTCTACATTTCTCGTGGAAAGACGTGAACGTCTTTTCCAGCAACATTTTCTCCGTCACCGTTTCACCACATAACTTCAGGCGTGAGATGATACGGAAGAGTGCTGAGTTGTACTCCGCTACGGATTTGTAATCATGTATGCGGAGGTGAGTCCACTCGTACTGCGCACGTGGGAGTATGACATCCGTCTGATGCATGTACCTCTCCTCGAGTGCGTCCCACAGCTCGTAAGGATCCTCTACAGTAAGGTAATCGTCCTTCAGGGTCGAGTCTAAATGTTTCCTGATATAGATAACGGCTTTCGCCTTTAGTATATCGGAAACTTCCTCTGTATGAGGTGCTTCTTTAGAAGCATTCTTGTCGGCTGGGGTAATATTTGTTGTTGCCTTCTCAGTCGGTGTGAGACTGAAACCATGAGAGCACAGATGGAACTTCAGGTCCAACTGCCAACTCAGGTAGTTTGACTCATCGGCCTTCAGGACCGAAAAGTCGACATTCGCAAGTCTGGCCATTGAATGATCTAGCAATATAAAAACAGCATGGATCATTAAACTGAATAAAATTAGACATCCACACATGTATTTTAAGCATTTGCCATAACATGAATTTATTAAAGAAAATTTAACATCCATGCATGCTTTTTGACGGTTTCATAACGTGAATAATTAAAAGAGATTAACATCCACGCATGCTTTTTGACAGTTTCATTGTAACATTAACATGGCATGAAAATAGTTAACATCCACGGAATTAATGTATAAGCAATGAAAAAATAACTTAGGACTATGGGGATCAGCCAGCCAACACCGAAAAGAAAAAGACAGTCCGAAATTACATCAAAAGTTGCATGAAAGAATAAGTACAACTCGGGAACTTCAGAGAGAAGCCCCTTTCATCTTTGTGCATACGCCTTTAGTTCCTTTTTGGTGTCCGCCGGTCTTCTTTTTACATTTATATCCTCACTTACAAATTTCTGTCAAAAAAAGAAAAAATTGCAGGAAATTAAAGGTGTCGGAAACCTGGCTGATCCCTAAAAACATAGCCTAATCGCACATCTACGCAGATAATATATGGAAAATATACAACCACGCAGATAATCATATCACAGGCATGTAAAGATTAATTAAATAATCTAAATAGTGTGTGACGTGCTAAAAAATTATTTTTGAAAAACTTTTTACCTTTGATCCATATTTTTAATGTTTTGTTTACCGCTTTAAACCCTTTTTATAAAGTTTCTTTAATTATTTTGGGCTTTTAGGTTCAAAAATAAAAAGAAAAATTATTTGTGTAAATGTGCTAATTTTCAGGCTTTTTGGGCTATGAAAATAACCCATTAGGGTTAATTGGGCCTCCCCCGAAAAATTGGCCCGTTTAGGGCTAGGGTTTCCGAAAAACCCTAAGGGAGGCTCGCGGTGCGCCGCCGCGACGGCTGGCCGCGGCCGCCGCAGCGGTGGGCCGCGGCCTGCGCGGCTTCAGGCCGCGGCTGCAATCCGCGGCAGGCCGCAGACTGCTGGCCGCGGCTTTAGGCCGCAACGTTTTGGCCGGCGCCGGCGCTTGTGAAGCGCTGTCGTTTCACCCTTCGGGCGTGCGGAGTATGGATCAAGGTCGGGGGTAAAAAAACGGATTTTTCAAGCATTTAGATCTCTAAAAAACTGATTTTTATTGTTTTTTAGACATGCGGATCTAAATAAAAAAAAGATTTTTACCGTGTTTTTAAACTTTTTGATCTTGAATCATGCAGATCTACGTGAAACGCAAGTTTTAGATCTAAAAGTTTTGATTTTTACCTCTAGATCGACAAGGGAATCTAGTCGACGGTTGGTGAAGGATGCCCTTTTCGCTCCCCGTTGAGAAGATTACGATCTTCTTGAATCTGAGCGGTTGATGGATCTCCTTCCTCGCGAGCCGCCGCCTTCTCCAACGAGCGTGATCGTGCTGATAACGTGTTGTGAAAGGAAAAGTAGGGAAATAGGTTTAAAGGGTTAAGAGCCCCCTACCCTCATATTTAGCTTTCAATAGTGGGCTGGATACCCAATAGGCCTCATGGGCCTATTCATAACACACAACACACATGAAATTTTTTATTTTGTTGTGAATGGGTATTTACTGGGTTGGATGAGTTATTGGGCCAACCCAAGTGTTTGGGCCCATATCTGTATAAGCCCACTTGTATTCTCCCCTTTGGCTATAAATATAGACCCGAGGGCTCTCCCCTCAGTAGTTGATTCATAACACGTTATCAGCACGAGCCTCTAAAAATTTTTTTTCCACAAATTTTTCCGTTCGTTGCGAAGGCGAAGGCGAAGGCGAGACGGGAGATCCACGAGCGCGGTGCAAGGCTTCCTCCATCAAGGGTCGTCATCCGCGTAGGGCTTCGAGCAACCGTCGCTATATCCGGAGGACGGATATAGAGGTAAAAACTCTAAAAACAAAGTTTTTTAATCATACGTATGATTACCCCTCCCCTAGATCTCACAAGATCGTCATGGGGATTCATCGTCGCCTTGAAAACGACGGATTATTCTTCCCAAAAATCAAATTTTTTTAGGGTTTTTTGGATTTTTCTCTCAAACCCTAGATCAAGCCCCGCCGGCGGCCTTGCCGCCGGCCCCCCCCGCCCCGGCCACGCCGTTCCCCCCATAGGGGGGCGGCAGCCGCCGCACCCCCCCTGCAGGGGGGGGGGGGGGGGCGGCGGCGGCCCCTGCCGCCGCCCTCCCTTGCAGGGGGGGCGGCCGCCGCCGCTCCCCCCCTGCAGGGGGGGCGGCGGCCCCCGTGGCCGCCCCCCTCTCTGCAGGGGGGCGGCCCCCGCCGTCCCCCCCACAGAGGGGGGCGGCGGCCCCCCCCCGTGCCCGCCGTCCCCCCCGCAGAGGGGGGGCGACGACCCCCCCCTCCCGGCCACGCCCCCCTCTGCGGGGGGCGGCGGCCCCCGTCGCTCCCCCCCGCAGCGGGGGGCGGCGGCCCCCTGGCCGTGCCCCCCCTCTCTGCGGGGGGGGGGGGGGGGGGGGGGGGCGGCGGCGGCGGCGGCCCCCCGCCGTAAACCCTAAACCGCACCAAAAAAACGCACAGAGCTGTGGGCCTGAAGCCCACAGCAGATCTGTGGGCTTCGGGCCCACAGAATTCAACACACAAAAAATATTCAGATCTGTGGGCCTGAAGCCCACAGCAGATCTGTGGGCTTCAGGCCCACAGATTTCCCAAAAAAAAACCAGATCTGTGGGCCTGAAGCCCACAGCAGATCTGTGGGCTTCAGGCCCACAGATTTTCACCAAAAAAAATTTGGGGGAGGCAATAGGGCTATAAATGTGCCTCAAAAGGCAACCTATTAGCCTAAAAATTAATTTAAAATGGGGATTCAAAGGCAAAATATTCGTGAAAAATCACGGTAAATTACGGGACAAATATCGGGCAGACAAGGGCGTTTTAGGGATTTGTTGGGGGACTTTTTGGGATGACGAGGGAGACTTTTCCCTCTGACAAAGAAAATGTTAATTTTGGGCTCTTAATCAATTTGATTGATTAAACCCATTTTCTTTACAACCTATGCATCGTAATCTCTTTTACATGCTTTACATCTCTGGCAAAATTATGTGGATATTATTTGCGTGGTTGTAAATTTTATTTAAAAACTTAATAATTAGGAAGATCCTGCGACCGCTCTGCCGTTAGTTACCTAACCTAACGGTGTATGACGTTGCCCAGTGGTCCAATAATTATTAAGTGATTAAATATTGCTTTATCCTCATATGAATAAACTGCCTGTGATGTCTGTGGATGAAAATGTTGATGAGCACAATATTCTTGCATGAATTGCTAAATGTGGTTTTTGGATCGGCCGTTTAGTCCCACAGTTTATTTCCCGCACTTTTCTTTTATTTTTGAGAGAAATTGTAGTGAGGAATTTATGTAAATGTCAAAGAAAGAAGACCTACTTCCATGGAGTCGGAAGCTACGCTTGAAGACGAAGATATTAAATGGGACCCACTGGGTTTCCAAAGTTGTATTTTCATTCAAGCTGCAAATTTGTATAATTTGGACTGTGGACTCTTGGACTCTTTCTTGTGGGACTGGCCGATCCACACATTTAGCTTTTCATTACATATTGCTACCGCATGAAAATGTTTTTCTGGTTGATTATTAATTCATGCATGTTTGTGCTCTGCTAGATAAATGGCTAAAATTGCAAGCGTTGACTTTGAAGTGCTGGATGCATCAGGCAGAAACTATCTAAGCTGGCAGCTAGATGTTAAGTTTCACCTGCGGGCCAAGTCCCTCATCACTGCTGTGACTGAAAAAGAAAATGTTAGCGATATAGAGAAGGCGCAAGCCATCATCTATATTCGCCGCCATGTGGACAAGACCTTAAAGGCTGAGTACCTTACGGTCGAAGATCCACTTGAGCTATGGACCGCCCTTGAGGACACGTATAAACATCAGAGAGATGTTATACTCCCAAGGGCGAGATATGAGTGGGAGAACCTGAGACTGCAGGACTTTAAGTCCATTGCTGAGTACAACTCAGCACTTTTTAGCATCACCTCACGCCTGAAGTTGTGTGGTGAAAAAGTCTCAGAAGATCGCATGCTGGAAAAGACGTATACGTCTTTCCATGAAAAGGATGCGATACTTATGCAGCAATACCGTGAATGTAAGTTCACCAAGTATTCAGAGCTGCTGTCATGTCTTCTCATGGCCGAGCAAAACAGAGAGCTTCTTCTCGCCACTCACAATATGCGCCCTCCCGGCACTGTCCCCCTACCAGAAGCTCACCATACCTCTTCCTTCAAAAAGAAGAGGGACAATAAAAGAAAAGAAAGACCACAGAAAGGGGGACAACAGAAAAGAGCCAAGGGCCCACCACAGCAGCGCAAGAATGAAGGGAAGCGCAAGTTCACCTGGCGCAGGAATGATAACAAGAAAAACAATGCACCCCCACCCAAGAGGGACTGGGAAGACCAGTGCCACAGCTGTGGCATGACAGGCCACTGGTCTAGAGTGTGCAGGACCCCAGTGCATCTCCAGGAGCTTTATAAACAAAGCAAGAAAAAGAATGCTGAATCAAACCTGGTGGCTGCGAATAATGCAGTCAAATTTACAACAAAAGACTTTGAGTCAGATAATCTGCTTGATTAGCCTGTTATCATTTATCGTAGCATTTCTATTGTATGAACATTTTATTTCATGAGAGCTTTTATGTATCTTCAATTCTGTTGAATAAAATTTAGCTTTTCTGAATGCAAATGTTTACTCATCTTTTTTTAGATGGAATGCTCTCATGACTGCTTAGTAGACAGCGCTTCAACACATACGATCCTTCAACACAAATGCTATTTTCATAGCATTATCCCGTATAAGAGCCCTGTAAACACAATTTCAGGGCCATCGGACATAATTGAAGGTTCTGGGAATGCAACCTTGTTGCTCCCCAATGGAACAGAACTAAAAATAAAAGATGCACTTTACTCTCCGAATTCCAAGAGAAACTTACTAAGTTTCAAAGATATCCGTTTTAACGGATTCCACTTGGAAACAGCAAATGTCAAAGAAAATGAATTACTGTATGTAACGTCTCAAGAAAATGGAGTTAAAACCATTCTTGAACGCTTTGAGAGCCTCTCATCAGGTCTCTACCATACAAAAATTCGGAGAGAGGAAGCAAACCTG
The DNA here is from genome assembly GCA_030789695.1 of Scilla litardierei. NCBI lineage: Eukaryota > Viridiplantae > Streptophyta > Magnoliopsida > Asparagales > Asparagaceae > Scilla > Scilla litardierei. The sequence goes on along the minus strand of CM061138.1, from coordinate 74,979,408 downwards.
ACGGAGCACCTGAAGTGTCCGACATCGGCCAAATTCTTACTTTGGCACGATAGACTTGGCCACCCTGGATCTGTGATGATGCACCACATCCTTGCACAATCCCATGGGCATAACCTGAAGAACCAGAAGATTCTTCAGAAGGGAGAATTCCCTTGTGTACCCTGCTTTAAGGGTAAATTAATAACAAGGCCATCACCACTTAAAGTGGATATTGAGTCTCCTAGCTTCCTTGAAAGAATACACAGAGACATATGTGGACCTATCCACCCCCAGCGGGCCTTTTCTGTACTTTATGGTACTGATTGATGCATCTTCGAAATACTCGTATGTGTGTCTACTTTCAACCCGCAACTTAGCTTTTCCAAAGCTTTTGGCACAAATAATAAAGTTGCGGGCGCATTTCCCAGACAACCAAATAAAGAAAATACGTCTGGATAATGCGGGGGAATTTACCTCTCAGTCATTCCAAGAATATTGCCAGGCAACGGGAATAGAAATTGAACATCCGGTGCCACATGTTCACACCCAAAATGGGTTAGCTGAGTCGCTAATTAAAAGACTCCAATGGATCGCACGACCATTGCTGATGAAATCCCAGTTGCCGGTGGATGCATGGGGACATGCAATTTTGCATGCTGCATCACTAATAAAAATTAGACCCTCAGGAGGTCAGAGTCTATCTCCAATGCAACTCGCATATGGAACGCCGCCGAACATCTCTCACTTGAGAATCTTCGGCTGCACAGTTTATACCCCATTGCACCACCACAGAGGACCAAGATGGGCCCTCAACGTCGCCTAGGTATCTACGTAGGGTTTGACTCACCCTCCATTATAAGATACCTAGAACCCCAAACGGGGGACGCTTTCAAGGCATGCCTTGAAGACTGCAATTTTGATGAGACGTATTTCCCCAAAATGGGCCTAAACATCGAAAAGTCTAGTGCAAAGAAAATGTTGACGTGGGATACAAAAAGCTTGACCCACTACGATCCGGTAACAAGACAATGTGATGATGAGATCCGGAAGATCTTACACATCCAGGACACAGTCCATAGATTACCGGACTCGTTCACTGACAACCAGAAGATTGTCAGATCACACATCCCTGCTGCGAATACTCCAGCTAGGATTGACATCCCGAAGGATGGATGCAATCCACCTGTAGCAGAAGTGGCTGCACCTCAACAGAAAAGAGGCAGACCACCAGGCTCCAAGGATAAAAATCCAAGAAAAAGAAAAATATCCGGAGACCTTGGGACGATACCCCCACAGAGAAACGAGCTCGTGTCCATACCCTCTCCCCTCCCGGAATCCACTGTAGAGGAACTGCCGGGAGAAACAGAAATATCACTAAATTATGTACGTACAGGGGAGGTATTGGACAGAAAGAGTACAGTCGTCGACGATGACTTCGCGTTTCACATTGCCATTCACGTCGCCGGAAGCGATGATGATTATGAACCACACTCCGTTGCTGAATGCAAACGTAGAGATGATTGGCCAAAGTGGAATCAGGCAATAGAAGCCGAGCTGGACTCGCTTCAGAAACGAAAAGTCTTTGGGCAAATAGTCCAGACACCTACCGGTGTCAAACCTGTGGGATACAAATGGGTATTCGTCAGAAAAAGAAACGAAAATAATGAGATCGCACGCTACAAAGCTAGACTTGTAGCACAGGGATTTTCCCAAAGACCGGGTATAGACTATGACGAAACATACTCCCCGGTCATGGATGCGATCACGTTCAGATTCCTGATAAGCTTAACAGCAATGGAAGGCCTAGATATGCAGCTAATGGATGTTGTGACTGCGTATCTATACGGAAATCTCGACAAGGAGATCTACATGAAACTTCCTGATGGCTTTTCAATGCCTGCTGAACTGAAAGATAGACCTCGGGACGTCTATTCTGTTAAGCTACAAAGATCATTGTATGGTCTCAAACAATCAGGAAGAATGTGGTATAATAGACTCAGTGAGTTCCTTGTTCAACAAGGATTCACGAACAATGAAGTCTGCCCTTGTATCTTCATAAGAACAAAGGGAAAAGGATTCGTGATAATAGCTGTCTACGTAGACGATCTGAATCTCATAGGATCTCCCGAAGAGATCACTGAGATATCTGTAAGCCTAACAAAAGAATTCGAAATGAAAGACCTAGGCAAAACCAAATTCTGCCTTGGCTTACAGATTGAACATCAGAGAGACAGAATCCTATTACACCAAACCACATATACGAAGAAAATGTTGCAAAGATTCCATATGGACCATTGCCATCCATTAAGTACACCTATGGTAGTACGATCCCTGGATGCACATAAAGACCCCTTCCGGCCGCTGGAAGAGGGGGAGGATATACTTGGTCAGGAAGTTCCCTATCTGAGTGCCATCGGAGCACTACTATATCTGGCAAACTGCACGCGTCCCGATATAGCGTTCGCAGTAAATTTGCTTGCCAGATACAGTGCAGCGCCTACGCAGCGCCACTGGACCGGGGTAAAGCACCTTCTGCGCTACCTCCAAGGGTCTACAGATTTGGGACTCTTCTACAAAAATGGAACATCCTCTACACTTGCAGGTTATGCTGATGCAGAGTACTTGTCTGATCCTCACAAAGCAAAATCACAGACTGGGTACGTGTTTACCTACGGAGGGACAGCCATTTCCTGGAGATCCATCAAGCAAACATTGACGGCAACCTCAACCAATCACTCGGAGATCATTGCCATCCATGAAGCAAGCAGAGAATGCGTATGGCTACGCTCAGTCATCCACCACATCTTGTCTACGACCGGACTGAAGACTGGAGACCTCGAGCCCACTACCATGTTCGAGGACAATGCTGCTTGCATAGCTCAGCTACGAGGTGGCTTCATCAAAGGCGACAGAACGAAACACATTTCACCAAAGTTCTTCTGGACGCACGAGCTACAGAGAGATGGCAAGATCGACATCAGACAAGTGCAGTCATGTGACAATTTGGCAGATTTGTTCACTAAAGCCCTTCCTACTGCTACCTTTAGAAAACTTGTACATAGGATTGGAATGAGACGCCTAAGAGATCTGAAAGCTTGAGAGCTTGTACAGATCAGGGGGAGTTTGGCAGAGTTTGTACTCTTTTTCCTTAACTATGGTTTTTCCCACTGGGTTTTCCATAGCCAAAGGTTTTAACGAGGCAAATCTCACCAACTCAGGATCCTGAAGTATCCACCCCATGTGAGACCCATGCAAGCCCAGAATCCTGAAGCATTCATGAGCAGGGTCCACAACTATGGCTGGATAAGGGGGAGTGTTGTGAATGGGTATTTACTGGGTTGGATGAGTTATTGGGCCAACCCAAGTGTTTGGGCCCATATCTGTATAAACCCATTTGTATTCTCCCCTTTGGCTATAAATATAGACCTGAGGGCTCTCCCCTCAGTAGTTGATTCATAACATATTTTTATTTTGTATGAAACAAAAAAATAAAATGCGTTAAAAAATTTCAGGGAATACCACTTCCCAATGGGCCCTCAAGTAGATACGTCCTAACGTTCCATACGAATTCGATTCGGTAACGTTTTTTGCTGTTACGTTACGTGCAGATCACGTAACCGTCCATTAATTACAGGCTGACCGTTAGCCTATAACCATTTGCATGCCCACGATGACATCAAGAACACAAAAGGATAACAAAATTAGGAGCGACATCACACAAAGAAAGATTTTCTCATCTAACTCTCTCTCTCTCTCTCTCTGTATGTGATTTCTTTTTATTTCCACATCCAAAAGAAGGCCGAAGTGAGGGGCAGACACGTAATAAAAAAAATACAATGCGTTTTTAAAAATTAAGGGGAGCCCACGACCGAGTGGGCCCTCAACTATATCCATCCCGAAGTCCGTCTATGATGTGATTTTGAGAGAATTAATAGACATAATTTAAAGTGACGGGTCCAATGGGCAAACGAAAAAGCTCGCACTTGGGCGACGGATTCAAATCCAAAGGAAACTTGTTTCCTTGCAAACTGCGTGACTCATATCCCGTAAATTGGCTCGTTTGTCCACGGGCGATGTACACGACTTGGTCTCTACTTCTAGCAGGACCCCTCTCTCTCTCTCTCATTCTCTGCTGTGGACACGCAGAGTGATACACTGTCAAAAAATAATGTATCACCAAGCTGAATTGGTCTCCTGATCAAATCTTGATGAAGCTTATAATGGAAAGGAACGATCATACCTACAACTTTTATCTGTGAATCCAACACTATCATACCTACAACTTTTATTTACATTGCAGTAGTATGTTCCATATAAAAATATGGAGAAACATGCCATTCAATCTGACTGCTGTGCAATTTCCAGCAAGCTGAATGTTAAGAGATGCTATAACTATGACGTCATTCCAAACTTTCCTCTATTATGCATGTGTATTAGTGTTACTTGAAGAGTAGTATGTTGTTCATATGAAGCACTAATTCTTTTCATGACAAAGTTGCTATCGTTATTGCAAATTATAGATTTCTATGCCATGGTGCCTTATGTTTGCTATTGTTGCTTCCTTTTATGAAAGTTGTAGGACCACTCTTGCATGTATGCTATGTTGGATTGCTAATTTAATTGTTGTCATTGCTTTCTTTGTGGCCATGATAATTAGAGTTGCAGTTGTTGCTATTGGAGTAGAAATTGCTATGAAAGTCTTTGTGATTGTAACAACCTAATGTCATTTAGTACTTTTATTTAAGTTGTGTAAGTATACTCATTTCTTGGTCTTTATGTTGTATTGTGAAGACTAGCTCTATGTTTGCACTATGTTTCATGAGAAATGGATAATGATGTTATGTGGAAGATGGTGCATATTGCAAGTTCCCACCAATGGAGTTGAGTTTATGTTTTGGGGGAATGGTTCATGTTGAAATGTTATGTTGCATGCTAAACACCTAAGTTTGGTGTTCATGGGGAATGTGTTATGTCCCATAGGGTTGTGCCTTGGAGAATGATTTATGTGGTGGCATAATGGAAATGTTGGGAGCTTTATGTTGGGAGGTTCACGTTGATGGGGGATTGATTTATGTTGTTTACTATTCTTTTAATTTGACAATGATTCATGTTGAAGGCTAGTCCTTCCGTTTTATTACATGTCACTTCTTGTTATTTCTTTTTGTTAACTTTAATAATGCATGCTAGTCTCGTAGTTTAATGTAGTTCACATTTAAAAGCATTGTTTGTTAGTTACTTAACTTAAATGTAAATAAATGATTAAGTCCTCTTAAAGGAAGGTGACACGGGGATTGGGGGGCACTAAGTTGTGGGGAAAACATGAGGGGCTGGACTGGTGGGTTGTGGCCCTCCTGTTCTTGTCCGAGTGTCGGGGAGTGGCAGAAATGAGGAGAATTGGAGAAAATGTGAAGGGGAAATAAGGGGAAAACATGGCTCCTTTAGTAAGAGCTTTTCTCAGGGAGTTTGCCTGTTCCACCCCAACTGGGGGTAAGGTCCAGTCCCAAGAGGGTCTACCCACTACTTAGGGTCCAAAGCACTACACGATAACTTCATTACTTCTGTAGCATTGGTAAATATTGTCTACTAGTGTGTTCTTTACTTGTAGCTCTTTTATGTCGTATGTCCTCGTTATACACATTGTCTGTTGTATCCGTTGTTCCTTCTTTCTATGGGGTTGTTAAATTGTGTAAATGTATTCCTTTCCTTACCTTTACGTTTAACATTCGCATTGTGCTATAACATGTCACTTATTGTAGTTTTCATGTATACTTTTATGTTCATTCTGTTATGTTATCATATCATGTCTTATGGCATACATACCCTTGTTGAATAATGAATGCATGTAAAATAGTTGCATTTCATAATAGCATACTAGAGGGAGTTGGCATTCCTACTGGGTCACGCGTTGACGTGCCCCGTTGACTTTTTCAGGTGTGGTTCCTGGGATGGCAGGTGGAGCTGGAGGTTGGGGTTGGAATTTTGTTGTTGGGAGTTGGTGCTTAGATTGGGTGGTGAGGGGTGAGGAGAGAGCCATGTGTACTTTGGATTTTCTTTTGGGGTGAGAGATGCTTGTACTATATGAATTGATGCAATGGGATATTTGAGATGTATATGAAATTGTTCAGTTGTTGGCTTTCAGTATTTCTGTGTGACTTTGTGTCGTTGTGTGTGTTGGTTGGTTGGCTGTTTGTTGAATACTACATGTACTATTCCCAGCAATGCGCAGTGGACCTGCAGATACGTTTTTAGTTCTTGTCATGTACCCTGTCTTCCTGCGTATCCCAGGGAGCGGATTGTGACACCCCCAACCAAGCGGGGCCCACCATGCACATGTGGTAGAACCTAGCCACCCCTTTGTCTCAGTGGGACAAAGGTGGGGCCCACCTGTTGTCCCCATGGGGACATGGATGTTTGTTTCCCTCCCTCATTTGTATAATAGATGTTCCTTTCAGATCCACAGAGTTTTTCCGTTCTCTAAAAGAAGGAAGCATCGCCATTTTGTCAGTATCGTATAAAAACATATCTTTTTAAATACTAAAAATCTTCCATAAGAACTCATGTGGACTTGGTACACTGAACTCCTTTTTTAATACATTGGAAAGCAGGAATTGAACCCTGACGTCTCACAAGAGAGGGAGTGCGAATGAAGAAATATAGAAGAAGGAGATATACGATCGGAGAGAGAGATAAGAGAAACCGACAATATTTTCATTAGCCTCAATGGGTTTATATAGTGACTGTTGGAATGCCAACAGGTATGACTCTTGGGATATCAATGGGTGTCTCTTGGGTAATGAACGGTTGCATTCCTTGGGATGCCAACCGTTGTGTCTGTTGGGGAACCAATGCGTCCCTTGGGAAGAGGAGATGGTGTTATCTCTTTACACGCCCTCGCAAACTGAGCGGCAGAGATGACGAACAGTTTGTCCCGGAGAAGTTCGAACCACGGAGTCGGGAGGCTCTTTGTGAAGATGTCAGCAGGATTATCCTCGGTGGATATGTGTCGAACACGAATATTGTTGGAGGTGACTTGCTCACGAATGAAGTGGTAGTCGATAGCGAAGTGCTTCGTTCGAGAGTGAAAAGACCGGGTTGGATGATAACGAAAGAGCCGACTTGTTGTCACACCAGAGAAGATGGGTATCCTGGAGAGGAATCTTCAGATCTGTCAGGAGAAGTTGGAGCCAAATGATGTCCTTAGCAGTCAAGGACAACGAGCGATATTCAGACTCTGTGGAGCTATGAGAGATGGAGGACTGCTTCTTAGCGCTCCAAATGAGTGGGTTTCGGCCAAGGAAAACGCAGAAACCACTGATAGAACGTAGATCAGTGGGATCACCAGCCCAGTCAGCATCAGAAAAAGCAACAAGTGACAGCGGACTGGGGCGAAGGAGGATGCCATGAGTCGGAGTAGATTGGAGATACCACAGAATACGTTTGGCAGCAGTGAGATGAGATTCGCATGGACTGTGAAGAAACTGACAGACCCGATTGACGGCAAACGCAATATCTGGACGGGTCAGTGTGAGATACTGAAGGGCGCCAACAATGCTGCGGTAGTAAGAACCATCTGAGAGAGGAGGATCCGGGTGAACATGGGACAGCTTAGCCGAGACAGGAGTTCAGGCAGGTTTGCAATTGGCAAGTCCCGCTCGTTGAAGGAGGTCTTTAGTATACTTAGTTTGGTGGACGAAGCTACCATGACGGTGTCGTTGTATTTCCAGACCCAAGAAGTAGGAGAGGTCGCCAAGGTCTTTAAGGGAGAATTCTTGAGATAATAAGGTGATGAATTGAGGGATATACGAGGAAGAGGATCCAGTGATGAGAATATCATCCACATAGAGCAAGATCCCTGTAGTCTGACCACTGTAGTGCCGAATGAAGAGGGAGGAGTCGGCGATGCTGGGAATGAAGCCATGGAGACGAATGAAGGTTGAAAAACGGGCGTACCACTGTCTCGGTGCCTGTTTGAGGCCATACAAGGCCTTCCGGAGTTTACAGACATGGTGAGGGAAGGAAGGATCAATAAAGCCTGCCGGCTGCTCCATGTAGAGGTCCTCTTCAATATTGCCATGTAGAAAGGCATTGGAGACATCGAGCTGTTTGACGGGCCAATTGAAGTGAAGAGCGAGTGCAATCAGAAGGCGGATGGAGCCATGTTTGGCCACAGGACTGAATGTTTGAGCATAGTCAAGGCCTTCCTTTTGGTGGAAGCCCTTGGCAACCAACCGGGCCTTGTAGCGAGCAATAGACCCCATGGCGTCCCGCTTGATTTTGTATACCCACTTGCAGCCGATGATGTTGGATTTAGAGGGGGGACAACCAGATCCCAAGTCTGTTGACGGGTGAGGGCATCGAATTCAGATTGCATGGCAGCGATCCAGTGGGGATGTTTGGAAGCTTCTTTGAAGGAGAGATGTTCCTCAGATGTGATAGCAGCATGGAGATTAAGAGGTTGGCGAGGGCGGAAAGTGCCAACCATAGAGCGGGTAGTCATGGGATGAGTGGGAAGAGGGGCAGGCGGATGAGAACTCGTTGGAGGTGGAGTGGGAGGAGGTGTATCGGGGAGGTAGGCTGTAGGATGGGTTGTCGGTGTTTGATGGGCTATGAGACGTGGGAGAGGTTGCCTGGGAACAAGAGGAGTGAGATGGGGTGTATTGGGAGTAGGGGCAGCTATTTGGGAAGCGGATGCGGGAGAGAAAGGAGTGTCGGGGAAGGCATCGGGACAGGGATGTCTCGGAGAAGTCTCGGGACATGATGGTCCAGGAGGAGAGGGCTCAGGAGGACTCGTCTGGGGAGAGGAGGTTTCGGGAGGACTCGTCTCGGGAGAGGAGGTTCCGGGAGGACTCGTCTCGGGAGAAGAGGTCCCGGGAGGACTCGTGCCTGGTTGGAAGTAGGGAAAAGTCCGTTCTTCAAATTGAACATGCCGGGTGAGGTAGATGCGTCTGGTTTTTAGCTCCATGCATTTGTAGGCCTTCATATTGTCCGGATAACCAAGGAAGACGCATGGTTGAGATCGTGGCTCAAGTTTGTCACCCGCATAAGGTCGAAGGCAGGGAAAACAAAGACAACCAAATGTGCGCATCCACTTATAATCTGGGAGCCGATGATGTAGAATCTCAAGAGGAGACTTGTTCTGCTGAGTAGAGGATGGTAGACGGTTGATCAGATATACGGCCGTCTTTGCTGCATCTGGCCAATGTTGTTTGGGCATGGAAGCAGTTAGAAGTAAAGCAAGTGTTGTTTCGATTATATATCGGTGTTTTCGTTCTGCGACACCATTTTGTTCCGGAGTGTATGGTGCAGATGTTTGGTGTATGATACCAAGGCGATGAAATAGGGAAGAAAACTGGTTGTTGACAAACTCGCCCCCGTCGTCAGAACGAAAAATTTTGATTTTGGTATTGAACTGTCGTTCAGCCATGATTTGAAAAGACTGAAAAGCATCAAACACATCGGATTTGTGATAAAGAGGATAGAGCCAAGTATATCGAGAGAAATCATCAATGAAAATAACATAGAATCTATATCCCTTTATCGATTGAATAGGAGCAGGGGCCCATACATCAGAATGAATTAAAGCAAGGGGAGTTTTGGATCTTGATTCAGACAGAGGGAATGGGAGTTTATGACTCTTGCTCATAGAGTGACGTGCGTTTATATTTCATATATTCACGCACGTTTTCTTTTGTGTCTCCCCGTGTTTTCCGCCGTCTTTTATTCGTTTTCTTGTATTTTCTCGTTTTCTTTCATTTTTCTTTGTTTATCCATGTTTGCAGGATGTTGGCCATGTAGGGGACGTTTAACGATGATATCTCAAGTCCTCGGAGCAACGGGAGAAGTCACGCGTGATCCAGTGGGTCAAACGTCGAAGAATTCATCTTTCAGCCCCTCACCCGGTCGGTTGGTCATCTCCAACTGATCGGGTGATGCACGCGTGCACCACCCGGTCTCAGCCGGAGCTCACATGGATGTCACCCGACCGGTTCGCAGACCGGTTCAGCGGGGGCCTGTTCTCTGTTTTCTTGAGCAAAATGCCAACCGATCGGGTGACTCTCACCCGATCGGTTCATCTGTAGCTGAAGATGAGGAGCTGAAGACACGGGTACCAAACCGATCGCTTCACCCGACGGCTCCAAGATCCAACCGGTCACTCAAGAACTCACCCGACCGGTTCATGTGATCGGGTGAAAGCTCGCCGTTATCTGTTATTATTTTGTAACGGATCAACCGATCGGTTGACTTGTCAACCGATTGGTTGATGCGAGAGTCTCTAAATAGAACCCCTAGGGTTCCAGAAATGGGGGGGGGGGGGCTGCGAGTTTTTTACTGTTTTCTCACTTTGTGACGGCTGTAATTGTTACTCTTTTGTAAGTTTTCAGATCTTTCTCAAATTTTAGTATTGTCTTATATACTTTATTACTTCCGCATTACAATCGTCCGATTATGATTCCAACGGTTAATTTTTATTTAGATCGCTTTTTCATGGATTTTTGTGAGTAGTTCCCAAATCTGGGATTTTGGTGGAAACCCCTTCGGGGGCTCTTCCCGATGCGTCCATAGGGTTAGGAAATCGATAGGGATTAGGAATCTAATGGTTACGCGGGGTGTTTCATTTTCATCGGCGGGAAAAAGACCGCCTTTGACCGTTGGGCCAAGGGGGAATAAACTTGGCGGTTGACTCCCTAGCCATAGCTCACACCCATAGCGTAGACGTCGAATCCTAGCACGTGGGAGCGGCAGGATGAGACGTTGGGAGTTATCGTTGCGGGCTTAGTGCTCCCGGGATCGATCAGTTTTAATGGACACGGGAGTGCCCACTGATCGAATCCGGAAAGTCCGGTGTATCATCCTGGGCACCGACCGGAATATCGGGCCCATGGGACGCTTGTACCACTTTCAGAGGCAACGTCTCACCATTAGACCCTAATCCTGATCGTTATCCATACCCGTAAGCCGTGTCGGCGAGAGCCACTCGTCGGAGCGGAAACCAAAGTCCCGGGTTTATTTCTTTATTGTTCATACCCTTTATTTCTTCCCGTGACAACCATTTACCGATTCGGGCTAGCTCGCCCCTTGGGGTGATTTAGGTCCTAACTGACCCAAGCACAACCTCGCCTCCCTGAGTTCGATATTCCCGCACCCTACACTAACCGTGCACTTGCGGTAAACCGACACCGTGCCCACACCGCAGATCGCTGGGGCGCCGGTCAAGTTTATGGCGCCGTTGCCGGGGAGGCAACGTGCTTGTTATTTTAGGATCTCTTGAACCCTCGTGTCTAGCTCTCATCCCTACCTCGCGATAATTTTCGCACTCTACACTTTTAGATTTCACTTGGACATACTGTGGATAGTAATTGTATAGTGCTAATTGACTGAATCGATGTGCTTCCATCGCAACTTGCGGTTCCCGTTTATGCAACCTGTGCTTTTGACGTGTTTGCCACTTGTGCAGTTCTCTCTCTCTCATTTCGTATAAGATCCCGGCCCCACGGCAAGGATTATGCATGCAGTCTCAGGAGACATCTGGGATCACTCTCACCATATCCGCTGTTTGGCGCAGAGCTTAGCAGAATCACTGAATACTTCGAATATACTATCCCTCCTGTCTGCCGCCGTGGAAGGCCAGAGATATCGAGATGCACAGGAGCACCTTGCCATGGCAACTCCCTTTCCCCACGGTGAAGTGGCGTATATCGACAACCATGGTCTCTAATGTAGTGAAGAAGAGTTAACCGCAGAGTTTTGTCAGGAGAGCCACCCGACCGGGTTTGTAGGCTACGCTGAACAGGAATCAATCTATCCCTTACAGACTTCTATTGAGCGTCCCCGGTCTTTGGACAATGGAGAAGCTAGAGACAGTTGTGGAGAATCATCGATGATTGAAACCTGTTTTCACCTACACGCCTTCTTCCCGGATAATTATGATGAGCTCGGAAGAAACCCGATGCATCCCTCGATCGTTCCCACTATACCTTGCGAAATTTCACCGTGCGGAGCCACGGCCGAGGGTGAGATTCCGGATGCTGGCTTCCGAGGAATCCACGAAGAACTCCTTTCCCTTGAGGATGCTCAGCTTGAAAAGTATGCGTCAGGGCCCCAAGAAGTTGAGATGAAAGAATTACCACCGGGGCCTTATATATGAATATTTGGGAGCAGGCTCGACCCTTCCGGTTATAGTCAACTCTTCACTACCCGAAGACCAAATGACCAAACTTCTTGGTGTTCTAAAAAGGTTTAAGGGAGTTTTCGGATATGCAATTGAGGATTTAAAAGGGGTTAGCTTAGGCCTCTGCTCACACAGAATTCTTCTTGAAGATGAGCAAGCCTCCTCGATTGAGCCACAGCGGAGGTTGAATCCCATAATGATGGAAGTTGTAAAGAAAGAGATTGTTAGGCTTCTACATGTCGGTATTATATACCCTATCTCCGATAGTCGCTGGGTTAGCCCGGTGCACGTTGTACCCAAGAAAGGAGGAATGACGGTGGTTCGCAATGAAAAGAATGAGCTAATACCAACGAGGACCGTCACGGGGTACAGGATGTGCATCGACTATAGAAAGCTGAACAAAGCCACAAGGAAGGATCATTACCCCCTCCCCTTTATTGACCAGATGCTCGAGAGGCTGGCGAAGCATAGTTATTTCTGTTTCATGGACGGGTATTCAGGATTTCTTCAGATCCCTATTCATAACGATGACCAGGAGAAGACGACTTTCACTTGCCCATTCGGGACGTACGCCTATAGAAGAATGTCGTTCGGACTTTGTAACGCCCCTGCTACATTCCAAAGACTCATGTCCGCTATCTTCTCTGACTACTCCCAAGACATCATGGAGGTTTTCATGGACGACTTCTCCGTCTACGGAACTAAATTTGACTCGTGCCTCAGTAATCTCACTAAGGTCCTGGAGAGATGTCAGGAAAAGGGACTAGTCCTAAATTGGGAGAAGTGCCACTTCATGGTCCAAGAGGGAGTTGTGCTGGGACACATCATCTCTTCGAGGGGAATCGAGGTTGATAAGGCTAAAGTTGAAGTGATTGAAAAGCTTCCACCACCGCACAATCTTCGAGGAGTCCGTGGTTTCTTAGGACACGCGGGATTTTATCGCCGCTTCATAAAAGACTTCTCGAAGATTTCCAGGCCTCTGACCCAACTCCTCGTGAAGGACGCACCTTTCGTCTTCAGCGAGGAGTGTATGGAGGCCTTCTGTACTTTGAAGCAAGCATTGATTTCCGCACCCATAATACAGCCACCGAACTGGAATCTACCCTTTGAGCTGATGTGCGACGCTAGTGATTATGCGGTTGGTGCCGTCTTAGGGCAGAGGAAGGATAAAAATCTTCATGTCATATATTATACGAGCAAAACCCTTGATGCCGCCCAAAGAAACTATACTACCATGGAAAAGGATTTGCTCGCGGTGATCTACGCCATGGATAAGTTCCGACGATACCTCGTTGGCGCCAAGGTGATCGTGCACACGGACCACGCGGCTCTTAAATACCTTTTGAACAAGAAAGAAGCTAAGCCACGTCTCATTAGATGGATCCTCCTCCTACAGGAATTCAACCTGGAAATCAGAGACAAGAAGGGGTCAGAGAATGTTGTTGCCGATCACCTGTCCAGGATGCCCACTCTCGATTTAAATGCTACACCGATCGATGATTCACTCCCTGACGAGCATCTCTTCTCTGTCTCTTCCTCCTGGACCCCCTGGTACGCCGACATCGTAAATTATCTGGCTTGTGCCATCGTCCCCCACAATGTGAGCTTTCAGCAGAAGAAGAAGTTTTTCCATGAGGTCCGCAAATTTTATTGGGATGACCCCCACCTATACAAAACCTGCAATGATGGGGTGATACGAAGATGCGTCCCTGAAACTGAGGCTACCTCTATCATTTCCCACTGCCATGGGCAGCAATGTGGAGGGCACGCGAGCACCTACAAGACCACCGTGAAAATTCTCCAAAGCGGGTTCTACTGGCCTACACTCTTCAGAGACACACATGTTTACGTCCAAGCCTGCAATAAATGCCAAAGAGCTGGGAGTATCTCCAAAAGGAATGAGATGCCTCAGCACTACATCCTGGAGATAGAAATCTTCGATGTATGGGGAGTGGACTTTATGGGACCGTTCCCTTCTTCCTCAGGGAACCAGTATATCTTGGTGGCCGTGGACTACGTGTCGAAATGGGTTGAAGCGGTGGCCAGTCCAACCAACGATTCCAGAGTGGTTGCCAAGTTCTTTAAAAGCAACATCTTCCCGCGGTTCGGTGTACCTCGTGTCCTGATCAGTGACGGAGGGAGCCACTTTATAGAGAAGAAATTTGAGGCCCTCTTAAAAAAATACGGGGTACAACACCGGGTGGGGGCGTGCCTACCACCCGCAGACCAGCGGTCAGGCGGAAGTCTCTAACCGGGAGATTAAAAGCATACTATAAAAGACGGTGGCCAATTCCAGAAAGGACTGGTCATCAAAGCTCCCTGACGCGCTTTGGGCTTACAGGACGGCATTTAAAACTCCTATTGGCACAACTCCCTACCGGCTCGTCTATGGGAAAGCTTGCCATCTTCCGGTGGAATTGGAACATAAGGCATATTGGGTAGTTAAGAATCTGAACTTCGACACCAAGAAGGTAGGAGTGCACCGGCAGCTACAACTCAACGAGCTCGACGAAATCCAGCTCAATGCCTATGAGAACGCCAAGATCTACAAGGAGAAGCTGAAGCGGTGGCACGATAAGCGAATCTTAAAGAGGGAATTCAAAGAAGGGGACTTAGTTCTCCTGTTCAACTCAAGGCTGAAGCTCTTTACTGGGAAACTCAAGTCAAGATGGTCGGGACCGTTCCGCGTCACCAAGGTTTTCCCGCATGGGGCTATCGAGATAATGGGAAGGGATGAGCCGTTTAAAGTGAACGTGCAGCATCTGAAACACTATGCAGTTGGAGAACCAGAATTCTCTCCGGTCGGATCCCCAACGAGCGACAACTCTTCCTCTAACCCTCCGGATCCTAATTGACCACCGATGCGGGCGTCGAGCCAACGACGTTAAACAAGTGCGCTTCATGGGAGGCAACCCATGTTCTAAACTTATGCTTCGTTTTGTAGGATTTTTTCCACTTTATTTTTCTCTATTTCTATAAATAAATCCAGCCGAAACAACTTCCGTGAAGGAACTCAGGCGTCTCTTGGGTTTTGTAGAAAAACAAGGCCTCAACCGATCGGGTGGGTTCCCACCCGATCGGTTGGGATGTATCAGATACATGCCGTGATCTGTCCCCAAATGAACCGATCGGTTGAGGAATGAAGAGACCGGGTGACAAACCGGGTGAGCTGGGGAGAACTCTCGGAAATTTTTGGGGAATATCAACCGATCGGTTAAGTTCGAGCGCAATCGGTTGAAGCGACCGGGTGAGCAGCCCTTAATTCTCGGGAAAAATTTGGGAGGCGGCCAACCGATCGGTTGACAAGTCAACCGACCGGTTCGCCTGTAGCTGTTGGCCGACAGGAACTTTCGAAATTTGCCTACCCGATCGGGTGAGAACCCACCCGTTCGGTTCAGTTTCGCCCCTATAAATAACCCTAACGCACGGTGACCGCCACCCGACCCCAAGAAATCCCCTTCACGCGATTTCACGCCCTCCAGCTGTAGAATCGACTTCCTCGACCCTACATACTGTCCCTAAACCCTCATCCCCACTCACTCCCATACTTCCCCAACCCCGCCACCTCGCCATCGTCGACATTCCATCATCAAAATCCCCCAAACCCTAACCCTAGCCCCAAAATTTTCAAAATTCTGTTCTTGTCGGATCAGCGAGCGTCGGCTTCCCGGATTGTTTCCTCCTACTACGCGAGACCCCCGGGCGCTTGATCTTGCTACATCGATGGGTAACATTCTTCCACTCTACACATCTTTTACTTTGTCTGTAATATCCTAAATTGGTGTTGTATCTGCTTCACTTGCCCTATATTCATCTTAGGCTCGCCCCCACTTTCATTTTCGCCACCCACATAGTCGCCATGTCTAAGAAAGGGAAAGAGATTGCATCATCTTCGCGCCGTGATCCGCTCTACGGCCCCTTTCCCCCCTCTTTCCTTGGCATAAACCCTTCTACGGAAGAGCAGTCTGACCGTTTGTGAGCACTACTTCATCGCCCGATGAGACCTACACTCTTCGCCGATCGCCCCACACTCGAAGCTCTAGGGCTTTCGAACGGCGTCGCCAGAATTTTCAACTGTATCGGGTGCCATACCCTCTCTCACATCCATGCTCACACACACAGAAACCTCACGCTTGAATTCCTCAGTTCCCTCGAGTTGTTTGATGGGGGTTTCTCCTTCCGCGCTTTCAACTGCGACTTTTCTCTGGGTTTCATCGAGTTGAACAATATCCTCAATCTCCATCACCCCGATATTAATTCCGAACATTCGACCCACGATCGAACTGACATCTACTCTCAATTCCGGGCTGATGGTGTTTGGCAACGATTTACCCGATACCCCACCTTTCCACCCGAGGCTCCTGCCTCCTATATTATTCACCCGTGTTTCCGCCTCGCCCATTGCATCCTCGCCAACACTGTTTTCGCCCGCGTGGATGTGTCCACTGTATCTAGGGATGAGCTCTTATTTCTCTATGCCATGTCCGATGACAGGATCCACAGGCCCATCCCTATGCCCATAAACGCCGCTCATTAGATCATCCACGAAATTTTTACTGTTAGCCGCACCAATTCTGGTTCTATCTGTTGTGGTGGGATGATCACCCTCATTGTCAGCTGTGTTTTGAGAGTACCACCCGACCTCCCTGTTTTGCCTGGACGTAGCCGTATTGATCGCGATTACTTGATCGATATCAACATGCTCACTCCCTTCGGTGAAGACCGTGCTGTCTACCTCTATAGCCCCGCCTGCGAACCTTTCGCGATCCTGCAGCCTTTGGCCCCTTTGCGGCTGCCCTACACCCCATCTCGTCTGCCTTGGGAGTTTTACCCCGATCCTTGGTATTCTCCATTAGTGCATCTGCCACCCTTGGATCCTCCCGATTGGCACCAAACTGTCGGCCCACCTGGTACAATCCTTCTCCACCACAGCCCCCCCGGTGCACATCGACCCACCCGTGCTCCATCCTGTCGCCCCTCCTTCCCCCATAGGCACGCCCTCCTCTTCCTCTGAGGATTCTTTCATTCACTATTCCCCACCCTCCTCCCCCTCCCCTACCATTCTAGCACCAGCGAATCCGATTGACTCCCCCTTGCATATCTCTGCATTTCATTGATCATATCATTTTGCTAGCACTGTCATGTTTAGCTTGGGGGACGTCTATTTTGGCGTGCTGTCGTGTTTTATTTGTTTTTCTCATTTTTGTGTGTGTGCTTGCTTTTCATTTTTTGAGTGTCGTGTCGTGTGGTTTTAGTTTTAGTTTTATTTTTATTTTCGTGTTGTTTGATTTTGATTTTGATCTTTCTTTCTTTTTCAGTTTCATCTATGTGTTTTCCTCGTTTTCATTTCTTTTTGTGTCAGTGCGTATTCCCCCCACTTTCATTGCCCTCCCGTACTCACTCATATTGCATTGAGGGCAATGCAAACTTCAGCTTGGGGGAGTCGCACTGTGTGCGTCGTTTGAGTCCTTTTTCGTTTTTTGTGTCGTTTTCATCGTGTTTTTATTTTTTTTCTTTTCTTTTCTTCTTTTTAGCTCTTTCTCCTGGAGATGAATTCTATGATGAATCGCCACAAAGTCACACACACCTAGCATTGCATCGATAATCACACTCACTAACCCTAGGATTTCGAGTCCTCTTGCATTTCACGTATTGTGGGTCCACTTAGCTTTCTCGTGAGTCATGTGTCGTGCCTATCTATTTGGTGTGCTTCTGCTTTGTGATTTTACTTTATATACATGTCCAGGAATGACCCCTAGATTATCATGCTTCGATTTGAATATGCGGTATTTGTTTCTACTATATGCATGCTATATTTATATCGTATATTTCAATTCGCATGCGTCGGGATTCCACAACTAAGGACTAGGATAACCCATTTAGCCTATGCTCTATTTAGCGAGAATAGTTTCCTTTGCCCGAGTGTTTAGATTTCGACTTCTTTTTTGTTTTACTTGGTGCAAATCCCCTCGTCGTGTACCGTTCTCCCACTTGGGTGAGTACACATGTGTATAGACAAAAACCCAAAAATCCAAAAAAAGAGAAAAGAAAAGAAAAACCCAAAAAGAAAAGAAAAGAAAAATTTTGTATAGCCAAAAAGCCAAAAAAATACAAATACCCAAAACCCAAAAAAAAATTGCAAGTGTGAATATTTTTCCTGTCTACCGAGAATAAAGGGAAGGCGAGAATTTGCACCGAGTGTTCTACTCCACATCATCTCAACCCCCCATCGTTTTCGAAAACACTTGGCTTAGGAACTTTTTAGCTAGTATCTAGGTTATAGTGGCGTGATTTCCTTGGCCCTAGTTGTGGAGTCCCCGATGCATGGTACGCTTCTATTCTTACTTTTCTCATGCATGCTTGAACTAATATTCACCGCAATTTCAAATTCGAATCGGTATTTGGGTCATTTCCTGGATTTGCGTATATGAGCTCATAGCACATTGTAGAAAGCGACACCATTTGCTAGCACACGACCGCACTCACTCGCGCTTCACCGCGTGGGCCCACGACACTTATTTTGACTCGTTTTCCTAGGTTTAGTGGTGTGATTTGGCGTTTGCTTGCTTGGTGTGTCGTTTTTGATTTTGGTGGCTCTGACGGACGATCTAGGATTTAGAGTTTTATTTTTCTTTCTTCCTCTTTATTTTCCCTTCCGAGCTCCTACTCTCACTCGTCTTCCTTGAGGACGAGGAAGAGTTCAGCTTGGGGGATTTTGACGTGCGTTTATATTTCATATATTCACGCACGTTTTCTTTTGTGTTTCCCCGTGTTTTCCGCCGTCTTTTATTTGTTTTCTTGTATTTTCTCGTTTTCTTTCACTTTTCTTTGTTTATCCATGTTTGCAGGATGTTGGCCACGTAGGGGACGTTTAACGATGATATCTCAAGTCCCCGGAGCAACGGGAGAAGTAACGCGTGATCCAGGGGGTCAAACGTCGAAGAATTCATCTTTCAGCCCCTCACCCGGTCGGTTGGTCATCTCCAACCGATCGGGTGATGCACGCGTGCACCACGCGGTCTCAGCCGGAGCTCACATGGATGTCACCCGACCGGTTCGCAGACCGGTTCAGCGGGGGCCTGTTCTCTGTTTTCTCAAGCAAAATGCCAACCGATCGGGTGACTCTCACCCGATCGGTTCATCTGTAGCTGAAGATGAGGAGCTGAAGACACGGGCACCAAACCGATCGCTTCACCCGACGGCTCCAAGATCCAACCGGTCACTCAAGAACTCACCCGACCGGTTCATGTGATCGGGTGAAAGCTCGCCGTTATCTGTTATTATTTTGTAACGGATCAACCGATCGGTTGACTTGTCAACCGATTGGTTGATGCGAGAGTCTCTAAATAGAACCCCTAGGGTTCCAGAAACGGGGGGGGGGGGGGGGGGGGGGGGGCTGCGAGTTTTTTACTGTTTTCTCACTTTGTGACGGCTGTAATTGTTACTCTTTTGTAAGTTTTCAGATCTTTCTCAAATTTTAGTATTGTCTTATATACTTTATTACTTCCGCATTACAATCGTCCGATTATGATTCCAACGGTTAATTTTTATTTAGATCGCTTTTTCATGGATTTTTGTGAGTAGTTCCCAAATCTGGGATTTTGGTGGAAACCCCTTCGGGGGCTCTTCCCGATGCGTCCATAGGGTTAGGAAATCGATAGGGATTAGGAATCTAATGGTTACGCGGGGTGTTTCATTGTCATCGGCAGGAAAAAGACCGCCTTTGACCGTTGGGCCAAGGGGGAATAAACTTGGCGGTTGACTCCCTAGCCATAGCTCACACCCATAGCGTAGACGTCGAATCCTAGCACGCGGGAGCAGCAGGATGAGACGTTGGGAGTTATCGTTGCGGGCTTAGTGCTCCCGGGATCGATCAGTGTTAATGGACACTGGAGTGCCCACTGATCGAATCCGGGAAGTCCGGTGTATCATCCTGGGCACCGACCGGAATATCAGGCCCATGGGACGCCGATACCACTTTCAGAGGCAACGTCTCACCATTAGACCCTAATCCCGATCGTTATCCAGACCCGTAGGCCGTGTCGGCGAGAGCCACTCGTCGGAGCGGAAACCAAAGTCCCGGGTTTATTTCTTTATTGTTCATACCCTTTATTTCTTCCCGTGACAACCATTTACCGATTCGGGCTAGCTCACCCCTCGGGGTGATTTAGGTCCTACCTGACCCAAGCACAACCTCGCCTCCCTGAGTTCGATATTCCCGCACCCTACACTAACTGTGCACTTGCGGTAAACCGACACCGCGCCCACACCGCAGATCGCTGGGGCGCCGGTCATAGAGCAATGAGAACAAGACTTCAGGGGAGACAGCTTGACAGATAGACCGGAGGCGATCTTTGAGACAACAGGAGAAGCTGGATGACCAAGTCTGGTGTGCCAAAGATCACCCGAGGAAGAAGATGCAAAGAAGGAGACGGGTTCCGAATGAAGTGGATAGAATCCATTTCTACTCGGTCCGTGGAGAAGAATTTGACCGGTGTCTATGTCTTGAACAATAAAACCAGTAGAGAAGAATTTAATGAAACAGTTGTTATCTTTGGTGAATTTGTAAACTGGGAGTAGGTTTTTGGAAAACTCAGGAGCATGGAGAATGTCAGGAAGAAGTAAAAGGAGACCGAAGAGAGGGGATAGAAGAGGAGCCAATGTTGGCAATAGGAGCAGAAACCCCAATACCAACAGTGATCCTTTTATTACCAGTGTAAGGAGTCGAGGACTCAAGATATCCCGCAGTAGAAGTGATGTGGTCAGTGGCCCCAGTGTCAAGAAACCAGTTTGTCTCCGCAGAGGGAGTGCTTTGAGAGACATGCGCTTCTGGTTTGTGGACATGCTCATGAATCCAGAAGCAATCAAGTGTGTGATGATTTGGTTTCCCACATACTTGGCATGGAATATGGCAACCAGTCGGATCGGTAGGGATACGACGCCTAGATCTCCCGGTTTGTGCTGGGGATCTGCCTGGAGTAGGGAGTAATGGAGGGCGAGATTGACTCAAATGAGATGCCACACATCCACGACCGCCACGATTACTCGGGACATGTCCCGAGTAGGAGCGATACTGTCTTGAGCGGTTGTCCCGATGGCTGTAGTTGGTGAAGAGAGCAGAAGTGTTATCCGGAACGAGAGTTGTCCCGGAGGTTGGTAACGTCTCGGAAGATGGTGCGTGACGTTGCAACAACATATTAGCTTCTTCAGCAATAAGGCTACTCCAAAGTTCTTCCACAGTGTATGGTATCCCGCGATTGCGAGCCATAACACGGAAGGAATTATAAGTAGAGGGAAGACCGTGAAGCGTCTGTCGGAGAACTTGTCGGGCGGTGACAGTATCGGGACCAGCCGTTTGTAGTTGATCGTAAATGTTCTTTGCACGGTCCAAATAGGCTGTCATGGATTCGTTTTCCATGGTGAGGTTGTTGAGTTTGTTTTGGAGAAGTTCAATGTGACCTTCGGAAAGAATGGCGTAACGTTGCTCCAATTTCGTCCAGAGAATACGAGAGGACGTTACACCGAGAATAATACCAAGGGCGGAGGTGGTAAGGGTTGCTTGAAGACAAATACAGAGGTGCTGATCAGTGATCAACCACTCTTGAAACTTTGGATTTAGGATAGGAGGAAGAGGTTCAGTGGTGGTGGAGCGAGGATCTGGTATAGTGGGAGAAGGGAGGATAGAGTTCCGTCGACATACCCAAGGAAGCCATGAGCGTTGAGAATGCCGGTGACTTGAGACTTCTAGAGAATGTAGTTGGTGGAGTCAAGGCGGGTGGTAATGAGATTTGGAAATTTGGAGATGAGAAACTTAAAGTTGGGAGAGATCGGTTCCATTGGATACCGACGAAGGGGACGACCGGTTAGGGAGGATGTTTTGATACCATGAAGAAATATAGAAGAAGGAGATATACGATCGGAGAGAGAGATAAGAGAAACCGACAATATTTTCATTAGCCTCAATGGGTTTATATAGTGACTGTTGGAATGCCAACAGGTATGACTCTTGGGATATCAATGAGTGTCTCTTGGGTAATGAACGGTTGCATTCCTTGGGATGCCAACCGTTGTGTCTGTTGGGGAACCAATGCGTCCCTTGGGAAGAGGAGATGATGTTATCTCTTTACAGCGAATACCACTAAGCCAATTGGCTCGGGAGTACACTGAACTTCACATTGTGTGTGTGTGTGTGTGTGTGTGTGTGTGTGTGTCCCTCTTTCTTAACGTGTGTGTGTGTGTGTGTGTGTCCCTCTTTCTTAACATTCCTTAAATTATCTTCCTTAGTCTCTAATTTAAGAGTTGGGGGAGGTAAAGCGAGGATACCTTATCCTGATTCGATCTGTTAACGTTGTTGACTGTTTATGTATATGACGTGATCGTCCAATTACATACTGACAAACAACGTATACCGATTGCCTACCCACACCATCAAGAATACAAAACGAGTACAAAATTAAGCAATTACCCGCATCACAAAAAAAGATTTTCCCCCTAGCTCTTTTTTGTACGCTGAAAGTCTATGCTTTTGTGTGCGTAGCTCATTTCTTTTATTTTCCACATCTAAAAGAAGGCCACGGTGAGGGGAAGACATGTAATATTAAATTTACATATGAAATTTTTTATTTTTATTTTGTATGAAACAAAAAAATAAAATGCGTTAAAAAATTCAGGGAATACCACTTCCCAATGGGCCCTCAAGTAGATACGTCCTAACGTTCCATACGAATTCGATTCGGTAACGTTTTTTGTTGCTACGTTACGTGCAGATCACGTGACCGTCCAATTACAGGCTGACCGTTAGCCTATAACCATTTGCATGCCCACGATGACATCTACTCTGTGTGTGGGGGAGATTTCTTTTTATTTCCACATCCAAAAGAAGGCCGAAGTGAGGGGCAGACACGTAATAAAAAAATACAATGCGGTTTTAAAAATTAAGGGGAGCCCACGCCCGAACGGGCCCTCAACTATATCCATCCCGAAGTGCCGTCTATGATGTGATTTTGAGAGAATTAATAGACATAATTTAAAGTGACGGGTCCAATGGGCAAACGAAAAAGCTCGCACTTAGGCGACGGATTCAAATCCAAAGGAAACTTGTTTCCTTGCAAACTGCGTGACTCGTATCCCATAAATTGGCTCGTTTGTCCACGGGCGATGTACACGACTTGGTCTCTACTTCTAGCAGGACCTCTCTCTCTCTCTCATTCTCTGCTGTGGACGCGCAGAGTGAGACACTGTCAAAACAAATCTATCACCAGGCTGAATTGGTCTCCTGGTCAAATCTTGATGAAGCTTATAATGGAAAGAAACGATCGAGTCTTTGTTTCATGCATGCCCCGTTGTAGACAGTTATGGTATGAAATGGACGCTGAATGGTCATCGGGTGAGATTAGCTTAGCATGTCAAAAAGAGGAGGAAGACTTTGTGCTTTGGAATTTCTAGTCCCATGGATGTCCCCATCAACGCATGTGATGACATCGATCAGCCACTGAATGGGTCTTTGTACTGTTTATACGTCACCTGTGATTTTTGGTGGGGTTTGTTACTCGTGGCCCGATTGAGGTTCAACATTGGTATAATACACCAACATTGGTATAATACACTTGGAGACCACAAAAAGGACACTAGTTGTGCAAAACAAAATTTGAAAAAAAAAAAAAGAAAAGAAAGGAAAAGGAAAAGGAAAAGAAAGAGGAAGAAAAGTCTATTCATAATCTTCAGGACTACGTGTGCACATAGTGCATCTGCTCCAGCAAACCCCCCATCCCCCTCACATGGCCGGGGCTCCACCTGGACCTGGGTTTTTTGTGGGTGCGGAATAGGGTGCAATGGATTTTGTGAGAAGGACGGGTGCATGTGGGTGTGGTCTTAGGTGCATGGGGTTTTTTTTGGAATACGCGTGCACAGAGTGCATCTCCTCCAGCAAATCCCCCATCCCCCTCACATGGAGGGGGCCCCACCTGGACCTAAGTTTTTTGTGGGTGCGGAATATGGTGCAATGGATTTTGTGAGAAGGACGGTTCCATTTGGGTGTGGTCTCAGGTGCATGGGTTTTTTTTGGGAATATGCGTCCACAGAGTGCATCTGCTCCAGCAAATCCCCTATCCCCATCTCATGGAGGGGCCCCCACCTAGACCTGGGTTTTTTGTGGGTGCGGAATAGGGTGCAATGGATTTTGTGAGAAGGACGGGTGCATGTGGGTGTGGTCTTAGGTGCATGGGTTTTTTTTTGGGAATATGCGTCCACAGAGTGCATCTGCTCCAGCAAATCCTCCATCCCCATCACATGGATGGGCCCCCACCTGGACCTGGGCTTTTTGTGGGTGCGGAATATGGTGCAATGGATTTTGTGAGAAGGACTTGTGCATGTGGGTGTGACCTTAGGTGCATGGGAGTTTTTTTTGGGAAGGGGGAGGTGTGACCCATATGATGAGGATGGCCAATTCATGGCCATCTCTCTATCAACCTCTTTGTTCTAGTCATTAGATTCATTCCTCATTTGTATATAGACTAGAAATAAACCGTGCCCAAAGTGCACGTGCATCCAAAAACTCCCTCAAACAACCAGGATACGGAACACGGGTTTTCCGATGGGTGCAAAACCGGGTGCAAATGGGAAGAGAGAGGGTGTGTATATGTATTGTCTTGATGTTTTGGGGGGGTTTTTTTTGATTGGAAGTGGATTTTTGGGGGTTTTTGTGTGTTCTTTGGGGGGGTTGGTGATTGGGGTGGGTTTGTGTGGGTTTTTGGTCGCATTTGCCAGGAAAAACAGCTAAGATCGAATAGATCAATGGTTGGCCCGGCCAAAGTAGGGGTGGCAATTTTTGGCCCGGCACGAGCCCGGCACAATAGCCCGGCACGGGCCCGGCACGATAAGACCGTGCCTAGGCCAACAATTTTGGCCCGAAATCCTTATCGGACCGGGTCGGCCCTGTCCGGTTCATTTTCGGGCCGGACCCGGGCCAAGCTTTTCAGCCCATGGGCGGCACGGCACGGCACGAAAAGCATTTGATCGCCCCATTTTAAATTGGCTACATACTGATCTAAAGCAGATTTCAGCAATGTGCATTCATTTATGGTGATGAGTCTAATGTCATGAATCTTATCAGATTAAGGTCCAAATATCATAAATTTTAACAACTTCCCGCCCGCGCCAACTTTGATGTCTTCGGATCTTGGGGATCGATCTCAGTTTCCGAGAAGAGACAAAGAACCACCAAACATGTTACTTCATCTTGCCAAATAAATGAAAACAATGTAGGACACATCACCTTATGCAACCCCACTTAATCCTCTTCTTTCGTGCTCCATTTCAATGCATCTTTAAGCATATGAGACAAATTTGTGTTTAAAAATATGATAAAACATTTTCACAATACATAATTCATTCAACCCTATCGGACCGGGCCGGGCGGCCCGAATTTTTATCAGACCGTGCTTGGGCTGTAAGGGACCCTGCGGGGCTAACACACACTAGGGGGTGAATAGTGTAATAGCAAGCAAAGTGCTTAATTAAAAGTTACTAAAATTAAAACACATTAAGCAGCGGAAATTAAACAGATTGCTCAACAACAACAATCGCAAACACAGAGATTTTACCCTGGTTTCCCAAAACTTGAGTACATCCAGCCACACCAATATTCACTATAATCCCACAAAGAGAAGTGAGTACAAATCCCACAAAGGGATACACTCTCATAAAGAGAGAGACCTCACCAAGAGGATTCTGCCCTACACAAGGACCCAACCAACCCTACACAGGGGTCAAACTCCCACCTAGAGAATTACTAACTCCCACTCAGAGAATTGGGGTTAGCCCTACACTAGGACACTAAACTCACACAAAGAGAGTTACTCCCACAAAGAGAGTTAGGGTTTCGAACATAAAACAAAACGAAACAACACTTACCTATGCCTTGATATGATCTTACCAATATGAAGAAGAAGGCATGCAAGTGAAACTCAAGTGCTTGAGATGAGGCTTTGATTGCACTTGATGATCTTTCTCTCTTCTAGGAATGAATCCTAACATTTCTCACTTGAGTGTATGAAATGAAGAGAAGAAAGATGTTCTCCAAGAAAAGGAATGAGATTGAAATCCCTTGGAGAAATTCCCTAGAGCTTAGATGCTATAACATAAGATTGAAGCTTTAAAGAGGGAATGGGGGAGGAGTGGCTTAGAGAAGAGATGAAATGATCTTCTATGATTTCCTAACCCTTTCAAGAGTTCTAAAAGAACTAAGCCAATCCCTAGATATAGGAAGCCAAGAAGAGCCTATAAACACAGCCAAAACCCCAAAGGGAAGAAATCTGCAACTGCTAGATTTTGGCAGTTTACGGCAAGAACAGTCGACTGATGATCAATAGACAGTCGACTGATCAACAGCTAGAAAATATACCAACGGCTATAATCTGAGCCAGGACAGTCGACTGTAGAAGACTACACAGGCGACTGTAAAACAGACAGTCGACTGTATATCCTTCAACAGGCGACTACAGCAGGGATGGACAAGAAACATAGAGCTGCACTCTTTCTCCAGATAAGCATACAGGCGACTATGTCAATAATACAGTCGACTGTCTTATAGTCAGGCGACTGTAATACCTTCATCAGTCGACTGCTGTATAAGATGGAGAAAAAGACAAAGAGAGATACATATTTCACACTTACGCCTTTCAGACGACTGAAGGCCATTTCAAAGGCAACTGTAAATATACAGGCGACTGTAAAAACAGCAACATGCGACTGTCTTGCAAATTGGGGTGAAGCCCAGAAAATGCAAGAAGCGCACAGGCGATTGTCGACCAATTCACAGGCGACTGTAAGAGTACATGCGACTGTAAATTGAACATCAGTCGACTGATGCGAAAAGCTCAAGATGAGTCAATAGGAAAGTTGACTTGAGCTGTGCATCACAGTCGATTGTAGAAGGAATGACAGGCGACTGGAAATCAACCAGTCGACTGTAAAACCTTCAGCAGGCGACTGCAGGAGAGCCAGAGACTTCGAATGAGTCTTTGGACTAGATGAACCTATTGGATTGGATTCTATGATAATCCTAAGGCTCACTAAGATGGTGAAATGCAAATGCATGAGAGTATGACCATCTATCAAGGCATTACAAAAATCCTAGACTCAAAAAGAGAAATGCAAGTAATAGAAATTACATGGATTATCTCCTAGAGTCTAAGTCTTCAAGCTCACTATACCTTGATGCTCCCCATCATCTCTAAGCTTTGGCACTCCTTGATAAGCTTCCCTTCATCAAGCTTCAAGCTTTGTCAATGGTCCTCTAGATGTCCATCCATCATCATGCTCCAAGCTTTGGCTTCATTAGATGATCTTCAAGACATCATCCAAGCTTGAGTACACCATCACTCTTGGAGGTCTTTAAGATATCCCTTGTAATATCCTCCAAGCATTATGCTTTGTCTCATCAACATATAATCATTAAGATAAACAGAGACTAAAACATAAGAATGATTAGCACACTAACATAATGTATTGCTCATCATTAACACAACGTTAGTCTTGAAACCAAGAACTAACACGGGCCTCTCCGGAATGGCCCGAAGTTTTACCGGGACGGGCCGGCCCAGTCCTTTAAGAAAACTGGCCCGGGCCGACACGGCCCGATAAGACCGGGCCGGCCCGAATTGCCACCCCTAGGCCAAAGCTTGTAGATTGGTTGACGCTGTATCTAAGGCATCGTACTTAGGGGAAAGCACTCGTATCAAGACAGAGCGCAGAGAGACCACTGCTAATACTAATTGCGTAGGTAGAGATAGAAAGACACATCCCGCACGACTGCTCCAAATCAACCTATGCGTGCTAACCCGCATTAAGCGGGCCTTCTTTTTCACTGGGGGGTGGGGTTGACGTGGCATCCCATGTGATTGCCACATGGGACAAACCCCTCTACCTAGGACACAGTCCTCTTTTATAATATAGATTATTATTGGATTTAAAGATCTTGAGCAATTTGAAAAGAAAATGAAAGGTTAATAAAAGAAGAAAAGAACAAAAATGATTGTTTTTGTTGGACTTGGCGTGTTTTTAGGTGCGTGTAGGCAAACCTGACCCAAAACCCAAAATAGTTCACACAAGCAAGCCTATTGTTGCTTTGGGAACCCATTGTTTGGGTTTTTGATAGATTGAGATGATGCCCTCGTAGCCTTGGGAACCCAGTGTTTGGGTTTTTGATAGATAGAGATGATGCCCTCGCAGGCTGTCAGATGTTGGAACCTATCACTTGTAAGATTCCTTCTATCAACAGGCTAGAGTTTGCATTTTATATAAGCTCCATACAATCTCCCGTAATATGAGTCACATGAATCCATAAGTTCCTAACCATGCAAAGAAAGATATAAAATTTATTGGCAATCTAACTATTGCAATATGTTTTTTTACGTGCATTGCACACAAAGAGATTTGTAAAGAGTGAAACCTATCAAACTAACTTATCAGATGGAGGATAGATGGACCTATGTGCTTTGACTTAGGTGCATGCATAGACAAACATCACGCCAGGGAAGGTTGAGTGGCTTTCAACCTAGAATCCTTCGACGCTTATATTAGACCAATGAATTTGAGGTGGCTAGAGTTTAATGTAGATTGATCATACATGGAGGCCTCAAGATCGTCTGCCTATTTATAGGTTCTGTATAGAAGCTTAGGATAGCCATCACCGGAGTAGACATAACTTGGTTGGCAAATAAGGATTGGGTGTTTTCTCAACGAGATATAATTCATAAGCAAGTGGAGTTATGTTCACAGAATATCCCTGGGTCCTTTGGTAGTCTTGAGCAGAGGTCCTCACTATAGTACCTCATGAAGCCAGACTCATGCCATTAGGTGGGCATTCATCCGAAGCTTTTTGTGGTTGAATTATCAAGGCATAACTATCGAACTTGCTCTTAGGCTTGGCCCACCAAGCTCGAGAACAATTTTGATGCAATTAGGTGCCTCAACACCTCCTAAAACACATCTTTTAATTATAGTAGCTATCGTGTTCTTGCTTTTTACATACTGAGATAGCTTAGACCAATATAGCTTAGACCAGTTCTTCGTCTTCTTAAAATTTCTTTAGCATGTCCAATGGAGGATGCACTTGCAATATGGGATGCAGTTGTGTTTCCTTTGTTGCGATAGAATTGCACCATCCAGTGGAGGACATGAGTGACCAAGAGTGCTGAAGAATTTATGTAACCCCCTATTTTTAATATACGAGTTATTGTACTATGTATTTTGATCGTATTTGATATGCATATATGTTTCATGTATTTTGGGTATTTTCTATAATTTTAAACCATTATAATAATATTGATTTCTATGTTTATACATTTTTAAATAAATATAATATGTATCTTTCTCATATAATACATAAAATACTATATGTATATTGCATGGTATTAAATTAAATACTTGTATTAATATTTTTCTAAAAAGAAAATCCTAATTTTTCCTCTATTGCCACATCATCATCTATGTGTCATCGTCCCACTTAATCTCACCTACATGTTAGTTAGCTAGCTTAAGACACCTCACACAATACCTGTCATGCTCTCTTTTAATGTCATTAAGATTAATAAATATAAAAGGGAGAAAAAATGAGAAAAGGGAAGAAAATAGAAAAGAAAATGGGAACTAGCCATCTCTCTCTCCCTCTCCTCCCTCCACTAAGGTCACACACCATTCCCTCCTCCCTCTTCTTGGCCAAGCACCACCACCACCACCATCTCCCTTCTTCCTCCCCTTGGCCGGCCACACCCTCACCCGTGCTCCTTGGGGTGACTTCAAGATAGGAGGAGGTAGAAAGAAGTAGAAGGAGAAATGATAGAAGAAGGCTTCATATCCCATTCTTCACAATTTTCTTTAGGTAGGTATTCACTATCTTAAGTGTAGGATCATGTTAGTATGTCTCAATGTAATATTTAGTATGTTTCATGTTAAGGAAATTATACATGCTTACATGTTATCCATGCGTATGTGTTAGTATGTCTCAATGCCAAATTTAGTATGTTTCATGTTAAGGAAATTATCCATGCATGCTGACATGCTATCCATGCTTATGTGTTAGTATGCCTCAATGCCATAGTTAGTATGTTTCATGTTAAGGAAATTATCCATGCTTTCATATTAGTATGTTTTCATGCCATATTTAGTAAGTTACATATCATGTTTAGTACGATTAATATGTTTAGTATGTATTATGTTAAGAAAACTACTCCGTGCTTCTATGTGTAGTATGTTTCATGCCATGTTTAATATGTTTCATGTCAAGGAATTATTTCATGCTTCAAGTCATGTTATATTAAATCATTTGTAGTAATCACTATATTATGATGCCATGTTTAGTATGTTTTAATGGATCATGATCTAAGCCTGGGGGGTGAATAGGCTTATGGGAAATTTTCGCGAATACAAAAATTATGGCCTATTCAATCAGATAATCACAGAGAAAATACGTGTAGATAAAATAATGCAAAATCAAATACAGAGTGCACACGATATTTACCCTAGTTCAATCGCCCCAATAACATACTCCAGCCCCAAAGTAATCACTAGAATAATAATGTCAAGGTACAAACACACGGAACTTCATGTCCCAACACTCAACTCACCAAGTTTATACCTCACTCCCTAAAGTGTCAAACACTAATATTCTAGCAAAAACTTTCTCTTGACTTGTTCCAACAAATCAAGAGGCCAAAAGAACCCCAAAACCGAAAGTATATAATATAAAGGATCTAAAAAATTCAATTACAAATAAAAATAGTAAACAGAGTTTAGAGTGCTCATTTTGTGATGAATGAATAGTCCTTATTATTGTGTTTTTCGACAGCTTCGTGCTGGTGTAAACGGTGTCTCAATCCGACTCCTAGATCAACAGATAGGGTTCTCCAAAGTTTGCTGTGCAAATCTGTTTGGAACTTGGTCTGTGCGTAAAGCATACGAACTTGGCTCTATATAATCGTGGGTTTGGCTCACGACATTCAGGGATTCCGCTGGGTCGGAATTGGTGTCTGGGACATTGCTTGAGTTGCGATCAGTGCGCTAAATAATCGACTGTTTTGTCTTTCAAAATATATAGAAAATAGCCCCGAACTCAGAAAAATCTGAAAAAAATCCTTTGGAATCGTAAGATCGTTCTCTTCGACTAAAAAAATAAGAGAAGATAGGTTTGAATTTTCTTGAGGAGAAGATTTCAGAGAATTTTGATGCTTGCTTTATTTGGAGAGTTTGAATCTTGAAGCCTGGAGTTTGGCTTGCGGCAAGGAGCTTGAAGAGCTTGAGCTTGGAGTTTATCCGAATCTATCGTTTGTTTTGCTAGGGAGTAGCAAAAAGCTAGTTGGGGGGTGTGATTAGTGTTCAATATTGCATATGTTACCCCTCATTAGATGGCATTTTGAGCATAATTTGTGTTCATTTTCGCTCAGATACACGTATTTTGATGATATCACTTAATATTGGAGTTTATCATTTTTTGTGAATAAAACATTATTTTTATAGCTTATTTTCATCTCTGTCTTTTTCTTATTTATTTTTTAGTTGAAGATCACGAAGTCTAGATTCCAACGCATATTTTTGCAGATTTTTCTAAGGTCAAATCAATTTTCTACATTATCCGGAAGACAAGGTGTCAGTGCTGAAAATTTCTGCTGATTTGGGCATAATTTGCAGGCTTCAACCCAGATCCGATCCATTTCACACCGTTCAGGCCCGTTACGCTGAAGCAAGTTTTTAGGGGGTTCTGGCTGTTTTTCAACCCCAATCTTCTTCTTCCTCACAACACTAACTAGAGGTTGGGGTCATGTCTAGGATTTAGGGCTTGGAGGAGCTCAAGAGAGTTTTAGGGGCTCATCTTCTTCAAGCTTTGCAAGATTTATGTATTGATTTTAGCTTTGCTTTGTAATGTATTGGGATGATAATTTTTAGAGATAAAAATGTTATCTTTTTCATAATTCATGGCTAAATCTCTGTTTATTTGGTTGTGATTCATTTTGGGTCGATGTTATTTTGATTTTTATTTGTCTCTTTTTGTTGGGGGTATTTTTTGGCCCCTCAACAATAAAAGATCGTACAGAGACAATGATGGTGAAGATGACATAGCAGTAGCTGAGGTCGGTAGATGACGACTGTTGTAGGAAGACTGGGTGAGCTAGCCCCCTGGTTGGAGAGACTTTAGCCGAGCTATCTTAGTCTGAGTTATCACCGACAAGCCCAAGCTATTCCCAAGCCAGATCCGAGCTATCGCCGAGTTCCAACCTCTGAGCTATGGACTCCGACTTGTAAGCTATCTGCAACATGAATAACTCGTGAGGGTGGGCCGGATCTGGGGTCTGGCCTAAGCTCCTCAGATGCTTAAGTCAGTAAGAGACTCAAGATGGCTCGTGAAAGCTATGACCGATCTGTTGGGAGATCGTCAGTAGTTGTTGCCGAGCTAAGAGAGGAAAGAGTTAGGATGGAGGAGATCATGTTTAGAGAATACCTGAGGTCGGATGTGGGATCCGACCTGACTGTTGTAGGTGATCGTATGAGGACGATCCAGAGGATGAGGAAGAAGATGAAGATCTTGCCATCCATTCCTAGCAGAAGACCTCCATGTCTAGTGTGGAAGAAGATGAAGAGTTTTCCTCCCTTTTCTTGTTGTTCCAGAGTTCCTTTATAGGAGGAGAATGAGAATATAATTTCCTGTCATTCAAGTCACATTAACAGCCCGCCATTGATGGTGTGTAATGTCACATTAATGATCCACCATTGATGAGGTACAATGGTCTACCATTGATGGTGCGTAATGGCACATTAATGGCTTGCCATTGATGGCGAATAAGGGCCTGCCATTGATGGCGAATAAGGGCCAGCCATTGATAGCAAATAAGGGCCCACCATTGCTGGTGCATAATGGCCCGCCACTGATGGCTCCTTGTAAGCAAGGTGGGGGTTGACCCATTCAACTACGGAGCTATGGGACGTAGGATGACTGAGCATATTATATCTGTAACATTAGCCCACATCTCCCAAGCTCAACTGCTGCAGAACTGTTGCGACAATTGAGGTTGGGTGATGTAACCTGATCGATCACATCGGGGTCTTCAATCTCCTGAGGAAGCCCCTGGTTAGGTGGGTTGTATCCTCGTCACTGCCATAAATATAGAGTCCCACCAATAGTTTGGCCGCAATATAGACCGAGTCACTCTCTTCATTCAAGGGTCTTTGTTATCAGCTGAGACAGATCACCGAGGTCAGACAAACAGGAGGGCCAAGCTTGGATACCAAGGTCAAGCTAGCAGGAATCCGAGTAAGGATACAGAGGGCGGACCAATGAAAGAGCTACGCTGGAATGCCGAGGTTCTTACTAGCGAAATGAGCTGTGCTCGCATACCAAGGTTTGACCAACGGGAGAGTCGAGCTGGGATGGCGAGGTTCTAGCCAGTGAAATGAGCTGTGCTCGCCTATCGAGGTTTGACCAACAGGAGAGCCGAGTTGGGATGCCGAGGTTCTACCCAGCGGAATGAGCTGTGCTTGCCTACCGAGGTTTGACAATTGAGAGAGTCGAGCTGGGATGCCGAGGTTCTAACCCGCGGAATGAGTTGTGCTTACCTACCGAGGTTTGACCATCAGGAGAACCGATCTGGGATACCGAGGTTCTAACCAGCGGAATGAGCTGTGCTCGCCTACCGCGGGTTGACCAGCGGGAGAGCCGATCTGGGATGCCGAGGTTCTAACCAGCGAAATGAGTAGTGCTCGCCTACCGAGGTTTGACCTGCGGGAGAGCCGAGCTATGGGGCCGAGGTCGGACCAGCGGAAAGCCATGCTGGGATATCGCGGTCAGACCAACAGGAGAGCCAAGTTGAGGTGTCAAGGTTTGACCAACGGATGAGCTCTGTCAATGCTTTTGCATCACAAGGATGGATGAGCTTGCTATCAGTGATCATGTGCCTGGCTAGGTGTCACGCCCTCGTTCCCCAGAATACCCGGCATCTAAATTTTTTTTCCAAGTATCCTGAAGAGTGAGAGTGATGAGAGAGGAAAAGAAAGAGAAAGGAGAAACTGAACAAGCAGGCCACTGCGCATATGTTGGGATAGTACAAGTGAAGCTCTACAATATTATTAAACAACCTCATGAATAATATAGAACAACAACATGACATATGTATAACAATTCCATTTATATACATAACCCAGGTACAATACTACATATACACCGTCATTCTCTACCTCCCAAGACAACCATATCACACTACAAGACAGCTCAAACCAAGTGCTACCCCTGAACCCAACTCCAAGTCCCCTCCAACCAAGGCGACACTGCTACCTGAAAAATGGAGAGGAGCACGTCAATACGTGCCCTAGTAGGAACCAACTTGGATTTGGAACACCGTTTTAAGGTTATTAATCCACTAGGCACGGCAAGAGAAATAAGGCATGCAAACTAAGTGTCGTAATGAAAAATAAATAGCTAAGTAAGGGGTCATACCTGCAGTCCAATGTCGAGCTGCTGCAAAAAGGGGTTAGCACGAATAGCAATACAAATATTCACACAACCACAAACTAATAAGAGAATCCCAAGGGTCAGAAATATAACACAGTGTCACTGGTGAAGCAAGTCGAGGGAAGGGAAGTGCCGCCAGCAAAGGAGAACACACAAATCCTTATGTTATTAATTTATAATTGAATTAATTGGAACTTGGGTAAACTATGTGATAACAGGACCTGGACTTCACCCCAAATTTGGGGTGAATATATCACATGACGCAGTAAACACGTGCACTGTACGCCGGGCCTCTCAGCTCCCCCGTCCCTGGCAGGAGTGAGGCTCATATCACAACCTCCGTAAGTCAACTTCCCCTCCACTCCCGGTAAAGGCGAGTGGGTATAAATATTTCCCTCCACTCCCGGTAAAAGCGAGTGGGTATAAACTCCACATATCACATAATCATTTCCCCCAACTTCTCAGTCCATGCCTCATATCCACAATTTACTCAAATCACACCTAAAACCCGGGCTTTGCTAGCTCACCCTCATTAGAGAGGACTGAGACATTCAAGAGTTTCATTTCATCATTTTAGTAATGAAGGAGTCATGTTGCATGACGTCAAATTTCATATTCATATCAACGTGGGTCATGCACTGAAGTGTCATGCCCTCCATCATATTCATCAACCCATCATCACATCACATATAGTACCATGCATGACATGCTCCCAATATTACAAGTACATATCAAATCTCAGTTCATATCCATATGATTGAGCATTTATACCATTTCTGGCATTTGCCTTCATTCAGGCATTTTCACAACACGTGGTGAGCATGACGTGCGTATCCATAAGCACAATAGCAGATCAATTGGTATGCCATATCATTAATCTAGTTTACATGTAAAAACAATAATCATGTGACATAATGGGTGGAATAACAACAATATACAATTTAACACATCACTTAACCATTCAGCTTGGAGGAATTTGTAGAAGTTACCAATACATGGGCATATATCATCAGATTTTATTGAGAAATTGACAAATTGTCCCAAATGAAAGTTATAGATAGGTTAGTTCTGGATTCACAGATAAAATTTCATGGAAAAATATTAAGTATATGATTTATGGTGAATTAATTGGTGAAGTGTGTCAAATCTGTTTTTCAGACTGATTTTAGGGTCTGTATTGGAAGCCAATTTTGGGCATGTTGGAGCCCGAAATTTGACATATAAGCACTCTGATGAATTTTTATAAAAACTTGTTAAATTATCAACAAATCCAAGATCATAAAATTCCATGATTTGTGCAGGTGTCTAGGCCAATTTTACTAAACTGTGTCAACACTGAAAATCAAACAGACATGTTGTAAAATTGGATTTATTGCTCCTAATTTCTGAACTGAAAATATGTCAAAATTTATATGATAATGGGGTAGAACTTCAAGATATACAAGATTATATTTTTTTCGAATCCTGATTCGAGCTACAGTAACCACAATCAAGGCAAAATCAGACATCAAGATTTCTGAATTTCAAAAGGAGATGAATTTGCCAATAATTTCAAAGGGAAATTGTGAAATTGAGCCATAGCATGTAAAAATTGGCTATCCTAATCAAATATTGGATAAAACATGCTATAAAAACTTATTAGAAAAAATTAATTTGATGGAATTCAAAACCAAGAGAGTTCCTACCTTAAAACTTTGATTTTCCTCTTTTCCTTCTCTTCTTTCTTCTCCAACTTCTTCCCACTTGCAACCACTTGAGATACTTGATTTTTGGGAGAATTAATTAGGGTTTTGGAGTGAATAAAATAGAGAAAAGAGGGAGTGTTGGCCGGCCATAGCTTGGGAGGAATAGCGGAGAAAATGAAAAAATGAAAAAGAAAGGAAAAATGAAGAATAAAGAAGAGGGGAGAAGCTTCCCAGAGAAGCTTCCCTAAAAAAATCTATCTCTAGAATCCCCCAAAAGATAAGCATGCTTTATTTTAATTGACTATAATACCCCTCAATCATCTAGGTATTTACAAGTTTTCCATTACTTTACACACACGCACCTCTTTAGTATGTACACACAGCAGTTTTAGTCCAAATGACTGTTTTGCCCGTCGCCTTTCTAAAAATTTACGGGGGTTGCCATTGACCCTTAACCCCTTTCACACTTGCATGGCTCTTCCTACTCACATCTACGCACACCCATGCATGCATACATTCTTCACACACACATGTCTAACACATTCCTGTTGTTACACCCACGACGTCATTTGCACTTCTCCTGCATTCACATTTCGCATTCTCTACCCTTAGCCACGTATTACGGCCTAATCCCCCTTGCGCTACATTACATACATCGATATCTACACTTATCTCATGCCTACCCATGTATCGTAAGTAGAAATACCACGTGTGTTCAGTAGAATACACGTATAGTGCAAAATGGCATGACATCATACCCCTTTTCTATTTGACTATAATACCAAACCAAGAGAATTTTGGGAGAGTTTCTACCTTAAAACTTGATGGAATTCCAAACCAAGAGAGTTCCTGCCTTAAAACTTTGATTTTCCTCTTTTCCTTCTCTTCTTTCTTCTCCAACTTCTTCCCACTTGCAACCACTTGAGCCACTTGATTTTTGGAAGAATTAATTAGGGTTTTGGAGTGAATAAAATGGAGAAAAGAGGGAGTGTTGGCCGGCCATAGCTTGGGAGGAAGAGTGGAGAAAATGAAAAAATGAAAAGGAAAGGAAAAATGAAGAATAAAGAAGAGGGGAGAAGCTTCCCTAAAAAAATCTCTCTCTAGAATCCCCAAAAGATAAGCATGCTTCATTTTAATTGACTATAATACCCCTCCATCATCTAGGTATTTACAAGTTTGCCATTACTTTACACACACACCTCTTTAGAAGTGGACATACGGAGGTTGTGAGATGAGCTTCACTCCTGTCTGGGACGGGGGAGCTGAGAGGCCTGGCGTACAGTGCCCGTGTCTACTGCGTCGTGTGTTATATTCACCCCAAATTTGGGGTGAAGTCCAGGTCCTGGTATCACACAGTTTACCCAAGTTCCAATTAATTCAATTATAAATTAATAACATATGGATTGTGTGTTACTCCTTTTGCTGGCGGCACTTTCCTTCCCTCGACTTGCTTCACCAGTGACACTGTGTTATATTTCTGACATTTGGGATTCTCTTATTAGTTTGTGGTTGTGTGAATATTTGTATTGTTATTCGTGCTAACCCCTTCTTGCAGCAGCTCGACATTGGACCGCAGGTATAACCCCTTACTTAGCAATTTATTTTTCCTTACGACACTTAGTTTGCAAGCCTTATTTCTCTTGCCTTGCCTTATGGATTAATAACCTTAAAACGGTGTTTCAAATCCAAGTTGGTTCCTACTAGGGCACATATTGACGTGCTCCTCCCCATTTTTCAGGTAGCAGTGTCGCCTTGGTTGGAGGGGACTTGGAGTTGGGTTCAGGGGTAGCACTTGGTGTGAGCTGTCTTGTAGTGTGATATGGTTGTCTTGGGAGGTGGAGAATGACGGTGTATATGTAGTGGTGTACCTAGGTTATGTATATAAATGGAAGTTGTTATACATATGTCATGTTGTTGTTGTTCTATATTATTCATGAGGTTGTTTAATAATATTGTGGAGCTTCACTTGTACTATCCCAGCATATGCGTAGTGGCCTGCTTGTTCAGTTTCTCCTTTGTCTTTCTTTTCCTCTCTCATCACCCTCACTCTTCAGGATACTTGGAAAAAAAATTTAGATGCCGGGTATCCTGGGAAACGGGGGCGTGACAGTTTGGCGGCCCATGCAGGTCACCGCACTGCGATGTGCGTAAGGATAGTACATGTGATGCTTCAGTAGGTGATCGGGATACATTAGCCCTAAGGTGGGTAGTGTCTAGCTTTAGGACAGAGTCCTAATGTCAAGAGCTTGAGGTATAGAGTTATCAGGGGGTCGTTTTAGACTCTTGGTTCGAGATCTGTATAGTAATACCAGTATGGTATGGCTATTGACTTGTGAAGCTGTATGACGTCCTTGTGTATGATGTATAGTTAGATTCATGTGCAAGTTATGTTAAATATACGTGCGTGAATCCTTAATGTAATGTTTAACCTATTGAATATGTATATACTTATATATTAAGATGTGGGTGGCATCTAGATATGTATAGAGCATGCGGATTCATGTGTATCCCCTTGTATCCCACCTCGGTAGACGCGTGTATACTAGATGTGTAGTGTGACTGATGATGGAATTATTTAATTGAGTATTGGCTGACTAGGAAGATATATATTGAACTATATAGCTGAATAACAATATGAGGTTTATACGTATGTGGTTGAATGACTATATGCTAGCATATGGTATTGCTTTAAATGTAAGACATATGATTCTTCAATGTATTACTGTTTCTGAGGTATAATGGTTGTAGTCATGTTAAATTATCAGTATTAGATTGGGAAAAACAAGGACATTTCTCTACCAGCATGTTGAGTGTGATGGATATGCGGATCAGTCATAAGCGGTACATGGGAGTGTACATCAATTGTGATAAACGTATATGTCTATAATGAGTCATATAGGAGCACCGAGAGATATACATATATGTGTGTGTATGACCCTTGAAGACATGTATGTATGTTGTGTGTGTGTGTACCTGACCCTTGTAATTGTGTTTGTATATCTGGCTATAGGAATGTATGTGGGCGTAACTAGCCATTTGTTACTTATACTTGTATGCTTGTGCCTTACATGTGTGCAAACCGTATAACATGTATGGGATGTGGTATATGAGCCTATCCGTGTGATACGCTTGCTGCATAGCGAAGAATGGGTCTGTGGTGTACTTAGGTTGGTATGCCCTATGTGGCTTGGCCATATCTGGTGTGTATATAGCGATATCGATAAGTAATGGACGTATGGATAGCATGAGTAATGATCCAGGGTGTTTGGAGTAGATGTATCCTAAGGAGGGTAGGAATGCTTTAGACCCGTCTACCTAAGTTAAGGCATTAGCACTATACTGTGCCTATTATGGAATAGGGATATCTGTATAACGTGTAACATATGTAGAATGTGATGAATGTAAGGATTTGAGATTATACAATACATGTATAAGTGGGGTGGCTATGGGTTTGCGCGGCTAAGTGGAGTTATGGTTTATATATGTGTGTATACACTTACCCCGTAGAATGGTGTTTATAAGACCATTTGGATGTATATGTCGTGTATGTATTCTTCTACATATGATGGCATGGGGGAGGACTGTGTATTGGTATATGAGATACTTGTGTGTATGTAGGTGTGTTGTAGCGAGCGTGGTGTGATTGTGTATATGTGTTGTCATTAGTGAATATGTATTGGTGTATGTCTTATGAGTGGTTATATGTATATGTATGTGAATGATCCCTATTCTGATATGCATGTATCAGTATATGGAGTGTGACTATCAACTGAATGTGTACGAATGTTGAAACACACTTATTTGTGTGTATACTAGTATGTTAGTAAAAGTGTGGACATATCGAATGTTAGGTGTATAGTGGTATGGGTAGCTACCGACTACCTGCTAGTATAGTTGAGTAGCTTACAATATAGGCGTGTAATAGCAGGATATGTATACTAAGTGAGAATGGGTGTGTGCGCCCATACATGGTAATGTGTGTGCATGGTGTTTTGGTACTAGTACGTATATATATGCATGTTTATGTGCATACCTACTATTAGAATAATAATCTGGTGTGTATGAACAAACGTATATGTGGTTATGTGTAGGCTTAGATATCTATATAAGGAATTGATATGTATACCTCTTCGTGTACATAATGCGTATGTACATATAATTGGGTCATATAGTGTATCCGTGTAGTGTATTGGTTGATGTGTATATGTGACTATGTATTATGGTTGTATGGATTTTTATTATACGTGTTACAACGGAGTGTAGGGATGTGATCATGCTTGTACAGTGTGCAGTAGAGGTTATATATACGGTTGTGTGTATATTGGCTGAATAAATGTATACTTGTATATATATCCTTGTTTGTGTGTCTGTGAATCTTTCCGACTTGGTTGCCTATCTATGTGTATCTGGGAGAAGCGTACTCTGTATGTATGCATGTATATAGAGGTCTATACTAGAGCATGTATGTGTGTGTAGTCATAAGCAGTGTGTGTATGAATGTGATGAATATGAAATATAGGTGTGTGTATATATATATTTTTGATGAATATAAATGAAAGAAACTGTTTGGTATGTAGGTATTGAGAAGTGTGTGAATGTTTGCATATGTATACGCGTGCTTGGGGTGTATATGGATATTTATAATTATTTGACTATCATGGCAGTATGTGCGTAAGATGTGCAAAGGTAGTTATATATAAAGCATATGGCAGGGGATGTGTTATGTTTGTGCACTCTTGTGTGTATTGTATGTTGTAAATGTGCCTATCTGTGTGAGGCAATAGGTGCACAGATATGGATGTGAAATCATGTGTATATTCATATATAGTTATGATTGCGGACCCAAGTGACTTGATCATGCATGTGTTAGTGTGTGCTTCTCAATGTATATTGGATGTGACTAAATACTGTGTGTATGTAGATATTTATGTGCCTATAAATGTGAGTGAACTCATATGACTAAGTATTTGGTGTATATGGGTCCAGTGTACATACGATGTGACACCGTGATGGTGACCCTGTTTATCAAGCAATGGTGTGCAGATTAATGTGTATTGTTGTATGTCTGTGCACGCATATAGATGTATATGTAACATATAAGCAAGTAGAATATAAGTCGTTATACTTGAAGGTATCGTTATATGGATATGATGTGATGTCGTATGCACATGGATATGAGTAGTAATCTATATACATATAATAATACAGTTATAGACTAATTTGTGGTGTGTGATGTGTATGTTAGTGTGTGAATACGTGTGCCTAGATGTTTATGTGAAGAACATGTATGTATGTGTATGTAATGAGTGCACATAGCAATGTGGATGTGCTACTAGATAAATAGTAGGAAGTATCCGTGATATGTATACAATGCGGATGCGTATGAACGATAGGGAAGCATATAGTGTATAAGTGTGGTGTAGATA
The DNA here is from genome assembly GCA_030789695.1 of Scilla litardierei. Classification (NCBI taxonomy): domain Eukaryota; kingdom Viridiplantae; phylum Streptophyta; class Magnoliopsida; order Asparagales; family Asparagaceae; genus Scilla; species Scilla litardierei. The sequence goes on along the minus strand of CM061138.1, from coordinate 74,937,651 downwards.
TATATTCTTGTTTGTACTTCATGGATAGTAAGACCATCATACCAAGCTAACCTCGGCAAGGTTTACACCATAGGAAGTCCGAGGACGGACTTTATTTTAAGGTGGGTAGGATGTCATGCCCTATTTTGCACTATACGTGTATTCTACTGAACATACGTGGTATTTCTACTTACGATACATGGGTAGGCATGAAATAAGTGTAGATATCGATGTATGTGATGTAGCACAAGGGGAATTGGGCCGTAATACGTGGCTAAGGGTAGAGAATACGAAATGTGAATGCGGGAGAAGTGCAAATGACGTCGTGAGTGTAAAACAACAGGAATGTGTTAGACGTGTGTGTGTGAAGCATGTATGCATGCATGGGTATGCGTGGATGTGGGTAGGAAGAGCCATGCAAGTGTGAAAGGGGTTAAGGGTCAATGGCAACCCTCGTAAATTTTTAGAAAGGCGAGGGGCAAAACGGTCATTTGGACTAAAACTGCTGTGTGTACATACTAAAGAGGTGTGTGTCTAAAGTAATAGCAAACTTGTAAATACCTAGATGGTGGAGGGGTATTATAGTCAATTAAAATGAAGCATGCTTATCTTTTGGGGGATTCTAGAGATACATTTTTAGGGAAGCTTCTCCCCTCTTCTTTATTCTTCATTTTTCCTTTCTTTTTCATTTTTTCATTTTCTCCACTCTTCCTCCCAAGCTATGGCCGGCCAACACTCCCCCTTTTCTCCATTTTATTCACTCCAAAACCCTAATTAATTCTCCCAAAAATCAAGTAGCTCAAGTGGTTGCAAGTGGGAAGAAGTTGGAGAAGAAAGAAGAGAAGGAAAAGAGGAAAAATCAAAGTTTTAAGGTAGGAACTCTTTTGGTTTTGAATTCCATCAAATTAATTTTTGCTAATATATTTTTATAGCATGTTTTATCCAATATGTGATGAGGATAGCCAATTTTTACATGCTATGGCTCAATTTCACAATTTCCCTTTGAAATTCTTAGCAAAGTCATCTCCTTTTGAAATTCAGAAATCTTGATGTCTGATTTTGCCTTGATTGTGGTTACTGTAGCTCGAATTAGGGTTTGAAAAAAATATGAGCTTGTAGATCTTGAAGTTCTACCGCAAAATATGAACATAAATCCATCTTTACAACATGTCTATTTGATTTTCAGTGTTAACACAGTTTTGTAACATTGGCCTAGACACCTGCACACATCATGGAATTTTATGATCTTGGTCTTATTGAAAATTTAACAAGTTTTTCTAAAAATTCACCAGAGTGCTTATATGTCGAATTTCTGGCTCCAACATGTCCACAATTGGCTTCCAATACAGACCCTAAAATCTGTCTGAAAAACAGATTTGACACACTTCACCAATTAATTCACCATAAATCATATACTTAATATTTTTCCATGAAATTTTATCTGTGAATCAAGAACTAACATATATATAACTTTCATTTGGGACAATTTGTCAATTTCTCAATAAAATCTGATGATATATGCCCAATTATTGGTAACTTCTACAAATTCCTCCAAGCTGAATGGTTAAGTGATGTGTTAAATTGTATATTGTTGTTATTCCACCCATTATGTCACATGATTATTGTTTTTACATGTAAACTAGATTAATGATATGGCATACCAATTGATCTGCTAATGTGCTTATGGATACGCACGTCACGCTCACCACGTGTTGTGAAAATGCCTGAATGAAGGCAAATGCCAGAAATGGTATAAATGCTCAATCATATGGATATGAACTGAGATTTGATATGTACTTGTAATATTGAGAGCATGTCATGCATGGTACTATATGTGATGTGATGATGAGTTGATGAATACTATGGAGGGCATGCCACTTCAGTGCATGACCCACGTTGATATGAATATGAAATGTGACGCCATGCAACATGACTCATTCATTACTAAAATGATGAAATGGAACTCTTGAATGTCTCAGTCCTCTCTAATGAGGGTGAGTTAGCAAAGCCCGGGTTTTAGGTGGGATTTGAGTAAATTGTGGATATGAGGCCTGTACTGAGAAGTTGGGGGAAATGATTATGTGATATGTTGAGTTTATACCCACTCGCATTTACCGGGAGTGGAGGGAAATATTTATACCCACTTGCCTTTACCAGGAGTGGATGGGAAGTTGACTTACAGAGGTTGTGATATGAGCCTCACTCCTGCCAGGGATGGGGGAGCTGAGAGGCCCGGCGTACAATGCCCGTGTCTACTCGTCATGTGCTATGTTCACCCCAAATTTGGGGTGAAGTCCAGGTCCTGGTATCACACAGTTTATCCAAGTTCCAATTAATTCAATTATAAATTAATAACATAAGGATTTGTGTGTTACTCCTTTTGCTGGCGGCACTTCCCTTCCCTCGACTTGCTTCACCAGTGGCACTGTGTTATATTTCTGACACTTGGGATTCTCTTATTAGTTTATAGTTGTGTGAATATTTGTATTGTTATTCGTGCTAACCCCTTCTTGCGGTAGATCGACATTGGACCGCAGGTATGACCCCTTACTTAGATATTTATTTTCATTACGACACTTAATTTGCATGCCTTATTTCTCTTGCCTTGCCTTGTGGATTAATAACCTTAAAATGGTGTTCCAAATCCAAGTTGGTTCCTACTGGGGCACGTATTGACGTGCTCCTCCCCATTTTTCAGTTAGCAGTATCGCCTTGGTTGGAGGTGACTTGGAGTTGGGTTCAGGGGTAGCACTTGGTGTGAGCTGTCTTGTAGTGTGATATGGTTGTCTTGGGAGGTGGAGAATGACGGTGCATATGTAGTGGTGTACCTGGGTTATGTATATAAATGGAAGTTGTTATACATATGTCATGTTGTTGTTGTTCTATATTATTCATGAGGTTGTTTAATAATATTGTGGAGCTTCACTTGTACTATCCCAACATATGCGCAGTGGTCTGCTTGTTCAGTTTCTACTTTCTCTTTCTTTTCCTCTCTCATCACCCTCACTCTTAAGGATACTTGAAAAAAAAATTAGATGCCGGGTATTCTGGGGAACGGGGGCGTGACTCTAGGCCAAGCTATCACTGGGCGGCCTTCAAATTTAAGTCGGATCGTGTGGTTCTTTAAGCTGAGCCATATGCCTGCACACTTTAGTGAATGTAAAGTAAGGAGAAGGCCGATCAAATGCTAATGCATTTGTCAAAAATATTGTTAGCCCAGCCAAATATAATATAACTTTCTTTGAAATGGAAAAAATCAAAAAGGTAGGGTAAGAGATGGCAGAACGAGCCAATGTTAGTGAGATGTGGATACTAACATGGGTGTTTAACTCATTCCCACAGACGACACCAATTTGGGGGGGGGGGTATTTTTGGCCCCTCAACAATGAAAGATCGTACAGAGACGATGATGGTGAAGATAACATAGCAGTAGCTGAGGTCGGTAGATGACGGTTGTTGTAGGAAGACTGGGCGAGCTAGCCCTCGGGTTGGAGAGACTTTGGCCAAGTTATCTTAGTCTGAGCTATCCCCAAGTCAGATCTGAGCTATCACCGGGTTCCAACCTCCGAGCTATGGACTCCGACCTGTAAGCTATCTGCAACATGAATAACTCGTGATGGTGGGCCGGATCTGCGGTTAGGCCTAAGCCCCTCTGATGCTTAAGTCAGTAAGAGACTCAAGATGGCTCGTGACAGCTATGATCGATCTGTTGGAAGATCGTCAGTAGTTGTCACCGAGCTAAGAGAGAAAAGAGTTAGGCCGGAGGAGATCATGTTTAGAGAATATAGAGGTCGGATGTGGGATCCGATCGGACTGTTGTAGGTGATCGTTTGAGGATGATCCAGAGGATGAGGAAGAAGATGAAGATCTTGCCCCCATTCCTAGCAGAAGACCTCCATGTCTAGTGTGGAAGAAGATGAAGAGTTTTCTCCCTTTTCTAGTTGTTTCAGAGTTCCTTTATAGGGAGGAGAATGAGAATATAATTCCCTGTCATTCATATCATATTAACGGCCCGCCGCTGATGGTGCGTAATGGCACATTAACGGTCCACCATTGATGATGTACACTGGTCTACCATTGAGGGTGCGTAATGGCATATTAATGGCCCACCATTAATGTGGAGTAATGTCCCGCCATTGATGGCGAATAAGGGCCTGCCATTGATGACGAATAAGGGCCCGCCATTGATGGTGCATAATGGCCTTCCACTGATGGCTCCTTGTGAGCGAGGTGGGGGTTGACCCATTCAACTACAGAGCTTTGGGACGTAGGCCAGCTGAGCATATTATATCTATAACACTTACATATTTTCATGCTTAGATCTGGAATATCATTGTTTGTATGTGATCACCGAAAGGATTTGATCACCAAGAGGATTAGTATCAAGAGGTCACTCTTGTTTATTTCCATGCTATGGAATTGATGATGCTATAGATCACTTTGGAGCAGTTTTTTTTGTTGCACTTATACGTTAACCCGAGGAGGTTCTTTCGATTACGCATACCGAGAGGATGCATAGTTGAGTTATATTGTGAGCTTCATTCCCATTTAGGGCATTTTTCGATCACACATGCTCGAGAGAGATCCGTGATTGAGTTATATTTTGGGGACATTAGATCTTTGATTAGCGTCGACCCGAGTGAACCCACAACTCATACACTTCCTCCTTGTCAGTCTAGCTCCTTATCTGGTTTCCACCCCTAGCTATTGTAGAGTAGGTTGAGAGATCCACTCACATTTTCACCCTTCTATCCCACCAAATTTTGTAGCGTGAGACGGTATTATTTTCGCACACTTCCTAAATCGATCAAAGTTGCGAGTGTAGAATGACTTGTCCCTGTTAATTCGACCCTGGACTTACCATGATTTTCTACTTGACGACCTCCTATACTTGGGAGTAGTACGCAACATTTTGCGCCCATCAAGTTGTACTTTTTGGATGTAGACGTTTTTTTGGGGTTTGGACTTCTTATGTATTTTGCATTCTCGGTTTCTCATGTATTTCTTTGAGTATCTTCCAGTTGTACCTCCTTGAGACGGTTATATATGAATATATTTTTGTGACTTTGTGATGCAACTATGTGATCTTTCTGTATTGGAGCATGTAGAGTTATTCCTTTATCTCTTGTCTGTATTATCCCATCATTCGCAGTGGCCTGCAATAATGTATGATATCATAACCACACTGGGTGTATTTAGACCCAAGGGGTGAAAACCTTGGATCTGAATATTATCGTGGCCTTGTCACTTCCCATTCGCTAGATGGTCTTGGGAAAGTTTTGTATTTCCCAGGCATTTCAAAAAATGGCCCGTGACAATTTATTCCACATTCTGATGTGGTAGCAAGCTCAAACCCAAGACGACATCGAGAAGTTGGAGAATCAGGTGGAGTAACTTTAGAAGCTCTTGCAAGAGGTTTACACTCCATCGACTGATCAACAAAACATCGTTTGTCTGGTCATCGTAATTCTTATACTTCCCGTTGGTTTTATTTTCCCGTTGGTTTTCTTTTCTTCAAAAGGTGGATGCAACAATTTGTATCCTTAAGCTTTTTATTATGAACTCCGCAAATTCTTGGTCAATTTTCTAATTATTATTTTTCTCGATTAGCATCAGATATCTTGATAGATGGTGTTTGACATTTTACTTAAGGCCTTGCTTTGCTTACGGTGGGTAGAGTGGCATGCTGAACGCATGCCATTTCTAATTTGAAGTGAGCCACATGGGTTAGTCTGAATCAATGTCATGCAATAAGAAGGATCGCTCCACCATGTTGCTATAAGTCTACTCGGTTAGGAATTCTAACCTAAGTAGAATTATTAGAAGTGATAAATTTCAAAGATTTAATTCTTGGCACATCTACATATGAACTACAAAACTTGTAAATTAATGCTGAAAAGTAAAAACTCATAGACTTTACATGGATGTTTTTACATGATAGCTGTGTCATGGGCGTTGTCTCCATTTTTCTTCGTGTGATTGAGTTGAGGTATATCGAAGCACATGCATGCATCTACCCGTACCCGTTCTTCTTCTTTATCATTTGACGGTCTTTTCTAGAAATAGAATTTGAAATGACTGGGAATGCAAAGAGGGGCAATGTGCTAAGGGCTTGTTCTTTTGAGTGTAAATGAGTGGGAATCCCACTTTTTTCACTGTTGTGAACAGTGTTTAGGGGAAAAATCGATTGGGATTCCCAAAACCCGTTCTTTTGCTTTCCCAGCGTAAAGGGATTCCCAAAACATCTTTCCCTCTCTATTCCCCTCTTTTGAAGAAACTCTAAAGTGAGGGATTTCATGAGGAATTCCTTTCTCCTCCCCTTTCTCCTCCCACTTTCTCATCCAAAAGAACACAAAACTCAAATTTCTCTCTTGATTCTTTTATTCCCCCCACTTTCCCCAAACCCATTACACTCAAAAGAACAGGTCCTAAGTTACATGAGAGAGAATCATAACCATCAACTAATTTGTAAATGGTTCTAATAAAGCAGATGAGATCCACTGGTGGATCGACATAAAGCCTAATGTGGGCTGGGTTTTCCAAATCTGCTAAATGCCTACCTAAGTCGTCGTTTCCTCCCGCACTGGGCCTCCTATATTTTTTGAGGACTATGTATGGCCCATGCCCTTTTCATTAAGACAACATCTCTTGCCCTTTTCATTATATATTAAGCCTAGAAAAGGTCCAATAACTAGAACAGGACCCTTTTTTTTATTTTTTTCGTCTATTGCTTAAACAATAATTGAATCAGTCTTAAACATCATAAATTGGGCACACATAATATAATTTTCTTTGTTATTATTATAAATCTTTAATTGAATCCTATATGTATGTATGTTTGGGTATCTTCTTTATTTAAAAAAATCTCTTATGGAGAGAGAGAGAGTGTGTGTGTGTGTATATCTATATGAGAATAATGAGTATCACGTGATAAATGAGATTAAACTCATATGCGATTAAACCCTCGGTAGTTTTATATGATTGGAACTATTTATTTTGATCCTCATATTCTAAAACACCAAAATACAAATTATTCGGGTGTACCCAAGGGGGTTTACTAGCTCATCCACCCATTAATTGCAGAAATTATATTTATGCAAAATCGTTAAATTTACGACATGTGGATAAATGGTTAAACCCCCTTAGCTTCACCGATATATGTGATAAATGTGTATGTATTTTTGAAGGCATATATGAGATTTAACCTAAATGTCATAATATCTTAGGATAAATGGATAAAACCCCTTTGGTTCATCGATATATGTGATAAATGTGTATGTATTTTTTGAAGGCATATATGAGATTTAACCATCTCTTTGTAGCTCAGATGTCCAGGAGAATTTTGGTGAAATATGCTTCGTTTTGTCGCCTTTGATGTAGCCACCTCATAACTGAGCGATGCAAGAAGCGTTGTCCTCGAACATAGTAGTAGGTTCAAGGTCCACAGTCTTCAATCCGGTCGTCACCAGGATGTGTTGTACAACTGAGTGTAGCCAGACACATTCTCGGCTTGCTTTATGGATGTCGAGAATCTCTGAGTGAATGGATGAGGTCGCCGTCATGGTTTACTTGACGAGTCTACAGGAAATGGCTGTCCCACTATAGGTAAACACATACATTGTCTGTGACTTTTTATTGTGGAGATCAGACCTGTAACCTGCATCAGTATTACCAACAAGTGTGGAGGATACTCCATTTTTGTAAAATAGTCCCTAATCTGTTGACCCTTGGAGGTAGCGCAGAAGGTGCTTAACCCCGGTCCAGTGACGCTATGTAGCCGCTGCACTGTATCTGGCTAGTAAATTTACCATGAATGCTATATCGGGACGCATGCAGTTGGCCAGATATAGAAGTGCTCCAATAGAACTCAGATAAGGGACTTCTGGACCAAGTATATCGTCCACTTCTTCCAGCGACCGGAAGGGGTCTTTATATTCATACAGAGATCGTACCACCATAGGTGTACTTAGTGGATGACATTGGTCCATATGAAATCTTTGCAACCGTTTCTTTGTATATGTGGTTTGATGTAGCAGGATTCCGTCTTTTAAATGTTCAATCTGTAAGCCAAGGCAGAATTTCCATTTGCCTAGGTCCTTTCATTTCGAATTCATTTGTTTGGCTTACAGATATCTCAGGGATCACTTCAGGAGATCTAATGAGGTTCAGATTGTCTACATAGACTGCTATTATGAAGAATCCTTTTCTTTTTACTCTTATAAAGATGTAATGACAGACTTCATTATTGTTGAATCCTTGTTGTACAAGGAATTCACTAAGTCTGTTGTACCACATTCTTCCCGATTGTTTAAGGCCATACAATGATCTTTGAAGCTTAACAGAGTAGACGTCCTGAGGTCTATCTTTTAGTTTAGCAGGCATTGAAAAGCCGCCAGGAAGTTTTATATAAATCTCTTTATTGAGATTACCATATAGATATGTAGTCACAACATCTATTAGCTGCATATCTAATCCTTCCTTTACTGTTAAGCTTATTAAAAATCGGAAAGTGATCACATCCATTACTGGGGAGTATGTTTCTTCATAGTCTATACCCGGTCTTTGGAAAAATCCCTGTGCTACAAGCCTTTCTTTGTAGCGTTCGATCTCATTATTTTTATTTCTTTTTCTGACGAATACCCATTTATATCCCACAGGTTTGACACCAACTGGTGTCTGGAATATTTGCCCAAAGACTTTGCGTTTCTCAAACGAGTCCAGCTCTGCTTTTTATTGCATCATTCCACTTTGGCCAATCATTTTTACGTTTATATTCAGCAACGGAATATGGATCATGATCACTGTCGCTTTCATCGATGTGAATGGCAATGTGAAACGCGAAGTCATCATCGACGACTATACTCTTTCTGTCCAACACCTTCCATGTACGTATATAATTTAATAATATTTCAATTTCTCCCGGTAGTTCCTCTGCAGTGGATTCTGGGAGGGGTGAGGTATGGACATGCGCTCATTTTTCTGTACGGGTATCGTACCAAGGTCTCCAGCTATTTTTCTTTTTCTTGGATTTTTGTCCTTGGAGCCTGGTGGCCTGCCTCTTTTCTGTTGAGGTGCAGCCACTTCTGCTGCAGGGGGATTGCATACATTCTCGGGGATGTTAATCCTAGCTGGAGTATTTGCAGCAGTGATGTGTGATCTGTCAATCTTTTGGTTGTAAGTAAATGAGTCCAGTAATTGGTGAACAATGTTCTGTACGTGGATGATCTTCAGGATCTCATCTTCACAATGTTTCGTTACCGGATCATAGTGGGTCAAGGTTTTTGTATCCCACGTTATAATTTGCTTCGCTCCAGTTTTTTAGTATCTGGGCCCATTTTAGGGAAACTCGTCTCATCAAATTCACAGTCTTCAAGATGTTTCTTAAATGTGTCCCCCCTATTTGGGGTTCTAGGTATCTTATAATTGAGGGTGAGTCAAACCCTACATAGATACCTAGGAGACATTTAGGATCCATTTTGTCATCTGTGGTGGTGCAATGGGAATATAAACTGCGCAACCGAATATTCTCAAGTGAGATACGATCGGTGGTATTCCATATGCAAGTTGCATTGGAGAGAGACTCTGACCTTCCAAGGGTCTTATTTTTATTAATGATGCAACATGCAAAATTGCATGTCCCCATGCATTCACCGGTAACTTGGATTTCATTAGCAATGGATGTGTAATCCATTGGAGTCTTTTTATCAGTGAATCTGCCAACCTGTTTTAGGTATGAACATGTGGCACTGGATGTTCAATTTCTATTCTTATTGCAAGGCAGTACTCTTAAATTGACCGAGAGATAAATTTCCCAGCATTATACAGACGTATTTTCTTTATTTGGTTGTCTGGAAAATGTGCCCGCAACTTTATGATTTGTGCCAGTAGCTTTGGAAAAGCTAAGTTGCTGGTCAATAGTTGACACACATACGAGTATATTGAGGATGCATCTATCAATATCATAAAGTACCGAAATGGCCCACTTGGGTGTGGATAGGTCCACATATATCTCCATGTATTCTTTCAAGGAAGCTTGGAGATTCAATATCCACTTTTATTGGTGATGGCCTTGTTTTTAATTTCCTTTTAAAGCAAGGGATACAAGGGAATTCTCTGTTCTGAAGAATCTTCTGGTTCTTCAAGTCATGTCCATAGGATTGAGATAAGATGCGGTGCATCATCACTGATCCAGGGTGGCCAAGTCTATCATGCCAAAGTAAAAACTTGGCTGATGTCAGGCACTTCAGGTGCTCCGTTAAATTAGCTTCCTCTCTCCGAATCTTTGTATGATAGAGGCCTGATGAAAGGCTCTCAAATCGTTCAAGTATGGATTTTACTCCTTTTTCTTCAGACGTTACATACAGAAGTTCTTTTTCATTTACATTTGCTATTTCCAGATGGAATCCATTTAAACAGATGTCCTTGAAAGTTTCTATTGAAATTCGGAGAGAACAGTGCATCCTTTATTTTTATTTCTATTCCATTTGGGAGCAACATGGTTGCGTTCCCAGAACCTAGCTTCAATATATTTGATGGCCCTGAAATTGTATTTACAGGACTTTTATATGGTATAATGCTATGAGAATAGCATTTATATTGAAGGATCGTATGTGTCGAAGCACTGTCTACAAAGCAGTTTTGAGAGCGATCCATCTATAAAAGATGAATAAAAACATTTACATTTCAGGAACACAATCAAATTTCATTCAAAACAAATTCAGAATATTCATCTAGCTCTCATAACATAAATTGTTCTGAAACAAATACAAAGATAAAAAGTGGCTAATCAAGCATATCATCACTTTCGAAGTCGTCAGCAGTGAACTTGACTAGAGCATTTGTGGTCATCAGGTTTGTTTCAGCTTTCTTTTTCATGTTCTCTTTATACAATTCATGGAGATGCGCGGAGTTCTGCACACTCTAGACCAGTGTCCTTTCATGCCACATCTATGGCACTAGTCTTCTCATTCCCTCTTGGGTGGGGTGCATCATTTTTATTGTTGTCGTTTCTGTGCCAGGGGAACTTCTGTCTCCCTTCATTTCTTCGCTGTTGGACTTGGCCTTTGGCCCTTTTGTTTTGTCCCGCTTTCTGTGGTCTTTCTTTTCTTTTATTATCTTTCTTCTTTTCAGAAGAAGATGCATTGTGAGCTTCTGGGAGGGAGGTAGTGCTAGGGGCACATGTTGTGAGTGGCGAGGAGAATCTCTCTGTTTTGTTCAGCCATTAGTAAACATGACAGTAGCTTAGAATACTTGGTAAACTTTCGTTCACGGTATTGATGTATTAGTATCGCATCCTTTTCGTGGAAAGACGTGTACGTCTTTTTCAGCATGTGATCTTCTGAGACTTTTTCACCACACAACTTCAGGTTGGGGTGATGCTAAAAAGAGATGAGTTGTACTCAGCTATGGACTTAAAGTCCTGCAGTCTCAGGTTATCCCACTCATATCGTGCCATTGGAAGTTGTTAGATCGGCCTAGTTGATCTAGGCCCACACGTCCAAAGCCCAAGTCATGGCCCACCGAATCTCTACAATGAGATATAGTTTGCCAAGGCTTAGAGAAGCTCGCCAAGGCTCAGAGTAGCCCGCACTTGCAGAGTTGCGAAAATCAAACCAAAGAGAAGAGCCCTCCAGCAGATCGCGTGATCTACACAAGTTCGCCCCAAAAGGCAGCTCGCCTACCTCTCCATCCAGACAAAGTCCGCCCATGGAGGAAGACGACACGCCACTAGTGTCACTGCCAGTTATAATACAGACAAGTCTGACAAAAGTGCACCTGGTCACTTCACCACCTGACGGCCTGACAAAAGCGTGCCTAGCCGTTTCGCCGCTAGACAGGCTGACAAAAGCACACCTGACATTAACGGCTCTGACGGCCTGACAAAAGCGCACCTGACACGTTTGGCTCTGACATCCTCAGCCGAACCACTGATGTAATGACCTAAGAGGGATATACTAGGATGTGTGTAGTATATACTTATATTTCTATATGTATGGTGTGATATATTTGGATGTAGTGTATGTATTGGTGTTATTTTCTTTATCTTAGAGTGTGTAATAGTAGTGTATACTAATATTTGATGGGTGTAGTGTCCATGTATGTTATGGATGGTATGGTGAGGCATGGATGTGCTTGTATGTATGGGGTGTGAACTTGTGATGTGTGTGTATGTATGTAGTGTAGGTGTGTGTCTATGTGTATAGTGTAAGAGTATGCATGTGTAGGAGCGGATGTGCGTATAAGGAGTGTGTGGATGTTTACATGTATGGATGTGTATGGCTAGTGTGTATATATTTATGTAGGTGTATGATGTATACCTATACATGGGTGCATGTCTCCTTGGAGTTGTAAGTGCATTGTGTAGTAGAATGTAGAATGCATGCATATGTTGTGTGTTTTAGTTTACATATGTATGCAAGTGTGTATGTATGTGTGCAAGGTTTAGTGTGAATGAGGGTAGAGTAGTGGCATGCGATGTAATTATATATCCAAGTTGGAGGGCAAAGTTCGAGGGTATTGTTGTGTGCATAGAAACTTAGATAAAGTAGGTTTAGGGAGTGTGTGTGCATAGTAAGTTCCACACTTTTCCACTTCTTTCTCTCCTCTTTCTCTCTTTTCATTTCATTTTCATTTTTCTTCCCCTTCCCTTAATTTTTCCTTGCCTTGGCCGAAAATCACCATGGAAAAAGAAAAAAAGGAGAGAAGAAAAGAAAATGGAAAGAAAAAGAAAAGAAGGAAGAAGGAGAAGAAGATGGCTTGATAGGAGGAGGGTTTTTGAAGCAAGTTGCCAACTTTTTGATGCTAGGAAGAGGAGGGACTCATGGAGAGGATGCTTGGTAGCTGGAAAAGTTTGCATCTTGAGGTAGGAATCCAACTCATACTCTTATGCCATGTTCATGCCTTTCATCTTTGTTGGTTTTCAAATTCCTGCAGTCTGATAACAATTTTAGTCCTTAGTAACTGCTTCCGTGGGTAGAATTAGATTTTAGAAAAATTATATTTGTGTAGCTCTTGAAATTCTACCCCAGAATCATATATGGGACCCACAGGGTTTCCAAAGTTGTAATTTCTTTTTTAAGCTTTCATTTGTGTAATATGGACTGTAATAGAATTTGGACTTTTTATTTATGTGGAATTGGCTGATCCACGCAGTTAGCTCTTCATATAAAAATTGCATCTGCATGAAAATGTTTATTGTTTAAATTATTAATTCATGCAAATTTTTGCTCTGCTAGATAAAATGGCTAAAATCACAAGTGTCGATTTCGAAGTGCTGGATGCATCAAGAAGAAACTATCTGAGCTGGCAGCTCGATGTGAAGTTTCATCTGCAGACAAAGTCCCTCATTTCTGCTGTGACTAATAATGAAAATGTAAGCAGTATAGAAAAGGCGCAAGCCATTATCTATATTCGCCGCCATGTGGACAAGACCCTAAATGATGACTACTTTACGGTCGAAGATCCACTTGAGTTATGGACTGCCCTTGAGGGTAGGTATAAACATCAGTTAGATGTTATACTACCAAGGGCACGATATGCGTGGGAGAACCTGAGACTGTAGGACTTTAAGTCCATAGCTGAGTACAACTCAACTCTCTTTAGCATCACCTCACGCCTGAAGTTGTGTGGTGAAAAAGTCTCAGAAGATCACATGCCGGAAAATACGTACACGTCTTTCCATGAGAAAGATGCGATACTTATGCAGCAACACCGTGAATGAAAGTTCACCAAGTATTCTAAGCAGCTGTCATGTTTACTCATGGCTGAACAAAACAGGGAGCTTCTCCTCGCCACTCACAATATGCGCCCATGGCATTGCCCCTCCCAGAAGCTCATAATGCCTCTTCTTCTCGAAAGAAAAGAGACAACAAAAGAAAAGAAAGACCACAGAAATGGGGACAGAACAAAAGGGCTAGGGGCTAAGTCCAGCATCGAAGAAATGAAGGAAAGCGCAAATTCACCTGGCGCAGAAATGGCAACAAGAAGAATGATGCACCCCACCTAAAAGGGATTGGGAAGACCAGTGCCATAGCTGTGGCATGAAAGGCCACTGGTCCAGAGTGTGCTAAACTCCACAGCATCTCCAGGAATTGTATAAAGAAAATAAGAAAAATAAAGCTGAAACAAACCTGTTGACATCTGATGCTCCAGTCAAGTTTACAGCTGACGACTTCGAAAATGAAGACATGCTTGATTATCCTTCTATTTTTATCTTAGCTAATTGTTTTAAGAACATTTCATGTTATGAGAGCTTTTTGATATTATGTAATTTGATTTCGCATGAAAATGTTTATCTGAAAATGTGCCTATATGATTCATCTTTTAATAGATGAACGGCTCTCATGACTGTTTAGTAGACAATAAATAAACACATACAATCCTTCAATACAATGCTCAATATAATGGCCATATTGAAGGTTCTGGGAACGCAACACTGTTGCTCCCAAATGACACAAAAATAAAGGATGCACTAATCTCTTCGAATTCCAACCGAAACTTACTAAGTTTCGAGGACATCCGTTTCAACGGATTCCATTTGAAAACAACAAATGTAAATGAAAACGAATTACTGTATGTAACGTCTCAAGAAAAAGGAGTAAAATCTATACTTGAACGTTTTGAGAGCCTTTCAGGTCTCTACCATACAAAGATTCGGAGAGAGGAAGCGAATTTAACGGAGCACCTGAAGTGCCCGACATCAGCCAAGTTTTTACTTTGGTATGATAGACTTGGCCACCCTGGATCAGTGATGATGCACCGCATCTTATACTATGTGTATGATTTGAAGAACCAGAAGATTCTTCAGAAGCGAGAATTCCCTTGCATCCCTTGCTATAAGGGAATACAAATTACAAGGCCATCTCCACTAAAAGTTAACAAAGAATCTCCACGCTTCCTCAAAAAGAATATAAGGAGATAGATATGGACAAATCCACCCCTCTAGTGGGCTATTTCGGCACCGTATTATACCGATAATTGCATCCTTAAAATATTCGTATGTGTGTCTACTATCGACTCGCAACCGAGCTTTTCCAAAGCTATTGGCACAAATAATAATGTTGCAGGCACATTTTTCAGACAATCAAATAAAGAAAATAAGTCTGGTTAATGTTGGGGAATTTACCTCCCGATCATTTCAAGAGTACTGCCTAGCAACAGGAATAGAAATTGAACATCAAGTGCCGCATGTTCATACCCAAAATGGTCGGCAGAGTCACTAATAAATAGACTCCAATGGATTGCACGTCCATTGTTAATGAAATCCCGATTGCCGGTGGATGCATGGGGACATGCAAATTCTGCATGCTGCATCGTAAATGAAAATAAGACACTTTGGAGGTCAGAGTCTCCAATGCAACTTGCATATGTAATACCACCGAACATTTCTCACTTGAAAATCTTCGGTCGTGCAGTTTAAATTCCCATCGCACCACCACAGAGGACAAAAATGGGTCCTCAACATCGCCTAAATATCTATGTAGGGTTTGACTCACCCTCAATTATAAGATACATAGAACTCCAAACGGGGACGCATTTAAGGCACATCTTGAAGACTGTGATTTCGTGAGACGAGTTTCCCCCAAATAGGCTCAGATACTGGAAAATCTGGTGCAAAGCAAATTATAACGTGGGATACAAAAAGCTTGACCCACTATGATTCGATAACAATACAATGTGAAGCTGAGATCCTGAAGACTCTCCACATACAGAACACTGTTCACCAATTACCAGAATCATTTACTGACAACCAAAATATTGTCAGATCACACATCCCTGCTGCAAATGCTCCAGCTAGGATTGACATCCCCGAGAATGGATGCAATCCACCAGCAGTAGAAGTGGAAGTGGCTGCTCCTCAACAAAAAAGAGGCAGACCACTAGGTTCCAAGGATGAAAATAAAAGAACAAATAAAAATACCTGGAGTCCTTAAGACAATACTACCACATGACAATGAGCTCATGTCCATACCCTTACTCTTCCCGGAATCCACTGCAGAGGAAATGCCGGGAAAAACTGAAATTGAAAGTAAATGTTGTACGTACTTGGGAGATGTTAGACAGAAAGAACATAATTGTCGACAATGTATTCGCGTATCATATTTCCATATACATCGCAAAAGCGATGATGTTTATAAAATATCGTTCCACACTCCGTTGCTAAAATGCAAACATAGAGATTGGCCAAATACGGAACGAGACAATAAAGATGAGCTGGACTCACTTATGAAACGTGAAATATTCGGACCTGAAGTCCAGACACTAAAAGGAGTCAAACCTGTGGGTAAAATAAGTATTGCACACATAAGAAAAATAAATACAAGATCATATGCTATAAGGTACAACGTATAGCCCAAGGAAAAATTTCGCTGAAACTAGGGATTGAACAAATTAAAATGAGCATGACTCATAAATGATGCATCAGACTTCCTAAGTTATCAGATGCGAATACCTTACGATTTGGTAAAGGAAATTTTTTGGATATGCTGTTATTGGATGTTGTGACGGCATACCTTTACGAATATTTTGCTAAAGATAAATTCCACATTTCCTTAAATGACTGAATAGACTTCGGGACATCTATTCTATTGAAGAAAAACAATAAGAATAATAAATAATGTACAACCACGTGAATCACTTGACAAAGCAATGATTTCTACTGAGGGTTGTCTTTGCATCTAAGCAAAGAACATGATTTGAGATCATAGTTGTAAACAACTTAAATCTCTTCGGATCTCCTGAAGAGAAAACTGAAATATCTGTTCAAGCCTGACTATTAAACATGAAATGAAAGACCTAGGCAAAAATTAATTAAGTTATGGCTCACATATTTATTATCTTAATAGAATCCTGTTACTTACGCCCAGAAGTGCGTTGAAGAAATTAAAAGGACCATTGTCATCCAAAGTACACGTATGGTACTACACTCTATGGATGTACAAAAAGACCCCTTTCGATCGTTGGAAGAGGGGGATGAGATAATTGGTCCTAAAGTCCTTTATCTAAGTGCAATCAGGCACTCCTGGCTAACTGCATGCGTCCCGATATAGCAGTTACAGTAAACTCATTAGCCAGAGATAATTAGGCACTTAAAAGGGCCATTAGACCGGAGTTAAGCATCTTCTGTGCTTCCTCTAAGGGTCGAAAGATTTGGGCTTACATTATAAAGTATCATCCTCCATGTTTATGCAAATGCATGTTAACATGTTTGATCCATATACTGAGAAATCACAGACTGGGTACCTACAGTGGGATGGCCATCTACTGCAGATATGCAAAGCAAATTATGAAGGCAACATCATCCTATCATTCTGAGATCCTCACCACACCAATGGTGTATTTGAGGGCGCCTGGTGGTACATCACATCCCAGTGACGATTGGGATAGAGGCTGGTATTGTGGAGCTGGCCACATAGTCTGAAGACCATATCAGAGGCGACGAAACTTAGCACACCTCTCCAGAGTTCCTGGATTCAGCAGCTGCTTAATGATGATAATATTTGTAATCTGTGTATATCTTCGGAATGTTGTAAATAGGAGTGATGAGATAAGATGTAGAGATCTGAAAGCCTAAGGGCTTCCACAGATCGGGGGGAGTTGAGGGAATATGTACTCTTTTTCCTTAGCTATGGTTTTTCCCACAGGGTTTTCCATAGCCAAAGGTTTTAACGAGACAAATCACATCAACTCTGGATCCTGAAGTATCACCCCTTTGTGACGCTCAGAATCCCGAAGTGTTCATGAGCAGAGTCGCTTGTACAAATCAAGGGGAGTTAGAGAGCGTCTGTACTCTTTTTTCCTTAACTATGGTTTCTCCCACAGGATTTTCCATAGCTAAAGGTTTTAATGAGGCAAACCTCACCAAATCAGGATCCTGAAGTATCTACCCCATGTGTGACTCCTACTACACTCAGAATCCTGAAGTATTCATGAGCAGAGTCCACACCTATGGCTGGATAAGGAGGATTTTTGTAAAGGGATAATACTGAGTTGGTTAGTTGGTTGGGATCACGGCTTATCTTATAGATAAGACCGTATCTATTGTATCTTATCTGCATACGCTCCTCTATATGCTATACATAAAGAGCTGGGGGTTCCTCCCGAGATGTTGATTCATAACAATTTATTTTTGATAATATCCCCCTCCCCTTTTCATTTTCAATTTATTTTCTCTTTTTTTCAGTTTATTCGGCATGCGGCTTCAGACCCGCTGTAACGACTGCTTTTCATGAATCTGGATTTAATATAATATAATATATGTTTTGGTGGATTTTCTCCTCTTGTGTGGTTTTCGTCTCCATAGATTTCATTTTTGATCGATTCGTCGTATTTTCTCGTTTCTTCCTTAGGATTGTCGATTTCGAAGTATGTCACTCGTGACGGACTTCATAACGGTCGTATCTAACTGTTAGATCAAGCCTAGGAGTCTTAGGAATCGATCCCGGGGCCCCGCGCTCCGTATCGGTACTTTTGATGCTCATTAGCCGGTGTAAGAAGGGCCACCGACCGACTAGATGACGATCCAGTCGGTCGGCAATCCTTCTTGGACCGACTAGTTAGCTTTCTAAATTTCTCAGGAGTTACTGTTTATCGTTAGTCGGTCTAAGAACGTTGGTTGACCGACTAGGTTGCAAACTAGTCGGTCAGCAATGCTTCTTGAACCGACTAACTCATCATCTTATTTTTGTATCAGCTACTGTTTACTCTTAGTCGGTCTAAGAACGTTCATCGACCGACTAGATGCTAAACTAGTCGGTCAGTACTTGTTCATGGACCGACTAACTCTAAAATCCTATTTTCGTTCAGGAGTTACTGTTTGCACTTAGTCGGTCTGCGTTGGTCGACCGACCGACTAGTTACCAAACTAGTCGGTCAGTGGTTGCTCTTTGACCGACTAACCAGTGTTAAAACCCTAATTTCTGGGCAGCCACCAGCTCAACCTATTTATACCCAACCCAAACGACTTCTTCTTCTCCAACACGACCCAAAACCCTAAAAACTTCCCTCTTCAGCCCCCATCTTCCTCCAAGCTCCATTTCTCCATTCCAAGCCCTAGAATCATCATCCAATCCAACCATTCACTCCATCCACCTCTCATCTTCCCCAAAATCTCACCCAAACCCATCAAAATCCCCAAATCCCCCAAAACCCTAGTTTCCCCAAACTTCTCCATTTGCTTCCAGATCTGATCCTAGGGTTCCTCGGAGTGTTTCTTCCGTCTCCTCTCGGTAAGAAATCGTTCTACCGTTGTTTTCATAACTTATTGATAATTTTGGTGAAACCCTAATTAATTTCATGTGTTTGATGTTTGTCTCCCCCAAAACAGCGATTTCCCCGTAGATAGCATCCGTGTGACGAAGTGATCGTCAATCCCCGGTGCTAGGCAAGTGAAACTTGCCACCTAGGGTTTAGGCCATGTTTTAGGCCAATTGCTTAATGTAGGCGTAAAAGAGACTAGGCGACGAAATGATACTCGCCTAGGCGCAAATTGGGGAACTAGCTTGACAACGAAGCTAGTTCCGACATATATCATGTTGCACAATTACCATGTCATATTTACTTTCCATTAACGGTACGCGAATATGTTCATGTCATTGCATCTTGCCTGTCACGTTTGAATTCAATTAACGGTACGCAATTATCTGTTCCTAGCATTGCATTTGATTGTTGTCGTGATTGTGTGGCACACGCTACAATGCTATTATTTTCCTGGCTCGTGTTCCAGAAGCGAGCCCTGTAGTTGGAAACCCCAACGCTCGACACACATGGGTGGGGTAAGAGATAAGCGGACTGAGCCGAGTGGCCTGATCCGCCACTCCGGCCAACAGGTGAAATCTCTAGTGTTCAAGTGATTAATAGTGATAGAGATAAGCGGACTGAGCCACGAGCTGGCCAGCAGGTGGACTCTCTATGCACTAAGTGATAAACAATGATAAATGAATAATAGTGATAGAGATAAGCGGACTGAGCCACGAGCTGGCCAGCAGGTGGACTCTCTATGCACTAAGTGATAAGTGATAAGTGATAAGTGTTAAGTGATAAGTGTTACGTGATAAGTGTTAAATGATAAGTGATTAGTGATTTGGTAGCTTTTGCTACATTGTGCATGCTTGCCTCTCTTTTAAACTGTTGCATCATACTTAACTGCCATGTCATGCATACTAAACTGCTAGGTTGCTAGTTGCCTACTTTCAGTTTCCTTGCCCAAGTCTTTTAGACTTGCTGACATGTGCCCCTTTACTCTTTTGGGTGACACATGTTAGATCCTGAGCCCGAGTACCTTGTTGAGGACGAGGTGTTTGCTGACGCCGAGCCCGAGCTTGTGTTTGACGGGGAGTACGTGGACACTGGGGACCAGTCCTAGTGTCTTCGTGTGTTTTACTTTTGTTAGACAGTTGTTTTGTATTCGGTGCGTGGCACCTATATCTTTGTTATGTCGCTGCTTTTTGTTGGCCTTGTTCTGGGCCTTTAGACTCTTTTCTTTTAGCCTGGTGGCTTTTCTGGATGTTGGACTTATTTTTGATGTTGGACAATTTGTGAGATGTGGAATTTTGTTTCAGTCTCGCCTTGTGTTATTATTGTTATTCTGTTGTGGTTACAGGGACCTGTTTATGTATTGTGGACGCTTATCGGGTTTGGGGCTTCTCAGCTCCACTCCCGTGCGGACCTTTTCACGTCTCGCCTCCATTTTAGGGAAGCGGGTCGTGACAGGTTTTAGTGGTGGCCCATGCAGGTCCTCCTTCTGTAACTGCGATTTTTGGAATAGCGATAATAATATTTGAATGTCCAATAAACTGAGTTCGACGTCCAAGTCATAAGCTATGAGTCTAACCTGATTTGTTCTCCGTGTCACTAGATGGCAGGAAGGCGTTTCACCCGTGGTGGGGGTAGTGGCGCGGTCCCTCATGATGAGGAGCCTGAGCGGGAACCCACCAACGGTGAGATGATGCGGATGATGCTGCAGATGATGCAAGTGCAGCAGGGCGTGCTTTTGCAAGTCCAGAATGCTCCGCTTGCTCGAGCTGCCCGGGCTCTTCCGGATGCCCCTCGCTCTGAGCCAGGAGCGAAGCAATTTCGGGAGCTGGGTCCCGCATATTTTGATGGTTCTGAGGGTCCTCTGGCTGTCGATGAGTGGATTCGGAACGTCGAGGACAATCTGAAGATGGCCAAGATCACCCCGGCTGGATGGGTTGATTTGGCGAAGAGGCAACTCAAGGATAACGCCATGAATTGGTGGGATGCAGAAGAGAAGTTGTTGGTGGAGCCGATAGCTTGGGCTACCTTCAAGGCCAGATTTGAGGGTGAGTTCTTCCCGAAGGCTGCCAAGGAGGAGATGCTGCAGCGTTTTATCGACCTGAAGCAGGGGAACTCGTCGGTGGACATGTACCACCAAGAGTTCATGCGGCTTAGTCGGTTTGCACCAAAGATGGTGCAGGACGCTGAGGAGAGAGCTCAGAGGTTCCTGCAGGGGCTTGCTTCGGAGCTCCAGAGTTTTGTGACCTCTTCTGACCGGGAGTCTTATCAGAAGGTTCTGGTCGCTGCCAAGAGGCAGGAGCTGCTCGTGAACCAGAGGAGGGGATCTGTTGTTGGTGCTGGGAAGAGGCCTGTGGAACAGGCGAGGGCTGTGGTTAGACCTGGATTCAGGCCTACTCAGTCTGCTCAGTTTAATAGGCCAGGAGGGCCCGTTCGGAGGACTTGCCATTTCTGTGGCAGGGAGGGCCATGTTAAGGAGTCGTGTAGGAAGTTCTTGGGGCAATGTATTGCTTGTGGAGATCCCTCCCATGCCATCAGGGAGTGCCCGAGGTTGAAGCAGCCTTGGAGGGCACCTGTTGCAGCACAGCCGTTGCAGCAGAGGGCTCCTGTTCCCGCCGGTCGTGGAGCACCTCTTGTTCCACAGGGACAGGCTTTTCGGCAGGCTGTTCCGCCGAGGAGGCAGGCTTTTCTGATGACCGCTGCGGAGAGCGAGGCTGTGGATGAGGTTATCACAGGTAATCCTCAATCTAGCTGTTACTTTCCTAGCTGGTTGGATTGTTAGATTATGTTGTTTGCTGGAACATGTTTGTTTGCTAGACTAGGGTTTGATTGTTAATTGATTGTTAGGTGTGATTTTGGTTTGCACATTTCCTGCACGAGTCCTCTTTGACTCTGGCGCATCGATGTGCATTATTTCTCGGAGCTTCGTGGAGAGGCATTCCTTGTCGACGTCCCCTCTCCCCAAGAGTTGGAATATCGTTACAGGGAATGGTGTGGTCTCGGTGCATCGTGGTTGCAATTCTTGCTCGTTGGTGGTCTGTGGACATGAGCTTTTTGCGGATTTCATTGTCCACGACATCATCAACTATGATGCAGTTCTTGGGATGGACTGGCTTGCGAGCTTCTATGCTACGATCGACTGTCGGAGGAAGAAGGTGGTGTTCGAGATTCCCGGACATCCAGTATTTGAGTTCAGTCGTGGTAGCAGTTCGCTTGGTCCTGTCAGATTTCGGGCCAGGCCGGTGGAGGCTGTGGCTATGCAGATGGAGCTGGAATGGCCAGCTGTGGTGCGAGATTTTGGCGACGTCTTCCCCGAGGAAATGTCTGGTTTGCCGCCTGATCGAGCTATGGAATTTTCTATCGATCTTGTTCCAGGTGCGCATCCGATTTCGAAGGCGCCGTATCGTATGGCACCTGCGGAGTTGGAGGAGTTGCGAAAGCAGTTGGATGAGCTTTTGCAGAAGGGTTATATTAATCCTAGTGTGTCTCCGTGGGGAGCACCGGTGTTGTTGGTTAAGAAGAAGGATGGTTCGCGTCGCATGTGCGTGGATTATCGGGAGTTGAATGCGGTAACCATTAAGAATAAATACCCGTTGCCTCGCATCGATGATATTTTTGATCAGCTTGGAGGTTCGAGAGTGTTTTCTAAATTGGATTTGAGGAGTGGTTACCATCAGTTGAAGGTGAAGAAGGATGATGTTCCGAAGACAGCGTTCAGGACGAAGTATGGACACTATGAGTTCGTGGTTATGCCTTTTGGCGTAACTAACGCGCCCGCAGTTTTCATGAATCTGATGAACCTGATTTTCTACGACTTTTTGGATAAGTTTGTCGTTATCTTTATTGACGACATTCTGATCTATTCAAAGTCGGAGGAAGAGCATGCCTCGCACTTAAGGACGGTGTTGGAGATTTTGAGGAAACATCGGTTGTATGCTAAGTTTTCGAAGTGCGAGTTTTGGCTGGATAGAGTTGCTTTTCTCGGGCATGTGGTGACTGGAGATGGTATCTCAGTGGATCCCGAGAAGATTCGGGCCATCAGGGAGTGGCCGGTTCCGTCGTCTGCATCTGAGATTCGGAGTTTCCTTGGACTTGCTGGTTATTATCGGCGATTCATTAAGGACTTTTCTCGTATTGCTGAGCCGATGACCAGGTTGACGCGGAAGGATGTTGCTTTCGTTTGGTCGGGTGATTGTGAGGGTGCTTTTGGTGTTCTAAAGGAGAGGTTGACGAGTGCCCCTATTCTTGTTGTGCCTGATCGCAGCGGTGGATTTGAGATCTTTTGCGATGCTTCTGGCAAGGGTCTCGGTTGTGTGTTGCATCAGCATGGGCATGTTGTGGCGTATGCGTCTCGTCAGCTTAAGGTTCATGAGAAGAATTACCCGACGCATGATTTGGAGTTGGCTGTCGTTGTGTTTGCTCTTAAGATTTGGAGGCACTTCTTGCTGAGTGAGAAAGTGAAGATTTTCACCGATCACAAAAGCTTGAAGTATATTTTCACTCAGAAGGAGCTCAACATGCGACAGCGTCGATGGTTGGAGCTTATGGCGGATTATGATATTGATATGCAATATCACCCTGGCAAGGTGAATGTGGTTCCAGATGCTTTGAGTAGGCTTCCAGCGGTGATGATGTTGACCTCGCAGTGGAGATTGCAGCAGGATTTTTGCGAGTCTGGCGTGGAGATTGTTCTTCCTTGGGAGGCTTCTTCGTTGATGTACATGCAGGTACAGTCGACGATCGTGGATCGGATTAAGGCTGGCTAGGCCGAGGATCCGAAGCTGGTGAGGATTCGGGAGCAGGTGGAAGCCGGTCTACGGACTGACTTTTTGATTCATGAGGATGGCTCGCTGAGGTTTGGAGCCAGGTTGTGTGTGCTTGCTGGGGATATCAGAGAGGAGTTGATGGTGGAGGCACACAGTTCGCCGTATTCTGTGCATCCTGGTGGCACCAAGATGTACCAGGATCTTCGTCTGAATTATTGGTGGCATGGTATGAAGAGGAGCGTGGCTCGGAGTGTAGCCAAGTGCTTGGTATGCCAGCAAGTGAAGGCGGAGCATCAGCGTACGGCCGGGTTGCTACAACCGCTTCCGATTCCGGAGTGGAAGTGGCAACACATCACTATGGATTTCGTGACTGGACTACCTCGGAGTCCGAAGCAGAATGACGCGATTTGGGTGATCGTAGATCGATTGACCAAATCTGCGCACTTTATTCCGTTCCGAGTGGGACAGTCCACTGAGGCGCTAGCGAGGAGATATATGGAGGTAAAATTCTTTTACTCTCCGTTTTATTTCCTTTTCCTAGTTTAGATAGTGATGTAACGTGAATCGTGCAGGAGGTTGTGCGACTTCACGGAGTCCCCGTGAGTATCGTGTCTGACAGAGACACGAGGTTCACATCTCAGTTCTGGCAGAGTTTGCAGAAGAGCTTGGGTACGCGTCTGAGTTTCAGCACGGCGTACCATCCGCAGACGGATGGCCAGTCCGAGAGGACGATTCAGATTTTGGAAGACATGCTGAGGGCGTGCATGTTGGATTTCAAGGGTTCGTGGGAGGACCATCTGCATTTGGTGGAGTTCTCTTACAACAACAGCTTCCAGGCGAGTATTGGCATGGCGCCTTTCGCCGCTCTTTATGGGAGGAAATGTCGATCGCCATTGAGTTGGGATGACGTTGGTGATCGGGAGTTGTTGGGACCTGAGATGATCGTGGAGGCCGTGGAGATCGTCAGGAATATTCGGGAGAGGTTGAGAATTTCTCAGGACCGTTTTAAGCATTGGGCGGATGCTAAACGTCGTCCTTTGGAGTTTCAGCCGGGCGACCATGTGTTCTTGAAGATTTCCCCGAATCGTGGTGTGATTCATTTCGGGAAGCGTGGAAAGTTGAGCCCGCGATACATTGGACCGTTTGACGTTTTGGAGAGGGTTGGCGAGGTAGCTTATCGCTTGGCCTTGTCGCCATCTTTGGAAGGAGTTCACAATGTTTTCCATGTGTCGCAGCTTCGTCGATACATTAGCGATCCGTCTCATGCGGTGGATTTTTCGGAGATTACCGTTCGCCCCGATATGACGTATGACCAGCATCCAGTGCAGATTCTGGACAGGCGTCAGAAATCGCTTCGGAACAAGATTGTCAATCTTGTGAGGGTGATGTGGCGACACGGTTCACCTGGAGAGTCTACTTGGGAGAATGAGGATGAGATGCGAGAGCGTTTCCCACTTTTGTTTCCGGACTCGTGAATTTTTGGAAATTCCGAGGACGGAATTTTTCTTAAGTTGGGGAGGATGTAACGACTGCTTTTCATGAATCTGGATTTAATATAATATAATATATTTTTTGGTGGATTTTCTCCTCTTGTGTGGTTTTCGTCTCCATAGATTTCATTTTCGATCGATTCGTCGTATTTTCTCGTTTCTTCCTTAGGATTGTCGATTTCGAAGTATGTCACTCGTGACGGACTTCATAACGGTCGTATCTAACTGTTAGATCAAGCCTAGGAGTCTTAGGAATCGATCCCGGGGCCCCGCGCTCCGTATCGGTACTTTTGGTGCTCATTAGCCGGTGTAAGAAGGGCCACCGACCGACTAGATGACGATCCAGTCGGTCGGTAATCCTTCTTGGACCGACTAGTTAGCTTTCTAAATTTCTCAGGAGTT
Organism: Scilla litardierei; assembly: GCA_030789695.1. NCBI lineage: Eukaryota > Viridiplantae > Streptophyta > Magnoliopsida > Asparagales > Asparagaceae > Scilla > Scilla litardierei. Next base: position 74,911,763 of record CM061138.1, on the reverse strand, counting down.
ACTGTTTATCGTTAGTCGGTCTAAGAACGTTGGTTGACCGACTAGGTTGCAAACTAGTCGGTCAGCAATGCTTCTTGAACCGACTAACTCATCATCTTATTTTTGTATCAGCTACTGTTTACTCTTAGTCGGTCTAAGAACGTTCATCGACCGACTAGATGATAAACTAGTCGGTCAGTACTTGTTCATGGACCGACTAACTCTAAAATCCTATTTTCGTTCAGGAGTTACTGTTTGCACTTAGTCGGTCTGCGTTGGTCGACCGACCGACTAGTTGCCAAACTAGTCGGTCAGTGGTTGCTCTTTGACCGACTAACCAGTGTTAAAACCCTAATTTCTGGGCAGCCGCCAGCTCAACCTATTTATACCCAACCCAAACGACTTCTTCTTCTCCAACACGACCCAAAACCCTAAAAACTTCCCTCTTCAGCCCCCATCTTCCTCCAAGCTCCATTTCTCCATTCCAAGCCCTAGAATCATCATCCAATCCAACCATTCACTCCATCCACCTCTCATCTTCCCCAAAATCTCACCCAAACCCATCAAAATCCCCAAATCCCCCAAAACCCTAGTTTCCCCAAACTTCTCCATTTGCTTCCAGATCTGATCCTAGGGTTCCTCGGAGTGTTTCTTCCGTCTCCTCTCGGTAAGAAATCGTTCTACCGTTGTTTTCATAACTTATTGATAATTTTGGTGAAACCCTAATTAATTTCATGTGTTTGATGTTTGTCTCCCCCAAAACAGCGATTTCCCCGTAGATAGCATCCGTGTGACGAAGTGATCGTCAATCCCCGGTGCTAGGCAAGTGAAACTTGCCACCTAGGGTTTAGGCCATGTTTTAGGCCAATTGCTTAATGTAGGCGTAAAAGAGACTAGGCGACGAAATGATACTCGCCTAGGCGCAAATTGGGGAACTAGCTTGACAACGAAGCTAGTTCCGACATATATCATGTTGCACAATTACCATGTCATATTTACTTTCCATTAACGGTACGCGAATATGTTCATGTCATTGCATCTTGCCTGTCACGTTTGAATTCAATTAACGGTACGCAATTATCTGTTCCTAGCATTGCATTTGATTGTTGTCGTGACACACATGGGTAGGGTAAGAGATAAGCGGACTGAGCCGAGTGGCCTGATCCGCCACTCCGGCCAGCAGGTGAAATCTCTAGTGTTCAAGTGATTAATAGTGATAGAGATAAGCGGACTGAGCCACGAGCTGGCCAGCAGGTGGACTCTCTATGCACTAAGTGATAAACAATGATAAATGAATAATAGTGATAGAGATAAGCGGACTGAGCCACGAGCTGGCCAGCAGGTGGACTCTCTATGCACTAAGTGATAAGTGATAAGTGATAAGTGTTAAGTGATAAGTGTTACGTGATAAGTGTTAAATGATAAGTGATTAGTGATTTGGTAGCTTTTGCTACATTGTGCATGCTTGCCTCTCTTTTAAACTGTTGCATCATACTTAACTGCCATGTCATGCATACTAAACTGCTAGGTTGCTAGTTGCCTACTTTCAGTTTCCTTGCCCAAGTCTTTTAGACTTGCTGACATGTGCCCCTTTACTCTTTTGGGTGACACATGTTAGATCCTGAGCCCGAGTACCTTGTTGAGGACGAGGTGTTTGCTGACGCCGAGCCCGAGCTTGTGTTTGACGGGGAGTACGTGGACACTGGGGACCAGTCCTAGTGTCTTCGTGTGTTTTACTTTTGTTAGACAGTTGTTTTGTATTCGGTGCGTGGCACCTATATCTTTGTTATGTCGCTGCTTTTTGTTGGCCTTGTTCTGGGCCTTTAGACTCTTTTCTTTTAGCCTGGTGGCTTTTCTGGATGTTGGACTTATTTTTGATGTTGGACAATTTGTGAGATGTGGAATTTTATTTCAGTCTCGCCTTGTGTTATTATTGTTATTCTGTTGTGGTTACAGGGACCTGTTTATGTATTGTGGACGCTTATCGGGTTTGGGGCTTCTCAGCTCCACTCCCGTGCGGACCTTTTCACGTCTCGCCTCCATTTTAGGGAAGCGGGTCGTGACACCCGCAGCAAAGTTTTTTGTTAAAAACTGGTTGCAGGCCTAAGGTCTGCAATGGGGCTGCAGGCTTCAGGCCTGCGCCCTTCTTTTTTTCATCATTTTTTGTAACATGTTCAGCCTGCAGGCCTGAGTTCCGCAGACTTTTAATTTTTTTTTGAAGCATGCATGAAAGGGGGGGGGGCAGCTAGGATTGCTTCCGCTGCCCCCTTCGATGCTGCAGAGTGGCTGGCTGCACACGGCGGAGGGGAGGGGACCCCGCCGTGAGGCGAGGCTCAAGGGGGGACGACCCCGCCATTAAGGGCGGTCGTAAGGACGACGCCGGTGCAAAGGCAGACGGGCACGGCGAAGACGCCGTGAAGGGTAGCCCAAATTTGTGCGAAACAAATTTATTCGATATCAAACATATTTTAGAGAATATGAACCCAAAAACTAGGGGTTTCAATGATACGAAAAACATGAAATCGATGATTAAAAATCGTCGTTTTAGAATATCAACCCAATCTCCATTCCGATCTTGCGAGATCGATGGAAAAAACAAGCATGATCATGATAAAAATAAATTTTTAAGGATTGTACCTCTAGATCCGTTCTCTAGATCTAGCGATAGTTGACGATGCCTACGCGTGGACACGACGCTCGTTCGTAGTGGATGAAGTCGTGTGCGTGGATCTACCGCCTTCTCCTCCGCTTTCGCAACGATCGGATTTTGTGGAAAAAATCGTAGATGCTCGTGCTGATAACATGTTGTGAATCATTAAATTGGGGGGGGGGAGACCTCAGTCCTTTATTTATAGTAGAGAGAAGAGCGTATAAGGATAGAGTTACAATAGATATGGTCTTATCATGTAGATAAGACGTAATCCCAATACAGACACTCATTAACATCAGTTTACAACAAATGGAATTAAAACGAAAGACTCCCTTTTTATTTTTTGTTGCATTTTGCTCAAACAATAATTGAATCAGTCTTAAAAAGCACAAATTGGGCACAAATAATATAATTTTCTTTTTTATTATTATAAGTTTTAAATAGAATTATATATGTATGTTTCTTTGGATATCTTTCTTTTTAGGAAAATCTCGCATCGAAGAATAAAACTTGATGCTAGTAATGTTAAATTCTGCCACAAAATCCAATTCTGGAAGACTGACCAGATCAGACGTCTGATAGCCTTTGCTGTCTCTAGCCAGATGGGAGAATCAGACGTTTAATGAGTAAGTCCCAGACGTCTGATGTATCAAACGTTTCAGCCGCACAAGCCGTCAGGCGTCTGACCAGAAGTAATGCGTATGTGAGTTCTTCTTCAGACGTCTGAATGGCAGCTCTGGTAATTATTCTCAACTCTCTGGAAAATGGGACCTTTTTCAGTGCAGTTTGCATCAGAAGTATGGAGTTCATCCTCCAGATGCCTGACCGTGGCTAATTACCATACGTCTAACAGCGTCTGACTCTATTTTTCTGCGTTCAATTTGTGACCCTTAGATGGAGCTCTTTCTCCATCCAATGGCCATGATTATTTGCATCGCATGAGGGCTATAAAAGGAGCAGCTCGTGAGATGTTTGGGCACGGTTGAGTTAAAGTGAAAGAGAGAGTTGTTGAGCACATTCAAGAGAGATTTGAAGATTGATTAAAAGAGATTAGAAGAAGAGAAACCATATGGCTTTTGGGATTTCTTGTGTTATATGGTCTTCTTATTTTATTTTTACTTCTTCTGAGTAAGTTAGATGCGTGGGGGCTTGGTGTATTCATTCAATTTATTATTGGGTAAGTTGCAATAAAATACCCTCACGTTTGGGCTTTTTTTAAGTCAATACCCTGAGGTTTAATTTGGTAAAAATTTATACCCAAACGTTTTGAAATATTGCAAACGTCATACCTAAAGTAATTTTTCCGTCCAAAAATTTCCTCACGTGGCTGCACGTGCGTAAAACATGACAAAATTACCCCTCCCTCCAACATTATCGTTTCCCCCATTATCCAACAATTAGCAGCTGTGACTTCGAGGGCAAAGAAAGGGAAAAAGGCCAGAGGAGCAGGAGACGTTGGGGGGGGTCTGCCGGAGCAGCAGCCGTACGCCGGAGCAGCAGCCGTACGCCGGAGCAGAAGCTGCCGTAGGTCGGGTAAGTTCGCATTTAAAGAGCAATTTTTTTGGACAATTGTCGAATTGATCATCTACATGAAAGATGAGTTTGAAATTAATGGTGTTTATAATTGCAAGGAGGAAAATGAGTTTTGGGGATAGCAGTACCGGTAGATTGAGGCAGAGAAATGATGGCAATGGGTTGTTGTTTGAAACTGATGAAGAGGATTACAAGCTCTGCAACTGTGGACTGAGGGCTCCAAGAAGGACTTCATGGACCCAAAGAAACACTAGAAGGAGGTTTTGGTCTTGTCCTACTAGGGATACGGTGAAGCGCTGCAAATTCTTTCTTTGGAAGGATCCTGAACACTCGGAATGGTCAAGGAGGGTGATACTGCATGTAATGTATGACAGTGAGGGTCGGACAAGGTTGTA